>BSBN01000273.1:0-1261250 GCA_027924645.1 Cunninghamia lanceolata | reverse complement strand
GGGTTGGACAACGACGAATGATCTCATGATGAGATAGGTTGACAAGATCGATTAGAGAAGAAATTAGTCAACACGGTAGAAAAATGGGATGAAGAATGTGCCCCAACATGCACAAGGTTAAACACCTCCACTTAGGGTTAAATGCGTTATAAATAGAAATGTGGGGTCACATTCCTAGGCATTTGCACACTTGTCTTTGTTGGAGAGCTTATAGGAGATCAGAGCTCAGGTGCTTAGGAGAGTCAATGACAATGCAGTAGGTTCCAGTTGAGTTACACCTCTTCGAGAGGATCTGATGGTTCAACCGTCCAGCAGCGTACGGTCCGCCGGTAAGTAAGCTTTCAATTTTAGTTTAGGTGCATTTATGATGGTCAAAGTCTAGGTCAAACTTAGGTAGTTTGAATGTGCATCAGGACTGGTTCTACGCATATGCTCCCTGTTTCAGTGTCAATGCTCCATGTTTTAGCTCAAATGCCCTGATTCTGCGCAAATGTGCGATTTTCACAAATGAAAGTTAGATCTGCGCAAGCACTAGGGGATTCTACACAAATGATATGAAACTGCGCAAATGTGATAAACCTACGCATTTGTTTTAAGTCTGCGCATGCGCGACCAAAAACTACGCATTTGTGTGCTACTGTGCAAATGCAAAGTGGTTCTGCGCATATGTTGTGAATTTGCGCAAACAAATAGCAGAACTACGCATCTGATTTAGAAAGCAAAAATACTTAGGCAATTTGATAAAGTCAGCATCAAAGTCGATGTTTTCCAACTGATAATTCATCATTGAGATTGATAGAATCTCAGGACAGATGATAGGATAGATATCCTGTTAAAATAGCTAAGTATTTGATACTTGATTGATAGATTTAAAGTTTAGTTGATCTTGTTTGGTTAACCACGTTTAGCTGCTTGCAGGAGGAGCTGAATGATGTACTCATGTCACAGGAGTGGTTTTCAGTGACATAACTTATGAGGCCGTACTTGACCGAGCTTGACCGTCTGGTACTGGGATCAGTGGGTTTGTCATATGTTTGCTTTATGCCAAAGATTCAGGTGAATCTCGATATGCTGACTGCACTGTCAGAGATTTACCACAGTGAGGATGGGACATTTCATCTTCCCACTGGGGAGATTATGGTGACATTAGAGGATGTCCATAAGATTCTGTACATTCTGATAGATGGAGAGCTTGTTGAGTATGAGTCGCATATAGGGGCTGGACTAGATGAGTGTCGCGAGGTATTTGATGACAACCCCATTGAGGGAACAAAGATCAGCTGGGCAGACATGCTCGCCTACTATGAGCCTTTTTCATCAGTGGTTGTTGGGTTGATTGGAGGGATAGTGTGCCCCGATAGGAGATCACACGGGTTTGCAGTTGGATGGGGGAGGACTTTGGAGCAGATTGTTACTGAGGGGACCCAGTTTGCTTGGGGTCCTTGCCTGCTTGCACACCTCTACCATGACTTGCATCAGTTTGTATATGATGGTGCAGCCAGTTTATCCTGTGGAGTGTCTTTGCTACAGATATGGGCCTGGTGCCACATTGCTATCACACGACCTATAGGTATGGCTCCTCAAGGTAGAGACCAGCCATATTCATACATGTTTTAGGAGAGTCTTTCCCAGCCCAAGCTAGAGAAGCTAGACTACCGGCGGCATGCGTTTGATAATGTCGACTTAGTTATTTTGCGCTCGTACTTAGATTGTGAGGTATGGGAGAATGACGCATCAAAGCTACCATTTTGCTTTCAGACTAGGTGTCTGATAGGGAGGACTCCTTATATTCTTGAGAGGCACATCATTTCTTGTGTGTACCAGTAGTTTGGCAGGATCTAGGGGATGCCCCAGGGGAATTCCATCTTTTCTAGGACACACAAGGAGCATCCACGATGGGGTCCTGTGCTTTATTTGAGCAGGCCCGGGCAGAGTTTGCACAGTTACCATACTAGCCATGGTCAATGAAGAGGATAGTTGCAGACACTGGCATGACACAGGACTTTGTATCTTGGTTTGCGGCACATCCATTCCCTCAATACTCAGGACTTGCAGAGAGAGCCTTGAGACTAGATGATTGGGAGGAGGATGAGGAGGGTCCACAGTGGTGATGGAGGCAATGGGGTGGACAAGGGGATAGAGGTGGTAGGGGTGATGGTGATGATGGTGGAGGTGGTGGAGGAGGAGGTGGTGATGACGGTGATGAAGGAGATGATGGAGACGACAAGAGGGTTAGATAGTGGGTTGACGCAGATCCCACCCAACAGGTACAGTTGGGTCAGACACAGCCTCCTGTGCAGCCATAGGGACAAGGACATGGATAGGATGACGGGGAGTTGGTAGCCTTATGAGCCCAGGTGGCTTAGTAGTAGACACAAATGGCACAATAGCAGGCCCAGATGGGTCAGATGCAGGCCCAGATGGGCCAAATACAGGGCCAGATCACCCAACTGCAGGGTGAGCTACAGACAACTAGGTTAGATAAAGATACCGCGATTCAACAGTATACCTTGGTAGAGGGGTTACTGTAGTAGGTGTAGCAGACTGCAACATATGGGCCTACAAGATAGATAGTGGCAGAGATTGTTCAAGCTATCTAAGAGATATTCTATTGGTGAGGGTTATATGAGCAGGTCGTGCCCCCAGAGCGGCGAGCAGGCAGTTTCTGACCTAGCTATTATAGTAGGTCGTGGTGGACTTTCACAGAGAGTGTAGGGGTGATGGGGCCATAGAGGGGAGTATCAGGTGCAGGTACATTAGGGGGGAGGAGATGGGTAGCCACAACAAACATCGTAGCTACAATAGCCAGCGCCTTCAGAAGGCAGTGCCTCCTAGATCTTTCTGAGACATGCATCACTTTGTCAGTTGGATTTTTGTATACACCATATTGTGGACATTCGAGATGTACTTATGTTTTTGATATCATTGTATACTTGGATGTTTATTATTATTTTGATATATGATGATGATCTACATGAGCTCGACGTCCTACATGCATGTGTTTCTATGGATTATCTATATGTATTTATGGATGGATGCTTCTATATGATGGTTTATTATGATTATGGTTAAATGTGATGTTGCGAACATGTTTATGTGTTTCTATTATGCACTTGATATTTATTGTGACATGATGCTTTTATGTGTGTTTATGATCCTATATGCTGATATGCTACTATGATCTAATGCACACTATGGTGAGAATGTAAAATGTAACACATGATGGTTTAAATATGTTATGTATGGATGATGATCTAATATGCACACCGTGATATCTATGTTTTTGTAGATTTTTGATGTGAAATGTTATGCAATCTATGTGGATAAATGACATAACTATCATGATCTAAATGTTTGAGGCTATTAATGCACCTAAATGATAATGAACTAATGATGCACACACGTACATGCAATATGTGTTATGAATTGTTTTTGTTGTCCAAGTATACTCAATCAGAAAATAAAAGAACACTTAGAAGAAATGGATTTAATAACTGGGATAAACGGACAAGTTAGAAGAAATAACCTAGATAAATGGATCTTTCGACACTTGGGATTTGGTCGAGGATGCAATGCTTATAATGAAATGCAATGTGATATGTATGGATTTGTGGATTGTCATCTTCATTTATGCAAGTATTTGAAGTACTTTGTTTCATCATTGAGCTTTTAAAATGTTGTAAGAAAATACAAGCATCTAGGTATAATTAAACCATGATGACTTGAGTATCTCTTACATGGATTTTGATATAGCAATTTAATACAAGCATCTAGTCAAAATTGAATCTAGATGACCTGAGTATACCTTGCATGTCTCAACAGACAAGGATTTCCCAAGTAGGCATGAGTTTTCCACAGTCCATGAATTAGGAGAAAGTGCTTCTGGATTAAATTGTGAAGGATTGCCCTGTTTCATGTTTAGACCTAGAATGTCCTCAATGATCTTTTTCCGATCATGTCGTTAGACAAAGTCGTCACATTACTAAAGATTGATCCACAAACAACAAACAAATAAGATAATTATGCCCCCTATCATAGCTCCTCTAGTTTTTGACATCCTTGAGTAGCATAAAAAGACATAATAACAAAAATCAAGACTTCGTGACTGACCTTTTTAATAAGCACAAATTTTCTTGCCATAGTTATGTTTTCTTGCAATGAAAACAGATACAATCATCATGGTGGTTGAGGCCCATTGTGTCTTATTTATAGGTCTAGTTCTTGCATCAAGCATTTTGTTGAAAACATGTGTTTGTAATGTTGTCTGTTGTCTGGTGATAGTATCATCATCCTTATTGTTATCCTCTGAGGTGCGTGACATTCAAGAATCCAATTCTCCAACTAGGTCGAGGATTTGCCCCTAGTCAAGTAAAGGATTGATTTATTGTGGATGAATGACAATAGACATGAAGAAACGGGCCCTAAGGGACTGACCTAGTGCCTCGGGGACTCATTGATAAATGGCCTTGCCTATGTGACGACGCAGAGGCAACATAGTTCAGGGTGTGGACTTTGTGGACCTAGGACCTAGGTGATGGGTAATGGTGGGAATTAGATGGACCAAAGGATGGGTGACTTGGGATGGAATGGATGGTAAAGGAGCCTCGGGGGCACATCAATGATGGGCTTGCCTACATGATAGATCAGAGGCGACATAGTTTGACTACAGTTCAATAGATTGGTGTAGGACATATGACAAGATGGACGCAAGTGTGGATCGACAGCTTGATGGGAGAAGGCAGTAAGGATGAGTGATCAACAAGCCATGGTAGGTACCTTGATGTGATCGGGTGGATGCAGTTAGGAGGGATGAATGAGGAACAAGGTCTAAAAAGATGGAGGAGGCGGTTTATCACAAGTAGCACCTGTTTACCAGGTTTTCACCACTTGCTTTTATTTGCATGACAACTAAAATACACATGACACCTATTTGCTAGGTTTTCATCATGGTATCTATCCAAGGCTCCTGTTTACTAGGTTTTCACCAAAGGATGATTTTTTTGGTTGTTTTTCCATTTTTCTAAAAAAAATTTCTGTGCTATTTTTGACCTTTTTAAAAAAAAATTTGCTATTTTTGACATTTTTTTTATTTTTTTTTCTATTTTGATCCCTTGCATCAGGGTTTAGGTGTACAACTTGTGAAGATGCATGTTGTTGATGGGATCATCGAACAATTCACCTTCTGATGTAGCCAATTGATAAGCACCTGATCCATAGGCAGCAATGATGACATAAGGACCCAGCTAGTTGGATTCAAACTTACCTTTCTTCTCTTTGTCTTGCTGATTCCTTGGATTCTCTCTGAGGACTAGGTCACCAACTTGAAAAACCTGAGGTTTGACTCTGTGATTGTAACTTCTGGACATCCTTTATTGATAAGCCTTGAGATGGTTAAAGGCATGTTGTCTTCTTTCTTCGAGTAGCTCTAACTCTTGAAGTCTGGAAACTCTGTACTCTTCATCAGATATGAGGCCTTTTAATGATACTTGCAAGGATGGAATCTTGACTTCAATGGGCAAGACGGCTTTAGAGCCATAGACAAGGGAATATGGTGTTGTACCTGTGGGTGTACGAATACTTGTGCGGTAGGCGCACAACGCGGGATTCAATTGCATGTGCCAATCACGGTTGTCATCATTCACAATCTTTTTCAAGATTTTTAAGATGGTTTTATTTGATGCCTCTGCTTGGCCGTTTCCTTGGGGGTAATTGTTGATAACTGAGAGGGGGGGTCAATCAGTTATCCTAATTATTTCTTCTTTTGAACTTTCTTATTAATCAAAGCAACATTGAATCAAACAAACAAACATTACCATGAAATGAGAAACACATGACACAGTATTTTTGACGTGGAAACCTGGTTAAGGGAGAAAACCACGGGGTGATTAACCCAAAGATTATTCTCTGTTAGAAGAGTAAGGAATTACAAAATGGCACTTGCCAATTAGGGCTCACTGCCTGAGCACACTGCTCACAAGGAGGCACACTGCCTACAAGGAGACACACTATCTACAAAAGAATGTTTATACAATACTTGAACTGATTGGAAGCATCTACATATGCTGGAATTCAGTTCCGGTTAGGCTCAGTATACTGATCTGCTGCACTTCATCTTTCCTCTGCTCTTTATTCTGCTTTCCTTTCACATACCGGATCTTTCTTATTACTTCTGCTCTACTCTGCACTTATTCGCATACCTTATAACACAACTACTCTTCTCACAACAAAATCCATCCTCTATTTATATCCGCACTAGTGATTTCATTATCTTTCTAGTCGGCACCTGGAATAATCTATCTTCTCACAAACTCTGTTCTGTCGGCTGAATCCTTGCATATCAAGTAATGTGGATCAAGCATATACTTGTAGATGTCATTAATCATGTCGCCAAACATGATTCATGCCTTCACAACCTTTACTATCAACAGTAACACATCTGGAAAATAGTCTGATACTCTGTCAGTCAGTTCTTCCTTTGTTCTCACTGTCTCTCAGGAATCTGGTACTCAACTATTCATATCTTCTTCCTTGTCCATCACCGGAGGCTAAATCCTTGGAATATACTACTCAAGGTAGTCCTCTTGAATTCCCCAAATCTGCACTACACCAAGACACTTCCTCTGAGAGATCTGGACCAATCTGTCAGACCTTGCCACATGCTCTATTCTTGTTCACCGGACCACAACAATCTTCATTCTGACTTCCGGTAGAGACACACCATGACTTGCGGATATGTGGGATGACCTTTGTTGCCATCAATGACAACAACCATGAATACACATAGTGTCTCTTGCCAACAATCTCCCCCTTTGGCATTGATGGCAACACTTAGTGAAAAATGACTAAGTGTTTACACTGTGCTCCCCCTTGACTGATGTTCTATCTTTATATACAATTTCCGTAACTCCCCCTTAGTTGGATTCCTCATTTTTCACTGCTCCTCACTCCCCCTTTGACATCAATGGCAAAGGGTAGGGTCCGCGCACCAAAATTTTCAAAAATTTACTATACATAGCCGCATATTACATACTTACATAAACTAAAGAATGTCTGCAAAGGATGTCTTCAATTGGACCAGTTCTGTAGCCCAACTTTGCTTCATTCTATCCAAAATTGAAATGTGACCACTTAACAAAAATGCAAAAGCTTCTGCCCTTTTGAGATCTGTTGGATCATTTGTTTGGGCGGTAGTCTGAGCATCACTTATGGCCTCATGCATAGTTTCTAAATTAGGGATTATAATCCTTCTAAGTTCTCCCATCCGGTTAGTTATATTCTTCCTTTCCTTCTCAAAGTTCTTTATTGCATTTGTGATTGCAATAGTTTGACATTCTTGATTGACTATGGAGGAAGAGAGAGGATCAAAACTTTGAGACAAACTTTGTAGTTTGTCTTGCTCCTCTTTTATTTTCTTATCAATTTCTACTGTTGCCTTTGACCAGGAGATACAAAATTTCTAGATGTCACCGCCATCCTTAAGAGCACTTTCTAAGCTCTTTATTCCAATACTCATATTTCTCCTATCATTAGAGATTAATCCTAGTACTTCTGAAAATCTCTTATCCAAAAACTCCTTTCGGACCTTTTCTTCAGCTGATTTTTCTAGAGAATCAAAATGTTTATCAACACTGCTGACTAAGGTTTTGAGATTACCGGAAGAGGAGGCTATCAGATCTATCTGGACTAATGGCATAATCTTTTCAAGCACTCCGGAAGCAGCCTCTATCAACTCACAGTCTTCCATATGAGACTTTAGTAGTTTTTCATTTGCCTTAGCATTTGCAAATGAAGCTATCTTCATCGTCTGTACCGGAGAGAGGGAGTCAAAGTTGAATGGACCTTTTAGAAGCTCCGGTTCATCAATCTCTATTATTTCTTGGCTCAGAAATTTTTGAACAGTTTGTACAGTGTCTCTTGCCGGAGACAGATGTTTCTTTTCTTCTGCAGTTTTGTCCTTTGGAATCTTTTCTCCTTCCACATTCTTACCACTTTCAGTTGTGGTTTTCTCTATTGGAATCTTCTCTTTCTCTGCATCCTTGGTGCTATCAACCTCTTTTTCTTTTACTGCTGCTTCTTTCCCCTGTAATTTCTCTTCTTCTTGGGATCCGGAGACTGTAGGGGAAGCCGGAGGAGAGATGTTAGTCTGTTCAAGGGCCACTTCTTCCGGAGCAGATGATTCCAAGTCCACAATTGTTTCTACACCTAAGTCCTCTACTACAGGAAGATTAAACCTTTTGAAGGCCTTCCGGAGGATCTCTTCTGTCTCTATGGCCACCTTGTCAGTCTCACCAAGCATGAGTTGATTCATTCTTGCTTTACTCCTGAACTCATCTTTGCAGTCTTTGAATATTATGTTCATTGTCTTGGGATCAATTTGAGGATACAGCTGAATAGCTATCTGCTCCCGTATCTCAAGATCTTTTGCCTAAGCATTATTCTTTCTTATTTCTAATTCCTTCTCTAGACTCTTAGGAATTTCGGAGATAATCTCAATAAAGGCTTTATTGTAAATGTTGAGGTACCTGATTGTAGCTTCTTGCAGGATCTTTTGGTCTGCCTCATTGTAGTCATCATAAAATTCGGCCACTAGTTGAAGATTCCCATCCACGGTGATTGACTTGATTACACTCTCTAGAGACAGGGTGGGCTTTTCAACAAATTCCTCTGCCATTTCTTCCTTGTCTTGACTTGTGGAGGGTTTACCGGATCCTTTCTTCTTCTACTTCTTTATTTCTTTTACTCCCTCATCTGACTCAGTTTCCTCTTCATCCTTTTGGCTTTCATAAGCCCTTGTGGCTTTTGTCTTAGATCTTTTACCGGATGCCTAGACTTCCAGTTTTGAGCTTTTGGTTCTAACAGGTGTAGATCCTTTTGATGATTTGGTCCGGGTTGAGGTTTCCACCGGAGCATTTTTCTTGCTTTTCTTTTCTGCCTCTTTCTTTTCTTCCTCAGCCTTTCTTCTCTTTTCCTGGTTGGCATCAAGTGCCTCCTTTGGGATGCCTAGGCCTTGAGCAATATGCTCTACTTCTTTTCTCACCTTCCTCTTTATCTCAGGTTCCCTGAGTTCCACATGGATCTTCACACTCAGCTCCTCAAAGGTTCCAAACCTTTCTGCCTTTGGATCTTTGGGCTGACTAAGCATGTGTTGAGCATGCAGTTCTACAATTTGTTCATCAACCTCATACCCCATGGGCATGATCCAGATAGTCCTTGGCTCCACTGCCTCCATTAGGCACTGATCAGTATCCACCATAAAGCAAACTGAGTCTTTGTATTTTTCAACAAGAGACTGGGGAATTTTTTCTCTTGCTTGAATCGTGCTCTGGAAGTTTTTGAAGTATCCCCATAGGGCTATATTTCTTGCTTTGGCATCCCCAAGCCCATGTAAATAATCTCTTATCTGGACTGCAACAGGTTTGTCATTCTGCCATGCCCATCCACTTGATCCGGGCAGCTCATTCATGAAGTAGAAAAATAGACATAATATAAGAGTACCATACTTAAAAGAATTCTTTTTGTCCTTCTTGATCTTCTGTATATTTTCCATTAATTGGCTTAAGAGAAGTTCACAGAGATCATAATCTGCATTCTTCCTCAGCATTTCATAGGCAGTATATACTGCAGTTTCGGATACAGAATTCTCCCTACTGGAGTGATAGATCTTGTATCCTATTATCATGGATGCATACTTGATATCCGGATCAGAAATATCTTCAATGGTCATTTCCCTCTTATCAAATTTTGATCCGGTGGCCTCAGTTACAATGTTATTTTTGACAAATTTGAGGATAGGTATCCCTCCGGAAGAGTATAGACCAGTTACTACCCTAATTGCCTCTTTTGTGATCTTGCAGGGTCTATCCAGCCATAGGAAGTTGTCATGCATCCTGCTCAGTACATACCGGACCCATTCATCTTCTTCAAAGCAGGGGAAATGAATGAATTGATCAAATTGTTTCTTCTGGATACCCTTATACTCTGGTTTAAGCTCAAAAGCATTGTCTATTAGTTGTTTGTGATAGAGATCTCTCAATTTTAATTCCCCAAATTCCTCAATGCTTGCATGTATGTAAACCCTAACATCTTCTGTGTGTAAAACGCCATGAGGAACACTAGAGAATGCTCCTAAGGGATCTACCTCCAATGACTTGTATGGATGTTTCTTAAATTCAGGTCGGGGCCTATCTGAGATCTTTACTATATTTGGAGTAGCCATTTCTCAAAAGATTTGTAGCAAGATATCGAAAATGGAAAATACCTTATGTGTCTTCGGTTACACGGAGTGGTTGGATTGATTTCTGTATGTAATGACTTCGGCAGGAGATCTTTGGTGAGTTTGATGAATCTTGTTGCAGAGCTCCACTTTTCGCTTCTTCTTGAGTGTAGAATGAGCAAGTGATTTTATGAGAAATCCCTTATATTGCTCCGCAAACCCTAATATCTGATGACAATAAATGCTCGACCTACATTATTCCGGTTTGCCTTATTCGGATAGCTTGGAGTACCGGATCAGTCCTGATCTGAGAACATCATGTGGATCTTCCAATCATGAACAAATCAAGATGACACATTACAAGAACATCCCAAACACTCTGTCCAATTCACAGAATAAGACAATGCACTTTCGGATCTCTCCGGACCCTTTTGTAATCCTCTGTCATTCCAGAGCATCTCCCGGAACAGGTCTTACTTGATCGATCACAACTTCTTTACATTTTCATGCGGACCTCTGAAATCTTATCTGGATCATCTCAAGACTTATATCTTCAAACCCTTTACTTTGCATCTTGTGCCACATCCGGCACCACTTGATTGGCTGGGGGAACAGGATTTTCTTTGAGTCTCCCCCTGAGCCAGAGCTCACTTTTTAATTTCTGGAAGGAATATCAGCACCAGAGTCTGGTGCAGATCTAACTTCTATGTTCTCTGAACTTTTCTTCACCCAAATCTTGTTCATCTAATTCCTAACTTCATCCGCATTCATCTTTTGTTTACCCTTGTCTTGATTCTAATTATACATCGGACCTCTTTTGTCCTGATTCTTGCTTCTACAGACTTTTGCATTATGACCGAACCTATTATAGATTTGGCAAATAACATTTCTTTGCATATTTAACTGATAGCCTCTTGATCTGCATTGATTAGCCATATGACCTACTCTATTGCATGCAAAGCATCTACCATTGAATGATTTGTTTATTTGCATGCAAAGCATATACCTTTTGCAGTTAAAGCACTGTCCGGAGAAGGATGAATTAGTCTGATTCATTATCTTTCTGCACTGATTAGCTTTGTGACCAAAGTGATTGCAGCTGTGGCAGTATCCATTGAAGGATGGATATCTTTGAGCATTGGGTTGTCTTACCGGAGGTCTTCTGGGCCTATTCCTTGGATTTTCTGATCCAAAATTCTTTTGACCGGATCCGGAGCTTTCTCCTTTCTCATATCCCAAACCATACTTGTCATCTGTCCTCTTTTGACTTCCAAGAAGTACTTCAAGTTGGGCAAAACTTATCTTGAATTTTTCTTTATATTCATTTGCTGTTTGAAGATCTCTTTTGAGAGAGACAATTTGATCCTCAAGTTTTTCTTCATTATCTTTGGCATCTTCAAGATCAGATTCAAGATGTCTGATAATCCTGTCCATCTGGTGGCATTCTTCTGATTTCTCTTTAAGAGATTGTCTTAGATTGTCTTCAGCTTTTCTTTTCCCTTCAATCTCTTGAGTAAACTTTATAGTTCCTGATTCCATTTCATGTCTTAACATAATGACTTCTTTTGATAACTTTTCACATAACTTGGTTTTCTCAGTCAATTCTTCATTTGTATTGCTTTCTTCACTTTGTCTTGCCAATTGTTGGAGTAGCTCCTTTCTCTTTTTCATAGAGAGACTTAATTTGTCCTTTAGTTCTCTCATGAATTCATCAGCCTGTTTGAGTCTTTCCTTTAATTCATTGACTTCAGAGTTTGATTGTTCAAGATCCTCAAGGGCAGTCTTGAGTTGCTCCCTTAAACCATATGCATCCATTTGAACTCCTAGATCTTCCTCAAGATGTTAGGCTCTATTAGGAGGAAATTAGCTCTGATACCAATTGTTGATAACTGAGAGGGGGGGTGAATCAGTTATCCTAATTATTTCTTCTTTTGAACTTTCTTATTAATCAAAACAGCATTGAATCAAACAAACAAACATTACCATGAAATGAGAAACACATGACACAGTATTTTTGACATGGAAACCCGGTTAAGGGAGAAAACCACGGGGTGATTAACCCAAAGATTATTCTCTGTTAGAAGAATAAGGAATTACAAAATGGCACTTGCCAATTAGGGCTCACTGCCTGAGCACACTGCTCACAAGGAGGCACACTGCCTACAAGGAGACACACTGTCTACAAAAGAATGTTTATACAATACTTGAACTGATTGGAAGCATCTACATATGCTGGAATTCAGTTCCGGTTAGGCTCAGTATACTGATCTACTGCACTTCATCTTTCCTCTGCTCTTTATTCTGCTTTCCTTTCACATACCAAATCTTTCTTATTACTTCTGCTCTGCTCTGCACTTATTCGCATACCTTATAACACAACTACTCTTCTCACAACAAAATCCATCCTTTATTTATATCTGCACTAGTGATTTCATTATCTTTCTACTCGGCACCCGGAATAATCTATCTTCTCACAAACTCTGTTCTGTCGGCTGAATCCTTGCATATCAAGTAATGCAAATCAAGCATATACTTGTAGATGTCATTAATCATGTCGGCCAAACATGATTCATGCCTTCACAACCTTTACTATCAACAGTAACACATCTGGAAAATAGTCTGATACTCTGTCAGTCAGTTCTTCCTCTGTTCTCACTGTCTCTCAGGAATCCGGTACTCAACTATTCATATCTTCTTCCTTGTCCATCACCGAAGGCTAAATCCTTGGAATATACTACTCAAGGTAGTCCTCTTGACTTCCCCAAATCCACACTGCACCAAGACACTTCCTCTGAGAGATCTGGACCAATCTGTCGGACCTTGCCACATGCTCTGTTCTTATTCACCGGACCACAACAATCTTCATTCTGACTTTTGGTAGAGACACACCATGACTTGCGGATATGTGGGATGACCTTTGTTGCCATCAATGACAACAACCATGAATACACATAGTGTCTCTTGCCAACAGTAATATGGGGTGGAAAAGCGGTGTTGAATGTGGAATTTGTCACATAGCTCTTTGACATCTTAGTTTTTAAATGGTCTTCCATTATCAGTGATAATGGATATAGGGATACCATAGTGGTAAATGATGTAATTCAGGATGAAAGAGGTGATTTGTTTGCCTATGACATTGGCGAGGGGTACGACTTCAATCCACTTCATAAAGTACTCAGTGGTTGTGATTTGAATTTATGGCCACTGGATGATGGAGGGTGTATCTTGCCCACTAAGTCAAGTCCCCATTGATAGAAAGGCCAAGGAGTCATTAAAGGTTGCTGCTCCTGTGCTGGTGCATGTATTAGGTTCCCATGGATTTGGCATTTCTTGCACCTCTTCACAAAATGATAGGAGTCTTTTTCCATAGTTGGCTAGTAGTATCCCATACATATGAGTTTCTTAGCCAAGGTAGGACCACTAGAGTGGGTCCCGCATATACCATCATGAACTTTGCTAAGGGCAGTTTGATATTCCTCACTGTAGAGACACCTTAGGAGAGTACCATCGAGTCCTCGTCGATATAGCGTATTAGCGATGATGGCATAATGGGATGCTTGGTGGATGAAGGCTCTCTTTTGGTTACTTGATAGATCGGGTGGTAGGGTGTTCTCTTTCAAATAAGTATACACTTTGTCATATAAGGGAGAATCAGATCCTACGATATGGCAAATGATGTGGGATTCAGGGGTGTCATACGCAGGATGGGAGATTGGCTCTACCAAGAACTCATAATGTGACTAGTTTTTTGGGATATCTAGGATGTAATGGTTGCCATGGCATCTGCTGCTTTGTTCTCTAGCCTGGGTATCTGCTCAAAAGAGATCACAACAAAGTATTCTTTGAAGTTGTCTACCATACATTTGTATGGTATTAACTTCTCATCCTTTGTTTGACAGTCATCATTCACCTAGTTGATGACAAGTTGCGAGTCGCCATACACATGAAGTTCTGTGATTTTCCATTCTACTACCAGCTTGATGCCAATGACTAGGGCTTCGTACTCCACCACATTGTTAGTGCATGGAAAGAGTAATCTGTATGACTTTGGAATGGTGTCTCCATTAGGTGTGATCAACAAGATACCTGCTCCAGACCCATGCTGAGTATATGAGTTGTCGAAATAAAGTTTCCAGGTTGTTGTTATGTGAAAGATAGACTCATCTAGAAATTCAAAGCTTGATGGGTTGTCATCTATTAAAGGTACATCTGCCAGCTGATCTGCAATCACTTGCCCCTTTATTGCTTGTCTATCTACATACTCAATGTCAAATTCACTGAGTATCATGACCCATTTTGATATTCTACTTGTTAGGGTAGCTTTGTTGAGCAAGTATTTCAATGGATCGATCTTTGCGACTAGCTTGATGGAATGTGATAGCATGTAATGTCTCCATTTTTGTGAAGCAAAGACCACAATGAGGCATGCTCTTTCAACTAGTGTATATTATAGCTCATAGCCTACCAGTGTTCGGCTGATGCAGTAGATTGCTTGTTCTTTTCCTTCATAGTTCTGTTGTGCTAGCAGCGCTCAAAGAGTTGTTGGTGTGGCTGAAATGTAGAGTAGCAATGGCTTGTTCTGAATCAGTGGCATCAAGACTGGTGGGTTCATTAAATACTCCTTTAGATGTTGAAATGCTTGCTCACACATGTCATCCCATTTGAAAGGAATTTTTTTGTGTAGGAGATGCATGAATGGGTGACACTTATCTGCCAGCTGAGAGATAAACCTTTTGATGGACTGCAACTTTCCTTGTAGAGACCGCAATTGACTCAGGTTCTTAGGTGGCGGCATTTCTATGATTGCTTTGACCTTGGCCGGGTCCACCTCTATTCCATTAGCTGATACAATATATCCAAGGAGTTTACCGGATGTGACTCCGAAAGCACACTTTTTTGGATTTAACCGTACATTAAATTGTTCTAGTCTTGTGAAGATCTTGTCCAGGACTTGTAGATGCCCTTCTCTGGTTTTTGATTTGGCTAGAATGTCATCTACATAATCTTCCATGATGGTATGGATCATGTCATGAAAGATTGTTGTCATTGCCCACTGATATGTTTCCTCCACATTCTTTAGCCCAAATGGCATGACGCACCAACAATAGGTGCCCCATGGACATGTGAATGTTGTTTTATGCTGATCCTTTGGCGCTATCTTGATTTGGTTATAGCCAGAGAATTCATCCATTAATGACAACATGGTGTGCCCTGTTGTTAGGTCTACAATGATGTCGATGTTAGGCAGACAGAAGTCATCTTTGGGACAAGCTTTGTTCAGATCCCTGAAGTCATTACACAGTCTAACTCTTCCATCTGGTTTGGTGACAAGCACTGTATTTGAAATCCACTCTAGATGGTCTATTGGTCTGATAAACCTGACATCTAGTAGCTTCTTCAATTCTTCTTTTACCATGAGTGTGATATGTGGGTGCATCTTAGTTTTTGTTTAACTGGCTTAGCTCTCAGAGCTAGTGATAAGTGATGCATTATAAGGTTTGGATCGAGACCTGGCATATCTGTGTATGACCAAGCAAAGTTGATTTGTTTCTTTTTGAAGAATTCAGAGAATTCTGGCTTCTCTTGCGTAGTTAAGATTTTGCCATATGGATCATCTTTGGATTTTCACCTGTGTCAACGTTGATCTGTTCTGCTGGTTCCATCAAGATTGTGGATCTCTCCTGATGTGTTAGATTGGGAAGAGTGTCAAGCCTTTCATCCTTCGGCACCTCAGAGAAGTTTTCACCATTGGATACGTCTTTTATATTTTTACTATTTTCATGATCTAACACTGTCGTAGCGCAGTTTTCACCATTAGATCTATCTTTCATTTTTACATTTTTGAAACTGAAAGGCATGGCACTCTCTCCAAAATAAGCCCTGTCATTGAGTTCTATGGCATAGCTAGCTCTGTGATCCCCTATGGGTATATGGTCTCTAAGTTCTAGATAATCGATGATGGCCTCATCATTCTAAAAGGTATCTAGCTCAGGGGTAGAATCTTGCAAATCCCAATCTATGAGTTTCAGATGCAATAATGGTAACGGGTCATCAGATTGGTCTGGTTCAAGGGTAGTGATGGTCAAGATGGAAAATACTTATACTTGCCAATTATATACAAGCCTCTAATTTGAGACACTACTAGTTTAGAGTCACCTTGTACACTTAAACACTTAAGTCCATACCTAGAAGCAACATAGTAGTAGAACCTCATATTTTTCTACATTATTGGTGTAGTCAAATTTCAACTTGAAGGTAAACCTATAAGTTGTGTCATCTGGGGAAACGAAAACTACACCTGCACCATTTCCTTCTTTAGAGAAAGCACTATCAAAATATATGTTCCATATATCATTTCTTCTAGGGAAAAGAGGATTTGGGCATGAGGTGGGGTCAACATGGCTATTTGCATCATCATCAAAATACCCAATTATGTTCCCAAGTTCAATTTTTGCATAGTGTAGCTCATCCTTTACTTTATCTTGGTCCTTCACTATAGGTAACATTTTTTTTTCCTATGTAATTAGACTTATTTCCCATTGAGTGGTATAGTGGCATAAGATAGATCCATTTATATGCTACCACCTATTGAGGCTTCCCACTTTCTTGACAACAACATACCCCACTTGGCTAGACAATCAACAATGATTATGTCCATCATAAATACTTGCCAAGGTATGCAACAAGTTACACTTCCACACCATTGACAACTCCAATAACATTGACCTCCCTAGAGTCCATTGCATAAAATTTTCCATAAGACTTGGAAACCTTCAAGCCTAGTAGATTCATAACTTCTAGTGGCATCATATTTATTGAGGCTCCAGATTCCAACATGCAATTGTGTACTAACCACCCTTGAATAATAAATGAAGTGTAAAAGGGATCAATCATTATTTGATTATTCACAGATATTGTTCCAAGGTAAACTTTAGGTGTTCCTTGGGTATTTGTCTCAATAGTTGCATCATCTACAAAATCATTTAAAGGGTTTGTAGGGTTCTCAAAGGTGGTCGAGGTATTGATATATTACAACCCTTTCTTTATGCTCAAGATTATAAACATTTGCTTGACTAGCACTAAGAATTTTTCATTTAGCTTAAAGTAAGAGTCATGTCAATGGGGACATATTTAGGAAAATGAGTGGATAGGGGCATATTTGTTGCGTGAGTATCAAGGATAAAAGACATTGCTATCCATCACTAGTGACACCCTTTCCATCATTGACATTTCCACTCACCTTAGCTGGATCTTTCCCTTCATGTGAATTTTTCTTTGCTTGACTTGTATTGCCTCCTGCTTTTTTCATCTTAGGATTTTAAACATTTCTTGTTGGCATGTCTACACTTTTATTTTTTGGAACATACCTCTTTTGCATAGGGGCCTCATGCATAGATTCTCTTTTCTTTTGTAATAACTTTTTTACAACTTTATTCACACTCTTTTCTATAATTTCTTTCCTCCTAATATCAACATCTATTTTATGTTTTCCTTTATCTGCAAGTGTGTTTGTTGCCTCTAGTATAACTATAGTTCCAATCTCCTTTCTATCATTCACCTGCTTGCCTCTAAGTTGATACTCACTCTACACTTACATGACAACTACATTAATAAGAGATTTAATGTCTTCAGTTGAAGGATTTTCTCTTTTTCCTTGTTACATGATTTCTTAAGGTTTTTAAAATCATGGTTTGGTAACTCATACTAGACTTGATAACTGTCATGATTACGCTGAAAGAATTCATCACATTTATATTTATCAAGATAGTCCACATCAACATCTTCATAATATTCAAGGGTACCATCTTCATTGGGGAATTCCTTCTCCTTGAGAAGTGAAATGGCAACAACATAATTCATTGAATCGTGAGGCAAGTAACATGCCTTCACACCATAATGAATCATCTTGGACATTTACATGATTCTTCCTCAAAGGATCAAGAGTATCTTTATCTTGGTGCCTTGCATTTCCTTTCCTAGGAACCACTTGTTTATCATTATGCCCCAGTCTTTTAGAGCAATAAGTATTGTAAGGCCTATTATGCAACCTCTACCCTTCATTGAAGTGAGTAGTAGCATTGTTGGAAGGTAAGCCCTTCTCATTTATCATAACCCTATAGATTAAATATTTCATTGCTCCCATTATATTATCATGTTCATCTTTAGTTATGAGAGGTTTACTTGAAGTACCTACATCTGGCCTCAAGATCTTTATATTAGCTCTTTTGACATGCTTCCCAAATGCTCTCATATTGCTTTCTATGTTGTTTTCCATAAGATTATCTTAGAGTTTGAGGGTTCTTATCACAGAGACATATCCTAATTTAGCATCAAATGCTCCAAAATAGAGAACCAAGAACATTGATTCATTTGGTCTCAAAATGGGAGGCACCTTCCTCATGGTCATAAAAAATTAACTATTGAACTTAGAAATAGTGTTAGAAATTAGGATCTTAGGATACTAATCATTATGAAAAAAATATAAAATAAATATAAATGAGAATTATACAAGCATGAGTTTAAAACATTACACAAGATATACACGGGGAAAACCCTTTCGGGTAAAAAACCCCATAAAGCATCATTTTATTAAAATACTTACAAAAAATAGTCTACTAAGAAATAGACTGAACCTAGGGCTATACTCCTCTACATACTTCCACAAGGCCAATAATACCTCCTGTGCATAGTGATATAATTCACTATAAATCTTCAAAATCACCTTACTTCTCAAATGAGAGAGAACCTCCTTAAATATAGGAGTGACAAAATACCTGAAAGGGTATTAGTCACACCCATTAAAAGAAACCATTTGTAAATAATTAATAATCTAATAGTCATTAGATTATTAATTATTAAATGGTATATGTTTTATAACATAAATTTCTATAACCTTATAAATTAGAACAATATATAACTATTATAAGGGTATGATCCCTAATAACATTGTGTTCTAACAAATAGTCTCATTCACACCTTTTTTTTATAGTTGTCAACTCATAGATTGCAAACTTAGGGTCAATCTTGTCCCCATACTGCAATCTAAAGACCCTCATGAACTCATCCCATGAGTCTATGTTACTATTTAGAAGGCTTATGTACAATTCTTTTGCACTGTCTTCTAAAGACTGCACAAACAACTTCATCATGACATCATCCTCAATTTCATATAAATCTGTCACATTGATGAAGTGCCTAAGGTATTCTTCCCTAGTTAAAACATCATTACCTTAGAATTTAGGCACTTTTCCCCTAAGTTCATTGGGTGTTTGATTCGGATAATTAGAGATACCATAGAGTTCTAGTTGCGTATATGTTTCCATTCCTAATTGTTGTCTTGGTAGCAGGAGCTTGTCTCCTATGATGGGCTCTCACATCTAGTTGATTGTGTAGCTACTAATTATTCTATTGATTTTCTATTGGTTAGTTAGGAATATCATGATCATGGTGCTGATTTTATTGTTGGGCATTTTGGGCAAGATATGCTTGCTACAAATCAATTTGAGCTTGAAGTTCTAGCTACCTTTGTATAAGGTGATCAAGCAAATCTAATCTTTGATCAATTTCTCTTTCCCTAAGCTCATTTTCTATTGTATGGTTGCATTAGCATCATGGAATGAAAGTTCTTGCTTAGTTTAAAGTCTATGTGCCGATGTAGGAGAGTTGGGGTGTGAGACTACCCTTGAGGTTCTCACACATGGAGGATTGGATATATTCATGTCTTCAACATATGTCTCATGGGATGCATTTATATTTCTTCCACTTATATTCATAGTATCTCTTGGCATGCCAGACTCATGTCCACAATTTCTCATACCAGTTATAATCATTTTATTACTTGATTCATCAAAAGTATATGGATATTGATCTCTCAAATCAAGCATGCTTTCTCTACTAGAAAGACCAAAATCATTTCTTTAAGGTGAAATTCCTTTATAAATATCTTTATTTCTAGTCTTTTAGGCAATACGCTATCTTCCAGCTTTTGCTTCCATCTATTCAAGTTCTAGGAGATCCTTTGGATGTCTTCCTCTTTCCATATTTTACTTCTCTACTTTGATCCTTGAATGGGTTCAACTTGATCAAAGTCACCACTCTTCACCTGGGAAGAGAATATTTTCTTTATCAATATAGCTCTTTAGGATAGTAACCAAGAACTTAATATGTTTCCCCAAAAATGACACCAATTTATTGGTGCTCAAAGTTGATATTCCTCAAATCCCTAAAGTTAGATGTTATTGAGTGCCAAAGGTTTCAAACTCCATACAAAGACCTATAACTTATGATTAGGATGAGACAACAATGAACCAATTTGATAATGTGGGTAAGACCTTATTCTTCTTTAGATTCTGCTAGAACAAGGGGGATATTCCCTAAAGTGTATGAGGATAAAAATAGATGGTAACTAAAACTACACCTTGAAACAAACCATACCCAATGCAAAGGCTACTAAAATATTACTGTCACTAAGCACCTGTATGCTAGTTTGAAAACACAAGGATCTTACACCTTCATAAAGAAGAAAAACAACCATGTAAAAAGTCTAAATATGTTGCTTCAATAGCCCCTAGTGTATCAGTAGACATCTAGACATGGATGTAGATATAATGAATGACACAAATAAAAGATAAAGTTTGAGATTTTGTTAATGTTTTAGTGTGTTGGAGGGATGGGAGGATGAACATATAGTAGATTGGTTCCTTTATCTAGTAAGGGCAAGCAAAGTTTAAATTATCAACCAAAGGGAACACAAATACAATCCTCACTATAATATCTTAATCAAGATACTGTCAAAAGACTATACCTATAGACTCCATACATAAGCTATGCTCTATGCATACAAGTAAGCAAATACATGGAATTGTAGAACATATAACTAAGAATACCTTAATAATCCACAAACATACCCATGAATTTCTTGTATTATCCAAAAAAGACACCTTGCAAAAGCTCTACAAGGAATTTTACAGTCTTACTGTTGTCTAACTAGTCAAGAGCAATACTCAAATTAGAAAATGTGATTAAGGGATTTACCAAATCACCAAAAATTCATGCAATGCTCGTGAAGGCACTCAATAATATTACAATGCCTTATCATAGCCCTTGTGAGAAAACCTAGGAAAATCATAATGAAAATGCTCTAAAAACTGCCACTGGAAGAAAATACTAGAGGTTTATGCTTGTTCTTCTTTGTTTTTCATCTTCTTTGCTTTGAAACTAATTTTCCATCTCTTGTTATGAATGAGGAACTAGAATATATAGCTCTTCCAACATCAAAACGTAGTCTTGAACAAGAAACTATGGTCACTTGCAAGTTTCATGGTTGTCCATGCTTGCTTGCATCACTTTCACATGGAACACACCTAAAGACCATGCTTATTCATATGATTTGCCCATGCCTTTATATCCAAATCATATTTTTGAGGGGTTTGTTAGAGTTATGAGGCATATGGAGGCCATTCTTCATCTCATCAGGCCTAAAGGAGGTCATTAATGGCAGTCTCGAGGTGTGTAAGGGAGTAGTTGATGTAGGTAAATTCTTCTAAAGAAGTTGCAAAAATTTAACCCAGGACAGGATATGGACTTGGCAAACTCTTGCAGAAAACCACTATAGAACTGAAGGTGGGATGTGGATGAAAGGAATGTTGAGTGTGTGTTTGGCATTGATGTCAAAAGTTGGTTTGATAATTTGTTTTGATATTGCAGTTGGTCTGATGTTGTTTCAGGATGTGATGTTGCTTTAGGATGTGATGTTGCTTCATGCCATGCTTCAATGCACTCATCATGCCTCAGATTATCTTTAGGATCTCAGGTTGTCTTCATTCATGTTATGTTGATCAGTTGGATACAGTCACCTTGGAGAGTTGATATGATGTTTATGATGCATTCATGATATGATATTGGTTACTCTGACATTTCATTTGGTGTTCCTCAGGATTCCTCAAGATGTCTTCAAAGTTGATTAACTAAGTTGTTGTGATGTTGATGTCAAAAGTTGAGCACATTGTTGAGCATTGTTGTTCATACTTTGTTTATCTTCATTTCATATGCTCAAGAACATGGAGTTTGTTGTTGAAGGGTTTGTCTTCATCTCATAATGTTCATGCATGTTTGATCTCAGTTGGAGTTGATTTCATTGGAGTTTCTTTCATTTTATGTCCAGGGCAGTCTTATTAGTTTGAATTCATGTTTAGGACAGACTATATGCACTTCACATATCTTTGATGGCACACATGCTTAGTGCAATATAAGTTCAAACAAAGGTGTTCAATTTGTTGAGGACTTGAAGTAGTTTAAGGTGTAGATTTAGGGTTTTGTAATGTGAATAAGAAACATAAACCTAAAACCCTAAAAGCCCTAATAACCTAAGGTCTTACCTTGTGAAAACTGTCACTACAAAATTGATTTTTGTTCTAATTTGTAGTTGATTGGCTAATGCAGGTTATTCATAACTTAAGTTATGAACTAAGGGCTCAGTTATCATGGTGAAACTGACCCTTTCTACCTAGGCCATCAGTTATAGAAGGTATGTTTTTTTAAATAGGTGCCAAAAATGAATCTAAAGGTCTCAATTTGAAGTTCGAGAGCAGGAAGGTATAGATCAATGGCCGAGGTTTAATTTCTTTTTGAATTTCAACGATCTCTTCATTGTGTCAGAATTTGACGGGCTTACCTAACTCCTATCTATTGTAAAGCCGTTTGATCAATTGTAACCACAACCAAATGGTTTGAGGGTTAAATTAAGATTGTATGGGATGAATTAAAAGTTCCTACTCTGGGAATTCTGTGTGAAGTAGTATGAAGACAATGTGTGTTCAACAAATTACATAGAAAATTTATAACATTGATCTGAGTGACAAGATCTGAAAGATATATGATACTATGTGATCTATTTTTGATGCATACTATGTTCTTGTTATGGAATGATGAGAGAGTGTGTTGAAGTTTTGTTGTGTAAGAGTCTTTGTTCAAATATATATAGAGAAGGAAAATGGAGTAATAGTGCTATATGAAGTTTTTGCATGGAGATAGTTGCAGAAAGTCTATGAAGACAAGTATTTATGATTATTTATGACTTGAGAGCACTAGTTGATATAGATGTCAGACTACTTGTGAAATCTATTTAGTCATTTTGAAATGTATTGATGATTGTAGTTACTGTCCTTGAACCTGTTGTCCTTGAATATGTACAAGATTCAATCTAGAATGGATCTTGTGTTCCTAGATATTTCTATTCTAATCTTGCACTAATTGGAGGTTTTGTGAAGACAATATGGTAGATTTACAGAGACATAAGGGGTAAAGTTGAGTTGTTTTGAAGTGTGAAGCATATGGCAAACACATGTGAGAAAGGGTGTGAAAAGAAATGATAGAGATGCATAAAGTTGTGATGGTAAGGATGAGACTCATTTTATGGTTTTGATTGATATGCTATTGAATATGTATTTGAGAAGATGTTGAATTGCAAAAGTTGATAAGGATAGTGGTTTGCAGAGAAACAGAGTGTCCCTTTGTGTTTTCCTTTTCATTCAAATCAGTGATGTAATGTATCTTGTCAGTGAGACATTTCTTGTTGTCGGTGAGACTTCTAATTGCCAGTGAGGCTGATTTGCTAGTGAGGCATATTGTGTAGCCAACACGAGGCATATGATGTATCCGTTGAGGATTGGCCAGTGAGGCCCAATAAAATCTATGTTCATAGTGGTTTTTCACCCTTCTAGGGTTTTCCACTCAAATCACTTGTGTCATCTCTCTTCTTGATGTGGTGTCTTATGATAGATCATCTTTGTTCTTAATGTTATGTTCAAATGTACTTGTTATGGTGATATCCAATATCTAATTGATTGAAGTCTTAGATTTCTCTGCATTATTAATCAAGTGTGTTAATAAGTGAAAATTTTTGATTTTTCAATAGACCACTGATTCACCCCCCCCTCTTAGTGGTCCTGTACTCCAACAAGTGGTATTAGAGCCTTAGGTTCCTTGCTCAAAGTTTAATCAACTTAGGAGATCTTGGTAGTGGAGTACTATGGGAAAGTGTAAAAGAAATAGAGGAAGGAAAGATGCCAAGCAAAAAGTGGTTCAACAACTCCAAATCAAATCAAGTGATAAGGTGTTGCAAGAAATATCCCTGCCAGTTGACACAAGACATGATTTATCTGAAAGAGAAGATGATTTTGTTGTTGAAATTGATGACAAAGGAGACCTCATTGTGAGTGAAGATGAGCTTGAACAGGAGTATGCTGAAGATGATTGTGAAATTGATGTTGAAGGAGAACTCATGTGTGCCCTAGGTGAGATCAAGAAATTCAAAAAGGAGAACTAGAGATTAGAAGTACAACTTCAACAAGAAAAGGACTCCAAGGCCAAGGTACTTTTAAACCTTGCAAAAGTTTCTTTAGAACTTGAAGAAGCAAGTAATCTGATTGTAGATTTAAGAGTTCAAATTGAAGAGTCAAACAAGCTAACCATCAGCCTAAAGACAGAGATAGAAGAAGCCAAAAGGGTGGTAGATGTGACAAATTCTGACCTTGAAGTAAAAATAATTGAATGTCTAAAACTAGAGGCAAAGATAATGATCTTGAGAAGAGATATTGAAAATCTCAAGATTTAGTCAAAGAGAAATTAGGAGTTTGAAGAGAGCAACAACAAGTTGTATGAGATGTTGGGCAAACAAAAACTCTACAAGGATACTATTGGCTTAGGGTATGATAGAGGGTAGACTTCAGAAGTCAGAAACGCACCTAGAAAGAAGAATGATCTAAGTCATCATTCTGCTGCTCCCGAAAACAAAAAGAAGTTAGAAGAAAAATTTATTGATGAAGGAAGAAGGACAAACAGGACCTCAAGTTCTCCATCTATAAAATAGTGTCAATCAATAAGGTACAAAGACTTACACTTTCCTAGTTATTGTTATTTCTGTCATAACTTTCGTCATAAAGTTGCAACTTGTCAGTTTATACATAGGAGAAGGCCAAACATAAGTTCATTTGCATCCTCTATACATATGAATGTAGTTTGTTATAATTGTAACAAAGTTGGCAATATAGAAAGAGACTGTAGAACATATGAAAGACATTGTTATATATGGAACAAAAGAAGAAATGAATATGGGTTGTCAAGAAGACATAACAAAAGGTCAGATATCTTGGACAAGAGGAAGAAGGGTATTGTAAAGGTTTGGAGAAGAAAACAAGATCTAGGAAAAGAAAACCCTAATCTTCTGCATACTGCATAAGAGACATCACTTGTTGCTTAAAGAGTAGCATAAAGCTAGGGGGAGATGTTAAATGTCATATTACTTGACCCCAAGGAGAAAATAAGGAACTGTGAGGACAATACATCTTGTTGCTTGACAGGACCGTTATATTTGCTGACAGGGTTAGTGTTTTGCTTAATCAGTCCTTCTTCACCTGTATTAGTGCTCATATGTTGTGATGTCTTATCTTTGTGTTTCATTACCAAGTTTGACACAAGTGGAGTTGGGTTCTTGTATGACGGATATTGCTTGTGAATGTGTCATTGGCCTTTGTAGACCTGAGATGAAACATGCTTGATAAATGAGTTCATGTTATAAGATGATAGTGGTGAAGTTTGTGTGATAATCTAATCTTTGTCACAAGGAGATGTAATCAATATTTACTGAGTATGCAGGAAGTATGCAAGACAACCATCTGATAGAGTGGCAGGCATAGTACAGTATATTGGGTGTATAAGGATTTAGTATACATTTTTTGCCATTATATCAGGTGTCTCACTAGCAACAATCTCACTTGATAAAACTATGTTTTATGGAGTATAATGTTTGTTTTGACCAATGTTTGAGAATCTTATAACTATTTTTGTGGAGTAGTTGGCAGAGCACCTTCAAAGACTTCACATGATTGTTGACTCTAAGACAATAGAAGGTTGAGTATGCTCAATAATAGTGAAACCAGAACAAGGAAGATGGTCTTATATAGCAGTTCATTTTTCCTCTTCACAATGTTGATTGAGTTGATAGATATCAGTGATCAATGGAGTCACTCTATCAAACATCAGATGGTGTTTCATCTTTTGAGAATAGCTTCATCATTGGATTCATTCAAAATAGTTTTTTTGAAAAGTTTTTTAAAAAAGTGCAGTAAGGTTAGATTCTACAACCTCTGTCAGTATTCTTGTAGCTTGTATAATAATGGGAGCCTTGGAACAGGGTACAACATCTAATAAAGTATAAAGGAAAGTGATAGTTGTGTTAAATGTTGTAGTTGCAAGAACCCTGGTAGACATGCATGCAAAATGTAGAAGCATAAATAAGGAACATGGACTTTGTGGCAAAACACCTCAAAGAAAAGTACTCAAATGGAATGACATATTTTAAGTGAAGTTGTATCATTTGATGCTCAGACATTAGGTGGGAGTGATAGTAATCCTTGTTTTTGTTCAAGTGTGACTATTTTTGACTTTTAATACACTGTTAGATAGTAGTATTTGTGCAAGATGGCAATGTTGATCATTTGAACAAGGATATAATGACAATGCTTATTTGCTGAGAACAGTACAATATGATTGTTGCAAGGACAGATGATGATTGCTAAGAAAAGGATCTCTATAGGATAGAGATATATTGCAAGACATTCATGACAACAGTTTGGACAACAACAGATCTTTTCACACAGTGTTGTTAGACAGAACATCTCTATTATCATATGCAGAGTAGGATAGTATGTTGATAGGGATTGATCAAATGTCATGTGTAACTCACTCATTTGTTTGAACACTATAATCTTTTTTTAATGGCATGATTGGTTGATTACTATGATACCCATTCTGATCTCAGATTTGATGCATACAAGTTAGGGAGAGTGAGTGATTCTTTGTCCTTGATGTCAAAGGGGGAGAGAGAGAATGGAAGAGTTTTTGCTACCAATGACAAAGGGGGAGTTTGTTGAGTGTGTGTTTGTCATTGATATCAAAAGTTGGTTTGATATTGTAGTTGGTCTGATGTTGTTTTAGGATGTGATGTTGCTTCATGTCATGCTTCAGTGCACTCATCATGCCTCAGATTGTCTTCAGGATCTCAGGTTGTCTTCATTCATGTTAATTTGATCAGTTAGATATAGTCACCTTGGAGAGTTGATATGATGTTTATGATGCATTCATGATATGATATTGGTTACTTTGACATTTCATTTGGTGTTTCTCAGGATTCCTCCGGATGTCTTCAAAGTTGATTAACTGAGTTGTTGTGATGTTGATGTCAAAAGTTGAGCACATTGTTGTTCATACTTTGTTTATCTTCATTTCATATTCTCAAGAACATGGAGTTTGTCATTGAAGGGTTTGTCTTCATCTCACAATGTTCATGCATGTTTGATCTCAGTTGGAGTTACTTTCATTTTATGTTCAGGGTAGTCTTATTAGTTTGAATTCATGTTCAAGACAGACTATATGCACTTCACATATCTTTGATGACACACATGCTTAGTGCAATATAAGCTCAAACAGAAGTGTTCAGTTCATTGAGATCTTAAAGGAGTTTAAGGTGCAGATTTAGGGTTTTGTAATGTGAATGAGAGACATAAACCTAAAACCCTAAAAGTTCTAATAGCCTAAGGTCTTACCTTGTGAAAAATATCACTACAAGATTGCTTTTGTTCTAATTTGTAGTTGACTGGCTAATGCAGGTTATTCATAACTTAAGTTATGAACTAAGGGCTCAGTTGTCATGGTGAAACTAACTCTTTCTACCTAGGCCATCGATTATAGTAGGTATGTTTTTTTAAATAGGCACAAAAATGAATCTAAAGGTCTCCATTTGAAGTTCAAGAGCAGGAAGGTATAGATCAATGGCCGCCGAGTTTTAATTTCTTTTTGAATTTCAACGGTCTCTTCATTGTGTTAGAATTCGACAGGCTTACCTAACTCCTGTCTGTTGTAAATCAGTTTGATCAATTGTAAACACAACTGAATGGTCTGAGGGTTAAATTAAGATTGTATGGGATGAATTAAAAGTTCCTTCTCCTGGAATTCTATGTGAAATAGTATGAAGACAATGTGTGTTCAACATATGCCATAAAAATTTTGTAACATTAATCTGAGTGACAAGATCTGAAAGATATATGATACTATGTGATTTATTTTTATGCATACTATGTTCTTGTTATGGAATGATGAGAGAGTGTGTTGAAGTTTTGTTGTGTAAGATTCTTTGTTCAATTATATACAGAAAAGGAAAATGGAGTAACAGTGCTATGTAAAGTTTTTGCATGGAGATAGTTGCAGAAAGTTTATGAAGACAAGTATCTATGATTATGTATGACTTGAGAGCACTAGTTGATATAGATGTCAGACTACACATTGTGAAATCTATTTAGTCATTGTGAAATGTACTGATGATTGTAGTTACTATCCTTGAACCTGTTATCCTTGAATATGTACAGGATTCAATATAGAATGGATCTTATGTTCCTAGATATTTTAATTCTAATCTTGCACTAATTGGAGGTTTTGTGAAGATAGTATGGCAGATTTACAAAGAGACATAAGGGGTAAAGTTGAGTGTTTTCAAAGTGTGAAGCATATGGCAAACATATGTGAGAAAGGGTGTGAAAAGAAATGACAGAGATGCAGAAAGTTGTGATGGTAAGGATGATACTCATTTTATGGTTTTGATTGATATGCTATTAAATATGTATTTAAGAAGATGTTGAATTGCAAAAGTTGATAAGGATAGTGGTTTGTAGAGAAACAGAGTGTCCCTCTATGTTTTTCCTTTTCATTCAAACCAGTGATGTAATGTATCTTGTTAGTGAGACATTTCTTGTTGTCAGTGAGACTTCTAATTGCCAGTGAGGCTGATTTTTCAGTGAGGCATATTATGTAGCCAGTGAGGCATATAATGTATCTAGTGAGGATTGGCCAGTGAGGCTCAATAAAATCTATGTTCGTAGTGGTTTTTCACCCTTCTAGGGTTTTCCACTCAAATCACTTGTGTCATCTCTCTTCTTGATGTGGTGTCTTATGATAGATCATCTTTGTTCTTAATGTTATGTTCAAATGTACTTGTTATGGTGATATCCAATGTCTAATTGATTGAAGTCTCAGATTTCTCTGCATTATTAATCAAGTGTGTTAATAAGTGAAAAAGTTTGATTGTTCAATAGACCACCGATTCACCCCCTCCCTCTCAGTGGTCCTGTACTCCAACAAGGAATTGGAGAAAGTAATGATATCATGAATCCCACAAATGGAAGGAAGTGCGTAATTAGGATGATTTGAAGAAATATAAAAAAAGGGATGGGACTAGATGCGAGAGGTGGAGGTTGGAATTTAATGAGGGGAAAGCATGAAGTAAATCTAGATGTCTATCAAATTTTTGCAAGGGAGGAAATGAGTGTTTTGAGGGCATGGAAAGATGTGGGGTTTAGATGCAAAACTAGACAAGAGGACAAGATATGGGTGAAGGGAAATATGTTTTGAATTCAACATTTGGAAGGAATTGAAGGAATTCATCATCGAGAGGAATATAAGAATTTGACCCAGAATAGGATGTGGGGAGTGAGGGTGAACATGTCTGGAAGGAAGGAGATATTCCATGAAAGGGGTTGGGAAGAATGCAAAAAAGTGGTGAAGAATTAGTTATAGAAATGGAAAGGGAAACCAAATATTAAAAATCCATGTAGATAGATTCGGTCTAGGAAATAAATTTCACTAAGAAGGGAAAAGGGAGCAGAAGGATGGAATAGGAGAAATATGAGAAAAAGTTGTGGGACTAGATGTAGGAAGTGGACACTAAAACTTAAGGAACGAGGTCCCAAAACCTAATGGGATTCTATGAACCGAGGAAATGGATAGGATGAAAAAGTCTAAGATCCAAAAAGGTGTGCAATACTTTTAGGAAAAAATAAAGGTGGATAAAGGATATGGGATGAAGGGAGGAATGTCCAGTTGCACATCAGGATTCTGCAAAGTCTGAAAAGTGAAGGGGAGGAAAGAAGTGAAGGGAAAAATAAAATATGTGGGGATTTCATGTGGGACTAAGGGTTAAGTTTGGATGGAAGGTGGAAAGGAATGTCTGGTTCTCCCTAAGAAGTTCACAATTCTGCAAGAACACCCATAAATGAATAAAACTCTTAACACTTAGAATTTTTGGACCTTTTGGCAATTTCAACATATAATAGGAGCATGGGGAAGACAAAGAACCATTTTAACAAAAAACTTGACCAAGGGAAACCCATTTAAGATCTCTCAAAGTGGTTATCATTGATGAACAAAAGTATTTCCAAGACAATAGTGAGGCACAATACCTAGGATTTTTACATATTATTGGGTAGGTGCCAATAGATGCAATTATTTTGAATTAAGTTTAGAGGAGGAGAATAATCTCAACTCCAATAATCTAATTGAAGAGATAAGTTTCTCTTTTATTATTTTTTGTCCTTGTTGTGTTTAGATTTGGATTAGAAAATGAGCCTAGATTGAAATGATTTCTAGTTTAACCAGGCTTGTTCTTGTAAAAAAATATTATGGTTTTACTATCTCTTAATTTGTGTGTGTGTGTGTTGTGTGTTGAAGGGCAAGAGTACTTTTATTCTTGGTTGAGATAGGATTGAGATCAAACCATTTATGTTTTGTTGTGTAAGCTTGATTCCATGTTTTTGTTACTCTCTTGTTGTGTTGCATCTATCCTTGTCTAGATTGACTTTTAGATGATTCTCCTAGCTCAAGGGTGGATTTGTTTCAAATCTTATGGTTAGTGGGTGAGCACCTCCATTGGCATATATGTTTCTAAGAAGTGATGATTTGTAGATTTTCTTTTATCTTGGGAGGCTTGGACTTGAAGATGGAATTTGCTTGCAAAATAAATGTATTGTGTATAGTGTGTTAGTTTTTTCCCAGACTGGATGCTTACTCCCAGATTTCCCTACAAGGTAGCCATCAATGATCAACAGGATCTCTGGGCCAGGGGTCAACAGTGTAGGAGATAGACTCTATATTTTATCTCCTCTTCTTCTTCAGGCTCTGCAAAACCTAGGGGGGTATTCCCTACTCAACATCCATGAGGATATGCATATAAAGGCTAGGATGCTGACAAAAAGTAGATAAGTCCTCCTGTAAGTAGACCAAAACTGTAAGATAAGAGCAAAGGGGCTAGCTTTGGGCCTATTTGCAGTTGTAGACAGAGGACTTGGATCCTAAAACTAATTCTACTGTCCTAATGGTTGTTTTGGAGTTTTGATTTTGATTTTATATTTGGATGCAAAGCTGGACATGGTATATAACACAAACACAAAGCAAGATTGGTGCCTATCCAGGGCCTGGAGTCAATAGACATACACTTGTGAATGATATGCATGAACAACTAAAACTAGATTTCAGGGGGATACATATGATACCTGCCTTACAGATATCTCCCAATACAAAGTGTTAAGCTATCTATACTTATGGCATCCCTATTGCAGTATATCCTTCCCAATATTCAATCTGAGAATAATTTAATTTACCCCTTGAGCAGAAGTTAAGAGATCAAACATTCAACACAGGAATTCTATGTTCTAGAATCTTAGACATTCCTTAAATATCTAGACTCAGAAGAAAGATACATGCAACACTGGAGACAGAATTAGCATAACACATGCAAACATAGCATTACTCATATAGGATTAACCATGAAATCAGTGGATTCACGCAAAAACATACAATAGGAGATACCTAAACTCACAAGTTTTGCTGCACAGAGCAACCAAATCAGTTGTATTACATTACAGAGCCAAAAATGTTCAACTTTCAACAACCTTTAAAAATGAGTCACACAGTCCCTTAAATACAGTGAGGAAGGTGCACTCAGCATTAATTACATGGTTGACCAAAAATCCTGCCAGATACACAGTATCAGAAAAATGGCACCCAACGCATTGAATGCAGTAGAGGGAAAAGGGAATAGAAGAGGTTCTCGAGCCACGCGCCGTCAGTCGCGGATGTACAACTTCAGTCGGGTACTGGATCCGTCTGCGCCATCGCCCATACCTCTGCAACAACCGCCATTAATGGCGCACCAACTTGCGACCTTGGGAAATGTAGAATACTGTGCATCGCAAACCTTTCCCACCAAAATGTATCATCATGATATTTGAAAATATGCGGGACTGAATTATCCCACATGCATCCCGCGGTAACCTTCTTAACACTTTATATACTAGGTTGCGAGCATATATGATGTCGGCGCTTTTGCTCCCGACGACACTATTATAAGACTTCATCATCATCCTCCTCCAGCAGCATGATATCCAGATGCACAAAATATCACCCTGACGTCAGCATCACAATGCAACATCACCAGCATGATAATCGCCTTCATCGGCACAACCTGATGCATCGCAGGAAAATCCTCCTGCTTACCCGATACCAAATGTCTGGCCAACGAACATCCTGCCTGTCCACAAAAATCCTGATGTCATCATCATATCTGCATATTGCGCACCTCCACATATTCGGATGACGTCATCGTCATATCCTACTGACGTCATCAGCATATTGGTGCCGGGGTGATATTTGTAAGATCACCCGATATTTAAAAATATCACCCCCCCCACAAAATATCAGGGTGCACTGTAGCTGTATTGAAACATCGGGGTGATGTTTGAATATCACCCCCTCCTTAAGATGTCGGGCTGCACTATAGCTCTACTGCAGGATCGGGATGATATTTGAATATCACCTGATATTGAATTGATGATCCTGATGAAATATCCGGTCAATAGAATATCATGATAAAGCTGACCACCTCTGAAGAAAATATGATGCCGAAGTTGAAAATTGCTGAGGAGGCTGAAAACTTAGGACTTCCTTGGATTTTTTGGGAAGGCGCCTGCATGATACCCCAAACATAAATTATTACTAACATAGGCTCCATCTGAGGATGCATGCCTCTTCCAGGCATGGCAAGAACCTCAGATCTCTGGGATGTAGACCAGTCCCCCATCCATTGGGCAATAGAGTCATGAAGTTATATTGATCTGCATCATCAAACACATTATTTTCAAATATTATTTTGGCGGCCCCGGGCAGCCAAAAAGGAAGAACCATAACTTTATCTTGTCAAATGCCTAATTCCAAACTGAAAGATCCCAATCCCAACTGAAAAGATTAGCATAATCTGCCCATAATGTCATCTGCTCAATTAGATATTCCACCACTTTTAAAAGCTTGCCACTATCATTTTCACCTCTGTCATTTTGGATTTCAAAATTAGACATATAACCATACACATAATATTCTTCAACATTAGGCAACACATGTATGTTATATCCCTCAGACAGTACATCATATTGCTCTTGGCATTCTTCATCGTTTATCTGGCTGTTGCACACCATTAGGCACTCATCCAGCTGATCCAAAGACTGAAGACATTCAAAATAAATGAGACCCTCATCATCATCTATATCATTTATGGATAATGGTAACAAAACCTGATCTGCATGTCCATAATTGCATATGTTTGAACCAACTGATGATGAACATTCACTTTCCATAGTTTGCAAATCAGTATCATCATCATCAAATAGAGGGTTAATCTTGCACCATTGAAGGTCATGACTCACAATATCATATGCATCTGCAGGCTCATCATAAAGGGGATTCATGCTTATTGCAAAGGTCTTTGCTTCTTCTTCATGACAATCCAATTCTTCTTCAGTATTATCAGATCTAAAGTCATAAGAAGAATAAACCTGATCCATGAATTGATTATGGATATCATCCTTATCATCTTTAATCTCTGATTGCCCCACATACAAAATTTCTGCTACTTCAATGCACTCTAAAGTTGAAATATCCACATCACTTTCCAGCCCTCTGATACTTCCTAATGAAATTGATATTGATTCTTGATCCATATGATCACAACTTTGAACAACTGGATCATTTAAACATGAGCGCTCTTTGATGAGGACTGGCATGTAAATATCACTTGAAAAATCATTATTTTCAACTTCATTTGCTGGGCAAAAAAGGACATCCGCCTCTATAATAGAAACATCATCCACTTGGAATGATGCAAAAATTGGGACAACAGGGGTGTGAGTGCTTTGACATTCATTGTCAATTCCTGAATTAAATCTTTCATCAACATTGGGGGCTGCAGGACAACAAAAATTTTCAGAAAAATAACCCTTTTGTATTCCATACCTCCAATTGTTTTCAATATCTATTGCAAACTGATGTGCCTGATGCAATGTGGTGGGCTCCTTATCTCTCAATCTATAACTCATTTTCTTATCAAAGGCTCCCAAATAGACAACTAAGCACAGTGCATCATTAGGTCTCATGCATTCTGGTACTCTGTTCAATGCCTTCATAAATCTGAGGTTAAAGGCTGGGATCAACTCATCTTCTTCAATGTGGATATACATAAAGTTACTAATAACTGCATATTCAGAAATTCTTTCACCATATTGTACTAGAAATGTAGATTTAAAATCATGCCAAGAGCTGACAAATTTAGCTGGGAGGTAGGAGAACCAATCCCTTGCATCTTGATCTAGAGATTGAACAAATAATCTCATAATCACATCCTCATGGTCAATCTCAAAGTCATCTATCACATTTATAAACTGCTGCAAGTGTCTCTCAGCTGATTCATCCTTTGTACCATTGAATTTAGGCAAATATTTTCTGATTTTAGGTGGAAGAGCATTTGGATAACCACAAATGCCACTGAAATTTATGGGCTTATATCTATCTATATTGAAGCCTCTTTTATTACATGGTTGGGACTGAGTATTATACATTGTTGCACTTGACACTTCACAAGGGTGCATGGGCTGATAATACATCCTTTATGTTTTTGCAACCCTCCTCTCTACTCAGATTTTCTACAAACAATGACTTTAGGCACTCAAAATTCAAACTATTTTTTCAAACTTTCCTAAAGTCCTTTAAATGAGTCTTTTGAACAACATTGCATGCCCTTTGAAATACATAGTAAGTTCTAATAGAAGCATGCAAGCTCTGCTTTCACCAATGTTTCCCTTTTAACCAGTGCTATCTCACCAAATAGGGAGTCTTTCAAACAATATGAAATACCTAGATATGTTGCAGCAGCTGCAAATTCTCCTCTGACTGATTTTGTTCTTTTATCAGGTTCCTTGATGCAGAGTCGCCACCTCCTTGAAGAGGAATAAGCTTCAAATAGGCTGAAGCTGAAAACTAATTTCTTTTGCTTTCTGGGTCATCCACCAGCAGAGCCACATATATAACCTTTTCCTTTGCTGCAACAAGGCACTTCCAGGCCTGATTTTTTAATCTTTTAGACTCAAACTTTCATGGATATGACATTGATCTCCCCAACAGAGTCACCAATTTCTGTTGGTGACTCGGATGGGCCACAAATTTCTATTGGTGACTCGGATGGGCCACAAATTTATCAATCCATCCCCAGCGGAGTCGCCAATTTCTGTTGGTTTTTTCCCAGACTGGATGCTTACTCCCAGATTTCCCTACAAGGTAGCCATCAATGATCAACAGGATCTCTGGGCTAGGGGTCAACAGTGTAGGAGATAGACTCTATATTTTATCTCCTCTTCTTCTTCAGGCTCTGCAAAACCTAGGGGGTATTCCCTACTCAACATCCGTGAGGATATGCATATAAAGGCTGGGATGCTGACAAAAAGCAGATAAGTCCTCCTGTAAGTAGACCAAAACTGTAAGATAAGAGCAAAGGGGCTAGCTTTGGGCCTATTTGTAGTTGTAGACAGAGGACTTGGATCCTAAAACTAATTCTACTATCCTAATGGTTGTTTTGGAGTTTTGATTTTGATTTTATATTTGGATGCAAAGCTGGGCATGGTATATAACACAAACACAAAGCAAGATTGGTGCCTATCCAGGGCCTGGAGTCAATAGACATACACTTGTGAATGATATGCATGAACAACTAAAACTGGATTTCAGGGGGATACATATGATACCTGCCTTACAGATATCTCCCAATACAAAGTGTTAAGCTATCTATACTTATGGCATCCCTATTGCAGTATATCCTTCCCAATATTCAATCTGAGAACAATTTAATCTACCCCTTGAGCAGAAGTTAAGAGATCAAACATTCAACACAGGAATTCTATGTTCTAGAATCTTAGACATTCCTTAAATATCCAGACTCAGAAGAAAGATACATGCAACACTGGAGACAGAATTAGCATAACACATGCAAACATAGCATTACTCATATAGGATTAACCATGAAATCAGTGGATTCACGCAAAAACATACAACAGGAGATACCTAAACTCACAAGTTTTGTTGCACAAAACAACCAAATCAGCTGTATTGGATTACAAAGCCAAAAATGTTCTACTTTCAACAACCTTTAAAAATGAGTCACACAGTCCCTTAAATACAGCGAGGAAGGTGCACTCAGCATTAATTACATGGTTGACCAAAAATCCCGCCAGATACACAGTATCAGAAAAATGGCGCCCAACGCAATGAATGCAGTAGAGGGAAAAGGGAACAGAAGAGGTTCTCGAGCCAGGTGCCGCCAGTCGCGGATGTACAACTTCAGTCGGGTACTGGATCCGTCCGCGCCATCGCCCATACCTCTGCAACAACCGCCATTAATGGCGCACCAACTTGCGGCCTTGGGAAATGCAGAATACTGTGCATCGCAAACCTTTTCTGCCAAAATGTATCATCATGATATTTGAAAATATGTAGGACCGAATTATCCCACATGCACCCCGCGGCAACCTTCTTAACACTTTATATACTAGGTCGCGAGCATATATGATGTCAGCGCTTTTGCTCCCGACGACACTATTATAAGCCTTCATCATCATCCTCCTCCAGTAGCATGATATCTGGATGCACAAAATATCACCTTGACGTCAGCATCACACTGCAACATCACCAGCATGATAATCGCCTTCATCGGCACCACCTGATGCATCGCAGGAAAATCCTCCTGCTTACCCGATACCAAATGTCTGGCTGACGAACATCCTGCATGTCCACAAAAATCCTGATGACGTCATCGTCATATCTGCATACTGCGCACCTCCACATATTCAGATGACGTCATCGTCATATCCTGCTGACATCATCAGCATATTGGCACTGGGGTGATATTCGTAAGATCACCCAATATTTAAAAATATCACCCCCCCACAAAATATCAGGGTGCACTATAGCCGTATTGAAACATCGAGGTGATTGAATATCACCCCCTCCTTAAGATGTCGAGCTGCACTATAGCTCTACTGCAGGATCGGGATGATATCTGAATATCACCCGATATTGAAACATGATGATCCTGATGAAATATCTGATCAATAGAATATCATGATAAAGCTGACCACCTCCGAAGAAAATATGATGCCGAAGTTGAAAATTGCTGAGGAGGCTGAAAACTTAGGACTTCCTTGGATTTTTTGGGAAGGCGCTTGCATGATACCCCAAACATAAATTATTACTAACATAGTGTAAATCTATTTTTGTATATTTAAAGGTTGTGTTGAAGACCTCTTCTTGTCATAAAGAATGGAAGCCTATTGTTGTAGTGAGGAAACAATTTATTTGTGAATGTATTGTATATTCAAGGAATGAAAATAAAAAATGTTGATTTCACATAATGTTGTTAGTTATATCTCTCTTAATCTTTTGAAACAAAACAAAATTTATTATTTTTTTTCCATAACTATGAATATTGTATTAAAATTTTATATACATACGTGCACAAATATATTTTTTTGTAAGTTTTACACAAAATATAATGTGATGGTTATATTCATTTTTTATTAAAATGGTTTATATAATATATATTATATATTTCACATATACATTTATTCTTCTTATGAGATTCCCAACAACAATCAAAGGCTCAACCCTAACGGGTATGGTCTATGGGAGCTACAAGCCTAACAAAGGGGTATGGAAAAAAAAATGCTCAGAGGTATTATACAATGGCATTAAGGGATGACTATTACCCTATACATAAAACAAAATGACATTATCAAAATATATATCAGACATAGACATAATCAAAAAATATTAAATCAAATAAAAAAGGAAAAAAGGAGCAAAGTTTAGATTGTAGAAGCGAAAGTTAATTGAAACACATTACATTTTATAGATTTTACTATACAGTCATGATTTTTTTTTCTTTTTTTTTTTCCACGATGAAATATAATTAATTTAATTGCATTAATAAAATATAGTGCCATATGTAGATTCTTTGCTATGTCTAGTAAACTTGGTGGCAATCACACAATTTAGAGGAACAACCTAACTGAATAGTCCACTATAACCCTTGAAAAGACCTTCATTGAATTATCGACCAAGGCTAGTAATCATGTGATGGCACTGACATTATATGTGCTTTCAAAGATCTTAAAACTACCTAACTCGTTTTAATATGATATTGTAATTGCTAGGAAAACTCAAATTGTATGACAGTAAGGAAAGTCATGCTGGTATTGTTGCTACGGGTACATATAACAAAAAACTGTAACTAATTACTATTAAGGAATGAACACTAAAGTTGAACTAGATATTAATAATCTGAACAAACATCTTACACTCTAGAGTACAACAGGGTAAAATAGCTAGAATATCTTGAAGAATGTAAATGCATTTACGAATTGACTATTTGAAATAAAGTAACATACATGAAATGAAGTGAGGGACAGTTACCCCGAGTGGCCCTTGCTCAGGTGGTTGTCTCCACTATTCTAACTCAAATCTAGTTCTTCAGATTTACACAATCATACTTGATTCTAATCCATTCATTGTACAATCTGTTTTGAATCACATAAGATCTCGCTAAAAAATATTATTCATGAACTCATAATCAAAATAACAACATTGTCTACATATAACTGGAAAAAGACCCGGTACCTATATTTGTGATTGAACAATCTACTTCAAACTTAAAACTTTCAACTGAAAAAACTTAAACTACCTCAACCACCAAGCCATACATATAGGCACGAGGGCGTTTATTAGAACAAGGTCTCTTAACTAAAACCATAAACCACCACTTCGTACAAACTAGATTGTGATAAATACCAAACAACAACAACTGAAAGATAAAGGAAAAAGAGTCCTAATGAAATTGGAACTTCTTGCTGAAATAGAGGAACGTGGATTGGTTGAATTAGTCACGTTGAACTCCTAACTGCAATAGAATCTTTTTCCTCTAATTGTTTTTATTAATTGCTATCACGATGCATGATTATCTTCATCAAGTGTCTCCATGTTGTAGTTGTTGTGCTTGATTTAGTTTGGAACCTCTCCTACTTTGCTGTCTGGAAACACTTTGGCTACGGACTACACCTTACAGTTGCTACGGGTTACAATCCACCTTCTTCAACTACAAGAGTTAGTTCACAAAACATGCACACAATACTAACAACCATATCAAGCACAAATATCCTTTACAATCCATACATTCCCACACATAATCATGCACAATTCATCATATTGAAACCATATTCCATATACTTAATAATTAGGTTTAGGTTTGTATAATGAACATAAAAGATAGCAAAGTATAGGACAAATATCTGAGAATGTTTGAGAATTTGTATAAAACATAAGAAAATTAGTCAATAACTAGAGCCACCATTTCCCCCCAACTACCCATTTGCTTGTCCCCAAGAAAATCAACTAGGACTGGAGGTTGTAGTGTAGAGTAATCTCCCTAAAATCTGTAACATCATCCACTTCTTCATCCTGTTCCAAGTAAAAGCCATTATGATATGCCAACCGGTTCATTTTGGTGGCCTCTGCCTTTTCACACTCCACATTCTTCTTCCCTATCCAATGTGGCACTAGGTACATAAGCATTGGTGGTTGGAAGGTAAGTGGTACCCATTCAAGTCCCTGTACTTTGGCAATATCCATATATTTCCGTACTCTTTCAAACATGGCCATAAAATTGTGAATAGAGTGGGGTTCTTTTCTTTGCAACTCAGGGGTTAAACTATTCCATCTATCCTACACATATTGATAAGAGTGGTGAATGAGTCCAATTGTTAAATGATGCATCCTTTCATAGTCCTGCAATCTCAAACTCATGATTTTCCTACCCACACCATTATGTTCCAAGAGTTGTCTCCATTCTGCAATGATTAATCTAAGGGTTTTAGATTCTCTCCTTATTGGGAGAGCAATTGATTTTTCTCTCTATGTGTATGCTTGCATAATTTCACCCCTCAATTTTTATTTTTGAAGTAGGATGCAAGTGTCCTTACTTGTAAATCACCTACAAACATCAGTGGGTTCCATTCAACATCCTCAGGTACAACATAGTTATGTAAGTAGAACTCAAATAACTAGTCTTACTCTTCTGGTGTGGCAGTAGCAAAAACTTTTAGAAAAGTCATTTTTCCACTCATGGCAACTGGTTTGTTACTGATCAACTTACTAAACTGAAAAACTCAAAAAAAATTCTTGTAAAAACAAAGCATATGTTCTAGCTGGAGGCCTACATTTGACAATTTGGGTAGCTTTTGTTGAACATAAAGAATACTAAGAGGGGGGGAGTGAATTAGTATTCTACAAAACCACTTCTTGTGTTGTTCTTTAATCTAATTACCAAATTTGATAACATGAAATTAGAATAAACATAAGAACAACAACCATAAAGACATAACACATAGACACCAAGATTTTTATGTGGAAAACTCAAAAAGGGAAAAACCACGGTGAGTGTTAGCTCACAATATATTATGATAACAATACCAAATTACATAAAGGCTCACTACCTTAGGGCTCACTACCCAAGGACTCACTATCCAAAGAAATGCTCACTGCCAAATAGAAGAGAAGAAAGAAGAAGGATTGGCTCACTGCTAGGAGATGACTGCTACAAATGCATCTACAGAATGCTTAAGTGCAGTTCCATTAATGGCTTAGTATACAAACTCAAATGTCTTCATAATGTCTGTCCTACTTTTCTACTCTATTTCACATAGGCTCTGCCCTTCTGCTCTTATTATCTTTTCTTGATCACAAAACTGCCAAGGTAGATCGCACACATTTTATTCGCACAGTATTCACACATTCTTTCTTTTCCAACACTAAAATTCATCGAGTATATATATTCATAACAAGATTTATTTCACAATTAGGTCAACAAGCCAGACGTGAAACATGTGTACACATGTTATACCCGGTTGGCTTGATCTTGTGCACAAACAACAATCCGGATCCAAACATACATACAATAGTCTTCATATAGTTTGGCACAAATCATTCAACCACTTAGATTGATTGTTCAAACAATATATCTTCTCTGCATATAGATCTAACATGCCTATCGGCTTGTCCCTTAGGAACACACTTGACCAATTCAACTGTCACATCATAACTTTCCTTGCGGACCATAGGAAACTCTAAGATTCATAAGTAACATTCATCATTGACCTTGTAGCATACCTTCAGAATTGCAGGACATCATAGTCCTTTTTAGCAAAATGCGGATCTTGGAACTGTCACTCTGTCATAGTGGAATATTGTCAGACTAGAAGTTGATATTGGAGAACTTGTAGAATATCATCTATTGAGCTTCAAAAGCTATAACTCTGGATTTAGGTATTCATGGTATGTATCTTTTCTACCTCAGAACCGTAAGACAAAATATGCCACATCAGAGGAATGCAGACCCTTTTACTCTGGTACTGTGCACTATTCCAGACTTGACTTTGTTCACTCAGACTTAGATATTTCACCATATGACTTCCAGATGAGGTCAAGACTTGAATACTGAAACATATGATCACTAGGTAGTTATGAACACCATACATGAGCTATATACAAATGTCTTTAACTACGGAGGCATACCATCTCAAACACTGTCACCAGATTACTTAACTCATTATGGATATTGATCACTTGTATTCTTTGCTACTTGCTGACTCAACTATCAGATCAAATAACTTAGAAATATTTGTTAGCTACAGTTTCAGATCCTTGATCTTTTTATCTAACTCCTCTGTGACTTCTGGCCATGATAAACAAAATTTTTACAAATGACAAGCTTGTTGAATGGCACTATGTATACCTCTTATTCTATTTTATAATAGAGTTTTATTATTTGCTAACATGGTCTTCAATTCAGCTAATCTTTTCTCATCAAACTCTTTTCTCACTTTTGTTTCTATAGACTTTTCAAAAGATTCAAAGTGCATACTTACAGAGTTTATAAGTCCCTTGAGTTGATTTGTTGAAGACATCGAGGTATCCTTTTGATATGATGGCATCAACTTTTCCAAAAAGCTAGATGCTTCACCAATTAACTCACTATCCTGTATGTGTGACTTCGATATTTCTTCCTGTGCCTTTGCTTGCACAATTGATACCAATTTAAATTTCTGCACAGGGGACATTGAATCCAAATTTATTAGTCCCTACAAAAATTTAGGCTAATCCAAGACTTGTTTTTCTCTTTCCAAGAATTCCTTGACAGACTCTGCAGTGTCTCTTGCTATACCAGAGACTTCTTCTTCTTGGTTTTGTTCCGAAGGATCTAAACCCATGGCATCATTTGCATCATTCTTTTGTTCTAGTGCAGAGTTTCCTTCAGCTTGTTCCTCTTCTTGATCATCATCTTTGTGTTGTTCCTCAATCTTTTCCTTGTCTGTTTGATCATCAGTTTGTTGTTTCAGAGGAATACTTGTTTTGGATTGATTCTTAACAGGAGTATCTAAACCAGTAGAAGGGACTGGATCTCTTCTTTCTCCTTTAGCTCTTCATCACTTTTGTCTAATCCTTGATTCATGTTCACCTCAAGAATAGATGTATCATCTTCAATATTTGTTTCTTCTCTTTCATATATAGTTGGAAGATGATGTTCTTTTAACACTCTCAAAGTAATTTCCTCAGTCTCCTTCACTATTTTCTCAATTGCATTTGACATGAGAGTATTCCTTCTTTTCTTTGTTCTAAACTCCATGCTGAGTACTTTGGAGATTTTTGTTTTGTCTTTAGGGGTGATCTATGGACATAACGTTATCAGTGTATGCTCTCTGAGTTCAATGTCTTTTACCATAGCAACTTCTTTTTTTGCAATCATGATACTACCCAAGCTATCTGGGAGATCAATAATTATCTCAATGAGGGCTTTGTTGTAGATGTCCAAGTATCTAATAACAACAGTCTCAAGGATCCTCTTGTCTGGATCATCATACTCATTATACAGTTGGGCTATGGGTTTCAAATTTCCATCAACTGTTATGGCCTTTAGGACATCTTCAAGACTTATAGTGCCTTCTCTTGTCTGAGACTCATCTTGCCTTGGCTTTTTCTTGGTTCTACCCTTACCAGTAGGTTTCTTCTTGCTGCTCCTGGAGGCTTTGGTAGCCTCAGTTTTCATCTTCTTCACTTTTTCATCTGATTTTGTCTCTTCCTCATCCACTCCTATACTGACATACATTCTATGACCTTTGGTTTTCTATCTTTTGAATCTTTTGTCAGTGGGCTTCTTGGTGGGTGCCTCTACACTAATAGATGAGGTCAGACCAGAGGTTTTTGATGCAATTGTTGTAGAGGCTGAACCTCTTGTCCTCTTCCTTGTTACAGCAGGTTCCTCTGCCTTTGCCTCAGGCTCTTCCAGAGCCTTGATTGGTTCTTTTTCTTTCTTCTCTTTTGTAGCCCTTTCTGCCTGTGCCTCTTGTCGTACATCATGAACTTATGGAGCTTTATTAACTTCCTTCAAATTTTTAGTTGTTCTTGCCCTTGTTTTAGCAACTTCTTCTTTTGTAATCCCTATGCTCTAAGCATATTCCTCCACCAATTTCCTCATATTTTTCTGGGTTTCTAGTTTCCTTAGTTCAACATGGACTTTTACAAATAATTCTTCATAAGTGCCAATTCTTGGCTCAAAGGTATCCCTAGGTTTGCTTAACATAAGCTTGGCATAACCATCTAACACATCTGCATCTACTTCATACCTCATTGGCATAATCCAAACTGTTCTAGGCTCAACAGCCTCCATCATACATTGATCTTTGTTGACAATGAAACATATGTCATTTTTATATCTCTCAACAATTGATTCAAGTATCCTTTGTCTAGAATGCATAACTTTTTGAAATTTCTTAAAATAACCCCATAGAGTTGTATTTTGTGCGTCTTTGTTTCCTATGCCACTTAGGTGATTTCTAATTTGAATTGCAATTGGTTGACTACTAGACCAGATCAACTTCATTCCTGGTAATTCTTGCATAAAAAAAGCACATTATCAACATACCAAATTTGAAGGGATACTTGCTTTCTTTTGTCTTCTTTAGATTCTCCATTAGTTGTTGCCGGAGCAATTCACAAAGATCATAGTCTTTATTTTCCTTAATCATCTCATAGGCTGTGTATATAGCAGTACCTGAGATAGAGTTCTCCCAATTTGAAAAGTAGATTTGTAGCCGATTACCATAGATACAAATCTTACTGCATGGTCTTCAATGTCGTTGATTGTTAAAGCCCTTTTGTCAAATTTGGCTCTGGTGGCCATCATCATTGTGTCATTTTTTACAACTTTTAGCATAGTTATTGTTCTGGTAGAATTCAATCTAGTTATGACCCTTATCGCATCCTTTGTGATCGTAAATGGTTTTTCCAACCACATGAATTCATCATGTATTCTGCTTAAAACATACCAGACCCATTCATCTTCCGCAAATGTTGGAAACTCTATGTACTGAATAAATTTCTTCTCACTTAGCACCTTATATTCTTCCTTCAGATCAAAATTACCATGACTTAGATGTTTCAAATAGAGATCGTCAAACCTACTGTAACCAAATTCTTCTAGAGCAATATGAATGTATGCCCTAACATCTTCCGCATGCATTACACCAAATGGAATTTCTGAAAATGCACCATTAGGATCAACCTATGTTGATTTGTATGGATGTTTCTTGAACTTTGGCTGTGGTCTCTCAATGATATTAACAACTTGAGGAGATGCCATCTTTGCAAAGATTCAGATAAATTCACAGTAGGGTTTCAAATTTGAAAAATACCTCTTTTGTTGAATTAGGGTTTTACTTGATCTTGCCTTGGTTGCTTTTGAAATCACTGTAGTTGCTTGGAATTTCACTTCAGTTCTCCTTGGACACTTGAGAGCATGAGTGCAAAATGAATTGTTCGTCGAATGAACTCCTTTTTAACCCTTTGTTTTGTCTTGACCTAATCGTCATAAATGCTATCTTTGAAAAGCTGTCAGACCCTTCTTTGTTGAGTACAGTTGATTAGGATTGCTTCCACAATGTTCCACGATTGATTCTTTTCTTCTAAAATTTCTTTTAAAAGATCTGTCATATGAAGCTTTTCATCATATTTTCATGCCGGATCCCAGCACTGATTTTTTGGCTAGGGGATTTGGATTTTCAATACAACTCCCCTTGAGCCAGAGCTCCCAATTTACTTCCCAGAGGAAGTATCAGCACCAGAGGCTGGTGCGAATTCATCCTTGACTTCAATCACATCTTTCTTTATCCATATTTTTCCTGTCTCTTTCTTAGTTTCAACTAGATCAATCTTTTCCTTTCCCTTATCTTCTCTCTGCTTTGTTTTCCTCTTTTATGTAGAATAGTTTCTTTTCTCATTATTGTATTTGTAGAATCTTGCAACATGTATGAACTTATTGCAATTGTAGCATACCACATTCTTCTGTCCCTGATTCCTTCTGTTGATTGGATTCATTCTTGTTCTACATTGGTTAGCCATATGCTCAAATCTATTGCATGCAAAACACTTTCCATTGAAGAATTGAGTATTCCTTGCATTGTTAAAACCATTCCTTACTAGGCTTCTGCATTCATTTGATTTGTGACCAATTTTCTTGCAATTGAAACATTGACTAGAGAATGATGGAGTATTCTGATTTATTCTACTCCTACACTGAGTAGTCTTATAACCAAACTTATTACAATTAAAACAATGGCCATTGAAAGATGGGTACCTTCGAGCATTTTGTTGCCTAACTAGAGGTCTTCTAGGACTTCTCTAATTCCAAAACTGGTTGCCTTTGTTTTGCTTAAACTCAATGTTTACTTGGCCTGATTTTGAACTTTCTCCTTTTTTAATCCCAAGCCTTGCTTGTCATCTGGATTCTTTTGACTTTCAATCAATTCCTCAAGCTTTGCAGAGCTTATTTTGAATTTTTCTTTATAGTTATTTGCTACTTCCAGATCATATTTCAAAAGTAGCACCTCTTTTCCCAATTTTTCACATTCCTAGGACTTTTCCTTCACAACCTGATTCAGATGTTCTTCAATCTTTGTTTTTTCTTCAACTAGCATAGATAGACTATCTAAGGATTCATTTGCTACTTTTAATTGTTCACTTAGCTCTTTCCTTCTAGCCTGAGATTTCTTTACTTTCTCCTTTAGTTTCATAATACAGTCATCATCTTCTTTGATTTTTCCTACCAAATTTTTGATATCAACCTCAGACTTGTCAAGATCATCAAGAGCAGCTTGTAGTTGTTCATCAATGTTACCTGGATAACTTGTTTCTGAAGAAGCGAGATATCTTCTTGCTGCCATGTGTTCACCTTCCTAGATATTCCTCAAGCTGCTAAGCTTTTTCCAAGGAACCTTGCTCTGATACCAATTGTTGAACACAAAGAATACTGAGAGGGGGGTGAATCAGTATTCTGCAAAACTGCTTCTTGTGTTGCTCTTTAATCCAATTACCAAATTCAATAGCATGAAAGTAAAATAAAGATAAGAACAACAACCATAAAGAGATAACACATAGACACCAGGATTTTTACGTGGAAAACCCAAAAAGGGAAAAACTGCAGTGAGTGTTAGCTCATAATATATTATGATAACAATACCGAATTACATAAAGGCTCACTGCCTTAGGGATAATTGCCCAAGGAATCATTGTCCAAAGAAATGCTCATTGCATAAGGCTCACTACCAAATAGAAGAGAAGAAAGAAGAAGGATTGCCTCACTTCCAGGAGATGACTGCTACAAATGCATCTATATAATGCTTAAGTGCAATTCCATTAATGGCTCAGTATACAGACTCAAATGTCTTCATAATGTCTGTCCTTCTTTTCTGCTCTGTTTCACATATTCTTTGCCCTTATGCTCTTATTATCTTTTCTTGATCACAAAACTGCCTTAGATTGCACACACATTTTATTCGCACAATATTCACACATTCCTTCTTTTCGAACACTAAAATTCATCGAGTATATATATTCGCAACAAGATTTATTTCACAATTAGGTCGGCAAGCCAAACATGAAACGTGTGTACACATGTTATACATGGTCAGCTTGATCTTGTGCACAAACAACAATGTGGATCCAAACATACATATAATAGTCTTCATATAGGTCGGCACCAATCATTCAACCGCCTAGATTGATTGTTCAAACAATACATCTTCTTTGCATATAGATCTAACATGCTTGTTGGCTTGTCCCTTAGGAACACACTTGACCAATTCAACTATCACATCATAACTTTCCCTGCGGACCATAGGAGACTATAAGATTCATAAGTAATATTCATCATTAACCTTTTAGCATACCTTCAGAACTGTAGGACATCATAGTCCTTTATAGCAAAATGCAGATCTTGGAACTGTCACTCTGTCATAATGGAATAATGTCAGATTGGAAGCCGATACTGGAGAACTTGTAGAATATGATCTGCTAAGCTTCAGAAGCTATAACTCTGGATTTAGGTATTCATGGTATGTATCTTTTCTACCTTAGAACCACAAGACAAAATATGCCATAGCGGAGGAATGTGAACCCTTTTACTCTAGTACTGTGCATTATTCTTGACTTGACTCTGTTCACCCGGACTTAGATATTTCACCATATGACTTTCGGAGGAGGTCAGAACTTGAATACTGAAACATATGATCACTAGGTAGTTATGAACACCATACCTGAACTATATACAAATGTCTTTAACTGTGGAGACATACCATCTCAAACACTGTCACTTACTTTGTATAATGTATACTACCCATACTTAGTCATTTATTCTTCTGGAGTAAAGTCTCTTAGCCATGCCGGTAGAAACCCTTTTACTTGTTTCCATCAACAACACATTCAACATTCATTAGAGCAATGTCTCTTGCCAACAACTTTGTCTACTACCTCTTCCATCCTGACTGTTGCTCTCCTCAATTCAATATCTTTCCTTTCTAATGTTTGGGTATGCTCTGTAATCATGGCTTATGTTTCTTTCTTCCACTCCTCTTCTCGTTTAGAAAAGTCTTGAGCAACTTTCCATAGTTGATATCCTAGGGACACAACTATATGACAGGTTGGGGTTTTGTAGCAAGAAGTCTTTTTTCTTCAACCGCTAATTCCTTATTTCCTGCAACAACTATTTCTAGCTCTACAAGGATATCTAGTTTTGACCCCTGATCATAAGTGTTTACTTTTTCTTCCAATTCCTGTATCTTTGCTTCTCTCTTCTTGTCCCTCTACTCATAAGTTTTGACTAGTTCTTCCAGCTACTTAATTCTCTCAAAGGCTTCCTACAATTCTCTTCTGACATTTCTTTCTTCAATCAATAATTCCTCATCCCTTAAAGGTTGTTCATCACCACCGCCTTGTTGCAAATATGTGCCTAATCAGTGTTGTCATTGATGTCAACATATCCTTGTTGTCATTAGTGTCAACTGTATCTTATTCTATTGCTTGTTTAGAAGACTTGTATGTTGAGGATGAGAAAATTAGCCTATCCAGAAGAAACAAGTGAGTTACATATCTCTCTATTAGAGATAGTGAAGACAGTGTAGTTCAGTGAAGTAGATTGCTCCGCATTCCCAATAAGATGAAGATTAGAGTCTGCGGATTAAAGGGTTTGTAGAGGATTGTTTGACATTGCTCTAGTCAAGATTTGAGAGGTCCGCATGGAGAATTGTTGAAGTTATGGCCATCTGAGTAGAACTGGGTTTTGCAGTTGTTCAAAGGTGAAAGAGTGATAGAAATTTAGTCTAGATTGGTCCGCATTGGAATATTATGATCTACGGATCTAGAGGTGTGTTTGGGATGTCGGTGTGTATCCTCACCTCAAGTAGTTTGTGGGTTGGAGGTCCGCAAGCAATCATTCTAGTGTGACAGTCATGACAGTTGGTGTTCTTGAGTTCCCGGATGAAGGTACAAGTGTTTTCGGTGATATGAGGTGGTGTTGTTGTTACTATTGATTTCATTATGCTTGTGGTGGTCTCTGAATCAGGTGCCTATTGTATTGATGGTATGCATTAAGGATTGAGCTCGTGGATGAAGATTTCTCCTTGGGTGTTGTTGTTCTTTCCAGTCTTGGCTGACCGGATGCATGGTGCGTGTTGCAGATGATCTAAGAGAATTTTTATGGAGTGTGGCATGATGTTCGAGGAAGATTTAAGTCCTAGTTATGTTTGGCTGATAGTGTAGTGGTTCGCATGTAGCGTATTAAGTCATGTGATTGTAATTGCTTGAAATGCCTATCTTGGAGAATGTTCCAGATAGATGATTGTTTGGCCGACTTTGATGTTCATTCTAAAGTCGATGACTTGTATAACTAAGTGTTGTGAAGTGGAAATGTGTGGAAGTGAGAGAATATGTGAATGTAGCAAGGAAGTGAGTGGGGGTAGAGCAGAGGTATTGTGCGCTTCAATGGAACTAAAGCTTGCATGAAAAAGATATTGTTTCTCAGTTCAACCTTTCTGTGTTAACATTGTCTACTACCTCTTCCATCCTGACTGTTGCTCTCCTCAATTCAATATCTTTCCTTTCTAATGTTTGGGTATGCTCTGTAATCATGGCTTATGTTTCTTTCTTCCACTCCTCTTCTCGTTTAGAAAAGTCTTGAGCAACTTTCCATAGTTGATATCCTAGGGACACAACTATATGACAGGTTGGGGTTTTGTAGCAAGAAGTCTTTTTTCTTCAGCCACTAATTCCTTATTTCCTGCAACAACTATTGCTAGCTCTACAAGGATATCTAGTTTTGACCCCTAATCATAAGTGTTTACTTTTTCTTCCAATTCTTGTATCTTTGCTTCTCTCTTCTTGTCCCTCTACTCATAAGTTTTGACTAGTTCTTCCAGCTACTTAGTTCTCTCAAAGGCTTCCTACAATTCTCTTCTGACATTTCCTTCTTCAATCAATAATTCCTTATCCCTTAAAGGTTGTTCATCACCACCCCCTTGTTGCAAATATGTGCCTAATCAGTGTTGTCATTGATGTCAACATATCCTTGTTGTCATTAGTGTCAACTGTATCTTATTCTATTGCTTGTTTAGAAGACTTGTATGTTGAGGATGAGAAAATTAGCCTATCCAGAAGAAAAAAGTGAGTTACATATCTCTCTATTAGAGATAGTGAAGACAGTGTAGTTCAGTGAAGTAGATTGCTCTGCATTCGCAATAAGATGAAGATTAGAGTCTGCGGATTAAAGGGTTTGTAGAGGATTGTTTGACATTGCTCTAGTCAAGATTTGAGAGGTCCGCATGGAGAATGGGTGAAGTTATGGCCATCTGAGTAGAACTAGGTTTTGCAGTTGTTCAAAGGTGAAAGAGTGACAGAAATTTGGTCTAGATTGATCCGCATTGGAATATTACGATCTATGGATCTAGAGGTGTGTTTGGGATGTCGGTGTGTATCCTCACCTCAAGTAGTTCGTGGGTTGGAGGTCCACAAGCAATCGTTCTAGTGTGACAGTCATGACAGTTGGTGTTCTTGAGTTCCCGGATGAAGGTACAAGTGTTTTCAGTGATATGAGGTGGTGTGGTTGTTACTATTGATTTCATTATGCTTGTGGTGGTCTCTGAATCAGGTGCCTATTGTGTTGATGGTCTACATTGAGGATTGAGCTCGTGGATGAAGATTTCTCCTTGGGTGTTGTTGTTCTTTCTAGTCTTGGCCGATCGGATGCATGGTGCGTGTTGCAGATGATCTAAGAGAATTTTTATGGAGTGTGGCATGATGTTCGAGGAAGATTTAAGTCCTAGTTATGTTTGGCCGATAGTGTAGTGGTTCGCATGCAGCATATTAAGTCATGTGATTGTAATTGCTTGAAATGCCTATCTTGGAGAATTTTCCAGATAGATGATTGTTTGGCCGACTTTGATGTTCATTCTAAAGTCGATGACTTGTATAACTAAGTGTTGTGAAGTGGAAATGTGTGGAAGTGAGCAAATATGTGAATGTAGCAAGGAAGTGAGTGGGGGTAGAGCAGAGGTATTGTGCACTTCAATGGAACTAAAGCTTGCATGAAAAAGATATTGTTTCTCAGTTCAACCTTTCTGTGTTAACATTGTAAATGTTCTTGTAGACAGTGAACCTCTTTTGAGCAGTGAACTCTGGGTAGTGCGCCTAAAGGCAAGTGCCTTCCCATTTTCTATTCTTTTAATAGAGAATAAATCTTGTGGGTTAATCCCCACCGTGGTTTTTCCCTTAACCGTGTTTCCACGTAAAAATCATGGTGTTATGTGTGTTGATTATGTTTATGCTCATGTGTTGTTGATTCATGCTTTCATGGTTATATCATTAATCTATTAATAATTGGTAAAGAAGATTAAATGCAGCAAAAGACAAAAGTTTTGTGACAACTGATTCACCCCCCCTCTTAGTGGTCTGCCCTAATTTCAACAATTGGTATCATAGTCGGTTCCTCTATAAGAAGCTTGACCGCTCGAGGAGATCCAGGATGTTGACTTACAAGAAGGATAGTCCAAGATTTGATGGAACAAATTACTCTCTTTGGAAGAGTCGCATGGAGTGTCATTTGCAATGCATGGGTGATGCTTATTGGTTGATAACAAAGGATGAGTATAAGCCCCTAGAGAAAGGTCCTTCAACTCTAGATGAACTCAAAGATGCTGAAAACAACATTCGGGCTAAAGAAGCATTGTTAAGTGCCCTGACTGATACATAAATGAAAAATGTCCTAGAATTGAAAAATGCTCATGAAATCTGGAATAAGTTGGAAACTCTATATGAAGATGATGCATATGTCAAATGTGCTAACTTATAGAGCCTGAAAGGTAGATATGAAAGTTTGAGGATGAGTGAAGATGAAAACATCACTTCCTACATGCAAAAGGTGAATGAACTTGTGTGCAGTATCAGGTGTGCTAGTGGAAAATTGGAAGAATCAGAGATTGTTGGCAAGGTGATCAGATCCTTACCTACTTCATACAAGCATAGAGTTGCTGCTATTGAGGAGATGAGGACTGTGACAATTGTTACAAGGGATTAGTTGGTTGGCAAGCTTTCAGCATTTGAAATGAGTGAGTTTGGTGGTTCCCTTCCTAAATTAGAATTTGCTTTTAAGGCCAGTGTTTCTAGGAAGGCAAGATTTAATCCAAGTGAAAGCTCTTCAAGAAGACTAACCAGATATGAGAAAACAAAGAAGGAACTTGAAGAAGATAAAACAACGCTTGAAGAACTTGAAGCCCTTATTGCCAAAAGATTACCAAGAGGATCCGGTAAGTATGAAGGAAAGTTACCTTTCAAATGTTTTGCTTGCAATAAGATTGGTCATTTTGCTTCAAGATGTCTGGAGAGGGTTTCAAAGCCAAACCCTAATAGACCTAGGTTTCAGAAGAAATTCTACTATGGCCAAAAGGATGCTGATGAAGGAGTTACAGATGATGAATCTGATAAGGGAAGTACATCTAGAAATGAATGGGTGTTCATTGCTATCAAAGAAGAAAATCTGGTGCCTACTAAGTTTGCTAGCTATATGAATGTGGAAAGTGCCTTAGCTGCTCAGGTTGAAGAAAAGGATGAATGGGTGATTAACAATGGATGCTCTCATCATATGACAGGTGATAAAAGTAAGTTTGTAAGTATGGAAAGATATGAAGGTGGAATTGTGAAGTTTGGAGACAATTCAGCTGGCAGAATCTGTGGTAGAGGATCCATCTCTTTTGATGGCAAGCACAACACTGATGATGTTTTGTATGTAGAAGGGTTAAAGCATAATCTTCTCAGTGTTGGACAGTTGGTTGACAAAGGGTATGATCTCTGATTCAAGGATAGGAAATGCAGAATCTTGGAAAGCTCCAGAATTGAGATTGCATCTGGTACATAGACTAGAGGTAATATCTTTCATTTAAGTAGTACTGGTAAGAGTTGTTTGATTGCTCAGATTGATCAGAGTTGCATAGGAGAATGTGTCATGTAAACTTTGATAATATTGTCAAGATAAGTACTACTCAGGCTGTGAGATATCTTCCAAAGTTTGGAAAACTTTCTAATAGCATGTGTAAGGAATGTCAGTTGGACAAATAGAGCAGAACTACATTCAAAAGTAAAGAACAATTTTCAAGTGTAGTGTTGGAACTTGTGCACACTAATTTCTGTGGTCCTACCAGAGTTAGGAGTTTACAAGGAGACAGATACTTTATGTTGTTGATTGATGATTACTCTCGGATGATGTGGGTCACCTTCTTGAGAGAGAAATTAGAGGCTCTTGACAAATTCAAGGTGTTCAAGACTAGGGTAGAGAATGAGATTGGTGTGAAGTTAAAGTTTTTGAGATCTGACAGAGGTGGAGAGTTTACCTTCGGTGAGGTTAATGCATTTTGTGAAAAGCATGGAATAAGAAGACAACTATCTGCTCCTAGGACTCCTCAACATAATGGAGTTGTGGAAAGGAAGAACCAGACTATTCAAGAGGCTGCTAGAACCATGATGATGGAGGCAAATGTTTCACATGTCTATTGGAGAGAGGCTATGAGTATTGTTGTCTACATTCTTAATCGGGTGTAGATCAAAGGTAATACTGGTAAAACCCCTTATGAACTGTGGTTTGGTAATGCTCCTACTATGAAATACTTTAGAGTTTTTGGTAGTAAATGACATATCAAAAGAGATGAAGATCTAGGCAAGTTTGATGCAAGGTGTGATGAAGGAATATTTATGGGTTATTTTAACCAAAGCAAGGCATACCAGTGCTTTAACAAGAGATTGAAAAGGATTGTTGAAAGTGCTAATGTCAAGGTAGATGAAAGCATGGAGAGATCTTCTAAGCTCTGTGAATATGAATTAGATGATGAAAATGAAAAGCAAGTTCAAGCTCAAACTCAAATTCAGATTGCTCCAGAAAATCCAGTTACTCAAGAAGCTAATGAAAATGCTGAGGAACAAGTTCAAGAATTAGAAGTTCAAGAAAATCCCAAAACTCCCAGGTATGTAAGGTTGAATCATTCTAAAGATCAGATAATAGGAGATAGAAATAAAGGTGTTCAAACTAGAAGAAAAATTGTTGAAGAACAAGTGGAGTATTGTTTAATTTCAAATATTGAACCAAAATCAGTGAATGAAGCATGTAATGATGAAAGTTGGGTAAAATCAATGGAAGAAGAATTAATGCAAATTGAAAAGAATCATACTTCGGATCTTGTTCCTAGACCTGGAGATAAAAATGTAATTGGAACTAAATGGGTCTTTTAGAATAAATTGAATGAAGATGGTGAAGTTGTGAGAAACAAAGCAAGATTGGTGTGCAAAGGATATTCTCAGGTAGAGGGAATTAATTTTGAAGAAACTTTTGCTTCGGTGGCAAGAATTGAAGCAGTCAGATTATTTCTTGCCTTTGCTGCTTACAAAGATTTCAAAGTTTACCAGATGGATGTCAAGTCAGCATTCCTGAATGGAGAGTTGGAAGAAGAAGTCTACATTGAGCAACCAGAAGGATTTCAGTTGTCTGATCAAGGAGATATGGTCTGTAGATTGAAGAAAGCATTGTACGGACTTAAACAAGCCCCAAGAGCCTGGTATGCAAGGTTAGATAAGTATCTTCTAAAGTTAGGCTTTAGCAAAGGCACTGCTGACAGTAATCTTTATTTCAAAATTGATCATGAACACATATTGATTGTTGAGGTATTTGTTGATGATATCATCTTTGGTGGAAATGAGAGTATGTGTAAAAATTTTGCTGATCAGATGCAAAGTGAATTTGAAATGTCCATGCTTGGTGAAATGAATTTCTTCTTGGGTCTGCAAATTATTCAGTTAGTTAAGGGCATCTTCATATCTCAGTCTAAGTATGTAAAAGAGTTGTTGAAAAAGTTTGGAATGGAGGATTCAAAACCAGTGAGTACTCCTATGATAATCGGATGCAAGTTGAGTAAAGATGATGATTCCCCTAAGGCAGATCAGAAAAGGTATAGATCAATGATTGGAGGACTGCTTTATTTGACTCATGCTAGACCTGATATTTTGAATGTAGTTGGCCTTGTTGCTAGATTTCAAGCTAATCCTAGAGAATCTCATGTTGTAGCAGTCAAAAGAATTTTTAGATACCTGAAGGGAACATCTAATTATGGCTAATGGTATCCTAAGGGTGATGATTTCACTCTTCATGCATATACAGATGCTGATTGGGTAGGAGATGTGGATGATAAGAAAAGTACTAGTGGTGGTGCATTTTTCTTGGGTAAGAGATTGGTTTCTTGGTTGAGAAAAAAATAGGAGGCAATTTCTCTGTCTACTGTAGAGGCAAAGTATATAGCAGCAAAAAGCAATTGTACTCAAGTTTTGTGGATGAAGCAAGTGTTGAAGGATATCAGAATTGTGTTTGAAGAACCTGTTACAATCTTTTGTGATAATTCAAGTGCAATAAACATTTCAAAGAATCTGGTGTTGCATTCAAAGACATAGCATATATCCATCAAGTCTCACTTTTTGAGAGAGAAGGTAAATGAGAATGAAGTCAGATTGGAGTTTGTTTCTCCAAAGGATCAGATTGCAGATATCTTCACTAAGCCTCTACCTAAGGACACTTTTGAGTATCTCAGAGGGAAGCTAGGGGTGATTACCCCTCCTGTTCAGAACTAAGGTGCACTAGTGTGCATCAGTCTAGTGGAACTCACAGTCATATCTAGTGATCCGGATTGGTGTTAAGGGGATGCTACTCAGGGGGAGTAGTCAGCATGTTCTGAGTTTAGTTTGGTCCTGTCTAAGAAACAAAAAGGGTGAGAGATGATTACAAATATGTGCCCTTTGCCATTGATGTCAAAGGGGGAGAGAAGTCATGTGAAAAACTTGGATGGAAGTGAGTAGTTACTGGTGAAAGGGGGAGCAGTAAAGAAAGTGGTTGCAGGTGTGATAAGAGAAAGGGGGAGAAGTTCTTGTCTTGATGGTTGAACCAATTTTTCACATCATATGTTTCCATCAATGACAAAGGGGGAGATTGTTGCAAATATGTGCCTAATCGGTGTTGTCATTGATGTCAATATATCCTTGTTGTCATTAGTGTCAAATGTATCTTATTCTATTGCTTGTTTAGAAGACTTGTATGTTGAGGATATTGAGAAAATTAGCCTCTCTGGAAGAAACAAGTGAGTTACATCTCTCTGTCAGAGACAGTGAAGACAGTGTAGTTCAGTGAAGTAGTTTGCTCTGTATTCCCAGTAATATGAAGATTAGAGTCTGCAGATTAAAGGGTTTGTAGAGGATTGTCTGACGTTGCTCCAGTTAAGATTTGAGAGGTCTGCATGGAGAATTGGTGAAGTTATGGCGATCTGAGTAGAACTAGGTTTTGCAGTTGTTCAGAGGTGACAGAGTAACAGAAATTTGGTCTGGATTGATCCGCATTGGAATATTATGATCTGCAGATCTAGAGGTGTGTTTGGGATGTCGGTGTGTATCCTCAACTCAAGTGGTTCATGGTTTGGATGTCCGCAAGCAATCTTTCTAGTGTGACAGTCATGACAGTTGGTGTTCTTGAGTTCCCGGATGAAGGTGCAAGTGTTTCTGGTGATCTGAGGTGGTGCGGTTGTTCTTGTTGATTTCATTGTGCTTGTGGTGGTCTCTGAATTGGGTGCCTATTGTTTTGATGGTCTGCATTGAGGATTGAGCTCGTGGATGAAGATTTATCCTTGGGCGTTGTTGTTCTTTCTAGTCTTGGCTGATTGGATGCATGGTGTGTGTTGCGAATGATCTAAGAGAAGTTTTATGGAGCATGGCGTGATGTTTGAGGAAGATTTGAGTCCCGGTTATGTTTGGCCGACAGTGTAGTGGTTCGTATGCAGCATATTAAGTCCTTTGATTGTAATTGCTTGAAATGCCTATCTTGGAGAATGTTCCAGATAGATGATTGTTTGTCCGACTTTGATGTTCATTTCAAAGTCGATGACTTGTATAAATAAGTGTTGTAAAATCATGGAAATGTGTGGCAGTGAGCAAAGATGTGGATGTAGCGAGGAAGTGAGTGGGGGTAGAGCAGAGGTATTGTGCGCTTCAATGGAACTGAAGCTTGCATGAAAAAGATATTGTTTCTCAATTCAACCTTTATGTGTTAACATTGTAAATGTTCTTGTAGTCAGTGAGCCTCTTTTGAGTAGTGAGCTCTGGGCAGTGCGCCCGAAGGAAAGTGCCTTCCCATTTTCTATTCTTTTAATAGAGAATAAATCTTGTGAGTTAACCCCCACCGTGGTTTTTCCCTTAACCGGGTTTCCACGTAAAAATCCTGGTGTTATGTGTGTTGATTATGTTTCTGCTCATGTGTTGTTAATTCATTCTTTCATGGTTATATCATTAATCTGTTAATAAGTGGTAAAGAAGATTAAATGTAGCAAAAGACAAAAGACAAAAGTTTTGTGACAACTGATTTACCCCCCCTCTCAGTTGTTTTGCCCTAATTTCAACACCCCTGTGGACTCATAACCCTCATTGTTAGGATTATCTGGGGTTTTCTTTCTAGTTTTCTTGGCAACAAAAATATGCTCTGATTCTGATTTAGAGGTAGTAGATACATACCATTTCCTTTTTATGGGGACTTGTACATTGTCAGACACATTGGCCTCTTGTTCATGGTCAGTTTCTACTGTCACAACATCCTCTTTTTCTTCTCTTGGCTTCTCTACAACACCCCTCATAACACCTTTCTTCTTTCGGTAGTGTGAACGCCTTAATGGTGTGGGTTTCTCCTTTGGCCTTTTTGGAGGCTCAGAAGAAGAACCGCCTTTCTTCTTTCTAGTTTTTGGTGTTTTGGTGATTTATCTCTTCTACTTCAAGTTGGTCAAATGCTGCATGTGGTGAAATTGGCACATCTTGCTCCCTTGTTTCTCCCATGCTATGGGTAGGTGAAGCAACAGGTGTAACAGGAGTTTCCCTCAAAGATGTAACAGGTGACTCTACATTCCCCGGTACCGCTGGCTCATTAAGAATGTTATTAATGTTTCTAAATTTCAAAAATCTATTCTAGGGCACCTGTGGGTACTGAACCCTAAGGCTTCTTTTTACTAATAGAGTGATCAAATAATCATGTGACAGAGCTGACTTGTTTGACTTTCGTTGGTATTCATATCCCATTCTCTTTAAAAAATTATACAAAAAATTGGGCACATTGATTATTTTGTTATGGCAGAGGTGACTCAACAACTTAAAATGCACAGTATATAACATGGACTGCCCACCATCACAAGTAATGTACTTAATAATATGAATAGCAGAAGAAGCCCATAACTATGGAAGTGATAGTCTTTTAGTACCTTGTGACGTTGAGTCGAGATGCTCCCCTACCTTGCTGAATTCATCTCTTGCAGCTATTGCATCTGCCTTGATAGGGAATTCTTCTCCATTTTTGGGTCGACCAGATACTTCAACAATTGCAGCTTCTGAAGCATCCACTGTCAAACCCTTGATAGTGGCTTCATCATGGTATAGTGAGGCTGCAAATTGCCTTGTCATGCCTTCATTGTAATATGTGAGCTTTAGAAAATAATCAAACCATCCTTCTTGTGTAAAGATTGGCAAGGCTAACTGTCTTCCAATCTTTTGTGGTGCACTATGGGTTCTCGTCTAATAAGGTCTCCTCCCATGTTGCCAATTAAACTCAAATTCAAATTCTTCACAACCCTTTGTTATATATGCATGCACTTTCAATTTTAGTAACTCTCTGCACATTCCTTTGTTATATTATACATGCATGCACCAAACTCAAACCAACCTGAACTGACTTGGGATTTTAGGAAATTAACAGACAAAAGGTTATAGATGTAAGAAGGCAAAGGAAAAAGGTTGTATTGGTTTGTGTTTTGTAACTGATGGTGGTTAACAATTATGTTTGAACATACACACACTATCTCCCCCCCAACTAAAATTTTGAAGTGACCTTACTTCAAGGCACTGTATGGACAAATGGAAGGATGAAAAAATATGGAAATAAGTTTAATAATGAGAATTATACTGAATTAAAAGCGATACATATATAGAATGTATTGAAAATCCGTGTTAATAATGGAAAGTTAGTATGCATACCTATTAACGTGAAATGAATTGAACTTCGCGTGAGTGTAGCCTTGTGAAATGTGATCACAACATGAATTTGATTGGATGTGAAATCATTATTACGGAGGATGGTATGAATGACATGCTGGCACATGTGAACGAGTTGAATGAGCTTGCTGCGGTGAGATGACGGGTGGCGGCTGCATGCACTAGAAAAGTAGAGTAATCATGGAGGAAGTGCAATTAACTCAACATGAAATTTGAATGTTCTGATAGATAGATGTTGCATGTACCATCATCAACAGGTCCCATAGTGAAGTGTGGCAGCATTTAGTTTGTTGCCTGCGATAGGTCCCTATGGCATGGTGAAATGGTCTTCATGAAGATTGTGGCACCGGTGCTATGTGTGCATGTGAAGAAGGTTAAGAAATTATACCTAGGTGACCTCAGGAGGTGAGCTGTGTAGTTCATCTGTTGAGTCACTGTGAGAACCAATAATATCTGTGTCTAGGTTGTTATCTGGTGATAATATGGCAATATATGAATCGGAGCTAGGAACAGAGCATTGCTTTAGAAAAGCATCTCATGTCATTGGCTTTGTGTAGAGCTTTAATCTGTGACCATTAACCAACAATGAAAACCTGACGGCATCTATGGTCTGTAATTTTACTGCTCCATTGTCAAATACGTGTTGTATTTCATAAGGTCCCAACCACCTTGATTGCAGCTTGCCTTTATAGTCCTTGTATTTGGAGTCATACAACAAAGCCCAGTCACCTACATGGAATTCATTGGTCTTGATAAACTGGTCATGCCATTTAGTCCTCTATTTTTGAACTCTCTCTATGTAATGGAAAGCCTCCATTCTAATTTTATCTAGCCCATTTAGAACTCCTTCTGTGCTTCTGTCAAGTCCATTTGTAGTTCTACTACTATCCTAAGTGTTTTATATTCAAATTCAATTAGCAGGACTATTGTTTTTCCATACACTAATTCATAAGGTGTAAAGCATGTAGTTGTTTTCCATGTTGTCTTGTATGCCCACACTACCTCTGGCAATCTGGCTACCCAGTCTTTCCTATGAATTTGCACTATTTTGGTCAAAATATTTTCAATGTCCCTGTTTGTAACCTCCACCTGCCCATTGGCTTGGGGGTGATAAGGTGTTGACTTTCTATGTTTGATTTCATATTCTTTAACCAATGCAAAAATGAGTTCAGAAGTGAACTGGGGACCTTGATCAGTGACAATTTCTCTTGGAGCTCCATACCTAGTGAAGATATCTTCATACAAAAACTTGGCTACATTCCCATCTCTTGCAAATTGGAATGTTTTGACTTCAACCCACTTTGTTAGATAATCAGTGCAAACTAAATATACTCTTTGTTATTGGATGCAAGTGAAATTGGGCCAATGAAATCTAGCCCCCATTTGTCAAATGGTGCTAGTACAATTGTGGCTACAAAGGCATCTCATCTGTCTTTGTTGGTCTACCTATTCTTTGACATATGTCACAGCTCCTTGTATACTTTATCAGCTCCTTATGAAGAGTTGGCCAATAATGGCCTATTGTTAAGACCTTAAATGGTGTCCTTTTGGCTACAACGTGAACCCCACAGGGCTCATCATGGCAAGATTTTAGGTTGTCAAAGACCTCGTCTTCTCTGATACATCTCCTCATAATGTGATCTGGACCAGTATAAAATAAATAACCAACAATTCGGGAGTATGGAAAGCTCTTATGCACCAGCTGCCTCTTCTCCCTAGGAGAGAAGTGTGTTGGTATCTTTCCTGCCACTAAGTAATTTGCAATGTCAGCAATCCATGGTGTGTGTATATTGAGAGCAAACAAATGCTCATCTGGAAAAGAGTCATCCACAACACCTTATTCTAATTGTGTAGGAAATCTCGACAAAAAATCTACCACCACAGTAGCTTTTCCTGGCTTATCCACTATTGTTATATCTAACTCCTGAAGTAAGAGCAACCATTTGGCTAGTCTACCTCCAACCACAGGTTTGTTCATTAGGTACCTGATTATTGTATGATCTATGTGGATAATGACTGGATAACTAGTGATATAATGCCTAAACTTGTTAATGGCATAGACAATTGCTAACATCTATTTCTCTGTGATAGTGTAGTTAAGCTCTGCTCCTTGTAAGTTCTTGCTGATATAATAGATAGTATACTCTTTATTACCTTCCTTTTGACCCAATACAACTATAACAAAATTAGAAGCATCAGTGTGTATGTGGAAAGGCAATGTCTAGTTTGGTCCTCTCAAGATAGGTGCTTGAGTAAAAGCTATTTTAAGTGTCTCAAAAGAGTGCTAACATTCTGTGGTCCAATCAAATTCTATATCTTTTGTGAGAAGAGTAAACAAGGGTGCTGCAATTTTGCTGAAGTCCTAAATGAATCTTCTGTAATAGCCTGCATGGCCTAGAAAGCTCCTGACATCTTTTTTTTTTGTGGCACATGAAGTGTAGAAATGATCTCAATTTTATAGGGATCCACTTGAATTCCTTCTCTTGATATAAAATGTCCTAGAACAATCCCTTGAGTCATCATCATGAAACATTTATCATAACTCAATGATAGATTGTGCTCTTGACATCTTTTGAGAACTTTCTCTAGATTGCTTAGTGTTGTTTCATATGTCTCTCCATAGGTGGTGAAGTCATCCATATAGATCTCCATGGAATCATGAGCATAATATGAGAAGATACTTAGCACTACCCTCTGGAAAGTGGTTGGGGCATTACATAATCCAAAGGGAAGAACATAATAAGCATAAGTACCCCAAGGGCATGTAAATGTAGTCTTATCCTAATCTTCTGGATCTATGTTTATCTGGTTATAGCCACTAAAGCCATCTAAGAAGGAGTAATTTTTTCCTGCTAGGTAATCAAGTACTTGGCCAATGAAAGGTAGTGGAAAGTGATCCTTTCTAGTAGCTATGTTTAGCTCCCTATAGTCCACACATACTCTCCATTTACCTCCTTTCTTAGGAACAATGACTAAAGGTGACACCCATTGCCTGTCAGAAATAGGGTAAATGAAGCCTATGTCAAGTAGTTTTTGTAGCTCAGTTTTAACTATTTCTTGCAAAACAGGATTCATTCTCCTTTGAGGCTGTCTAATTGGATTGAAACCATCATTGATGTAAATCCTATGCATGCACAGGTCTGGATCAATTCCCTTCATGTCATTATAGTCCCATGCAAAGGCTAAGGAATCTGCCTACAACACAATGGTCAGAAAATTCTGTTGTTCTTCACTTAGGGCATTGTTAATATTCAACATTTTACCTGACATGATTTCCAATGTTTTGGAAGCTGATTGCATAGAAGAAATATCATATCCACTAATGTTCGGAACACACTCTTGTGGCAGTAAAGAGTCGAAAAGTTGGTATATGTCTTTTGAGGAGTTTGTAGGTATAATGTTCTACAGTGGATCTTGCAAACATGCTAGACAGTCTTGTTGTTGCGGGTCCCTACCGCAGTTGTTCTGTATAATGTGGTAAATTAAATCATCCTCATCTTGGTTTGCTAATAGGGGGCTGTGTTCAATGGTCATGAGAGTTTGCAGGGAATAGTTGTCCTCTTCTTCCAAGGTAGGTCATATAACTTGCTCTAGATTGTCATGAGGTTGGGATGGTGGATAGAGGACCAACTTCTTGGTTATAGTTACATTTGATATTATCATGTTCCCAGACCTACAACCTATGAATGCATCAATTGTTACTAACCATGGTCTGCCTAAGATAAGTGGACATCCTGCAAGGTTAAACTTTGGTTGCAAGACTATGAAATATGCATGATACTCCCATGAGTCTAATGCTATGACTATGTCTTCAATGATCCCCTTAGGTTTTACTATGGACCTATCTACCAACTGTAAAATAGTTGGTGTAGGCCTGAGGTTAGGTAGCTGAAGTAACTGCATTGTTTCCTTAGTCATGACATTAATGGTTGCTCCTAAGTCAATCACAGTATTTTTGATGAGGGTCCCATTTATCTTAATATCCACTACTAAACTACCAGGGTCTATATATTTAGGGATAGTTATGTTCCCTAGCATGATATCAGCAAGGTTCCCTAAGACATGGACTGTCTGAGGATCCTTCCTTTTTCTCCCTAGCTTTTTAAGGCAAAGGTCCCTTACTATTTTGGTATAAATTGGGATCTCCTTGTAGCTTGAATGAGGGGAATTTTGATATTGACATTATTTAGTTCTCCTAAAAGATCTATCTCAGCTTGGGTATGATGTTTTGTAATGGTTAAACGCTAAGGGAAAGGAGGCTCTGGACTTGAGATAGTCTAATTTACCTGATTTGATTCAGGTTCCAGAGGTGAATTGTCTGAAGCTTTAGCTATGGGTTCCTCATCTACCATCTCAGTGATTTGGGGAGATGAAGGCCTAGCTAATGTTTTCCCTAGCCTGAGGTGGACATCACTCACCTCTACCCATAAGTGGGGTATTGAATAGCCTCATCAGTATATGTCTATTGGACATGCTTGTTATTGGGGTTAGGTGCAGGTTGGGAAGGCAGTTGTGGTGCCCTTGGTGGTTGAGTTGTTGGGCTTGATGGATTGGGCATAATAGCTTATTGTTGTGGTTGAGAAGGTAGAAAAGGTTGTAGGAAGTTCATATTTTGGTTTTGCCATTGTAGTTGTCATTAGTTTTGTTGTTCTGGCCATTGAGGGTTATAATTAGGTCCTTGGAAATTTTGTTGTGGCCATACATTTGGTTGCTATTGATTCTAGTTTTGCTAAGGTTTTTTCCATTACTGAGGGTTTTGCCATTGGTTTTGGGTATTTGGCCAAGATTGAGGGTTCCAACTAGAGAAGTTATGATTACCTATTGGAAATTATGCATTGAAAGTTAGAGGATCTTGTGGCATACCTTGTCTTTGTTGCCATGGTTTCCTTTGTGCAACATAGAACAACTAGCCATCTTCACCTTCAAATGGTTGAAAGTGTGGTTTATCTGATTTGTCTTCTGTAATACTGCCACCCTTCTACACTTGCAATTGGCTTTCCAGTTTGTCTGCAATTGGGACAATATTTAGTGAGTATTGCATTAGCCTCCTCATGCTTCTTCTTCAAGTGTAGAGTATCCAACTGAGTAGCTAGATGACTTATGATATCTTCTTTCATGTTGGTTAGAAGGTTGCTCAATTCTACCCTTTAAATTGAATTAGATGTCTTGCTAATGGTAGATGTTCTTTCTCCCCTTATCTTCTTGGTAAAGGACCTTGAGTAGTTTCTACAAACTCTGCAGACATCATCAAAGGGTAATTGAGACACATCTCCTACCCCAATAACATTAATGGCATCCATGCAGTCATCATTGACTCCTCTAAAAATACAAGCTTCAGGGATTCTTCTGAGAGTTTATTCTGTGGGTTTTTCTTTAGGTAGAATTGGAACCTCTCTACATAATCTTCCAATGGTTCATCCTCTTTTTGAGTCATCCTGAAGATGTCATCTCTTCTCCTATCAATTCCTTTGCAATAATCTCGGTACTTCTCCAAGAATTTTATTTTCATCATGTCCCAATCTGGAATAGCATCCTTGCCCAGTCCCATAAACCATCTCAAAGCAACATCATTCAAAGTAGCAGGAAATAGCTTGAGCCTATGAGCATCAGTTGTGTAGTCATAGCTTCTACACAGGTCATCAAACTCGAACAAGAATGTATCTAGATCGTCAATCACCAAACCATAGAAGAATGGTAATGTTGAAGGAGGTATGTTCTTCAAAGCAACATCCCTCTCTTGATTGGTAATTGGAAACTTAAAAGTCACATGTTCTAGTTGACCATCCACTGCATTAGCAATGGTTAGGAAGGTCCTTTTTGTATTATCAGTAGATGTTGATGAGAGGGATAATTCTTCTTTAGTAATACCCTCGCTCTGATCATTGTAGTCACCAATATCTACTCTATCTTGTTGGGTTGATGGGAGAAACCTTCCCAAAGCGTCTCTTTGCGTCCGCATACAATAGATATGACTCTATATAATAACGAATCCTACACAATGTTAGTGAAATGTTCTAGTATTTGGTGGGATGAAACCTAAGTATCCTATCTTTTGAAACCAAAATGTTTAAACTAGGAAATCTTGGAAATAATAGGAATTAATCTCTGAAAGTAGCACCATCCCTGGCAATGGCGCCAAAAATGTAGAGTCTTTGCTATGTCTAGTAAACTTGGTGGCAATCACACAATTCAGAGGAACAACCTAACTAAACATTCCACTATAACCCTTGAAAATACCTTCATTGAATTATCAACCAGAGCTAGTAAGCTTGTGATGGCATTGGCACTGGTACTGCATGTGCTTTCAAAGATCTTAAAACTACCTAACTCATTTTAATATGATATTGTAATTGCTAGGAAAACTCAAATTGTATAACAGTAAGGAAAGTAATGCTGGTACTGTTGCTATGGGTACATATAACAAAAGACTGTAACTGATTACTGTTAAGGAATGAACACTAAAGCTGAACTAGATATTAATAATCTAAACAAACATCCTACACTCTAGAGTACAACATGGTAAAACAACTAGAATATCTTGAAGAATCTAAATGCATTTATGAATTGACTATTTGAAATAAAGTAACATATAGGAAATAAACTCAGGGACAGTTACCCTGAGTGGCCCTTGCTTAGGTGATTGTCTCCACTGTTCTAACTCAAATCTAGTTCTTCAGATTTACACAATCATACTTGATTCTAATCCATTTATTGCATAATCCTTTTTGAATCACATAAGATCTTGCTGAAAAATATTATTCATGAACTCATAATCAAAATAACAACATTGTCTACATATAACTGGAAAAAGATCTGGTACCTATATCTGTGATTGAACAATCTACTTCAAACTTAAAACTTTCAACTGAAAAAACTTAAACTACCTCAACCATCGAGCCATACATATAGGCACAGGGGAGTTTATTAGAACAAGGTCTCTTAACTAAAATCATAAACCACCACTCCATACAAACCAGAGTGTGATAAATACCAAACAACAACAACTAAAAGAGAAAGGAAGAAGAGTCCTAATGAAATTGGAACTTCTTATTGAAATAGAGGAACATGGACTGGTTGAATTAGTCACATTGAACTCCTAATTGCAACATAATCCTTTTCCTCCAATTGTCTTTATTAATTGCTAGCACGATGCATGATTATCTTCATCAAGTGTCTCCATGTTGTAGTTGTTGTGCATGATTTAGTTTGGAACCTCTCCTGCTCTACTGTTTGGAAACTCTTTAGCTGTGGGCTGCACCTTACAGTTGTTGCAGGTTACAATCCACCTTCTTCAACTACAAGAGTTAGCTCACAAAACATGCACACAATACTAACAACCATATCAAGCACAAATATCCTTTATAATCTATACATTCCCACACATAATCGTGCACAATTCATCATATTAAAACCATATTCCATATACTTAATAATCAGGTTTAGGTATGGATAATGAACATAAAAGATAGCAAAGTGTAGGAATATGTATAGGGCAAATGTCTAAGAACATCTGAGAATTTGCATAAAAACATAAGAAAATTAGTCAATAACTAGACCCATCACCATAAAATAATATTTTATTACTATATTTTATTAAGGTTTTATCTTTTAAGATTTCTAGCATAATAATATTATTAGGACACTATATTTATTATTAGAGCACTATATTTGATTAATATAGATATCTTAAAAGATAAAATATTAGAAAACAAATATAATTCCATAATAAAATATAATGCTCTTTATCTTTTAAGATTTCTAGTGCTACATTAATAAAATATAGTGTCGTAAAATAATATTTTATTACTATATTTTATTAGGGTTTTATTTTTTAAGATTTCCAGCATTAATAATATTATTAAAGCACTATATTTGATTAATACATATATCTTAAAAGATAGAATATTATAAAACAAATACAATGCCATAATAAAATATAGTGCTCTTTATCTTTTAATATTTCTAGTGTTGTATTCTTTTTTTCATTTATTTTATTTTTTTCCAAGGAAAAAACCTCATAATTTCAATAGATAAAAGAAATTACATATTGAAGAAACATCAAAGTGTTTTCTAGGGAAAAAACCAAAAGTAAAGAGAGGAGAAAACAACAAGAAGAAACCCCCCCAAAAAAAGTGGAGAGACAAAGAAGACCAAAGAGACCTTTAGCTAACACACTAAAATCCTTAGAAGAGGAGCATTCAAATCTCATGAAAGACATACAAGCAACATGCTTGAAAAATGAAACCTCCATGATAAACAAGTACAAATGTAGCATAAAAAAACCATACAACAAAGTCCATACGTTTTTTGTCCTATCAATTCTTCCATATCGGTCCAAACTTTGACCACATAGGGACATGTGACCAAAAGGTAGTCTATGGTCTCTACCTCTAATAAACATTGTGTGCAACATCTTGGTCCTTGCCAATTGCATTTTTGTAACACATCCCAAGTCAAGACATTGTTCATAAGAGCAAGCCACATGAAAATTTTGGTCTTGGGAGGCGCATTAACCTTCCAAATACTTTTCTGCCACCAAGAATCAGTTTCTTGATTAGTATTAGGAGACAACATTTTATATCCCAATTTGACTTAGTACACTCCCTAAGCCACGTTTTTAGACCAAACCCAATAGTCCTCCTCCCCTTCTATATGAACGTGACTTCTTTTTAAACTACTAATGTAGCCTTCCCATCTATCATAATGCACCTCATTCAATCCCAAATCTTTAGTTGATTTCCAACCTTGTTGCCATAGATTGGTAGAGGAGTGATCAACCACATGTGCCAGAGTAGAAAAGCCTTGCATCTGCAAGTGTTTGATGATTTCCTTGAGGAGGATATGGTAACATGTGCTTCCAACCCAAGAGCCTATACCCACTCAAACATTACATCTATTTCCAACTTTCCAAGCCAGCCATTGTCCAATGACAGGGAAAGAATGAACCGTGGCCTTCCAAACATTTGAAGTATTATGAGCTGATTTAGTTGTACATCTGATCCAATCACTGATAGTATTTGGGGAAATGTATTTTTGGTATAGGATCTTATGCAAAAATCCCTATGTGTTAATAAACCTCCACACACTTAGCTACTAGAGCAGTACCAAACGTATGTATATTTTTCAGACCCCATCCACTAATGAGACAAATTCATGGCTATGTTAATGTCTACATATATCTTTACAAAAACTCAAATATTGTGATATGGCATATATATACAACATTATTATGATTATAATTATCTTTTGAATGAATGGATATGCATGCTTAGTCTTTATTTCTTTTAGATAAAATCTTTTGACAATTACTATGAATTTTGCTTTCAAATTCATGTTATATTGAGTTCTTGTCCAAGTTGTATGTTGATTTCATAAGGACTACAACAAAGAGCTTTCCAAAAGCCTCCAGAACCCTGTAGAGCCACCTTCCTAATGAAGAATCCAAACTCTAGATGGCTCTAGATCCCTACAACATTGCAAAGGAACCATCCTCCCCTTTGAGTTGATTATTGAAGCAAAACAAAGGGTTACTTTGAAATCCAACGATGAGACTCATGAATAATTCCAGCTATCTATTCTAGTGCCATAACTCCTTGATAAATCTAGAACTCCAGTTCAAATTCATTTTGATTTACAATAACTAAAAGTGACTCCCCAATTCACGTCTGTGCCATCCAAAACATGTTTGACCGTCGTCAATCATGCTTGATTCAAAATCTGATCTAAAGCTTCAAATTAAAGGAACTTTTGAAGATATGAAAAAATGACTGGTTAAGTCCAAGTCTTGTTGTAGCTAAGATTAGAGTAGTTATTTCATCAAATAAAGACTCGATGGTATAAGTAGGAGCCTGGTAGATTCTTAGAGTTAGTCTTAGTTTTCAAAAATAAAAAATTCTTGTTTTCTTAAGGAGGCAAATCTTTAGCTTTCATCGTGTATCCATGCCCATATGGGTTTAGATTCAATTAAAATAAAAAGGAATTTTTTGTTGAAGTTGATTTAGCACAGGAGGATCCTTCCTGCTGGGAAAGTAGGGCCTACTTCCCCAATGGAGGAGATCTCTCGATACACCTTTTTCTTTTTCCTTTTTGTTATCATTTTCTATGTGTTAAAATTAGTTGATGTATGTTATGTGTGTAAATGTTCTAGTGTTTAATACCTGTAGGTTGTTCCATAATTCAAAAAATTACCAAAAACAAATTTTGTCCTTTAATATTTTACCTTGTGAAACAACACTGATTTATTTTGTTGAATTGGTATTGTGGAAACAAAGGTTAAATAGTTGATTTCCCAGATATTTACCTCAACAGTTCATTTCCGTTGTATGATAAGATAGTTTCTAATGTTTTAGCAGTTCAATTAAGTTAATGTAGTTTCCTTCCTGCAAAATAGTTTAGATATTTTTAATTTCAGCATGTGTGTTTCTTTTGAGCAAGTATATTACTTTGAATTTCAGCATGTGTGTTTCTTTCAATAGTTAAAATAGTTTGATTTCCAATAATTTTCCTTTTAGTCCATCAGGATTTGGATCCATACTCCAACCCCCAAACAAGTAAACCTTACTGCATATCACTTCAGACACCTCCGGATTGATAAAATTAAATGATGATGAATTCAAAGAACTATGAAAACCTCATCATCCACCTTATTCCATAGGCTTAGAAAGAGAGGTCCAATTTGCAATATGGATCCCAAAGTATCTTTTTTACCCCTCCACAAAATATTAAAGCTTTTCTTCCTTATAAATTCCAACACCCCCTTAGGAATATGAGCAAGGAAGAACAAATAAATTGGAATGGCTTCTAACACTAATTTGATTAGAGTGAGTCTTCCCCAAATAGAGAGTTGCCTATTACACCACAGATTAATGTGTTTCTCAATTTTTTCAATTAGCCAATCCCAATCTTTTTTCCGATAACCAGTAGGTTTTAAATGAAACCTAACATGTTCTCGTAAGGTCCTAACACTTTAGTTAAAAATATGTCAATTATGTTGACCAGGTAGTGTCCAAGGCTATATGCAATAGGGAATATTTTTGGACATCTCACTTAGTAACAGTTTTTCTAAATTTTTGAAAAGCTTAAAACAAAATCTAAACAAGAAAGCATAAAAACTTTGAGCTAGAAAGCATTTGAATTCTTAATCTAGAAAGCATATAAACTAACTAGGAATCAACACTTGCATTTTAACTATGAGTTGAAAAGCAAAGGCAACTAACTATTAACTTAAAATACATTTGGCATTTTGAACTAGTGACTAACAATAGATTTATGACTGAAGTGGGTGCTCTAGAAATTTCAAATGAACAGAATTTCAAAGATTATTAATTTAAATACTACAACCTACAAGAACACATAACAAAGCTAAACACGAAGTGACATTAATCTAAACAGAACATTCACAAAACAGAAATAACAACACCAATAATAAAAATACTTATCTATTCTATAATCCATCGAGTGGCCAGCTCTTGGGAGATCCTATATCGACTCAAATCACATCCAATACTTCAACAGCTCCAAAGTAAATTCCATTCATATTACTTCCATTGCTCAGAAAAGATTACTCAGAATAGAACTAGTGATATTCATTCATAAAAGTATCATAGAACATAGCTACAAATTATCACTTCAAAATAGATTGTTTTCATTCATAACACAACATAACATATCCTTGTTTTGAGCAACTACATATATATACTGTACTGCTCCAAAATCCTAAATTTTAGATGGCGGGTAAATGCCATTGAAGAAGTCTTTAAAGAAAAATAGAATTAAAAATTAATTGGATGTCTATAAAATTAAACACATCAAAGGATCTGAGTGGAGCCATAGAGTCTTAAGTATGCCCAACAGAAAATAACAGAATTGCTAACAAAGTCTATGATGATGTATGCCTAAATTTTGGCACTCTGACTTCAGCTGCTTTGAAGTCCACTCCTTCTATTAGGCCATACATGAAACCCTGCATGGTTACACAAGCTCTACACACAATTATGTCAACATTAGTGGCTAATTTTAATCAACTGGAGAATAAAGATTTATACATCATTTTATCAAAAATAGATAAATATTGCTTCTAAAAATAAACAAATTGGCATGGTTAAGGTGATTGGGCAAGACAAAAAAAGTTATATGGCTTGTTATAAAAATGAGGTTGTTTATACCTCATCACCCTCCCCTTCCTAGGCCTAAGCAGGTCCTCCTACTCTCTGATGAGCCCTCTATCTTTCTACATCCCTCTTTCTGTTCAGCTCTTCATATACTGCACTAAGATCATATATCCCCTGCCTCCTCATCCAAATGATCAAGATACTTGAGGAATCCCTTGTGTAATTTCATTCTTAGTTTCCATGCCTACAAATCTCTGGGTTCTTGCTCTGTAGTCACTAAAACTGCAGGTGGAGGCTGGATGAGCAGAGGAGGCCTATATCTCATGCCAATTCACTTGGTTTTGATCTGTTACAGAATTTCTATTAAGGCTTCAACCCTTCTATAAGACCACCTAAGATTGGTAGGGGAGATCACCTCCCTCTATTTCAAGTACATAGGCAAAGGAGTATATCTCTCTTCACAAGCATTCCAAGCTCTTTCTATCAACTATGGCCCATTAATGATGAAATCTTCAAATCATATTCTTATGCTCTCATTATATTTTTCCTTCATGGATGTATACTTTTTGATTCTCCTAAACTGAGCCTTGAAGGCAAAGGGTTTGTGATGAGGATGTCTCATGTGAAGCCCCACAGATTTCTCTACTTGAAGATATTTGTAGCATCTTTACAATGCTAGGTAAACTTGGTGGTAGTCACTCAATCCAAAGGAATCTCCTACTGAATAGTCCACTATAACTTCTTGAAAAGACCTTATTAGATTATCAACCAGGGCTTGTAGACTTGTGATGGCACTTGCACTATATGTGCTTTCAGGGATCAAACTATCTAACTTATCTACTACATCAAGCTACTTATCAACAAGGGAAAGTAATGCTACGGATACTTTTCAATGTAAAATTGTAACAATAGATTAATTAAAAACAGATTCTAAATTATTGATGACAATTGTTCCTATCCTCCGGAGTATCACAAATTAATTGAACTAAGCAACTCTAAGAATCTAGTTTGTCTTGTATTCATAAATTAACTACTACAACAATTACAACATACAAGAAATAAAGTGAAGGTCAGTTATCATGAGTGGCCCTTGCTCAAGTGACTGCCTCACTGCTTAAACTCAAATCTAACTCTTTTAAATAAACACAATCATATTGATTCTAACATACATTTGTAAAATCTTTTCAAAATCACACAAAATCTGGCTCAACTATAATATTCATAACTCATGATCAAATAACATTGTATGAATAATCCAAAAAGAGATAGCTAGATCTGTGGTAGAGAAAAAACTATTCAAAGTGAACTTAACTAACTAACTTCTACCTCAACCACCGAACCATAATATAGGCATGAGGGAGTTGTTGAAATAGGTCTCTTAATTGTAAACATAAAACACAACTCTGCATGAACTAGAGTGTCATGAATGCTAATAACAATGATAGGAAAAGAAGGAAGGAAGTGTCCTAACAAAATTAGAACTCTCTACTGAAATAGGGGAACATGGGTCGATTGAATCAGTCCCATTAGTCTTCTAGTTGAAATAGAGTCCTCCAAGATTCCAATCATCTTTATTGATCACCTATCATGATGCAAGATTCTCTCCATTGAGTGTCCTTGATTGTGGTTACTGCACTTAGTCAATACTAAAATCTCCCTTGCTCTTCGCTTGGAAATGTTGTGCTGCGGACTACATCCTATAGTTGTTGCAGGTGACAGTCATCCCTCTTTAGCTGCAAGGTTAGTCCATGAACATGTAAAAAATACCAACAATCATAATCAACACATACATTCTCAATAATCCATACATTCCCACATATAACATACAATTTCATCATATCTCCATATACTTAATTAACCAAGTTCAAGTCTGCATAATGATCATAAAGGATAACATAACATAGAGATATACTTAAAATAGTGTCTAGAAATGTCTCTCAACTTGCATAAAACTAGAAAAAAAATACGCTAATAATTAGGTTCATCACACCCCGCAACTATCCTTTTGATTGACCTCAAGCAAACCACTAAGGTTGTAGGTTGTAATATAGGGTGATCTCCCTAAGATCTGTAACAGTGTCTACTCCTTGAGTCTGCTCCAAATAGAAGCCATTACTATGTGCCACCTGTTCATCCTGGAGACCTCTACTTTCTCACTCTACACTCCTCCTCCCAATCCAATGTGGCACTAGATATAGAAGCATAGGGGGCTGAAAAGTAAGTGGTATCCAGCTCAGTGCTTGTCCCTTGGCAATGTCCATATATTTCTTGACCCTTTCAAGCATGGCCATGAAGTTGTGGACAGAATGGGGTTCCTTCTTTTGTAACTCTAGAGTCAAGCTATTCCACCAGTCTTGTACATGCTGGTGAGATTGATGGATGAGCCCTACTATCAAGTGTTGAATCCTGTCATAGTCTTGTAGCCTCAAATTCATAATTTTTCTACCCACACCCTTGTGCTCTAATAGCTACTTCCATTCTGGAATGATAAACTCAGGGATTTCAGATTCCTTTCTGATTGGAATGGCAATGGACTTCTCTCTTTCTGTGTAAGCTTGCATAATGTCCCCTCTCAATTTCTCATTTCTAAAGTAAGAGGCCAGTGCTCTTACCTACAAATACCCTACATAGATTAATGGAATCCATTTAGTATCTCTTGACACAACATAATTATGTAAATAAAATTCACATAGCTGGTCTTGATCATCAAGTGTGGAAGTAGAAAAAACTTTGAGGAAAGCCATTTTCTCACTCATGTCAACTGGTTTATTATTGATCAATTTGTTAAACTATAAACTCAAAAAAAAATCTTGAAGAAACAAGGCATAGGTCCTAGCTGGTGGTCTACATTTGACAATCTGAGTAACCTTATCTACTACTTCCTCCATTCTTACTGCTAGCTTCCGCAACTCTATATCCTTCCTTTCCAGTGCCTTAATGTGATCTTCAATCATGGTTTCCTTTTCTGTTTTCCATTCTTCTTTCTATTCAAAGAATCCCTATGTGAACTTCCATAATTGATAGCCTAAGGATACAACTATATAGCAAGTTAGAGTTTTGACAATAGGGATTCTCTTTTCTTTGGTCACTAATTCCTTATTCCCTGTAGCTACTATGGCTAGCTCTACAAGGGCATCTAGTTTTGATCCCTGACCATAGGTGTTAACCCTTTCTTCCAACCCATGTATCCTTACCTCTCTCTCTTTGTCCTTCTTCTCATAGGCTTTGATCAATTCTTCCAGTTGTTTTATTCTATCAATAGCTTCCTATAGTTCTCTTCTTATATTCATGTCCTCAAGAAACAATTCCTCATCCTTTGAAGATTGTTCATCACAACCTCCGGTACACTCACATTCCTCATTATCAGGGTTGTTTGGGGTTTTCATCCTAGTTTTCTTAGCAATAAAAATGTCCTCTGATTCAAATTCAGAGGTACTGGACACATACCATTTCCTTTTGATGGGGGTTTGTATATTTTCGGTCACATTATCCTCTAGCTCATGGTCACTCTCTACTGCTACCACATCCTCCTTCTCTTTTCCAGGCTTCTCAACAGCACTCCCCATAACACCTTTCTCTCTAAGGCGATGTGAACACCTTACTGGTGTGGATTTCCCTTTTGACCTCTTTGTAGGCTTAGAAGAGGAACCACTCTTCTTTTTCCTAGTTCATGGTGTTTTGGTGCTAGGTGTCTTACAGAGGATGGAGCCTGATTGGTCTCTTCTTCTGGGGTTTGATTCTCTTCTTCAAGTAAAGGTTGATCATATACTACATTTGACATAATTGGCACATCCTGTTCTCTTATCTCCTCTATGTTGTGGGTAGATGATGCAGTAGGTGAAACAAGGTTTTCTCTCAAGGATGCAGCATGTGAATTTTCTGGTGATGCTGGGTCATTAAGGATATCATTGATATTTCTACGTTTCAAGAATCATTTCTAGGGCACATTTGGATACTGCATCCTAAGATTTCTCTTAACTAATAGAGTGACCAGGCAATCATGGGATAATGATGATATTTTAGATTTCCTTTGATATTCATAGCCCATTCTTTTTAAGAAATTGTATAAGAAATTAGGCATATTAACTACCCTATTATGATGAAGATGGCTTAACAATTTGAAATGGACAGTGTATAACATAGGTTGCCTACCATCACAGATGAGGTATTTGATAATATGCATGGTGCATGCAGCCCACAATTTTTGAAGTGATAGCCTTTTAGTTCCTTGTGATGTAGATTCCAGTTGCTCCCCTTCCTCACTAAATTCATCTCGTGTAGCTATTACATATGCTTTGATGGGGAACTCTTCACCATTTCTAGGTAAACCCGATACCTCAACAACTGCTACTTTTGAAGCATCCACTATCAGTCCTTTTATAGTGGCTTCATCATGGTAAAGTGAGGCTGCAAATTGCCTCGTTATACCTTCATCAAACTTTGTCAATTTCAGGAAATAATCAATCCATCCTGCTTGTGTCAAGATTGGCAGAGTTAATTGATCTTCTAGTACTATATCATGCGATGTAGGTTCTCATCTGATGATATCTCCTCCCATATTGCCAATTCTGAACTCAAATTCACCACAACCCATTTTTACAACCCTTCTATATATCTACTTACTCTTTAGTTTCAATAACCCATGCTTCCAATAACCCCCTGTATATTCCCTTACTGTATAATACCAGACTGAACTATCAAACTGGCTTAAATCGACTCGGAACTATGGGAAATTGGGAATTTTAGCATAGGAAGCATAGTAGATAATTTAGTAGACAAATTGGCAAAGTAGTCATAAAAATGAAACAAAAAATGAAAAAGAGGTTGTATGTTGTGTGTATAACCGACAATGGCAAACAATCATTGTTTTGAACAAAAACACTATCCCTCCCCCCAACTAAATTCTTGAAGTGACCTTAATTCAAGTTTGTGTACGGCAAGGAGAAGGATGAAAGTATATGGATACAAGATTACAAATGATAATTTTATATTATTAAATGTGAGGATATAAGGAAAGATTGAAATATTTGGGTCAAATAATGGCAAGTTAATATTTGTACTTGTTGGAATGAGATGAACTAGACCACACGCGAGCGAGGCATTGGAAAATGTGTCTGCAACATAAGTTAGATGAGATAGAACTTATTACTATGAAGAATGGTGGAATGATACTCTGATACGTGTGAACAAACTGATGTAATTTGCATGCGGTGCGATGACGAACGACGGATGCATGCACTTGAAAAGTGGAGTTCATGGCACGAAATTTGAATTAACAGATAGATAGTTGTTGCATGTTCGCCTCCAACAAGTCCCAATGTAATATGATGGCAACGTGGAGTTGTGGTCTTCAACAGGTCCTTACGGTTTATTGACTTTGTCTGCATGAAGATATCGTCATCTATGTTGTGTGTGCATGTGAGGAAAGGAAATAAATTATACCTGAGCAACATCAGGAGGTGAGCTATGTAGCTCACCTGCTGAGTCACTGTGATAACTGGCAGGGTCTTCTTCTATGTTACTGCTAGATGATGATATAGCAGTATCCAGCTCATGGTTAGGAATAGAGCATTGAGTTAGAAAATCATCTTTATTTGTTGGCCTAGTATATAGCTTTAATTGATGTCCATTAACCAATAGTGAAAACCTAACCTCATCTATTGTGTGGAGTTTGACAACTCCATTGGAAATAACTTGGTGAACTTCATAAGGTCCTAGCCATCTAGATTGCAATTTGTATTTATGATCTCTATATTTTGAATCATATAATAGAGCCTAGTCAGCTACATGAAATTCTTTTCTTTTAATATATTGATCATGTTATTTGGCTCTCTGCTTTTGAACAATCTTTGTGTGATGCATAGCTGCCATTCTGATCTCATCTAATCCATTGAGAATATGGAGTCTTTCTTGTTGTGCTTATGTTAGATCCATGTCAAGTTCTAGGGTAGTCCTTAGTGTCTTATACTCAAATTCAATTGGTAAAACTATTGTTTTACCATACACTAACTCATAAGGTGTGAAACAAGTTATCTTCCATGTAGTTCTGTATGCCCATACTACCTTTGGTAGTCTGGTTGCCCAGTCCTTCCTATGAATGTTCACTATCTTGGTCAGAATATTCTCAATTTCTCTGTTTGTAACTTCCACTTGCCCATTGGCCTAAGGGTGATAGGGTGTGGACTTCCTATGCCTAACTTCATATTCTTTGACCAGAACTGTGGACCTTGGTTAGTGACAATTTCTCTTGGTGCCCCATACCTAGTGAAAATTTCTTCATACAGGAATTTGGCTACATTCCCATCTCTAGCAAATTGGAAGGCTTTGACTTCAATCCACTTTGTCAAATAATCAGTGCAAACTAAAATGTACTCCTTTTTATTAGAAGTTGGTGAGATTGGCCAAATGAAATCTAGCCCCCATTTGTCAAATGTTGCTATTGCTATCTGGGGTTGCAAAGGCATCTCATCTAATCTTGTTGGTCTGCCCATTCTCTAACATTGGTCACAACTCCTTGCATACCTGATTACATCCTTATGAAGAGTTGGCCAATAATAGCTTGTGGTTAATATTTTGAATGTTGTCCTCTTGGCCGCAAAGTGACCCCCACATGGCTCATCATGACAAGATTTTAAGTTGTCGAAGACTTCATCTTCTCTTACGCACCTCCTCATAATATGGTCGGGGCCAGTGTAGAACAAATAACTAGCAATCCAAGAATATGGAAAACTTTTATGCAATAATTATCTTCTTTCTCTTGGGGAGAAGTGTGATGGGATCTGTCTTACTACCAAATAGTTAGCAATATTAGAAAACCTAAAGTAAGAGCAAACAAATGTTCATCTGGGAAATCTAGTCATCCACAACATCTTCTTCCATTTATGTAGGCAGATACAGAAAATATGGCACCACATTAGCTTTTCCTAGTTTATCCACTATTGTGATATCAAACTCCTGTAGCAAGAGCAACCATCTGACTAGTCTACCCCCAACCATGGGCTTATTAATTAAACATTTGTTTGTAGTATGATCTGTGTGGATAAATACCTGGTAACCAGTTATATAATGTCTAAACTTGTTGATAGCATAGACAACAACCAACATCTCTTTTTCTGTGACAGTGTAATTGAGCTCCGCTCCTTGTAAGTTTTTACTAATATAATAAATAACATATTCTTTATTACCTTCTTTTTGTCCCAATACCCCTACAGCAAAATCAAAAACATCAATGTGTATGTGGGAGGGCAATGTCCAATTTGGTCCTCTCAAGATAGGTGCTTTTGTCAAAGCTGCCTTAAGTGTGTCAAAAGAGTGTTGACATTATGTGGTCCAGTCAAATTCCATGTCCTTTGTGAGCAAGGAAAACAAAGGTGCTACTAGTTTGCTAAAGTCCTGTATAAACCTCCTATAATAGCCTGCATGGCCAAGAAAGCTTCTGACATCTTTTGGATTATGTGGTACAGGAAGTGTAGAAATTATCTCAATTTTATTAGGATCCACCTGAATACCATCACTGGATATGAAGTGTCCCAGAACAACTCCTTGAGTCATCATCATAAAACATTTTTCATGACTTAATGAAAAATTATGCTCTTGACATCTTTTCAGGACCTCCAGATTACTAAGTGTTGTCTCAAATGTGTCTCCATAAGTGGTGAAATCATCCATATAGATCTCCATAGAATCATGAGCATAGTCTGAAAAGATACTTAGTACTGCCCTTTGGAAAGTGGCTGGGGCATTGCGTAACCCAAAAGGAAGGACATAATAAGCATATGTACCGCAAGGGCAGGTAAATATTGTCTTATCCTGGTCCTCTGGAGCTATTTTTATCTAATTATAGCCACTAAAACCATCTAAGAAGGAGAAGTACTTTTTACCTACTAGGGAATCAAGTACTTGGTCAATGAAGGGTAGTGGAAAATGGTCTTTCCTAGTGGCTGTGTTAATTTCCCTGTAATCTATACACACCCTCCACTTACCTCCTTTTTTGGGGATAATAACTAAAGGTGACACCCATTCACTGTCAGAAATAGGGTAAATAAAACCAGCATCAAGGAGTTTTTGGAGCTTAGTTTTAACTATGTCTCTTAAGGCAAGATGCATTCTCCTTTGTGGTTGTCTTACGGGCTTGAAACCATCATTTATGTAGATTCTATGCATGCACAAATATGGATCTATTCCTTTCATGTCATTATAATCCCATGCAAAAGCTAATGCATGTGCCTGCAATACAGTGTGTAAGGAAGTTTGTTGTTCTTCAGTTAGGGCATTGTTAATATTTAACATTTTGCCTGGCATAATTTCTAATGTTTTAGAAGCTAGATGGACAGATGAGAGGTCACATCCACTGATGTTGGAAACACATTCCTGAGGTAGTAGAGAGTGGAAAAGTTAAGATAATTCCTCTGAGGAATGTGCAGGTATGATATTTTGTAATGGATCTTGCAGACATGACAGACATGCATGTTGTTGCGGGTCCCTACTGCAATGGTTTTGTATAATGTGGTTAATCAAGTCATCCTCAACTTGGGATGCTAACAAAGGGCTACATTCTATCATCATGAGAGTTTGTAGGGAATAGTGGTCTTCTTCTTCTTCTAAGGTAGGCCATATGGTTTTCTCTAGATTGTTATGAGGTTGAGCTGGGGAATAAAGGACTAGTTTCTTTGTGATAGTCCCATTTGAGATTATCATGTTCCCAGACCTACAACCTATAAATGCATTTGTTGTTGCTAACCATGGTCTACCTAAGATAAGTGGATAACCTGCAAGGTTGACTTTTGGCTACAAAACTATGAAGTCTGCAGAGTACTCCCATGAGTCTAATGCTATGACTATATCTTCAATGATCCCTTTAGGTTTCACTATTGACCTATCTGCCAACTGTAAAACAGTTCGTGTAGGCCTCAGGTTTAGTAATTGAAGGATTTGCATTGTTTCTTTAGCCATGACATTGATGGCTGCCCCCAAGTTAATCAAGGTATATTTTACGAGAGTTCCATTAATCTTAACATCCACCACTGGACTGCCAGGGTCTATATATTTAGGGACAGTTATGTTCCCTAGCATGATATCAGCAAGGTTTCCTAGGACATGGATTGTTTGAGCGTCCTTCTTATTTCTCCCTAGTTTCTTAAGACACAAAGGTCTCTCATGGTCTTGGTGTAGATTGGGATGTCCTTGATAGCTTGAATGAGGGGTATCTTAATATTGACATTCTTAAGTTGACCCAATAGGTCTGTCTTTGCTTGGTTTTGATGTTTGAAATGACTAGTTGTTTAGGGAAAGGAGGCTCTAGATTTGAGATGATCTGACTTACCTGATTTGATTCAGGTTCCAGAGGTGAATTGTCTAATGCCTCCTCTATGGGTTGTTCATCCACCACCTCAGTGATTTGGGGAGATGAAGGTCCAACTAATGTTTTCCCTGACCTGAGGTGGACATCACTCATTTCTACCCCATAAGTGGGGTATTGAATAGCCTCATTAGTGTATGCTTGTTGAACAGGCTTGTTATTGGGGTTAGGTGAAGGTTGGGCAGGTATTTGCGGTGCTCTTGGTGGCTGAGTTGTAGGACTAGATGAATTTGGCATAATGGCTTGTTGTTGAGGTTGAGGAGGCAGTAAGGGTTGTGAGTAATTCATGTTTTGGTTTTGCCATTGCTATCCTTTTTGCCATTGTGGTTGCCATTGGTTTTGTTGTATTAGCCATTGGGGGTTGTAGTTAGATCCTTAGAAGTTTTGTTGGGGCCATACAATGGGTTGCTGTTGATTCCAGTTTGGTTGAGGATTTTGCCATTGTTGAGGGTTTTGCCATTGGTTTTGATTAGTTGGCCAAGGCTGAGGGTTCCAACCAGAGAAATTTTGATGACCTACTAGAAATGATGTATTAAAAGTTAAAGGATCTTGTGGCATACCTTGTCTTTACTGGCCATGGTTTCCTTTATGCAACATAGTATAGCTAGCCATCTTCACCTTCAATGGGTTGAAAGCGAGGTTTCTCTAAATTATCTTCTGTAATACTGGCCACTCTTCTACATTTGAAATAGCTTTTCTTTGTCAACAATTTGGACAGTATTCAGTAAGTATTGAATCAACCTCCTCCTACTTCTTCTTCAAGTGTAGAGGATCTAGTTGAGTGGCTAGATGACTGATGATATCTTCTTTCATGTTGGCCAAAAGATTGCACAATTCCACTCCTGAAACTGAATTAGATACCTTGCCAATGGTAGATGCTCTCTCTCCCCTTGTCCTCTTGGTGAAAGCCCTTGAGTAATTTCTGCAAACCTTGCAGACATCCTCAAAGGGTAGTTGAGATATATCTCCTACTCCCATAATATTAAAGGCATCCATGCAGTCATCATTAACTCCTCTCAAGAATACAAGCTTCAAAGATTCATCTGAGAGTCTATTCTGTGGATTTTTCTTAAGACAAAATTGGAATCCCTCCACATAGTCTTCCAATGGCTCTTCTTCTTTCTGGGTCATCCTAAAGATGTCATCTCTTCTTTTGTCAACCCCTTTGGAATAGTCTTGGTATTTCTCCAAGAACTTTGTCTTCATTGTATCCCAATCTAGGATAGCATCCCATCGTAGTCCCATGAACCATCTTAAAATAGAATCCTTCAATGTGGCAGGGAATAGCCTGGGCCTATGAGGATCAGTGGTGTAGTCATAACTCCTACACAAGACATCAAACTCGAACAGGGATGTGTCTGGATCTTCAGTCACCAAGCCAAAGAAGACAAGCAATGCCAAAGGTGGTATATTTTTTAGAGAAGCAGCCCTTTCCTAATTGGTGATAGGGAATTCAAATGTTACCTGTCCTGGTGGATCATCCACTGCATTAGCCATGGTAAGAAAAGTTCTCTCTGTATTATCAGTAGATTTTGATGAGAGAGAAGATTCTTCTTCAGTAATACCCTCAGTTTGATTACTATAGTCACCAATATCTACTGTAGCTTGTTGGGTTGATGGAAGGAACCTTCCTAAAGTGTCTCTCTACCTCCGCATACAATGTATATAACTTTGTATGGATCCCGCACAATGTTAGTAACCTTTATGGTGGTTGGTGAGGTAGAACCTAAGTACCCTATCCTTTTGAAAGTAGAATGTAACTAAGAAAGCTGAAAACTAATAGGGACTAATCTTTGAAAGTAGAACCATCCCTGGCAATGACGCCAAAAATGTAGTGTCTTTACAATGCTAGGTAAACTTGGTGGTAATCACTCAATTCAAAGGAATCTCCTACTGAGTAGTCCACTATAACTTCTTGAAAATACCTCATCAAATTATCAACCAGGGCTTGTAGACTTGTGATGGCACTTGCACTGTATGTGCTTTCAAGGATCAAACTATCTAACTTATCTACTACATCAAGGTACTTATCAACAAGGGAAAGTAATGTTGCTACAACTTCTATGGATACTTCTCAATGTAAAACTATAACAACAGATTAATTAAGAAACAAATTCTAAATTGTTGATGACAACTATTACTATCCTCTGGAGTATCACAAATTAATTGAACTAAGCAACTCTAAGAATCTAGTTTATCTTGTATTCATAAATTAACTGCTACAACAATTAAAACATACAAGAAATAAAGTGAAGATCAGTTATCCTGAGTGATCCTTGCTCAGGTGATTGCCTCATTGTTTAAACTCAAATCTAACTCTTTTAAATAAACAAAATCATTTTGATTCTAACATACATTTGCACAATCTTTTCAAAATCACACAAAATCTGGCTCAACTGTAATATTCATAACTCGTGATCAAATAACATTGTATGTATAATCCAAAAAGGATTTAGATAGCTAGATCTATGGTAGAGAAAAAACTATTCAAAACTGAACTTAACTAACTAACTTCTACCTCAACCACCAAACCATAATATAGGCAGGGGGAGTTATTTAAATAGATCTCTTAACTATAAACATAAAACACCACTAGGCATGACCTAGAGTGTCATGAATGCTAATAACAATGATAGGAAAAGAAGGAAGGAAGTGTCCTAACAAAATTAGAACTCTTTGCTGAAACAGGGGAACATGGGTCGATTGAATCAGTCCCATTAGTCTTCTAGTTGTAACAGAGTCCTCCAAGCTTCCAATCATTTTTATTGATCACCTATCATGATGCATGATTCTCTCCATTGAGTGTCCTTGGTTGTGGTTACTACACTTAGTCAATACTGGAATCTCCCCTGCTCTGCGCCTGGAAATGCTATGGCTGTGGGTTGCATCTTGTAGTTGCTGCGGGTGACAGTCCTCCCTCTTTAGCTGCAAGGTTAGTCCATGAACATGTACAAAATACTAACAACCATAATCAACACAAACATTCTCAATAATCCATATATTCCCACATATAACATACAATTTCATCATATCATAATCATATCTCCATAAACTTAATTAACCAAGTTCAAGTCTGCATAATGATCATAAAGGATAACATAACATAGAGATATACTTAAAACAATGTTTGGGAATGTCCTTCAACTTGCATAAAACTAGAAGAAAATAGGCTAATAATTAGGCTCATTAATATTCCCTTGTCCTATCTTTCCAATTCAGTTGGTTCTGCATGCTAGACATAAATGCCCTGAGCTGAACTTCCCCCACAAAAAGATTACTGAAAAAGTCACTGTACTTCTCTAATAACAAATTATACAGAAAGAATTCACACAACAAATTCTTTTGAACAAGATATGATTGTTTAAATATTTCTAATTAGGATCGTAGGGCAGATTACAGGAAATTCTTAAAAGCTTCCATCTTAACACTTGTTCATTGGGAAACATGGAATAAAGTCTAGATGGCTTTTTACAAGCTAACATCTCTCCAATTTTGCATGCATCAGTTTTAGCTTGATACAGCCTGTCATAAGATTCCTTTAGTAACATTATTTCTTGTTTTAGTCTAGCATTCTCAGCTTCAACTTGCCTTAGGAAATAACACCTTTCCATCCACTTGGCCAACATGGGAGGAATGTGAACTTGAAACCACTCCATTTTGGTTGGTTCAATTTGTATCTCTTTTGATTCCATGGTTGGCTTAACATTGATTTCTTATAATTCATGTTCCAGCTCTATAGTTTTACTAAGAGTTGTATTAAGTTCTAATTTCTGCTTCTCCTATTCCTCTACAAATGATTTAAGGAATTGCTCCAAATTGACAGTAAATTTTTTGATTTGTTCATCCTTTTCAGACAAACCAGTCAAATGTTTCTTATCTTTCTCCTCAATTTGTTTCATTTGGGACTGTGATTCCTCAATGAATTTATCCTTCTGTTCCAATTGGGTCCCTAGAGTTCTGATTTCCTGATCTTTCTACTACAAAAGTTTTGTTTGTGTGTCTATTTTCTGTTGTTGTCTGGCCATTTGTTCCTCACTTTGCTAGAGTTTATTTTTCAACTATACCATTTCTTCTTTTAATTCTTCTAATTCCACTTTTAAGTGATCACATTTTTCATTTGTTGTATTATTGGAAAGAGGGAGAATAAAAATCTCTATATCATTGTCAGACACATGTCCTTCATCATTCACTTCCAGTAGACCTTGTTCTGTGTCATTGATAGTATTCAAAGGGGATGATTGTCCAATTTGAGGGACTGTGTCAATTCCGTGTTCATCTGATGGCTGCTAAGTGGGAGAAATTGTTTCCACAGGCTCATCCTCTTGAGCCTCTTCTTCTTCAAGTACATAATTTGGGACTTGTTCTCCTATTTCCTCTTGATCCTTCTTAGGTGGATCAATCTCCTTCTCAAATTTAGGGGCATCATTACTTCCCAGGGTTTGATATTCTCTAGACTAAACTAGGCTTTCACTTGGCTACCTATCCTGTCTTTTCTTCTTAGGTATATGCAATTGGTCACAAGTCACAGCACAATTGAAATCAGTAGCCAATCTTTTACTTCTTCTTAGAGGGGGAGGTCTTTACAATTTCATTTTAGGCCTCTTTTCCTTTTTGTTGGGCTGACCATTTTCATCCTCAAAGTCCACTAAATCCACATTTTCCTACTTTTCTAGGGTTTCTGGCACACTATATGGTTTAGATCGTTCTTCAGGGTTTGATGAATTTTCTGACGCTTCACCGTTGGGAGCTTATGTGGTAGTTTGAGGCACAGGGGAAGGTTCTCTTAGGTTTTGTGCCGCCAAAATGGATGACTCACTTTCCTCAAAATGTCTTGAGGGTGTAGGGTTTTCAAATTTCCTGAGAAATTTCTGCCATTTCTCATCTATTTTTCTCTTCTTGAGGAGCTAACGTTTGCAAATTAAAGAAATAAGGCCGTGGTGTTTTAATGGCCTTGACCCAATTTTGAACCTCTCTATCATATGGACAAGGGAATCACTTAGGAAGGCGGGAAGGTTAACCCTCAATTCAGGGTTTTCGGTGCCATGGCGCAGGTGAATGAGCAAACGGAAGGGAGGACCAACTATGGTAGCACATTGTCCTTCACATGTGAAATACTTAATTATCTAGGCTACCGCCGCTCTCCACGGCTCTGCAATAGACATTCTTTGAAACCCTTTATTCTATCCTCGGGTATTCACAACTAGTAATGGGTGAGGTTCCCCTTCCCTTATGAAAAGTTCTATCAATTTTTGGTAAGAAATATTTGTAGTTTTTGATAAATTTAAACCTTCATTTTTAATACCAAATAAGCTAGAAATGGTTCGGGGACTTACCTTAAATTTCTTTCCTTGAACAATTGACTGTCCATCTGAGAAGTTCTCTACGAACTCTTTGACTAGCTGTGTATTATGCCCCTCAAACTTTTTCATGAACTCTAGCCATCCCACCCTTTGAAGCAGTTATCAAATATTACTAAGTGCCAATAACTTGTATGCGAAAGTTGGCTCTGATTTGCGCTTTGCTCCTCCCATTCTATCCCCTGCTGGCAATTCTGCTGAGTGTTTATTGAATGTTGTGGCACACCAAGGTGAGACTATTTCAGACAAACTGATATGCAGATTAAGTGAAACTCAATCTTTATGGCCACTTGTACTTTGATAATGCTGATAGGACATGGATTATTTCATGGCATTTAGCTACATTGTATCTAATTATTACCTTGTATGGAATGGAATGAATGAGTCGCCACCTCTTCCAGTGAAGGTATAGTTCACACAATTTACTAAATTTGGAAGAGAGGGGGGACGTGCCAATTTATTTAATTTTATTCATAATAATTTACCTACTTAAGACAAAAGATGTATGTACCTTACGTTCCGTTATTGATTTGAAAGTTACCTCATTTATGCTAACATAATGGCATCATAGAGGGTGGTGTTATTAGATTCGGATGGGATGGCAAAGGGTTGTAATGGATTTATTATTAATGAAGATGGGGTGGCTGAAAGTGATCTAATTATTATGACGACAGATTGTCACAATAATATCATTTATTATGGTGAGAGATGGCAATATAAGGTGTGAATTTCTAAGGTAGTGTTGGTGTTTACTCCGAATCAGCAGTGGGTTTGCCAGTTCCAATGCACAGGCAGATTCGGCCAACGAATACAAGAGGTTGTGTAAGCTACCTCCCCTTCACTTCTGGTTCTGCCGCACCAAGGGGGGTATCCCTATAGCTAAAGATTTCACCTTGACTCACCCAATGACAGAAAGATTTAGCTTTACAATGACAGGCAAAATACTCTCATGTTTGGACCAAAATATGCATGATACATCACAAGTTCGGCAACACTCTTGGACATATTTGTCTAGTTAGGTATGAGAGTATGCAGGGGTTCCTAATCCTACTCCTACAACTAACAAGTTGAAAAAATGGAATGATTGTTTTGATGGTTTGGATGCAAGACAAGGGGTTTTGGATCATAACTACTTCACAAGGGCAGATCGGTGCCTATCTCAGGGCAAGGAGTCAACTAGACGTATACACAAGAATAGATTGCATTTTGGATTCAAGTTTCAAGGGGTCTGATTAGATGCTTGCCTTACAAACATCACCCAAGAATGGGTATTTAACTATCTCTACTTACAGATATCCCAGTTGACATACAACCTTCTCCATACTTAACCTAAGACAATTTAATCCACTCCTTGAATGGAAGTCATAGATTAAACATGCAATACAGAAACCTGCATCCTAGAATCTATGAAACCCTTAGCAACTAGATTCAAAAGAAGGAAAGCATGCAACAAAGGAGACAGACAAGTAAACACATGCACAATGCATTTTTCAAATGAAACAATAGTGAAACTAAGAATATCTGCAATGTACATTTAGATGCAACTCATAAACTCCAAAAGAGATAAAACAGCCAAGAAAATGCTTTGTTTTTCATTATTTACACAAAAATGCCCAAGTCTTCAACAACAACAAATGAGTAACACAGTTTGCATTTTATAGCAAAACTGTGTACTCAGCAAATTAATTACAAGGCAGATCAAAATCTCACCAGATGCATTGCATCTCCAAATTGGCGCCCAAAAATTGAATGCAGCAGAGAAACAGAGAGAAGAAGCAGCTGGGCTCAGGATCACAGCCACCGCTCAAAGATTTTCTTCCTAATCGGGTAGTTGGCACCTTAACTCTATCCATCGTGCCTCTGTAAAACCGCCATCAATGCTTCAGCTACCCGCAGCCTCTGGAATGCAGCAACAGCATGACTATAGAGTTTTTCCTGCCTAAATGCGGCCGCAGATACACAAAAACTACCGCTGCTGCGAACTTTGAAACCAGCCGTCGATCTTGACTCCATCACTGAGATTAACGGCTCCAAAACATGCAAAAAAGTTGTCAGCCAGTGATAACGTGCCACGTAGGCACCCCTTTGCTCCTTGACTTTTCCATCGCTAGCCCATTGTATATGCAAATGCATATACAATCACTTTATATACAAGCCAGACCTTAAATTTTATAGAACAATTTGAAATCAAGTTTTGTTCCAGCTTGTATCTCCCCCTTTTGCATATCGCATTGCACATACAAGTGCAATAAACATTCACCTCATACATACAAGGCGCGGACTTCAAAAATTATGAAACACACTGCATTCGCCTTGAAATTCGGCTTGCATCTTAACTTTTGTATCTTTGCAATGTATATCGGCACATACAAGCATCCAATATACATGTTAAGGACCCCAAACCTTATTCTCTGCATTTGATTTTCAATCGGGTCTAGATTGTATATTTTCCTTTGTATATCGACTTGTACGTGTAAACATACAATGCGAATATGCATACAAAGCGCGGACTCCACGTTCTTATGAATTGGATTGGAAGAACCCTTTGAAATATAGTTTGTATGCTTGCCTTTGCATTTGTGTGCTTGCATGTTGAACATGTACAAACTTGTTTGTATATACCTGCGGGCCCCACCGAATGCATCTCTGCCACACTGTAGCAAATGTATGTGCGCTCCCTTGTATATTTTTTAATGTACATTTCGTTTGTATGTTGTGCATGTATGTTCAAACATACAAGCCCGATATACAAGCAGAGCCAATATACAAGCAGTGAATATCCCCAGGAATCTGCGAAAGATTCCCCCTTGTACATGCACCTTTTCAAGCCCGATATGCATTCAAAAATGCATATAACTCATTTTTTCAAAGGCCAATGGAAATTTCTGACCTGCCAATTGCACATTTGACCCGCATGTATATACAAACACCCTTGTATATACAAAGTGACATGCATACAATAGATTTTTGCAATTTTTTCTACTGTAGAGGCCAAAAGACAGAATTTTTATGAATCTTTTGGAAGGTGCCTGCATATTTAAATGCTTGAAACTAAATGCTTATGCAGGCACTAACAGTTGGTATGGAAAGTTTGGTGATGGCAATGGATATGTTTTTGAGGATGTCAGAGCATTTGCAAAGAAGAGGAATCACGAATCCAGAACATCAGAAAAAGATGCCCATGGGATGAGTATATGAAATATGAAACAAGGTTCCACAGCATCGCTAAAAGATGCAGCCGGAATGAAGGAACAAAGTTTTGGAGCATCGCTGAAAGATGCAGCCGAAATGAAGGAACAAAGTTCTGGACCATCGCTGAAAGATGCAGCCAGAATGAAGGAACAAAGTTCTGGAGTATCGCTCAAAGATGCAGCTGGAATGTAGGAACAAAGTTCCAGAGCATCACTAAAAGATGCAATCGGAATGCAGGAATAAAGTTCTGGAGCATCATTGAAAGATGCAGCTGGAATGCAAGAACAAAGTTCTAGAGCATCCCTGAAAGATGTAGTCAAGATGAAGGAACAAAGTGAAGAAATAATTTCTAGAGCATTGCTAAAAGATGCAGCTGGAATGAAGGAACAAAGTTCCAGAGCATAGTTGAAAGATGCACCAAAATTTTGTACTTATTCAAAGATGAAGTCCTGCAAAGCAAAAACAAAATTTGGACAAGTACAAAGATGAAGATAAAATAGAAATGATCTAAAATAATCATGAATACATACACACAAGATTTTTTTTTGTTTTTATTATTACTTTTATTACTCAGAGGGTCATACTGCCTCTACCAAAGTAGAGTCAATACATTGGGTTTCTCCTTGCATTTCTACCATTCGTACAAATTCTTCTTTGTTAATAGGTTTGTGGTAGATTCATAGTTGATGACCATTAACTAAGAGAGTTCGAGTGTCACCATCGATGGGTTTAAGCTATATTGATCCATTTGGAAATACTTCAGAAATCTCATATGGATCTAGCCAATGAGTTCTTAGTTTACCTTTCTGATCTTTATATCTGGAATAAAATAACAGTGCCCAATCCCCACTATGGAACTCTCTTTCTTTTATATGTTTATCATGCCAAGCCTTTTGTTGTTGTTGAACTAACTCAATCTGGTGAATGGCTTCCAGATGGAGTTCATCTAATTCACTAAGTTGTAGGACTCTTTCAACCTGGGCTCGATCAAGGTCCAAGCCTACCTCCATTGTCGTTCTAAGCATTTAAAGTTCAAATTCAATGGGTAGAAGAGGTTTCTTCCCAAAGACTAACTCGAAAGGAGTAAGACCGGTAGTTGATTTCCAGGTTGTATTATAGGCCCAAATGGCTTCAGGCAATTTTTTGGCCAGTCTTTTCTTCCTAATGAAACTATTTTGTCAAAATGTTTTCAAGCTCCCTATTAGTGACTTCCACTTGACCGTTTGCTTGTGGGTGATAAGGAAATGACTTCTTATGGCTTACCTGGAAATGATTAATAAAGGCTAGAAAAACTTTGGACACAAACTGGGGTCCTTGATCTATGAGAATTGATCTAGGGGCTCCAAATCTAAGAAAAATCTTGTTATACAGGAAGTTTGCAACTTGTTCTTCCCTAGAAACTTTTAGTGCTTGGACTTCTACCCACTTAGTCAGATAGTCAGTACAGACCAGAATGTATTCTTTACCCTATGAAGGAGGATCTATGGGACCGATGAAATCCAATCCCCACTTTTCAAATGGTTCAAAAACTACCTACGACTGTAGAGGCATTTCATTGGATGTCGTGGGTCTTCCTACTCATTGGCATTCATCATAGCGATGAACATAATTTTTTACATCTTTATGCATAGAGGGCCAAATAATATCCTGCACCTAAGATTTTATGGGACGTCCTTTTGGTGGAGTAATGACCTCCAGAGGGATCATCATGGCAAGCTCTGAGGATGTTGTATGTTTCATCTGATCTGATGCAACGTCGTAAAACTAGATTAGGACCACTTTTGAATAGCATGCCATTGATCCATTTGAATTGAGCACTTTCCCTTATGAGGTGTTTCTTTTGTTTTGATGTAAAGTTTGGTGGAAACTTAGAGGTAGCAAGATAGTTGGCGATGTTCACAAACCAGGGGATTTTAATGGAGATGGCAAATAAGTTTTCATCTGGGAATTCATCTTGTATAGGGGCACAATCTCTATTATCTTGTTTGATCTGGGATAAGAAGTCTGTGACTATGTTGCACTTTCTGGGTTTATCAATGATGGTCACATTGAATTCTTGGAGAAGCAATAACTATCTGATTATTCTTCCATTTACTGCAGGTTTGTTCATTAGGTATTTGATAGTTGAATGGTTTGTGAACACAGTTACTTTATACCATGTAATGTAATGTCAAAATTTATTGATTGCATGAACCACAACTAAGAATTCTTTCTACGTAGTGGTGAAGTTTCATTATGTGGGAGTCAAATTCTTACTAATGAAATAGATGGCATATTTCCCTACATTCTCATCTTCCTGACCTAAAACTGCTCCAATAGCATCATTGGAAGCATATGCGTAAATATGGAATGGAAGGTTCCAATTAGGTCCACATAGGACTGGAGAAGAAATGAGTTTCTCCTCAATGATCTCGAATGATGTTTGACATTCTACTGTCCAAACAAAGTCTATATCCTTTTGGATAAGAGTGAACATGGGGGCTGCAATCTTGCTAAAGTTTTCTACAAATCTTCGGTAGTATCCAACATGTCCTAAGAAACTTCTGACATCAGTTTGGTTCTTTGGAGTCTCTAGTTGTTGTATCACTTTGATTTTATTAGGATCGACCTTTATCCCTTCAGCTAAGATGTGGTGTCCCAACACTATCCCTTGTTCTACCATTATTAAACATTTTTCGTGACTCAAGGAGAACTAATGGTCCTCACATTGCTGCAACACCTTGTCCAAATTTTCAAGAGCTTCATCAAAAGTGGAACCATACACTGTGAAGTCATCTATATAGACTTCCACACAATCATTTACAAGCTCAGCAAAGATGGCTAGAACAACTCTCTGAAACGTTGCAGAAGTGTTACATAGCCCGAAGGGAAGAACTCGATATGCGAATGTTCCTCAGGGATAGGTAAAAGTTGTTTTGTCCTGGTCCTCTGCTGTTACTTATATTTGGTTATATCCATTGAATCCATCCAAAAATGAGAAATACCTTCTTCCTACTAGATTATCCAACACCTGGTCTATGAAAGGTAAAGGAAAGTAATCTCTATAGGTGGCTTTATTGAGCTCTCTATAATCAACGCACACTCTCCACTTCCCATTTTTCTTTGGGACTACTACGAGAGGTGAAACCCATTTGTTGTCAGAGATGGGATAGATGAATCCTACTTGTAGGAGTTTTTCAATCTTTGTTTTAACAATGTCTTTGAGAGTAGGGTTGAGTCTTTGTTGTGGTTGACGAACAAGTCTAACATCTTCAATATAGATGTGATGGGTACAAACACTTGGGTGTATTCCTCTCATGTCTGTATAATCCCAAGCAAAAGCTTTGGATCTATTTACCAAAACATCAAATAACTTGAGTTCATCTGACTCTGTCAACCAACTGTTAATATTTAAGGTCTTTCCTAGTAGTAACATGATAGTTTTGGTTCTGGGGTAGTTGGAGGTGACAGTATGAACTTATGTCGTTAAGGTGTTATGAGAACAACTATGTGGTATAATTATGTGGAATCTGGCAATATCTTTGAAAAAGTGATATGTTTTTTGAATGATATTAGCCAGAGGACAAGGTAACACTGTGAAGTTGGTGTAACTGTGTTTGATATCATCAGTGTGGATCGGGTGTCCTAAAATCTCTTCTACTTCTAAAAACTTCATCACTTGAATCTATGGCAAGATCTTGCATTTTGTTTTCCAATTCTTCATCGTGTTGTTTGATGACTACCATAGCAAGTGAGGCTAGATTCTCTTGTTTGTCAAAACCATTTAGTTCATCAACACAAACTTGTTTATGTGCAACACGTTGAGCAGGGGAATACAAGAATAAGTGTTTGCTATTGGGGCTATTTGAAGTGGTCATTCCTCCTGCTCTGTAGTCAATTTTGGCTGTAATTGTAGCCAACCAAGGTCTACCCAGTATTAATGCGTAACTATCCTTGGGTGTGAGGGACTGGATTACTTGGAAATCCATTGAGTATTCCCAATTGTCAACCTTGACAGGAACATTTTCTAAGACACCTTTGGGAATAGCTATGGACTAGTTTTCCATTTGCAATATGGTGGTTGTGGGATGTAGATCAGTGAGTCCCAGTTTTTCCATAACGTTCATTGTCATGACATTAATGGTTGCTCCCAAGTCCATGAGTGCATTAGGTATTGCTACCTTGTTCATTGCTACTTTTATGAGTGGACTGCCTGGGTCACCATATTTTGGGGTTGACATTTCTCCAACCAGAAGGTCAACTAAGTATCTATTGATGTGCACATTGTTAATCTATTTCTTTTTCCTTCCTAGTGTTTTTATACACAATTGTTTGACTAGTTGGTTTAGTTTAGGGATTTCTTTAATTGCTACAAGTAACAATAGAATCTCGATATGGAGTCATTTAATTTCTTGTATTAATGTAGTTTCAGTGGGTAAGGTCATTTTCAGAGGGTTTTTTAGGGGGGTCTCTTTGAGGTGGTCCGCAAAATGTGCTTTAGGTCTCTTCTTCAAGGTGGAATCCTTCTTTAGAAGATTTGTTGAATGTTGGACAACTTCTTCCTAAGGTAACTTGGAAGTTTTAGGTGAGGATTGTTGAGGAAGCTTTTCTTGGTTACTCATTGGGTTTTTATCTGAAGGTATGGAAGGTGTCTATATTCCTTTAGCAGATTATGCATTTGGTTCATCAAGGATATCAACTATGGTAGGATGCTAGAGTGTTTTTCCTGACCTCAACTATAGGTTTCCACATTAGATAGTGTTAACTCCATCCAGGTTTTCCTACTCTGTGGAATACACTGGTGTGGTTTGATGATTATTCTTTGGATTAGGGATAGGTTGCACTAGGAGTTATGGTTGCTTGACCTGCTCATTTTGTTGAGTGTTTTGGGGTGCTAGAAAGAGGTTATGTTGTGGATTGGGCATCCTCCTCGGTCCATGATAGAACTGATTTGGAGTCTAATTCCATTGAGGGGCAAGATTTTGAGGATACCATTGTTGTTAAGTCTGATTTGGCCATTGAGGATTTCCCCAGGACTAATTTGCTCATTCATGTGGTCCCCAAGGGTAAGGTCCCCAATTACATGGTGTTGGAGGCCAAGGTGCCACCCATTGACTATTATTGCAATTATTTGGAGGTCGCCATGATGGGTTTGAATTATGGCCATAGGAGAAATTCCCTCCAGGTCTTTGACCCAAAAAATAGATCTCTTCCTTAGTGTGAGATGACCTTTTCTTAGAATTTTTTATTGCATTCAAGATCTCACATTGGTCGGTGGCATGACTCTTTTCACAAATTTGACAATTGGCAACTTTGTCCAAAGGACACTCTCTTAACAGACATTTGTTTCAACATCTAGGGCAGTAGATGGATAAGGTTGTAGGATTACGTGTTTTGGTCTGTAATCCATCCAAAGTGATGTTTAGCTAAACAAGAATGGTAGTTTTCAAATTTACTATTTCCTCTTGTAGTTTACCTATTTCATTTGAGCCCCTCAAAAGACTAGACTTACGGATACCTCCACGAGTCTGGGAAATATTCTTGTATAACTCAGCGATCTCACCGAGTTCAATTTGGGACACATCTCCTTTTCCCATTAAATTTAGGCTTCTCCTAGCATCCTCATAAAGTCCCTTGAGAAATATGGTCTTCAAAATTTATGGGCTTATGGCCTCTTCGCCACATCATTTGGATAAGAAGATGAACCTATCAAGGTAATCTTCCATGCTCTCATCTTCTTTTTGCCTTAGTTTGAACAATTCCTGTTTCCTATCACTAACTCTGCAGTAACTCTGATATTTATCTAAAAAGATAGTTTCCATTTCGTCCCACGTGGTTATTGATCCTGAAACTAACCCCATGAATCAACGCATTACAGAGTCTCTCAAAGTGGAGGGGAAGAGTTTAAGTTCATGGTTATCATTTTTGTAGTCATATGTCTGACACAGGACTTTGAACTCAAAAAGGAACTGGTTAGGGTCTTCAGAGGATAACCCTCTGAAGGTTGGTAAGATGGAAGGTGAAATATTTTTCATGGTACATCATCATATTTGTTGAGAGCAATAAGATAGGTAAATGTCTGTGCTGCTCTTCGTGGGTTATCACCATCTCCTTGGTTTGCTTTCCTTCTGTTGAAAGGGTTATCATTGTGATCAGCCATGATGTTAAAAGGAATGTTTTCCTCCTCAAAGATTGGGTCTGATGGTTGAATGCTTTCCTCTTCAAACATTTGGTCTGATAGCTGAGCTTCTGGGGTATTTTGGGAGGTCTCGGGTTGATCCTAGTCGATCAATTCATAACAAAGTTCTTCAGCTGAGACTTCTACCTCCCTTTTTATCATTGTAACTACTATTGGGGGGGGGGTTTGGTATGAATCTTCCGTGTGGACCTCATTTCCTGACCATGTAGAAAAAAGAAGTTTGACAAATATTTTTTTCTAAAGAGGTATCCAAGAAGTCCCCTATTAACACTAGAAAAGAAGGTCCTTGGCAATGGTGCCAAAAAGTGACAGGCTATCATAAGGTCCTAACACTTTAGTTGAAAATATGTCAATTATGTCGACCAGGTAGTGTCCAAGGCTGTATGCAATACGGAATATTTTTGGACATCTCACTTAGTAACAATTTTTCTAAATTTTTGAAAAGCTTAAAATAGAATATAAACTAGAAAGCATAAAAACTTTAAGCTAGAAAGTATTTGAATTCTTAATCTAGAAAGCATATAAACTAACTAGGAATCAACACTTGCATTTTAAATATGAGTTCAAAAACAAAGGCAACTAACTATTAACTGAAAATACATTTGACATTTTGAACTAATGACTAACAACAGATTTATGACTGAAGTGGGTGCTCCAAAAATTTAAAATGAATATAATTTCAAAGATTATTAACTTAAATATTACAACCTGCAGGAACACATAACAAAGCTAAACACGAAGTGACATTAATCTAATCAAAAAAAATTTATAAAATAGAAATAACAACACCAATAATAAAAATACTTATCTATTCTATAATCCCTCAAATGGCTAGCTCTTTGGAGATCCTATATCGACTCAAATCACATTCAATACTTCAACAACTCCAAAGTAAATTCCATTCATATTACTTCCATTGCTCAGAAAAGATTACATAGAATAGAATTGGTGATGTTCATTCATAAAAGTATCATAGAACATAGCTACAGATTATCACTTCAAAATAGATTGTTTTCATTCATCACACAACATAACATATCCTTGTTTTGAGCAACTACATATATATACTGTACTGCTCCAAAATCCTAAATTTTAGATGGCGGGTAAATTCCATTGAAGAAGTCTTTAAAGAAAAATAGAATTAAAAACTAACTAGATGTCTATGAAATTAAACACATTAAAGGCTCTGAGTGGAGTCGTAAAGTCTTAAGTATGCCCAACAGAAAATAACAAAATTGCTAACAAAGTCTATGATGATGTACGCCTAAATTTTTGGCACCCTTAAATTCCAGTGCTCTGACTTTAGTTGCTTTGAAGTCCACTCCTTCCATTAGGCCATACATGAAACCCTGCATAATTACACAAGCTCTACACGTAATTATGTCAACATTAGAGTCTAGTTTCAATTGATTGGAAAATAAAGATTTATACATCATTTTATCAAAAATAGATATTTATTGCTTCTAAAAATAAACAAATTGGCATGGTTAGGGTGATTGGGTAAGACAAAAAGGTTTATATGGCTTGTTATAAAAATGAGGTTGTTTATACCTCATCAAAACCCCAAATATTTGAGTCCAAAATTCATGTCAGAAGCTTGATAAGGAAACAAAAGTTGGATCTTTGTATTCTATAGAGAGTGATAGGAAATTTTTGAGTGTTAATCACCATTCCTGTGGCCTCACAAAAAAGTTCAAGTATTTCCTTATTCTTGTTCACTTCAACCCAAGTTCCTTTGCTGAAAAGTAAGATGTCATCCACACAAAGGAGGTGGGTAGGAGATATATTATTTTCAAATTGGATACCACTGATCAATCCCAAACTTTTGGCCTCCTAAAGGGCCCTACTTAGACCTTCAACAACTAAGAGGAAAAGTAGTGGAGAGAGGGGACATCCCTATGGAAATGCACAAGACAACTAAGAGGGGGGTGAATCATTTGTAACCAAAACTTAACTTCTTACAAGCATCAACACATCAACCACTCAATCACTGTTATTATGATTTAACCATGAAAGCATGAAATCATAAACTTAAGCACATTCACACATGAGACACCAAATTTTTTACGTGGAAAACCCAATGAGGGAAAAACCACGGTGAGGATTAACTCACAACATAAATGATATATCAAAATTTACAACAAGGCTCACTGCCGGAGGCTCACTACCCAAAATGCTCGCTGCAAAAAAAAGGGGTCCACTACCAAAAGGGCTCACTGCCAGAAGTAGAAGATAGAAGAAGATAGTTACAATGAGAACAAATCTCACAGCAACCAAGGATCCACCACAAACTCAAATGAATCTATCGCAACCTCTCTACATCAAAAATATATTCTTTACTACTCACTATCATACCATTCAGATCATACCTGCAACAAATAATGCTTCTCATGCAATCATTTCATCTATCTCAACAACTTCACATGATTTCTCGATCATCTAACTTATATTTATACATCCGCAATAGTGGAAACAATCTTCAAGGTCGGCACAAACAACAAACTTAACCAATACTCAAATTAGGTCTGGACCTAAACATTCCCACGGTGGAAAGGAATGAATGCAGACCACACCAAACCTTAGTAGGGACTCAAATGCAAGCTTCCACACAACAACACGCTTTCACAAATTCCAAGCATAACCGCAAGTAGTGAAAACAACCAAGTCGGCCAAAACTGGTGTTAACACTAAGACCTTTAGGAACACGCTTCAACCACGATCTGAATTACACTTTGCGAACCAATCAAAAAGTAGGAACATGATCTAGAGACATCCACAAGCATGCTACAATCACCAAGAACTTCCGTACAACCTCCAAACACTCTATCCAGAAGATTCTTCAAATCGAACCACTTAAATATTATTGTCAACCATTGTCATAAAGAAAAGATCACTTGCAGAGCACCAAACCACAAACCACTTTAATTGAAGGCACATAACATCATCCCAAACTTAACTCTAGAACTGCAACCTATAAAACTTAAATGCAGAGAGATGTGGAGCAGAATACATTCTCCCTGTCACCATTGAATACTCAGAAAAAAATAGTTTTTAATCTGGTGAACATAACTCACTCAAATCTTCACACCTGAGGCTCAAACTTGAGATATAGCAACTAAAGGCATCCCTTAACATAACTTTCAAACCACAGACAAAGATATTCAATCTACAGGATATGTGGAGAAAAACACTGCACTATTCTTCTCAGACACTTGCTCAAGCTCATCCAAATAACTTCCTTGAATGCTAACCTTAGGTGTTGACATCAATGACTACACTTACTGATCATAATTGCAATGATCTCCCCCTTTGTCATTGATGGAAACACATGATGTGAAAAACTATCAAGACAAACAAACTTGCTTTGCTTCTTTTGCTCCCCCTTACTTTATGCTTTCTCTGGCTGCAACTTTCTTCCTTTTTTGACATAAATCAGAATCTCTCTCCTAAAGTTTTTCACATGAAATTCTCTCCCCCTTTGACATCAATGGAAAAGGGTGTCAAACCTTCTTTAGTTATCAAAACTCAACTCAAATCTTAGTACCACTACACTACTCCACCTGTCAACAACGCTGCAACACTTACTGCTCTTAATAAAGAACTCATATTAGCAACATCTATCTACTCCCCTTGAGAGGTAGCATTCAAAACATCAATCTAGATCAAAAATGAGACTTTGGGCACCACTAGACTGATGCACTTCCTATGCATCTTAGTTTAGAGCAAGAGGGGTAATAACCCCCAACTTCTCCCTAAGATACTCAAAAGTATCCTTAGGCAAAGGCTTTGTGAAAATATCTGCAATCTGATCCTTTGTAGACACATATTCCATCTTAACTTCATTCTCTATTACCTTTTCTCTCAGAAAGTGATACCTTATCTATATATGCTTTGTTCTTGAGTGCATCACTAGGTTCTTTGAAATGTTTATATCACTTGTATTGTCACAAAAGATTGAAATTGGTTCTCCATACACAACTCTTATATCCTTCAATGTTTGCTTCGTCCATAACACTTGAGTACAACATGTTGTAGCAATATATTATGCTTCTATAGTAGACAAAGAAAATGAATCTTGCTTCTTGCTCAACCATGAAACCAATCTGTTACCCAAGAAGAAAGCACCTCCACTTGTACTTTTTCTATCATCAACATCTCCAGCCCAATCTGCATCTGTATAAGCACTAAGAGTGAAGTCAGTATCTTTAGGATACCACAATCCATAGTCTAGAGTGCCTTTTAAATATCTCATGATTCTCTTAACTTCCATCACATGTGACTCTCTAGGATCTTCTTGAAATCTTGCTACAAGACAAACTGCATGCATTATATCTAGTTTGGTATAGGTTAGATAAAACAGTCCTCCAATCATAGACCTATACTTTTTCTGATTAGTCTTAGGTGATTCATCATTCTTGCTCAGCTTGCAACTAGTTACCATAGGGGTACATACTGGCTTAGAATCCTCCATTCCAAACTTCTTCAACAGCTCTTTCACATACTTGGACTCATAAATGAAAATTCATTTTTCTGATTGAGTAATCTGCAATCCTAGAAAGAAATTCATTTCACCAAACATAGACATCTCAAACTCCTTTTTAATTTCCTCTACAAATCTCTTACACATAGCTTCATTGCCTCCAAAGATAATATCATCAACAAAGACTACAACAATCAGAATTTGGTCATCATTAATTTTGAAATAGAGATTACTGTCTGGAGTACCTTTATTGAACCCTAATTGCAACAAGTATTTGTCCAACCTTGCATACCAAGCTCTAGGAGCCTTCTTTAGTCCATACAAGACTTTCTTCAATCTGCACACCATGTCACCTTGGTCTGATGACTGAAATCCTTTCAGTTGTTCAATGTAAACCTCTTCTTCTAGCTCTCCATTCAAGAATGTAGACTTCACATCCATCTGGTACACTTTGAAATCTTTATGTGTTGCAAATGCCAAGAACATTCTTATTGCTTCAATCCTTTCCACATGAGAATACGTCTCCTCAAAATCCATGCCTTCAACATGAGAATATCCTTTGCATACCAGTCTTGCTTTGTTTCTTACTACTCCATTTTCATTCATCTTGTTTCTAAAAACCCATTTAGTTCCAATCACATTCTTATCAGCAGGTCTAGGGACCAATTCCCAAGTCTTATTTTTCTCTATCTGCACCAGCTCTTCTTTCATAGCTTTTACCCAATTTTCATCTTTGCAAGCTTCACTTATAGTTTTAGGTTCAATCTTTAAAAGTAAATAGTAGTTCACGTGTTCTTCTGCAGCTCTTTTCCTTGTCAATACCTCTTTGCTTTTGTCACCAATAATCTGATCTTCAGAATGATTAATCCTTACATACTTGGGAGTCTTAACATCACTTTCCGGAGCCTTTTCTTCTTTAACTTGACTTCTTTTTGTTCAACTTTTTCTTCATTTACTGTAGCAGTAGGTTCATCTAATTCATAGCCACTCAGATCTATTATTATTTCCCTGTCTTCATCAACTTTCACATTTGCACTCTCAATGTTCTTTCTCAATCTCTTATTGTAGCACCGCCAGACCTTACTCTTAGTAGAGTATCTAAGGAAAATTCCTTCATCACATCTAGCATCAAACTTGCCTAACTCTTCTTCTCTTCTGATATAACATTTGCTTCCAAAAACTTTGAAATATTTCACTGTAGGAACTCTTCCATACCACAATTCATAAGGCATTTTAGTACCATTACCCTTGACTTGAACTCGGTTTTGAATGTAGATAGCAGTATGTATAGCTTCTCTCCAATATACTTCCGATAGGTTTGCCTCCTTCATCATTGTCCTAGAAGCCTCTTGAACTATCATGTTATTTCTTTCAACAACTCCATTCTGGCGAGGAGTCCTAGGAGCAGACAATTGTCTCTTTATCCCATGTTCTTCACATAAAATATTGAATTCATTTGATGTAAACTCACCTTCTCTATCAGACCTTAAGCATTTGATCCTCAATTCTATATCATTCTCAACCATTGCCTTGAAAGCTTTGAACTTGTCTAGGGCTTCTGATTCATCTTTTAGAAAAGTGACCCAAGTCATTCTAGAATAATCATCAATAAGCAACATAAAGTACCTATCTCCTTGCAAACTTCTTATTCTTGTAGGACCACACAAATTTGTATGTATCAACTCAAGCAATCCAACAGAAAATTATTCTTTGCTCTTGAAACTTGTCCTTGTCTGTTTCCCCAATTGACATTCCTTGCAAATAGTATTAGCAGGCTTCACAAGCTTAGGCAAATCTCTCGCAGCTTGTACTGAACTTATCTTCACCAAGTTGTCAAAAATTGATATGACACATCCTTCTATACCACAACTAACTCACATATGTCTGAGCCAACAAACAACAATCATTTGTCCCTCTCAAGTGATAAACATTACCTTTAGTCTTCTTACCAATAGCAATCACTGTTCCGGAGCTTTCCATGATCTTGCATCCATTATCCTTGAATCTTAGATCATACTCTTTGTCACACATCTGACCAACACTTAAAAGATTATGCTTTAAACCCTTCACCTATAGAACGTCATATGTATTGTGCTTTCCATCAAAATAAATATATCATCTTCCACAAATCTTACCAACTGCATCATCTCCAAACCTAACTAGTCCTCCATCATACTTTTCCAAACTTACCAACTTACTTTTATCACTAGTCATATGATGTGAACATCCACTGTCAATAGTCCATTCATCCTTATCTTTCTCAACCTGGCAGACAGACAAAGCACTCTCTTCTGCTAGTTTTTCTTCCTTCACACAGCTAGCAGGATTAGTAGACACGGGTTCTTCCTTGATAGCACTAGTATCATCAGACTCATCATCCATTACACCATCATCATCATCATCATCATCATCATCATCTCTAATAGAATAGCATTTCTTTATGATCCTAGGTCTACTTTCAAATTTCTTCTTGACTTTCTCAATTCTCTCCAGACACCTGGATGTATAGTGACTAATCTTACCACAAGTAAAGCATTTGAATGGTAATTTACCTTTGAACTTACCGGTACCTCTTTGCATTCTATCCACAAAGTTGGATTCAATCTCATCAAGTTCATCATCTGGTTCCATAGCATACTTCTTAGATTTTGAATTCTTCTCTGAAGTGCTAGCTTTGAAGGCAGTCTCAGTCTTCGACAGAGCATCACCGAACTCTCTCATCTCAAAAGCAACAAACTTTCCAAGCAACTGATCCTTTGTAATCTTCTTCACACTCATAAGTTCTTTAATTGCAAACACCTTGTGACTGTAGGATTTAGGCAATGACCTAAGAATCTTCAACACAGCCTCATTCTCATCAATAGTTCCTCCAAGACCTTTGATTCCATTGATAATTTCATCAACTTTTTGCATGTAGATTGTTATGTTTTCATCATCACTCATCTTCAGAGCTTCATACCTCACCTTCAAGTTTTGTAATTTGGCACTCCTTACAGATTCATCTCCTTCATATAAATTCTTCAACTTGTCCCAAATCTCATAAGCAGATTCCAGAGCCAAAACTTTCACTAACTCAGTGTTACATAAAGCATTTAACAGAGCATCTCTAACTTTTCCATTTAACTCATACTATTTGACTTCATCTTTAGATGATGGACCATTTGGAGGAATAGTATACTTTGTATCTGTCATCTTCCAAACAATATAACCAAGAGAAATGAGATGACTTTCATCTATACTTTCTAGAGAGCATAATCTGTTCCATCGAACTATGGAGTCTCTTTCTTGTGCACCATCCCAGATCTACCTCAAGCTATTAGGCTTTCTTCCAAGAACCCTCGCTCTAATACCAATTGTTGAAATGCATAAGACAACTGAGGGGGGGTGAATCAGTTGTAACCAAAACTTAACTCCTTACAAGCATCAACACATCAACCACTCAATCAATGTTATTATGATTTAACCATGAAAGCATGAAATCAGAAACTTAAGCACATGAGACACCAGATTTTTTACATGGAAAACCCAATGAGGGAAAAACCATGGTGAGGATTAAATCACAATATAAATGATATATCAGAATTTACAACAAGGCTCACTACCCAAAATGCTCACTACAAAAAGAAGGGGCTCACTGCCAAAAGTAGAGGAAGATAGAAGAAGATAGTTACAATGAGAATGAATCTCACATCAACCAGGGATCCACCACAAACTCAACTAAATCGATTGTAACCTCTCTGCATCAAAAAGATATTTTTACTGCTCACTATTATACCATTCGGATCACACCTGAAACAAATAATGCTTCTCATGCATCCATTTTGTCTATCTCAACAACTTCACATGATTTCTCTATCATCTAACTCATATTTATACATTTGCAATCTTGGTAACAATCTTCAAGGTTGACATAAACAACAAACTTAACCAATATTTAAATTAGGCCTAGACCTAAACATTCCCACGGTGGAATAGAACAAATGTGGACTACACCAAACCTTAGCAGGGACTCAAATGCAATCTTCAACGCAACAACACACTTTCACAAATTCCAATCATAACTACAAGTAGTGAAAACAACCAGGTCAGCCAAAACTGGTGTTAACACTAAGACCTTTAGGAACATGCTTCAACCATTATCCGAATTACATTTTGCAGACCAATCAAAAAGCAAGAACACAATCTAGAGACATCCACAAGCACATTATAATCACCAAGAACTTCTGCACAACCTCCAAACACTCTATCTAGAAGATTCTTCAAACTGAACCACTTAAACATTACTGTCAACCACTGTCATAAAGAAAAGATCACTTGTGGAGCACCAAATCATGAACCACTTCAATTGAAGGCACATAACATCATCCCAAACTTAACTCTAGAACCACAACCTATAAAACTAAAATGCAGAGAGATGTTGAGCAAAATACATTCTCCCTGTCACCATTGAATACTCAGAAAAATAGTTTTTACTCTGGTGAACAGAACTCACTCAAATCTTCACACCAGAGGCTCAAACTTGAGATATAGCAACTAAAGACATCCCTTAACATAACTTTCAAACCACAAACAAAGATATTCAATCTACAGGATATGTAGAGCAAAATACTGCATTGTTCTTCTCAGACACTTGCTCAAGCTCATCCAAATAACTTCCTTAGATGCTGACCTTAGGTGTTGACATAAATGACAACACTTATTGCACATACTTGCAACAAGCCCTGCTTCAAGCCACACGAAGGTCTAAAGAAATTTAAGGTAGAGCCATTTATAAGTATGGCATATGATACTGAGGTTATGCGGCCCATGATCCATTGCACCAACTGCAGAGTGAACCCAAGATGAGTTAACAATAATCGTAAATAGAGCTAATTCACCCTACCATAATCCTTTGACATATCATTTTTTATAACAACATCTTGCACTTTCTTATTTTTGATAGAATGGAGACCTTCCTGTGTCACCCTTACAACATCATGGATTTGTCTTCCATGTAAAAAGCGAAACTGTTCACTAGAGATAGAGTAAGACAACACCTCCTTGAAATGAACAACTATAATTTTAGCAATAATCTTATATATGTAATTGCATAAATCTATAGGCCTAAAGTCATCAAAGGATTTGGGATTATCATTATTGGGGATGAGGACAACAAAAGTCATATTAATAACACTTATTATCTTTCCTGATCTATGAGTCTCTTCAACCACATGAAGAATGTCCAATCCTATGTGATAAAAAACCAAGGAAAATTTCTATGGTCCAACCATTAGGACTAGGACTTTTGTCTTTTTGAAGAGTATCCCTAACATACCTCAGTTCCTCTAAAGTAAGTTCCTTCAACATTCTCTCATTTGCATTCTCATCTACAAACCTGGGGAAGTAAGAAGAGATCTTCATAATCTCAGCAATGTTGACCCTACCAGGATCTTTATACATATTTTTGAAGCATGTCATTCCCATCTTTGCAATCTCCTTAAAAGTAGTAGCCTTCGAACCATCCTCTTTGGGCATTTCTTAAATAATATTTTTCTTTTTGCACTGATTGACATAGCTTTAAAAAAAATTGATATTATCATCACCTTTAGCCAGCCAAGTAGCCTGACTTTTAAGCCTCCAAGTGGCTTCTATCTCTTCTAGAAGCTTCCTTTTTTAGTCTCTAAAGCTTGCAACTTATATTTAAAAGGTTCATCAAAGAAAAATGAAAATCAGAAGCGTAAAGCACCTCAATCTGTTGTTCGATAGAAATAAGTTCCATCTATTGCTTCACTTTTTCCTTGATGGCCCATTTTTTAACAGCATCCTTGACCTTTTTTAGATTTGTAAAAAAATGTATGTTAGCTAACTCCCTAGTGGAGCTATTGTAATTCACCCACACTTCTTCTACAAGTTTATTGAAAGTTTCATCCTCTAACCAAGAAGAATTGAAGTTAAAAGGTGCAGCAAGTTTAAGATCTTCTTTGGCTAACTATAGGAAAATGGGAAGATGATTAGAATCACCTCTTAAAACCACCTAGTTATGGACCTTAGTAGAGTTCTAAAGAAAAGCATCTTGAATAAAAAATCTATCAAGTTGTTTTGCCACATATTCCTCCCCAACATGCATATTCCTCCAAGTAGGAACTATCTTTAAAGGAGTCCTATCAATTAGCCCAAAATCCTCCATTTTATGTTGAAAGTAACCAGCAAGGGGATCCGCTCTAGCTGAGATGTCCCAAACCTCATCTCTAGACAGGGTAAATTTTAGATCCCCTCCAATAATGAGAATATCAAATATGAAGAAATCATCCATCAGTAGCTACTCCTAGAAAGCTTTTTTGTCGTGTGGGTCCATATATGTTTTCTACAACTAGAGAAATCCCCAATTCTATGGAGAATACTCTAGTAGCATTGTAATTATCATAAAAAACAAAATATTTAAGAAACATGGATGAGTTCTTCCATACAAAGATCAAGCCCCCAGAATTCCCTATAGAATTAATGGAAAGAAAAGACCACTCATTCAAAACTTTTGAAAGATCCCCGATTAACTTATTCCCTTCACCTTTGGTTTCTTATATTAGGATGATATCTAGTTTATGGATGTGCACCAACCATTTTAGGCCAATCTTTTTATGAGGGTTGCCTAACCCTTTGATGTTAAGTGACATGATAATCATTAAAACAAATTTCTGACGGTATGTCCCACTCTAAGGACCCCATCATATGAAGAAAGATTATCATGTTCAAGGACAATCACCCCTAAATCTAGGTTCTTGGGAGGTGATAAGTGTCTTCCTAATCCACCCTAAGCCTCTTCATGTCCAAAACCACCAACATGACCTCTTTCATCCACTACCTTGTATGCCTAACGTGACCCAAAGTGAATATCTTGGTTGAGTAAGAGTACAAGATGGCTCTGAATCATGAGCATAGTTACATGGAGAGTTCTTCAAAGGGACCCTCATAGATGGCACATTTTTTATGTTTCCTAATATGTTCAAACTAGCTTCAGAAGGTCGTTGTTCACTCCTGAATTCTCTGGCTAAGACTTTCATACCCTTTTTTCCAATCCCCAACTTTTTTTATCCCCCACCTGTTCACCAATAATAACGCCCCTTAGAGTATTTCCCCCCATCAACATTAAAATTGTATCTTTGTTGGGAGAATGAGTATCATGGTCCAATAACATCACATCACAATTAGAATTATCCCAAAAAATGAGGCTCTCATTAGAGGCTAACTGATTAAGTGATACCAGAAAAGTCGATTCCAACCTGAATCGAAACTCATAACAACACCTTTAGCTAAGACCATTTTACATTTCCTTTTCCATACCTATATGGCCCTGTAAGTACTCCATCTACTTAGATGTGTTCTATGATTGTGTGTTCACAAGCATAGGAACCAACTTTTTGTTCCCCCGATTGTTGGGAAAAGGAAGAATACAATCACTAGTAATATGACCATAGGAGTGGCACCTTGCACATCTAAAAGTTATGTCAATATAATCAAGAGTTTGTTTATAGTAAAAGCAATCATGGAAATGCCACCACCTAAGAATATGAGTCAGTTGTGGTCTATACAAGGAAAGTTGCAGTCCATCAGAAGGTTTATCTCTCAACTACAGATAAGTGTCATCTATTCACCCATCTCTTATACAAAAACATTCCATTCAAATGGGAAGACATATGTTAACAAGCAATCTACTACATCAGCAAGACACTAGTAGGTTACGAGCTGCAGTATACACCAATTGAAAGAACATGCCTTGTCATTGTCTTTGCTTCACAAAAGTGGAGACACTACATGCTCTCACACTCTATCAAGCTAGTGGCAAAGATTGATCCATTAAAATACCTACTTAGAAAAGCTACCCCAACAGATACAATATCTAAATGGGTCATGATACTTAGTGAATTTGACATTGAGTATGTAGATAGAAGAGCAATAAAGGGGAAGGTCATTGCAGATCAGCTGGCAGATGCACCTTTGACAGATGACAACCCATTAAGCTTTGAATTTCTGGATGAGTCTATCTTCAACATCACTACCACAGCCTAGAAACTCTACTTTGATGGGTCATATACTCAACATGGATCTGGAGCAGGAATCTTATTGGTAACACCACATGGAGATACAATCCCTAAGTCATACAGACTTCTATTTCTAAGCACCAACAATGTGGTCAAGTATGAAGCTTTAGTCATTGGCATTAAGATGGCAGTAGATTGGAAGGTCAGGAAACTTCATGTGTATGGGGACTCAACTCATCATTAATCAAGTAAATGATGATTATCAAACTAAGGATGAGAAGCTGATACCATACAAGCGTATGGTGGATGACTTCAAGGAATATTTTGTTGTGATATCCTTCCAGTAGATACCAAGATTGGAAAACAAAGCAGCAGATGCAATGGCTACTATTGCATCTCTCCTAGACCTACCTAAAAATCATTTGCATTATGAGTTCTTGGTGGAGCCACTCTCCCATCTTGCTTATGAAATCCCATAAACCAACACCATTTACCACATCACAGGGTCCGATTCTCCCTTATCTGGCAAGGTTTACACCTATCTAAAAGAGAATATCCTATCACCCAACCTATCAAACAACCAGAAACAAACATTCATACGACAAGCATCCTGATATACCATCATCACAGACACCCTGTATCGACGAGGTTTAGATGGTACTCTCCTTAGGTGTTTGGATAGTGAGGAATATCAGATTGCTCTAAGTGAGGTATATGAAGGAATATACGAGACGCACTCTAGTGGTCCTACCTTAGCGAAGAAACTCTTGCGTCTTAGGTACTATTGGCTGAGCATGGAATCTGACTCCTATCATTTTATCAAACGGTGCAAGAAATGCCAGATTCACGGTAATCTAATACACGCACCTGCTGAAGAATTACAACCCTTAACAACACATTGGCCCTTTTGCCAATGGGGACTTGATCTAGTAGGCAAGTTTCACCCTTCATCCTCCAACAACCACAAATTCATTATCACAACCACTGAGTATTTTATGAGGTGGATTGAGGCTGTTCCATTAACCAATGTCACAAGGAAACATATATCCTCTTTCATCCTCAACTACATCATATGCAGATATGGTATTCCATTATCCATTGTCACGGATAATGGATGACCTTTCAAGAATTAGGATGTGAAAGAACTCTGTGATAAATTCCACATTCAGCATCACTTCTCCACTCCATACTATCCACAAGGTAACAGCCAAGCTGAGGCATCAAACAAAACTATCCTAAAGATACTGAAAAAGATTGTCGATGATGCTAGCCGTGACTAGCACATGCAATTGAACCCCACTCTGTGGGCCTACAAAACCATTATACGCACTCCCACAGGTGTGACACCATACGCCTTCGTCTATGGCTCTAAAGTCATCTTGCCTATAGAAGTTGAGTTACCTTCCCCCAAGGTGTCGTTGCAAGGTCTCATAAATGATGAGGAATACAAAATATCTAGGCTCCAGGAGCTAGAGTTGCTAGAAGAACGAAGACAACATGCCTTTAACCATCTTAAGGCATACCATCAGAGAATGTCAAGAAGCTATAATCATAGGGTCAAACCATGAGTCTTCCAAGTGGGTGACTTGGTTCTAAGAGAGAATCCAAAAAATCAGCAAGATAGAGAGAAAAAGGGGAAATTTGAACCCAATTGGTTGGGTCCCTATGTCATAGTTGCTGCCTATGGATCAGAGGCTTATCAACTATTAACATCAGAAGGCAAACTGTTTGATGACCCCATCAATAGTATACACCTTCGAAGGTTCTACACCTAAATAACCCCAATGCAAGGGATATATGTAAAAAAAAAAATGGCACAATAAAGAGTAAAGTGGTGAAAACCTGGAAACAGGTGCTATTTGTGATAAACCGCTTCCTCCATCTTTTAGAAAAACCCAACCCACATCCATCTTTCCTACCATATCCATCAAATAACTGCATCCATTCACAACCACCTAACAATAACCTATCATAGCTTGGTGCTCTATCACCCTTATCACCTTATCCTATAAGGTCATCCAATCTTATCATCCATCCTATCATTCTATCACAAGTCCATTGTTAGTATCACTAGTATCCCGAATTACGTTGCCTCTACGTTATCATGTAGGCAAGGCCATCATTATGTGTCCCTGAGGCTTTCCCTTCCATTCGTATACCTAATCCTATCGTAAACCTTTGCGTATCTTCCATTCATCCATTTACCAGTGTCAGCCATCAAGGTCAAACTACGTCGCCTCTGAGCTATCACGTAGGCAAGGCCATCATCGATGAGCCCCCGAGGCTTCAAAAACCCCTAGGTCTTAGGTCCACATAGTCCGCACTCCGAACTACGTTTCCTCTGCGTCGTCATGTAGGCAAGGCCATTTATCAATGAGCCCCCGAGGCACTAGGTCAGTCCCTTAGGGCCCATTTCTTCATGTCCATCATCAGTTCATCCATAATAAATCGATCCTTTACTTGACTGGGGGCAAATCTTCGACCTAGTTAGTGAATTGGATTTTTGAATGCTACAACTCAGAGGATAACATATCGGATCATGGTTTTATCACAAGCCGGCAAGCAACACAACAAGCAAACTTTAAACATCATCTTGACAAAGAGACATCAAACTAAACTTGACAACACCAACCTGCCTAAAACTATCAAACATGACTCTATCAGTTATTGCAAGAAACATATATCTATGGCAAGAAGGTTTAATGGTTGTTTAAGTCTTATATCTTGATTTTTGTTATTATGTTTCCTATGCTACTCAAGGATGTCAAAAACTAGAGGAGCTATTATAGGGGCATAATTATTTTATTTGTTTGTTGTTGTGAGTTTATCTTTAGTAATGTGAAACCTTGTCTAAAGAGATGATCAACATAATGATCATCGAGGACATTAGAGGTCTAAACACGAAATAGGTGTAATCCTTATCTGTTGATACGCAAGCAATACTCAGGTCATCTTGGTTCAATTATACTTAGATGCTTGTATTAACTTGCTAAATCAAAATCCATGTAAGAGATACTCAGGTCATCATGGTTTAATTATACCTAGATGCTTGTATTTTCTTACGACATTTTAAAAGCTCAATGATGAAACAAAGTACTTCAAAAACTTGTACAAGAAGATGACAAAATCCACATCCATACATACCAAATTGCATTCTGTTTCATTATAGGTATTTCATCATTATCAAAATTCCAAGTATCTCAGGATCTAAGTTATCATTTCATCCATTAACCAAATCATTTATCCATTTATCCAAATCATTTCATCAATCTTTCAAATCACTTCTTCTAATCAATTTTTCATTCATATCAATTGAATTCTTTCAAATCACTTCTTCTAATCAATTTTTCATTCATCCTTATCCGATCAATCCAAGCAATGATCCAAATGCAAGTCATCCTTAAATCATAACAATCGAGTCAATCAATCTTGTCAAATTATCCAATCGCAATCAATGGCCTTGATCCTAATCTTGTCGTAAACCAAATCAATCAATCATCATCGTCAGTGGGATATGTCTTTCCTACATCTTTTTGTTGATCTAGGGATATATCGTTCCCCGCAATGACAACACTATCGTCATCAATCATTATCGATTAATCATTGGTTTATAGCTGGACAGGGGCAATACCTTGTTTGTTCTTGTCTCATTGGTGCATACTTGCTTGCTTGATTGTGTGTGTTATCATTTTATCTTGCATAACATATCATTCAACTCTTTCATCTGTCCCTTATATTGCATCCTCCATTTTCTTAGCCATCCTTTATCATTCTTGTTCATCGTGAGATCGTTCGTCATCATTTTACCAAATCCAACCCGACCAATCTCCTAAGGGGGCATCCTATCGTCATTAACTTGTACTAGGGGCAAACTGGGGCATGTATCAAAATCATGCAGAAAATTTGTATTCTTTGAAACAACGTGATAAAACACATTGTCTCAAAGAGGGGCAAAATGTATACACCTAAAAATGGCAAAGTGAATTAAATAAATATTTATTATTTATTTTAATTCCTATTCTTCTATCAATGAATAAATTCAATAATTTATTTATGTGATTCACATCATTATAATTCTACAACAACCAATTTATCAATTCTTATAATGTCATCCCTAATTAAATAATTCTAAATTATTTAATCAATCGTCATATCCCAAAGTCAAAAGTCCATAATTCCACGTCATCTATTCCACATCATCTAATCCATCTTATCATATTGCACACATAATTAAATATTTTAATATTTAATTATCTATTTTCCTCACCCACATGTCCTATTATTCCTCCAGCCATCCCTATTCTCATGAGCATGGTCTCTCCATGTCATCTTGGTCAAAAGACACCTTGAGACACTTGTCCCATAAGTCCCTATATTCCTTCCAACCATCCTACAAACAAGGTCTCCTTCTTTGACCCTCACTCTATGGTCTTGGTGAGCCTTGTGACATGTGGCCTCATGTAACACCTTTATCTCCACCTTGTCAAGGTGAGAGGAACATCTTCCATATTTTTCTCCCTCGTCCCAACCAATTCGATCTCCACCGCACACCTCACTAGACTTCTTCTTCATCGTTGAGATCGTGACACTTGGAATTGACCCCTCCTTGGCCAATAAAAGGAACCCTTATTCCCTCATTTGAACAATCCAAGATCTTTTGTAAACTTACTCTGTAGAAATTCTACCAACATGCCTTTGGCAAAGTATCCTTATTGCACTTGCATAATTTCATTATCATCACAATCATCCAACCATGTCTTCATATCTCCATTATCCATCTACATAGAGTTGCATTGTAGTTTAATCTTCATTACATTATCCATCTACAACCATTCTCCTATTGTCATCTTCAACAGCAAGGAAGTACACACTTCTGAGAGCTCAACTCATTCATAAGATCAATACGAGATAGGCAACAATGGAAGCTACGAGGTGAATCGCCCTGTGAAGGTAATATCTTTGTTTTTATGGTATTTGCATCAATTTCATTGAGTTATTGGATAGTAAGTAGTTTAATACTATTGCTCATATTTCCTCTAACATTTTTGGCTCCCACCGTGGGGTCTAGCCCCATTTTTAATCTCCATTTGATTGTTTTTGTGAAGCTACTATCGTGATAGGTCATTTTGGCGCATTCAGATTCCAGTCTTGCGCATTCATAGATTCCTATTGCGCATTCATCTTTCTGCATATTTAAGCTATCTTTCTGCACATTCAACACTTTTTGCTGCGTAAACACATTTCTACGCATTCACTTGATAGTCATGCACATTCATCATTTCTTTCTGCACATTTGTGCTTTCTGACAGAAAGTTGTATTATTTTGCAATGGCTTTTTCGTACTAATTCTTCTTGCAGGTGTAGGAGCTTGCTTTAGTCATTTAGCTGCATTATAAATTCATCTAGATTTAATTAGGAGGAAGTAATTTGACATCTTCATGCAAATTTTCACCTAGATCTAATTAGGAGGAAGTAAATTGTATTGTTGCATTACAACTTGCACATAGTCCCAACCTAGGTGGATAAAACTGAACAAATCTTTCATTTTGCTATCTTGTACTACAAACTCTCATTTAGCTTAAATAGGGGAAAGTAAATTTGTTTGATTCTTCAACAACAATCTTCACATAGATTTGTTTAGAAGGATAAAATTAACTATCTTTTCAAAGTTTTTGCTATCTCGTCAATTTCTTGTGCTTGGTAGAGTAAACACATTTAATTTTAACTCTAGGAGGATAAAGAACCAGTGTATTATGTGTTTGAAAATGGTGATAGGACTATGCTCTCCCCTTTTTGGGTGATCAAAATGCCAAACTCGTCGTTTTATCTGTGTAACCTTTAGAAGAGGCTTGCCCTTGGGATTGCATTTCTTTCAAGTGGGATGACCTCGAGCAGTAACGGGCTAAAGCCAAGCCACTTCCAAGCCACTTTAAATAAATTGTGTTTGTGACGAAAGACACAAACAATGGGTGTTGTTGTGTTATACTGACAAATGTTCCCCATAGTACCCTTGTGGTGCGTTTAACTTTGTTGAGCCTAACCTCTTCAGACTGGGAAGCCTCCATAACAGAGCAAATTGTCGCATGTATAACCACCTAAATAGATGCCCAAACTAAAAAGCCAATTGTTTTAGAAAGCCAAAAACCCCTATTTGTTGACACATGAGGTCAGACCTCCGAAGCTGTCCAACGTCATACACTAGTGTGGAGATAGAAAATCCAACTCTTCGGAGGGATTGTAACTTGGTATGCATGAGAAGTGAGTGCACTATAAGGGGGAGCCGATGCTACCAAGTTGCTAACTCTCTGCCTTTATGTAAGTGGCTGGAGTAAAATCCAAGTTGGAATTCAATGAATATTGTCCTTGGCATCCTTAGGATTGTACTTGTTTGTTTTACATTTATCAAAAATTGTATCAAATAACCATGGAAACTTCTTGTTTACTGTGTTTTCTGGCAATAACTTGATTCAAGACATTACCACAAAATTTAGAGCAACTTAGGAAAACGTGCAAAACAAACCAAACTGACAAACTGAGACAAAAAGCAATTTTTTTGCAGTCTTGCGAATACATCAAATTTTGTTGCGCATACACCAAATCTTGTTGTGCATTCACACAATATTATTGCACATTTACACCATATTGCTACGCAAACACAGAACTGCGCATTTACAACACAGTGTTGCGCATTTAAAACACTATCTTGCACATACAGAGCTGTGCATCCATCAGACAGAGCTGCGCATTTACCATTTCTTCCTGCGCATTTGACACTGCACGTTCACAACAGAGAGTTGTTCTCTACAATTTTAGACAAAAACAAAACCATTTATGGATACCCTTTTTGCTCTGGTATACACTTGGAAAATAAATTCAACCTTGCAGACTCACCTTCATACCATTTTCACAACATCACCTTTTGCATACCATTATCTTACTATCCAAACACATCAAACCGAACCAAAACTTGCATCAAGGCATAATTGATACTCTACCAAATTTAAACAATATCTAGTTAGTTTCATATTAGGATTCCAATCATCCTTCACATTGAAACTATACTTGCATATCTTGATAGGAGAATAGTCTACATCAATAGAGGAGATCATCTATCCCTATTTTGACTACCTTCTATATCAACACTTCGATTGCTATTACCACTATAGCTCAAGAACACCTTGTTTGGACAACATAGAATCAATATAAAAACCTTAGAAAAATCTAGTCTAAACATATCCAATCAAGTTCATATTATATCATATCAAAACATCAAATGAAATCCACCAAGTCTCACAATCCAACTTCACCCACATCTCAAACTTGCATGGTTCAAACTAGGTCCCAAGTGAAACAAAAACAAAAAATGGGTTCCCTTCACAATAGCGGGCACGATTCTGATGAAGAGGAAATTAACCAATAAGAAATCCTTAAACACCTCTGAGATCCAAAATTCCAAAAGATAATGGATAGGGTTGTTGCAATGGATCCTCATAAATATTTTCTCATGCTAGCATAACAAGGAGCTAAGTTGCCCTCAGATTTTGATATCTCAAATCTAAGAGAGAACAATTCCTCAAATGAAGTTGAGTCTTCGAAAGATGGCTCCAAAAATGACAAAGATGGCTCCAAAACTGACCAAAATTCTTCTAAATCAGAAAAGGCTAAGGATACACTCAATCCCTTGGACACATTAACAACACAAATCTAAGCCTTGCAACAACAGTTGGTAGACATTCAAAGTGGGACAACCACAAAACACTACTCCCTTGAGGATATCTCACCATATCCCTTTGATAAATCTTTGCTCATGATACCTTTTCCCTCAAGGTTTGAGGTTCCAAAATTTGACAAATATAGAGGAAAAGGTGATCCAAGAGATCATATAAGTGAATTTAGTGTCACATGCCTAGAAGTTGCACACAACGAAACATATCTTATGCGACTATTCCCAAGAAGCTTAGGAGGACAAGCTATGGAGTGGTTCTCATGCCTACCTCCCGGCATTCACACTTTTGATGAACTAGTAGACAAATTTGTCACACATTTCTCATACAATATCAAACACAAAATCTCCATGTTGGATCTTTGTAATAACAAGCAAAAAGGGGGAGAACCCTTCGCCTCTTTCCTACAAAGATGGAGACAACTGGCAAGCAAGTGTCCCTACCACATATCGAAGAAGCAAATGATAGAAATGTTTGTTCACAATCTATCTACGAAACTAAGCTATCAAATCCAAATTCAATGTCCAACTACTTTTAGTAAGGTCATTCAAATGGGGCTACTCATCGAGAAAGCTTTGATAGCAAAGGGGCAAATTAAGCCATACAAAAACACCCCTAGTTCAAGCAATAATGCAGACAAGTCATGATTTTGGACTAAGAACAAACCAATTGTGAATGATGGTGTTGTGAATGCTAAACACGCGGTACAAAAACAACCAATTTTCAATCTATCAAACCCCCAAAACAACACACCATCCACCAAGCCTCAAGGCAATGAACAAAGACCAACCAACTTTCCTCCTAGAAGAAAGTTCACACCCCTTAGGGAGTCACTCGAATCCACCCTTCGGAAGTTAATAGCAGGCAACATCATAACACTTCCACTGGTGCGAGATTATTAACCAAAATTTAAACCACCTTGGTGGAGTGACTCTGACTTTTGCGAATATCATAGAAACAAAGGGCATAAAACTAATGATTGTCAAAGACTAAAACATGTCGTTTAAGACATACTTGATAAAAAAAAATCAATTGAAGGGCATACATCTAACGACGAGCATATAGCATTCAAAAATCCTCTTCCTCACTATGAGAAAGGAGGATGATCTAGCCAAAACAACAACGGTGCAGACAAAGTAAACTATAATAACGTTTCTTACAAGTATACCATTAATCATATCTCACAAAGTGATTCACACATCAATGTGATCACCATCAATAATAAGCCCGACTGTAATGTGACCACTCCTCGTGGAAACATTACTCTCCAAGGGGCTCCATCCAAGTCGTCCTCCACATCGAACCAATACAGCATCCTTGACCAACTCCATAAAACATCTGCCCACATATCCATTTTAGCGTTATTGCTTCTATCCCCATTTCACAAAGCACTCCTAGAGAAGGCACTCTTGGAAGCAACCGTTCCTACCAACCTTGCCCAAGAGCAATGCCAAGCTATGGTGCGTCATCTAACCATACCACATTTCTTATCTTTCACAGAGAAATATGATATGTCCATCAACCAGCCACACAATGCATCCCTCCACAGTGAGGCCCAAATCCACAAACACTGAATAAAAAGGGTCATAATAGATGGAGGTGCTGGTTTAAACATATGCACGTTAAAGTTAATCCTTTCATTGGAGTTTTTAGAAAATGTCGTTGATCCTAAAAAGAAAATAACTATCAAGGCATATGACGAAGAAGAGAGAACTTCCAAAGGAACTGTGGTCTTGCCAATACAAGTTGGGCCAGTAAAGATAAATGTTGTGTGCCAAGTTCTAGACATGGAGCTAGCATATAACATCCTTCTAGGTAGACCTTGGATCCATGCTATTAAGGTTGTTCCATCAACATACCATCAATGTATCAAGTTCCCACACAATGGCCAAGAAATTACCATATAAGGTGACCCTGATCCATTCCAGTATTGCAACACCATCCAATCTAAACCTGAAGTTGTAATCCCCACCAATCAGGTGGCTTCCTCTTCTTCAAACCATGTGGATCCAAGTTCTCTAGCTTCTACCTCCAAAATATCAGAGCTTGAAGTCAAAGTAAAAGACAAGGGTGTTGGAGAATATGTCATTGAGCAATATTTTTGTCTAGCACAGTTGCCTATATAACAAAAATCCTATGGAAAGTCATCCATGAACAAAGCCAAGTCATTGGAGACTCCTAAGGGTATTTTATTAGATGGGGAAACCTATCGGATGAGAGTGATGAAAAAGATGTCTTACAGTGGCTTTACAAAGATGAAGATAGTGAAACCATACCAAATGACCATCAACCTAAGCTACCCACTGCACAATATGGTCAAGGGTTTTCTATTTTGCAACGGATGGGATATGAAGGACATGGTCCCATAGGATTAAGGAAAAATGGTCTCATAGAACCAATTCAACCCTCTACCTCCACAGCCCGAGACACTACTGGGTTGGGATAGAAGGGTAAAGAGAAGATCAAAGGTAAGGAGAAACTCCAAGCAAAAGACAAAGAAACAACTACCACTAACCTAGTGGAACAAATTCACTGCTTACAAGAAGCTAGTGAAACAGATTCCAATGAGTATGAATGGGACAACCTCTCAGAGATGTCTTGTGAAGATAAAGGGGTTAATGTGGTTCAACAGTATAGCTCTACTCACATGATGCATGAGGGACAAAGCTCTAGGGTTAGATCGCTAGAGTTCGATCCACAATATGACAAAAGTGAACTTAATGAGGAGAGTATGATGTCACACTTGACAAACCAACTTGAGGAGAGTAGCATAATAGACCTTGTCAATATCTCTACCTATTCAAATGACTCCTCCATTCTAACCATCACCACCCTTGAATTGGATCAACCAAATGATCCATTACCCCTAGTGCATCCTGAATTGATAGACTAGGATCTACCAAACACCCCTAACCTAGATACATTCCAAAATGATGATGCTATCATCGATTATCTAGAGCTTAGGGACCATTTACCCGCAGGAAACCACAAGGTTGGCTTCACCATTGAACTTAATGGTGTGGCATACTTTGGAGAGAGTGCTAATCCCTTTAGTCAAAAAAATATAAAAATAAAAAGTAGATCTAACGGTGAAAACCGCTCTGCGGCAGTGTTAGATCACGAAAAAGTAAAAAGAAAAGATGTATCTGACGGTGAAAACCTCTCTGAGGCACCAACAGATGAAGGGATTAGCACTCTCCCCTACCATGCACATCAGGAGAGATCTTCAGTATTGATTGAACCAGCTCAACTAGTAAACATAAGCATAGAAGAGAACCCAAGGATCATACACCTAGTTGAGTCATTATCTGAACAAGAGAGAGTAGAATTCATGGAATTCTTCAAACGAAAGCAGATAAACTTTGCTTGGTCCTATGCGGACATGCCTGGGCTAGATCCTGATCTTATCATGCATCATCTTTCACTAGCTCTAGGAGCTAATCCAGTTAAACAGAAACTGAGAAAAATGCACCCACATATAGCATTAATGGTCAAAGAGGAACTAAAGAAACTGCTAGATGTGGGGTTCATCATAGCCATCGATTATTTGAAATGGGTTTCTAACATTATACCTGTTTCCAAGCCAGATAAGCGGATCAGATTGTGTAACGACTTCATAGATCTAAACAAGGCTTGTCCAAAAGATGACTTTCCTCTATCAAACATAGATATCATTGTCGATCTAACAATAGAGCACACCATGTTGTCATTAATGGATGGGTTCTCTGGCTATAACCAAATCAAAATAGCGCTAGAGGATCAGCACAAAACAACATTCACATGTCCGTGGGGTACCTATTGTTGGTGCGTCATGCCATTCAGACTAAAGAATGCAGGGGTAACATATCAGTGGGCAATGACTACAATCTTTCATGACATGATGCACACCATCATGGAAGATTACGTCGATGATATCCTAGGTAAGTCACTCACCAGAGAAGGGCATCTACAAGTCTTGGACAATATCTTCATGAGACTAGAGCATTTTAATGTACGGGTAAATCCAAAAAAGTGTGTTTTCGGAGTCACATACGGTAAACTCCTTGGATATATCGTATCAGCTAATGGAATAGAGGTGGACTCGGCCAAGGTAAAAGCAATCATGGAAATGCCACCACCAAAGAATCTAAGTCAGTTGCGGTCTCTACAAGGAAAGCTGCAGTCCATTAGAAGGTTTATCTCTCAACTAGTAGATAAGTGCCATCCATTCACCCATCTCTTACACAAAAACATTCCATTCAAATGGGATGACATATGCGAGCAAGCAATCTACTACATCAGCAGGACACCGGTAGGTTACGAGCTATAGTATACACCAATTGAAAGAGCATGCCTTGCCGTTGTCTTTGCTTCACAAAAGTGGAGACACTACATGCTCTCACACTCTATTAAGCTAGTGGCAAAGATTGATCCATTAAAATACCTACTCAGCAAAGCTACCCTAACATGTAGAATATCTAAATGGGTCATGATACTCAGTGAATTTGACATCGAGTATGTAGATAGAAGAGCAATAAAGGGGCAGGTCATTGCAGACCAGCTGGCGGATGCACCTTTGACAGATGACAACCCATTAAGCTTTGAATTTTCAGATGAGTCTATCTTCAACATCACTACCACAGCCTGGAAACTCTACTTTGATAGGTCATATACTCCACATGGATTTAGAGCAGGAATCTTGTTGGTAACACCATATGGAGATACGATCCCTAAGTCATACAAACTTCTATTTCCATGCACCAACAATGTGGTCAAGTATGAAGCTTTAGTCATTGGCATTAAGATGGCAGTAGATTGGAAGGTCATGGAACTTCATGTGTACGGGGACTCACAACTCATCATTAATCAAGTAAATGACAATTATCAAACTAAGGACGAGAAGCTGATACCATACAAGCGTATGGTGGATGACTTCGAGGAATATTTTGTTGTGATATCCTTCAAGCAGATACCAAGATTGGAAAACAAAGTAGCAGATGCAATGTTTACTATTGCATCTCTCCTGGACATACCTGGAAATCATTCGTGTTATGATTTCTTGGTGGAGTCAATCTCCCATCTTGCTTATGAAATCCTAGAAACCAACACCATTTACCACATTGTAGGGTCTGATTCTCCCTTATATGGCAAGGTTTACACCTATCTAAAAGAATATCCTACCACCTGACCTATCAAACAACCAGAAACAAACATTCATACGACAAGCATCCCGATATACCATCATCACAGACACCCTGTATCAACGAGGTTTAGATGGTACTCTCCTTAGGTGTTTCAATAGTGAGGAATATCAGACTGCTCTGAGTGAGGTACACGAAGGAATATGCAAGACGCACTCTAGTGGTCCTACCTTAGCGAAGAAACTCATGCGTCTCGGGTACTATTGGCCGAGCATGGAATCTAACTCCTATCATTTTGTCAAATGGTGTAAGAAATGCCAGATTCACGGTAATCTGATACACACACCCGATCAAGAATTGCAACCCTTAACAACACCTTGGCCCTTATGCCAATGGGGACTTGATCTAGTAGGCAAGATTCGCCCTTCATCCTCTAACGACCACAAATTCATTATCATAGCCACTGAGTATTTTACGAAGTGGATTAAGGCCATTCCATTAACCAATGTCACAGGGAAACAGATATCCTCTTTCATCCTCAACTACATCATATGCAGATATGGTATTCCATTATCCATTGTCACGAATAATGGATGACCTTTCAAGAATCAGGATGTGAAAGAACTCTGTGATAAATTCCACATTCAACATCACTTCTCCACTCCATACTACCTGCAAGGTAATGACCAGGTTGAGGCATTGAACAAAACTATCCTGAAGATACTCAAAAAGACTATTGATGATGCTAGTCGTGACTAGCACATGCAATTACAACCCACTCTGCGGGCCTACAAAACCAGTATACACACTCCCACAAGTGCGACACCATATGCCCTCGTCTATGGTTCTGAAGCCATCTTGCCTATAGAAGTTGAGTTACCTTCCCTCAGGGTGTCGTTAAAGGGTTTCATAAATGATGAGGAATACAAAATATCCAGGCTCCAGAAGCTAGAGTTGCCAGAAGGACAAAGACAACATGCCTTTAACCATCTCAAGGCATACCAACAGAGAATGTCAAGAAGCTATAATCACAGGGTCAAACCACGAGTCTTCCAGGTGGGTGACTTGGTTCTAAGAGAGAATCCAAAAAATTAGCAAGATAGAGAGAAAAGGGGGAAATTTGAACCCAATTGGTTGGATCCCTATGTCATAGTTGTCACCTATGGATCAAGGGCTTATCAGCTATCAACATCAAAAGGTGAACTATTTGATGACCCCATCAATAGTATGCACCTTCGAAGGTTCTACACCTAAATAACCCCAATGCAAGGGATATATGTTAAAAAAAAATGGCATAATAAAGAGCAAAGTGGTGAAAACCTAGAAACAGGCGCTATTTGCGATAAACCGCTTCCTCCATATTTTAGAAAAACCCAACCCACATCCATCTTTCCTACCATATCCATCAAATAACTGCATCCATTCACAACCACCTAATGGTAACCTATCATATCTTGGTGCTCTGTCACCCTTATCACCTTATATAATAAGGTCATCCAATCTTATCATCCATCTTATCATTCTATCACAAGTCCATTGTCAGTATCACCAGTATCCTGAACTACGTTGCCTCTGGATTATCACATAGGCAAGGCCATCATTGATGGGCCCTCGAGGCTTTCCCTTCCATTTGTGTCCCTAATCTTATCATAAACCTTTAGGTATCTTTCATTCATCCATTTACCAATGTTAGCCTTCAAGGTCGAACTACGTCACCTCTGAGCTATCACGTAGGCAAGGCCATCATCGATGAGCCCCCGAGGCTTCCCAACCCCTAGGTCTTAGGTCCACATAGTCCACACCCCGAACTACGTTGCCTCTGTGTCGTCATGTAGGCAAGGCCATTTATCAATGAGCCCCCGAGGCACTAGGTCAGTCCCTTGGACCTGTTTCTTCACGTCCATCATCAGTTCATCCGTAAGAAATCGATCCTTTACTTGACTAGGGGTAAATCCTTGACCTAGTTAGTGAATTGGATTTTTGAATGCTATAACTCGGAGGATAACATATCGAATCATGGTTGTATCACTAGACGGCAAGCAACACAACAAACAAGCTTTAAAAATCATCTTGACAAAGAGACATCAAACTAAACCTGACAACACCAACCTACCTAAAACTATCAAACATGACTCTATCAGTTATTGCAAGAAAAATATTTCTATGGCAAGAAGGTTTAATGGTTGTTTAATATCTTGATTTTTGTTATTATGTTTCCTATGCTACTCAAGGATGTCAAAAACTAGAGGAGTTATGATAGGGGCATAATTATTTTATTTGTTTGTTGTTTTTGGTTTATCTTTAGTAATGTGAAACCTTGTCTAAAGACATGATCAACATAATGATCATCGAGGACATTAGAGGTCTAAACATGAAACAGGTGTAATCCTTGTCTGTTGATACACAAGCAATACTTAGGTCATCTTGGTTCAATTATACTTAGATGCTTGTATTAACTTGCTAAATCAAAATCCATGTAAGAGATACTCAGGTCATCATGGTATAATTATACTTAGATGCTTGTATTTTCTTACAACATTTTAAATGCTTGATGATGAAACAAAGTACTTCAAAAACTTGTACAAGAAGATGACAAAATCCACATCCATACATACCAAATTGCATTCTGTTTCATAATAGGCATTTCATCATTATCAAAATTCCAAGTGTCTCAGGATCTAAATTATCATTTCATCCATTAACCAAATCATTTATCCATTTATCCAAATCATTTCATCAATCTTTCAAATCAATTTTTCATTCATCCTTATCCGATCAATTCAAGCAATGATCCAAATGCAAGTCATCCTTAAATCATAATAATCGAGTCAATCAATCTTGTCAAATTATCCAATCGCAATCAATGGCCTTGATCCTAATCTTGTCGTAAACCAAATCAATGAATCATCATTGTTAGTGGGATATGTCTTTCCTGCATCTTTGTGTTGATCTAGGGATATGTCTTTCCTGCATCTTTGTGTTGATCTAGGGATATATCGTTCCCCGCAATGACAACACTATCGTCATCAATCATTATTGATTAATCATTGGTTTACAGTTGGACAGGGGCAATACCTTGTTTGTTCTTGTCTCATTGGTGCATACTTGCTTGCTTGTGTGTGTTATCATTTTATCTTGCATAACATATCATTCAACTCTTTCATCCGTCCTTTATCTCGCATCCTCCATTTTCTTAGCCATCCTTTATCATTCTTGTTCATCGTGAGATTGTTCGTCATCCTTTTACCAAATCCAACCTGACCAATCTCCCAAGGGGGCATCCTATCATCATTAACCTCTATTAGGGGCAAACTGGGGCATGTATCAAAATCATGCAGAAAATTTTTATTCTTTGAAACAACGCGATAAAACACATTGTCTCAAAGAGGGGCAAAATGTATACACCTAAAAATGACAAAGTGAATTAAATAAATATTTATTATTTATTTGAATTCCTATTCTTCTATCAATGAATAAATTCAATAATTTATTTATGTGATTCACATCATTATAATTCTACAACAAAACAATTTATCAATTCTTCTAATGTCATCCTTAATTAAATAACTCTAAATTATTTAATCAATCATCATATCCCAAAGTCAAAAGTCCATAATTCCACATCATCTAATCCACCTCACAATCCATCTCATCATGTTGCACACATAATTAAATATTTTAATATTTAATTATTTATTTTCCTCACCCACATGTCCTATTATTCCTCCAACCATCCCTATTCTCATGGGCATGGTCTCTCCATGTCGTCCTGGTCAAAAGATACCTTGAGACACTTGTCCCATAAGTCCCTATATTCCTTCCAACCATCCTACAAACAAGGTCTCCTTCTTTGACCTTCACTCTATGGTCTCGGTGAGCCTTGTGACATGTGGCCTCATGTCACACCTTTCTCTCCAGCTTGTCAAGGTGAGAGGAATATCTTCCATATTTTTCTCCCTCATCCCAACCAATTTGATATCCACCGTATACCTCACAAGACTTCTTCTTCACCGTTGAGATCGTGACACTTGGAATTGGCCCCTTCGTGGCCTATAAAAGGAACCTTCATTCCCTCATTTGAACAATCCAAGAGCTTTTGTAAACTTGCTCTGTAGAAATTCTACCAGTGTGCCTTTGGCAAAGTATCCTCATTGCACTTGCATAATTTCATTATCATCACAATCATCCAACCATGTCTTCATATCTCCATTATCCATCTACATAGAGTTGCATTGTAGTTTAATCTTCATTGCATTATCCATCTACATCCATTCTCGTGTTGTCATCTTCAACAAGGAAGTACACACTTCTAAGAGCTCAACTCATTCATAAGATCAATACGAGATAGGCAACAATGGAAGCTACGAAGTGAATCAGTCTACAAAGGTAATATCTTTGTTTATTGTATTTGCATCAATTTCATTGAGTTATTGGATAGTAAGTAGTTTAATATTGTTGTTCATATTTCCTGAAACAAAAAGAAATCCACCCCCTAACCAAAAGGTGAAAAATATGGTAATATCCCAAAACAAGTTACCAGTTGTGAGTTATCTAGTTTGAGATTTTTTTTATTTTTTATTTTTATTTTTATTTTATTTTATTTATTTTTCTGAGATTCTTCGTCAAAAGAAGACCCTAGTCAGGGAAGTATTAGACAACCCTACCACTTGAGACATATTGACATCCTACCCAAAACTAATTTGATGCTAGTTTTGTGCTTTTTGATACATTTGTGACTTTTTCTTCTAGATCCTTGTTTTTGAAGAAGCCCAGGATTCATTGTAAGATCTATGAGAGAATTAGTACTTCTCATTAGTAATGGATTCACTGACAATTTACCATGTGTGAAAAGTTGCTCAATGGATGGTAAAGATTGTGAAGAAGGGGATCTGGCCATATTCTCCTCAAAACCCATCCCGTGAGAAACCCCATAAAATCTTGTGTCAAAGCCTGTTGTTGTGTCACTTGAAAGCCTGATATGCAGGATGTTTGGGGTAGAATATTTTGGATAGCCAAGACCAACATTCTCGTATGATCTTTCCTTAGCCTTTGAACTATACCACAGACCTCCTATCCTTTGTAAAAATATTGACTTCATCAAATGGGTTGTCAAGGTAGTCTACAAGTTCCTCTTCTCTTTCCATTGAAGCCAATAAGTTAAAATGTTGAGCTACTTCACAATCCCCTGCCATGAAGCATAGAGCTTAGGGGCATGGAAAGAAAAAACTACCAAGATCAAGTTTAAAGAAAAGAGACAACACAAGTAAACAGTAGAAGAAAGAAACAAAACCAAACTAGAATGAGGGGTGAGAAAGGGAAACACAACAACTCACTCCACCAAAGAGCGAGACAGACATAAAATATCCTATGAATAGTAGAGAACTCTGCATCTCCTCATCTCGCCTGCTCAAGAGATCTCGTAAAAAACCCTAAAATTTGAAAGAACCGCTCTGCATCTCCTCGTCTCGCCTATCTCTTCAACTACCTAGTGATACTCAAAATGGGTTAAGTGTTGCATTAATAAAAATAGTGCCGTAAAATAATATTTTGATTATCATTTAGTGTGCACATTAAGTACTAATTCTTTTATTATTAAGGCATGTCTCTTACATTTAATTTAGAAGCAAATGGTTTAAATATAGAAGAATGCTATAAATTTGTTAGCATTCAATTATAGAAAGAAAAAGAGCTTTGTAAGTGAATATGTATATTTTTTACTATTATTTAAAAAAAAATAGGGTTTATTACTGTAATCAAGGAACATATCATCATCCTTACTAATTAAATTCAACGAGTTAAACTACAACCCTTCAATTATTTCCATATCTTTATTTAAAAAAATGAAAGACCTCATTTACTTAAAACATGACCACTTTTACACATTTAAAATTAATGATTTTGGATGATTGTGAAATTATTTTTTATAATAATATAATAATGTGCCTTTAACAATAGATGTGAATTAATAAGGGTTGGTTTGCTTTTCATTTTGATTGTGATGGAAGAGTTGAAAGATTCCAAAAGTTTACCATTAACAAAACAATTATAAAGTTTTTCTTTTGGGAGAGAATTTAGAGTAAATTATATTATCTATAATGGGTCACACGAATAATTTAGTTTTAAAAGATTATTAAAAATAATTTGTCCTTACTATATTGAACATAAATAATATTGTCGTATATATAAAAGAAGAAATAACTAGCATACATATCTTTAGAAAAATCTATCTACACAAGAAAGAGGAAGAAAAAATAATCTTCGATTCATTTAGGTGTTGCTTCCTTCTCCTCTTTTCTTCCAACCTCTAAGTGTAAAATGAGGAAATGAATGATATAATTAGGGCTTTTCTGTTTTCCCATTTGGGTTTCATTTTCCCTACTTTCTTTTGTGTTTATTTCAAAAAAGGACAATTTAATCTTTCATTTTCCCTACTTTCTTTTGTGTTTATTTCAAAAAAGGACAATTTAATCACACTTTTTAAATGTTTAGTTAATTCATATTATTATTTTTACCTGATAATGTGTTGTCTTGAGTGGCCTTGAGGATGTTATAGCAATAATAAAGGGTGGTTGTGGGAGATGCCATTACAATGATGAAAATGGTACCCAAACATTCATTTTGCAACAAGGTGAAGGCAAAGATAGTAGGTAGGTCGCGTGGGTGAATGACTCTTCATCAACACTTGGTTTCCATTCTCCTCGGGGTTCTGCAATTGTCTATGGCGTCTATAGCTGGTACAAGTGGAATGGGTAGGAAGAAGGTTATTGAATCAAAGGGGAAAGGTGGCATGGTTGAGCGAGTTGGTAAGAATAGGAAGAGACACGTCTATGATGAGGAGGTGCTTGCAGATTTCATGGCTATGATTGAGAAGAATATTAAAAACCTTGGTCTTCGTCTTTGGTTGCAGAGAATGTGGGTTATGGCCAAGGATATGGATGGGTCTCCGGGAGTTAGCATATGGCAGGGGATTGGCAAAACTTTTACTTGATCTGGCTATACTAGAGGACACTGGAACACCTTCGATGTTGCACAATCTCTAGCTTGTGTATCAGTGTTGTCAATTGCTATGAGTTCCTTCCTTTTGCATGATGATATTGGGGATGTTTTTCATTATTTAGAGTTACACTTTGATTGTTATTTGGAGCATTTGCACATCATCAAATGCATGCATATTTATTTACAATGAGCGGTGGAGGAAATAACCTTGAGCTTGAAAATCACTCTCCATATGAGGCCATACTGGTAGACTCTGAGTGCTGTGATGAAGACGAGGTGGAGGACAAAGTGGAGACAGCGAAAGTGACAAGCCCAGTGGAAGAAGAGGAGGCAACGTTTCTAGGTTTGGTTGTCTATTGTCATAAGTGTGTATGTCCTTCTAGGGGGGATGTGAGGCCGCCCCATCTTTCTACTTTAAATAGATAATGAATATCCTGCTACTAGTCTATAGTCCTTATCAGACAACATAGATTTAGATGTTAGTTTATCGATACTAGTGGTTCCACAATTCGTAAGACCTATTTCTTGATATATATATATATATATACACTTGTTGTGAATATGTTTTAAAATGTTCTTTATTGATTTAAAATATAAAATTATATTAACTACAAAATAAATTACGTTATTAAATTGTAAGTATACGTGTGAAAATTGTAATAGTAAAATAATGTTAAGTTGTGTAGATAAATTAAGAGAGAATATTTGAAAAGGTATACATGTAACCTTTAAATGTCAAAATGATATTATTTTAGTTGTAAATAAAAGTGATATAAATAGCGTGATTTATTTAATAGTGATCTCATATTCGTGTGACTTTTTTGAAAGTAAATGTTATCTTTCTTTTTCACCCCTTATTTTAAGATATTAAAATATATGTATTTTAATAATTAAGTGAGGTAATTAATATTTTAATTTGAAATAACACAAATGTTGTTTTTTCTTCTTTATTTTAAGATACAAATATAAAATATATGTATTTTAATAATTAAGTCAAGGTAATTAATATTTTAATTTGAAATAACACAAATGTTGTGTTTTCTTCCTTCATATTTGAAGACAACACTATTCTAAATCATCTCTCTTCTACAACTAATACAACACTATTCAAAACCATCTCTCTTCTATAACTAATTGAATAAATCCTATTTATTTAATTACTTATTTCAATTTCCCTTTCAATATTAATTAAATATTTTTTATTATTTAATTAATAAATTGACTATTCCTCTAACATTAATTAAATAAATAAGAACTATTTATTTAATTAATCAATCTTTGATGTGTAGTCCAGTTAAATAAATAAACCTATTTATTTAATTCGTATTTTATTCATCTATCATTAGTTGACTAAGTCCTCCCATTTACATGTCAAAATAATAATATTTAATAATTAGCATTATTTAAATCCAAAGGTGTAAAACCAAAGATATCTTGTCATCAACAAGAACTTTGGATAATAAAAAAAAAAAACTCAAGAGAAATGTTAGAAAATGAAATATTATTTTGTATATATTAAATTAAAGGACAGGGGTGTATTTTTTTTGGTAGTGATATAAATAATTCAAATTTGAAACAAAGTTTTAAGTGATAAGTTTAAAGGTTAATTAATTTTTTTGAACATTTATGGTTAAGAAAGAAAATATTTTGATTTGTTAGTTTCACATATTTTTTATTAGTACCTGCCGAAATCTATTGATTGCAAACCAATCAAAAGACAAGATTTTTTTCTTGTCCGATAAATTTGATTTAAATTTGTACTTTTTCTATGTTAACATGATAAATTTTTAACAAAAAATTATTTAGAAATTATTTATCTGTATTGTCATTGGCTGAAAAAAAATGACCTCTTCTTTGCGGATTGTGAGAGTGCAACAAAAAACTATAAAATTTTGTCTCCCACTAGGTAAGTCATGCCTAAATGGATGGCGATTAATTTTTTGATTAATTTAATTTTAATTTAGTTTTTACGGTTCTACACATTTTATTTTATGTAATTAGATTATTTTAGGGATTGCAATTTTGTTCACTCAAAAGTTAAAAATCTTGGATTTCAATTTTATTTAGTCAAAACTTTAAAATCTAGTATCATGAATTTAATTACATTTTTTATTTTATTCTTCAAACTTATAATATTTCAATGCATTTTAAATTATAAAAGTATTAGTATTATTACATTAATTAACTATTTAATCATTATAATCATTATTATTTTGAAAATTTATATTTAAATATTAAGTGAAAATATGAACATTGAATATTTAATACATAGGAAACAAGTTCTTATTATATTAAATATACACCCTAATAATTTTTTTATAACAAGAGTTTAAAGATTATATACATAGGAAACAAGTTCTTATTATATTAAATATACACCCTAATAATTTTTTTATAACAAGAGTTTAAAGATTATTTTGTTACTTTGCTTGTATTTAATTAAATCTTTCCAGTGAAATTAACGAATTTAATTTATTATTTACTTTATTGGCTTTAATTAAATCTTTCCAGTGAAATTAACGAATTTAATTTATTATTTACTTCATTGGCTCAACAGTTTCTTGATCATTAAATCTTCAATCCATGGGTTGTTACTTGTTACTTTGTGCTATTTATTTTAAAATATCAAACTTTAATATTTGATGACCTTGGTTTTTGTTTTTAATCTTGACATTTAAATCTTTAGGGTTTTTTAATGCTTCAAATAACAAATCCTAAGCCAGTAGTCTTTCTATTTAAAAAATATTCATCTATTGCTATTGTATAGATGCAGATATTATAATAAATTAAAAATTTATTTTTCTTTAATCTAATTGGTAGAAAACTTTTACATGATAAAGGTGATTAATGCGCATCCATTACAATTGGCAGTAATATTGCCTTATGGAAAGGGAGTGGCAGTTAATATATTATTTTATTTATGTTTAATAATATTTTATAACTATATTTCATTAGGGTTTTATCAAATCAAATAAAAAAGGGAAAATTATACAATAAGGAAGTGAATTATATTTTTAAAATTTTACTAACTATATTTAGAAACATGACATCACTTCATTTAAATATTCTCCATCACACTAGATTTTTAACTGTTGAGTAAATAAAATTGAAATCCCCAAAATAAAAGTATTTTTCATGACACTCTAAATTTTTAACTCTTTGAGTAAAAAAAATTTAAAATCCTGAAAATAACCTAATTTTGTAAAATAAAATAACACGAAAATTTTTCTTTACAAAGCATGCATATTTTTATTTATTGATTTCTTTTCACAGCTATTTTATAAAAAAATATTAGGGTTTAAATTTGTTTTATAACTATACTTTGGGGTTCTACACATAAATAACCTAATTTCACTAAAATATTTCTTAACTATTCATTTGATCTTAACCATTAATGTCTAATTAAATGAAGTTGAACCACGTACTTTTATTAAATGAATGCACCCAAAATTATTACTAAACCACAATATTAGATTAATTAAAATAATTAAAATCATGTTCTCTAAAAGTACTTACTATTATTACTTAAATAAAAAATTAAGTGACTAAGATAAAATACTATAGTGATGTAAATATGAATATGTTATTGTTATTATATTATGTAATTATTCTTCAAACTTACAATATTTTAATGCATTTTAAATTGTAATAGTATTCAATATTATTACATTTTAATATTTTAGGCAGACATTTCAAATCTATCCACACCCAGCTAGGGTTAGGGTTCTACACATTTTATTTTATGAAATTAGATTATTTTTGGGATTTCAATTTTATTTAGTCAAGAGTTAAAAATTTAGGATTCAATTTTATTTAGTCAAAAGTTAAAAATCTACAGTATCACAAAAAATATTTCACCATGTTATTACATTTTTTATTTTATTCTTCAAACTTACAATATTTTAATGCATTTTAAATTATAAAAGTATTAGTATTATTACATTTTAAGGAATATTTGTGTTATTTAATAGACTTTGTAAAAGTTTAGTTTTATAGTTAGGAAATATTTTAGTCCTATTTTATTTTTACCAAATTAGATTAATTTTGAGATTTCAATTTTATTTACCCAAGACATTTCAACACTCTTCAAAAATTAATTTTTCAATTATTGGAATGCAATTTGTTAATACAACCAATACCTAATCAACAAAAAAATTACAACTAAACAAATACTATATACAACCAATAGCTAATCAACAAAAAAAGTTACAACTAAACAAATACTATAATAACAACACTACAAGGCAGGTACTGGCCACTATGTTGGAAAACTAATGGACATAGGGTTGAGTGAAGATATAGCCCTTAAAACAATAAAATATTTATAATTTAAAATAAAAAGCAAATAAAATAACTTTAAATTGATATCTCTCCCCATTCTTTTAGATAGATTTATTTAACATATCTATACCTATTTAACTAGGTTCTGAGCCCCATCCCAAAAATTAAATAAATATACTATTTATTTAATTCCTATTTTATTCATCTATCATGAGTTTATTAAATTTAATAATTAACCTTCCATAATTATTTGACATTCTAAAATATAATTAATCAAGTTAAATATTGCATAAGGTTCAAAAGTGTATATGGGTCAAAGGCATGGCATTGATTTTTACATGATTGGTGCCTAGGCATGGGAAAGGATTTGCACATCCCTCCAAAAATTACTTTTTGGATCTCCACCATTCACTTTCTCCAAGATAACTCTTCACCCTTGATTTTCCTTAAATCTTGGACCTCCACTTGTACACCTACCACAAGGTACCACTTGTGTCACACCCCAAATTTTGACCATGTTTTACTTTTTACTTGCACATGATTAATAGTTGATTATGCATGAATTAATGATTTGACATCAGGATAAATCAATGAAATTAGGAGTTTAAGTTTATATGGTTAGAATGTAGACATGCAATTATGAGATGTCATGATTATTTATTCATAAGGTTTATGGATTGACTATCGATGCACTAACCCCAGTTTGGTGATTGCAAGTTGTAACAAAGAAACATGTTTTCCACCCTCTGAGAAAGAGAGGGAGAGCATCATAAGAGAGAAGAGAACAAACGTATGGATAGAACAAATTGTTTGCCATCTAAGTCTCGTGCTTTCATAGTTTAGTGAACCTTCATCGATTGTCAACTAGACCTATTAAGTTAAGGTTTTGTGAAAACTAATTCAGGATAGTATATGGTCGTTGACAAGGAAATGGTTGATAGTCATTATTTCTTTGTGTGATATGGATATAGATTATATTACTAGAACAAATTAAATATTAGTAGTTAAACTATTTTTTTATTGGTAATTTTGATTGGAATTCCATTATGATAATCTATCTATTTTGACGTTAAGCAATTTTGAGAGGGTGAGAATACCTCCACCCCATTCTCATATCTTTTCTTGTATTAGAAACAACATATGTATACATTGTATACAATGATATTATGTTGATTAAAATATCTATTTGGTATGAACTATAAGTTAAACCTTTGTGTTTTCATGTCGATGAGCATTTAAGGGGAACGTGGTAAAGATTGCAAATTTATTGCAAACCACTATATGCTCTTGGGGTCATTCGACTCATATCCTCCATGACGATTATGGAGGTAAGGAGGAGTTTACGAACTGATGGGAATGGTCTTTAATGACCAGTAACTCCATCACTTTTTGCATGCTATTTGAGAGTGATAATAGGCAAAGGCACAGCTAGGATCTCTGCAGTTATGTGGAGAATTTAAGCCTTTTAAAAGGTTATATCATTGAATGAAATGACAAGCATTAGGTCAGTATGGGAGCATCTCCATGTGCTTATAAAAACAAAGGACTATGTTAGACATAGAGTTATATGCTGAGCAAGAATTCGTGTTAGTGGAAGACTTTATTAAAGCTTTGTTAGAACACAAAGAGAGTTTTGTTAGAACTAAGAGAGCTACATTATCCTAAAGGATCCACGAGAAATAGCTCAATAATTATTTGTATAAGGAGACTCTCTTAGAGAGAGCACAATGGGAGAAAGAGAAGATCAGGAGATAGTAAAAAGGCTCAAAAGCACGTACTGATCTTTACTCAAGCGAATCTATCATGTCATCAAAGACTATAAGAAAGCCTGTAGAGATAGTTTTTATGTTTATCTAAGTTCAGTAAGTATAGAGCTAGGATAATAATGTATAACTTGCGGATGAAAACGGTTTTACTTGTACTTTAGTAACCATAAATGGTTTTATATGCTTAGAGAAGATAAATGGAATGCTATTCCTGTGTAGTATAGAACCTTATGGCTGTATTTTTCAAAGTCTATATATTTGTTTTAATAGAGAAGTCCGATAGGCTATCTAGAGCCATAAATATATCAACCATAGAGTTTTTATTTGGAAACTATGTATGGAAACTATTAAATATAGTCTTAGAATGTTATTTATTATTCCTATCAACTATGTCTATAACCATAAGTTATAGAGTTTGAACTTATTTTCTAGACCGACTGAGTATATTTTAAAGGATTAACAGTGGAGTATACGAGGGTACACAATGATCATATGATAATCATTGTACAAGTAACTCAGTTGTGTATTCAGTAAGTTGATTATGTGATTGAGTAAGCCGACTATGTATGCATAACATTGTGATTGTAAACCTAGGGGTTGAGATGAGTAAATTTAGACATAGATAGTTTCACATTTTTCCATATATATATATATATATATATATATATATATATAAGTTTTATTGTTTATAATTGAAAGTTGAGGTGTTAAATATTCACTTATATAGAAAATATAAATGATATTGATATCATTGAAAACACCTAAGTATAGTGATTTAATATCACAATTGCATTAGACAAATAATGATAAGCATTGTCATGATAAACAAATGATGTTAAACTTGAGTTCATAGCCTATCCTATAATGATAGTCGGTGGACTTAAGGAGACCAAGAGGTCAAAAATATCATATTATTATTGTAGACTCAAACCTATCTAGGTTAAAAGATTGAACTTAGTTAAAAGATTAGTTATGATAACGATAGTCTTCATTAAGATCTTATATGAATGGGGATATACCTCGCATGCCATGTTATGAGAAATGTGAATTCAGAAATGTCCAAGGGGTCAAGAGATGACTAGAGGTTATCATTTCCATGTTATTTTATTATAAATTATTACTTTTGGAGAAATAAGAGTATTGATATTCTAATGTGTTGGGATAGAGAAGTTAAATCCCAAGAAACAACCCAGAAGGGTTTAGAAAACTCAAAAACTCTTAAATCGGTTATAACATTCTTTTAGTCTATTGTTTATTATGGTCGACAGTGAATGGTCGAGAAACCATAGATCAAGACAAGTATAACTTAGGAAGATTCTATGAAGTACTTATGATAAAATAAATGATTTTGTGATAGAGTCAAAATTTTGATATATTACATAAAAGTGCTCAATTTTTGGGTCATTGAGTAGAATGACAGGGTCATTGAGTAGAATGACAGGAAGTCATAGACCCTAGTATTTGCAAGTATGTAAAAAGGGACTCTCTAAATGGTTAAAGTCACCTAAACCCATATATTACAGAATAAACTCTAAGTCAGAATGACTAGGATTTGTGTTTAGTCAAGACAATTTATGTCTAGAGATACTAGTCAAACAAGTCAAACTGTAGGATGAGGTAGTTTTCCAAGTCGGGTTAGAGGTGTGTGAACACACAACTACATTTATTGCAAACATCTATTTATAGAGAAACTTTGGCCAAAGTGATGCATTTGTCTTTACATGCATTAGTCGGTTTACCGTGTTTGGATTGTGTAACCTGTTAGAATGATCATGCTTAGCTAGAAGATTGTCTAGAGTTGTATGGTTGATTGAGTTATGTAGGACACAACATTAGGACTTATATGGCAACCTATTGGTTCCTCATGTCTATACTCTTTGTGAAGGTTAGGGCCACTTCCAGATGGAAGATGAGCGGAGGACCGTTGGTCTATGGTTGGAGGAAAAGCACTCGGATGATGCTCTCTCTTTGCAGTAGAAGACTCGCTGAGACTTGTGATATAGATACCAAGATTCCAGATGTAGTATACTTCATGATCGACTTATGATTTTCAAACTTATGTAAACTTATCCATATTGTCAAGTGCAAATTATTTGTAATTGTAAAGTGAAATGATTTCACCATGATTTTATCTTTGAATATATTGTAATTTCAAGGTTGAAAATATTCAGAAAAGATATGCATTTAAATCTATGAGATTATGCAAATGTTTAAAACAAAATCTCTCTTGGTTAAAGATGTTCTTTTACTTTCTTAGTAAAATTGGTGAGTAATTACGTGTTGTAGGAGTTGGTATGTTACAACTTGGAGGTCCCTCATGTCTTCAATCATCTCAAGTATTCTCATCCATTAATATTTCCAATCAATCCCGACCCTTCATCCACCCATCCAAAAATCTATAAATTGGACCCCCTCACAAGCCATTTTAATCACACACTTGAATGCAATATTATGATGCCAATTTGAGCACTTAATATATATATATTCTCTCAACCACAATTAATCTTTGGGCACAACCACCATTGTTGGTGCAAACTTTGTTTGTGTTTTCATCCTTTTTGTGCAAGTTTCTTTATGCTTGATCTAGAGGTTGCATGTAGGTGTGAATTGAATAGTTATGCATGGTATAGCTTGTTTGTATTGGTTTTCATTTAGTTGTACACAATATTAATATCATTTAAATTATTAGTTTTATAATTAATTTTAATTAATTTATAGTAGATAAGTAGGAGGTATTTTTCGCAGCATGTCAAATTATGATATTTTATTTTAGGGTTTAACTGCATAGTTTTTGAGTCAAACACATGACCCATATTTCATGAGTAGTGGTTCACATGAACTCATCTCTCGTGTTAATGAATGGTCCACTTAGCACTCATTGCATCTAGGTGATGCTCACAGGGGTGAAGCATCGGGACTTCCCGGGAGGTCACCCATCCCAGTACTACTCTGACTCAAGCGCGTTTAACCATGGAGTTTCCCCCAAGATCAAGCCCACTTGGCTTGCTACCCATTTGCAAAACCTTCAGCAAGTGTTGTGCCTTATGAACCATTCATTATAGAGCCCCTTTAGCTCATCAATTGATAAGTAGGAGGTATTTTTCAATTGATGAGCTAAAGGGGCTCTATAATGAATGGTTCATAAGGCACAACACTTGCTGAATGTTTTGCAAATGGGGTAGCAAGCCAAGTGGGCTTGGTCTTGGGGGAAACTCCATGGTTAAGCGCGCTTGAGTCAGAGTAGTACTGGGATGGGTGACCTCCCAGGAAGTCCCGATGCTTCACCCCTGTGAGCATCACCTAGATGCAATGAGTGCTAAGTGGACCATTCATTAACATGAGAGATGGGTTCATGTGAACCACTACTCATAAAATATGGGTCATGTGTTTGACTCAAAAACTATGTAGTTAAACCCTAAAATAAAATATCATAATTTATAGTATTTAATTTATTTTGTTGTGCTTTTATTAGAGAGTCAATTAGGTATATTTGACTTGAGCATGCATTCGATCCATGTTCCTTCCACACCATATAGGAAGCTTGAAATGTAGTACTTCATGAAGACCATTACATTTAGGTGTCACATGTGATAACACCACTCCTCTTCTAGGTTGCCTCCATTGTACAAGGTGTGCAACATGGGATGTTGCTGTACTCGCATTGATTTTATTCATTCTTCTCCTGAGTGGTTTTCCTTAACATCATTTAGTTCTTGTACATATTATGGTATCAAATGATGTTGCATGTGCAATGTCTCTTGGGTGTGCATGATGCACTACCTTGAGTATTGTTGTTTAAGCATTCAAAGGTTGTAAACAAAAAAATTGTTGGGTTTTGTTTGAATTTTTTGTAGTAAAATTGTGGGAATTATAGGAAGAGTACAATAAACATCTAGATAATCATGAAATGTCAATGATTATTTTACCACATAAGAGATACAAACAAAAGACAAGCTTTTCAGTGAATTGATAGGTTCATGAACCTGAGAACCTACCAAAAAGGTTCGCCAAAAGAGAAATTTGCTGAAAAGAAAAGATAAAGCAATGGAGACACCAACTTTTTAGCAAAAAGAGAGGTTCATGAACTAAGAGATTCACTGAAACTCTTAGAAACAAACTTTGAAATACACTTTTCATAAAATACATGGTTTGTGAATTGCAATAAATGCTAAAATACGTTCTAACTACCAACCAAAACAAAACAAATATAACACTTCTAAAAGGCATGTGACAGAAGTATAAACAAGGGCTCAAACCACCCTGCATAGAGATAAACTCTAGGGATCATCACGTTAAACAAAAGAACCAAGACTATATGCATAAAGAAAGAAGCCACCAAATGCTCAATGTAGAAAAAAAAGATAATCCAAATGTCATGCCCACATTTTCCATGTGGTCACAACACACATCACACGTGTCATAGCCACATCTGTCATGTGGTTATGACACGAGATATCAAAAAAAATTCTCACGCTTCCCTAAAAACCCCCTCGCATGCGTAATGCATGCTCGGTGGTGTTCGCTCAAGGCGAAATTACTACAGTTGTCGGCGGGGTACAAGTACAATTGCGTGCAACTGGACGCGAGCAGACCAACAAGGGGGTCTCTACGATGCCGTTCACATCTCTACAAGGTTTATATTATCAAGGTTCCTAAATCTAAATCTCGGCAAATTTCGGCAGCGTAACGCCTTACGGCGTAAGTGGGAATTACTCAACACTATATTACGCACGTGGTTCATTGATAGATTAACAACTTCCCATGACGCCTTGTTCCGACTAAACTGACTCGTGATCTCCCTATTGAGTCATTTTTCAGCAAGGCACGGTTGTCTGTCTCCTCTCTTGCTTCCTGAAATATACTCCTCCTTCGACTTAGCATTCTCAACAAGGCGGTTCGTTTGCTCTCTCTTCCCTTTTCTCTGGGTTTTAATTTTGATTGTATTTTTATCGCACTCACCTTAACTATTTCTCTGATAATTTAGTTTGTTTATATTTCGGTCTCTCTCTTTTGGTTTCTATGCTTTCTTTATGTTTATCCGGACCTTTCTTCATATTTCACATCAATCAGGGTTATCACTGTATGTATTATTGACATTAATCCTAACTTCCGGATGGTCCAGGTCGCATAGGCTGGTTTACTACTTCGCTAGACTCGGTCTCCTAGTCTTCTCCGATCTAGGTTTCTCCTCTTCGTTTGTATTAATTAAACTTGTTCCTAAGCAAAATTAACGGAAGGGTCCATCAACTTAGTTCTCTTATCCCATGTGGGAAATGTCGCGCATTTTCTCCTCTGTGTTTTCCAATATTAGTTTTTCTTCTTCTGACTCTCTTACAGGTTTACTTATATGGACGTTTACTACAGTTGAGATTAAAATGGCCTCACATGGAATGTCTGTGATGGCTTCTTAAGTTTATTTCCAGTGATCTTTTAAGCAAGGTGACGTGTAATTTTCCTCTTCATTTTCCCAGTTATTGAATTACGTTGATAGTTGAAACTTCCAAGAAACTCTTTCCGGAGTAATACAGTATATTCCTTTATGCTCTCGTTAAATTATAATTTTATTTTCTCTTATTATCATTAAGAGAAAACGGCCTCTCTGAAAGTCGTAATCATTAAAAAAATATAAATATGTAACGATATATTTATATGTATATATATAAGATCGTATATATATATATATATATATAAACATATATATACTCAATTACATTTCTCCTATTTATAATTACTGTTGTTATAATTACTGTTGTTTGTTATAATTACTATTATTGCAATTATTAAGTTATCTTAATAAGTTACCTATCTATTATACTAGTATTAATCTTCTATTTTATATATATATATATATATATATATATATATATATATATATATATATATATATATATACAATTGTTGTTATTTATAAGAGGTTCTCCTCTTTATAAAATAAAAACCAAACCATGGAATATAACATAAGTCCTTTGGTTGTTTTGTTCAACACATAAAATAGGGTTTTAAACCCTAAATACTCATTATTGAGAAAGAAGTTTGTATTGTATGCAGGGGAGGAAGAGGCATGGCGGCGGAGGCTGCAAATGGACAGTGGTGGGCGGAGGCAGGCTCGGCCGAAGCAGGGAGGACCACGTCTAAAGGCCGCGGGGAGTACAGATGGTGGTGGGGCTTGAGGTTCTGCGGAGGTCGCAGTGTGTAAGGCGCGGCGGGGGCAGCGCTTATGGAACGGTGGCAGCGGAGTTTGAGCTCCGCGGGGTGTAAAGGGCAGGGGGATGTGGGGAGGGGCGGCACGATGTGGGGTGTGGGTGGGGCTCCGCCCCTCCCCACACCTCAATACATAAAAGGAAACTGCGGTGGGGATTCACTCCCCATCGCCCACCATGAAATATCTCGACTGTGTTTTAACACACAGCGACCTCAAAATTTCGCTCCTCTAATTTCTATTTCAAATTTCATGAGTTTAATTTGCATCATTAATATTCAATGATAGATATATAACAATTTATATATATATATATATTTCAGTTTCATAATATCACTTAATTTTCTCAAAATTCAACAATATATTCAGTTTCTCATGTTCTGTTAAAATGATCATATAAGAAATTTAATATATATATATATATATATATACTTAAGAAATGAAGTTTTAATCAGTTTATTTCTGCAATTAATAAATGTCCATTTCAACTCTTGGACAACAGAAGTAAATACATAATAGACTTTCTCTAAACTTCACAAAATAACTGAAACCATTATTTAAGGAAAAAGAAACTTAATCATTTAAAACTGTATTTTCATCTAATTAAGCAGATTTATCCTTGATTTTCATATACAAGATCAGATTAACTAAGGAACCCTTCTTTTCAAGAACACATTAAACACAATAAAATTGCTATTTAGAATAAGTTTACAAAGCATCTTAACTTGAAATTTTAAGGCATTTGTTTACAACATTCATAATACAGAAAAGTTAACTCTTCCACTACATATAGCAAGATATAATTTTAAACCATGGATACATACAACTAACATTCCACATCTTCTACACACTCTAAGGGAGATATGAACTTCCTTCTCCCAAACGACATACAAAAGATAGCTTGTAACAACCAAGTAAAAGTCCATCAATAACAAGATCAGGGAGGTGATTTCCTTCACTCCCAGGGTGTCAATAAGTTACAACAATATCAAGAGAGGTGCTCTCTCTTCAACTCTTATGAAATGAACATGATCTAATTCTCATGACAAAGAAGAATAAATAGTTTCTTCATAAATATAACTTCTCCAACTCCAACCATAAGCTCCAAGAGGAAACCTACGTATCAAAGACAAATAAAGAAGAAAACACCACTCATCTAGCTCTCCTCCCTTCCGTAGACCCGCAAGAGGGTCACCCCCGAGCTAGGGAGACCATACTCACACCTGGGAACTCAAGCACTCCACTTCACAATAGGGACAACAACAAACCCAAAGCACACAAACACCCATGGGTACATTACACAGCACGAAAACTCAACTACAGTGAGTTTCATAAGGGGCAGGAGAGTGGACACACTCGACTCCAGAGTGTCACCCTTACAGATAATTTAACCAACACAAATTTCTTTTGGCCTCAAACCAAGTTTGATCACAAATTTTTAAGAAACTTGTATTTGACTCTCAAGTCAAAGATACAGTCACAGATACATGCCCTCAAGGCTTTCAACATCCCAAAAGAAGGAAACAGGTATGCACCCGAGGAGGATCTCTCCTCCCCTACCCCAAACTTGATGAGCATTTCTCCCAAGTGGGAGAAGCTCTATCAAACAACCCGACAACAAACCCCACAGAAAACAAATCTAAACACAAACAAATAAGCAACTTTCACACACTTTACATACACATTTAGCTATGCGAAAGAAAGGTAAAAATCCAACCAACCTTACAAAGCCCTCCTGGAATGAAACTGGTGCAGAGCTCCACAGAGTTCTCTTCCAACCTTAGCCACCAACTCCCTCTTCCCTTCCTCTCCTCCAAGCTAACTTTCCTATTTTTTTGGCAAAAATAATAAAACTCTCCCAAAAATTCCACTAACTCCCTCTCATCCCAAAATTGGAAACAAATAACCCAAATTCTTTTCAGTTTAGAGGAATGGGGAGGTGACACTTGTCACCTCCTCACTCTCCCCAAAACCACTATTCTATCCTGGTGGCTTATGTCACTCACCCATCCCTAGAGTACTCCTTATCCCTCTCCTCATGTCATTTCTCTTACGCATGGGAGAAATAAAAGGAGTTAAAGGAGTAAAAGACAGGTGACCCATGCCTCTTCTTCCCTCCTTCACATGGGTGACCCCACAACACATGGGGGAATCTCACTAATGGAGAGGGTGACTTCAAGTCAATCCTTCAATAATGGATGGGTTTGTAGTCATCTCTTACCTTGGGGATTGAAGAGGGATGGGTTGGGTGTTGGTACAACCCATCATGTCCCCTCCATACCTCCAATTTTCGCCACTTAACTTCAGGGGGAAGTTAAGATGACTAGATGGAGGTTACCCATGCCAAATGGGCCCCTGGACCCATGGGGTATAACCCAGGGTCAACTTTAACCCATACAAGACACCCCTGGTCAAGGTAAAGCACAAGAAAAAGCCTCATAGATTTAAATAAAATAAAGAAATTCAAATTCAAACTTTTTACAACACAAATCATAAAATAGTGTCACATGAGGGTAACCTAACCCACTCGACCATACGAAAGACCACATTACAACATCACATCAAACACAGAGAGATCTTGGTTCCTCGTGGAACCAGATCAGCTTAACAGGGAATAACAAATAACAAGGTGCGGAATGATCTCCGAAATCTGTGGTTCGATCAGTAAATCCTGCACACTAAATTACAAGATCAGTATCCACATATAATCATCATAGCCGAAGCAACTTAAAAACATGCATTATCATGACATAGTTCTAATTAACATAAATGAAATCATATTACAATTTTCCATCATCACCTAATTAACTTTTCTGAAATGTAAACTTATCCAAACATCACCCAATTAGTTTTTCCGAAATCATAATAAAGTTTAATAGTTTGACAATTCCGGGAACTGCTATCCCACAAATATAAAAAGTAACAATAACAGTAATGTAAATAGTCATAACAACAGAAGTAAAAAGGGTGGTCCTCACACCAAAATCCTCTAATAACATCAGAAAACAACATTAAAGCATGAAGGCTAGTCCAAAACTTATTCCAACCCTAAAAAACAACTACTCAAAAGCACAAGCCAGGCTAGGGGGTCCCTACTTTGCATGGAAAAGTGGGGCATGTTGTATAGGGCACAACAGGTTCCTAATAAAATTATGCACCGCTAAAATAAATAAATCATTTCAAGTGGGCCCTAGTAACACATTCAATATTTGCAATATCTCAAACAATCAAAATTTAGAATATATGCTTAAATAAAATAGTGATGTGAGAAACAAATTGACAATACCTGTAGCTACGACCTATACACCTCTAGTAGATTTTGAAATATATCTTCACTTGATTATAACCATGTAGACCTTAAAATGCATAGGGAACTAATTTACACTTGTGGACCATTAAATTACTAATTATTAATTAAATTTAATCATTTAGTTTAATATAAAATTACTGTGGGACCCAACAATTGACACACCACTTTTTCTAGTGAATGGTGTTGTCTCCCGCTCTATCTTTATTTTATCCTTAGAGCCCCACGAGTGATTGATGCAGTTTGATGACACTGTGTGGAATAAATAAAACATGTGGCTTTGGTTTAATACTATGGGCTCCTAATATAATTACGTACATTTAGGATAAATAAATCATTCAAGTGGGCTCTAATAGCTATGATCTATACACTTATAGCTATGACCTATAGACCTATTATTACGAGGCTTGACAACTGACACCATCTTTTATAGCCAATGGCACTATCTCCCACTCTGATAATCTTGATTTCTACCTTTGAGCCCCATTAGGAATTGATGTAATTTGATCTGATGGCCCAAGATAAATAAAACATGTGTGTTTAGTACTATGGGATCTTAATAAATTTATACAAGTGGACCCCAACAGTGCATCCAAGTTTGTGGACCCATACCATGGACATATTAAAATAAAAGGATTGTGTTACCTCCAACTAACATGTAAGCTTTTCTAACCAATGGTGTTGCCTCCTTATCTTTGCATCTTCATTTTTTCCTTGGAGCCTCGCTAGTCGTTGATTTGGTTTGATCCGATGGTGCAAGTTAACTAAAATATATACCTTTTGCAGTCTACAAAAAAGGAGGTAGTGGACAATGAGGCAAAACCATCGACATAATTTTGTTTGGAAGGACAAACATTAGGGACATTACTCAACCAATTGCCCATGACTATTAACATAGTCTACAAAAAACTATAGAACTATTGTTATAGAGATTAATCATACAATATACAATATATAACTACTGTAAAAAAGAAATATTTAAATCAATATCAACACATGACAAATATGTAGGTGCACATGAGAACTACTATTATGGGGATTAATCATACAATATAATACAAAATGTGATGCAAATTGAAAATTGTCTTTGTTACTGACCAGGAATGGAAGACTAAAGCAGTGTTGCAGCCTTTGTGATTGTTTATTCCCTAACTTTTAAGAATGTACCCTCCCGTCTCATAGTTAGCAAATCAATGTAGATTGATCAAATGCCACTCTAAAGGACTAGAAATTACAAATTTACAATGTAGGAAATGGGTGAATCTGGAATCGAATGCCTAAAAGAGTGAATGGAGTTTTTTTGCCTAAATATGAATCCATACTACATAGTCATACTACATTTTGCATGGGCAATTAAACACATTAACCCTAAAGGACTTATAATTATGAGGTGATGGTGCATGCTTTGTCTAAACAACCTATAATTGAATGGCTATAATAAATGTTTTCCCAAATATACCTATCATTACATGGCGATATTACACATTTTCCCTAAATTCATTATAATTTCATTAGTGATTACACCACCATTTGCCCTTAACTGATTATAATTTCACTGGTGATTGCACCTTTGACCCTAATTGCCTATAATTTTATTGGCGATCATGCCCCTTTGCCCCTAATTACTTATAATTTCATTGGAGATCACACCATTGTATGCTTGCAATTAATGTAAAAAGGTGGGTATTGAACTTAAAGTTGCAAAATAAAAATTCACATGACATGTGATTGGACTTGGATTAAAATTTGACTCTAAAATATCTCGGTAATTGGGACCAAACTGTAATAAATAGTATTGCGATCTATCTTATTCTAAGATATTAAAATATCAATTCGTGGGTGGTTTGAAGCTACATGCTCAAAAATAAAATCAAATATAGATGAAAGCATATGATGGTAAAATCAATAATATTCCCATTTTCAACCCTTTGAAAGTAAAAAAAATCACAAATTGGTGATAAATCACCACTAAATATTTCTCTATTTTGGTGTTTGGTTTTGATAGAGTCTATAAGGTCTACTAAGAAATATAAATGCAAGATAACTTGATTTACATAGAGTTCTCCATTAATAGTGTAGTGTTTCAAGAGACGATTTTATCTTTGAGGCCACATTTTTTGGTCTACCATTGTAATTGATTAACTTTCAGTTAAATTCTAAATGTAAACAACTTTTCAATACAATATATGGAACATTGTAGATCATTGATGGACCACTAAAGATCTTTTTGTAATGAAAATGTTATTTTTAAAGTTGTGCTTTAAATTTTCATTGTGCATCTAAGCTCGTGAAAATATTATTTCATGTTTAACTATTGGATAAAAGAAACAACTCTATAAATGCTCACTTTGAAATTTGACTTTGTCACTGTATCGTTTGGAAAATGACCCAGCGAATTTCATGGGTGAGTCACAATCCAACATGACACATGAACCTTCCTCCTTACTAAAGGCGACCTCCCAGTCACTCTCACTCACGTGACAAGAGCCGATGGAGTGGAGTTGGGACCAAGGGGTTGTCCCGCTCTCCTTCTTTAGGAAGCAGGACGTCACGGAGGATGGTTGGGTTTTGTGATACTTGTATGTTTTGATGATTATTTCGGTGGAGACATTAGATTGTTGTTGTAGCTGTTATGATTATATGAACTGAAGGGTCAGGAGTCCTAATTCTCTCTAGCCTAGAATGAAGGTTGTTCTATTTGTTGAGGAGTTTTTGTCGTTCTAGTCTCCTTTCTTGGTTTCATAAGACCTGTTGAATCAAGGGTTGTTGATCTCTAATTTGTTGTTGGTGTTCTAGTTCTTTCCTTGTTTGTTCAATATTTTGTTGTTGAATTGGAACGAGAAAGTTTTCCCTAACCTCATCAAGGATAGATTTAATCCAATCTTCCCTAATGCTAAGGCACATTGGCAATAAGAAGAAATGTTGTTTGTCATGGGAATGTGTGTGTTGTTTGAACTGATGCTTATGTTGATACCTTGTGATGTGATTGAGGGTTTCGTTCTCTAATTCACCTAGTGTTTTCGTGTTTTTCTTATGTAATACAATTTAAAATGTATGCAAACAACTTTTGATTCCTTTTTCCAAATTTAAATGTTGTTTAATTAACTAGGAATTGAAATATGTATGTAGCTATATGTGTTTTCCAAAATGCAATCTAATCCTATGTTTTTTTGGTTTTTATAGAGTGATTTGAATCTAATCTAAGAATTTAAAATTGCAAGAATTGACATGTAATCTAATGAATTGAAGCAAATCTAATCTAATTAAATCAAAGAAAATCCATCAAGGAAAGTGCAACACAAAGATTACTTTCCCAAGAGCAAGAGTGTGATCTAATTACTATTTGAAAGCATAAAAGAACCTGGTATGATAGAGATGACAACACCTGGCTTGAGCCCTTAGAAGTCCTTTTTCCAGTAACCCTCTCTCTCTCTCTCTCCCCCTCTGTAACAATGAGGTCCTCCTCTTGGCGATAGAAGTGAAGATGTGAGACAAATGAATATAATAGAAGCTATCGAAGCTTGGATAACAAATGGGCATAAGAATACCTATGAAGCACTGAGGCTTGAAGCTTTGAGATGAAATGGGCATAAGAATGCATATGAAGTGTAATGGCTTGGAGCTATGAAACTAAATGTGAAAACTAAAAGGTTCACAGAATCCTACATGAGCATAAATGCTATGGAGACAGAAAAAACAAAGTAAAGCAAAGCAATAATACTAAATTTTGCCTTCCCAAATGCATAGAGGAGGGGGTATTTATAGGTGTGAAGAGCACAACAATGGTAGAGATGATTGGAGAGTTAACTCATTTGATTGAAGAGTTAATAGGCTTGATTGGATAGTGAACTAGGTTTGATTGGGAGTGAATTAACCTTGATAACATTTCACAGAAGAAGGAATGGAGTTATCATGAGATTGATTGAGAGATGAGTAGAATTGATTTAGAGTTAAAATGGCGTGATTGGGAGTCTTGAATCAGTCAGGAGAAGTTGATGATCAGTTAGGTAAGGTGACTCATGCAATCAAAGCTCAATTTGGAGCAAATTTGGCCTAGAACTGAAAGAAATCACACAAGTTTAAAGACGACAGGGTCGCCCCTTTTAGGAAGTGGGTTGCCACTTTCACTAGGGCAAGTCACCCCTAGAGATCCTGCTTAAGTGGCAGGGTCACCTAGGGGAGATCTTACAGCAGGGGGGCGACTCATATAAGAAGTTTTATATGGGTGGTTTCTAGAATGGAAAATGATTTAGGAGGTATGGAAATGGTTTTCACATCCCTAAATTAGGCATAGGGTCTTTGCAGGGTGGGTCGGACCCCTGAAGATCTTGATTCAGTTGTAGATTACCAAGGGGGAGATCCTTTAGTGACAAGAGGCAATCTAGAAAGGAAGAAAGTGACAAAAAAATTGAAGTTAGGGTTGGACTTGGAGGTTAATCAGATGGTTCTAAAGGATCTAAATGATGCAAATACCCCTAGGGAACATGAATTTCCCCTCTTGTGAAGTGGATTGGTGTGGTTATTGGGGCTAGAGAGCAACAAAAGTGACTTGTCGAACTTTGGTTGGAAGACTAGCTAGAGGGTTTGTAAGACTGCAGAAGGTTAGTCCAATGGTTAGAAAAGTACAAACAAAATGAAAAATGAACCAAAACGCATCACCAAGAGGAACACTGCTGAGAGGTGTATATATATTCACTCTTACATGTACGTGATTAGGACCATAGCTCATCCTTGGGTCACCATGCAGGCTTGTGCCTCTTTTTCATACTTATAGTCACCCAAGGATGAAAGGCATTGAGCTTAAGATACAACTAATCAAATTGTCATTTTGAGAATATCTTCTTAATAGTGTAATTTGTTTACATTTAACCTATAATTATCCTTAGGGAGTTGCTAACAACTAATGTCTAGAGCATTTTCTAAAGTTCTTAGAAAATAGTAACCTTGTAGGTTTTTGTCTGTTGATAAGATTCTAAGCTATAGAATCACAATGGCTAATATAGATAGTAATTATTGACAACTTTTGGGTTGTCTCTGCGTTAAATGGGTTTGGTCTTTGTTTGCATAATGTTTTAAGCATTTCTCTTTAGTTGTCCCATGGGATTTTGAAGAAAATTCTCCTAGGCTTTGCAAAACCTAAAGTGTAGAAGAGTCATACACACTCTTGTCAATTGGTCAGGTTTGGTCTTTGTTTGCATAATGTTTTAAGCATTTCTCTTTAATTGTTGAGTGGGATCTAAAGGAAAATCCTCTTAGACTTTGCAAAACCCAAGGCATAGAAGAGTCATACACACTCTTGTCAATTGGCCCATATTCACTTCTAACTTGTTGATAAACCTTTGCTCATTATTATGTTGACATGTCCCTATAAGTGTTTCTCTAAGCGAGTTTGTAGAATTACAAGAAATGAACCTAGAGCACTGATAGGTCAACTCATAATGACTAGTAAGAGGGGGTGGGGAAATTTAAATTTGCATGCCTTGGAATTCGGGGATCATTTTCATGCTTCTTGGGATTGACCTGATCAATCTCGTCACTCATAAATGACCCACAAGGATAAGGTGCCAATTTCGAAGTAAGGAATAAATATATGAAGATAAACACTAATGGAGAAAAATAAGGATAGATAAACAACAAATGTATATAGATTACTACAAAATAAAAGTCAAATGAAAATGAATATAAATTATACTATAAGCTAAACTTATTAAAAAATATACCACTTATTATTATTATTAATATATTATCACATTAAAACATTCCCATTAAAATAAACACAAAACTGAATTAAAAAAAATTGAATATATTACAATAGCGGCACTTGTTTTCTGAGGAAGTTAGTTTGTGGAGTCCCCTCGGTGCGTACTAGTAAGACGGCGTAGAGAGAGGTAAGGAGAATTTGCTTAAATTGGGAGGAAGGAAAGGAGGAGAGGACGCGGTCCACTCGGCCCGTCTCATCCCGCGAGCCGGTAAAAAAACCCGCGCTTTCATTGACACGTGCCTGTCCAGTTGAATAAATCAGCAAGGAACGAAAATGTTGGGCGGACTCCACGGTTCTATTTACGTCAGTTTACCTGCAATTATTTTTGTTATCTTACTACGCGAAACTCTCGTGTTAAATGTCGTGCATGTTGGAGGGTCGGGAAGGGATGGATGGCGTTTAGTTAATTGTAAAAGGACTGTTGTGGGAAGAAGAGGCGCGACACATTTATGGGCAAGGTCTTTGAGAGAGAATGTAATTGTATTGTAATCGGAGACAAGTGTTTGATGAAATGCAATTGGGAATGGAAATGGATCCGGCAGCAGGAGGAGGAGGAGGGGGAGGATAGGGCTTTTTCAGTCTTCAGTCTTCATTCGTCATCTATTGAGAAAGCATTGTTAAGAAGAAAGCATTATTAACAGGATCCTTCATCCATGGAGGCCACCAAGGGTTGGTTTCAACGCTTTCAGCCCAAAGCAGTGAAAGCCGCGCTGGGGAAGAAGAAAGACGACAATAACACCAACAATTGCCCTCGACCTCCCAACGATGAAGCAGCTTCCACCGTTACCAAGCAGAAAGTAGCTGCGGCCAAACAGTACATAGAAAACCATTACAAGGCTCAAATGAAGAGCTTGCAGGAGCGCAAGGAAAGGTATTCTCAATTTCTCTTCTTTTCCTTGCCTTCCTACTATATTCTCCTATTTGATTTTGTGCCTCAATTGCCTGCTCTCTTGAAGAAAACCATTCCCCAACATTCGTCTCTACTCAATTTTCAACTACCCCAATTGACCTGCGAGAGGGGGCAGAAGAAAGGCTACGCTAATCTAGACTAGAGAGTGAGTCAAGCTCAAGTAAGGAGCAAAGTAGCCAGATGAATTGGATCACTTGTAGCCACTTTCTACAGAATGTTTATATATGGTGGACCTTAAATATGAAAAAAACCGTTATATTTAAAAAAAATACCGATATATACAGAAAAAATACAAATATGGTAAACTACATATTCAAAAAAATGTTGATATATATAATTTATAAAGTCGAACATAACTCTAGACAATTAAAGACATAATTTTCTATATGCCAATTATCAATTGTATTTTCTCCCAGCTCTTAAATCTGTTTTTATGATTGAAAATGGTATAATTTTTTTTTAGCTGTTGGCTGATCATATGATAAAAATCTCCCCTTTAATTTTTTTCTAAAATGTATATTCAGTGAGGGGGACTGTTGAGAAGTTGGGGGTGCTCATCATTACCTTTAGTAGGAAAAGGATTGAAATGCAGAAGACAAAAATGACAACGCTGGTGGTCCCTCTAATTCATTCATTATATAACAAAATCTTAGTTTATTTACACTTTTTTCGGTTGAATAGAAAAAAAACAAACAGCCTTGATCAACTGTATTTGGTAACCTTGCCTGTGTTGTTTGCATTGGAGGAAATGCACCTCATTCTTAGCTGTCTCAACAATAGGAAGCTTTTGGAAGTTTTCCCTATGGAAGAATGAGGTAATCCTTGCTGAAGCTTAGGTAATTGCAAATTTAAGGCATCTTGTATGCAGATCAGCTGCAAACATTTACTATTTGTCATTGCAGTGCTCAAGATAAATAGATGACATTCTTGTCTCTATTAAGCAATCAGAACACATCACAAAGTAAAACTAACAAGTAAAGGAAGAGAGAGCTGCCTTCATACCAGTGTCACCAGACTCGGACTCGACTCAGTCTCGGCAAGCTGGTTTTTGATTCAGACTTGGATTCGGCACTCAGACTCGGCTAACACTTGACAAGTTGAAAATACCATGAAATATAGAGTTTTTTAAGGATTTAAAACCTAGATCATGCGCCCTTCAATAAATAAACTTTAAAGAAACAATAAACTACTCAAATAGAAGCTACTTTGATCACATAAACAAGTATACATCGGTCACATGAGTATAAAAGTGGATTTTAGCTCAAGGAAACAACATTTTTAAATATACAAATATTGTCAAGTGTTTTAAGTGTACAAAACTTGTAGATTATAATATCCATGGCATCAAAAAACAAAAATCACAATATGGAGTCATGGACTATGGTAGAAAGGAGCTTGTATCGCTCAACTGAGCATTGCTAGCTTTATGTGGAGTCATGCGTTTGTATCTCAGACAAGTCTACAAGTGTGACTACAGCCATAGGAGCATTAGTTAGGATAGGCATTGACTTAGCAAACCAAAAGTATAAATGTAATTCAATTACTTGGCATTTAATTGGGAAAAAGTCAAAAGAAAAAAAAATAATGTTGCTTTTCCATCGAACATGGCCCAAAATGATTTTTTATTTTTTGCTTTTTAAAATTAGAGTGGGGGTTTGGGGGTAGTGCCCCAGACAAGGTTGAGGGCCAATGTCTTTGCGGGGGTTTGAGGGTAGTGCCCTTGTCGTGCTCCCTGTCGCGATATAGTGTGGGGTCGAGGGGTGGAGCCAGCCACCAAGCCCAAATTAAAGCCTTTGAGACCCCACAGACCTTCATGGTGCATGTCATCATCATGAAGCCAAGGTGGCAATCATCATCCAAGGGTCCTTCAAATCATGCATGCAATATTCACTTTAAAACAACAAATCGCCCTCCGTCAGATGTACGGTCAGCATGTGTGAACAGCAAACACCACAGAAAAATCCATGAAAATTCACTCTACACACACCAAAATATATATCAGATTCATATAGCAAAAATCTTCACACCAAAACTCTCCAAAATTCACAAATCCGTTTCAGCTTTGTGCAACTCCTGATTGAAGTCACCTTTTCCAGCTAGGGTGGATCTTTCACCACCGAAACTGAACTTTTCTAAGAGGGTTTTCGTCCTCAAGAAGGAATGGGAAGAACACACAGGTTCAATCCAGCAACATAACGATAACAAATCAATAGCATAAAAAAAAAACAAATGAGCTCTCAACTCCTTTATATAGGCACTTTTGGAGTTACACACAAAAAAAATTATTTCTTGGGAAAAATAATCTTTTTCACTCCAACTCAAATATTTTACTTTTTCCCAACTTAAGTGCTCACTTTAAAGTGCCTATCAAAAAGAATATCTTTTCCCCATTCCAATGAGCTATAACACAAACATACTTAATAATTAGTTCCAACCTTATAGGAATAAGTGCGAAATAATTAACAAATAGCTCATTAAATCACCCACTTTTACAGAAAATCCCAAACATCATCAAACTGCAAAGTAAACTATACCATTGCCCTCCATGAAGTTTGGGATGAAGGATGACGCCCTTCGGATGACTTTCTAAAAATAGACAACTTCTCCAAGAAGTTTGGAGAGCAAACCGAGAAGCCGAAAATGCTTCTGAAAGCATCATCGTGACCCTGAACACCAACCGAGCTCAATGCCATAATCAACTGCTTTGAAAAACTGATCCATGACCACTCCATGAACAGTGGAGTTCTCCCAAACATGTCGAATAGCCTTCGGAAGACTAGGAACAAACATAATGCGCACAAAAGGTCTATGTGCCAAAAAGGGGACATTACAACTTTCTCTATAAAATTTCTTTTGCATATTGTGTTATATTATATTAAATTTTCCAAACCAACCAAACTATGTTGGAGATCTCCATCTTTTTGAACCTTTCCCCCTCCCTTTGGTACTGAATTTTTTGTACCTGATAACCATTGTCAGGATTATCTTTTTGCGCGTTGCTAATGGAAAATGTGTTTGAGCTTCTAACTTATTGACAGTCTTTGGATTTACTGTCACAAATGGTTGAGCAATGTCATAAAAAGGGCAGCTTTAGTTCAAAGTGACCCAAAGTGTTTCCTTTCGCCTAGGGTTCTTTGCCTACCCTAATACTTCACTTTTCTAAGTGGATATGCCTTCGAGTCCCATAGATCTACTTTAGTTAGTGGTAGACACTACTACAATTTCTTTCATTCTCACCAATATGCCCTTTTCATTTTCTAACTGAAAAATTAAAGGACTTAAAGTATATTTTGAGATTGCACTTTGTGTTTGTGCTTGCCTTACAATTTATTTTATTGAATTGAGTGCAGACCTTCGCTTTCCAGGCTATGTTTTCATGAATATCTCTTTATTGAATACATACTGTTTCTGTTGGGTGATGCAGTACCTTAGTTTGCCCATTAGCTTCATTTGGATTTACTCAGTCCATATTTTCAGAAACTGCCAGTCTGTCTTGCTGAGATAATTGATGAGGCAGTTTGGAATAGTAGCATAACAAAAAAAAATGCTGTTAATCCTGAATAACCATGATTAGCCACATTTGCTGTGCCATTTCCTGAGTTTTTCCTGATTTTTTTCAAAAAGTGGTTCTGATATTGTTTAATAAATACTTTGTTTTTTGGCTTATTTTTACTAAGAAGCAGGAGAATTCAAAGAATAGGTAGACTGAACAATTTTTTCTAGTGCTAAGAGTATTTTAAATTTTCTTTATGTTTTACTTTGAATAGATGTTTCCATAGTAGCAGAAATCACAAGAAAATTGTGATAAATTGCCGCTCAGCCATTTCAGCGGTTTTTTCACCTAGAAAATCCCGGTTTTTGATAAAACTTGCCTGTGCTGATTTGTTCCGGTATTTTCCCCAATTTTTTTTATGTTTTTATCTGAGTAAATCATCAAAATTTGCATCTGCTGGTTAATTGCCAATTTATTCTGATTTCTTCCAGTTTGTTGACTTTTTTTTTTTTTTTTTTTGTACTGTGGCAATTTTTTTGAAAACCCTAATCTAATCCTATTTTCCCCATTTTTCTGAAAACCCTAAACCTCACCCGATTTTTCCCTATTAAATTGTGATTTTTTGAAAAAATCTCAATCTTTTGGTTTGCTGATTTATTCCCGAGAACAATTTTTGCTGCTATGGATTTTTCTACAAGTTAAATCTTAAACCATAACAAGGTTTTGCCTATTAAATTATACTCTAATAAGGGTTTAGTTAAAAAACACAGGACTGCCTCTAAAATGTTAGGCCATGCTCCATGACAGATGCTTTACTATTTTTTTAATACATACACCTTCTTAGGTGAATAAAATAGTATCTTTAATCCTACAATATTTTTTGTTTGTATGATTAGCATTTTAATAAGGTATTATGGCTAATTTTATCTCTACACACTATATTTGACATGAAATGACTAATTTAGCTTTTTTCTCTATTTTTGCAACTAATACTTGGTTTTTTAGCTCCCGAGTTTTTTTCGAGTTTTTCCTGTATTAAACCCAGGTAATTGATTCCATTTACAGTTTTGCCATGCCATGTAAATAGAATGGCACTATGCCCTTCAGTATAATGTCTGCTCTCTAATGTAAAATCAGGCCAAGCAAAGGGATTGACTTTGATTGATACTTATGCACGGAATATTAAGTAAATTGTTACATACATTCATGAGGGGTGAATTCTCCTCATTGGTATTATTATTTTTGAAATCTGTTGAAGGTTTTTAACTAGTTATAATTGATTCATTTTTCAAATGAGGTATGGGTGTTTTATTGTAAAGAAGTTGAGTACCTATTTCTGATGGGGCAGGGGAATCATACTAAGAAGTTGAATTAGTTTTCTCTTTTTTTATGGTTTCATTAAACATACCACATAGCTTTGCCTCATGTGGGTCTCACAATTTTCTAGATTACTCCTCCTAAGGTTTAAAGTTGTATGCTTTCTTGGTGATTTGTGAATCATAATTGTTATGTTATAAATGTCAATATCTCCATTTCCTAAAATCTATCAAAAAGATTTAGGACATTGGACAAATCTTGATTGTCCAAACCTCATCAATAGTTAAATTTACTGCAACAGATACCGAATCTTAAGAGGGAAGTACTAATACCTGCAACACGTCTGTTGGTTTTATGTATTTTCAGAAGGTGGATTTTGGAACGTAAACTGGCAGATGCTGACGTGTCTGAAGAGGAGCAAAATAATCTTCTAAAATATCTTGAAAAAAAGGAGACAGAATACATGCGTCTTCAACGGCACAAAATGGGTGTTGATGACTTTGAGCTATTGACCATTATAGGCAGGGGAGCATTTGGGGAGGTTGGTCTGTCTGTCTGTCTCTCAGTATACACTTTATATACAGATGTTTTGGCATTCTTTGTCATGTATATACTTGATTGCGTTTATGCATAAGTTATGATAGATTCTCTCAAAAGGAGTGGAACTTGAAATGCAAGAATTATCATATACTATGTACATGAACACACGCTTGCATTCTTTTGTCATATATATATATATATATATATATTTATGTTTATGTGCAAGCTACATAAAATTCTCATAAAAAGAAGAGTTTCAATGCAAGAATTACCATGTCAACATCACGTTTGGAGATAAATGGATATGACTTTGCATTTAATTAAAGATGTTTTCTTTCCAATTTATTTAGGAGTCCCCGGATTATCTACCTCTAGTGTCTATGAGCTCTGACAATGTAAGGATTTGTGAGCATTTTTATATCTCAATTTTTCCTACAGTGTATCCATGGATTTTATGCAAAGTGTCTCCTGGTGTTTCATGTGTAAGGAATTTTGGCTTTGATTGTTGAGTATGCGCTTATATCCATTTTGGTGTTAAATCATCGATTCATTATCCATATAATGGAGTGAAGCTTTTTTCTCTCCTTCGTCTATCATAGAACATTCATTCTGCCTGAATATGAATACTGAATTTCAGGTACCATAGCTTGTTAAACTAACATTACAGGGTGTTCACTGAGTGTTTTGTGTGTGTAAATGCATATACATAAGCAGCTTGTCAGGATGTAACATATAGTCAGGCGATGCTTACCAACCTACAGGTGTATTGTTGGATTTTTTTTTAATAATTTTGAGTTGCTACTCCCTAGATTAACAATAATAATATCTTCTTTGCAGGTGAGGTTGTGCAGAGAAAAGACAACAGGACATGTCTATGCAATGAAAAAGCTCAAGAAGTCAGAAATGCTTCGTAGAGGCCAGGTTATATCTACACAATGTGCTTTTTCATCATGTATGAGAAACTTCTATAACACCTTTTTTATGCAATTATGTCTGACTGTATCTTTTGAATTTTGTGTAGGTGGAGCATGTCAAGGCAGAGAGGAATCTTCTTGCTGAGGTAGACAGTAATTGCATAGTTAAACTCTATTGCTCCTTCCAAGATGAAGAATATCTGTACCTCATAATGGAATATTTGCCCGGAGGAGATATGATGACATTGCTGATGCGGAAGGATACTCTGACAGAAGATGAGGCAAGGTTTTATGTTGGACAGACAGTTTTGGCCATTGAATCAATTCACAAGCACAATTATATTCACAGGTTTACTTTGTGTTTCTATTGTTTCCAGTTTTGTCATGCTTAGGGGAGAGGACTGCTTATGAAACAATAGAATCACCTTTTTTTTGTACGTTGCATTTGGCAGGGATATTAAACCGGATAACTTATTACTTGACAAATATGGACACATGAAGCTATCAGATTTTGGCTTATGTAAACCATTGGACTGCAGAAATTTGCCCACTCTCCATGAAAATGAATTCACAGCTGCAAACAATCTAAAAGAAGTTTTGGTTCTGGATGGCCGTTCAAATGCATCATCCACTCCCAAACGTACTCAACAGGAGCAGCTCCAACACTGGCAACGAAATAGACGTATGCTGGTAATGACTCTCATTCTGTTTGCACGAAAGATTTTACATATACCAAGTAACATAAAGATGTGATGTAAACAATTTGGCCCCAAGCAGAGGGAAAGGGCATCATTATTTCTGTCACATTCTACTTTTGACAGAAATGTCACATTGCAGATCTTATTCTCTAATTTAAGGCCTTTTTTTAACACCTTACCTTGCCTTATGACTTTTTAAAAGTTTCACGTGTCTTATACTCTCAGGGCTAACTTTTGCATTATCTTTATAGATAATTAAATAATAGCAAGAAACAAGAAGCATTCTGATTATCTCCCATATTTTTTAATTAATGCTACCGAAGCATGACTGAATTGATTAACTTTTTATTTCCTTGGTTCTTCCAATCGCTTATTAGTTGAAACTTGAAAGTAAAGGCTTTCTATAATTTAATACAGTGCAGAACAGATTGGTAAGCTTGTCCAAGAAAATATGTGTGGGCAATCCTAGTAGCCATCAATGAGAGAGAAAATAAGAAAAATTAAACTTGAAATTATATAAAGGGTAAATGGGAAGAAGTAAAAATAGAGAAAAAATAGGAAAATGCAACTTCAAGTGATAAAAAGCATAAAGGGGAATAAGTAAAACTAAGTTATTTACCTAAGATGTAAGAGGTAAAAAGAAGGAAGTGGCTACTTGAAGTTATTTATTTCATATGTGAAAGACAAAACAGTAAAAATGAAAACTAACTATAAAGCACCTTTAAGACTTAGAGAAGATCTTGTGTTTGTGAGTAGTTGTGTGTTTATACTTGGCGAAAGACTAGTCCATGGTCACTGTGACTTATGTTGATGCGCATAACGTGCCTACCTGATTTAAGTCGCAAACTAACCTATATCAAAGGTTCCATGTGGACAAGGTTTTGCTGCTACTTTTGTTCTCCTGTGCTGAACTGTTCTATATTTTAGCAGATTCAAGCTTCAGATTTGGATCATAACATGATGGTTTTTTCCTATGAAAAGGTGCTGGCTATTTGAAATGCCTAGATATTGACTCTTAACATTGGATCTAGCTCTTCTTTCTAAGATTGGTTAATCAGAACTTTTGCTCCATTTAATTTCTTTTATTTTTCATTTGAATAGTCATTTGTTCTGTGATAATAATACTAAATTACAATAACCTTGTAGCCTGGCTTGAGTATAAAGGAAAATAGGAAGAGCTGAAATCTTTTGAAAGAGGAAAAGCAGTAACAAGGTAGAAGCTAGATGCTTTGCAGCTGATAATTGCTCTGACTGGAGATACTGTTTAGTCCATCCTTTTGTTTCAAATTTCTCTCAACCTATAAGGTGATGTTAGCTTGTTGAGAGATGTAACGTGATGAAGGTCATTGGTTGATTTGGGTAGTCCTTGAACTTTCGCTTGAGGATGCTGTTCAAATCAGTAGCCTAGAGGATGAGGGCCATTTTGTTGAAGTGGTCAATTTATTGAGGTGCTTTTCACCAGATGTTTGGTGAAGACAAAGACACTTCTTTGTGGTTTTTTGGCAATAACAATGGGGGTTAAATCTGCTTGCCATTAAATTAAGATAGTCCAATATTTGAATGAGTGGATGAAATTCAGCAGCTAGGTGGGATGCTAAAACCTTTTTGAAGGGCAAGGGACCAATCTTTCACATCCTTTCACGTTGGATTTTTGGGCATCATGGAGCTGTTGTGCTTGAAAATAATTTTCTGTCCATGCAAACATCCAATTCATCTGGATTTAAAGTTTGTCAAAATGTAGGATGCTCATCTTCATGTCTTAGAAATTGTAATGCCCCTGAAGAGCGCCAATGTTTTTTTGGAATTTTAAATAAATAATATTACATATTCTCTTTATTTACCAATACTGATTAGAGTAGAAAAAATGGACTTTAGATTATCTTGAATGAATAAATAATATCCTGTGTTGTTACAGGAGGATATGAAGGAAAGGATAGAAGGCAGAGGAGCCATTGAAGGTTGGATGGTTAGAGAGCGAAAGAAACATTCAGCGGAGAGATGGAGTCGAAGCCACATGAAAGGTCTTTAGGAGTGGGAGATCAGAAATTGGAAGGCTCAACCTCATAGATTGGGACAAGAGTTTACTCGAGACAGAGGAACACACTTCCCACCTTTTTCCTTTTCAAACACTTCCCTTGTTGCAGGAACAAATGCAATCTTGTTGGGAAGAAGGAAAAATCTAGTAAAGAATGGTCTAATCTCAGAAGTTTCTTTGGAACTTCCTTGCTTGGAGATTTTTTTGAGCAAGGATGAGTTGGGAGATAAATCAAGGATTTCAACAAAAGAGACCTCATTGGTAAATCCGTTGGCGTATGGTTTTTGATCTAATGCATAGAATACTAGATCTTGGAAAATTGGGGGGAAGATTTCAAGTTCAGGACAATCCCAAATGGGTTCTTTCTTTTCATCTGTCTAGACAAAAAGTCAAGACAAAATATCTTGTCAGAAGGAATATGGATGCTGGATGGAGCCAACCTCTTCTTACAATAGTGGGTCCGAATTTCGATCTGACTAAATGCTCTCTAGGGTTTAACTACAATCAAGCTCTATAATCTGCCACCAAAATACTGGGAGAACAAAATCCTCTCAAAAATCGGTGAAAACTTGGGAGAATTTGTGAAAGTGGATGACAATGTTCAAGAAGATAGTTTAGGAATCTATGCTAGGTTATGTGTCAAAATTGATAGGTGTCTGCCAAAAATATTGGAGTTTTAGACACCATAAACATGAATACCCCAAGCATTAAAACAAAAAGAAATGAGTTTGGACAAAAAATGAGGTTAAAAAATTTGTGTGAAGCTTCAAAGGAAGGTGGAGAGAATAAGGGGGAAGAGTTGGACAAATGTTTGGGAGAGGTTAAGATAGATGGATGATCAACAACCAAAATCTCCTGAGCTGCCCTCCTCCATGGATAAGGGGAATGTCATGTCCTCTTTCCAAAAATAGCACTTACTAAAATATAGTAAGTTCCCACTGCCCAAAAATAGCAAATCAGGATCATGGGATAGCATTGGGGAAATAATATTTATTTAATATTTCATTTGTGTCAGTGCAATTTCCATACTTAGAGCAAATGAATATTAAATAAATAGATATTAAGTATTATTAATGCTCAAATAAGGCATGAGGATTTCTTGGAGTCTTTTTAGGAAATTTTGGAAAAGGGGAATCTTGCAATTTATTATTGCCTTTCTTGTAACGGACAAATCTAATTTTTGGAATCAAAAGACAATATTTTGGGAAAAATCAATAATGAGGATTTCACATGCAAGGCATTGGGATTTTGGCGCCTCCTTTGGACCTATGATAAAAAGGGAGGGCATTTTTCATTTGGGGATTATTGCTATTTGGTCATTTTTCTTCACAGAGCTGTTTAGCTTGTGGATTTCTCAGTGGGCGTTGGACCATTGGAGCTGGGAACTCATGGATGGGAGTTCATTAGTTTCAGATGATTGAGGATGGCCCTTGAATCATCAAGAGTAATCGCATCCAGAGGTTACCAATTGTGCATAACAGATTTGAGCAGATTTTCAGTGGTTTGGTGTGTAGGTTGCATTTGTGTTTGTGGAGTTTGGAGATTTAAGAGTTTGTGGGTTTGCTGCTGTTGCATTGTTGATGTTTGATGTACTTATTGCTGTACATATTCTGTACTTCATCTATTCCAGGCACCAAGTTTTAGCCGGAGACATTTGGGTGGATATTTTGTAATTTTTCTGAGTTTTTGGGTGTCCTGCGGATTGCAGAATTTGTGCTGTTGTTGGTATTTCATTGTAGAATTTTGTTGTAGGTTTTATTCTCTGTAGAAAATGTGATTTCAAGGGTTTTAATCGGAAAATTTAATTAAAATCATATTTTGGGGGTTTGGCACATTTTTGGGTGCATAGTTGTTATTCTGCAGCGTGTATTTCAACAAATTGTGGTGTAGTTTGCAGTCAATATTTGGAGTTTAATGTAGAATGATGTTGCTGTTCTAAATAAGTATTTGAGACTTGTATACTTGCATTTGCATCAGAAAAATAACATAAAATTAGTATTGAAGTGTTCACAGTAGTTTGGGGTTTCATTGGTTGTTGGCCGTTTTGTGGGTTTTATGTATAATCCAAAAAATCAATTGTTGGGTGAATCTGAAATTAATTAATCATTCTCAGATTGCTGTATAATTTTAAAATCTTATATTTGGAACATTACAGTGAATGGGGATAACATCTCTTCCCTAGCCATGTGTGAAAAAGATCCAAAACTCGAGAAGCTTGATCTCCTACCAAGCCTAGATGATTTGCGTTCCAAGATAGCACCCTTGAGGAATTCCTTCCAATCTAAAATGATGCAGAAGAGGATGAGGCTCCAGATGAAGACCTAGAATTGCAAACAAAAGAAGTGTTAGCCATCTCCCAATTAGAATCATTAAAGACTAAACCTAATTGCAGGACAAAGGGTAAAAGAGGCCACAAACTTGTTAAGGACAAAGCTGCTGAAGAAGTTAAGGTAGACAAACAACAAGATATTTCCATATATAAAAGTCCTAGAACTAGGAGGTGGAAGTCCTTCCATAAAAGCCATGAAGCTCTTTTCATGGAATGTTAGGGGCCTTAATGCCTCTAACAAAAAATGATTGTTAAAACCTCAACTCGAATTGCAAAGAGGAGACAATTTTTGACTCGAGAGTGAAAACTATCAAAGGAAGATGGGGATGTCTTGGTTAAAAGATGGAAAGGATGGGAGGGTGATTGTGCTAGTGCCGAAGGTGCTTCGAGAGGTCTAGGAAACTTATGGTCTCCAGTAACTGTTAAGGTGGACATCCTAGCTTGGGGATCCAATTGGCAACTTTATAGGATTAGAAATTTCAAAGAGAATTTTTCCTTTTGTTTATTCAACATCTATGGCCTTGTTAGGTACATCCTCAAAAAAAGATTGTGGAATCAATTATCCCAGATTCCCAGCAACTCCATAAATTGATGGCAAAGCTGGAAATCCTTGGGGGTGACTTTAACACCATTCTCTCTAATAAGGACAAATAGGGACTTTGAGGTCCAATTAGGCTCAGTAGGATTTTGTTTTATTTGTTAGGATATGGAGTCTTTTGGATGTTGAACCACAAGGAGGTCCCTTCACATGGACAAATAAACGATTTGATTTCAACAACTTTGTGGAAAGGGGCTAGAGATTCCTTCTCTACCCATTACGGATCTACCAAATTGGCATGTTGCTAGCAGAATTTTTCCTATATTTAGACCACTATCCTCTATCAATAGTGGGTGATTCCTTGCTAAGTGGAGCTCCCTTTAAATTTGAAGTAATGTGGTTCAGAGAGCCAAACTTTATCAACTTAGTAAAAGAATGGTGGAACAATGCCCCAAAGATGGGTTGCTCAAAAGTGTTCGATATGTCCAAAAAGTTATCCTACATCAAGGGATGCATCAAAGAATGGAATAGACACAACACTTAAAAATTATCATCGCTAAAAAACTATGAATCTAAGCCGAATTGGAATCTCTAAATGAGAAGATATTTTAAGATGGCATGGATCAATCATCCTATACCAAGGAGGAGGAGCTTTTGGTGGTCCTCATGGAAATCCAAACAAAGGGAAGAGATCTTTTGGAAACAAAAATCTAGAGAAATGTGGCGTAATGAGGGAGATAGAAACCTCAAGTTCTTTCACAACTCCACTCAAGCCTAAAGAAGTGTCAGTAGAATTGCAGCCATCATTGACATGCTGGAAGACAAATGAAATTGGGGAGGAGGCTATTGGCTTTTCTGAAGATTTGCTTGGCAATATAAATGCCACCCCGTTTGATTGACATCAACAACTACTTTGAGCATCCTTGTTCTGATCACAAAGGTTTAAAATAAAATGCCCATGGCCCCTTTTTCCTTGGAAGAAGTCAAAGGGGCCCTTTTCCTTATGCACAGGGATAAATCCCTTGGCCCTGATGGCTTCTCGACAACATTTTCTCAATCCCATTGGGGCATTGTGGGAAAGGAGGTTAAGTTAGTAGTGGAGGAATCTAGAAAAAAGAGAACAATTTTAGAAGAAATAAATTGCACCTTCATAGGTCTCATTCTGAAATCAAATGCTCTTGCCACATTTGTAGAGTTACACCCTATAACTTTGTGCAACATAATTTACAAGATCTGAAAGGCTATGTCGATCAGGCTAAAAACTATGCTCCCCCAAGTTTCTGGGACGGGGATGAGGGGACATGGTTTTTTTTTGGCCATTTTTTAGGGGACAGTAGGGGACGACTTTTTAAAAAAAAGGAAATTTTAAGATCTAAATATGATAACATTGATAAGACATTCATCATAGACATTATAGAACCTTAAAAATAAATACATAACGATAACATTAGACTTGAACCTTACAAACCTTACCACACTGTGTATGTAATTCTTATCTTGATTCTCTAAAACTCTCCAATATAACCTAGTGTATTACTGTGTTTCTTGTAACTGGGAGGTCTGCACTTGTATAGAGAACCATTACCTGGTCAAAATGATAATGCACTGAAAGATTTACGAAAACTTGGACCTAATCTCTTAATAAAACAGATTTCAATACCACATCAAATCCATTTTTCCATTGGAGCCCCTAGACTTGAAAACTACACAAACTTGTTGCAATATTAAACTTGGACTTGATGTTTTATCCTTTCTAGCTCATTTATAGTTTCATGTCTGTGAATACCCAAACAACATAGCAGAATGTGAGCTAGCAAGATGATGCCATTTGTCAATCATTTGCACCATCGAGTATATCACATACAAAAGGGATTCAGAACTAACCAAAGGTCTCGATAATGAGATTGTGAGATGACAACACTTGGCAAATGCCCACACCATCCCCTGGAATTTAATACCTTTCAAGCTAATTAGCCATAAGACCTAGGCATATGACTAGACCATGACATTCAATAGGCTTAACTAGTTTTCAAAATACAAGTTTAGGGCACAAAAACAACCCAGTGACATGAACAACCTTTTGAATGCATGTAGACATGATCACATCAACCCATGAAACTGATTTGCAAGCCAAAATTTGGAGACAAACACAACAAAATCTTGCAAATCAAACAAGGTTCCAAAGGAGTGGAACCCAAACATAAATTTTCTAACCAAAGACCAAAAACTTGTTAGGGGAAGGAACATGGCCCAACCCAAGTTAATATTGAAATATTAAGAATGACTTGGGTCAAAGAGGAGAAAACTTAATGATAACAAAAACTTTGTAATTCTTTAAGTCAAGATAATACGAAATTAACCTGATAAATCAACTTTTATCAGTCAATTAAACTCCCTTTTAAAATAAGAGAAAACTACAATATTTTAGTCACACAAATAAGTCACATGTCAACACTATAGCCACTCCATAATGCAAACAGTATGGTATGCAACATAAAGACATAATACACAGTGCAATGGCTAAGTTCATATTTGTTTGGTCATTAAGAGCCGATGTAGTAGGGTATCACAGAATTGGTCTCCCCTTTGGTCCACATAGTCCATATCCTGTGCCCCACACAATCACAAACAAACAATGATCATGCTGAATAATTATAATACCAGTAGTAATTAAATAAGAAAACACATTAATGATAATCTCAAAATATCATAATCATAAATCATGTCCTACATTATTACATAATCATTAGTTAAATGTTTAAGTTCAATTTAATGAAATTCCTAGTCCAAATTACTACAGGACTGCAGACTAGTTCATAAGTTTTAGTTTCTAGGGATATGACATAGGGATTCTTGAAACAACATCCTATATATTCAGAAAAATCAAGACTATAGAACAATTCTTCAATAGCTGATAAAGTGTATACCACTTGCATAGAGCTCTAAAGCGGCTTTCCAACACTATAAATATGGGTTCAATCTAAGTCTGTATGCAAACGTTATGTCTTCCAACAGGTGTGGTGGCAAATTACTAGATGACGGTCATTCAACCATGAAATTTAACTATGCCCAAAAAATAATTTAAATTTGAAACCCCCTACCAAAATTAAAAAGATGGCAAGAAAACACCTAATAGTGCTATGAGGCATGGACACATATGCAGATTATTTGTTGACTACTATCATTGATTGTGCTCTAATTGGTATGCTGATTGGATTGATGACTTGGTTCTGATAGGGAAAACATGTACAAATAGGCACAAATTTGGCCTATGACACTCATATTCATGATAGTAACACAATCCAATCTTTAGGAAAATTTCAACATTTTGCACTTGACCTATATGACTCAATGAGAACGTACCACAAGGCATCCACAAAATGCTGGATGCAACCCACTATATTCTACATAAAATGCAATGTCCCATTGATATCCTTGTGCTGACATTGTTATCAAGTTTTAACAAAATCAAGTGAAATGGCATTGATGGGGGTTGAACCCAATCCTTCAAGCAAGCAACACCTTCACAGGAAGGGCATGGTCAGCTGGCTATGGCTACTACCGCAACTAACTACCACCACACTGCAGTAATATTGTTTATGTTATCAGAAACCATTCCACTTGCCTTGTTGCTGGTCACCCATCTGTCTGAGCATTTTGCTGCACTTTTCTTTTGGCCCAGCATTGCCCATTGATTGCTAGAGCTAGGTGGGATAGTAATGGAAATATTCTGGGGTGAATTTGAGGTGGATGTAAACAAACAAATATTTCAGCAAACCAAAAATGAACCCTTGACTAGATCTTGCAAGGAATTCAAAAATACAACGAAATCCGATCCATGCTGAACTGAGCAAGACTTCTTTAGAAACCCTTGATCATGTATATAGATAAAATCTCACATTAGAAGAGGCACACGTGCTTAGTTCTTAATGAACGAACTTCACCTTGCTTCTTTTTCACAAGAAATGTAGGATTCGAGGTGGAATATTTTCTTTGCTTACAGAAAATGTTGGATCACAAAAGGAGCCTTTACTGAACAAAATTCCGCGACCTGATACATAATAAGACATTGCCACATCTTCACACCCACTTTCTGCAAAGGACCAGAACCTAGGGAGTTTAAATCCTAAACTCTGATACCTTTAAGAATTATGCATGTGGGATCATATTGAACGAAAATGTAAACGCCACAAGCAAAGAAAATGAATGCCGATATGTAAAGATGTTAGAAGACATAAAAAAGAAGAAATCTCTTTCTAATGTAATAATAAAGACCCAAGAAGGCACTAACACATGGAGGCTCATTGACACATGTAGGCCCATTAACACATGGAGGCTCATTGACACATGTAGGGTCCATAAACACGGTAAATGGGACCTATATAAGATGCACGTAACCCAATGGCATGCCACAAGCATTTGTAACTCAAAGGAACTTGACAAGATGTGATTTATGCATTCTAATATAGGGGGCCTAATGGGAAGGCTTGTGAACTGCATAGAGGAGGGATAGGTTTTGAATCTAGAGTGGTTAGGGTAATGTATGCCATAGTTTGAACTTTGAACAAATGTAACTTATAAGATAAATGAAGAGAAACCAATCCCCTCATGGGTTTTGACAACAGGGGTCTCATACACCAAATTAGTGTCTGGCTTGGCAGTAATCTAAAAACCTGCCTTTATCTTTAAAAAAGGTCTTTGATTTAAAAAGAATATTCTCTGGAATATATTATTTTTGGTGTGTTTTAACTCTAGTTTAAAGTTAAGAGTTGCTGTAGTTATTTCTCTCAGATTATTTGTTTCGAGAATTGTGAATATCTCTTGGCTTGCAACTAAATTGGTTGAACATCATATTCAACATCTCAGCTGAAATCTGTGATGAAAGCTCTTACAGTTATCATTTTCGACTCAACTATGTCTCATTGTATATCTCAAATTTGAATGTTATGGAAGAGTAGTTCCTTGATTAAAGTGCTTGCAGTCATTTAGACTCTACTAAATCCTGCAAACCCAACCTAAAATGAATTCATTTTCAAATGAAATCTTTGACAGTAACTTGACTCTAAATGGAAATTACATTGTTTGTTTGCAGCATAAGTTATAGTTACTTTTAGAACTGAGTCAAACACACTTTTATGAGACACTCTGTGAAGAGTAAAGTCCTAAATCTATGTCATAAACTTAAAATGCTTGTTAGCAGCCATCTTGTGCAATCAACCAGAATAGACAAGTTACGCAGTCTTGCAGCACTTTTAAGTGCTGGGGAATATCTATTTATAGGATTTAATGGAAGCAAATTATTAATATCCTTCCATGTAATCAGCAATCAAATTGTAGCCTTTTTCACTTGTTTTGTTCAAATTCCTATTACTAAAAAATGATCTTCATTGTGTTGTTAGAAAAGCTTTCACGTAGTAACCCATGCTCTGCAACTTAGGATTGGTTTACTTTAGGTGTTTGCTATAGTTGGTAACCTCTGCCTGAAATGGTCACTGTGCTCAAAATTGAACTTAAGATCAGAAAATAACTACTCAGCAGCACTTAGTTTGTAATTTTATATTGTCCTGCACTGCTGTAGTAGAATTTTTTTTTTGTGAAATACGTTAAATGGTTTGATCTTATTTTGTGTTCATTAAGTTGAAAATCATCAAAATCTGAAACTATTGTGGTATTAAAGTAGTTCAAGGGTGTTATTTGTGCCTGCAGGTTAGTTCTTTAGCAATGAGTTGAGGCAGGATTTAAGTCCTAGTCTTAAATGAGGAAATATTTATCACCAATTATTTATTTACTAACTTATTAATTTTTTATTAAAAAATGAGTATAAAGACAATTTAATATCATCTGCCCCTTTTTAATAAGTAGATTACTTAAACTCGTGTGGTATGGGAGGTAGTTTTTCATTCAACAACATTATCATCATTGTTTCATGCAAATATGGTCATACTTATTTCTCATCATTGTAATTTCGCTGAATTGCAATGTTAACATTCACTGAGTTTCATCTTATGTATGGCAATTTATGCACAACTGAAAAAATTCAATAGTTTTATTTACTGGGCTGTGAGAAATTAGCACTTCCACTGTTTCCATTATATGAACAAAGAGATAGGTTTGGAAATCAGGCATATGCATTAAAACACAAAGAACATGGATAAATATTGTACAATATGCTTTGCTCGAAACTTTTAGAAATTATTTCATTTCCCTTTTATCTTAGTTGGGCACTGACTTGGCTGTTTTATAAATAAAGGCATATTCAACTGTTGGTACACCGGATTATATAGCCCCTGAAGTCTTATTGAAGAAAGGTTATGGAATGGAGTGTGATTGGTAAGTTGAAGTTGCAATGGTTGAACTAGTAACTTTTTTGCTTTATGCCAGACCTTTTAGCTAAATAGATTGGGTTTTGATTTATTTACATTATTGTCTCATCAGGTGGTCACTTGGAGCTATTATGTATGAAATGTTGGTGGGTTATCCACCATTTTATTCTGATGAACCAATGTCAACATGTCGAAAGGTAAATGCATCTTTGTGTCATGTGCTAGCTCTTTTGATATTTTGGAAAGTGCGAGAAGCCCAAAATTAGCATATTTGAATTTTTAAAAAAGTTTTTGTAACTAATTCATTAACCATTTAAAAATTATTAGAGAGCATTTTCTGAAGCTAGCGATTGGCTCGACATTAACAATAAACTTCTGAATTCTTTGCTAATTTTGTGATTAGGGTTCAATGACTTACAAATTTTCTTACTCACACTTAGACCTCCTATATTCCTGTGTTTAAAATCTCTTTATTTAGAAAAAAATAAAATTTAGTCTGAGGCATAATCTAGCAACCTAACCAGAAGACTGAAATCAACACAATTTTTTTTTCATTTTATTTTCTGAATTATTCGTCAGGATAGGACCTTACTCATGCACTACTACATAAGCCAAGATGATTCATTATATCCAGTTCAATTATTCACCTTAATACGGTTTGACATACTGAGGTGATTGCTGGTTAGCATGTTACTTGGATCTCTTAGTAACCGAACACCAGTTATCGCTCACCAATCCAGGCCAAATTACTCTCATCTGATTGAAATCGAGCTTAACAGGCAAACGGTTCATCTCTGAAAATTGTGGGGATTAATTTTGGATTATCAAAAGTCTCCTATGGTCTCCGGCTAAACGCTTTTCAGATATTCTGAAATGCTCAAAGGTCGAGTTCTACTTAACCATCGGGGTTTTCTTAACAGTCTGAAGATCTTAGGATTGACTTAATGGTCATCTGTTGATCTGCAGATCCTTTGAGATGGTTTGGTAATCCAAAAGCAGGGTCCACTTTACATGCAGATGTCTTACTTTCTAACACATGGCACAAGGATTCCTCCGATGTCTCATGCGAATGTGTTCAGAGAAAAGGCTTGGCCTGGGAAAAGTCTGAACCTGACCTGATATTAAACTAGGTTTAACTTTGATATCGACTTCGAATCACATATCAGACCTGAAATTTGGAATTGTGCTTCAATCATGGGCTGTTTTAGACCCAATCAACTTAAATTTAGTTTTATTGATTTAAAATTTGGGGAAGACTTGACCGTAGTTAGGCGCTTGTAAGCAGGTAGGCTAGTCGGGTTTTAGGGTCTTTACCATTATTAAATATTATCACTGGTTTGATTATTCTTTACTGTAGGCTTTGGAATCAAAGTGACAATACCGATGTCTCATGCGAATGTGTTTAGAGAAAAGGCTTGGCCGGGGAAAAGTCTGAACCTGACCTGATATTAAACTAGGTTTAACTTTGATATCGACTTCGACTCACATATCAGACCTGAAATTTGGAATTGTGCTTCAATCATGGGCTGTTTTAGACCCAATCAACTTAAATCTAGTTTTATTGATTTAAAATTTGGGGAAGACTTGACCGTAGTTAGGCGCTTGTAAGCAGGTAGGTTAATCGGGTTTTAGGATCTTTACCATTATTAAATATTATCACTGGTTTGATTATTCTTTACTGTAGGCTTTGGAATCAAAGTGACAATATCTGGAATCCAAAACATCTTAGGCTTCAATTTGTCTTTGCACATAAAACATCCTTCACCGCTTGAAATTTAATCTGAAATCATCCAGGATGCAAAATATACTTAACTTGTTTTAATTTCAGGCTGGATGACATTAGACAAACCTATGACCTGGCAGGACCCACTACTATGTGGCACCATTGCATACACTGGAATTTAACTTGTTTTCTTGACTGAAAATCCTGGACTTGATTGGACTTTAAGCTGGATTTGAACAACTTTCAGCTCCATTATTTCTTTGGAGCACTTGGGCTTAAGAAGTCATTCAAGAGCTAGCAATCGGATCTGAAAGGAGATTTCAATGGAATTGATTACAGTATCAGTTCTGCTTTTGGTTTGGGGTGCATCTTGGAAAAAATGTACCTAAGAGGTCCAACAAGGATTTATTATGCGAATAGGTCCTAGGGCCCATTTGGAAAAGATTTCGGATTTTAAGTATAGCAAGCTGCTCAGGCAGAAAGGTTCTATTGATGGCACAGTGAACTGGGAGGGATGCGTTTCTCAACTTTGCAACTGACCTACAATTCCTGGGGCGCAATTTTGTGCACATCGAGGCAATTGCTTGGACGAGGTTGAGTGGGTTACACATTACGATTGTTCACTACAACTCAACACTTGGCACTCTTGAGTTAACTCTGATGTACTCAACAATTGAGATATTCGAATTTTACATCCGATTTGACCAGGGTAGAACTGGGTTTCAGTTTTTTATTTGCTTCGGACCACTCGGGAATGAAATAGTGGGGAAGAAGCTTCAAAATGATTTTGAACCCAATATGCCCTAAAACCTTATTTACTAACGCTTGACATTTGGAAAGAAAAAAAGGAAAATTTAAGTAGGCAATCAATGGTTCCTTGTGCGAGTATCCAACAGGTGATATGATTTTGTGCCACATAAAATGGACACATGGCACAATTGCTCACCACGACAATCTGGGAATATATTTTGATTAGAATCTAAGAGTAACTAAGGTAGAAGCTTAGGCAATCGGAACTGAAATGTATTTAACCTTGATGAATTCTATTTCAGATCCAGAATGTGGTGAGAGCAACAAGGTAAATTTATCCCAAAGGGAGTCTGAAGTAGATTTGAATGCGAAAAGACTTTCTTCACTGGTTTAATTTCCAAGCTTTGTATCCACTTCATGGGACTCAACTTTCGTGATGATGACATCTAGATAATACCTGGTGTAATCTAGCTTTTTTCTCAAGGTAATGTGCCAGGCTTTCGCATTTCTGCAAACTGGAGATTGGACCATTGTTTAACCAGGTACAAGAGAAACCTAAGGCAAAGGCTTTAAATAGCGGATATGAAATGGGTCTCAATTGGGTTGATAAATTATTTTGGCTCAGCTTTTTTCTTGGAGTAAATCTCATCAAAAGTTAGATAGAAGAGGTCCAAGGAGATTTCGGATGCGAAATCTCTTAGAATTCAGGTTAATCAAGATTTCGGCTTTGGGATTCAAAACAAACAATTCATGGGAAAAACTGCTACAATTGATACGTTTCTCTAGGGACACGTGGCTAGATCTCGCTAACCTTGGATTGTTAAAAGTTAAAACTGAATGGTTATTATCCCGGGGACCAGGCAAATATAAGGCTTTGTACATCAACAGAGAAAACAAAGACTGTAGATAATTAAGCATATCAGAACAACAAAATTTTTTATAGTCAGATAAGCTAAACACAAATCTAATCATGTAGATGTATTTACTTCTTAATAGAGTGAGGGTAGTCATCTAGATTCTTTTTCCTTACAGCTATACTTCCCACAGGGTCTTGGCATTGTTTAGGTAGCATCCATATCACAGTACGTAAATTAATCCATTACAACAGTTATTCTATTTATTCATCCAATTTAAATCAGCAAGAATTTTCAATAGAAGTAAATAGGCCTTAAGAAAGCTTTAGGACTCATTTCATCCTTTCGGAGTCCTCTTAAACTGATTACTTGTCTTAGTGGGTTCGGATTCACAGACAAACAGTTTATATAATTTCTTACAACTATTTCACGATTAGCTAGAAATAAGCAACCGAGTTACATAATTTCTCTTGGTTAATACATTAGAGAATTCGATACAACTGGCACTGAATATACATATTACAAAAGACAGCATTCATCATTTAACAAGTATTTGAATATCATATGTGTTTCCACACAGACTATTTTCCATTATAATGGGACTCCTTAATTCCTCTAGCTGGTTGTTCTAATCTAGATAATAGCCTACATGTTAGCATAACGAATTAGAGCATAAAACATATATTACACTACATGTTAGTATCATCCTACAATAGAACACATCAGTATTCCATTGCAACTCAAGATTTGTAGGGTTGAGTGTTTGTCATGGGTGGCCTTTAAGGGCATTTTAATATCTACTTTGAACATGCGGTCAAACCATAGGAAGTGGGTCTGCTGTTCCACCTGACTACCCTCAGAATGAGTGACCAGCTTCGCAATGGGTAATCTGAACTGGTAATCTAGTTTTGCTTCGAGTTAATAGCTGTCGGCCAAACCAGAACTCTCTCTCTGCTTCTTCCTATACATCTTGACATCTAGACCTCTCTCTACTCCTCTGGATAATTTACCATGGTAAGTTTACTATCTCAGAGTTTAGCTCTTCCCTCTTAACAACTTGACATTCGGCTACTGATAAAAAAATGACAATCCCCCTTACCTTCACTTCTGCAGGCTTTATAGCACTATTTCATCTGATTCTCATGGACCCTTGGTGTTTTTCCATAGGTTAATTCTTTGATGTTTAATAATGCTTGGTCATTATCCCTCGATTCATTGGACTGGGAAACCTTAATTCCTCCCGGTGGCTATTTCTCAACTCTTGGATTCCAGGTGTAATTTCCTGTGTTGCTCGTGGCACTCTGCTGCTCTTTTGGTCCATTCAGATTCTTGATGACCACCAACCTGTTCACCACGTATCCATCTGGCTAGGAATATTATTTGGGTTACCACATTCTCCAGGTAAATATTCTCTGACATTCTCTTTATGTTGATTCTGATGTTTTATGTGATCTACCATGTTTTTCTTACTGGGTTTTTTCGCTGTACCATATGATGTGCCACCAACTGATTGCCATGCTGGCTTTCTGCTGACTTGATTCCCATTTGGTTTACATTAGACACCCACTTCTAATGTGGTTGGCTTTCCACCTGTGACCTGCACACGTGGCGTCCGGATTGTTGCAAGGTGTGCGCCCTTGGTCTCCTTGTGCTGTGCAGCGCAGCGCTTGGGTTTGTGACAAGGCTTAACCGCCTCCCGTGGATTCATTAATTGTGGCGGTTGTATCGGGCATTAACAGGCCGATCTTTTGGTGCAACGGCAACCGTCTTTCGAACAATTGGTATTAGAGCCTGGGTCACGGGTTTGAACCCCTCGCTTGCACTGGGGGGGGGGGGGTGGTTGCAAGGTGTGCGCCCTTGGTTTCCTTGTGCTGTGTAGCGCAGCGCTTGGGTTTGTGACAAGGCTTAACTGCCTCCCGTGGATTCATTAACTCTGGCGGTTGTATCGGGCATTAACAGGTCGATCTTTGGTGCAACGGCAACCGTCTTTCCAACACGGATAAATCACGACATCGGATATAATTAAACCTTGATGTTTAATTAGATTTTCCAGGGCATATATCATTTAGTTTAGCCATAGATTACACCTGTGATCATAGTTGTTTGCCAGACACTCAAACGTTTATCTTAAATCAAGAATAACTGATCATACTTTTCTTTTTATAATGTCTTAAGACCATCCAAATATTTATTTATCCTTCTTAGTTTCTCTAATCCGTTTAATACTTCAGGCTTATATTTTATCAAATATCTGGGGATTCATCAATATTCATTAGAACCTGTTGGTAAACATTCATCACATATTATATTTAATATATGATTCCAAATCTGGGTCCCAAATCCCAGGGGTGGTGGTAACGCGTTACTACACAGTGTAAGAAAAATAAGTGATGCTACTATATGGCTACTTTGTTCAAAAGTCTCTCAAATTTCCTTGAGCAGCTTACATTTTATTTCTTTGGATCTGTTTGGTTTATCTGAGAGGGATTTTACAATTCTATAGTGCTATGAAAGTCCTCTATGGTGCTATGGAAGCCTACACAGTGCTACAGAAAGTATGCACAGTGTTGCAGAAAGTATTCACAGTGCTGCAGAAAGTTATGTGGAGTAATGGGGATCGCTCTGGAACCTGGAATGATGCTGCAACAGAAAGTTGCAGCCATTGGGGCATTACTGCTGTTGCTATGGATCGAACTCAAATGCCTCAAATGGTTTGTTCCTTAAATATAATAGCATATTCAATACATAGCAAAACATTTTAATGAAAGTTTTAGGTGCAACAGTTGAAAGATTTAGATGCTATACTCAAAAATCTGTTTGCATTATAATCTAATATCATTTAAAACATTATCACAGCTTCAAATTAACATTATTTCTTTTTATTAATAATTGGAGAGCTTACTAGGCAATATACTGAGACTATACATAACAAAAAAATATTCAACTCAGTCTTTTTTCACAGAATAAATTCTAGACTTTATATTAAGCACACACAAAGATAATAATCTGGCTTTCAATATTCAAGATATTGATCCAACAAACTCAAACACTTATAAATCCCAGAGATTACTGCTTTTTCACCAATATGACTATAGAGGTACAATATTTGCTTTAGTAATTTTGATATAACAATTTCCATAGAGGTACTTTCGTTACAGTATGCATGTAGCAAAATAATATATAGTGTCTTATTCTGATACAGATGTTTAAAACCACACATTAAATGTTCAATGTACCACAACAAAGCTGCATAATGGATCTCATATATCAGGGATCATCCATATAATGCTTTGTTTTAATTTACATTGTTCCCACAGGAAACGAGAGCACACTGTCACAATGAGTCTGTTAGAAGTACTGGGTAAAATTTGTGTAAAACAATTTCAGCGAGGCTTGCCATGGCTTAATGCTTGTCAGAAAAATACAATCAGCATCAAATGCCTGAATAGGGATGGGGACAGTGAGCCCTCCAAGGGTGGCCCTTTCCACCCTTAACCATCAGTAGACAGTTAGCCAAGGGAAGAAACAATAAACCACAGGAAGATTGCCATGACCATATCCTAGAGCCTTCTACTAATTACTTAAGTCTTCCCAATTAAATGATGCTAAAGTTGTTCAGTAGCAACAACCTAGTTGCTGTAGAAAGTTGTTTGGTTGTCGCATAAAGTTGTTCAGTTGTTTCATTATGTTGTTCTATAGCTTGCTTTAATAGTTTTAACTTTTAACAGATTAACAAGTTAATGAGTACAGGGCAATCAGGTTAGGAGTAGGTAAGGGACTTATTACACATTCTTATGCAACTTACACAACCCAAATCTGTTCATGGTGGGCAGCCCTAATTCCCTTTATACATGAATATCATTCAATGTCTTTGAATCTTTTTATAAATGGATATCAATCATTTTATATGTTTCCCCTTATACATGGATAATGGTTACTTTCTCTGATTCGCCCTATTCATGATATCAGTCGTTTTCTCTCTACATCTTCCAGAAATGAAAGGCACAAAAAAATTGACAGATATGTGGCTCAAAAACCATGGGAGTAGTGTCATCTCTTCCATGGATTTGGCCTAAACAAGATGGTGGGCCTTGAGCCAATTTTCCATCCACGTCCACAGTAGCTATCCTGCTTTCACCTTTTTCTATTTTGTAACTGTATATTCTAGCATAATTAGCATTTGGGATTTAAATATTTAGTTGCTACAACATGTTCATTACAACAATTATTTTAACTACGCTTCCTCTAAAATACTCATATGTTGATATATAAGTCTCAAATATAAACCACTTCTAACTGAATCACTTTATATTCATCCAGCCGTTAACATCTTCTAACAGCTGAGAACATCCTCTTCCTTTTGTTGGTTGTCCTCCTTTCCTCTGCACAATTTTATCTTTCAATTTCTTCCCAAGCCAGCCTTCTGTAAATGCAAGGGAGCACCCACCCTTAATATTTGTCCATCTTTTATAATTGTTCCAATCTTTCATATGACCAACATCTATGTTGAATCCTCTTTTAGTTCACAGTTTCTTTACTTCAATAATAGATTTGCATGGGTAATTAACTACATATTGAACCTTCATTTACTGTTTCTTCATTTCAATAACAAATTTGCATGAGTAATTTGCTCATGGATTGACAACACAAATCGTTCTTCAGTTATTCTATTGTTCTTTAAAACAACTCCCAGTTCTGCCTTTAAATGGGTTGCACGTTTCTAGGAAATTTAATTTAATTTTTTTTTTATTCCTCTCATAAACAAACTAGGTGTTTTAAAACAGCATTTAATTAATTATTATCTGAATTTCTAAAATGGGAATGATTTATAAATGCCTTTTTAATTTTTTTTGTAAAAATGTGCAACACATGGTTGCGGTTCATATTATCCAAAGTTAAGATGTATGCATAGAAATGGTTAAACCCACTAGAATCTATGGTCATAGCAATTTTTTGTAAAGAACTGTTTCAACCACGGTTGAGCTACCAACATAGCTAGTCTTTCATCCCTTTTTCCCATCTGCACATGTCAAAAGCTCAAGAACATCTATTGGAAAAATAATAAAATAAGAAATGTTTTTAATTATTAAAATTTTGCATAAATAAAATACCACTTAGAGTAGCCATTCATAATGAAAGTTTTCCAATATTAATCTATCATTTGTTTAATCTGGCCAACATACCAATAATAATGTCTTTGGAATTGTGTGAAATTATCAATAATGGCATGGTAATCTAATTAATGTCTAAATTGCACAAATTTGTTTATGCTCTCTAGGGGGGTCTAAGTGCTTTTGCAACAATGAGGAAAAGAAAGGGGGAGAGAGGGTACCTTTGCTTGAGGCCACATTTAGTAGGAAAGAACTCTGTGGATATGCCATTGATTAGCATAGAGAAAGTGGCCAAAGAGATAAAACTTTATACCCGATTTTGGCATTCTTCACTAAAATTGAATATGTCGAGGATTTGTAGAAGAAAATCCCATGACACTGACATAAGCCTTGTTCATATCCAGCTTCAGCAGCATACCATCTTTTTTCTTGCTTTTGATTGAACAAATAGTTTCATGGGCAATGACTATGCCATCTAAAATTTGTCTACCTGCAAGAAACTTGCTTTGCTCTTCTAAAATGATGCTCTCCAAACATAACTTCAACCTCTGAGCCATTACTTTGGTAACAATCTTATACACCACATTGCACAAGGCAATGGGCTTAAAAGCGTCAAAATATGCTTGATATTTGACCTTAGGAATGAGGGCTAGGAAGGTGGAGTTCCAACTTTTAAACCTAGCTTTCCTAGCTTTGCACTCTTCAGCTGTTTTCCATACATCTTCCCCTACGATATACCAATTGTTTTTGAAAGAATCCATCTTGGAATTCATTAGGACTAGGAGCTTTCTTAGCACCATGAGAAAAGGTGGCCATCTTGACTACCTCCAGTGTCAAGGGTTTCATCAATGTCTCATTTTCCTTCTTATTGATGAGCTTAGGGATGTTGTTTGAAAGGAGGTCCTATGCCTCACAGTTCTTAACTGGGTCGCTGTCTAACAACTCTTTATAAGAGTTCTCCTAGCCTCTATATTTGTTATTTCATTGCTTGAAGGGGGAACTACGCTTTCAATCTTATTTACTTGCCTTGTAATATTGGTTGAGAGATGAAAGTACTCAGTATTTCTGTCTTCTTCTTTTAGCCATTTAAGTCTAGATTTTTGCATCCAGAACAGTTCTTCCCTTCTCAGGATAGTGTCAAGTTCATCTAAGAGACCGCATTCCTTATATCTATAATTCCTAGTAAGGCTTTTGATGGCGTTCTCTATTTCTAGATCATGTAGTTCTCTTCCTTATATCTATAATGTCTCTCATTGTGTCTCTATTCCATTTTCTCACTTGTGTTTTGATAGTACTGAATTTTCTTTGGAGGATGTATCTTTTTCAGCCCTTTATCTCTGTTATCCTTTATCTTTGCAAACAATTTGTTAGGATGCTTAAACCATAGAACTCCATTTTGAAGGGGAAAAATCTTTGATTTTAGTTCTTTGCAAATTTCAAGCCAAATCGACAATGATATAAACCTGCGAAAGGGAGAACTTGAGCCAAGAAGGCCATTGGATCTACGGCCCATTCTGAATTAATGAAGAATCTGTCTGGATGAATTTAAATACATGCTTCTCCATCCTTCAATTACTCTAGGTAAACCAACCCTGTTTCAATTTCCTGTCAATCAATGCCAGATCAAAGCAGAGGGCCCCAAACACTGTAGAGCTAGAGGCTGACAGAATATTTCTGCTAGATTTCTTTTTGGGGCACAAAATGGCATTAAAATCTCTCCCACCACCCATTTCTTATCTGGGAATTGCATCCTAAATTCCCTTAGTTCATCCTAGAGATGAGCTATGTCCCCTTTTGAGCTGTGGCCATATATGTTGGAAATAATGACCTTATAATTTTCTTGCATGCCAATAAGCCTCACATGGATGGTTTGGTGGGAGGAAGCAAGCATTGTTCCAGAAAATCATTGTTCACCCCAAAGCAAAGCCAGACCACCAGTTGCACCGACTGTCTTAGTTACCACGTTTGTACTCTTATGCCAAATTTTCTTGAAGAGACTGTTCATTGAGCTGCGAGTTGAAGAGGGGTCTACCCTGCAACTTTCTGCGACAGACCTGTTGGATTCCCTGTTGGCTACAATGGAATACAGGCCCTGCTGAAAATGAAAGTTAAAGTGTATCTGCAGATGCAATTGTGGACGGTGGCAATTTGCTTGGTTGGTTGGTTGTGCCTTTTTGACAGAGCTTGAATGCATCTACGGACACCCTGCTGCCCGGTCAGATGCTGAGCTTGAATTCTAGCATGTATTCCAAAGCTTCAACTACAAACTTCTCCTCAGGCCAATTTGGGATTGTCATTGACAAGTATGGGGATCTGGTGCTTTATCCAGTGGAGTGGCTGGAGGATGAAGGTGCTTACTCGAAAAAGAAGTGATAACACCTCAAAATATTATTATTATAGTTATGGGTCCAATAAATTGAAGTTTGATCCCAGTGGGCTGTTGTATTTGGTAAATAGCAATAATTACTGCCTTCACATCAATAAAAAAAGCACATGCTTTTTAGCTCCTTGTAAGTGTCCACCAAATGCGTATTGTTAAATGTTAATTATTTACAATGCTTTATATTTACTTATTTATTTAGTTTTTAAATTGTTAATTTACATTTATATACAATCTTAAAATAAATATACATTTATCCTTATAAATGTATGCCGTATGTGATTTTTTTTTGATCCTTGAATCAGTCTTAAGGGAGCCATACCCCATAAATTAAAAAAGAAAAAATTCAAAAACTGCATGCCCTTAAAATAGGGGTGCAAAAGGACACCAACAGATCGGTTAGCACCCTAAAAGGCTAGTGGCCCAGTGGTTCTCGCCTGCCCATCATGGGAGTGCAGAGTCATATTACTCTTCTCATTTCCTACTGATTTTTGTTTCCGTTTAACCGTTATCCATTCATTATTATCATCCTCAAGTGGAGGATTCTCCACAGCTGGAGAGGCCTTATTGTTTTCTGTTTTTTACTTTTAGTAGCTGATGAATAGTTGTCTGAAGTTTATGAGATCTTCGTATGTGATATCAAAGGATTTTTAGGCTTAGATACCTTCATATCTGGAGCATTATCGCTTCCAACCCCAGAAGGAGAAGATTCAATACTTGTTGCCTTACCTATTTTTGTAGTACTCAACTTTGGAGATGATTCTTTATTAACAATCTTTTGAGGAATACAATCTTGAGGAGGTGATAACACCTCTTTTTCCATTGAATAATGATGAACAACTTCTTTCCACCATGTGGCTTGTCTGTCAATCTTGTGTTTGGAGCAATTTGCTACAATGTGCCCTGTGCTAAAACACCTATGGCATTGAAAAGGCAAGCCCTCATAATCCAGAATTTGTTTCTAGTTGCGGTTAGAAGTCTTTACAGTAATATCAGCTGGGAGGTTTTTGGAGGTATCTAAATCAACCAAAATATGAGCGAATGTGGTGTGAAGAAAATCAGAGGAGCCTTCGTCAATAGCCAAAAACATCCCCAATTTATCCCCTATTGCTTCAAAACAAGATTCAAACCAGAAATGTAGCAGAAGATTAGGTAGCCGCACCCATGTAGGTGTTACAGAGAAAGATTCAGAGAAAGGGTTAAAGGCTGGGTGCCATGGTTTGAGCATGACCAGGTGTTGTTCATAGCTCCATTGATAATCACAGAGAATGGTATTTTTGTCCTGGACATTATCAAAAAACACAATAAAGAAACCGCGAGCACAAGGGTAGATTTGAAGATCACCTTCCAAAATGGGACTCCAGGTGTCTGTAATCCATTTGTGTAATTCGGTGAGGCTGGGCCAAAACTTGACGAATCTGCCGATTAAACCATTCTCTTTAAAAAAAAATTCATTCTCATCCGCTTCTCCTCTGACTTCCTCACTAAACTCAATCACTGGAGATTCATTGGCGCTTTGTAGGGGTCGGATCGTCTGGGGAAATCTTCCCCTCAGGCCGCCGTTCGGCGGATCATTTATCTTCTGCTGCCCATCATGAACCCTAGCTTTAGAGAGATTCGGCATTTTCTGAAGTATTACCCTTTCATTATTTGTTTATGCTGTATTTGGTTTTACTAACATACATATATTTATTTTTTCTGCTTTTTAGGTTTCAGCTATATTTTTGGGATTAATTGAAGTTAAATATAGACTTACGATATATAATTTATATGGTAATTCACACTATTTATATTTTATATGCATGTTATGTGGTAATCTGAACTTAATTTGTGTTTCTGGGGTGCAAATATGTGTGTGATTTTTATATGTCTTTTGTATGGATGTGCCCAAAGCGAACCCAACCCCATAAAAACATTTTGCCAGGCCGGCATACCTGAACCCAAACTGGTAACTAAGATTTAAATAATAGAATCAGCAATCCCTCAATTTGTTTTGAGGGAAAATTTTAGGTTTATTGATGTTTTTATGTTGACCAGTCAATATAGGTCATAAAAGCAAATAAAAAAGAAGCAAATGTAAAAATTAATAATTTGGGCATCCAGTTCTGCCCGGGTTCACCCTGGGTCCTCACAAGCACACCTAGCTTTGCCAGGATATACTGCAGAGCATACTTGGGCAAACTTGGGTGCGCTTGGGAGGATCGGTCTGAACCCACGAGAGACTTGTACCAGAACCCAGACTGGGTATGAACTGGAAACATAGATTCTACCCATGCCGAAAGGAGATATAATTGTGGTGACTCTATGAGCGTTTCCCTCTGTGCTCAGGGTGGAGATTTGTTACCAATGAAGTTTACCTTGCATTGATATGCCATTCAGATCTCTGCAAGAATTAAAATTGGACATTGAACTCAACTGTGAGCCCTTGTGAATATCAAGAGCTCAGTTGTATTATTGTGGGGAAAAAGAAATTTGAAGTAGAGGATCAAAACGTGAGCATTTTGGAAGTGGATGGTTCAGATAGTCCAAGTCAGCCGATTGATGAAAAGGAGAGATATGGTTCTAAATCATGTTCTGTCCCCAGATACGATTTCCTTGATTTTTTACATGCATGCCTTTAGAAGAAGAAAGGAAGAAATATACCTTGCCATTCAATCTGAGTTGATTTCTCTTGAAATAATGTAATTTATTGCATTTTACTTGCATCTTAGTTATGTGAAGATGCTATTGAAATTCTCATTAGAAAGGAATGGGGTTGAGCATCATGTAGAAAAGTCTTGTTTGTTTGTTTGGAAGTGGAAAAGTTCATTGATTTGATACCCGCATGTGCTGACTTTGAAATGCCCTTGGATGGCTGATGAGAATGAGAGGCTAAATGTCAATGGAGAGGATTGTCCTGAGCAAATTCCTATGCCAGTTTATGATGATTACTGTAGTATCTCTCATGAGAAAAAATTGTCCAGCTGGATGTATTATTTAATTTTGATGGCCCAACAACTTAATTTGTGCCCACATCTTTTTCAACATTATTTTAGACAGTGTCTGCGATATATTCATTTTTTCCCAATAAATGATAAACCCTACAACCCGCAAAAAAAAATTCAGCAAACAATGAAGTCTAAAGATGAAAATGGTGCAAGAGGAGCAAGATGTGTAATGTCCCCATTTTTGAAGCAATCACCATTGGAGAGCCGAGGGAGTAGTTTTCACACTCCGTGACTTTTGGAAGGTGAATTGAGAATTGGAGATGAATTTGCTAATATGTGTTATGTTGATGCCACTTTGATGAAGGATACATGTTATTGCTTTGATGTTTGTGTGCGCCATCTTTGAGGAGAACCTACTTGATGCAATTGGTTTGGGGCGACCTATGAGGGAGAAAGAAATAATAAAATAATACCTACCCTTGGCACATTGAGAAAGAAGACTTGGAGGGGAGAAAGGAAGATAAATTCAAATCTTCAATTTGGATTTTGGGCGCTAAAGATATCTAAAGGTGGTCGGCCCAATAGAGAAGGAAAACAATTTTAAAATAAAGAAAATACAAAGTCCTAGGTCGGTCAGAGCTACTTGGGCGCCCATAAGGCATATTGGGTCGGCCTTGGGAAGGAAAAAGGTGACAAAATAATTGTATATCTGCCTAGGTCAGCCAGCACATGAGGGAGGGTAAAAATGTATATAAATACAAATTGGTTTGGTGGCATTTTGCATCATTCATTCACACATCTATTCATCTTTTGGAGTTTATCTCTTGGAGAAGAGCTTGAGATGAAAACCGTAGGTTCTTAGGAGGAGTTGGATGAAACCCTAGCTCTTTCTTGTGGAGGATTCCGTGACGGAAGTTCACTTGCACTTCATTGTTATTTTGTTGATAAGAAGAGCAGAATTGCAAAATCAGATTGGAGATCATCTTTTAGGCACTTCTTTGGCATGGATTGATCATCATTGGAGAAGGAGTTTTCCCTAGTTTTGGAGCGCCCTTCATTGGAGGAGAGCGACTTGGTTTTAGAGGAGATTTTGGAGATTGTTTTGCTGATTAGGGTTTGAGAAGAGTAGAATTTCGGAGCAGCAGCAGAGCAGACATGAGTGTACCTTTTTGGAGTGGTTTTCCATTGCATTTGATAGTTGAAGACTTAGGGTTTGATGCCCTAATGGGAGCAGCAGCCTTGGAGGTCACTTCCTATCCTTTTGGAGGGTTAATTTGCTATATTTTTGGTATGTTTTACATATAAAACTTGGGCAGATTTATGCTGGGCATAATTGGCACATCCACCCATGCTATTGATGTGATTGAAGACTTGTTATATTCTGAATTTCATAGCAGCAGACTTCTGATTTTGTTTTCAGACCTTTGTGGTTGTAATTCGAAGTGGATTAATTGCATATTTCATGGTGTAATTCATGTTCATGATGAGTATCAATGTGTAGTATCATTTGTCATCAATTTTACCCATGTTTGGATGTGTTTCATGCTTGCTGGTATCAAATGTTTAGAGCAGAAAATTGGATCAGAATTTAGTGTTTCAGCAGAAAACTAAAGAGCAGAAATCTAGGGCAGAATTCCAAATAAGAAAAATCAGGGTTTCCAAAGTTTAGAAGTTTGGAAGGCCCGTAAATCCAAAATTGTCCAAAATATCCCATTTTGGGATATTACAAGATTGCAGCACATAATCACTTTACAGTACTTTCTGACCAACTCTAATGATAGAGGTTTCATCATATTTTTGTCTCCAGGAGCATTGTGAAAGGGCCTTAGTTTCCATTTTAAGATGTGGGCAGGAATTAAGTTATTCATCATTATTTTAGACAGTGTATGCGATATATTCATTTTTCCAAATAAATGATAAACCCTACATCTGCAAAAGCAAAAAAACAGCAAACGATGAAGTCGAAAGATGAAAATGGTGCAAGAGGGGCAGGATTGCAGCACAGAATTACTTTACAGTACTTTCTGACCAACTCTAATGACAGAGTTAACTGCATTTATTTTGGAAACACTGAATATGCTTTCCTCCCGTGTCTCCCCTCACACACCAAAAAAAAGAGAATGGCATTTTGACATGGATTAGAAGGTATTGAGTCTTCCTCTCTTTTCCAAAAAATCAGAGGGAAGAAAGCATAGAAACAAAAGAAGGAAATCAATTCTGGCCTATGGATTTGGTGAGTCTGTCCCATTTCTGGCTTGTCTTGCCTCCATCACAGAATCATCTGTACTTGAAAGTCTCAATGACTCTGAACTGAGACTTGTAACTATGGTTTGAAAACATAGCTAATTTTGATACTGGATGTTAATTGTTTCTTGTCTCTAGATTTATACTCAATTGGTTTGCTTAAGAAATAATTGAGTTACATAATGAAAGAATGTTGTATCAGCATGTTCTCTGAATTCCTCTTTAATGGCAGATAGTGAACTGGAGAACTCACCTTAAATTCCCAGAAGAAGCTAAGTTGTCAGCTGAGGCCAAAGATCTTATTGGTAAACTGCTTTGCAATGTAGAGCAGAGGCTTGGAACTAAAGGCGCTCATGAATTAAAGGTGGGAGACATTTTTTTGTATTTTGTCTATTATTTTTAACAATACATTAACTTGAATGGGAACTGCTTTATTTCATGTTATCTTTTATAGTTTTTTTCCCCTTCTATTGGCTTTCCGTCTAACATAATGTAAGTTGATTACTCAGGCACATCCATGGTTTAAAGGCATTCAATGGGACAAATTATATCAGATGGAGGCAGCATTTTTGCCAGAAGTGAATGATGAGCTGGACACCCAAAATTTTGAGAAATTTGAAGAGGTTATATGACTATCTTTTCCATTTCTTTTCAACCATGTTATTTAATTTTACTAGAGGTATGTAGCTGAGAATGAATGATTTCCTTTTTGTGTCAAAGAAAAGACTAGTTGGAGCTGCCTCCATTCTATAAAGCTTGTCAAGAAATTCCATTTGACTTACTGGGATCAACATTGTATCGAGTGCACTAACTAGGAGGAATAGACCTCAGTAATTTTCTGTGTTCCATTGCATATCTGAGTTAGGGATGGCAAGTGATGGCAGGATGCTTTTAGGAATGATAGTTTGGGAGGCCTTTTTGTGGGGGGGGGAGGATGGCAGGGGACAACAATATCTAATAATAATAGTAATAATAATTACAACAATAACAATAACCATAGTTGAAAAACTCGTCAAATTGAAAAACTCGCCAAGCCCAAAAAATACGACTCGGCAACTTAAAAAATTGCTTAAATTTCATTAAAAATGCTTTTTTTTTGCAAAATTCAATGACAAGATGTATCCAATGAGTCCATAAATGAGTACAAAAGTGTTTTCTATTAAATTTAATTGATTTGAATGCAAATTGAGTACAAAATCGCATCCTCATGCGGAACCCTGATGGCTGATTCTAAGTTTGAAAACCTGAAACCCTGAATTTGGCTAAGTCTGAAACCTTGAAACCCTGGAAAATTGGTTAAGTCTGAAATCTGATGGATCCTCAAAAATCTAGAATCTGCATGTTAAATCCCATGGATCCAGAACCTATCTCAAACATCTTGACAGTATATTTCAAAATATTTAAAGTATAAAAAATTCAATATAATTTCTTATACTTCAATTTAACAGTTTAAAAATTTAAAACTCTAAGATTCTAAACCCTAGTGGCTCAGGCTAGCACATACCTGAAATATGCAGTGGTGCAGCCCTGAAATATCACGCGATTTCATGAGTGTGACCCAGCTGTAAAAACCCATTGATTTTTTGGCACAAACCTGACGAACAGACCTCACATTAGCCCTAAACACAGTCAATGCAGCAAACAAATCTCACACAAGCACCATCGAACAAAACAAGACCTAATTTTTTTTTAATGGTCATGAAATGCACTTTATTAGCTGCAGCCAAGTTTTTCCCCAAATCACAAGTTTTACTGGGTTTTGCAAGAGTTTAATTTAAGAATGCACTGCAATATTTGTAATTACTTGGTGGCGAGCAATATTGTGATTTACTTGCTGTTGGATTCAGCTCGCAATAACTTATGAGTCAGGCAAGTAATCACAGGGGTTTGTATCTATGGGTTTCTTGATGCCATCGTTTGTTTCTCCTTGAGTGGAGCGATACATTGGCTTCATGAGTATTTATGTTGAACCATTTTGTCAATCAATTTCTGATCATGCCTGTCAAGTAGAACTTAAGATGGTAGACCAAGAAAGCTCATTTTTGTAGTCATCAGTTTACAATAAAAAATGAATTAGAACATTTCCAGACTCTAAGTTATTACACTTAAGATATAAAGAATATGAAAAGTATTATAAGTAACATGTGAAAATGAAACTATGATCGATAGAAATCACCACTCTTTGAAGCAAGGAGTAATTAGTTTACTAGAGAGAAATTGAAGTCATCAAAACATAGATGAAAATGATAAATCCTAAAAGAAAAACTGGGGAAAAGATTTTGGAAAAGTTTATGTAGTACACATAATGGGAACCTGCTATAGCAAAATGTTTGAAGGTGCTTTACAAATTCATAAATATCAACTTAAAGTCATATTTTTAGGATGCAACATAAGTTTATCAACATACAAATATCAGCACTGTCCCTTGTATAATTAGATGTTTTAGTAACACTCGAAGACTACGCTCTTTGTATTCTCTTGTAAACTTTTAAAAGTCATTACCCTTAGGGAAGAATAGTTAAACGACTTAGAGCTCTTCAAGTAAACTGGTAAATTAATGAGTTTTCCTTGGGGCGGTCATAAATACCAAATTGCAGGTTCTAACTGTCATGGAGTCAAAAAGAGAGTAAGAAAAAGTGCAATTTTAAACAACACCACCGTGAAACACAATAACAATTGCAATCAAGATAGTCAGCACAACCTGGAGTTTTTAAAAATGAGAGAGATATAAGTAGTATTCCAACACTCTATATAAACAGTAAAGAAATTGTAAGCATTGCTTCTATGACAAAGATTCCTAATGGGAGAAGGAATGCTATAAACCAAAATAAAATTTATTTGAAGGGAATGCCTGTGCTTATGTTAGGCTTCTTATACATAGATAACAATAATGGCATAGAAAAGGAGTTATCATTGAATGTTACAAACAAACTCAGCTTTGTCTCAGTCACTTCATCCTTTCTTTCAGCTTCTACATGCACAAAATCATCTGTCTCAGACACAACATCTTTTCTCTTTGGCTTCCACATTCATGTGTCCATTGGGCATAAATGTCATCCAATAGTGGGTACATTTATAGGATTTTTTGCTGAGGTTTTTGGAATGGATCTTTGGATTTACCTTTTTGTGAATCTTGACATTTTTTAGACATGGTTATTCTGTTTGATTAATTAATTTGGTGACAACGCCATAAAAATCTATAATTGCATTTTCTGTGCAGACTGGATCACAAATGCAGTCTTCATCCAGGACAGGTCCGTGGAGAAAGGTAAGTGTGTGATTTCTGTAGAGGAATGATATATAACATGTACTAGGAACTATTTTAATTTACTACGTTTTATACTTAGTCCATGTAGAACAATCAGTCTCATCTTTGTTTGCATTTTGCAAACCTTTTTCTGCAAGCATGGAACTGAATACTTTGTTCTGCCTTTGAAGGTTAAAACATTATTGGTTTTATTATTTATATATAGAAATTTCATTCAATCCTTCCTATTGAGTTTAAAGTCAGTCTTTTCGTTAAAATGTGGGAAGGGGGAATGATATGTAGCAATCATTAGGAATTATTTTACTTAGTCCCCACATAGAATGATCAGTTTCGTCTTTTTTTGCATATGTAAAACCCTTCTTGCAAGCACTAAACTGGACACTTCATTTTAGATATGAAGGTGCAAAATTTATTGGTTCTATCTGTAGAAATTACTGTCAATCCTTCCTTTTGAGTTTAAAGGTCAGATTCTTTCTTTAAAATGTGGTGGGGGGGAATGTTATGTAGCATTTATTAGGAATGAATTTTTTGTAGTAATCTTTTTTACATAATCCACTTGGAATGATCAGTCTCATTTTCTTGCCTTTTTAAACCCCTATTATTAGCCATGACCATTTATCAGATGTTGAACGCTTAAACAACTCTCCATCTTGTTCTACTGTCTATTGAGCCATTTTTTGCTGGTAGTGGATCTTTCTTTCTTTTGTTTGCATTTTTTGGCATACTTGCTAAATTTCTTTTTCGTAAAACATTCTATTGAGTCTATGTTTTGGTTTGAAAATTTAAAATAATTGAAGTATAGGCAGTTAGGATATTGATGTCATATTTATCATAAACTTTTTGTTTTGGTCAATGATACAAGATTGCGCTTTTTCAAGCATGTTCAGTTAATCATCAAGAATAATTGATTTATATATGGGTGGATGCCAAAAGATTTTAATATGCTTTTGTTGCTGTTGCTTGCTAAATTTCTTTTTTTGTAAAACATTCTATTGAGTCTATGATTTGGTTTGAAAATTAAAAATAATTGAAGTATAGGCAGTTAGGATATTGATGTCATCTTTATCATAAACTTTTTGTTTTGGTCAATGATACAAGATTGTGCTTTTTCAAGAATGTTCTGTTAATCATCAAGAATAATTTATTTATATATGGGTGGATGCAAAAAGATTTTAATATGCTTTTGCTGCTGTTGATGGCCATTGGCCATATAATATGACTGTATGGTTGTCTAATTGCATGCTCCTGTGGTGGCAGATGCTTTCTTCAAAGGATGTAAATTTTGTAGGTTATACCTACAAAAACTTTGAAATTGTTAATGATCATCAAGTACCTGGTGTTGGTAGGTTCTCTTCCCACTTCCTTTGTCTTGAAACATATGAGACATGCACATGCACACAAACACACATGCCCGCACATGCGCACACAAGAGAGATATCATGTCTACTATTTAAATTTTGGTATTTTTTCCCATCTCTATACATGTTGCTAGTTGAAATAATATGAAGAAGGGTAGTACTAGTTGGGGCATGTATTAATTTGCTTTCAAAAATGTTTTTGTTTATGAATCTACAAGGTAATGTGTTTTCTGACGTACAAGTAATGCCATCCTTATTATTTATCAGTGACCTTTGGAGAAATCCATAAAGGATCTGATTTTGAGCTTAATCTGCAGTAAAAGTGATTTGGAATTAATTTTGAAGGAAAAATTGATTCTACAGTAATTCACTACATTACTGATTCTCTCAGGTTTATGCCCAGATCCCTGTGGGTTTGGCCAGCATCCTCCCCAGTGCACCCAGGTTCGTGTGGGTATGCTCTGCAACGTACCTGGGCAAAGCCAGGTGCACTTGGGAGGACCCAGGGTGGACCTGGGCAGAACTGGGTATACAAATCATTCTTTTTCAAAAACTTTTTTGACCTCCTACATTGACTGGTCAACCAAAAAAAACAACCATAAATCTAAAAGTTGCCCTCAAAACAACTTGCTGATTGCTGATTTTATTATTTTAATATTGAGCAATGAATATTTATCATGACATTCAAGTATGATAAATTGACATTGAAGTAGTATTTTTAATTTTTATGGTAGTTTTGTTTGTTATATGCATGTTGTATGGTTTTCTGAACTTAATTCCTGCTTTTAGGCCGCATATATGTATATTTATGATTTTTATATGTTTGTGTAAGGATTTACCCAAAGCAAACCCAACCCTCCTTTTTTTTGTTTTGTTTAGCTGTATTGGATAGGGTAGATAGATTTATTGGATGTCTTTGGAAGTTTTGAGGGATCTTTATATAGTAATCAAATGTATATGTATACTTGGTGGAGATTTTAGTTCTGTTCTTTCCTCAACAGAAAATCCAAAAGGTTCGTCCTTATCATCTCAATCGCCTAAAGAATTTGAGCTCTTGGTCAATAATGAAGAGCTAATAGTCAAACAAGAAATTGGGAAATGGCTCTATTGCATAATTCTTGGACAAGTTTCTGTTGAGTACTAGCTAGATCCAGAAGATATCTTTGCTTAATCTGACATTCTTTGTTTTGCTGGATCAGAGCATTCATAAATTAGGTTCTCAATCTTGGATCAAACTAAGCGCAAAAGATGCACTCTGAATTTGAATTGATGTGGTTTAGAGAAGAATGTCTCATAGATAATATCAGTGGATGATGGAAATAGGATTGTCATCAAATAAAAATGCTTAAGATTGCCCAGAAACCGAGATTCACGAAGGCAAACATAAAAGAATGGACCAAATAAGTCTTTGGCAACATAAATAAGAAGAAAGAAGAAATCTAAATTCAGCTTGAAGAGGTGGAAAAACTAATTCAAACTCATGGGCTATTGAAAGATGCCAAAGAGAATGAAACATGGATCAATGATTAGAGGAAAAGGATTGTTTTGCAAGAAGAAATTCTTTGGAAACAGAAAGCAAGGAGTATATGGCTAAGAGAAGGGAGCAAAAATACAGGCTTCTCACCGGGTCAAATGGAGAAGAAATCAAGGATAAAGAAAATATTAGATCCAAAGGTAGTTATATGCTTCAAGCGCCTCTTCATGGAAGATGATATAGACAGATCAGAGGCCTCACAAGATTGTCTTAGAGAAATCTCCAGAATCTTAAATAATGAAAGAGAGTGAGGCCCTTGTTAACAAAATCTCAAGAGGTAAAGAATGCAATGTTTGTTTTTCAAAGGGATAAGTCCCTCAGCTTTGATGGTTTCCAAGCAGAGTTGCCAGACTACCCCTCCCCTTCCCAATTACATTTATTCATGTATCAGATACTGAATATGGATATGCCACAGGTAATGTCTGCAGATGTAGCCACATACGAGCTCATAATTGGGCTGTATTCAATTTGTTTGGACATGGTAACACACTGTCCTGTGCTATATCTGGTTTAGGGTTATGAAAAAACACTCAAAAATTGCGAAGAGAAAAAAAAGGTTCACATAAATATTTTCAAACCACTAAAGACACAAATGTAATAAAACAAAATCAATATTATAAAATATATATATATATATATATATATATGTAAGTAAATATTTTTAGTTTTATTTTCTGCACACATAGGTGCTTTTATAATTGAATATATGTATATATTTTTCATAATTGCCATGGTTCACAATGCCCATCTTGAAAATTCGCTGTTTCAGTATCTGATACTGTATCTGTATCTGATACCATAGCCATTTCCATGCAACTCTGTAAATTCCAACCTGCTTTTTTCCAAGAATTTGGGTATATCATTGGTCAAGATGTAAGTAAAGCTGTATAAGAATCTAGAAGCACTTGAACCATGTTAAAGGAAATTAGCAACACTTTTATCACTTTCATGCACCAAAATGAGACTGCTGAGTATTTTTATGCATATAGGCTTACTTCTCTATGCAGGATGATCTATATGATCATTTTGAAGGTTATTTAATGATTTAATCTCAGTATAACAGTATGGGTTTTTCAAAGGCAGACAAATTTTAGATGGAATAATCATTGCCCATGATATGATCAATTCCATTAAAGTGTAGAAGGAATGATTTATGATCAAATTAGATATGAACAATGCCTGATAAATTCTCTGGATGTGTAATGGAAAATTTTGGCTTTCATTTAGAATAGAGAGGGTGGGTAAGAAGTTGCACTTCAACTCCAAAATTCAGTGTTAATAAACAGTGAACCTGCAGGTGTTTTAGTATCATCTGGGGAATTAAGGCAAGGAGATCCTATCTGCTCTTATTTATCCATCATTGTTGCTGAAGCTTTGGAGAGAATATTATGGGTTTTTAATTCTTCAACTCCAAAATTCAGTGTTAATAAACAGTGAACCTGCAGGTGTTTTAGTATCATCTGGGGAATTAAGGCAAGGAGATCCTATCTGCTCTTATTTATCCATCATTGTTGCTGAAGCTTTGGAGAGAATATTATGGGTTTTTAATTAGAATGGAAACTTAAAAGTAATGGCTGTTGCTGATGGAATTTAGAGAAATTTTCATCTGCAGTTTGTAGACGGCAGTTTTTTGGCCGGAGCCTGATAAATTTGGGAAGCACATCAGATGACATAAGCTTTGGAAAAATATGAAATAGTGTTTGGTCAAGAGGTCAATAAGGAAAAATTTAAAACATTCTTCTTCTGTATTAATAACCAATTACAAACTGACATATGCAGGATTTTGGCTATATAAATTTTGGGAAGCTTCATTGCACTTACCCAGGAGTCCTGCTTTCTGAAGGAGGGAATGAGTACATCCTATCAAAAATTTGGTGGATGTAAATGCTTAATAATCTCGCTGGATAGTGAGAGAAGTGGCTCTTTTTGGCAGGGAGAATACATTGATAAAAACAACTTTTCAATTGGTGTCAGTCTACATGATGTCCTTATGTTGGTGCCTTCCAAAGCAGCCTCCTCAATTAGAAAAATCCAACAAAAACATTGGTAAGGAAATGGAAAAAAACATAAAATTCCCCTTGTAAGGTGTGACAGAGTCTGTATGGCAGAAGAAAGGATGATAATGGAGTCAGAATATCCAAGAAAATAAATTTGGCACTAGGGACATTCTTAGCATGGAGAGTCTGCACCAAAGAAAATGCCCTCTAGAATAATATTTTAACAAAGAAGTATTTGAAATCTATGGCACCTTGAATTATATTGTGAGATACCATAACAAAGGCTCTTATATCTGCAATGTTATTGTAGAATTTCGTGGGATTCTTCGACTATGGATTAGGTGGGATTCTGGAGAAGGTAATAAAGTGTTTTATTTTCAGGGAGGATTGGGTTTGTAATGTTCCCCTTTTCTCCATGGATGATCTCAAGTATCTTCAACAGTGATTTAGAAATCGGGTAGTGTTGTACCCAATCCGAAACTTTCGTATTTTGACAACCCTATCAAGTGAAAACCTCATTTGTTTGTCCTTGACTTGTCCCAAAAGTGTTACGTCTTGTACACCATTCTCTCGATTTTTGCTAACCTTGCAGGATCATCAAAACACTCAATTGGTTCTGGAGATGCATCTTAGCAAAAGATGTGAATACTAACAAATGAACAAGAGGATTAGCACACTTGTAGACCTCCATGCGTGCTAGAAGAAAGGGTTTCAAATTTCAAATTTGTGTTTTGGTGCACTTTGATGATGCTACATGTGCCACTTCACAGTTGAAATTTTTTTGCAGATACCTGTGGCATGTGTGCCCAATGCCTGGTGCACCACATCACAAAGGAAAAATTTGCCAAAGCGTTTTGGTGTGCCTAACGATCATCATGCGCCATATCAAAGTTTCAAATCTTCTTCACCTAGTCTAATGGCGCATGTGCTTGACACCTCACGTGCTAAACAAGGGAAAGAAGTACTGTAGGATAGGTATGCATTCTTGAGAATATGGGTGCCATCATTAAAGACTTGTAAACTCCTCGAGCAAAATTGCATCTACCTAGTGATCAATGCGCCAAATTGAAATTAAAAGAAAAGAAAAAAGCAAGTGTTTTGGCATGCCTAACGATTATCACATTCGCCCCATCAAAGAAGATTTTATTTTGTTGAGTGTGTTGTGGTGTGCACACTTGTTGCCTAACACGCCACATCAAAGGAGTTGGTACATTGTTGGCATTCATATCCTAATACATTGGCGTGCACCAAGAAGTTTAGGTGCACCAATACAAAGAAGGTGAATTTTAAAAATTCAAGTCTAGTGTATTGGTGCGCGCCAAGAAGCTTAGGCTTGCCAATACAAAGGAGGGTTGTTTTTGAAGATTTGAACAAGCTAGTGTATTGGCATGCGCCTATCCAGTGTAATGCCTATAACAAATTAAATATTTAAATTGAACTTTTAAACTTATTATTTTTAAATTTATTATAATTTATTTAAACTTTAATATAGTATTATAATATTATTTTATTTTAGTAATTTTAATTTAATATATTTAAAAGATTTAGATTCAATTTTAGAATTATAAATATAATTTGTAATTTCAAACTTATAATTTTCATTGAAATTAAATGTGACATCGTTTTATATAAATTTCAAATCTATTTAGCAATGTCTCCTTATATTGACAATTTTGTGGATTTATTTCTTATATTTAAAAAAAATCAAATTTATGTAAGGCGAATTTAATCATGATTTTTTTTTTGAATTTTTCTCCTTGCCGAACTTCATCTGATTTTTTTGGTTGCCAAACACGAGCTCGAACCTTGTGACATGGTGTGTATAAGGATGAAGTATTGTGTGATATTTATGCCCATGGATTCATGTCATGTCTTGTTGGGGAGACCATGGCATATGACAGGAGAGCTGTACATGATGGCAAGAGGAAGACCTACACCATTGTAATAGATGGGTAAGAATTTATGTTGAGCCTATTGAAGGACAAGGGAGAGGAAGTGGGCAGCAGTCCAAAGGTATGTTTGGTTTTTGGAAAACAGTTTTTAGAAGATATAAAAGAGGAAAGAATGTGTTATGCTTTTATTCTTGAGCTTGCAGAAGTTAGGACAGCAAGTGAAGAGGAGGAACTTCCACCAGAAGTGAAGAAATTATTGGAAGAATATGTTGAAATTCTTTTGAAGGAGTTGCTGGATGGGTTACCACCCATGAAAAGTATTAGTCACCACATGGATTTAATTCTTGCTGCAAGCTTATCCAACAAGGCAGCATATAGGATGACACCCTTAGAGAATGAGGAAGTGAAGAAACAGGTCCAAGAGTTGTTGGATAAAGGTTTGATAAAGGAAAGTTTGAGCCCATATGCAGTACCACCGGTATTAACACCCAAAAAGGATGGTGGATGGTGCATATGCACAGATTCATGAGCCATCAACAAGATAACAATGAAGGTAGGTTTCCATTATCCCAAATGGATGATTTAATGGATTGTTTAAGTGGAGCCAATTATTTCACAAAAAATGACTTGAAGAGTGGATATCATCAGATTCGGATTAGAAGGGGATGAATGGAAGATTGCATTCAAGACAAAGGATCGGTTGTACGAGTTGTTGGTTATGCCATTTAGATTGGCCAATGCATTGAGCAGTTTCATGAGGTTGATGAATGAGGTATTGAAGCCTTTTCGTAGTAACTTTGTGATTGTTTATTTAGATGACATTTTGATTTTTAGTAAAATAAGAGGATGAACATTTGAAGCATTTAAGGTTAGTCTTGCAAAGATTAAAAGAAGAAAAGTTGCTGATGAATTCGATGAAGTGCAATTTTATGAAAAACGAACTAGTGTATTCGGGATTTGCCATTTCCTAGTAGGGTTTGAAAATGGATCTAGAAAAGGAAAGAGCCATTGAAGACTGGCCATCTCCAAAAAGTACATTTGAGGCAAGAAGTTTCCATGGCTTAGCAAGCTTTTACAAGAAGTTTATTCAGAATTTCAGTGGCATTTGTGCACCTATTACAGAAAGCATGAAAGGTGGTAGGAGTGAGTTTCAGTGGACAACAATAGCAAAAAAGAGTTTTCAGTTTTTAAAAGAGAAGGTGACAGAAAAACCCTTCTTAGCATTGTCGGATCTTGACAAAGTGTTTCAAGTGGACTATGATGCAAGCAAGATAGAATAGGAGTCGTCTTGAGCCAAGAAGGTAAACCCATTGCTTATTTTAGTGAAAATTTGAATGAAACTAAAAAGAATTACCTAGTCTATGATTAGGAATTTTACACCATTGTACAAGCACTTAAGAAGTGGAGGCACTATTTGGTACTAAAGGAATTTGTCCTATTCACGGATCATCAAGCATAGCAGTACATAAGCAGTCAAGGTAAGCTAAATCAAAGGCACATGAAATGGGTTGAATTCCTTAAAAGTTGTTCATTTGTTTTGAAGCATAGAAGTGGTAGATCAAACCAAGTAGCAGATGCATTAAGTAGAAGATGCTTGTTGTTAAATGAAATGAGAATAGAAGTTGTTGGTTTTGACTCTATGTGTGAGTTGTATGAAAATGATTTAGATTTCAAGGGGGGCATGGGTTGCATGCAAGAGCCCAATAGACAGATTCAAGACACCATGGTTAGATTACTTCATTTAGGAAGGATTGTTGTTCAAGCGAAAGTGTTTGTGTATACCTCAAAGAGCAATGAGGGAAAATATAATAAGGGAGAAACATAGTGGAGGCCTAGTTGGACACTTTGTAATGGACCAAACATTGGCACAACTAAGTGAGTGATTATTGGCCAAAGATGGGTATAGATGTGAAGAATATGGTACAAAACTATAGAATTTGTCAATATGCGAAAGAGAAGAGTCAGAATACTGGGTTATATCAGCCTTCACCTATTCCAGAGAGGGCATGGGAGAATGTATGTAGGTATGGACTTCGTTCTTGGGTTGCCAAGGACTCAAAGAGGTAATGATCCCATTTATGTGGTAGTAGATAGGTTTTCCAAAATGACACATTTTATTCCATATAAAAAGTCAAGTGTTGACACACATTTTGCCACATTACTGTGTAAGGAGATAGAATTCATGCATTGCCAAAAACTATAGTCTCGATTAGAGACTAAATTTGTGGGTCACTTTTTGGCACACTTTGTGGAAGAAATTAGACACCAAACTGAATTTCAGCTTAGCTTGTCATCCCCAAATGATGGGCAAATGGAAGTTGTCAATAGAAGCCAAGTAACCTATTGAGATGTTTGGTTGGAAATAAACCAACTTAACGGGACTTCATCTTGGCACAAGTAGAATTTTATTATAATAATTCAGTTAACAAGAGTAAAGCCAAAAGTCCTATCCAAATCGTATATGGGTACAGCCCAAGGGGGATAGATAACTCGAGAAATACTGCTGATTTGGGTAGGAAAAGTCTTGTAGCAGAAGATTTTGCTGATTTATATACGTGAGTTGCACTAGGAAGTTAACAAAAATTTGAAGAAACTGACAATGAAGCAGAAGCAACATGGAACCTCGAGAAGAGAGAACAATAATTTCAAGTTGGAGATTTGGTTTTAGCTCATTTGCGGAAAGAAAGATTTCCCCAAGGGACCTACGATAAGCTGAAATGGAAGAAGATTGGGTCATGTAAGGTCTTAAGGAAGTTTACATCCAATGCATATGAGATAGAGCTTCCTGAAGGTGTAGATATTTCACCTATTTTCAATGTTGCTGATTTTACCATTGTTATGAAGGGCAGACTAGTAAAGAAGAAGGTGCAAATTTTGAATTGCCAAAGGGAAGAATGGCTACAACAGTTGCCTGAAAAGGAATGAGATGAAGTTGAAACAATAATAGATTCTTGAGTAGTCAAGAAAACAAGGGGAAAGGAATACAGGGAATACTTGGTCAAGTGGAAGAACAAGGCAACAAATGAAGCATCTTGGATGAATGCATCCAAGGTTGGCAAGCATGGAGTTTTAGTTCTAGCCTTTGTAAAATGTTTGTGAATCTCAAAACTCATGGAACATTACACTTGTCATTTCTGATGCAGGAACATCCAGGTTCACATGCAATCATGTGTCACACAAAAATAGTAATAGCTAATTTTTGCTTTCTTCTTTGTGTTTTGTTTGTTTTGCAAGGAAATCTCTGTGGTGGCCAAAATGTTTCCATATTGCTTCAGCATTTATATGTTAACATCCTTGTTTAACTGCAAAATATTCTTAAAATATTGGAAGACCTTTTAGGGGGCCACATGAGGCCTAGCTGAATGGAACTTCTCTTCATTTTCTTTGCCACTCAATGCTCATCCTTCAAAAAAGACGAAATAAGGTGGTACAAGGTTTTGTTTGTTCTTTCCTTGAGCATACAAATTCATAGATTGCGTGGCACTTTGGATATCTCAGTTACAAGTTGGGACCCTCTCCTACCTGGCGCCTACCTCGTGATCATTTACCTTGTCTTCTGTGGCTTGCCGCATGACAGCAAGGAGCAATTGGACTTGGCGGTTACAAACACATTGGATTGTTTCATATTCTTGGAAGAGTATTGGCTGGGACCCATGTAGTTAGAGATTCCAGGCGCTTTTCCATGTTTATCTATTTGGGATGTTGCAGTTGGAGGGACCTGCATGCCTCAAAACAAAGACTGGGTGCTGAAATCTGATGTAATGGCTGATGGAATAATATTTTTGATGCTAAAGCTTCAATATATGGACATGGGTGGTATTCTTTTTTAAAACAACTGCCAATGTTTCTCATTATGGAGATAGCTACATTCTTGTAATGGCCTTCGGGCCTCTTAAAAGAAAAATATATTTATATGTATACAGGGAAGGGAAAAAGAAAACAACACACAACAGGAGAATATTTCCATTCCTTCTTGGCTGTTAATTAGCTGGCAACAAGACTATAAGCTGATAAGAGATCATTCCTTGTGAAATGGTTTGTATGTCTCTAAATAATTGTAATAATCTATTCATTTGAAACAAATAAAATCAGTTTGATCTGTTATTGCTTCATTTATTTTGAATTTCTAAAAGTAAGAAAGATATGTTGCAAGTAATCCACTGACCTTCATTGGGCACCCGGGGCTTGTCTGCATCAACTGTGTTTGTAGACATGGTTGTGCTCATTGTCTTGTATGAGGGACCTTTGAACCTTGAAAAATTAAGGTTTAATAGTTAGGGGTAGGCATACTAAATTAAAAGCATTAAAAAATCCCTGTCCCCAAAATTAAACCACAGAAAAAAACAGCGTTTAGAGTTCATATTAGAGATTGATTTTGATGGTTTAGTACGCCCTAACCCTAACCAAATTTCAGGGTTTATAGTTAGGGTTAGGGCCTAAAAACAACATTATGATATTTAAAAAAACCCTAAAAATGATGTACTGTTAGTAAAAAGCCCTAATTGTAACCCTAAACTGTGAAAATATTTTCTGGGGTTAGGATTAGGATTACCAATTAGGTCATCAAAATGGATACAGTTTCCAAAAAGAAACCCTTACCCTAAATCCTGAAAAAATCAGGGTTTATGGTTAGGGTTAGGGTTTGGCCTTAAAAACAAAATAAAACAATATTTAAAGTTCTATTTATTATTAAAATAAATACAGCATACTGTTTAAAAAAAATCCCTAATCCTGAACCCTTAAAAAAATTCAGGGTTTAGGGTTAGGGTTTTAAGTTCTATTTATTATTAAAATAAAAACAAAAATAATAAAAAACACGTGAATCAATTAAAAGATATATTATAAATCCTACCTGGATTTTGAAGATTTGAGTGAAGAGTTGTCAAGACTCAATATAATTAATGCGCCCTCAAATCCAATTGCAGTTTGCTGCCTTATAAGGTGGAAAAATCAGACCAACTCTGAATATCTCGAATAAAAAATTGGACAATCTCAGAAATCGGAAAATGATACAATTTTTGGGAAAACCAAAAATGTTACAATTTTTTGACGAAAATAATATATTGGTCTCTGGTCTGAGATCTGATATATCATGATTTTTTGCAGAGATCTGCTTCTATGGTTTTACCACTAAATGTACTTGGCAGACAAACTAAAATAATTTGTAAGCAGTCTTCTCTGAGTATATTTGACTAGATGCTGGGCCTAATACTCTTCATGGTACAGTTGTTCCATTGTCAGGTGCAACTCTGTTTTAACATTCTGCCCAGTGAAGAAGCATTGTTTTAATGGAGGCACCTCTGTATTGAATTTGCCTATAATTAAAATTTGAATTTTCTTACTACAATTTTGAGTAAATATTCTTTGAAGAAATTAGCAGGTTTTTTAGCTTTCAGGAAACAATTGTATGGTCAGTGACCCACTGTTATCATCCATTTAAATACTGATAAATTGATTATTTTTTCAGCAGAGTTGAGGAAGAAAAGTAAACCCAAGCGGCCTTCTATCAAAACTTTGTTTGGTATGTCATGACTGTATTAGAAGTGAATTGATCAGTTGGTCTCTAAATGGATGGTGTGTTCAAGACAATTGACTTTTTATCTGACATATTTTAATATGATATGTTGATTTGCAGATCCAACTGTCGTTGGTAAAGAACCAATCCAAGGAAGTTTTTTGAATATGTTGCCGACACAAATTGAAACTTCTGAAAGTCCAGAGCGATCGCCACCAGGGAGTATGTCTTTACCAAATCGGTTGTCTTCTTTTCAGCAACAGCCTTTGCATCCCAGATGACCAGTCACAATGTGCAATGGAGTTATTGCTATACACCAATGAATATGTTGCAGAGGAAACCAGCTTCATATTTGTACTCAAGTTGGGATCTAGGATAATCAAATAGGAACCTGTGGGCCACATTGTGACATAATGCTGATATTATAAGTTTTTGGATAAAGTTTCCCAGTTTTAGGATGAAATTGTTGCAATAAATGTTCCTGCATCTGGTCAAATGAGGCAGCTTTTCTGGGTGTCAATTGTTGCTTTGCATGCTATACCAATGATCCAGACTGGAATTTAGAATTACCCTAAGTAGGATCTATTGTGAATTGCACATGAAAGGATAAATTGCTATAAGCAGATTTTTCAGTTGCCTTGTCTAATTGAATGAGGAGTTCTGTATATGAGTTTGAACTACCTCAAATTCTTTCCATTTGTGTCATATTATTGCCAGGGCTCTGTGCCTGTTGTTCTATGATCTATTCATTTGAAGCTTCATATAGCAAATCAAGATGAGGTTCTCTTCCTCAATTTGCAGCTGCTTGTATGAGAAATTGGAATGCCAATGTTTTCATCTTTGGAACATTTCTGCTTTGCTTGTGGACCATGCACTTGGTAGCATGTGATGATGTATGAACCTGGATTCGTAGCCACATTGTTTCTTCAAATGTAGTGATGATCTGCGAAAAAGACCAAAAAAGATCAGGTTTTTCAAATTTATTATTCTATTTGGATTAATTCATGTCATGCCCATTTTTGTTTCTTGAATAAGTAAATTATTTTTAAAAATATACAACCTTTTAGCACTACCTCTTCATCATGAATTAAAGATTTTGATCGTAGGACTCTATTAACTTTGTCTGGACACATAATGATCAAGCAGGTAGTTATTTTCTGATGTGTGAGACATGAGTAGAGAGTTGGAATTTAATGATATCAAACAGAACACTTTGATTTGTATTTATCTTTTTTCAATACATTAAGTTTGAATACTATAGAGCTGGATCGAATAAAATACTGGAAAGGTTTTATAATTTTTATAATTTTTTGAATAAAGATATTATTGTGTCCCTTTATACATGGTATAAGATATAAAATATCACTTAACTGAATTATATGAGCCTCAGTAGGTTTTGATCATGACTTGGATATGCTGGTTACAGGCACTCTGCTTTTTCTAATTGTAATGCAAATTTTCATGTAATTATGCTTTAATGGAACAGAGGTTGATGAATAATTGACTTCATATTTCATAACCAAAAATCAGTATTTTTTTCAGACGTCATTTTTGTGGTAAAATATGACCGAGTTGCCCTATTGTAGACTCATAAAGACAGTATTTTCATTGACCAACTGGCAAACGCTCACCTGTTGTGTTGTCAATAGAATCAAGGCATGGATAATTGAATCATTTGAATCAAATAGCCCACTTTTTGTGTGCCTGAGAACAACAAAAGTAACTTGCTATTGCACATTAGTGCTTGTCCATATGCTCCTAACAATTCAAAACAATCTTCATTCTTCTGACGGCAATGAAATCAACCTGCCAGTCTATTTGGTTTCTTGAATTAATGACATCACATTGATGGATTTTCTTTTCAAGGACAAATTTAATAATATTGTTTATCATAATTCCGATCTAGTTCTTGCATGCTTTTTACCATTACCAACGGTTATATGAAGAGTCATCAAAATGGTTCTCAGCTCTAGCATAAAGGTGCAGTTTCTGGAGTAGTTTCTTCAAGATGTTATATTTAAATCAGAAGCTCTGCAACTATGTAGAAGAGTAATTGACAAGCAGTATAGGGTGTGGGTATAATAGTAACCAAGCTTAGGGCACGTGCAACACAAATGTGGGAAAATCAGCATCTCCATTACAAATTGATATCAGCAACAGTGGCAAGCACCATTTTGTTGTCATACTACACAATGATGTCCTTAAATACTTTTTTTTTCAGGCTTTCTACATTCTGTTAATGTTCTGAACTCAAAATTGGCATTTAAAAAACAGGCACCATTTTGTTGTCATACTACACAATGATGTCCTTGATACTTTTTTTCAGGCTTTCTACATTGTGTTATGATCTGAACTAAAAAGTTGGCATTTAAAAAAAATGTTGCAATTAAAAGAGCTGTAAATTTAGGGCTTTTTGAATTTGTTATTTGTGGAAGATATGGTTTTCAATATTTGGAACATGAACAAATGGTATGAGCACAACACGAAACTATTGCATCTGTATGGATTCAAGTAAAGATGGCCATTAAATGCTCTATTAAGCTATTTCAGAGGTATGGAAAACAAAGATTGTTGAAAAAAAAATGATAATTTTTTAAAAAAATAATTAGCTTGTAAAATTTGCCTATTTAGGGAAATGCTTTGGTGCACCTATCTTGACATAAAATTGAATTCGTATAATTAGACAAAAGGCTTCTATGGCTGCTGTTTTAAGCTATTAGCAAATGCCAAACTCCCATCTTAACAAAAAAGTAACACAGGTAACCAAGTGAGAGTGAATAAAGTCGTATAGAAATGCAGTACGAGTTTTGAACATTGATAAAAACCTCAACAATAATAGATGTTTTTTTATTAAGATAAGCAGCAAACCAGGGAGCTGATCCCTTTATACAAAGGTCCCCAAAGCAAAGAAAAACAGGGCACCAACAGGCCAGAAACAACACATAAATAACGAAAAAATTACAGCCAAAATAAAGAACAACACAAGGGATCTAAATCACACCAGATCCCGAGGAACTAAATCTAACAACTTTAACCCTCAATCGCGAATCAACAACATATTTGGGGAGTCCTTTCTTCTTTTGCTGAACCACTGTCCAGGAAAACTTCGAGTCTAAATCCTTGGAGCAAGGCAAGATGGGGGCCCTCAACAGAGGCCACAACCAAAGAGAACTCACGCGTGGAACTAAAAGCCGACAACACAGTAGGCATAGTAGGTACCGATAAAGAATCCGAAGGTCCAACAAAAGCGGCTTGAGAAGTCGAGGGTCGAATAGGAGTTGAAGGAATGCCTAGAGCCAACGAAGACCTGGAAGTATCATAAATAGCAGCCACCCGAGCCGCCACAGGCTCCATAAGGGGAGCAGGGAAGATAGGCAAGGAATGCTGGGGAGGAACAACCCCTTGGGAAGAACCACTCTCTTGGGAAGGCTCGTTCACCAAGGGGGAAAGTATCTGGGAAGCGCCGACAATCAAATGATCAGTGCGTGCATTCTTCCACCAAGTTACCGCACCTTTGCGACGAGAGTGAGGGTAGCCGGAGGCCAAGTGACCAATAGAAGAACATCTTCTGCACCTAAAAGGAAGGCCCTCATAGTCTAATTGTTGTGTCCATGGCCTTTCCTCTACCATCAAAATTACATCTCCATGGAGGGGAATGGAGATGTCGATATCCACTAATATGCAAGCAACCATAGTATGCCTTGTATCCAATGTAGTAGAGTCTACCTTTAAGGAGCAATCAATAGCGTTGTCGATGGCCTCATAACAAGAATCCTCTCAAAACTGAAGAGTGAGATTCGGGAGACAAACCCATATTGGTGTAATATTAATCGACTCAGTGAGTGGATTGAAGGAACGGGTCCAGGGTTTGATGGAGAGCGAATGTTCGCCCCACAACCAAACCCCATCATCCAACACTAAGTCCCTTTTTTAAGAGGAGGCAAAAGTCGCAAAGAAGAAACTCCTTGTGCTAGGAAAAAGCTCGATTTGACCAACCACAAGGAGTTTCTAGGACTCCTTGACCCAGTTATGCAGGTCGGGAAGAGAAGGCCAAAAACCATTGCAGATCAATCCGTGCTTAAGATAAAACTCCTCATTTTCTAAGATTTCTGGGCCACACACCACCACATGAGATGAACGGGCACAAGGCAATGACCTAACCCTAGCCTGACAAGGGCGTGCTTGAGCTTTTGAGCTATTAACAACATCAATAAAAGATTTCTGAGGGCGGCCAGGGGCGTTGGGCCCAGCACCACTAACCCTCTGAGTCGGATGGTTACCTTCTCAGATGTTATTCAGCTCTGCTTTTTTTGTCTTAACATAGTTGACCATCAGGTGAAGAATGTTGAAATTTTGGCTGTCAACTGGTTGAAATTAGGAAATGAAAACAATCAGCATATTTGATCGATCCTTTGTGAACCAAATTATTACAAAGCTGGCATCAATATCAATTGATATCTACCCATTAGAGAGTACATGGTAAATACAATTGAGCTTTTTTATGATGATCTTATGGATTAATTGTAATTCAACGCATTATTTGCATGAGCCTTAAGTTTTGTTTTAGCAATTATATTATAACGTATGTGCGATTATGATGGTGCAATAGACTCTTCAAGTTCGAAAATTGTATCTATCCCATGGCACAGGCAATTTTGGTTTATATACACACACGGAATTGAAACTTTGGGTGGTTGTTTTGACATCAAGCGCATGCAAATGCAAATCAAAAGCTACTTATTTAACACAAATTTACTTTGGAAGTCGTTTAAAAAAAATTTCTTCCCTTGTATATGCTCATCATATATATATTTTTTCATAAAATATTAACTGTCAATAAATCAGAGGGATATATTAACAAAGTTCCAATGAAAAGTGGAGCACAATAGGAGAACATAAAGGCTTCTAAGTACACAAACCATCACAACCATGGTAGAGAAAGATTAATGTAAATAACTAAAGCATATCTCTTTGAGAATTTTAAAAAAATGAATAACTTGTCAATTATGATAGAAAATTACTTGAATGGGAATGTGCCCCAAACATCATATTAGAGATGAGAGTTAGGGTTGCCAAATTTAAAATCATTATTAGTCACTAGATCTTTTGAGAAAGGTGTAGTTGTAAGTACAGGTCAAGAGAATTAAGGTAAAGGGTTGGATTCTCCATGATTAAATTATTGGATCCCTTGAGTTCAAAATTTTAGGGGGTTAGGGTGAAGGGCTTTAAAACCCAAGCTTCATTGCATTGAGCTTGGCCAAGTTGAGGTTACCTCTCATGTTGACACCTTTGTGGCATGTAGAGCAAAGGTACTACTAACATGGCTACTCATGACATTGCTTTTGTTGTTGATGACAAATACCAAGTTGAGGTTACCTCTCATGTTGACACCTTTGTGGCATGTAGAGCAAAAGTACTACTAACATGGCTACTCATGACATTGCTTTTGTTGTTGATGACAATCTTTGGACAAGAGTATAAACAAGCATTCATGGGGCACTCCCTAAGAACAAAAGTTGCATGGAGGTCGATGGCCACTTTCTTAGTCTAGCACTTGACTTGCATATGTAGATGGACAATCACTAAAAATTTTGTAAACCACCTTTAAGGAAGCAATATGTAGTTTGATCAATAACCTTTACAAGTACTTCGACATTTGTGATTAAAGTATGGCAAAAATAGAAAAAGACATGTCAATAGTGAAATACATCCTGAGATACATAGGAGCACAAAAATCCAAACATTTTCAAAAGATAATTGTAATAACAACCCTTGGTTACTATTATTATTTTTTCCCTTTATACAAATTATAGTTAATTATTAAAGTGTAACACATCATCACATCATTTGGTAATCTATCTACTTCATGGAACACAAATAAAATGACCAAACTAATTAATATGTTCTAGTTCTTAACTTTCTTATTGACATTTGTCCACTTTAATTTGTGGCACCAAGTATTTTTATAACTTAATATATCCTAGTATAAGTGCTAGCTTCATAACCTTACCCAACTATGGCAATCACAATAACTCCATGCCACAAATTTACATCCTAGCACTAAATAGGGTAAGTTCTCTATCCTTAGACATAGACCTATTCTTTGAGAAATCAAATTCTTTGGCCTTGACTATGTATTCCATTGAGGGAATCAAACGCTCAATAGTTTGCACACACATGAATAGAAAGACTTCATCCTTGCAGTCAAGATGATATCTTTGACCTCCTTTTTGAATCACAACCATTAATTAAGATTATGTTTATAAAACAATCCATATACCATAGTATGATGACAAACATATCTTAGGTAGATTTTAGTACAATATTAATAACAACTAAGAATAAAAAACTACGTAGGAACTAACTCATGCATACATCACATATATATGTCTTATTATAAGGTGACAATAGGATAAAAAACTAAGGCATCCCATATTACATCGTGGCTCTATCCTTATCATGTTTCACAACCAACGATGATGACAAGACAAGCATCCCATACTACTTGTCAACATCGACAAGGGCATAAGTGTAACACAACACATGTGGCCATTAATAATATTTCCACATCCCATTGAACCTTGAATTTGTGGATGTTGATATCTATTGCTTGCATGCTACTAGCAAAAGTCAATCTAACTTACTATGGGGTAGCTCTTAACATCTATCACCTATGTGCTACCAATGAAAGTTGACTAAACCCTAGGATATGATGCTTAGCTCATGGCATCTATTATTACACGGTATTGGTGAAAGCCGGTTAGACCACACCTATATTAGACCCAATTTCGACAAGTAGAGTTATCTTATTACAAGATAAACATAATCACGATGTCTTATGGTTTTACTTCACATAGGATTAGTAGCTGTGATATCAATCACTTGGACATGCTTAACAACTAGAACATTGAGAATCATACATAAAGCAAGACAATGCTGATAGCACATACATTCCTTTTGATGCACCAATGCTTATACTAGACTCCCAAGACATGTAGATCATGGTGTTTATCATGATCTAGATGTCTAAACCCTATAAAAGCGGGTAGCTCCTTGTGTCTATCACTTGTATGTTGGTAGTGAAAGTTGACTTAACCCTACAATATAACTAAATAACTTTGTTGACAGAGCATATGCTCTCTAACTTTTGTAAGAGAGTGGCGATAAGTTTATTTGTGAGTGGGTCATAGGTTTTATGGTTTAAGTAGGACAATTTATGCTTTAAAAGAATGATTGACCTCTACCTATGCCTTCATAGTGTTCCTTTCTCAACCTTAGTTGTGATGTCATATAAATTGACTCCTATATCTATCTTGGTTCTGGCATTTTTGTGCTTTGAAGGTACATGACAATAGATCTAACACATTGTTTATAAGGGTTCAAAAATTAGTTTGGTTGATAGTGTTATATTATGACATAGAATAACCCATTAACCTATGCACATGGTCTTATAGGTCTTTACCAACACTTAAATAAGATATAAAGCCCTTAAGAGTTGGCTTCCAACCAATCACATATACATAAACCAATGCAAACTCATAAAATAAACAATCTCAATAGCCATTCACTTCACTTAATCACAATTTTACAAGAAAAGTAACTCATATAATCATTGCATGTGTAGTTAGGACTATACATTCACATGAATTTTCAAGTTAGTATTCCAATAAAACATCGATTCTTTCTATGTATGAGAAAGACTTGAGTTTCTTGATCTAACAAGGTTAAACGAGGAAAGAATTAAACGTACCCTATTAAGGGCCATTGAAAGTTCACATGTGTAGTTTGAAATTTGTATCTATTTATTCATAAACCAATAATACCCCTTTCCAATCATTTGAAAACCCTACATAGTTCACAATTTAAAATAAGGTAAGATAGTGAATTCACCTTATTTGACTCACACCTATTGAAAGATTCACAATATGATAGATATACATGTCTATCCTTATACCCATTATTGTGTGAAAAAACATACATCATATCAGACAAGAGACAATTTATTTACCTCCCACCAAGGTTTGGGTGTGAGATCTATTACTAGAACATTTGTCTCATAACATCATATTAGTAAGTAATCACTTAGAAGTCTTGATTATATATGCCTTGAATAAGATAGACCAATCATAATATTAAGGTAGATCAATACATTTAGGCGAAAGGATTTAATAATTCATCCACCCACATCAAGATAGTTTTTTTAGAGAGAGGAAATATGTCTTTCTCATTTAAGCAAAACTTTCAGCATATAAATTCCTATAATGAGTTAAAATTCACTATAAAATCACTTAAGTTGTATCGATATCCTTGGCTCCATTTGGCATAGTTCACCCCTTCTTTACAATACTATCAAAATACTCTTTACATAATTATTCTTCATCTGCTATTGAGTTGTTTATCCACCCTCTCTATGTATGTGTATATAATTGTGTGCATATGGGTGTGTGTGTGTGTGTTTATGTTTGTGTATACTTGTAGGGTATGTTTACACATTTGTCACTTTCTATGCTACTCAAATAATAAACCATTGTGGTTTCCTTGTGTCGAACTCCATTATTAACCAATACATTGATGCAGAAAGGACATGCACACTACTCAACAGACTGACATATCCTATATCAAGCAACCTACTGGTTATATAATGTGTTACATTTACATTGTCAAACCAGGGAATCATAATCTTCTTGGATGATGCCTATACTGTGTGTACAATTAAGGATTCCTAAGTTTTAGTCTAGAGGTTGTGTAAGGGAACTAAATAAAGAAAACACAATTCCAATTGTAAGGATTGACAATACTCTAAGTAAACACGAATGATAGAAAATAACTAAGTTTATTCAACACAACAGTAATCAAATGATCCTATGTAACTTCTAGATAAAAGAACAACTAACAGTTGGTTCGGTCGGTGATCACCTTGACTTAATAAGACTTATAACATAGATTACCAAAGTCTAACTATTTTTCGTTACTCATTACAACATACATCAATCACACATATATAAACATACAATTATAAACTGAACATATAAATAGAGTGGAGAGACACAATACCTCAAGTTGCCTGCTTGAGTAACTGTGATCCCACGAAATCTATCTAAATCTTTACTGTATCTTTGTAATCATTGACATAACTCAATACATATATTCCTTTATTGAATGCTGAAGGGGAAGATACAATAACAAAATCTGATACTATATCTTTGTCTAATCTGTATGAAGCAAAATCTAATCTTTATCTATGAGATCAACATTGTATATGTGAATAAAACTACTAAAAAATAAATGCTATAACTGTCCATTATCCAACAACATAGGAAAAGGACTTTATTACAAGGAAAACTAGAAATAGGAATCTAAATTGACATGAAGGTTGCATATATGGTACAATCCTACTGTAACTCTATCTCTCTAGTATCCATGAAGAATGATCAAGACTAGAAACAAAACATAGAGCATGATCTAAGATCCCTCCATTATTTAAGACTACATCATTTATTGAAGGATAACCATCACAAAGTCATGGATGACTCATCCCAATCAATTTGGGATCTTCTTCATTTGGTTGCAGGTTCCTGTATCATCTACTGCGGATATCAATATCTCCTTCGGCTGCGGGTTGTCCAATGATCTTCATGATATGAAGCCATGCTCTTGCTGTATGAGGGGTTAGTACATCACATGGTATCTATGCATTACTATTACTAAAATCAACATAAAGTACTAACATATTTCATTAGCAATCAACCATTCAAACATAATTAATTAACAACATATTATATACCCATCTTTATGCTTCAGTGTCTTAAGGATAATCATAGACATAATTAGTATATATAGAAGTCTGGAAATATCTTAGGAAATAGGTACTTAAAGCAAGAAAAACAAGATAAAACATGGCCTCATCACACCCCCAACTAATCATGTTGATGGTCCTCCAACAACCATGGTCTCAGATTGCACTGAAGAGATATCTCCATGTAATATGTAGGTTCTACTCCTCTATCATGTTTGAGGTAGAAGCTCTTCTGTTCTGCCAACCTGTTCCACCTGGCTTGTTCTGCTGTCTAATCTGTCCTCTACCCCATCCAATGTGGAATAAGATAAAGAAGTAGAGGAGGATGGAATACTAATGGTAACCAAGTTATCCCACGTTCATTGGCCGATCTTATATATCTCTATGCCCTGTTGATTGCTGCTGAAAGGTTAAATACTGAATGAGGCTCTTTCCTCTGTAGTGCTGGTGTCAATTCTTTCCATCTAACTTGTGAGAAACCCAAAGCTTCCTTACCAATTCCTTAGGCCAATTCCCTGAATCTCTGATAGTCCATGGCTCTGCATTCTAGTAGTTTATTTTCTACCTCTTGATGTTCAATCAAGTTCACCCATTCCTCCACTATCTTTAGGGGAGTTGGAGATTTTGCCCTTAATTTGAGAGGAAGTGACTTCTCTCTTTCATTATACTACTGCAATAACTCTCCCCTCCTATGCTCATTTTGAATGAATGAGGCCAAGGTCTTCAATTGCACATCCCCGATTACAACTAGGGGATTCCACTAAGTGTCATATGGAATGGCAAGTTCATGTAGGTAGAATTCACACAATTGATTTTGCATTTTAGGGGTAGCCCTTTGGTAAGCTATTAGAAACAAGGTAGGCGTAAAAAGTGAGATAGGGGCATCACTATAGAGTTGGCTAAACTGAAATCTCAGATACTGCTCCTACAAATAGAGGCTCAACATAAACCCTGGCAAGTGGCCTACATCTCATCAATTGAACAGTGATGTCTGCCATTTTGTCTACTTTGAATTTCAACCTCTTTATTTCTGTGTTTTTCATCTCTATCTCCTTGCTATGTTTCTCCTCTAGTTCACCTTGTTCTTTTACTAATTTATCTCTCATTCCATAGTTGCAAGGTAACTGTAAATAAGGTGATTGGAGTAGGTTCCTCAGACTGCTCTTCTAAATGCATAGGCACTTGATTCCTTCTATTGATCTCAATGATGGCCAATTGGGCCAAATGTTCAAGTCATGATCCCTGTTTCTAGAAGACATGTAATTGATTTTCTAACTTCTTAACCCTATCATTCAACCCTATTTCTTTTTGTTGATAATCCCTCAATTGCTTCTCCAATTCTGTAATTTTCTGTAGGGCTAGTTGTAACTCATCCTTCTCACCCTCTGCCGTGTCTTTAGAATCTAACAATAATTCTTCTTGTGTTTCATCTTGAGGGGCTGAGAAATCTGGCTTTTCAGTTTAAGGGGAAGGTTTATGACTTTTTTTGGATGTATATAAATCTTCCTCAGATTTGCATCAGACATTGGGACAAGTGTATAACCCAATTTTTTCTGCTCTCTATCAACAAACAGATGCTCCCTCTCAGAGTCTGTATTAGTATGATTATCAACTACATTCCTCTTTTTAGGTTCCCCTGAAAGTTCTTTTTCCTTTAAGTGACTTAAATTCCTACATGATTGAGCAGGGATTCCTTGTTTCTTCTTAACTTTGGAAGAAAAGAGGATGATTTCCTTTCCTTGGAGGCTTTTTTAAACAGAAAGGGTTTCACAGGTAGTTTCAGGTGTTACAAACGGTGAGCTAGAAACTACAGGCTGCAGTTTTTGTTTTGATTTTTTTATTTTTGTGGCTAGAAGTCTGTGAGGATACATGTTCTGGAAGGGGGTTGAAATTGGTGAGATTGCAGGTGTAGAAGAAATAGCAGGTTTTTCAATAGGTTCATCAAAGTTCAAAATTGGATGCTCCTCAGTAGTTGCACGACAACGGGTAGGTGAAGCTTCTAGGTGAGAAGAGGTTACAGGCTCTTCCTCTTCTTCCCCTGTTTGTAAATTTCCTACCTGTGCCTCCTCTTCTCTCTCTGGTTCAACACTCATAGGCCCCTCATTAACATGATTAACTTCAAGAAATTGCTCCCAAGAAAACTCAGTGTAATGGATAGTTAAACTCCTCTTTACTAATAGCACAATCAAACCATGATGAGACAATGAAGATTGGCAATTTTTCTTTCTATGTTCAGCAGACATCCTTTTTAACAAATTGAACAAAAAATTTGGGACATTCACTACCCTTCTGTGGTGAAGATGGCTCAAAAGTTTAAAACGTACAGTATAAAGTAAAGATTGTCTCCCATCACAAGTAAGGTATTTAATAATATAGGTAGCTATAGAGGTCTGTAACTAGGGTAAAGAGAGTCGTTTGGTACCTTGAGATGTCAATTCCATCCTTTCACCTGGTTGTATGAAATCGGGCCTTACAGAAATGCTGTCTGCTCTTACAAGGAATTCTTCTCCAGCTGCCCGTAGCCCTGTAACTTTAACTATAGTAGCTACAATCGTGTCAACCCGCAAGCCTTTCACTGTAGCTTCCTCATTTTGGAATGTCTCTACAAACTGTTGGGTAATGTCTTCATTATATTCTATTATCCTAAGAAAATATTGCAACCATCTTGCTTGCTGAAAAATCAGCAAGCACTCCCCATCGGCTAATAGTGCTGAGTGAATAGTAGGATCTCTTCTAATCGGGTCACCACCCATCGTAATATCTCATGAAAATGGTCAATCCCTTGTGCTTAATCCCCTATTCTCAATCCCCTGCTTGCTGTCCAATTCCACTCCCCAGGTCATTATTACCAGTTGCTTTTGCCAATTGCTTGGTCTGTTTGGCTTGTATGTTATGCGACAGATGGTAATAATTATGGAGTAAGGGATTAGGAAGTTTGAATGTATGTAAAATAATTCAGTATCCCCCAACTATAAGTTCATTTGTCCTCAAATGAGAAGATATGATAGTGGTACGAAGGAATGGGTTCAAAGCATGTTGAAGTGATATAATATGTAAAATTAATGATGTGCGAATAATGAAAGTCATAAAATAAGAAGCAATAAATATTAATTAAAGAAATTTGTGAGATAAATACCATTGAGGTGATGCCAAAATTGGCATTGTGGCATGGAAAAATGATTGCATGGCGGATTAAGTTGATGTGCTTGACGAACGAGCTGTGGCAAATCAGAATGATGTGATAGTGAAAAGGTGTGCTGAAGAATGTGCAGTAGATGTGTGACACATAGCAGGACAATACAATTCAGTGGAAGATGGTGGCATGTAGATGCCATGAGAAAAGGTGTTGTAGGCAGTAGTGGCTGCATGCACGCAATCAGAACATGAAATGAACATGTCCCATGTGCATTGGCTGCGGGTGTAGCTTTTACAAGCCCAAGTGAATTACAACCCTGGCTATGGGTGCAACAAATACAGGTTCTGTGGAACAACAGGTTGCCTGTGGCTACAGGTCCCTTTAGTGAAGTGGCGAAATGCTAAAGGAAAGCTCTAATGTTTAATGGTAATTGAAGTGATGGACCCTGGACTTCTGATTAGAAGATCACCTTGTTTTATTGCTATTGCTATGTGATGTGTGTGCTTTGTGTTTTTTTATTTATGTACAAAGTTTATAGAACTCAAAATTACTATGGAACTTCAGTCAAGTTGGCAACTTGATTTATCATTGGAACAGTATGATCAAATGCTACTTGGCTAGAAGCCTCACTTGAGGTAGAGGGCTGTGGAACTTCAGTCAAGTTGGAAGCTTGATTTGTTGTTGGAATATTATTTTTAGCTGCTACCTGGATGGAGACCTCTTCTGAGGCAAGAGGCTGTGGAACTTCATTATCCATATTTGCCTTTAATTGATGGAGGAATACAACTTTACTCAAAGGTTCTTATATAATTTCAATCGATGTCCATTAACCATCAGTGATAATCTAACTTGGTCAATCGTAGTTAATTAGACTGCACCATTTGGGAAAACTTCCTTGATCTCATAACGGCCTAATCACCTGGTCTGCAATTTGCCCTTATGATCTTTATACCTAGAGTCATAGAGAAGTGCCCAATCACCTGCTTGAAATTCCTTTGTTTTGATATACTGATCATGCCAAATGATTATCTGATTTTGCACTTATTCAGTGTAATGAACGGCTTCCATCCTTAACTCCTCCAAGGCATTAAGCTGATGAAGTCTTTCCTTTTGAGCTATTGAGAGGTCCATACCAAGTTGGACAACGGTTCTCAGTGTTTTATATTCAAACTCAATAGGAAGGACAACTCTCTTTCCATAAACTAACTCATAAGGGGTGTACCCTGTTGTTATCTTCCATGTAGTTCTATATGCCCAAACTGCTTCAAAGAGTCATGCGGCCCAATCTTTCTTATGTAATGCAACTGTCTTTGTCAATATTGCCTCAAGCTCTCTGTTGGTGACCTCAACTTGACCATTTGACTATGGATGATAGGGAGTTGACTTTTTATGTCTGATTTCATACTCTTGAATAAGGTAAGCAATCAATGCAAATGTAAACCATGGCCCTTAATATGTGACTACCATACCTTGTAAATATTTCCTTATATAGGAATGTAGCAACCTTACTATCTTTGGCTACTATCAAGGCTTTCACTTCTACCCATTTTGTAAGGTAATCAATGCAAACAAGTATTTATTCCTTATGGTTAGAAGGTGGATCTATGGGTCCAATACAATCAATGCCCCATTTGTCAAATGGTGTGACCACCGGTTTTGGTTGTAGAGGCATTTCATCACTTCTTGTAGCTCTTCACATTCTTTGACAACGGTCACATCATCTTGTATAGAGAGTTGTATCTTTATGCAATGTTGGCCAATAATATCTAGTATTCAGGATTTTGACTGCTGTCCTCTTGGCTGCAAGGTGTGCACCACAGGGTTCATCATGACATGCTCTGAGAATGTCATACACTTCATCTTCTCTAATACGCCTTCTCATAATATGATCAGGTCCTGTATATAAGAGGTAACCAGATACCCATGAATAGGGAAAGCTGCGCTCCACAAGGTGGTGCCTCTCTTTGGGTGAGAGGTGGGGAGGTGTTTTCCCTGTGACTAGATAATTTGCTATATATGCATACCAAGGAGTTTGTACAATCAGTGCAAATAAGTGTTCATCTGGAAAAGAATCATCAATGACTGGGTCCTCATGACAAGTAGGGAGCCTAGGGAGGAAGTCAACAACATTAGCCTTCCCTAGCTTGTCCACAATGGTGATATCAAATTCTTGAAGGAGCAGTAACCATCTAACCAATCTACCACTTACCACTGGTTTATTCATAAGATATCTTATTGCTACATGGTCAGTGTGAATGAAAAAAGGATACCCAATGATATAATGCCTAACTTATTGATTGCATAAATAACATCTAACATTTCTTTCTTAATAACAGTATAGTTAAGTTCAACACCTTGAAGATTCTTGCTGATGTAGTAAATTGCATATTCCACATTCCCTTCTTTTTGTCCTAACACAACTCCCATAACAAATTCAGAAGCATCTGCATGTATATGGAAAGGTATTACCCAATTAGGTCCTTTGAGTACATGTGTCTTTATTAATGATTCTTTGAGATGGTCAATGGATAACTGACAATCGACTGTCCAATTAAATTTTGCATCTTTAGAGAGTAAGACAAACAAAGGAGCAACAATTTTACTAAAGTTAAATCTTCTATAATACCTTGCATGGCCTAGAAAGCTTCTGACATCTTTCTATTTCTGAGGAACAGGTAAGGTTGAAATAATTTCAATTTTGTGTGGATCCACTTGAATGCCTGCTTTAGACACAAAGTGACCAAGCACTACTTCTTCCTGCATCATCATGAAATTTTTTTCATGACTAAGGGATAGATTATGATCTTGACATCTCTATAGTACTTTTTCAAGGTTCTTCAAGGCCTCCTCATAAGATTCTCCATAAATGGTGAAATCATCCATATAAACTTCCATAGAGTCATGGGCAAGATCAACAAAGATGCTTAAAACAACTCTCTGAAATGTGGTAGGTGCATTGCAAAGTCCAAATAGAAGGACATAATAGGCATATGTCCCCCATGGGCATGCAAATGTGGTCTTATTTTGGTCCTCATGGGCTATCTTGATCTGCTTATATCCACTGAATCCATCAAGGAAAGAAAAATACTTTTTACCAACCAAGGAGTCTATGACCTGGTTAATGAAAGGAAGAGGCAAAAGATCTTTCCTAGTGGTAGTATTTAATTCTTTGTAGTCTACACAAACTCACTACTTACCTCCTTTCTTTGGTACTATCACTAGTGTAGATACCCATTGGCTATCTGATATTGGGTATATGAATCCTACATCCAACAATTTCTGTGATTCATTCTTCACTATGTCTCTTACTGTAGGGTTCATCCTTCTTTGAGGTTGCCTAACTAGTCTGCATCCTTCATTCATTTATATCCTATGCATGCAAAGGTTAGGTTCAATTCCCTTCATATCATAATAGTCCCATGCGAATGCTATTTTGTGAGTTTGCAACATTTTTATTAGTTCAGTCTTCTGGACAAATGTCAATTCACTGTTGATGTTAAGTGTCCTACCTGGTGTAATGTCAACTAGTGTTGCCATAGCCATTACTGATGCAATATCTAGCCCTGATAAGTTGAGATTAAAACTATGAGGCAACAATTGATGAAACATACTGTTGGTGGAAGCATAGGTTGGAGTATTGATTGTAGGTAGAATATTGTGAAGGAGGCAGGCCATACATATCAAACATGGGTCTTTTTGTATATCTGTTCCATAATTGTTTTGTGTGACATTGGAAAGTACTTCGTCTTCATCATGGATAGCCAGTAGTAGGTCTCTTTTAATTGTCATTAATGTCTGAAGAGAATATTGGTCAGCATCCCCTAAGTCTAGCCAAATAGATTGCTCCATATCAACAAAAGTTTGAGCAGGTGGATAAAGGACCAATTTCTTTGTCACATTCCCATTGGAAATTATCATATTTCTTGACCGACATCCTATGAAGGCATTTGTTGTTTCCAACTAGGGTCTCCCTAGGATGAGTGGATATCCCCCTAGGCTAGCCTTGGGCTGCAAGACCATAAAGTCTGCAGGGTATTCCCATGAATCCAATGTGATTACAAGATCTTCAATGACCCCTTTTGGCTTGATTGTGGACCTATCTGCCAATTGGAGTACTGTGGGAGTAGGTCCGAGGTTATCTAAATGAAGGTTATTGATTGTTTCTTTTGTCATTACATTGATGGCTGTACCTAGGTCAATCAAGGTGTTTTTGATAAGGGTACCATTGATGTTTACATCAATCACAGGGCTTCCAGGATCTGCATATTTTTGAACCAAGTTACCTAACATGATATCAACAAGCTGTCCTATAACATGGACTGTTTGAGGATATTTTCTCTTCCTTACTGGTTTCTTAAGACATAAATCCCTTATAGCCTTGGTATATATGGGTACATCCTTGATAGCTTGGATAAGGGGAATTTTAACACATACATTCTTTAGCTGCCCCATGAAATCAAAATCAGGCTCAGATGGAGTTGGCGGAAGGTGTATTTTTAATCTCTTTGGAAGTGGAGGGATTTTGGTAATGTTTTTTTCCTGCAAAGAGATTTGCTCAGAAGGCTTTTGCTAGTTATTCAGATGGTTGTCAGTGATGAAGGGTTGTTCCTCATTAGGAAGTTCTGTGATGAGCAATGATGATGGTCCAACAAGCATCTTTGATGAGCGTAGGTGCACATCACTAACTTTAATCGTATAGGTTGGGTATTGGATGACATCATTAGTATAGGCCTTCTGAACATGCTTGTTGTTAGGGTTAGGTGCAGGTTGTGCCAGTAATTGGGTAGCTCTAGTCGAGGCAGGAGTAGGTGAGGCTGTATTTGGCATAAGGGTAGATTGTTGAGATAGGGTTTGCTGTGGCTGTAGGTAGTTCATATTTGGATTTTGCCAAGGTTGGTTCCCATGCCATTGTTGTGGCCATGGGTTTTGATTGGCATGCCATTGTGGATTATAATTTGAGGATTGGGATGGCTATTGTGGCCATACCCCCTACTGCTAGGTCCAACTAGGTTGCATGGATGACCATTGTTGTTGTGGCTAGTTATACCAAGGTGCATTGTTCCAATTATGAGGATTTGAGACAATTGGTGCAAATGACATGGAATTGGTCAAGGGGTCTTGAGGCATACCTTGTCTTTGATGCCATTGCCTTCATTGTGCAATGTAGAACACTTGACCTTCTTCATCTTCTATGGCTCTGAAATCTGCTTTCTCATTTTAACCCTCAGAAATACTAGCAAGTCCCTTGCATCGACAATTGGGCTTCTTCTGTCGACAATGTGGACATTATTCACTCAAAGCTACCTCTAATGCCTCTTGTTTCTTCTTTATGTGCAAAGTGTCTAGCTGAGTTGCTAGATGGCTTATGATATCCTCTTTCATGTTTGACAGGAGATTGTTGAGCTCTACCCTGGAGACTCTAGTGGATGATTTACTCAAAGTCAAGGTTTTAAAACCTCTATTTTTCTTTAAAGTAGAGCGTGAATAGTTTCGACAGATTTGACAGATTTCATCAAATTCAAGTTGAGAGATATCCCCTGCTCTAATTAGATTGAGTGCATCCATACATTCTTCACTCACACAGGCTTAGAAAGACTAGCTTGAGTGACTCTAGAGAGAGCCTATTCTGTCTTGACTTCTTGAGGCAAAACTGAAATCTCTCAACATAATCTTCCAGGTGCTCATCTTCTTTTTGTGACATCCTAAAGATGTCACCCCCTTCATATCTTTTCCATGGCAATAATCCTGATATTTTTGCAGAAACTTGTCCTTCATGGTGGCCCAAGTAGTTACAGAATTCTCACCGAGACCCATAAACCATCATAATGCAACATCCTCGAGGGTAGCTGGAAAGAGCTTGAGCCTGTATACATCTGTAGTATAATCATAACTCCTACAGAGTACAACAAACTCAAAGAGAAATGTATCAGGGTCTTCAGTGATTAGCCCATGAAAGTTTGGTAGAGCTGAAGGAGTAATATTTTTCAAGGTATCAGCTCTCCTGGTTTGAAATAGGAAAGGCAAAGGTAACTGGTTTAGCTAGGTTTTCTACTGCTTCTTCTGCCATGATTCCTTGGTTCCAATTTGCAATATCCTCAAATTCCTCAGTGTTCTCCAGACCAAGGGATAATTCAAAGTGTTCTTCTTATATTGAACTAGTTGGAAGAAACCTTCCTCTATGGTCTCTTGGCCGCCACATACAATTATGTATAAGATTATGGCTCTATTCTTGCACCATGTTAGTGAATTGTTTAGAGATGGATTGAATATCTAAGTGATCCTAAATGCTAAAAAATACCATTTCCTAGTAAAGCAAGTACAAGCATGAATTAACAAGAAATTAGAAACTCTAAACCTTAGCACCATCCCTGGCAATGGCGCCAAAAATGTCAAACTCCATTATTAACCAATACATTGATGCAGAAAGGACATGCACACTACCCAATAGATCGACAGATCCTATATCAAGCAACCTATTGGTTATATAATGTGTTACATTTACATTGTCAAAACAGGGAATCACAATCTTCTTGGATGATGCCTATACTATGTGTACAGTTAAGGATTCCTGAGTTTTAGTCTAGAGGTTGTGTAAGGGAACTAAATAAAGAAAACACAATTCTAATTGTAAGGATTGACAATACTCTAAGTAAATAGGAATGATAGAAAATAACTAAGTTTATTCAACACAACAGTAATCAAATGATCCTATGTAACTTCTAGATAAAAGAACAACTAACAATTGGTTCGGTCAGTGATCACCTTGACTCAATAAGACTTATAACATAGATTACCAAAGTCTAACTATTTCTCGTTACTCATTATAACATACATCAATCACACATATATAAACATATAATTATAAACTGAACATATAAATAGAGTGGAGAGACATATTACCTCAAGTGGTTTGCTTGAGTAACTGTGATCCCATGAAATCTATCTAAATCTTTACTGTATCTTTGTAATCATTGACATAACTCAAAACATATATTCCTTTATTGAATGCTGAAGCAAAAGATACAGCAACAAAATGTGATACTATATCTTTGTCTAATCTGTATGAAGCAAAATCTAATCTCTATGTATGAGATTAACATTGTCTATGTGAATAAAACTACTGAACAATAAATGCTATAATTGTCCATTATCCAACAACGTAGGAAAGGAATTTATTACAAAACAAACTAGAAATAGGAAACTAAACTAACATGAAGGTGGCATAGATGGTATAGTCCTACTATAACTCTATCTCTCTAGTAGCCATGAAGAATGATCAAGAATAGAAACAAAACATAGAGCACGATCTAAGATTCATCCATTATTTAAGATTGCATCATTTATTGAAGGATAATCATCACAGAGTCATGGATGACTCATCCCAATCAATTCAGTATCTTCTTCATTTGCATGCAGGTGCTTGTATCATCTACTGTGGATATCAGCATCTCCTTCGGTTGCGGGTTGCCTAGTGATCTTCATGATATGAAGCCACGCTCTTGCTGCTTGAGGAGTTAGTACATTACATGGTATCTATGCATCACTATTACTAAATCAACATAAAGTACTAACATACTTCCTGAGCAATCAACCATTCACACATAATTAATTAACAACATATTATATACCCATCTTCATGCTTCAATGTCTTAGGGATAATCATAGACATAATTAGTGTATATAGAAGTTTGGAGATGTCTTAGGAAATAGGTACTTAAAGCAAGAAAAATAAGACAAAAAATGGCCCCATCATCTTGTTTGCACCTATATTCTATATATAATACAACATTTCTAATATTCTGTTTGAGACTATTTACTCTCTAAATCCATATATGATAGTGACAATTACAAGGTTCTTCCAAACCTTATGTATTTTAGCCAAGCCTCAGATTTTTTAGAGGGCCAAACCTACCAGCCTACACCCACTAAAATTAGGTGGTGAGGACGTACCATGTATTCAAAAAGGTTAACTATAGTCCATATGCAAGTGGTTGATAGAAATGAAGTAAAAGATAGTTTATATAGCTAGTTAAGAAATATTTAATAGTTGGAACAACCTGTGAAAATTAAATAACAGTTAACTAAAAGGTAGATGACTTGTTGGAAGTGGAACAACTATATAGGGTAGATGAAAAGCTAGAACAACTATATAGGGTAGATGGAAAGCTAGAACAACTATAAAGGGTGGATATAATTAAATTAAAAGTAGGCAAATAGCTAGGAGCACTAAATGATATTATAAGAATTTGTGCTTATATACAAGCTTCTCTTACATAATAAAAACATTGAGGAACATATAGGGAAATATTGTCATGGCGATTGAGATAACAACCTTCATTTTTATTGTGTAAATTATACATTTAATTCTCAATTCCATGTATTATTATTTTTAAACCATATGTCTTTGTTAATTCTCTACAATCACTTCATATTGTGAACAATATTTATTGTACCTCTATTCTTTTTGTCTCCATTTATGAGCAACTCTCACTCATGGCAACCACACTAAAACAAGAAACCCTTTTCTCGCCCTTCTTTCCTATGGCTGTCCTTTTTGGCTTTGCTAAATTTCCCTAAAGGTCCATGAAATTTTGAGCTCATCCTTCCTCCTCTTGTTCTTCTTTTGAAACTCCTCTCCATCAACACTTTCTTCCTTCATATCCTTTCCTCCCCCCTCTATGAGTCAAACTCTTTTCAAATTTGCTGTAATAGCCATGCCTCCATGCCCATGCTGTGGTAAATGAAGTTGTAGAGATTTCTCCTGACCACCTACCTCTCATTTCTTGCTTTTCCACCCATGCCCTTAATAAAGAATTACTATTTATTTCCGTTCCTTCAAATTATATTAATATATCACTTCAACATTTGACTCAATTGTTTATATTAATATTTTTTATTGGACACCTTAACATATGACTAAAATAAATTTTTAACTTAACATGCTTGAAGTTTAATGATGAGTGTTGGCCTTAGAATTACACATTTAGCTTTACAATTAGCCATTAAATGGCCATCTTAAGCATTACTTAAATCATATCATCTAGATAATTATAAATTAATTATAATCCCCTATTATGCATGTTCAATATAACATCTAGGTTGTGTGTCCACATGATGATATGTCTTCCTAGCCACAATGACCATAAACAATTATTGCTAATAGACACAATTACATATGAGGTACTTACAATTCATTTGTACCTAAAACTATGACTCAACATACAGTTGAATGGGTGGGGGATTAGACTGGCATTAGAACACTCTCAAATCAAATGGTAGAACCTACATCATATTGCACCTTGTCATCGACGAATTGATTAGTTTACCTATCTACAACAAATTAGAATTTGAAGAATGTGACAATAACATCTTATTTACCTTGAAATTCCTTGTGTTAAAAAAAACCAACAAATATAATTCTATTCAAAATGTCCCTTTTTACCTCTTATAATGTTAGATTTTTATTGGTCCACAATTCCTCTTTGGACCCAATTAATTCTATTTAAAATGTCTCTTTTTACCTTTTATAATTTATGTTCATCACGCCATAATTCCTCTTTGCACTCAATTACAATACCTTGACGTGAGGCCTCTTATTTATAGACTTAGCATCAATTATAAAGTGAAGAGATACCGATGACTTTATTTTCCTCTTAAAACCTAGATGGAAAGAAAGATGGTCAAAAGAGACAATAATGACTTTTCATTTGCCTCACCATTTGCTAGCACATCCCTTGATGACATTTTGAAGGACTAAATTGAATTGGAGCGTGTTGCAATTGCCATAAAATGAGAATGATGTGTACATAATATCACATAGGACCAACTTTAGAGCTTCACATATTGATGATTGGTAGTTCTATTACAAAAGGACTATAAGATTTTGTAGAATGTTTTATTTAATATTGAGTGGATTTCTAGCTAGTTATTTATCTTTTCCTATTCCATGCAACATAATACGTATTTGAAGTAGTCACAAGTCCACTTGATTTGTGTTTGGTTTTCCATTTCTTTCTTTTTTTGTTCTTCTACTTTTGATATGACACATTTTTCCTTACGGAGGAATATACAATACACAATTTTTTTATAACTATAAAAAAAACAATAAATTGCCCCCTTAAAATTATAACTTATAATAAATAGTGTTTCAAATGCTTTTTAGGGATAATTTGTCTATAACTTATAAATTGATAATAATTTGCCCCCTAAAAATTATTCATTTGACTCATCCAAAGAAAAGAAAAAGGGTATAGTAGTTTAAAAATGTAAGACAAAATACTTATGATAAATAGTGTTTCAAATGCTTCCTAGAGATATTTTCCATCTAATACATATAAGTAGAAGGTCTTCTCACCACAATGGTTCTTAATTATATATGGTCTAATCTATAAGGCTTTTGTAAGGCTCACATATGTTGTTATCTTTATCACATTTTGTATTGGATTTTTATATGATGTTATGTATTTTTTTGGTAACACTTGATACCTTATGTGATTATGTGACATTTTGGATGCTATTTTATAATTAGACTAATTATGATATTTCAACTTCACTATTTCCTATTTATGATAAGAGTTGCTAGAGATAGGACTATACCATTAAACTTATATTGATGATCAAATTACTTTCAATGATATTGTTCTATTTGATTATTATTGATTAAACTTTTAGTGGTATTGTTCTATTTGATTTTTATTTATTAAATTTAGATTAATCATGTCTTTTATGTAAATGTTTTGATTATTCATATGATTAGAGAATTATTATTGCTATGAAATTTATTTAATGTGATTCCATGAGAAGTGTGGTGTCTTGCATGAGTGTGTATGCCTTCGATCATTATACTATTGCTTTGGCTATTTATTTGCATGATATGTTTGATGTGTGCATCAAGTGTGCATGATACATGTGTAAGAGAATGGTGGTTAATTATAGTGTGATGACATGAACATGTGTTTGTTCATTGTTTTACTCCATCACATAGGGTAATTGGAACGATCATGTGTTAAACCAGTGTAATCTTTGTTATCTAGATCGAACCTGGTTCTTTCCCTTGTACTAAACTCTTAATTGATGTCTAAGTGAACTTTACCTTAGTATATCATGTATAAGTGTTCTCGATATGTTTTGGAATTATTTATATTCTTGTTTAAATGTTTAAATTTATTTGAAAAATGTATGGGATAGATTTGTGTGAAAAACAAATTTAAATGCATCATAAAATGTTATTTTATCAATTTTAGAGAAAAAATTGGCCATGAGTTATTAGTATATATGATAACATTATCTTGATGCATCTAGAAAGTTTTTGTTGAAATTAAGGATAAGATATTTTTAATATTTTAATATTCATTTCATTTATGTTTTGGCATATAATTCTTTGTGCATATGTGCCCTTCACATGACCCCTTATGGGTGCATTGACTATTGTGTAAGTGAATTTATTAGTTTGGAAGGGTTTATCTTTCAAATTACAATTTCATTTATCTTTGGGTGAGGAATATTAGCTATTTTATTTTCTCTATTTGATATTATCTCCTCGAAGATGTCTTATTTGACTTATTGACTAAGCTATAGGCAATGGACATATTCCATGTTTTGATTGGTGAAGATGTAGAGAGTTTGGGTTGAGTCATTTAACCTTGGGAATAGATTAAAATTAGGGGTTGCCATCCCCTAGATCTATTCTTCACTTTTCACATTGAGAAGGAAGAGGTTAGGAAGAGGAAAGAAAACCAAGAGAGTGTTCTTGAGATTTTGTGAGACGATTTATGTTTGAAGGAGATTTAAGACTTGGGAAAAGCTTGCAAAGGCTTGGGAATGGTAAGAGTGCTTGAATAAGGTTGAGAAAACTTCAAAACCCCTCTTTGTGCAAGATTGTGAGAGTAGGGTATTCTTCTTTTATTTATGTTTTTTCCTTTCATTTCTTTGTGTTATTGAAATGATTTTCTACCATTGTTGAGTGTGTGAATGTGCTTGAAAGAATTGTTTTAACATTATTTTCTTCTATGCTCAAAAGAAAGATCAAATATCCACTAATAGAGTTCTTATGAACTCTTGTAAATAAATTGCATGCGTTCTTTTTATAGGAAAATAAGAATGTGATTTGTTCATATGGGTATGTCCTAAAATGGGAAAGGAAGGTTAAAATATATGTATGTGAGTTGCATAAATGTTTGTGTTCTTCCCTACCTTTGTGAAGAGCTATCTTTTTGGTTTGAAAATCTTAGCATGTTTTATGATTTGATAGGTTTGTAGAAATATTGGAGTGTGCTCTCAAGCTCAAGAGTGAGCTTTATGTGGTATGTGAGGAGAGATAAGGAGTGATTGTGGTTTATCTAGTCCTAAAAGTAGGATATTGGATTCTTTTACACTCTTGTGATTTTCTTGGCATCCTTTAATGAATGAAATCTATTTTTGGGTCTCCTTATGTTTCTCTCTAAACAATTATTATATTTGGAGGTACATAATGTAACCTCTAATGTATTTGTCTACTTTTATCATATTTCTCTTTAGGAGCTTGAGATATTCCTATTGTGTTGAGTAAACCCTTGTATGTGAGTGTATTTATATGTTTCCAAAACATGTGGGTGATAGCACAATAGCGTGTTCCACTTTTTGGCCAAAGTGGGACACTCAAAATCAACATTTTCAACATTTTTCAATTTGTGTCAATTATAGGGAACAAATGGTCAAGAATTTAAGGATGATGTAAATTAATGAGTTGTGAAATTCTCTATGTAGATTCAAGATATATTTTTTTTATAATTTTAAAAGAATTATTTTTATCATTTTATATTTTTTCTATTATTTTTTGTTGAGTGACATTATTCCATAATGCATATATTTCACTACAAATATTTTTTTTCTTGATTTATTGGAATTAGATCATTAACTCCACTATCTAGTGGATGGATATTTCTTGATAATTTTTTTTTATCAAATATGTTATTTATTATTAATTTTTGAATTAGTACTAACAAAAATTTCAGATCTATTTTATTCCGTAATGCATTCTTCTTAGCATATTTATCAAAATTATATTTTTATTTTTTAATTGTAATAAGGACATCTATGTGTAGTGTAATACATATTTTGAAATTTTTCTATCAATGTTTGTTATTTTTCCTAATGTCTTGAATACCTGACATTGTTTTTTCATAATAAACCTACATCCATTATATGTTTTTTAAATTTAATATATTAAAGAAAACATACTAAATATTATAATTTTTGGAAAGTTTATACTAAGGGTTACATACTTAAAAAATAAAATTTCCAAATGAATTCATTTGACCCCTAAAAGTGAACCAAAACTAGTTTTTTGTCAGCATTTTGATAGGTGTGAAGGAGACTCTATTAGGGGTTTAATTTGTTTAACACCTAAAATACTGAGAGGGGGTGTGAATCAGTATTCTCATAAACCATATACTCATTAAATCATTAATCTATTTTCCCATTAAACAACATTAAAGCAAATTAAACATAGCATGAACAACCACACGACATGACACATGAACACCATGATTTTTACGTGGAAAACCCAAAAAGGGAAAAACCATGGTGAGTGTAGTAACAATACCGAATTACAAAGAGGTTCACTGCCCAAAAATGACTTACTATCCAAGGATGCTCATTGCATACAGGCTCACTACCAAAATAGGCTCACTACCGAAATAGGCTCACTGCTTAAAGAAAGAAAGAGATAGAAGGATGGCTCACTACCAAAATGAACTGCTAGAATTGTATCTACAAATGCATGATTATAGATCCAATGATGCTCAAAAAATTATCTCAAAACTCTTCATCCTGAACTGCTCTGCTACACCGCTCTGTTCTTACATGGGAATAAGTTATCTCTTCTTCTACACTTGTCGCCTTCACAAAATGATGGGGAGCGCACAACAGATACCACAGACCAATGCCCTAATTGCTCACAGTCGACAAACTAACTGATGAGCCACCGATTCAACTCCATCGGCCAAGTTCCTCATCTTTCTTCTAATGCCTCGATGGCATTTGCCATTGTTGAGACTCGTTCCGTCAGTGAACACTTGTAACCTTTGGCTGATGCACCAATACGCCATCACACAGTTTACTTCCTGCGAACCCTAGCACATGGAGATGCTAGATCGTCCTTACTGCACGAAATGCCCAGTCTTAAACATCTGCCCCGTCGAACAATGGAACAAAATAGAAAACAAAACAAATATTTATACAACGAAGCCATTCCACTGATTTTGATAGAAATCTCACCAGTAGAATGCTTCACGACGGCACACGACAACAATGGAAAATGCAAAATGAATGGAAATCTACAGTTACACGATTTATAGTTATAAGAAACAGAAATCAAATGGACAGAACATAATTGCTTTATTTCTCTTGAGCACAATACAATCACATTCGATCACACTACTTCGATCTGATTACAATATATGATCATTTAGTTCCTTACTTAGGGTATTTAACAACTCACCCTGAGTAGTACCGAATTGACTCCAAGCAGCTAGGAGACCAATCCAAGCAGCTAGGAAACACTACTGCCTATTTTTGGCATTATTGCTATTTTTAGCATTATGCGATTACAATTGGATAAATGTCCCCTAAGTCACTTGGGACTTACAAAATGAACCTAGATAAAAACTGAAATGAAAATGCATTGGTCAATAGACCTTATTACAAAAGAAAACATGATTTCCTAGGTGCTCCTGCACCATACTCCCCGAGTGAAAGTTGTCTCAAGTCCTCTTAGAGACTAACTGCTGCAAATCACCACCATGCTTCTTGATGTCTTCTTCCATCATCCATGTGGCTTCTGAATCTGGAAGTCCTTGCCATTTGACTAGGTGCTCAAAATAGGTCTGATTTCTGGTCTTCTTTGCTATCCTGCTATCCAAGATACACTCCAGCTTCGGTGGTTCCTTAGGTGGTAAATATTGCACCCACTCTGCATTGTCTTGGATAGAATCTGCTGTACCTTCTCCTGTATCAGGACTCCTATATAATGTTAGATCAACAACATTGAATATAGGTGAAATAGCAATATCATCAGGGAGTTCAATTTTGTAAGCATTAGGACCATATTTTTCTAGAATCTGACAAGGTCCAATTTTTCTCATCATCAACTTGCTGTGTTTTCCTGTGGGTAGTCTGTTCTTGTTGAGATGAACCATGACCATATCTCCTATTTGATACTGCACATCCCTTCTTCTTTGATCCACTCTAGCCTTGATCTTCTGACTATTCTGGTGTAGAGTATCTCTGACTTGTTGATGGATCTCTTTCATAGCCTCTGCAAATGTATCAGCATGTCCACTCCTTTTGTCCAACCCGTGAACATATCTCAATTAAAAAATTCCTCTAGGATGACTACCATAAACAAATTCAAAAGGACTTAGACCTGTACTTTTGTTTGTAGAATCATTATAGGCATACTCTGCTTGTGGGAGTACCACATCCCAAGTACTGCCATGTTCTCTTGTCAAACATCTCAGCAGATTTCCTAATGACCTATTGACAACCTCAGTTTGACCATCAGTCTGAGGATGATAGGCTGAACTAAAAGACAAATTTGTACCCAATCTTTTCCACAAGGTTCTCCAGAAATGTCCCACAAATTTGCTGTCTTTGTTAGATACAATACTCAAAGGTAATCCATGAATCCTGACAATTTCTTTAAAGAACAAACCTGCAATGTAACTAGCATCATTGGTGGTCTTACAAGGAATAAAGTGTGCCATCTTTCTGAATCTATCTACCACAACAAACACACTGTCATAACCTGTCCTTGTCTTGGGCAATCCCATTACAAAATCCATACTCAAATTTTCCCAAGGTCTGTTTGGTATGGGCAAAGGTTGGTACAGTCCTGCATTGGTTGAGACTCGCTTTGCTTTTTGGCAAATCATACAACTCTCAACAAACCTTTTGATATCAGATTGCATCCTTGGCCAAAAGTAAAACCTTCGTACAATATCTAAGGTCTTATTGAGCCCAAAATGTCCTCCTAAACCACCACTATATTTTTCCTTCACTAGATTATCCCTCATTAAACACTTAGGGATACATAGTTGACTACCTTTAAACAAAAGTCCATCCTGTAATGTATAATCTAAAAATTCACTGTGGAAAGCATTGGCAAACTTACTGCATACCCTGTAAATCTCTTTTAAATCTAGGTCCTCTTCATACAATCCTTTGAGCGACTCAACACCCATACTTTGTAGCTGCACTTCTTGCACTGTTAACACCCTTCTGCTTAGAGCATCAGCAACCTTATTGGTTATTATGTTTGATGATGAAGGTGTATGCTTGAATACTTTCCACCCATTTCATGTGTCTATGACTGAGCTTCTCTTGTCCATTCAAAAAACTGAGAGCATGATTGTCAGTGTATATAATAAATTCCTTAGGAAGCAAGTAGTGCCTCCATTTTTTCAGAGCTTGTACCATAGCATACAATTCTAAATCATAAGAGGAGTATTTCCTCTTGGCTTCATTTAACTTTTCACTGAAGAAGGCTACTGGTCTGCCTTCTTGGCTCAACACTGCTCCTATGGCCAACCCACTTGCATCACATTCAATGGTAAAAACCTTATTGAAATCAGGTAACACTAAAATAGGGAATTTACCAACTTTCTATTTTAGACTCTCAAAGCTCCTATCTGCTTCTCTTGTCCACACAAACTTCATCTTTCACCACCCTTGATGGTCTCTAACATAGGTGCACAAATATCACTGTAATTCTTAATAAATTTTCTGTAAAATGTTGCCAAGCCATGAAAGCTTCTGACCTATCTTGCTGTCCTGGGTGTAGGCCAATTTAAAATAGTTTCTACCTTGGAAGGATCCATTTTCAAATCACCCTTAGAGATGACAAAACCTAGGTACAACAATTCTTGTTTCATGAAGTCACACTTTTCCAAGTTTATCAGCAACTTCTGATCTTGCAGCCTCTTCAAGACTATCTCCAAATGTTTCAAGTGCTCTTCCTTGCTCTTACTAAACACCAAAATATCATCAAGGTAGACTACCACAAATTTTCCTATGAATTCCTACAACACCTCATTCATTAGCCTCATAAAGGTGCTAGGGGCATTTGAAAGACCAAACGACATCACAAGTCACTCATACAACCCTTCATTGGTTTTGAAAGCTATCTTCCACTCATCCCCCTCTCTTATCCTTATCTGATGGTACCCACTCTTCAAGTCTATTTTGGAGAAATAAGTAGCCCCTCCCAAACAATCCATTAGATCTTCTATTCTAGGAATAGGAAACCTATACCTGATGGTTATCCTATTTATTGCCCTAGAATCAGTACACAGTCTCCATTTCCCATCCTTCTTTGGGGCTAAAATAGTAGGTACTGCACATGGGCTAAGACTCTTCCTTATCAACCCTTTGTTTAGGAGTTCTTGAATCTGATTTGCTATCTCTTCATTCTGTTGAGGTGTCATTTTATATGCTGCCTTATTAGGAAGTACTGCTCCTGGTATGAGGTCTATCTGATGGCTAATATCTTTGATTGGTGGTAGGGAATCAGGTATATCCTTTGCAATCACTCCTTTGTAACTCTCAAGCAAATCTCTGACCTCCTTAGGTCCTACTTCTCTCACACTTTTCTTCTTTTCCCCCTTAGGCTTCATAATCAAAGCAAAACCTACTCCATCACCTTCCTTCAGTATATCCATGAATTCCTTTTCTCCTACCAGCATTACACTAGACCCTACATGCTGTGGATCCTCTTCTACCAATGACTGTATCCCATAAGTCATACCATCCTTTTGGAATGAGTAAGCATTCTTTTCTCCATCATGATGAGCCTTTCTCTCAAACTGCCATGGTCTGCCTAACAAAAGATGACAAGCATCCATTGGAAGGATGTCACACAAAATCTTGTCTCTATACCCCCTAATACTAAATTCTACCCATGCTTGTTCATTGATGAGTACATGCTGCCCCTTGTTCAACCGACTTTATATGGACTGCTATGGGGTATCTTTTCTAACTTCAACTTATTCACTGCTTCCAAAGATATAATGTTATCAGTAGAACTAGAATCAATAATGACTTTACAAACCTTACCTTGGATCTTACAGTTTCTTCTAAACAAAGCCCTTCTTTGTGATGGTTCAGCTTGCACTGGTTCCTTGAGCAACATCCTCTTGAGCATCAGACTTTCTCCCATTTCTGATGCTAGATTCACTTCAGGAGATGTCACACTCCTTACATCTTCTTGAATCAAGGTGGTTCTCTTCTCACTACCATGAGAAGTTGAGGCCTTCTCTAGACACTTGTATGCCGGGTGCCCTATCTGATTGCAGTTATAACATCTCATATTAGAGAATTTGGATCCTCTACCTGATCCATTTGTCCCACCTCTTCTGTTAGGCCTTCTTCCTCGGTAGCCTTTTCTGCTACTTGAGTCCCCAACTTGCTCTTCTTGGCTAGACTCACCACTATTCCATTGTTGTCGTATGTCGTCGTAAAAGCATTCCACAGGTGAGATTTCTATCGAAATCAGTGGAATGGTTTCATTGTATAAATATTTGTTTTCATTTTCTGTTTTGTTCCATTGTTCGATGGGGCAGATGTTCAAGACTGGGTGTTTCGTGCACTAAGGACGATCTAGCATCTCCATGTGCTAGGGTTCATAGAAAGTAAACTATGTGACAACTTATTGGTGTATCGGCCAAAGGTTACAAGTGTTCACTAACGGAACGAGTCTCAACAACGGCAAATGCCATCGGGGCATTGGAAGAAAGATGAGGGACTTGGCTGATGGAGTTGAATCGGTGGCTCATCAGTTAGTTTGCCAACTGTGAGCAATTAGGGCATTGGTCTGTGGTATCTGTTGTGTGCTCCCCATCATATTGGTATCAAAGCTTGGAAAAAAGATTTGGGTGACAAATCGAATTGAGGATTTGTAGGAGTATTGGTGTTTGGGTGTTGTCTGTGAATGTTTATGTCAGACAAAGAAAGCAAGACAGAGGCGGAGAGGATGCCTCCCAAAAGTATGTCGCAGGATGTCATTAAGAAGTTGATCGAGGAGATGCTTACATCCAAGTTGGGAGAGTTCAAGCAGTCCAAAGGCAAAGATAGGGAAGATGAAAGTGACAGCGATGAAGGTGATGCGGAAATTGCCGAAACCAGTAAAAAGACAGAAGAGATACCAGCAGACCAGAGGGCATTTTTAAATGCATTAAAGTCGGTCGATAGGGACACCATAGATGGGTTTCCTATGTATAGTGGAAGTATGGAAATTGAAGAGGTGATTGATTGGATTGAGGCATTGAATAATCATTTCGAATACAAAGAAGTCCCTGATGATAAGAGGCTTAAATTGGCAAAGGCAAGATTGAAGGGATATGCTCTTGCATGGTGGAATTATGAATAAGGAGAGAGAGTCAAGGAGGGGAAGAACATGATAACCTCCTAGGAAAGGATGAAGACCAAAATCAAGGCACAATTCTTACCCCTGGACTATGATGTGCAGATGTATAGGAAATTGCAGAACCTTAGACAGAGAGACCTTGATGTGAATGCATACACACAAGAGTTTCATAAACTTAGTCTCAGGTCAAAGAGACAAGAAGAAGAGTCAGAGAAGGTGGCCAAGTATTTAAATGGCCTAAGGATGAACATCCAAGATGAGATCAGCATCTTAGCACCAGACACAGTGAACAAGTGTTTCCAAATGGCCTTAAGGGCTGAAGAGAAGATAAAGAGAAAGAGTGAACAGAATAATAGTGGTAGAGGTGGAAGAAATTTCAGAGGCAGAGGTAGTTTTGGAAGAAGTTTTGTAATGGATGGAAATCTACAGTTACACGATTTATAGTTTTGGAAGAAGAAGTTTTGTAATGGAGGTAGATGCAAAATGAATGGAAATCTACAGTTACACGATTTATAGTTATAAGAAACATAAATCAAATGGACAGAACATAATTGCTTTATTTCTCCTGAGCACAATACAATCACATTCGATCACATTAATTCGATCTGATTACAATATATGATCATTTGGTTCCTTACTCAGGGTATTTAACAACTCGCCTTGAGTAGTATCGAATTGACTCCAAGCGGCTAGGAAACACTACTGCCTATTTTTGGCATTATTGCTATTTTTAGCATTATGTGATTACAATTGGACAAATGTCCCCTAAGTCACTTGGGACTTACAAAATGAACCTAGATACAAACTGAAATGAAAATGCATTGGTCAATAGACCTTATTACAAAAGAAAACATGATTTCCTAGGTGCTCCTGTACCACAAAATCACAATCTTTTGCATGTCACACACACACACACACCCCTTCATATTCACCAAATATAGAATTGGATCTCATATATATCCGCAACACTTAGAATCTTCACATTAGGTCATCCTACTAAGATGAGGCATGTAGTTGATCAACATGTAGCTTGTCGGCCAAATTCATTCACCAAAATACTTTGCGGACCCAATTAACATTTTAAACACATTCTCATATGTCGGATCCAAGAACTTGCCACATACAAATCAAACTATCAGGTCGGCCTCAAACACAGGCTGTCACTGGTTCAGTCTAACTATCAGATCATAAATTTTGCTACGGATTACAACACTTTCTCAAATTCATATCAAAGAATCTTTAGACATCCCCAAGCTTACCTTTATAACCACATAGTATAATATTATCTTGTGGAAAAATGCGGACCACGAGAACACGTCCTGTCACAGTTAAACACTGTCAAACCTTATAGCGATACTCAGTAGCTCATAACTGTCTCTCCAGTGGACTCCAAGATTTGAAACTTTAGATTTGAGACCTTCAGACAAGTATTTACAACACCTCAAAACTGCATAAGAAATTATCTATTACCGGAGAAATGCAGACCAAAATAATTAGGTGTTCTACTCTGTTTAGTACTATATTCTGTCATGCTGGACTTAGACAACTTGAAGGTACATCCGAAGATGATCAAAAGATGAAAATTTGTATTTAAGATCATGTAAGGACTAGATCTTCAACTGCGGACCACTACCAATCAAAATGCTATCTTTCTGTCGCTGTCTTTGAACTCTGCCAACACTTAGCCAAATTCCTTAGGTCTTCCTTTGTCAGACCAAAATCTCTATTCCAACCTTGTTCCTTTTCTTGTTGCCATCAATGACAACACTATCAAACATCATGCTCAACCAAGTTGCCAACAATCTCCCCCTTTGGCATTGATGGCAACACATGATGTGAAAGACCATCATACAACTCCCCCTTACTCTTTACACATTGCTCCCCCTAACTTCATGTTTCTCTTTTCACTTGTCAAATTTTTTCACATGCTTCATTCTCCCCCTTTGACATTAATGGCAAAGGTTTATGATACATAAATATGTACAAGTGACCAAAACTTCAAAACTGCTTGTACTATCCGCATATATATAGGTGAAGTCAAAATACCTTACTGATTTTCAGGGATAATATCTTTGTAGATCTTCAATTACACATCTTCATCTCATCTAACCTTAGCATCACTCAAAACTAGTATATGTCCATTGATTTGGGATACTAACTCTTCTGCCTTCTTCATAGTAGCAGGGGTCTTAGTGATTTGCCTTATCTTATCTACTGCTGCTACTAACCTGGTCATGGATGCAATTTTGAAGCTCACAATCTCCCAGAGCTGACTCATTCTATGTTTGATGACCTCCTTCTAGGTCTGAAACTTATGTATGTCAGAATGGATGGTTTCAATTGCAGCCCTTTGATTCCCAATAACATCTTTCACTGGATCATAGGATTTGGATATTTTAGTAATCTAGGCTTCCCAACCATCTATCTTGTCCTTTAGATCCTTGGTTTTCTTAGGCCATGTTAGACAAAACTGATACAGTTTGCTGGCTTCTTTGATGGCCATCTCTAAGTATTCAACACTTTTATCTAACAAAACTTTGTCTTGAGAATATTTATCATTTAGCTCAACTAATCTCTTGCTGTCAATTTCTTCCCTTACCTTCTTTTCTGCAGCTTGTTCAAGAGATTCAAAATGAGAGTTGACTGACTCCATAAGCTTTTTCAACTATGCAGTAGGATCCAAGGATGTATCTCTCTTTAGTCCGAGCATAATCTTTTCAAAAATTGTTGATGCATCTCCAATCCACTCACTGTCCTCCATATGAGATTTTAATAACTCTTCTTGTGCTGTGGTCTGAAAAATTGTCCCAAGTCTTAGTTTCTGTAAAGGGGACATTGTGTCAAGGTTAATTGGTCCTTGCAATAGCTCAGGTGCAGTCAAAATCTGAGCTTCCTTTTGCTTCTCCAAAAACTCTCTCAAGGAGTCAACTGACTCATTCTCAGCAACGTCTCTTTTGTCTTCTTCATGATACATCTCAGCATCATGCCTTTCCGAAGGATCTTCTTGAATGAGTTCTTGTTCATTTCCTTCTATTTCTAGAGCAGGGTTGTCAACTATTTGTTCATTTGCTTCTTGTCTTTGCTCACCTTGGTGTTCAGGGACATTTTCTTTAGGTGCCACTTTTGTTTCTTTAGAGTTCTTTTCTTCCACAGGCTCTTTTATTTCTTTATCCTTTCTTGTGCTTACCAAAGGAGTAACTGCACTTTGATCCACACTTTGTTCAATATCCTCGTCTGGAACTATATTAGGCTTGTCAACATCAACATTTTGTTCCTCTTCATTAGTGTCTACCATAGTTGAGATTTGCAGTTCATGTAGCACACTTAGTGTTATCTCCTCAGTCTCTTTAACTAGTTTCTCAATGTCACCAGACATTAGAGTATTGACCCTTTTCTTTGTTCTAGATTTATCACTAAGCTTCTTAGTGACTTTGACCTTTTCTTCACTGGTGATATTTGGGCAAAGTTTCAAAAGAACATACTCCTTTATCTCAGCATCTTTGGCCATGGCCCCTTGTGTTTTTGCTGTCATGATGCTGGATAGACTAGTCGATAAGTCATCTATGACTTCAATTAGGGCTTTATTGAACATATCCAAAATTATTACAACAGCTGCTTCAATTATCACCTTGTCTCCATCAGAGCTTTCATCATATGTACCAGCAATAGGCTTCAAATTCCCATGCTGATCCATTGCATTGAATGTGGCTTCCAGGGTTATTGTTGCTTCATCTTCTCTGGTCTCAGTCTTCTCCCCTTTCTTCTTCTTCTTGTGCTTAACCTTTCTAGAGATCTCCTTTTTGCTTGTTGTGGTCTCATCTATTTTTGCTTTCTTTGCCTTGATTTCTTCATCAGTCTCAGTCTCTTCTTCTTCTTCTCCTCCACCTAGGCTCACTAACACTTTTTTGGTGGCCTTTGCTTTCTTTCTTTTCTACCTTCTCTTTGTAGGCTCTATCTTTTCTTTCTCAACCTCAGTTGTAGGGAGTGGTCTAGAGCTCTTCGAGGTATCTATAGAAGAGGAGGAGGCTCTTGTTCTTCTTCTTAAGCTGGAAGTAGGCTTTTTTGGTTCAGATTTCTCTTCTTCCTTCTTTTGAGCCTTTGATGACTAACCTTCCAGAGCACTTGCAGCCTTGGAGGCTTCAGACTTGGCTCTTGCTTCATCTATCTACTCTTTTGTAAAGCCTTTACTTTTTGCAAACTCTTCTACATATTTTCTTACATTTCTCTTGATTTCAGGTTGTTTTAGTTCCATACACACTTTAAGAGATTTTTCTTCAAATGTTCCAAATCTTTCCTCATTGGGGTCCTTTGGTTTGCTTAGCATTAGATCAGCTAGGCCAGTTAGAACATCCTCTGTGACGTCATATCCCATTGCTGGGATGCATACAGTTCTGGGTTCTACTGCCTCCATGAGGCATTTATCTTTATCTACCATAAACACAATCTCTTTTTCATATTTCTCCACAACCCTTTTAGGGATCCTAGCCCTAGCTTGCATTTTCTTTTGGAAATTCTTAAAGTAACCCCATAATGTTGCATTTTGTTTATCAAAATCTCCTAGACTCTGCAGATAATTTCTAATTTGAACTGCTACCGGAGAATGCTTTAACCAAGCAATGTTACCCATACCTGGTAATTCTTTCAGGAAGTAGAACAACAGGCAAATGATCAGAGTACCATAGTTGAAGGGGTACTTAGTGTCATTTGTCCTTTTCATATTCTCCATCAATTGTTGCCAGAGCAACTCACATAGGTCATAGTCTGCATTCTTCTTCACCATCTCAAAGGATGTGTAGATAGCCATAGCTGAGACAGAGTTCTCCCAATTTGAGAAGTATACTTTATAACCAATCACCATGGAAGCAAACCTTACCACCGGATCTTCTATGTCATTGACAGTTAGTGCCCTTTTGTCAAATTTGGCACCAGTTAACTCCATCACTGTGTTGTTCTTTACAACCTTCAAAACCAGAATTGTTTTGGTGGAACACATGCAAGTGACCGCCTTAATGGTATCTTTAGTAATCATATGCATCATGTATAACCACATGAATTTTTCATGTTTCTGCTTAAGGCATACCGAACCCAAGCATCTTCAGAAAAGGCAGGAAAATCAATCCATACATCCAGCTTCTTCTCATGCAGCGCACTATACTCTTGTTTCATCTCAAACTTATCATCAGTTAGTTTATTCAGATAAATTTGCTCTAATTTTCCATGATCATACTCTTCTAGTTTTGCATGTATAAATGCCCTAACATCTTCAATATGCATGATGCCAAACAGAACCTCAAAGAACGCACCATCCAGATCAATTTCTAATGATTTTAATGGGTGCTTCTTGAACTTAGGGTGGGTCCTCTTAGTGATCTCAACAACATGTGGAGTAGTCATTTTTACAATTCAATAAGACTTCACAAGAGTGAAAACTATAAATACCTTGATCTTTGCTTCCGGTTAGGGTTTCTTCTCGCTACATGTTTGAATTTGCTTTTGTACTCTGCTGCTCAGATCTCCTTAGTCACTTGAGGATTTGAATGCAATGTGATTTCCTTTCAAATGAATTCCCTTTTAAGCCCTCTTCATTGAAACCTAATCACCGTAAATGCTTGATTCAAAAAGTTGTCAAATTCTTTCTCTGCCACTCACAGTCGATCTAAATTGCTCCACAATTCACCACATTAGGTTCTTTTCTGCCAGAATCTTCTTCAAAAGATCTGCTAGAATGTTTTCTGACTTATATCTTCATGCTGAATGTCAGCACCACTTTCCTGGCTGGGGGAACAAGATTTTTCATTGAAGCTCCCCTTGAGCCAGAGCTCCCAATTCACTTTTTTAGAGGAAGTATCTGTACTAGAGGCTGGTGTGAACTCATTCTTGACTTCATGTACCTCCTTGTTGACCCATATTTTGTTCATATCCTTCTTGATTTCTGCTACATCAACTTTTTGTACTGGTTTCTTCATTTTTGCCTAATTATTCTTTTTCATGTTCTTGCTTCCATAGAATCTTGCAATGTGTCCGAACCTGTTGCAGTTGAAACATACAATACTTCTCTGACCATTGTTCCTTCTATTCATCCTTGATTTGTGTTGGTTAGCCTTATGTCCAAATCTATTGCATGCAAAGCGTTGCCATTAAAAGATTGAGCATTCCTTCCATTCTTATAGTTGTTCCTTATCTAACTTCTACATTCATTAGCTTTATGACCAATTCTCTTGCATGTAAAGTAGTTACCTCTGAAGGGTTGAGCATTTCTTCCATTGTTATAACTGTTCCTTATCTAACTTCTACATTCATTAGCTTTATGACCAATTCTCTTGCATGTAAAGCATTGACCATAAAAGGATGAAACATTTTGATTTATTCTGCTCCTACATTGAGTAGCCTTATGACCAAACTTATTGCATGAATTACAATAACCATTGAAAGATGGTACCTTTGGGCATTTGGTTGCCTGACGGGTGGTCTTCTAGGTCCGTTCCTTTGATTCTGGATCTGTTTGCCTTTCTCCTTCTTGTTCTCAGTAATTACTACTTGGTCTAATTTAGAACTTTGACCTTTCTCAAATCCCAAACCTTCTTTGTTATCAAGACTCTTCTAAATTTCAATTATTCTATCAAGTTTGGCAGCACTCACTCTGAATTTGTCTTCTTGAATCCATGCGTGTTTCATATCAGCTTATAGATCCACAACTTCTTGTTCAACCTTGTACATTCTTCAGATTTGTTTTTTATTATTTCATTTAGGCTTTCTTAGCTTTTGCTCTTTCTACAACTTCCACTTTTAGATCATTCAAGGTTTCATTTTCTAATCTTAATTGTTCACTAACCTCCTTATGCTTTTCTTTGAACTTCTTGATTTACTCCCTCAATTTTCTGATGAACTCATCTGCTTCCTTGATATTTTCTTTCAGATCCCTATTTTCTTCTTCAATCTTTTTCAAGGTCTTCAAGAGAAACTTTGAGTTCTTCTTCATTGACATACATGCACTCTTCTTCTATAGTTTTAGTTGAATGAATTTCTTCAGGAGGAGTAGGATGCCTTTTACCTACCATGCATTTAATCTTCAAGATCTTCCTCAAGCTGTTAGACTTCTTCTAAGGAACTTGGCTCTGATACCAATTGTTGAACACCCAAAATACTGAGAGGGGGGAGGGTGAATCAGTATTCTCTTAAACCATATACTCATTAAATCATTAATCTATATGCCCATTCAAAAACATTAAATCAAATTAAACATAGCATGAACAACCAGAAGACATGACACACGAACACCAAGATTTTTATGTGGAAAACCCAAAAAGGGAAAAACCACAGTGAGTGTTAGCTCACAATATATTATGTAGTAACAATACTAAATTACAAAGAGGCTCACTGCCCAAAAAGGATGCACTTTCCAAGGATGCTCACTGCATACAGGCTCACTACCAAAACATGCTCACTACCTAAAGAAAGAAAGAGATAGAAGGATGGATCGCTGCTGAAATGAACTGCTAGAATTGCATATGCAAATGCATGATTACAGCTCCAATGATGCTTAGAAAATTTTCTCAAAACTCTTCATCCTGAACTGCTCTACTACACTGCTATGTTCTTACATGGGAATACGTTCTCTCTTCTTCTGCACTTGTTGCCTTCACAAAATCACAATCTTTTGCATGTCACACACACACACCTTTATATTCACACTTCCATTCACCAAACATCAAATTGGATCTCATATATATATATATCTGCAACACTTAGAATCTTCACATTAGGTCGGCCTACTAAAATGAGGCGTGTAGTTGATCAACATGTAGCTTGTCGGCCAAATTCATTCACCAAAATACTTTGCAGACCCAATTAACATTTGAAACACATTCTCATATGTCAGATCCAACTATAGAACCACTTAGGATAAATTTTTAATCACTAGAACTTGTCACATACAAATAAAACTATCAGGTTGGCCTCAAACACAGACTGTCACTGGTTCAGTTTAACTATCAGATCATAACATTTACTGTGGATCACAACACTTTCTCAAATTCATATCAAATACTCTTTAGAAATCCCCAAGCTTACCTTTAGAACCACAGAGTATAATATTATCTTGCGGCAAAATGCGGACCACAAGAACACATGCCCTGTCACAGTTAAACACTGTCAAACCTTATAGCGATACTCAGTAGCTCATAATTGTCTTTCTGATGGACTCCAAGATTTGAAACTTTGGATTTGAGACCTTCAAATAAGTGTTTACAACACGTCAAAATGGCATAAGAAAGTATCTATTACCAGAGAAATGCGGACCAAAATAATTAGGTGTTCTTCTCTATTTAGTATTGCATTCTGTCATGCTGGACTTAGACAATTTGAAGGTACACTTCTAAAGATGATCAAAAGATAAAACTTTGTATTTAAGATCATCTAAGGACTATAGACATCTTACTAGAACTGCAAGACCAGATCTTCAACTGCGGACCATTGCCAATCAAAATGCTGTCTTTCTATCGCTCTTTGAATTCTGCCAACACTTAGCCAAATTCCTTAGGTCTTCCTTTGCCGGATCAAAACCTCTATTCCAACCTTGTTCCTTTTCTTGTTGCCATCAATGACAACACTATCAAACATCATGCTCAACCAAGTTGCCAACATGATTTAAGCCTAGGTGGATTCTATCCAAGTGGATTTGATCTAAGGGGGTTAGATATAGCCCCATTCAATCAAACCCCCTTAGATGGAACACATCTAGGCTTAAATCATTAATTTTTCTTAAAAATATGTGATTTCAGGCAAAAATTAGGATGTCCCATAAGCCGGGCACACTATTATGGGATCATGTGTATTTTATGTGTTGTGTTTGCATCCATGTCACCCTCATTTTTAGAAAAGTGAGGTGGGCCTTTATGTACCACAACATTGGGTGGTAGTCTTACCTATCATTGGCTTAAAGATTTGGATTCATGGAACTTGAAGAAGAAACTATCTTCACTATTCTTTATCTTTAAACAAATTTGTAAAAGATGTATATTGATCTTATTGGTTAAAATATATGTTAAATATTGATTCTAGAAGTTAGAAAATGACTATGTAGTATTTCCTTTTGTTCTATAGAATAAATAAAATTGCATTTGAGTGAACTATGGACTTTGTTTCAAAAGACAAATATTGTTGAACATTTCAAGTTGTATTTTTATGAATTTGAGAGTTAGGCCTCATTGATGATTGAATTTATAATTCAATGGGTTATAGGGAAGGTCCATATAATTTTCTATTTGTAAATGAAGCTTAGTTGTAGGTTTGAGACCATGCTTGTGAATATTACATTTTTGGGAAACATAGAAGTCATTATAAGTCCTTATGTATTGTATTGGTTCTTTTGCATTGTAGAAATATCATAAATGAATTTGTCAATTTGGGAGGCTAGAAAATAATAGTAGAAAAACTATTAAAATTGGATCTTCAAATTCCATGTTTTTTTCCTATTTTGGAGTTTTATAGTTGTATCCTAGGAACTGTAGTGGTGTCTACCCACCGTGGTTGTATCTTGGGTAGGGAATTTTCTATATATTTTTTAGGGGTTTTAGATTGAAAATTTACCTTCCTATTTCTGCAATTAGTTTCTAGAAATTATTTGTAGTTTATTAGTTATTCTTAGTTATTTGTAAAAGTTTGATGACCAATTCTCGCCTTGGTACATGAATTTGGTGACTATTTTCTTTACATTGTTGGAACGATTATGAGTTGTTTTAGCACTATTGTACGTCTTGGGAAGGTTTATAGTGTAATGCTTCAAGCATTTGTGCCTTGTATGTCTATTTTATTTTTCTTTGATTTAGCTACTATACTTATTAGTGATGTTTTGTATTGCCATTAATGTACTTTATTGATGATGTTTTGTATGGGCATCTAGTTTCTGGCTATGTATCATGGGATGCATATGTTGTGCCTTTATATGTTTGGACCATTGAAATATTTTAGCTTCACTTTCACCATATATGTTATATGGGTTGATTATGTATTTGGTTCAACATTGTAGATTGTTTGATTTTTGCATCTTGATATATGGGTCATGCTAGTCATAGATGATTTCCAATTATATGTGATGATTTTTTATTTAGATATCATTACCACATTGGGTGTTTATGCTATGCTTTGACTATCCTTATATGGTGTAGGTTCACTTGATGTTTCACCTAAGTGTGTAGGTATAGGTTTCCCTAATGGTGGTTAATTGGAGATGGTCGTCATGGGTAAAACTTATTTTCTTAACCTACATCTCACTTGATTTGAGTTGAGAGATGATTCTTGTGAGTCCTTGTGAAACTTGGATAAAAATTGGTGGCAATTCTAGAATCTGTGTTGTGATTATACCCATAAAATGAGTGGGTCTTTTTCATGTGTTTATTTTACTTGTTGCATTGTATTTAAATTAATTTCAAAATACGTGTTTGTTGTGTTTGCAAAATATATAATATGCATTGTTCCAAAAAGATAATGAATTATGCCTTAGTAAAAAGGTCTTATGTATTATTCTATTTCATGTGAAAAGAAATTAAAATGAGTTTAGTTGCACATGGGAAATAGAATATGTTAAATAGTTAGAATTTAAATGTATATGCAAAGGTTAATGGAAACATATTAATTATTAGTTTTTTGAATTGTAATAGCTTTCTTGAAATATTTATATGGAAAATGTCTTACGAAAATATCTATTTAAAAAAATAAAACCATTAAATTGAAATATCTAGTTCAAATAGGACTATAGGGAAAAAGTGAAAAGAAGTTTAGGGAATTTTAGAGAGAAGGAAAAGGAAAAACATTTTTATTATCACTTTGGTATTCGTTTGAAAACCTCTCTCTTCTCCTTTGTGAAGATTTTTTACAATTTGAAAAAATGTAGTTTTGGACTTGCTTGAGATTGGATTAGGATTGCATGGAAGTTCGAAAAGTTTGCTTGCTTCCAAAAGAGAATTTCCTCCATTGTTGTAGCTTTTGATTTGAAATGTATTTTCCTTTGTTGTTTATGCAATTTTCTTAAATGAATTATTTCATTTTCCATGCCTACATTAGGTAGATGCATATTGATTTCCTTTACATAGGGTTTGCTTTAAGGATTGAATTCATAAGATTAGTAATAGATTCAATTTCTTCTTATAATTTTAATTTAAATTTGAAAAATACAAAATGCACCTAAGGTATGGAAATGTTTTCCTAAAATCTTATGTGAGTGGAAAAGGGTGATGTGTATTTAATACTTCTAAGGTTATTCTTGAAATTCTGAGTTGTGTATTTAAGAACTTGAAATTTGAAGGTTTTCTTGAATCTATTAATGGTGGATTTGAGAACATTAATGGAATTTAAATTTTTTTAAAAAATAAAAATTTAAATTCATTCCATATTAGATTGTATTATTCTGTGGTAAGTGTAGTCTCCCTATTTGTTTGTGATTGTGCATCATTGGACCAAATGTCATGACTTTTTGCATTGATTTCTTTGCCATGACCAATTTGTATTTTTTGCATGTCAGTCACTTAGGATTAAGGTATAGAGTAAAGGAGTGGCCTTTGACCGCTTTCCAAGGTTTATAAGGAACCCATGAACCAATCCAAGTAAGAGTTTAATGAAACTTGAGTAATAAAATTTTACGGGGATCAAATGAAATACATACATAATCAAGATAAAATTTCACCAAGTACCAAATTCCTTAAGAGGATTCATGACTTGGAGGAGTAGGGAATTTCACAACTCATTAAGATTCATGAATATCATTGGGTACCCCTATAATGGATAGACATACTATCCAACAACCTACTTGGCTTCCATGCTAAAGTATTGACACTCATTGTTTTATGTCTAGGATCCTCTTCCTATTATTTCATTAGATTTTGTGTCTAACATATGTTGAGCACCTTGTATGTACATTTATGGCATGAAAAACTCTCGTGCATGTATATGATTATTGACATTCCTTATATTTTTGATTGGAATGCATGTATCCATATACTCCTTGTGTTCTTTGTGCTTGTTACTTGGTTGATTGTCTCCTAGTATAGTAGGGTGGGCCTAAGGGTTCCACATGGTTGGGAGGTGTTGAACAACCATTGGGGACCCATGGGTCCTGTGGAGCAGTCTAGGAGTGTGTGCAAAAGGAGTTTCATCTTTTGATATTATAGCTTTTCATATTTATGTAGATTGAAGGAAATGCATAATTAGGGATGTTGGAGTCCTCATTTATAAAGTTGTAATTAATTTTTTGATCTTGTATGAGTTGGAATGTAATCCACCCACATAAGTTGCAAGATCCCTATCTTTACTTTTGACATGTCCCAATGTTGGGGTCGAACACATATGGCATTTTTCTATCATTTTTCTCATGTTTAGCTATGTGATAGAAACATGATTAGAAAACATAGTTTCATATTTTTGAAGAATGATCATGAAATCTCAAGTAGATGAAATGTATGCTACCTATAACAAATATAATCAAAATGATTTAATTAATAGTTGAAAATGATATTTTATGTGGTGGTTGTGTTCTTAGCTTACTATCCTTGTTGCATGTGTGTACCCATGTGTGTGGGTGGATAGATGTTTGAGAGTTTAGATTTTTAATAAGGTCTTATGAATGATCTACTTGACCTATCCTTAAATATAGTCGGTGTTTGAGACTCTTGTGGATTACAATACTTAGGAGTTGAGAGTCATGTCTAGTGTCAAGACAACCAACCTAGAGTGAGTGGGTGAGGTGTTGGGTATCCCTATGTCTCTAGCCCTCTTGGTACATTGTCCTTAGATCTAAATTTTGATCCAAATCCTAGTATATGTGTGAACTTGTTTGGCTTTCTCTATGTTTGTACTCAATCCAAGAACTATTTTATGTTAGAAAACCCTTAGGAAGGTTCATATTTTTGACCTGTTAATATTGTCTTGATGGATCTATAACCAAGATAGAAGCATAGAAGAAAAATGTAGATTGAGGACTATAAAATAGGAGCACTGGTGTCCTCCAGGTGTGTCAGAGTCCTCTAGGAGCATTAGAGTCTATAATTCAGACCCTTCAGACAAAAAACATTTCCTACACTTTTTAAGGAAAATTTTGAAAGAAGAATTGTTTGTAGAGATCTTCTTTGCATGCCTAGAAACTTAGTTCAAGTGGTCCTTTTGGTATTTTGAGAGATATTGATCTCCTTGAACCTAACCTTTGGCATATGTGTACTAAGGTCTTAATTGTTGCGTCAATGACCTTATGGATGTATGTTCTTGATGTTTGAGCCTCTCAAGGGTTGGGATGCCATTGTGATCTCATCCTATCCTTAGTTTGATGAGGGATGTATGTCGAGGTCCTAGGCCTAATCATCCAAGATAGAGGGATCTCTACCTCCTCGTAGTGTCATCATGGTGACGATGACCCATGATTGATTGAGGTATTCTGCTTGAACCTCTATGCTTGGTGAATTGGTGATGGTTGTTATGTGTGTAATTATGCTTTATCATGATACCTTGTTCATGTGAGTAGGCAATGTGACATGTAATGGTCACAGTTGTAATGAAAAAATGTTCATTTAGTTTTTATCCCTTAATTCGTTGAGAAAATGCTTGAGGCATTACATTTGGTATTAGCGCCTATGTTGCAACATTAGGAACTCTAGGTTGTGTGATTACATGTTGCTCGTTCTATACTTGTATTTTATTTTCATGCTTTGATGTGTTTTGGATTAACGTATTTTTTCTAACCGATGCAACCTATTTGTGAAGGAAGATGCCTCCTAGGCCCTATTGCACTCTTTTAAGGGATATGTTAACCTTTATTGAGGGTCTCTAAAAATTTATAATATCATTCCCTTCTATTGAGACACATTTTTCTAGAGGAAGTAGTTGGCCTTCTGCAAATTGTGGGGTTGCTTTAGCAACTTTTGGTAAGGTTTCCCCCTAGGCAAGAGGAAAAAAGGGAAAGTAGTTCTCAAAATTTGTAGGAAAGGGCTAAGACCCAATTATGAGAAGGTGAAAGGGAGTACTCAATTCAAGAATTTAGGTAGGTAGTGGAGGAGACAGTGTGACTCTGGCTCTTATGAGAGATCTTTGAGCACATCCATCAACTTTTGAGGGTTTCATAGAAGGAATTGAAGCTGAGAATTAACTTTTGGCCCTTGATAGATGTTTTGTGATGCATCCCTAAGGTAGTAATACCAGGGATTAGTGTGCCATAATTCACTTGCATGGATTTGCTTCCACTTGGTGGTGCTAGGAGGAGCAAAAACATCACCTAAATATTGCTATAGTCTCTTGGGAAATATTCTTAGAGATTTCATTCACAATACCTTTTATAACACTTTAGAAAATACCATGTGGATGAGTTCCATGAGATTTAGTAGCTAGGTATGACTGTTAGCCAGTGTGTGAACTACTTTGTTGAACTTAAGCTATATGTAAGCTCAGTAGAAGATAAGAAGCTACTTCATAGTTTTGTAAGAGGTTTAAACTCTTGTATCATTGGTGGTGTTGAGGTGTTAGAACTTGAGACTTTAGAGATTACCTTTGACAAGGCTAGGTTTATAGAGGAGAATTTGGAAAGAGGCCAGGGAGGTTAGGTGGGATTTTAGGCCATGGTTCCTTATCAGTAATGGTTTGGGGTTCAAGGATCTTAGCCCCAACCTAAGGGATCTTTTAGAACACCTTCAACACCTCCAAAGACTCCCCAACAATAAAAGAGGTAGAAGACTCAACAAACACCTCAGAGTGGGCATGCTTTTTGTGGTTGTCCTCACTCAAATTAGAGTAGGTAGCATTGTAATTACTTCTTTTCTTAGTAATAGTTTAAAGGTGAGAAGCTCAATTCTAGCCACTTGAGATTCTATAAATTGAGTGTACCATAGCCAACACCATCTTGGATCATTAAATTGTGTTATACTTGTTGTCAAGAGGGCCATCTTGCAAGATCTTACTTGTATGGATTAGTGAAAAATAGGGGTTAGGGTGCTATATCATTAGAGCCAATAGTTGGAGATGTTGGTAGGTCTCATAGGGTTTTTCAATGGTGGATAACCACTAGGTTGAGCATTGGGGTATGTTTTTAGAGACTTCAAATAAATTTGGTGGGATTTAAGTTTCTATTATTTGATTTTGGAGCTTTAGAATGCTTTATTTCCTCATCATTCATTGAGTGTTGTAGGCTGGTGGTAGCAAGGTAGGAGGATAAATGGTAGGTTGAGTTAGCCACATATGCCAAGGTGGTAGTAGAATTTTTTGTGCGTGGTTACATTTAGATCTTGAAACCTTCACCACTACCATTAATTTGCATGTCCTATATTTAGTATCTTATGAGATAGTCATTGGTATGGATTGTCTTAATGCTCATCTAGTGAGCATTAATTATAACCATACGGTAGCAAAGTGCATGGATGTACTTCATAATGAAGTTGTGATAGTTGGGGTGAAGAGACCCATATCTCTTCACATGATTTTATCCATGTAATTAAAACAAAGCATGCACAAAGGGTGTTAGATGCTTTCCATCATAGTGAGTGATATCCCAAGAGTGAATTCCATTAGGTATCTCTTTATGATCACCCCACTTGAGGGAGTTTGTTAATTTCTTTCTGAGTGTTATTCTTGGTATACCACCAAAGTGGGAAGTGGACTTCAACATTGATCTCATTCCAGTAGTAGAGCCCATCTCATGTACACCATACCGTATCACCATAGAGTGAAGAAAATATATCCCTTACCAAGGATTGATGACCTATTTGATTAGATGAAGGAAGCCATAGTGTTCTCTAAAATTAATATAAAGTTTGGGTATCATAAAATTCATATTTAGGAGGATGATATTCATCACACCATGTTCCATACTCATTATGGACATTATGAGTTCACTATAGTTCCATTTGGGTTGACTAATCCTCCATCAGTATTCATGATTTTGATGAGTGGGGTGTTTTGTACTTACCTTGATTAGTTTGTCCTTGTGTTTCTAGATGACATTTTGATCTGTTGAAGGATAGTGGAAGAGCATGAGATCCACTTGCAATAGATCCTTTAGTGATAAAATTTTCTAACTTGTCATAGTGTGATTTCTTCCAGTGAGAGGTGAAGTACTTGGTCATGTTATTTTTGTTGAGGGTATCATAGTTGATCACTTGAAGATGCAAGCCATTTTGGATTCTAGTGCCTATGAATGTTTCTGAGGTCCGTAGTTTCATGTAATTGGTGTGTTACTACCGTCAATTCATCTTGGACTTCTCTAGGGTGGTGCATATCATTACTTATGTTTAGAGGAAAGGGTAGAAGTTTGTGTTGTCAGATTAGTGTGAGAGATCCTTTTCAGTTCTCAAGGTGTGGCTAACTAGTACACTAATCCTTGCAATGCCTTATCTTGTAGTAGATTTTATGGTTTGCACAGATGCTTTGTTCGATGGATCAAGAGGAGAGAGTGATTGGTTATGAGTCATGGAAGCCCAAGGATCATGAGCTTAAATACCCTACCCATGATCTAGACTTGGTAGTTTTCATTTATGTGCTTATGTAGTGGAGACATTTTCTTTTGGTCCATTAGGTCGAGCTACGTACTGATCATTACAGTCTGCAGTACATCTTCACATAGCCAAACTTGAACACATGTCAACATAATTGGATGGCATTATTCTATGAGTATGAACTTGATGTCCAATACATTAAAGGGAAGGAGAACATGGTCATAGATGCCTTGAGCAGGAGCCAACACAAGGTCTTAGTTTTGTCCCTAAGCATAGATTTGTGGAGTTTTATTCTTGAGGAGATCCTAGAGGATCCTTGGTATCAATAAGTTTGAGCAAAGATTGAGTCTTAGAGGACCCTTGTAGGAAAAATTTCCACCTATTCCTTAGAGTTAGATAGAGTATTATGACATCTTGGTCATATTTATGCCCTAGTTTTAGGTGGTCTTCGCATTGTTGTGTTGTTTGTGGCACATCATGCACCTTACACAATACATATTGGTGTGAATAATATGGATGTTGACTTTCAATAGTTGTATTAGTGGGCAAGGATGCGGTGTAATGTTGCTATGTCTTTTCTAGGTGCATAGAGTGTCAGAAAGTGCAGGTAGAGAATCAACATCCCACAAGCCTTTTGCAACTACATGGCATTCTCAAGTGGAAGTGGGACACAATTTTTGTGGACTTTATTGTTAGCTTTCCTATGTATTATCATCGCCATGATGCTATCATGGTGATGGTAGACAAGCTAACCAAATTTGCCCATTTCTCATCCATGAGGACATCTTATCATGTTGCATCAGTACCTTTATGGAGGATATTGTATTCTTGCATGGACTACCTCGTAGGATCTATTAAATTGTGATCCTATTTTCATGTCCTTGTTGTGGACATCCTTGCAGCATACATTATGTGCTTAGCTCAACTTTAGCTAAGCCTATCACGCAAGGATAGATAGTCAAATGAAGATAGTGAACTAGGTGCTAGAGGGTATGCTTTACATGTATGTCATGGACTAGTAGTATAGATGGGAGGACTATTATTACTTGGTTGAGTTTTATTATAACAAGTGGCACCAAAATTCTCTTGGTATTGAAAGGAAGTAAGGTATGCAAAAATACTTCCTATACTAATCTTAGAGGAAAGTATTGTTCAAATAAAGATCTTTACAATTACAAGAATGGATACCATAACATGAGGGTTTACGTGGGGAAAACCCTTTCAGGGGAAAAACCTCACACTCAAAAATCACAACCATGTGTATTATTTAGCAACAACCACGTTTACAATACAATGGAGAGCCTATGAATTTTATAGGATTATCACCAACATACAATTCTGGAGTAATTTTGGCAACATAACGAAACTTTCAAAATGACCATTTACAACTCCAACTCCAAGCACCAATATATAGGAGAAAAACAAACTAGAAACCACCACATGGTTTTGAAAAACCATGAGCAAGGCCAAAGGAGGTATGACAACCAAATGGTCAAGGCTCAAATCCCAATGCACCCTTGGAGTCTTGGTCTTCTGGGATATTTTAGCTTATTCCTTACAACATGTCATATGTCATAAATTTTATATTTGACAACCCAAACTTGGGTGCCCCAATTTTTATTCACTCAATCCATTTAAAGATGCTCCATGACAAGTGTCCAAACCTATCATAATGTTGGTCAATATTCCAATGTAACCTCCCTCTTAAATGTTCTTATGCATCATAAGAATCTATCATAGTAGCTCCCTATCATGACAAGTCAAGATCCTCTTACACACCTTCCAAGATGTTGATGCATGGATAAGAGTACCACCTTAATGTGGATGCCTACTTCCTCATGTGAGGATAAAATATCCAAAGACAAAAATAGTGCCACCTCAAAATGAGATACTGACTTCCCCATGTGAGGATAAAAACATTAAAGACAACATAGTAAATACAAATAAATTATTAAATATAAACATTAGGAATGAAAGGTTGAGACACCTTTTTCCAACATTCTCTCACTTGTCGAACACCTTGCAACAACAAAAGGGAAATCTCTGACAATAAAATCTAATTACTAAAGGCCATGAGGCCCATAGAATTATTGAACCACCTAAACTTCTCTGGGCTCACAAGATTTATCAAAGAGTCTACAACATTCATCAGAGTATCAACCTTTTCTATCATCACCCTCCCATCCTCTACCATGTCATGAATAAAATGGTACTAGACATCAATGTGCTTCATCCTCACATGAAAGGTTAGGTTGTTTTCTGGACAAATAACACTCTAATTATCACATAGAACTATAATAGCTCCTAGAATTGGTCCCACATCTAAACATAATCACTTAATCCTGATGGATTCCTTACAAGCATGAGTAGATGCCATGCACTTTGCTTCTATAGTGGACAAAGTGACCACAACCTACCACTTACTAATCTAATTGATAGCACCACCAAGCATAGTGAAAACACATCTGTTGGTGGATCTATTGCTATCAACATCACCACCCTAGTCTATATCCACAAATCCATGAATAGTCATTAAGTGCTAGTCCCTTGTAGAATAACCTTGATAGAAAATAGAGTACTCAAAGGTACCTACAAATGTTTGAAGACCCTTTTCATTGCATCTCAATTCACTTATCCAATAATAGCCATGAAATGACTAAGAACTCACACTACCTGGGAAATGTCTAGTCTAATATAGACCATAACATACATTAAGCTCCCAACAACACTAGCATAAGGTGATTTAGTCATATTCTCCATCTCACTAGGAGAAGTTAGACACTAATATACTAATAACTTGGTCCCCATCAAAATAGGAACACATAATGGTTTGCAAGTTGTCATGATGAATCTCTCTAACACCAAGTTCACATACTTGCATTAGCCTAACCATTTTTTTGTTATCTCTATCTCTTTTAGTCTCCATCCCCATGATACACCTAGCAACCCCCTAGTCTTTCATCTCAAATTGTGTTGAAAGATTAGACTTCAATTCATAAATCATACCCTTTATGTTACCAATAAACAACATATCATCAACATATAATGCAATAACAAGGAAACAATCACTATCGATCTTATAATTAATGCAATGATTTGATTTGGATATCATAAATTCCAATCCCAACACAAAAAGTATAAAACTTTTGGTACCACATCCTAGGAGATTGTTTAATACCATACACACATTTATTCAACTTATAAACCAAAATTTCTTTACCCTTTTCAATGTAATTCTTTGGCTGTGTCATGTAAATTTCTTCCTCCAAATCTCCAGAAGGAAATCTATCTTTACATCCATCTACTTAACCTCAATGTCAAAAGTTACTAGAATATATAATAATAATTGAATGGATGTCAGCTTAGCAACTAGACATAAAATATTGAACCATAATCAGTTCCCTCAAATTGGGAATATCACTTCATAATCAATCTCAATTTGTACTTCTTAACATTGCCATCTAAATTAAATTTTCTTTTGAACACGCATTTGTATCCAATGGCTTTTTGTCCATCAGGAAAAGGTACTAAGTCACATGTTTCATTTTTTCAATGTAGCCATCTCTTCAACCATGGCCACTTTCCAAGACTTTACATTAGATCCATACCCATAGCCTCTTTCATAGTCCTAGGCTCATTAGTGTTAGTAATAAAATAAAAAATACATCTCCAATTAGAAGGAATATACTTGTTTGGTTTCTATCTTTGTTAATTGGACCTCCTCCATGACTGGGGTGGGGGTTCTATCTCTTATTCAAAACTCTCTAAGCTATTCGAGTTGTCCTCCTCTTCAACTCATTCATGGGATTTTGGTTCAACTTTCTCACTCTTTTGAAGTAGATGAACCACATCTTTACTTTTATCCTTTTCTTGTAGTTCTGTGGAATAAGATTTAACTTCTCTAAAGATAACTCTTCTTCTATACAAAACTCTCTCAACCACAAGATCCCCAAAATTGTACCCTTTCATATTAATGCCATAATTGATGAAGATACATTTTACAACCATGTTAGATCCAACTTTGACCACTTATCCCTAGGCACATGAACATATGCCTAAAAAATAAAGACTCTAAGACATCTTAATGAAGGCTTTTTTCCCAACCACATCTCCATAGGTGTATTCTCAACAAGAGCTAATGTAGGAGACCTGTTAACTAGGTAACAAATCATGGAAATCACTTCTGCCAAAAAAATTTGTTCCAAGCCAGATTCATTGAACATACTCCTAGCCCTCTCCATCAACACCCTGTTCATTCTTTGTGCAACTACATTCTGCTAAGAGATGTACGAATTTATCTTATGTCTTTCATTCCATGATCCTTATAGAATATATCAAAATCTACTGAACAAAATTCACCAATATTATTAGTCCTCAAAATCTTAATCTTCATATTAGTCTTATTTTCTACAAAATACTTTAATCCTTCAAAATGACTAAAGAATTTATATTTACTTCAAAGGAAATATTACCCATGTCCTACTATAATAATTAATGAAAGAAACATAATATACAAATTTTGAAATTAAAGGAACATTAACAGGACCAAAAACGCCAGAATGTATCAAGTCTAATACTCTAGAAGGTTTACGAGAAGTAGAGTAACATTAAACACAGTTCTATTTTCCATATACATAATTCTCACAAAATCAAATTTAAGGTTACAATCATTTAACTCCTCAACAAGTTTTTTTATTTTTTAGGTTCCTTAAACCCTTCTCACCTATGTGGTCCATCCTCTAGTGCCATAACATTATTTTCTTTATTGGAAGCTTAGTCTCCAAAGTATGAGCACCCTTAGGTACCCAAAAAAAATAGTCTTCAAAAGTGGATGCAACACTCCTCTTTGCTACTGGTTCCAATGGTGAAGGTGTAGATTCTACAAATCTCTTCATTGTAAGAAAAAAATAACTATTTCATTGCATGATGCATGTATCCAACTAAAAAAGAGTTCCAATGAAAACACCCTTAGAAATCACCATATCCCCTCTCACCATCTTGCACTCTCCAATTGAAAAAAAACCTACACACCCAAATCATTCAATTTACTTCTTAAAGTAGGTTACATGCCAATAGTACACTATTGATCCCCTTCACTCATCCATCAGGGAATTGAATCAAGACTCTTCCATGACCAACAATCTTGAAATGAGAATAATCTTCAAGCTTCCCACCAACATATTCTTTATATTTTGTAAACCAACTGTTGGCAAGAGATAAGGGGTCAGTACAGTCCAGAGAACTATATCCCGATACTTCTTGAGTAGTCTTATTTATACCCCAGAGGACACAGTCATAGAATTAGGCCTAATCGGTAAGAATCAAATACATATACAAGACACATTATAACATATGAGTAGAAGACACAATATATTCATTCATTACATACACAATGTCCATAATAGCTCTGATGCATATATATCAGGTCATTACCGATATAAATGCGTAGGTCTAGTCTCTACTTTGGTATGAATTCATATTACATCATATATATCTTATGTCTTTCTTATGTTTATTACATTCAATATTTATACACATGCTCCATCGAAGTGACATGTCTCTTGTTTTACACCTCGTGTCTCCCTTGACTTGTCTTTCGGTATTCTCTGGTATCCCTTGTTTTGGCACTTGAACTGCTAACATCATCCCCCTTTTAAAATGATGTCTTGTCCTCAAGACATATAGCTCAATTAGAAATATATTTTGATGTTCTACTTTGAGTTTTGCCAATGTAGCGGCCCAATGTGCCTGTGCATGGAGGAGGGTACTTATCTGAGCTTGAATTTGTACTAGTGTAAGCTTGCCCTCTTGGATGTTGGTGGGGATGTTGATGTTGTTTGTTGTTTGCTTAGCTTCTTTCAAAATGAGCTGAAGGAACCTTAGTTCATTATCCACCGCCTCCCAGAGCTATTGGACCTATTTTTTGACTAGCTCTTGCTGAGTATGGAGTTGTTGTAGCTGAATATGGAGTTGTTCAATATTATCCCTTGTTGCTCAAGTTGGATCCTGTATGGGATCATAGCTTATCTGAGCTATTTGATCCCCTATTTGTGCATTCTGGTTCTGGAGGCCTTTGGTGGTATTGGGCCATTGTAAACAAAAATGACAAATGGTACCGACAACTTTTATGTCATCCTCAATTTGTTTGATCTGTAGCTCTAGCTGAGTTTGTATTGAAGCACATTTCTTAACGAATTGTCATGTACTTTGTTTTATCAACTCATCCTGGGTGTCTTTTCTTATTTTTTCTTTCTGGGTCATGAAGTCTATCTGAAAACTAGTGACTAATTGTTAATTGTTGCATTATGGGAAGGGACTAGTCCCTAAACAAATGTGGAATCACATTTTGGAGCATGTCGATCACCTCCTATAGTTGCTTCATTTATTGTACATGTTCTTGGAGGAGTTCCTCCCTAGAGATAGTATGAAATATTTCCCCTAATTGTAATTTATGTATCGGCGACAAGCCGAACGAATTCACTTGGGAGTCCACTATGGGACTTGAATCAATTTCAAGATTAGTGCCAATTGAATTTGTTGTTGTTGAGCCAAGAAATTATTTATTTCCAAAATAATGTCTGATGGAGTGGATGCATCCCCTGAATCATCCTTTTTCTCCATTTCGTCTTCTTCGGAACCTGTTGTGTTATCTCCTATGTCTACTTCATTTTCTCCAAGTTCTTTCTTATTGTGTTCTTTGCCTATTTTGTCCTCTCCAAGTTCCTCTATATTAGTCTCCTTTTCTTCTTTATTTTCTCTAGATTCTCCTTTTGCCGTTTCCTCTTGTGATGTCTTACCGGTTTCTTTAGAGTTGACATGGTCTGGATTTGGTCTTATTTCCTATTCTAGACTTTTGCTCATTTCTTTGTACAGCTTCCAAGTTATTTCCTTAGTTTCCTTCTAGATAGCCTCTATATCTTCTGGATCCCTTGTCACTAGTTTATCTTTTCTATGTTTAGTCTGGAACTCCTGTACCCGTGCTTGCACCAAGGTGTGGTTTTGTTCCTTAGTGATGTTGGAGCTTATGGCCAATATGGCTCATTCCTTCATCTCTTCATCTCTAGTGAGAGCTTTACCTCTTTTTGCTCTTATTGCAATTGCAATTTCTTTCAAAAATTCCTGTATTATGTCCTCCAGGCCTTTATTCAAATAATTCACATATTATACCAAACTTTGGATTATTTTGTCCTGGCATTCTTCATCATATTCTTTGTAGGTTTGGAGGATTTGTGGGAGCATCCCATGGTGAGCAATGACATTAAATGTTGTGAGGAAATCAATGGGTCCACTTAGTAGCTCTAGAGTTTTCTTCGGGTCGTCCTCCTTATGTTCCTTTGATTGTAGTGGAGTCATGTCTGGAGTCTTTTTCTTCTTAACAACCTCCTTTTCAACATGTTGCTCAACCTTAAAGAATTGTTCCCCAATCTTCTTCTTCTTCTTCTTCTTCTTGAGAGGCTTCTCAACCTCTTCTTCATCTTCAGAGACCTCTTTGGTCTCTACTTGCTTTGTATCTCCTTTCAACCTTTGTGCCTTTACCTTTTTCCTTGGCTGTCGAGATCGTTTGGTAAACGGTGGTTTCTCCAGTTGGGAGGTTGTTGGTGCTGATGTTGTGGGTCCCACTGATGTTTCTTCTATGGTGGATTGTGACCTTGTAGCCCTTGTTCTAGAAGATTTAGCTTATGCTGGGGTGGCTGCTGCCGATGTCATCCCTTTGTCAGTTTTTCTCCCCTATTTCTGAGCTTTATTTCTCTTCTTTTCTTTATCCTCTTGGATCTCCTACTCTATTTTCCAGTCCATAACCTCCTGGTGTAGACACCTAAAAATGACCTTTGCATATTTCACCTTGCATACATCAAATTCTTCTGAATCACTTGCATCTAACATTAATTAAATAACTTGATTATTTAATTAATTTCATCAATTTCTTCTAATTCCTCTAATTCCAACATTAATTGAATAAATTCTATTTATTTAATTAATTTCATTAATTTACCTCTTTATTCTTCCAAAATAAATAATTTTAATTATTTAATTAAATTATCCTCTTTCAACCTTCAAATCTACATTAATTAAATGAATCAATTATTTAATTAATTCATCATTCAAATTCCTCTTATCCACAATTAAATAATTTTAATTATTTAATTAACTAATTATTCTTCCAAATTTAAATAAATTGTTTAAATTTATTTAAGTTGACTTTATCTTCTAAAAATAAATAAAATTAATATTTAATTTATATTCCTCTATCATGCAAAAATAAGTTAAATGAATTTATTTGTTTAATTTATTTTTATCCTCATATCTATCTTTTCTTCCATCATGCAAGATAAAGTAAATAAATTTATTTATTTAATTTGTTTTTATCTTTCAAATCTTCTTAAAATATTTTTTCTTCTATGTGCACAATCAATCTTATTTTTAGCATGACAAAAAGCAAATCTAAAATTAAGTTAATTGGCTTTAAATCTTTATCTTTATTCATCAACTCATAAAATAGAAAAAAAAATATTCTATTTTTATGAAATCAATCTTATTTTTATCCAAGAAAGTAGTTAACTCAACAAAACACCTTTTTGCATGGACACTTGTCATGTGCACGTTCCTTCATGTCCTCTCAACTCATCTCAACCATTTGTTTCATTGATTTATCTTCACCGTTGATCGATCTTCCCCTGAAACCTATATACATCCATTCATCTCTTTACAAATCCTCTTCAATCATTTAAGCTTTGGGCATCATATAACACTTTGAGCATCCCGTATCATTGAGAACACTTATTGAACTTTGAGCACATCATCTAAGACTGCTTGTTGCAACCATGGTTATGCAATTCATTGAGCAATCCACAAAAAAACCAAGGAATATATACAATCTAGGTGATAGCTTTCTTTTTTTCATTATTCATTGATTTTGGTTATTGTTTAGATCAATTTATTAAAGGTTATAGGATTGAGTTTATTGTTCATTGCTTGATCTTTATTTACTCGATTTTTACCTATACACACCTGGTATGACCAAAACTTTCTGCATTGGGGTCCTTCGGGATCCGGAGGAGAGTTGTTGCATATGCATCAATTTCCATAGATGTAACCTCATATGGCAGTGTTGGAACCCATACCCCATGGGGTTCAATAGCTTCCATGTATGTGGCATCTTTGTCCACCAAAAATGTTATGGTTTATTTGTACTTCTTGGCTGAGAAGAAGGGGACTCGGTCCTTTGTTTGCATCTATTATTGGAAGGTTTTGAAAAACCCCAATATGCAATTTGCCATCTTTTAAAATATGCATACTGTCAGGTATGGTATTTTATTTGGGTTGCTATGGTTTGGTGGATATACCAAACTTTACCTTTGAAACTAGGTAACTCTTTTAAGAAATAAAACATTAAACATATAAGCAGTGTTCCATACCAGAAATGATATTTGAAAGTCTTTATTTTGTGTAGGTTCTCCAGCAGTTGTTCCTGCATCACCTCGCATAAATCAAAATCTTTCCCTTCCACTACCATTTGATATGCTGTGTGGATGGTGGTGGTAGTGGCGGAGTCCTCCTAGTTGGCATAGTAGATCTTCCATGCTATCCCCATGGCCGCATACCGCACTGTTGGGTTTGTGATTATTTTTAGGCTCAAACTGCTGCCATCAAACATGGCCCTGATCAAATTTTCCACTTCAAAGTTTTTGATGGCATTTTTATCTGGAATGCCTCCTATCATTGTTAGACTTAGGGCACACAACTGAGAGGGGGGGCGAATCAGTTGTGCAAAACTTTCTCCAATTAAACACTTAAATCTTCTTTAGTGATTAGCAGAATATTAATCATGAACCATAATGCATTCAAATCAAAAGCAGAAACACATCAACACATAAGACACCAAGATTTTGACATGGAAAACCCAGTTAAGGGAAAAACCACGGGGTGATTAACCCAAGATTGTATTCTCTGTTAGAAGAATAGAAAGAACAAAATGACACATGCCAATTAGGGCTCACTGCCCGAGCACACTGCTCACAAAAGGCTCACTGCCTACAAGAGACACACTATCTATAAAGAAATAAGTATCACCTACATGAACTGGAGAATATCATCTTCACCATGCTTGAATCAGTTCCATTTAAGCCCAATACTTCTGCTCTGCCTTTCGCTCTCCTCCTCGCTACCACACACTCATCATGACAAGACACACTTTGGAAAGACTTCACAATCCCTTATTTATACAAGGCATCGACTTAGGAATAGTCATCTAAGTCAGCAAACATCTACAAGAACATCCGCAAGACGTGTAATACATCCGGTTGGCCAGTCTTAGGAAGAACACCATCATCTAGTGGTTATTCTTCAAATGCGCACTCTAACTTCAATGCGGATCACCAACATGAACTAGACATGATCCAAGGATCACCACAACCTTTCCCGAATCACTTGAGAACATCCACACTTCATCTGCTTGCTGGAATTCTCCTCCCCTTCATCTGGAGCTTTAAGAACACAGTCTGTCATTACTGTCACAAAGGAATATGTTCTTCTAGACCTTCAAAACACGAACCAATTGAGTTGACACTTCACACAGACGTCCTCAACACTCCCTCAACTACGCAGAATGGGATAGTGCATTACCGGATCTCATCGGACCTATCTGTGTCACTCTGTCACCTCTGAACACCTGCCGGAGCCAGTTCTACTTGAGCGACCATAACTTCTTTAGATCTTCATGCGGACCTCTGAAAACTTGACTAGATCATCTCAAGACTCATATCTACAAACCCTTTGAACCGCAACCTCTGATCTGCATCTTAGCTGGGATCTCCACTTCACTATCTCCATTTCTCCTCTCTGCTCATCCAATCCTTCTCATTAATGCAGCATGAGTATGTTGACATCAATGACAACACCGGTTAGGCCCATACTTGCAACAATCTCCCCCTTTGTCATTGATGACAACATATGATGTGAAAAACCATCAAGACAAGAACTCTCCTTACTATCACTACTCCCTCTATCAGCAACAACCATTCACATGTCTTCTCTTCCTTTACTGCTCCCCCTTTGATCATCAACCACTTGTTTTTCACATGTCTTCTCTCCCCCTTTGACATCAATGGCAAAAGGCTCATACTTGCAATTCTAACACTATAGAATCATACCTGTTGCTCCCTCTGAGTAGTAACTCCCATCAATCTGGATCACAAGATATGACTATGATATCCACTGGACTGATGCACCTCAGTGCACCTTAGTTCATCACCGGAGGGGCAATAACCCTAACTTCTCCTTGAGAAACTCAAAAGAGTCCTTAGGTAGAGGTTTAGTAAAGATATCTGCAATCTGATCCTTGGAGGGCACAAACTCCAATCTAACTTCATTCTTGTTCACTTGCTCTCTCAAAAAGTGAAACTTGATAGATATATGCTTAGTCTTAGAATACATCACCGGATTCTTAGATATATTTATAGCACTTGAATTATCACAGAAGATTGTGATAGGCTCCTCATACTCTACTTTAATATCTCTTAGCATCTGCTTCATCCACAAAACTTGAGTGCAACTACCTGCTGCTGTAATGTATTCTACTTCAGTTGTAGACATGGATATTGCCTCTTGTTTCTTGCTTAGCCAAGAAACCAATCTCTTTCCCAAAAAGAATGCTCCACCACTGGTACTCTTCTGGTCATCCACATCTCCTACCCAATCTGCATCTGTATATGCATGAAGAGAGAAATCATGATCTCTAGGATACCACAAACCATACTCAACTGTTCCTTTTAGATATCTAAAAATCCTCTTGATTGCCATGACATGAGATTCTCTGGGATCAACTTGGAATCTCGCAACAAGACCAACAACCTGCATTATATCTGGTCTAGTTTGAGTGAGATAGAACAATCCTCCAATCATTGATCTGTACTTTGTCTGGTCTGCCTTAGGAGAGTCATCATCTTTGCTCAACTTACATTTGATTGCCATGGGAGTATTCATTGGCTTTGAATCTTCCATTCCAAATTTCCTCAACAATTCTTTCACATATTTGGTATGAAAAATAAAGATTCCTTTCTTTGTTTGAGTAATTTACAGACCCAAGAAGAAATTCATTTCACCAAGCATAGACATCTCAAAATCACTTTTCATTTGATTTGCAAAAGTTTTACACATACTATCTCTTCCTCCAAAGATGATATCATCAACAAATACTTCAACAATCAAGATGTTTTCATGATCAATTTTGAAATATAAGTTACTGTCAGCAGTACCTTTGTTGAAACCAATATTCAAAAGATGTTTGTCCAATCTTTCATACCAGGCTCTTGGGGCTTGCTTTAGTCCATAAAGTGCCTTCTTCAACTTGCAGACCATATCACCATGCTCAGACAATTGAAATCCATCTGGTTGTTCAATGTACACTTCTTCTTCTAAGTCACCATTCAAGAAAGTAGACTTGACATCCATCTGATACACCTTGAAATCCTTGAAGGTAGCAAATGTAAGAAATAATCTAATTGCTTCAATTCTTGCTACCAGAGCAAAAGTTTCTTCAAAATCAACTCCTTCTATTTGAGAATAGCCCTTGCAGACCAGTCTGGCTTTATTTTTGATTACTTCACCAACTTCATTTAGTTTGTTCCGGAAGACCCATTTGGTTCCAATCACATTCTTGTTTCTAGGCCTGGGAACAAGATCCCAAGTGTGATTTTTCTCAATTTGCATCAACTCTTCCTCCATTGCTTTGGTCCACTTTTCATCATTGTAGGCTTCATTTATTGTCTTAGGTTCAATCTTTGAAATTAGACAATATTCATCTAAATTTTGAGCAATTTTTCTTCAAGTTTGCACACCTTTACTTTTATCACCTATGATCTGATCTTCAGAGTGGTTTAGTCTTACATACCTTGGAACTTTGGGAGTTTCTTGCACTTCTGCTTCTTGATCAGGCTCATTCAGACCTATCTCTTCTTCCTGATTTACCGGATCAGTTTGAATCTGACTTTCAGAAGAGGATTGAACTCCTTGAACCAGAACACCATTTTGATCATCTTCATCATATTCATAAAACCTTGAGGGTTTCTCTATTCCCTCTTCAACCTTCACATTTGTACTTTCTATCATCTTTCTTAGTCTCTTGTTATAACACCGGTATGCTTTGCTTTGAGTAGAGTAACCCAAGAATATTCCTTCATCACTTCTAGCATCAAACTTGCCTAGATCTTCATCTCTTTTGATGTAACATTTGCTACCAAAGACTCTGAAATATCTTATAGTAGGAGTAATGCCAAACCAAAGTTCATAAGGGGTCTTACCGGTATTGCTTCTGGTTTGAACTCGATTGAGAGTATAGATTGCAGTGCTGACAGCTTCTCTCCAATAGATCTGAGGAACATTTGCTTCCATCATGATGGTCCTAGATGCTTCCTGGATGGTTCGGATCTTTCTCTCCACTACTCCATTCTGCTGTGGAGTCCTAGGAGCAGACAATTGTTTCTTAATTCCATGTTTCTCACAGAACTCTATGAACTCACCGGATGTGAATTCTCCACCTCTATCAGACCTCAGACATTTCAACTTTAATCCTATTTCATTCTCTACCATAGCCTTGAATATTTTGAATTTCTCAAGAGCTTCTAATTTCTCCTTTAGAAAGGTTACCCACATCATCTGGGAATAGTCATCAATTAGCAGCATGAAGTATCTATCACCTTGAATACTCCTAGTTCTTACCGGACCACAAAGATCAGTGTGAACTAAGTCCAATAATCTAGTAGAAGACAGTTCCTTGCTTTTGAATGTGACTCTGCTCAGCTTACCCAACTGACATTCCTTGCACAAGCTGTTAGTAGGTTTCACCAATTTTGGAAGATCTCTTACAACCTGAGTATTGCTTATCTTGATGATATTATCAAAATTCACATGACACATCATTCTATGCCATAACCAACTCTGATCAACTTGAACAAATAAGTAGCTTTTACCAGTACCAACCAAGTGGAAGATATTACCTTTAGTTTGAGTACTGGATGCAATCTCTGTTCTGAAACTTTCAAAGATTTTGCATTTTCCATCCTTGAATCAGAGATCATAGCCTTTGTCCACCAACTGTCCAACACTGAGAAGATTGTGCTTCAAACCTTCAACATATAGTACATTACCAGTTTTGTTTCTTCCATCAAAAGAAATAGTTCCTCTTCCTCTGATTCTACCAGCAGAATTGTCACCAAACTTTACCACTCCTCCTTCATACCTTTCCAAATCTACAAACTTATTTTTGTCACCTGTCATATGGTGAGAGCATCCACTGTCAATGACCCAATCATCCTTCTCTTCAATTTGGGCAGCCAGAGCTCTTTCCACAGTCTTAAGATTGACAGGTACAGAGGACATTGGATCTTCTTCCTTGATGGCAATGAACACCCATTCATTTCTGGATTTTTTTCTTATCTCTGATTCATCATCTGTTACTCCTTCATTATCATCATCTTCATGTACATAGTAACAGTTCTTTTGGAACCTTGGCTTGTTAGGATTTTGCCTTGAAAATCTTTTCGGACACCTTGAGGCAAAATGACCAATCTTATTGCAGTTAAAACACTTAAAAGGTAATTTTCCTTCATACTTACCAGATCCTCTTGGCAGCCTCTTTGTAATAAGGGCTTCAAGTTGAGCAGTTTCTACTTCTTCTTCTTCCAGATCTTTTCTTGCTTTTTCATACCATGACAATTTCCTTGAAGAATTCTCTCCCAGATCAAACCTTTGTTTACCTTTAATAGAGGCATTGGCTTTGAAATCAGATTCAGTCTTGGTGGGGTCATCTCCAAACTCTGTCATTTCAAATGTAGCCAATTTCCCAGCCAATTGATCTCTTGTGACAGTTGTATGGGCTCTAAATTCTTTAATGGCAGCAGCCTTGATTTTGTAAGACGCAGGAAGGGATCTGAGAATTTTACCAACAATCTCATTTTCATCCAAGACTCCACCAGCATTTCTAATTCCACAAACCAGCTCATTCACTCTTGACATAAAAGTAGTAATATTTTCATCATCTCTCATCTTCAGTTTTTCAAATTTCCCTTTTAGACTCTGTAACCTTGCACATTTAACATACTGGTCTCCTTCATGCAAAAGTTCCAGTTTATTCCAAATCTCAAAGGCAGTTGGTAGGTCAATAACATTTGAGAGCTCTAAGTCAGATAATGCGCTTAGAAGAGCCTCTTTGGTCTGTAGATTGTTTTCAGCATCTGTGATTTCATTTAGGGTTGTCGGACCGCCCTGTGGAGGTACATACTATTTTGTAACCATGGACCAGTACGCCATTCCCATACACTGCAAGTGACATTTCATGCAACCTTTCCAAAGAGCAAAGTTGGTTCCATCAAACTTCGGACTATCCTTCTTGTAAGACGACATCCTGGATCTCCTCAAGTGGTTAAGCTCCTTTTAGAGGAACTTAGCTCTGATACCAATTGTTAGACTTAGGGCACACAACTGAGAGGGGGGGTGAATCAGTTGTGCAAAACTTTCTCCAATTAAACACTTAAATCTTCTTTAGTGATTAGCAGAATATTAATCATGAACCATAATGCATTCAAATCAAAAGCAGAAACACATCAACACATAAGACACCAAGATTTTGACGTGGAAAACCTGGTTAAGGCAAAAACTAGGGGGTGATTAACCCAAGATTGTATTCTCTGTTAGAAGAATAGAAAGAACAAAATGACACATGCCAATTAGGGCTCACTACCCGAGCACACTGCTCACAAGAGGCTCACTGCCTACAAGAGACACACTATCTACAAAAAAAAGTATCACCTACATGAACTGGAGAATAGCATCTTCACCATGCTTGAATTAGTTCCATTTAAGCCCAATACTTCTGCTCTGCCTTTCGCTCTCCTCCTCACTACCACACACTCATCACGACAAGACACACTTTGGAAAGAATTCACAATCCCTTATTTATACAAGGCATTGACTTAGGAATAATCATCTAAGTCAGAAAACATCTACAAGAACATCCGCAAGACGTGTAATACATCCGGTCGGCCAATCTCAGGGAGAATACCATCATCCAGTGGTTATTCTTCAAATGCGCACTCTAACTTCAATGCGGATCACCAATATGAACTAGACAGGATCCAAGGATCACCACAACCTTTCCTAAATCACTTGAGAACATCCACACTTCATCTGCTTGCTGGAATTCTTCTCTCCTTCATCCAGAGCTTTAAGAACACAGTCTGTCATTACTGTCACAAAGGAATATGTTCTTCTAGACCTTCAAACCATGAACCAATCGAGTTGACATTTCACACAAATGTCCTCAACACTCCCTCAAATCCGCAGAATGGGATAGTGCATTACCGGATCTCACCGGACCTATTTGTGTCACTCTGTCACCTCTAAACACTTGCCGGAGCCGGTTCTACTTGAGTGGCCATAACTTTTTCAGATCTTCATGTGGACCTCTAAAAACTTGACTAGATCATCTCAAGACTCATATCTACAAACCCTTTGAACCACAACCTCTGATCTGCATCTTAGCTGGGATCTCTACTTCATTATCTCCATTGCTCCTCTCTGCTCATCCAATCCTTCTCATTAATACAACATGATTATGTTGACATCAATGACAACACCGATTAGGCCCATACTTGCAACAATCCTTAGTCTGGTGACTGCATGAATGGCTTCTTTTGTGATTTGGTGGGGTTTGTCCAGATACATGAAATAATCATGGACCCTGCTCAGTGCAATTTGTACCCATTCATCTTCATTGCAGAAATTTGGGTAGTCCTTCCATACATCGAGTCTTTTCTGACCTATTTCTATGTATTCTGACTTTGTATGTTTTACTGTCATTTTCTAATAATTGGGAACGAAGATCCTCCAACTTTGTATGATCCAGCTCTGCAATGGGTTCATGAATGTATTTTTAGACATCCTCCAAATAAATGGTGTGTGGTACGAATGAGAATGTGCCCTCCTTGTCGGTAATCATGGCTTTGAACAAGACCCTTTTGAATATTGGCCTTGGCTTTCCTGTCATGTGGATTATTGTAGGGGCAACCATTTTTATGTAGGGGAGTATAATGATGGGCTGTGTGCTCAGGGTTTTTCCTAGTCATCAAGTACTTAGTTTATTTTAATTGTTTTTGTGGGGAGTGTTAGTGGGGTAGTCGAGTATTTATAGTTTCAAAGGTAGTGGGGTGTGAGCTGTAGTGTGGCGGCGGCGGTATTTATTGCTTTGCATGAGCTTTTTTAATCTTTTAGAGTGATTTGGCTGTGGTGTGTACACTTTTATTTTAGTTGTAGTATGAGATTTTTTCCTTAGTAAGCCAACAACCCAGTTGCTGAATTATATTTATATTCAGTAATTACACTTTACAAAACGCCCAAAAGGCTAGGGCTAACCTTTGTCCAACTTCATCTTCCTTATATAATATTTACTACAATAAGCAGAAAACCCAGAATACCCCCATATTTAAATCCTACCACCTAATCCAGTATTACCACCTCTTCATCCTACACTCGATTGAAAAATGCCTACAGCCATTCCACCCCAAAGATCGACTCCAGATTAAAGAGTTTCTTCAGGAAAGGGCAGTCCTCAGCTGCTTTGGCTCAGTGTTCTGCCAGCGCCATTGTGGAAAAATTTGAGGAAAGATAGCCACAACACATCTTCGTCTCCATTGTTGTATCATTCATAGTCTCTGAACTGAGGGATACTCACAACTGGTCTAGCCATTGCTATTGCATCTTCTAGACTGCCCAAGTAGTCTATTTTGTTTAGTTCTCTAGCCAACGCAATCACCATTTCCTTGGTTTCAGCTAAATCCAATAGGGAGGCCACAAAATGTGATGACACATCTATGTTCACCTGGTATTAATCGTTGGCTTATGGAAAATCACTCCCTAGTACCCATTTAATGGTTGTGATAGACAAATGGTGTCTGGTTTTAAAAATCCTAGTTATCCACTGCTCCAAAACTGTACCCAAGAAAGGCATTTGGCTTTTCTTGCTCGCCAATCTTACCAAGGTATCCATCTTACTATAATTTTGAAAAAAACTAGACGAGAAAACTTGCCTACTTTACATTCTTCGGTTCCTTTAATAGCCAACGATGCTAGATGTTCAAATTTGGAAGAGTATGGAACTATGATTGCAAGTTTGCCTCAGGAGATCTCTGCCTAGATTTGTCATTAATTTTGAGATAAATTTTCTCTAAGGAGACACATTTCATTCGAGCTGAAAGACGACACTGTCATTTCCTTGTGTCTAACTTTTACAATCTGACCTTTCAAAAATCTTAGGAAAGTGTGCTCTAACAGTTAAATACTCTAGGTGATGAGCCTGCTATGGTAGGTAGGATCAGGGGGACTACATCAACTGCCTGGTTGGCAAGTTTGTCAGCCTCAGTGTGTTGTGGTTCTACTTTACAATATTTACACTATGCACATTATTTACAATATGTTTTTTCAAAGTGGTTTTATGTGGTTATTCCGGTAAGTAGTATTTTAGTCATGCCCCATTGACATGTCTAGTCACCAGTGTATTGTCCATTCATCATAGTTTAAATACTCTAGATTTGTTGATGTGGTGAATGTAGTATGGACCTAACCATCAGACATTCAACTTCCTATGTTTTTTGAATTTACTATCATACATCAATACCAGATCCCCCATGTTGAATGTTTTCAAGCGTAGGTTTTGGTCATGCCAGGCCTTTTGCCTATGCCTTTCTAATTTCTGGTTATATCAGGCAATCTGCCAGAAATCTCCTAGTTTTTCTAATTCCTCGACTCTCTCCTTTAGAGACTCATCCTCTTCTAATAGTAAGGTCAAGACTATGCATATGTTGGGGATTATGAAGTTTATGGGGACTATTCCATCTAGGCCATATACTAGTTGAAATGGTGTGAACTTATTGGTTATTTTATATGAGGTTTGGTATGCCCAAAAGACTACTGATATCTTGATAGCCCAGTTTGTCCGGTTGTTGCTGCATAATTTTTTGTGTTTTTATCACTATTTTATTTAAGGATTTGCTTGCTCCATTAGCTTGTGGATGATATGGTGAGCTCTTATTGTGTGTTATCATAAAATTTTGTAAGAGTTCCTTTATCATCTCATTTATGAAATGCTTTCCCTGGTCACTAACTATGCTTAATGGGCATCCATACCATGTACATTTGATGTTTTCATATAAAAACTTGGTGGCAGTTCTTGTGGTATAGTCCCTAGTTGGCTTTGCTTCCACCCATTTGGTCAGATATTCTATACTGGTAATAATGAAGCGGGCTCTAGAATGTTTTACCAAAGGGTCAATAGGTCCAATGCAATCTATTGCCCATTTCTCAAAATGATTTTGGGCTAGTACTGGTCTTAGGGGCATCACATCCAAGTTGGTGGGTTTTCCTATCCTTTGACAAATATCACATCTTTTTACATAATCTTTAGCATCTTTGTGTATTGTTGGCCACCATAGGCTTGCTAATCCGATCTTCCTTGCTATGGAGTCTCTGGAGTTATGTCCTCTAGCAATCCCACTGTATGCTTCTTGTAGGATGGCCTTCCTTTCATGGTTATAGACAACTCTCCATATTATGTCATCATTTGCCTTGTGATGTAGTTCCCCTTCTATTAGCGTGTATGGTGCTGGTCTTCATGCTAATGATTTTTTGTCTTGTGTGGTTAAATATTTTGGGAATTCTCCAGTATATAATAAGATTGCAATATCTTCTAATTCTTCTAGTACCACTGTGATGCAGAACAAGTGTGTACCAGGTAGTTCTTCTCCATATGCATCTGGTTCTTCACCGATTTCAATTCTTGATAAATAATTCAGACCTTGGTTGTTCTTCCTGGGTTTCACCATGATCTTAAAATTGAACTCTTGAAATAGAAGTAACCATCTGGAGATCTAGCCATGGATTACCAGTTTGTTAAGTAGGTACTTGAGTGGTTCATGGTCTGTGAAGAAGGTGAATGGTGTGGGAAGTAGATAATGACAATGTTTTTGTAGTGCGTATACCATTGCTAATGCTTCTCTTTTTGTGGTGGTATAGTTCTTTTCTACTATTGATAATTTCCTACTAGCGAATGCTATAGTGTTGGGAATTAAGGTGTCTCAACCTTGGTAATTCTCTGCATTTGTAATGTTTGTATTTATTATTCAATTGCCTATGTTGTAAATAATTGAAAATTCCACTTTGTCATATTGTGGGATGTGGCACGGTGATGTGTCAATCCTACATGGATTATGACAACTTGTTATTTTGTCCTCACATGAGGAGATAGGTGTCCCACTTAGTGGTAGGAATATTCTGCCATGTGTCGACATCTTCTATGTTGTGTAAGGAATGTTTAACCGAAACGGTTATGACGGATTCCTATGACGAATCTATGACATGTAAGAGTCGAGAATAGAAGGTTGTAAGATAGGTAATGACATGTGTCATGTAGCATCTTTGAATGAGGCATATTTGGGTGCCCCAAGGTGGAATATGATGTGTTGTAAGAGAATATGCTATTTATAGCATGTGTATGACAGATTCTCTTACAGCTGTAAGTTGTAACCGCTATGACAGATTCTATGATGGTCGTAAGTGTCGTAAGAGCATCTGTCACAGCCCATTTTGGAAATAGGTGACCTCTTTGGGATTGGAGCTGTGGACAAGTGTCAGACACATTCTACAATGTTGACCAAGTGTCCCTAGGCATGGGTTTTGGTCCAAGATGCCATATTGGATGCCCATTCCAAGAAAGGTCCCAAATTGCCTTGTATGTTCTATTTAAACAGGTGCTTGGAGATGGAGTTTGTATCACAGGTTTACAGGTACTGTTATGCTACCGGATTGACTCTAGACATGAGTGTCAAAGACCATTGAAGCTTGCATTGCAAGTGTATTGTAAACATTCTTTCAGATTTGTTAATACATTGTGCAGGTTTCTGAGTGTGGGTTTTTTCACCCGATAAGGGTTTTCCCCACTGTAAATCTTTGTCTCTCTTCTTTTTTCTACTTTCTGGTTCTTGTGTTTTGCTGCTATATCTCATGTTAATGGTTTAACATCACTGTAATAGTTAGGATAAAGTTGAATTTGCATAGCCCTCTCCTCAATAGATTAGTGTAGGAAGCACTTCCGCACACCTAGCTTCCTTTCATATAGGATGACCTTTATTCCATTTTGGTTGAGTTAGAACTGCTCCTATGGCTATTCTAGAAGCATCAACATGAACATGGAATGGATTGTTCCAATCTAGAAAGATGAGGATTGGTGCTTCTGTGATTTTCTATTTTAAGATATCAAAATCTTTTTGTGCTTCCCCATTCCATTCAATACTTCATCTTGTTTTCTTCTTCAAGAGATCTTCTAATAGGGCTGCAATTCTGGCATACCCTTTGATGAATTTCCTGTGATATCTGGTGTATCCTAAAAATGTCTTAACTTCTGGAGCATTATTTGGTGGAGGCAGATTCTGGATTAGGGCTATCTTCATTAGATCCACCATTAATCCTTCTTTACATATAATATGTCCTAAGAGTGTCCCATATGGTACTGCAAATGTGCATTTCTTTAGGTTTATAAAAATCTGCATGCTCCTACACTGGTTTAGCATCATCTAGAGAACCTGAATATAGTCTTTTACTAATCCATAGTCTAAATACACTTCAAGGAAATCATGAATAAAGTCTTTAAATGTGTTGATCATTATCCAACTAAATATTGCCGGTGCATTCTTCAGTCCGAACGACATAACTGTGTACATATATGATCCCCATTCCATAGCAAACATAGTTTTGGGTTGATCTTCTTCCTTGATCTTTACTTGGTGGTATTCGGAGAACTCATCGGTGAATGAATAGATCTCCCTTTCGGCTACTGATTCTATTATTTCTTTTGTGAAAGGTGTAGGGAATGGGTCATGTATGCATGCTTTATTTAGTTCCCGGAAGTCAACACACACCCTGATTTCTCTGGTCTTCGTGTTTTGAACTACCATTGAGCTTATCCATTCCACATCTTCGACTGGATTAATTATTCCGGTGACCAACATCTTGTCTATTTAAATTTTTAATTTCTTGTTCATGTTTGTGTTGGGATGTGGTGTTTTACACCATTGTATAATTTGATACATTATGATGTTGTAATTAAATAATTATTTAGTTGTGATGCACCTACATGGTGTGGTTAATCAGGCTAGGTAATTATTTATAGACCACTTGTATAAGTTGTATGTAACATTGGGTTAATTATTTTATGTGTGTGGGACACATAGAGTGATTAATTATTTATTTGTATTATTTGATTAATTGGGAAAACTTAATACCAATAGTCAAATGTGGGGTCAGTGGTTTTGTGTTACCCATGGTTTTGGGGCACATGGTTTTCTCAATGTAATGTGTGAGATTAAATTATAAAAGCAAGCACAAGATTATTATTTGAGGTTGGTTGGATAATTCATTGTTGGTGAATGGAGGTTTGTGAGAGGCTGTCATTGTATTGAGCTCTCTCTCCTATAAGTGCATATTGTGAAGCATGGCAGGTGATGTGTGGATTCATGCTTGGACACATAGAGGATGAATTGGAGGTGCTTGATGATTCTGAGGTATTCATGGAGACTCATGGCATGTATTGTAATATCTTTGTTGCTAATTAATACATATGAGTATGGATGCTTTTGGAGGCTGGGTTTTTTGCTCTTGAGGGTTTTCCCAGGTATATCTTGTGTTATCTTGTGTCTGTCATTTGATCTTTGCATTATGGTTCATTGCTGCATATTATTCTCCTGTTGGGTTATGTGGAATTGGTTTTATTTGACCTGCAAATTCCTAACATGTGGTATCAAAGCCATGTTTATGGTTGAGGGAGGTGTGAGCTCCCTAGATGTGTTTAATCCTTGTGTGTAGATCAGGTACAAAATGGAAGTCATGGCAATGCATGTAAGGATTTGGGACATTATAAGGTTTTGTACAGGTTGTATTACAGATTGGGGGTTCTAGGTATTGGAGATCTGATGATTGAAAAATCATGGCTGAAGATGGTTTTCTTGGTTTGGCTTCATGAGGGTTTTGAGGAGGAATTTTCATAGATGACCGCCTGGGACAAAACAAACCTCACCATTGAGTCCAGGAGGCTTGAGAGGTGAAGAAAAACATATTATTTACCCATGATTGGCCACAGGAGCAAAATGCAAAATTTTTATGCCCCCTGGTTCGTTGGTACAGTCGTACAACTAGGTACATCATCTACAGAATTAAAAAATCTTTTCCTGCGCAAAAGAAATTTATTCTATAGTTTTTGGAAAAAAAATTGTTTGAAAAAAATGTTAAAACTATAGTTGAAGCAAAAAAATTTGAGGCATCAAATAAAAAAAATAAAAAATTTTAGGGGCTGGTGGGTACAGAGGTCTGCAGACCTTGTACCGCCCCCCATGCCATGGCTGGTAGGGCCAGACAAGGCCTGTCATCTTGTCAGCCACTGGCCAACATGTCCAACAAGCTCTAAGGCCTGGCACCAGACCACCAGTCCAGCAGGGTCGACCGACCGACATCCCCTTGGCCGCCGACAGGCTGCAGATCCGCCCTGTGGGGATTTTTAAACAATAAAAAAAACTTTAAAAAAAATGGCGGTGGCTAAAGTTTTTGACAATGGTAAAAATGTGGATTTGAAATGAGTTTAGAACAAATGTAGGACACACAGACCAAACCACATATATACACTATAGTACAAATGTGCACATATATAATTCAAGCAAAATATTGCTTCAAGAACTATCCATGCATTGGCAACTCTTGGACTTCGCCATTCAAATCCTAGATGAAATATGAATCTTCCCCATGATGATCTGTTATGACATAGGGACCTAACCATAATGCTTCATATTTTCCATGTTTTCCCTTGTCTTGTCCTCTTGCATTCCACATCAAAACCAAGTCATCCACTTTGAATTTCCTATCAAAAGTTCTCTTATCAAACAGATATTTGGCCTTTTGTTGTAGTTTGAGGTTATTCGTTTGTGCATCTCTTTTGACCTCATCAAGTTCAATCAACTATTCTATCCATTCCTCCATTGGTTCAAGAATATCCATGTCCTCTTCTAAAATGAACTTGTAGATGGGTAATAGATTATTTACTAGCAATCTGGCCTAAGGGCCATAGACTAATTCGAATGCTGATTTACCAGTAGCCTTTTTAACAATCACTCTATCAACCCATAAAGGTAAACTTAGCTTGGAATCCCAAGCCCTTTTATTCTTTTCAAACATCCTGTTGATAATCTTCATCAGAATTTTATTGCTTGATTCAACTTGGCCATTTCCTTGAGGGTGGTAAGGTGATAAATATGACATTTTAATGCCATAGGCACTGTAAAAACTTGTGAAGTCATCAGATCTGAAGCACATGGAGTTATCCATTATTAGTCTAACTGGTGCTCCAAATCTAAGAATGATATGATTCAATATGAAGTCCATCACTACTTTGCTTTTGGCTTTTCTAGTTGGGATGGCTTCAATCCACTTGGTGAAGTAGTATGTGGCTACAAGAATCCATTTATAACCTCCACTTGATTTTTCATTGATGTCACCAATAAAATCAATGCTCCATTCATAGAAAGGGGCTTCAACTTGCATTGGTCTAAGAGGCAATGCACTTGAGTACTTAAGTTTCCTAGAGAACTTCTAACATGCCTCACATTTTCTTATGAACTTATCAGAATTTGAGAATAAGGAAGGCCAATAGTAGCCCGCCCTTAGGATCTTATGGGTAGTTGTCTTAGCTGTGACGTGACCTCGACATACTCCTTCATGCATTTATTTCAACACTGCCTCAGCTTGATACTTATCCAAACATAGAAATAAGACACCATCACTATTTTCCAATATAGGTCTCCTTTGATGAACACGTACTTTAGGGCTTGCAGCTTCAAAGTTCTTTCTTGATTCTTAATGAGCCCATCAGGACATCTTAGGTGTGTCAAACAATAAATTATGTCAGTATACCATGAGGTTATTTGTAGACTACATATCACACTTGTTTCTTCCTCAATGGTATTAACTTGAGTAGCTTGTAAATTAGTCTCTGCCATCAGCTTAGCAATTCCTTGTCCCCTGACCAATTTTGTAATTTGTATGTCAATGTTAAATTCTTGGATCTTGTTGATCCATTTGTACCTTTGGCCAGTGACCTCTTGTTGCAGTAGGATGTCATTCAAAATTGCATTAGGCACATATGCTACTACCCTTGCCTCAACTAAGTAAGGTCTAAAATTCTTCATAGATTTTAGCAAAGCATAAGCTTGATTTTCTGCCATATCATATTTCAACTCTGTAGCTTGGAGAGACTTACTAAAAATGCTATAGTCTATTGGAAACCCTCCTCATACATTTGTAACATGACTACTGCAATAGTATGGAATGAAGCAAATGAAAAAAATTGGAAGGGCTTACTAAAATCTGGAGACTTCAACACTGTTGCTTCCTTAATGGCTCTTTTTATTGCTATGAAAGCATTGATGGCAACATCTTCTCATATGATCTTGGAACCTTTCTTTAGCATCTTAGAAATAGGTTTAACAACTTCTACAAAGTTAGAAATAAACCTTCTTACAAAATTGATCTAGCCAAATAAAGATTGTATTGCCTTGTCAGTCTTGGGAATAGATATCTTGTCTATAGCTACTATCCTCTCTAGATCTATCTTAACTCCATCTTTTGCTACAATGTGTCCTAGTAGCTTCCCCTTTGTCACTGCAAATGTACATTTCTTGGGATTGAGAGAAATCCCATATTCTAGAACCCTTGTTAAGATTTGCTCAAGATGCATGCAGTGATCTTCAACCTTCTTTGAGAAGGCAGTTAAATCATCTTGATACACAACCATTATTATATTGATCAAATGTTACATCCTCAACTTTTGATTAAGCTTAATCTTACTTTTATGTGGTAAATAGGATAATTAATCTTAGATTAATGATTTGATGTTTGTGGAAAATATCAAGTAGAATCATTGATTATGTGGATATCAATTGATGTTTAGATTAGACATGAGATTACATGTTGATAAAATTATTTTATCATAATGTTTTATGAATTAAATGATGATACACTGATCATAATTATATGGTTGTGAGTGTAACTAGGAAAATAATCTTTTTCCAAGGATGGAAGGAGAGTATCACCTCGGAGAAGGAAATAGATGTTGGGAAAAAGTCAGATTGCTATCTGAGTATCGAATTTGATCTTTCATGAACCCATGCAAGATAGGGTGAGTATAATTCATTTCCTTGTTAAGTCAATTTCAATTTGACATTATTAGCAAGTTGATTTAGGATCTCTTGACATCGTCTATGTCGATTCAACTAAATAATGTTCTCAAAACATTCATAAAGTCGATAGTAATCTTGGCTGGATGTCAGAGTTTTCCTTTGTTTACTTATATATTTCTATATAAAATTTTGTGAATATCATGTAATTATTTTAACTATAGTCTAATATAGCGAGGTGGGGGAGTGAGACTCAACCTCATGTTCACGTATTAATGTTACCACCCTAATGTTGGTAATGTAATTTGGTGATACCCTAGATTATTTTAATAATCTTACAATATCATTTAGATGTAACTGACATTATGTGAGATATAACTATTTATCCACATGTAGTGGGTGAGCACCTTGGTATATTAAGTTTTTATGTTTCTTGTTGCCAACTGTACCACTATCCACGAAGAGTGGAGTGAGTGGAAGTCATGATTGAGCTTATCATAAGCCTAACATCTTGTAGGATACTCTCGAATGGGAGGCAAGATAGTAGTGGAGTCTTCTTACCTGTGAGGTGGTATGGGATTATCATAACTATTTTAGCAACCTTCATTCAAAAGGTGGTGGTTAGGGGGTGTTTTGAGCTGGGGGAAGCATGCAAAGTAAGGATGTCAGTCTTTTTTATTATGATTATTATCACTACTTTGGGAGAGCGATAAGGGGCAGGCTACAAGAGTAGTAGGCTATAGGATTGTGAGCTCGCAGGATAGAGCTAATATAAATCATGATAGACTTTATCTTTAGCAAGTCATAACTCAGCTACAATACCTCTCATTATAGGTATGAATGTGAGACACCACCATGTGGTCTAAACTATGCAAATGCAAACATATATATCACTGTTGATAACTATATATCGAATTATCAATGACTGTGTTTATCTTATATGATAGCACTTGTGTTGTTTGAATAACTATGCTGAGGCCTTCAAGGCCATACACTTGAGAATACTATGTTTATCTCTTATGAAAGCATTTGTTATGTTTAAACTAACCCAGTTGAGGACTTGAGGTTGAATGTAAAAGGGTGTTGCTGTAGCATGCTTGAGTTCCTCAAAACCGATAAGGCTGAGGATGACAAATAATTATTATATCCATTTTATAACTTCTTTCATCCTTTATTTCGAGACTATTAAGTCTCTAGACTGGAGTTATATCGAAAGACAATTATTGTCTTGATGAGTAAAGAAAGATGCTGTTAGAGTAGTCTGAGATCCATGCACAGTAAAATGATAAGTCATTCATGAAATATATTGCTATTAGAATAGAACGAGAGCCATGCATTGAAGAATGATAAGTCATTCTTGAAAATCATTTCCATCGACTGTGCCAAAGGCACTAAGACTTTCAAGGCACACGTAGTGAGAAGTACAATACTTCATTGTTCATGAAAGAAGATATTTGCCTTCGAGTGTAACCTTTATGTAAGAAAGAGTGATATGAATCTTTAATATCAATGGAGAAAAAATAGTTTGTTATTTGATAACATTGTATAGGCTGCATTAAGTGAATGCCAAGCTTTGAATATCAAGGGAGTAAACCCTCAATAATTATTTAATTTCCATGTAGGAAAGAAAATGAAAACGAGCATGATAACTCATTTATTTGAAATTATATTATGGACATATTTTAAATGGCAATAATTTGGGAATGAAGTATAGGGTATTGAAAACCCCTTTTGAATTCTTTTAGACTCAAGATCTATTTATTATTGTTAACTTAATAATACTATTGACTATGATATGATGTATTATAATCGATCGCAAGTTAAATAAATGTTTTGGTGCAAGGTAAACATAGAGACTTAGACTGGTGATGGTCTTAAAAACTGAAACCATGAACATGTAAACTTGTAAAAAGAAAGAATGGGAATAGAGTGATGTGGAGTCACAGATTCCTTGTTGCATAGGAAAAAAGGCAATTGATGAATGCACTCCTAGAATCAGAGTCAAAAGTCCAAGTTAGATGGACTAATGGTGAATTGAACCTATCTTTACTATGACCTAGAGGGTTCAAATTATGAACACTATAAGATGAGACAACTTTTAAGTTGAGTCGAGGTGTGTGAACATTCGACTACATTCACTGTGAAATGTTTATGTATATAAATCTTTGGCCAAAGTAATGCATCTATCTTTGCATGCATTAGTCAGTTCACTATGTTCCAGATGGCATAATGCTTCCAGTAATGTCATACATAGTTATAGTGGATCTATAGTTGTATGATCATGAAGTATTATGAAGGACACAACACTAGATACTTAAATGGCAAACCTAATGGTTCCTTATATCTATTCCCTTCGTGAAGGGTAGGGCCGCTTCCAGGAAGAAAGTTGTGCAGGGGACCGCCGGTCTGTGGTTGGAGGAAAAGCACTCAGGTGATGCTCTCATTCCCAAGTAGAAGACAAGCTGAGACTTAAGAAAGACATATGTCAAAGTTCCAAATACAATGCATTCTTTTATATGACTTGATGGTCAAATATTATATGTAAACTTATCATTGATGCTATGAGAAAAACATTGCAAATGTATAGTGAAAGGAATTCACTAGTATGTTATCTTTAGAATTGTTGTAATTTTCAGTTTTGAAATATCCAAAAAGATATGTATATTAATTGTTGTTTATGATATTGATTATCACTTTTCCTAACTATGATTTTGTTAATCATGACTTTGTACTTAATGGTAATTAAGTTGGTTAATTTTGGGTAATGAGAATTGGCATCTTACATCAAATTTGAGAAAGCAACATCCATGGCTCTTTGAAATGTTGCTCTAGAATTGGTTAGCCCAAATGGCATACTAATGTAAATATATGTGGCCCAAGGGGTGGTGAAAGCTATCTTATACTGCTCTGATTCCTTGACTTTCACCTAATTATATCCCGAGAAGCCATCCATCATGGACGACTCATTCCCTATGATTCTTTGGAGCATTGTTTCCATATTGGGAAGAGGATAGTTATCTTTTAATGAGGACACATTCAAATTTATGAAGTCTACACAAAGTCTTATATCCCCATTCTTCTTCCTCACTAGTACCAAGTTAGAGACCCATGTAGAATATCTGACTGGTTTGATGATTCCACCATCTCTCATTTTCACTAATTCCTATTACATTTTTGGAATCAATGTTGGATTGATGGGTCTCTACTTCTTCCTAAATAGCTTAGCATCTAGTTTCAAAGAGATTTCATGTTGGAATAGATCCTCCATGTAATCTTTTAGATCATCATAAGACTAGGCAAAAACATGCTTATATTTCCTCAATAAGGCAATAAGCATTGTTCTTACCTTAGCACTGATCTTCTTTCCAATATACACTTTCTTATGGGAGGTCTCAATTCCTAATTTGACCTCCTCCAAATCATCTCTAAGGACTAGTGCAGGCTTCAAAATAATGCTATCATTGTTATCAAATACTCTTTCAAGGGCCACCAGTCCCTTTGGGATCTTATTTATTTTCAATTGGATGACTTCACTCCCAAAAATAGTTTCCTTGTCATCCACATTTTCTACAAATGCACTGAAATATATCTCTTGTGAATGGTATTCATCTTCACACTGAAGAAACCTTAGCAAGTCTGCATCATCATTAAAAATCTTCCAATTGCAGATATTTTTAGGCATGTATGGTCTAGTTTTAACTTCAACTTTGGAGATTTCAGATAGGGTAATATCATCACTCCTTAAGGCTATGTTGGCTAAAAAATTAGCCATCACATTCTTATTCCTCCCTATCCAATCAATGGAAAAGGCATCAAGAAGCTCTATAGTATCCCATATAACATGTTTATATTGCTTGAGATTTATGTGCTTTGACAAGTATTTGTCTCTTACTTGTGAGATAACCAATTTAGAATCTCCAAAAACTTTTAACAATTTTATGCCATGTTTAGACCAAGTAATAATGCCTCATATCCTGCAGTATTATTTGTGCCAGAAAATCTCAATGGAAATGAATATTTGAAAGTTTTTCTATTTGGGGCAATGAAAATTATACTGGCTTCTGATCCTCCTTTAGAACATGCACCATCAAAGTACATCTTCCACAATCCCTCTTGATTTGCCTAAATTTCAACTTCTAATGGATCATTATATTTTGACTTTTCCTAATCTGACTCAACTATGAGGTTCCCCATAGCAATATCATAGAAGTTAACCTGTTGATTAGGATCAACATGTCTGTCAATATGTTCTACCATTGTATGGGACCTAGGTTCCCCATCTAATCTGACTTCATGTCCATTTATTGGAATGGTAGCATATGACAAATTTAGCTATACACTTCCTCCTACTATTGTAGTCCACTGTCTTGATAGAAGCATTCCATATTGTGGTGGAATATTCACAAAAGTTATTGTTGTCTCTCAAATTTGCACCCTTGCTGAGTTGTAGAACTTGGCAATCTGGAGAAACATAGGATCTTTCCAGGTCTGTGGGTCACCTGTGATGGAAAGAACCTCCGAAGAAGGCCGGCTTCCTGTTGATACTCCACCTAAACTGTTTATACTAAGGTCTTTATAGAGAAAAGGGTAAGAAATATTACATGAAAATGAAACTTACTGTCTAAGGTGATGCACCAAAAGATCATCAGAAAATACACAGAAATGACACACTTTAGAACCAGTAATAATAAGAATCCTTACACAACCCAGAAAAAATCATAACCCTTGCATCATTATTTCGTAAGGAGGCTAAATAACAGTAGTCTTGTTAAGGAGAAAGAGGTTTTCTCACTACCCACAAACTGATTGTTATCCCTTGCACATCTCACAACTTGCAAAAATTATGTAACCCCTGCATAAAGGCACCAACATGAAAGACAACTCCAAGGACAAAGAACATCACCAAGATCTGTACTAACACTGAGGACACACAATATCAGAAGAAATAGGAAGGTATAAACTACTTATTACTGCCAAAAAAGGTGTTACAATACTGTATATCTCTGAAAATGAGTTACAAGACTGTTCACTTCTGCAAAAGAACTCTGAAAATTACAATATGCAGAGTAGTGAATAATCAGAACCCCCTTCTACTGTCAAACCCTTGATGACTGTGCTGACAGACATCTCTGTGACTTAAAACTACTATTCCTTTCTTCTTGCCTGTTGTCTATCTTATATTTGTCACATTCTTCTGTGTTTTGCTGTCCTAAAGTTGGCTGTCCTTTCTATGACTGAAACCTTTTGAAAAATGAGATTAGCCCTCTGAATGTCTTCACTTTCCTTGCAGTTTGTCTTGCATTTGATGAGGGCATATGAAATGTTTTTGCAAGGTTTATGAGCTGGGCTCAACCCTTGTGGGAGCCACACTTCCTCCACTCATAATGTAACTGATGGATTAAACAGAAACATAATTACTCTTGTATCTGCACATGAAGCAAACATGTTAAGAAAAATAAGGGCTCGCAGTGATATACTTGATTTGTATTCTCAACAGTTTATGTGATACTAACTAGTTTACTGCATCTGAAAAGACAAATTGTATATTTATGTGTGCATATCATGTGATGTATGATGCCCCGTCATTGCTCTAACATCAGTTCTTTTCAAAAATTTATGCAGATGACTAGGGGGCAGCGAGGAGACAGCAGCTAGATGCGGGGGCACGCAGGCAATCTAGGACGACACAAGACGCGACAACAGTCTGAAGGCTCGTCATTTAGGCAATGACGAGTCACCCTACCTCACATGCATATTTGCTTTTTTGGTCTTTTATAAATGTATAGTTTGTCCTTTTCATTTTGCAATGAAACAGTTAGTCTCACAGCTTGTGTGAGATCTTATAAAATTATTTTTCAATACATATTGCTGATCTTTTAAAAGATTTGTACAATCTCTTAAGTTTTGAAAACATCTGAATGCAACAATACAATTTAATCTCAACTTGTACCAAATACGCACATGGATATAATGCAGCAGCAATAAAATGTATCTTTTCTCTCCTTTCACAAAATGGAAAGTTCTACTTGATTTAGCTAGTAGTGAAAACTAGGTAACAGTTATATCCATTTTATACGCATTCTCAGGAAATACAGCTAATCTTAAGTCAACACCCTTCATTATCCTAATGACTGGGATAACTCTATTATCCATGGCATAGCACCTACCATAAGTTGTGTCAACCCAAAGTCCTAATTCTTTCATGATCTCTAATGACATGATATTTATGGCATCTCCTGAGTCTATCATACAGTTTTTGACCATCTTGTTATTGATAAGAAAGATAACATAAAAAAGGTCAATCTGAGATGGATATTTGGTTAATGTTTCACCTACATAAACCTCAGGGGTTTTCATTTCTTTATCTTTGGCTTCATTAACCTACTAATTGACCTTTTGGGACACATTCAACTCCTTTTGACTCCTAGATGGTGTCTCAGATATACTTGTAATCATTTTTAATGCATTGTTCCTATGCTCATCTATTCTCATCATTTCTAACAAAGGAACTCAAACTTTTATCTTAGCCAAAATCTAAATTATATCAAACATTGGAACATAAGAAGAGTCTGGAATAACTTTACTTACCTCTATTCTCTTGGTCTTTTCTTTCTTAGTGGAGACATGAATTTTAGGAGCATTATATTTATTTGACTCCCTCTCCACTTTTGTTTCTCTCTGACAATTGTTAGGCACACCAAACTGCACCTTCTGAATTCTAGGAAACTTGCTTTTCTCATATGATTCCTTCATGTTTTTAGAACTTCTAGCAGCATTGGATGTTTCCTTGATAAAGAGATTGCCAGGTTTATTTTGATATGCATTCACCATTCTATTTCTTAAATTATAACTACTTCTTTCTTGGGCAATGGTAGCCACAGTTAGGGATTTAATTTTTTCCTCTAATGGTCTCCTTAAATTGATTCCTCATGCTCCTGAATCTGCAATGTTTACAGTTGCATCTTCTGTTTCATTATCTTCACAATCAAAGAAAATCTGTCGATGGTAATTCTCTTTACAATATCTCTAATTTTCTACATCATCTTCAGTATATTCTTCCTTTGAAGAAGCATACTCCTCTTTCATTACATATGGTTTAGAAGAGAACATGTTGATTGTATGATCCTAATCATAATTGTCTTTATTATATTCTTCATCAGGCACATTGGACTCTTGAAGTGATCGAGCCACCACACATTGAGTTGGGTAATGAGGTAGTTTGCATACTATACACTAGAGGTTGTCTTCAACCATATTTGCACTAGGTTGTTTCAATGGATTAGGGGTTTCTTTATTTGCATAACCCTTTTGAATGTTTTGCACTAGTTTACCATCTTTCCATGTGGTGTTTCAAGGCATATTTTGCATTCTTGGTATCTATAAATTAGGTTTGTCATGAGTTAATCCCTTCTCATTCTTTGCAACTTTATAACTGAGATCCTTCAATGCACTCATGACCTTGTCTAATTTATCCTCTTCTTTTGGATGTCTTGGATGATGTCCTTTGGGATTCTGCAATATTTTGATATCATCTATCTTCCCTGCCTTTCCAGCTACCCTTCTATTATTTTGAATACTCATTGCAGCTTTAAAATCATCCCTTAGTGTCAGAGGATCTTTTGTCCTCATCTCATAACCCACTTTTAAATTAAATGTATTCAAATAGAAGATTAGCTACATAGAATCATTATGTTTCAAATGGTTTGGAATTTTATTCAAAATATTCATAAATCTAGCATTAAAATTTTCCACTGATTCATTATATCCTTTATAAATACTTGTGATCTCATTCACAACAAATATAGGGTTTGTGTGATCACCATACTATTCTCTAAAAACTCTCCTGAACTCTTGCCAACTGTCAATACTTCCGTGAAGGAGAGTCTTGTACCAGTCCCTAGTATCCTTAGTAAGGGATTGCATGAACAACTTCGTTATAGCATCTTCTGCTTCTATCTCAAAATCATTAATGACATTTATGAAATCCTTTAGATGCCCTTCCCCTAATACAACATTGTTCCCAACAAATTTTGGAACTGCATTCCTAACTTCATTTCCAATAGAATTTGGGTAGCTAGGTATACCAATGAAATCTAGCTATTAGTATCTTTCCAATTGCATTGGTCTTTTAGCAAAGGGCTTTACTCCTGGTTGTGTATGCTCAAAATCGTGACCTTGGTTGCCTGGGGCTGTTGGGTTAGATTTTGGCATGCACATAGATCCTTCCTTCCTTGCTAAATGTGTGAACCACCACATCACTCTTGCTCTCGTAGAAGTAACTAGTTGAGAGGAGGCAAGACACGGGGGTGGTCTAGCTCGTTGGAGAGCTGGACTTTGAGAAGAGGGGTTGACACGTCCTAGGGCCTTTGTTGTTGTGTGTTGATGTGGATGTTTTGTTTAATGATTATTGTTGTAAGAATAACCCCATGACCCAAAGGGTCACTAGTTACTACCCTCTTGTTAGGGTTTCTAAGGTTCCACCTTTGTGTGGGCAAGCTATTACTTTTGTTGATGGCTTCTTGTCTTTCAATTGGTTGAATGACTACTTGTTGTATCAAACATTGTCTATGTTCTTCTATTAAAGGGAGTGTTGGTTTTTTCTTCTGAATCAGCATTAGGGTTTGCCACTTCTAATGCACAGGCAGATTCAGCCAACTAAATACAGGAGGTTGCGTGAGCTGCCTCCCCTTCACTTCTGGTTCTGCCGCACCAAGGGGGGTATCCCTATAACTCAAGATGTAACCTTGACTAGCTCAAAGATAGAAAGATCTAACTTGACAACAACAGGCAGAATACTCTCATGTATGGACCAAGATCTGTATGATAGATCACAAGGCTGGCAACATTCTTGGACATGATGTCTGGTTGGGTATGAGAGCATGCAGGGGGTTCCTAATCCTACTCCTACAACTAACAGGTGGAAGGATGAGATGGTTTGAAATGGTGTTTGGATGCAAACCTGGACCTGGTGTATAATCTCAACACAGAGCTAGATTGGTGCCTATCCAGGGCTTGGAGTCAGTAGACATACACCTGTGAATGATCAGCATGAATAGCTAAAACTGGATTTCAGGGGGATACACATGATATCTACCTTACAGATATCTCCCAATAAAGAGTATTAAGCTGTCTATACTTATGGCATCCCTATTGCAGTAAGAAAGATACATGCAAAACTGGAGACAGAATCAGCATAACACATGCAAACACAGCATTATTCATATAAGATTAACCATGAAATCAGTGGATTCATGCCAAATCGTACAACAGGAGATACATAAACTCACAAGTTTTGCTGCACAGAGCAACCAAAACTAGTTGTATCTTATTACAGAGCCAAAATGTCCAGTTTTCAACAACCTTCAAATGAGCAACACAACCTGCTTATAACAGCCAGGTAGGTGCTCAGCAATTAATTACATGGTTGACCAAAAATCCCGCCAGATACACAGTATCAGAAAAATGGCGCTCAAACATTCAATGCAGCAGGTGGGAGAGGAGACAGGAAGAAATCTTGAGCCTTGCGCCGCCGCCTAGGGATCCAGATCTTCAATCGGGTACCAGGTCCGTCCACGCCATCGCCCACACCTCTGCAACAATCACCATTAATGGCGCACCAACCCGCGGCCTTGGGAAAAACATCAGACAGTCGATCGCAACCATTTCCCGCCAAGATACATCGTCATGATATTTCAAATATGCAGGATATCAATTATCCCACATGCACCCCGCAGTGACCCTTTCAACACTTTATATACTAGGTCATGAGCATATATGATGTCGGTGCTTTTTCTCCTGACGACACTAGTATAAGACTTCATCATCATCCTCCAAGATCATGATATCTTGTTGCTCGAAAAATCACCCTGACGTCAGCATCATCATCGTAATATCACCTGCATGATAAACGCCATTATCGGCACAACCTGATCCATCGGAGGAAGATCCTCCTGCTTAGCCGATACCAAAAGTCTGGCCAATGAACATCCTGATGACGTCATCATCATATCCTACTGACATCATCAGCATATCTGCCTACTGCGCACCTCCTCATATCCGGATGACGTCATCATCATATCGACATCAGGATGATATTTGGAAGGTAACCGGATATTTGGAAATATCATCCTGATGCACAAATATGATGCTGCACTGTAGCTCCACTGTAAGATCGGGGTGATGGATGAATATGCCAGATATTTGAAAAAATCACCCCCCACTAGATAATGCACGAAGCCGACAGGCGGATATCTCCCCTCGGAAATATCATGATGCAGACCAGCAGAAAACCGGATATCACCCTGACGCAAGAATAACGTCAGCATCATCAGGGTGATAAAACAACGAACATGAAGTGATACAACAACATCAGGATGATATTGACTAAGATCATCCTGACGTTCAAATATGATGACCCCGGTGAGTATCGGGTCACACTTAGAACTTTACAACAACATCATCAGGATGATCTTAACAAAGATCACCCGATGTTAAAATATCACCCCGGTGAAAGATCATGCAGGCAGAAAATATGATGACCCTCGCAAGCAACACGGCGATAACCGGAAATATGATGATGATGATGACGACCCTTAAGAAAAAACAAGTCAGGTCGAACAACTCAGAGAATAATCCCTTCAGAAGATTGGGGTGACATCATCATCATGCTAGGGCAAGGTGATAATTGGAAGATCACCGGATACTTGAAAAATCACCCCCGCAAGCAAATCAGGGCACACTGTAGCTCATCACCAGGATCAGGATGATACCCAAACATCACCCGATATCGAAACATGATGATCCTGATGAAAGACAAGTCGACAGAGAACATGATGATGCTGACCATCATCGAAGACAATATGATGATGATGATCTCCTCCTCGAAGAAAATATGATGATGCAGCTGAAAAATGTTGAGGAGGTCCAACACTTAGAACATTTTTTGGATATTTAGGGAAGGTGCCTGCATGAAAATTGCTCAAAAACTGTCAGTCAATTCAGGCACTAACACTGGCTCTGTCTGGGGACGTGCAGGTGCAAGACTGCAACGAGAACCCTAGAACTCTGGGATGCAGAGCAGTCCCTTATCCATTGGGCACAGAGTCAAATACTGCACCGACCTGCATCACCAAACACACTTGATGGCCTAAGGCCACCAAGAAAAGAAAAACATGTATCTCCCTTTGTCAAATACTTTGTTTTCATCTGCATACACTGGGTCAAGCTTGGAGATACTATAGAGATCCACCCACAAACAAATCTTGTCATCTGCATATTCAACCCTCTGATTTAGTTTGTCATTATCACCCCTATGCAGACAACCTTCGGCATCATGTGCCATGTGGGTGTAGAATTTATCAAGCAATGCATACTCAAATGGTATAGAACACATGTTATCATCTGTATCATCATCATGCATTGCAACATGATCTCCTAGCTAGACTGAAAATAGGAAACACTCAAAGTCCACCACACAGCTAGGAAGATCAGAGCTCATTGTATTATATGCTGGCACATCAAAAGAAAAGATTTCAAAATCACAATTGTGCACATCATGTACACAACAATCAGCAACACCAGGCTGGAAAAGATCAGGCTCTGGCACCTCTTTACAATCAGGCACATTTTCACAGTCACTTACCTGATGTATGTTGTTTCCTCTTTCATCAGGATGAGAAACAGAATCCAAGTCAAAAATAGTGTCAAGATCCTCACCATACTCAGACAGATCCTCATCGCCATATGTGTCATAAATGGGTGACCCAAGTGCATCAGTTTGATCATAATATGCCATTTGTTCATGGCAGCAGAGCATGCATCTTCATCACCAATGGATTCCCTTTGTGGAGGAGTATCAGCTTGTGTGTCATAAGCAAAACAGCCATCAAATGAAAAACAATCATGCTCTGAACTAGCACTTATTTCAATTTCTGACTGCTCTTCATGATCTCCATGTGTTTGAAAGGTAGGCAATGGGTCACACATAGGACTGCTTCTCTGTTTGCTTATATCTTCTCTGTCTTGAGTACAATACTCACAATTGTCTCCACAGGTCCATTCCAAAAATTGCTCATTGCTGTCCACAACCTCGTTATTGTTTTCATGGTCAGCTGCCTCATCATTGCAATGGGAATCCTCACTAGTCCTTTCACTGGCATCCTCAACATTCATCTTTTCATCTTCACATGATGCCTTAATTATTTGGTCATTTGCAGCTTCACAACGATTTCTCACACCAAGGCCTGGGGACAGGGATTTCAACAGGTGCACACTTCTAATTTTTTCTATTTTTTCTACGAACTTGTATGCCATCTGCATACTTGTCACCTTGAAATCCCTCAGTAATGCACTAGAGCCCTCCTCAAAAGCCTCAAAGAATATGCCAACACAGGCTGAAATATCAGGTCTGAAGACTTCTGGGATCTGTGAAAGGGCTATTGCAAACCTATGACTGAAATCAACACATGGCTCTTCATCTTGTTTTCTGATTCTCATCAATTCTGCAACAAGATCAGCCGGTTCTTTTGCAAATTCTTCCTTGAAACAGTCAGCAAGCTCATCCCAACAGGCAAAGGATTTCTTTGGAAAGCTCAAATACCAGTCTTTTGCTTTTGCATCAAAGGACCTAACAAAAAACCTCATCCACATATCCTCATCTCTGAATGAATGTTTTCCCATAAAACTGTGAAAATTTTGGATATGTGCATTCCCATCACATACACTGTGACCACCAAATCTAGGCATCTGACAGTATATCCTAGCAGGCATAGTTTCTACTTTATAATCCACCCATGACAAATCCAGTTGGTCATACAAAGGATCAAAAGGGCTGAGAAGAGGTTTAGCCTTCTGACTGGCAGACACAACAGGGTTACTTCTTTTTAACTGGGCCTGCTCAGCCTCTAAGAATATCAACCTATTTCTCATCTCTTCTATTCTTTTATTCAACATTTCACCACTGAGTATGGGATAATTCATACTTGGATTCATAAAAATCCTACTCTTAGACATCCTTTGTCTGTCTAAGACCTAAGGCTTCCCCTGGCATCTAACCTATGCAGTAAAATAGCAAATAAAGGGGAAGTAACAAGGTACCTTTTCTCATACAGATGCAGAAATATGTACATCTTTCAACCAATAACATACATCTATCTTTCATGTGCATTTAGATCTTTTTTGCAGAGTCGCCACCTCTCCAAAGAGGACAAAATTTACAGCAGCTGAAAGCTCATCAAATATGTTTCTGAGTTCATTCCACCAGCAGAGCAAAACTTCACCAGAGACTGCAGGATATCACTTTACATCAACATCCCCAGCGGAGTCGCCATTTTGTTGGTGACTCAGATGGGCCACAAATATATCATTTTTTTTAGTCCATCCCCAGCGGAGTCGCCATTTTGTTGGTGACTCAGATGGGCCACAAATATATCATTTTTTTTTTAGTCCATACCCAGCAGAGTCGCCATCTTGTTAGTTTTTTCTTCTGAATCAGCATTAGGGTTTGCCACTTCTAATGCACAGGCAGATTCAGCCAACTAAATACAGGAGGTTGCGTGAGCTGCCTCCCCTTCACTTTTGGTTCTGCCGCACCAAGGGGGGTATCCCTATAACTCAAGATGTAACCTTGACTAGCTCAAAGATAGAAAGATCTAACTTGACAACAACAGGCAGAATACTCTCATGTATGGACCAAGGTCTGTATGATAGATCACAAGGCTGGCAACATTCTTGGACATGATGTCTGGTTGGGTATGAGAGCATGCAGGGGGTTCCTAATCCTACTCCTACAACTAACAGGTGGAAGGATGAGATGGTTTGAAATGGTGTTTGGATGCAAACCTGGACCTGGTGTATAATCTCAACACAGAGCTAGATTGGTGCCTATCCAGGGCTTGGAGTTGGTAGACATACACCTGTGAATGATCAACATGAATAGCTAAAACTGGATTTCAGGGGGATACACATGATATCTGCCTTACAGATATCTCCCAATAAAGAGTATTAAGCTGTCTATACTTATGGCATCCCTATTGCAGTAAGAAAGATACATGCAAAACTGGAGACAGAATCAGCATAACACATGCAAACACAGCATTATTCATATAAGATTAACCATGAAATCAGTGGATTCATGCCAAATCGTACAACAGGAGATACATAAACTCACAAGTTTTGCTGCACAGAGCAACCAAAACCAGTTGTATCTTATTACAGAGCCAAAATGTCCAGTTTTCAACAACCTTCAAATGAGCAACACAACCTGCTTATAACAGCCAGGTAGGTGCTCAGCAATTAATTACATGGTTGACCAAAAATCCCGCCAGATACACAGTATCAGAAAAATGGCGCTCAAACATTCAATGCAGCAGGTGGGAGAGGAGACAGGAAGAAATCTCGAGCCTTGCGCCGCCGCCTAGGGATCCAGATCTTCAATCGGGTACCAGGTCCGTCCACGCCATCGCCCACACCTCTGCAACAATCGCCATTAATGGCGCACCAACCCGCGGCCTTGGGAAAAACATCAGACAGTCGATCGCAACCATTTCCCGCCAAGATACATCGTCATGATATTTCAAATATGCAGGATATCAATTATCCCACATGCACCCCGCAGTGACCCTTTCAACACTTTATATACTAGGTCATGAGCATATATGATGTCGGTGCTTTTGCTCCTGACGACACTAGTATAAGACTTCATCATCATCCTCCAGCATCATGATATCTTGTTGCTCAAAAAATCACCCTGACGTCAGCATCATCATCGTAATATCACCTGCATGATAAACGCCATTATCGGCACAACCTGATCCATCGGAGGAAGATCCTCCTGCTTAGCCGATACCAAAAGTCTGGCCGATGAACATCCTGATGACGTCATCATCATATCCTGCTGACATCATCAGCATATCTGCCTACTGCGCACCTCCTCATATCCGGATGACGTCATCATCATATCGACATCAGGATGATATTTGGAAGGTAACCGGATATTTGGAAATATCATCCTGATGCACAAATATGATGCTGCACTGTAGCTCCACTGTAAGATCGGGGTGATGGATGAATATGCCAGATATTTGAAAAAATCACCCCCCACTAGATAATGCACGAAGCCGACAGGCGGATATCTCCCCTCGGAAATATCATGATGCAGACCAGCAGAAAACCGGATATCACCCTGACGTAAGAATAACGTCAGCATCATCAGGGTGATAAAACAACGAACATGAAGTGATACAACAACATCAAGATGATATTGACTAAGATCATCCTGACGTTCAAATATGATGACCCCGGTGAGTATCGGGTCACACTTAGAACTTTACAACAACATCATCAGGATGATCTTAACAAAGATCACCCGATGTTAAAATATCACCCCGGCGAAAGATCATGCAGGCAGAAAATATGATGACCCTCGCAAGCAACACAGCGATAACCGGAAATATGATGATGATGATGACGACCCTTAAGAAAAAACAAGTCAGGTCGAACAACTCAGAGAATAATCCCTTCAGAAGATCGGGGTGACATCATCATCATGCTAGGGCAAGGTGATAATTGGAAGATCACCGGATACTTGAAAAATCACCCCCGCAAGCAAATCAGGGCACACTGTAGCTCATCACCAGGATCAGGATGATACCCAAACATCACCCGATATCGAAACATGATGATCCTGATGAAAGACAAGTCGACAGAGAACATGATGATGCTGACCATCATCGAAGACAATATGATGATGATGATCTCCTCCTCGAAGAAAATATGATGATGCAGCTGAAAAATGTTGAGGAGGTCCAACACTTAGAACATTTTTTGGATATTTAGGGAAGGTGCCTGCATGAAAATTGCTCAAAAACTGTCAGTCAATTCAGGCACTAACAGGGAGGATGAATGAAACTTGTTATGGTAAGACAAACGACTTTAGCTGTGGCCGTGAATGGATCTCCTCAATCTCGCTGAGGATTTCCGTCACCCACTTACCTTTTAATCCTGGGCACATTCGTGAGCTGAGACAAGAGATGAGTGTATGCAAACTAACCTTGACTAGACTTTGGGTTTTGACTTAAGGTTTTGAGTTGACATAAGGTTTGGTTATGCGCTGACTTTTTTTGACCTTGTGATGGTATCAAGGGTTTGATCAAATAGTTGACCATGTTTGACCTTGTAATAGTATCAAGGGTTTGCAAGTTCCCTAAGTGCTTAATTTATTTTTGTTCTTTTCTTGATATTTTATGCATGTAACTATATGAAATGCAAAACTTGTTTTTGTGCTTTTTTGGGTATTTTGGAAATTAAAGATGCTTTTTAATATATAAAAGGAAAGATGAATGCAACTAGAATGAATTTTACCTAATACAATTATTCTATGCTTTTTTGGGGTTTTCAAATGTTTTTAAATGATTTAATCTATGAAAGGGAAATTGCATGTAAACTATGAAAGCAAATTACTCTAAGAATATGAAATTTAGCTATTCTATCAAGGAAAAAGCAATCAAATTACTAATCCCAAGAGCAATTTTCAATTATCTAATTACTACCAATTGACAAAAAGCATAGAGGAACTTGAAATAATGAAGACTTGTGAGCCTCCACTACCCTCAAAGATCCTTGATGGCAGCCTCATATCCTCTTGAAGCAGCAGGAAGACCTCTTGGTGACAAGACAACACAAAGATGTGAAAGAAGCTTTAGAAGCTTTGCGAAGTGAGCTCAATGAGAGTTGTTGATGAGCACAATGGCTTGATTGAAGCAACATATTGATGTGTAAAGAGCTTTATGTAAAATCTTTAATGAACAATGAACAAATAAAAGGCACCTTCATCCTATATGAGCATGAGAATGCTAAATGTGGAGAGCAAAAACTTAGCAAGAGCTGTGTGCACAATGAATTTTCCTCCCTTTGTTCTTGAGGGAGGGGGTATTTATAGATTGGAAGAAGGGAATTGATTGAGAAGTTAACTCAATTAATTGAAGAGTTAACAAGGATTAATTGGGCAGTGATCTAGTTTGATTACCCAGTGAACTTAGTTAATTAGGGAGTGATAATGCAATAATAGCTTATCACTGAAGAAGAAATAGAGCTAGAAGAATGCATGGGAATGCATGAGAGAGAATGAATTGTTAATTTTAGATCAAATGGAGCTAATTATGCATGTGTGGGTGCATGAAATAGTCAACTCCATATTAGGCATCAAAAATTATGCGAATTGGAAGAAAAACAAGTGAAAAGGGAGCTATTTCAAGTTAGAAACTTGAGTTTTTCCATGGATGGAAATGCGATAGGGTCATCCATGGGTCACCCCTTTCACTAGTAGGGTCACCCATGGGTCACTTGGGGGGATATCCTACTTTTTGAGGGTCACCTGGCAGGAGATCCAGAAAGAAAGGGGTCTAGGAGGAAATGCATGATGGGAGATGGTAGGGGAGATGAAAAGGAGGGGATATGCCTCTAGAAATAGGTCAATCATGTGCAAGAATCCAATGCTCCAGTTGCAAAGTAGGATCTCTTGGCAAGAGATCTAGAAATAATAGGGGGAGATTTGGATTGGTTGAGTGAAACTGAAATCCGAAAGTGAGAGATGGCTCTGGAGGACCTCTAGAAGGCTTCTAGGGGGGTGGTGAAGATGAAAAACATAGGGGAAAGGTAAAAAATTACCTACAAGATGCTTACAAGGCTTATGATGTAGGAGCATCCCTAGTTCAAGAGCAATCTTGCATCAACCAAAAATATTTGCATTTAAGTTTGTTTACAGTTCAGTTTGTTTCTTTTCATTTTCCAGTTCAGTTCAGGCAGTTTAGTCAATAGCAGTTTCTATATTTTGGTCTGTATTCTACCGCAGTTGTATTTCAGATCTTGCGAAGCATGACTTAGCATCTTGATTTATTCATCTACATCATATTCAAAATTTAGAGCATTTGGATCAAGTACCGGAAAGTTATCGCTATCAGAAGATTGACTATTTTCTTAAAACATAGCATCTTGACAGTCTCAGATAATCAGCTAAAGGAGAAAACTTGCAGAACATTCCTCTACTTGTGGAGCTTAATGACACATCAGTCAATGACCTTTGGTTTGTGGCCGACCTTCCCGGAGATCTGCACATCATTCCATTAATTTGTAGAGGATTTCTATGCATTTAAGTCTGATTTATCTGTGTACACACGTTACAACTCTTCATTGGAGTTTGTGATCTTCCTTGGCCAACACGGAGGAATCTTTTGTACCAGAGGTGATATATAAGGATGTAATAGATCCCTAGGAAAGTAGTTAGCAATTGATTCATATTTTTGAGTTTAGATTTTGTGCAAAGGAGCTTCAAAGCTATATCTTCTGCATATTCTGATATTCTATAATCAGGCCTTTGAGCCCTAATTGTAAGCCTGCATGACACCGGCCAAATTGTATTTGAATTCTATGACATACTGAGTGATTGAATCTGCATTTGTTTCATATTTTTGAGTTGTTTCCGTTGTGTTTACTCTTGTTGCACGGTTTGGACATTTCATTCTGTGAACCCTCCTACCATGACTGCACCAAGTGGTATCAGAGCAAAAGTTTGAATCTTTGGGAGTGAATTGAGCAAAGTTGGTGAAGGAATTCCATAATATCTTGCTGTGGATAGATCACCAAATTGGGGCAGGTTACTTGTGTTGCAACTGATCACCGATTGTGAGGCAGTTGTCACCTTGTAGCCTAATCACCGAACTTGAAGCAGTTTACACTTGATCCTAGGAAGAATGCCACTGAGGAGAGTTGTTGCCATTGGAACAATGGCTGGTAGAATGGATGAAATGATGGAAATGATGAAAACAATAAGAATTCATTTGGATGTTGTTGAAGAAGATAGGCAAAGAGGATTGACAACTAGACCTAATATTGAAAGTGATGATGAAGAAGAATTTCAATCTGTTGAACAAATTGGTGAAACCCTAGGAGGTGATGAAGAAGAAGAATTAGATTAAGTTAAGATGTTACGAGCTATTTCAAAGATTGGAAAGAGACCTAGAATTGATGTGCCAAACTATACTAGTAATTTGAACCCTAGAGAGTTGATTGACTGGATAAATGGCATGGAAGAGTACTTTGAATATGAAGAGATTGAAGATCCAAAGAAGGTGAAATTTGCAAAAACAAAATTGAAAGGACATGCTGTTATATGATGGAAAGAAGTTTAGTTGGATATAAATAGAAGAGGAAAAGAAAAGATTACAAAATGGGACAAGATGGTGACAAAATTGAAGAATCAATTCATACCTACTGACTATGAGTTGGAGCTATTGAAAAGATTGCAGAACCTGAGACAAAAGGAGAAATCTGTGAAGGAGTATTATAAAGAATTTCATAAGATGATCATAAGGATAGAACATAATGAAGCAAGCAAGGAGAAAGTGGTTAGATACATCAATGGACTGAGATTGAACATTCAAGAAGAACTGAGCTTGGTAAGGATGACATCTTTGGAGGAAGCATATCAGTTTGCCCTAAAAGTTGAAGAGAAATTGAATAAGAGACATGATTAGAGACAGAGAGGAAGAGGAGGTAAATTGTAGAGAGGAAAAACATTTTTTGAAGGAGACATATCACATCCGGAGCAGAACAAGTTTTACAATACATTTAAGGAGGACAGAGATAACAATGCATACCAGAGTAATGCCATAAATTTTCATCACAGAGGTAATTACAATTCATACCAGAATGAAGGATACAGAAGAGGAAGGAAGAGGATTTGATAAGAGAACATTCAGAGGCACTTGTTTTAAGTGTGGAGGTGAAGGACATAGAGCATTTGAGTGTAATCAGGGTAGTACAAGCAAGAAGATAGAGAACAATGGAAGAGTAACCTATGTGGAAGAACCTGTTGGATCCCCTAGTTCAGTTGGTAAACTAGAAAAAGGAGAATCACTTGTGATGAGGAGAGCACTATTTCAAGTAGAGACAAATGAGGAACCACCATAGAGGAAGAGTTTGTTCATAACAAGATGCAAATCAGGAGGTAAATGTTGTAAAGTTGTAATTGATAGTGGTAGTTTAGATAACCTAGTTTCAAAGGAGATGGTGACTAAGTTGAAGTTGGAAAGATTGAAACACCCTAAGCCCTATCAGATAGCATGGATTTAGGATGATCATAAGGTATTGGTGAGTGAACAATGTTTGGTGAAATTTCATATTGGATCTTATCATGATGAAGTTTTGTGTGATATTATGCCTATGGATGTATGCCATATTTTGTTGGGTAGACCTTGGCAGTATGATAGAAAAGCTATACATGATGGGAGAAAGAATACATACACTATAACATCAAATGGGAAGAGAATTACCTTGATTCCTTTGGAAGATGATCCTAAGAGTGAAGTATGTGGGAATGCTAGAATCTGTTTGGTAGATGGAAGAAATTTTTTGGATGGTTTGAGACATGAGAATAAGTGTTATGCTTTGATTCCTAAGAAGCCTGAAACATTGAAGAAGGAGACTGAAGAACCACAACTGGAGGAGATAAATGAGTTGCTGACAGAGTATGAAGACATCATATCAAATAATGTACCTGAAGGATTACCACCAATCAGAAGTATCATTCATCACATGGATCTTATACCGGGAGCTAGTTTGCCTAATAAAGCACCACATAGAATGACACCAACAGAGAATGAAGAATTGAAAAGACAGATATAGGAATTGTTGAGGAAAGGTTTGATCAGAGAAAGTTTGAGTCCTCGTGCAATACCTGCAGTGTTAGCACCTAAGAAAGATGGAGAATGGAGAATGTGTACTGACTCTAGAGTAATAAACAAAATCACAGTTAAGTATAGATTTCCTTTACCTAGAATGGATGATATCATGGATTGTTTGAGTGGAGCAAGATATTTCACAAAGATAGACTTGAAGAGTGGATACCATCAGATCAGAATCAGAGAAGGAGATGAATGGAAGACTACTTTTAAGACAAATGAAGGATTGTATGAGTGGAGTAATGCCTTTTGGATTAACAAATGTACCGAGTACTTTCATGAGATTGATGAATGAAGTCCTGAAGAAATTCTTGGGTAAGTTTGTGATTGTATACTTAGATGATATTTTCATTTTCAGTAAGACAAAAGAAGAACATTTGTGGCATATTAGACAAGTTTTGTAAAGACTAAGAGAAGAGATATTGTTGATAAACATCAAGAAGTGTAGTTTCATGAAGGAAGAATTGGTATATTTGGGATTTGTGATTTTTGTGGAAGGATTGAAGATGGACCCTCAGAAAGTAAGAGTAATTTTTTAATGGCCTACACTGGAGAGCATCGGAGAGGTTAGATCATTTCATGGATTGGCTAGTTTCTACCAGAAGTTCATCATAAATTTTAGTTTAGTTTGTAACCCTATGACAGAGACAATGAGAGGTGACAGAAAAGATTTCAAATGGACATCTGGAGTAGATAAAAGTTTTGAACTGTTGAAGCAAAAGGTGATAGAGCAACCTGTTTTGGCATTACCAGATTTCAATAAGGTATTTCAAGTAGATTGTGATGCAAGTGGGAGTGCAATTGGAGTAGTGTTAAGTCAAGAAGGTAGACATGTGGCATATTTTAGTGAGAAGTTGAATGATGCAAGGAGAAAATATTTAGTTTATGATCAAGAGTTCTATGCCATAATTCAAGCCTTGAAGAAGTGGAGACATTACTTGTTGCCTAAGGAATTTGTGTTGTATACATATCATCATGATCAAGAGTTCTATGCCATAATTCAAGTCTAGAAGAAGTGGAGACATTACTTGTTGCCTAAGGAATTTGTGTTGTATACATATCATCATGATCAAGAGTTCTATGCCATAATTCACGCCTTGAAGAAGTGGAGACATTACTTGTTGCCTAAGGAATTTGTGTTGTATACATATCATCAAGCTTTGCAGTATTTGAACAGTCAAGGTAAGTTGAATCAAAGACACATGAGATGGGTGGAGTTCATGCAGAGTTACACTTTTGTGTTGAAGCATAGGAGTAGAAAATCAAACAAAGTTGCAGATGCCTTGAGTAGGAGAAGGAACTTGTTGATAGAGATGAGGGTTGAAGTGTTAGGTTTTGAAGAATTGAAGAACATGTATGAGGGAGACACTGATTTTGTAGAACCTTGGAAAGCATGTAAGGAACCTATTGTGACATATAGGAGTAAGTGGTTGGACTATTTCATTCAAGAGGATATGTTGTTTAGAGGAAATCAGTTATGCATACCTAGAAGTTCAATGAGAGATAATTTGATCAAGGAGAAACACAGTGGTGGATTGGCAAGACATTTTGGCATTGACAAGACAATGGCTTTGGTGAGTGAAAACTACTTTTGGCCTTAGATACATAAGGATGTTTAGAGATTTGTGCAAAGTTGTAGAGTTTGTCAAGTTGCAAAATGGAGTATTCAGAATACTGGATTGTATAAACCTTTGATAGTACCGAAGAGACCTTGGGAAGACATAAGCATGGATTTTGTAATGGGATTGCCTAAGACACAGAGAGGACATGATTCTATATTTGTAGTGGTAGATAAATTTCAAAAGATGGCACATTTCATACCTTGTAAGAAGACAACTGATGTAATGCATTTAGCTGACCTATTTTTCAAGGAGAATGTGAGATTGCATGGATTACCTAAGAGTATAGTTTCAGATAGAGATACAAAGTTTGTTGGATACTTTTGGAAGACACTTTGGAAAAAGATGAAGACAAATTTGAAATTCAGTTCAGCTTTTCATCCATAGACTGATGGACAAATAGAGGTAGTGAATAGGAGTTTGGGAAACTTGTTGAGATGTTTGGTTCGAGAAAGGCAGGAAGTTGGGATTTAATTCTTTCACAAGAAGAATTTGCATACAATCATTCAGTAAATAGGAGTACCAGAAGAACACCTTTTGAGATTGTTACCAGAGTAAACCCTAGAGGAGTGACAGAATTGAGAGACATGGGAATGACAGAAAAGAGAAGTGCAGAAGCAGAAGAATTTGTAGATCACATGAAGACAGTGCATGATCAAGTGAAGAAGCATTTGCAGGATATGGACAGTAAGTCTAAGGAAAAGGAAGATGAGAAGAAAAGACATAAAGAATTTGTAGTTGGATATGAAGTGATGGTATACTTGAGAAAAGAAAGATTTCTAGTTGGGACATATAACAAGCTGAAGATGAAGAAGTTTGGACCTTGTAGGATACTTAGGAAATTTGATTCAAGAAATGCATATGAAGTAGAGTTAACAGAGACATTGGGTATATCACCTATTTTCAATATTGCAGACTTATATCAGTATCATGGAGCAAAGTTTAGTGATAGCCTTGAAGAAGTAGTTACTATTGTAAATATGTGCATATGATGTGTTGTCATTGATGTCAACATATCTCTTTGTCAGAGACAGTGAAGACAGTGCAGTGGATTGCTCCGTATTTCTAGTGAGACGAAGATCAGAGTCCATAGACTAAAGGGTTTGTAGAGGATTGTCTGAAGTTGCTCCAGTTAAGATTTGAGAGGTCCGCATGAAGGATTGGTGAAGTCATGGCCATCTAAGTAGAACCAGGTTTTGCAGTCATTCAGAGGTGACAGAGTGACAGTAATTTGGTTTGGATTGCTCCGCATTGGAATATTATGGTTTGCGAATCTAGAGGTATGTTTGGGATGTTGGTGTGTGTCCTCAACTCAAGTGGTTCATGGTTTATAGGTCCGCAAGCAATCGTTTTAGTGTGACAGTCAGTGTTCTTGAGTTCCTGTATGAAGGTGCAAGTGATTCTAGTGATTTGAGGTGGTGCGGTTGTTCTTGTTGATTTCATTGAGCTTGTGGAGGTCTCTAGATCATGTTCCTATTGTGTTGGTGGTCCGCATTGAGGATTGAGTTTGTAGTTGAAGATTTCTCCTTAGGTGTTACTGTTCTTTCCAGTCTTGGCCGATCAAATGCTTGGTGCATGTTGCAGATGATCAAAGAAGAGTTCTTTGGAGCATGGTGTGTTGTTCAAGAAAGATTTGAGTCCCAGCTATGTTTGGCCTACAATGTAATGGTTCGCATAAAGAATTTTAAGTCATGTGATTGTAATTGCATGTAATACCTATTTTGGAGAATGTTCCAGATAGATGATTGTAAGGCCGACTTTGATGTTCATTCCAAAGTCAATGTCATGTATAAATAAGTGTTGTGAAGTCATGGAAATGTGGGAACGTGAGCAAAGATGTGCAGGTAGCAAGGAAGAGTTAAAGGGAACATAGCAGAGGTGTTGTGTGCTTCAATGGAACTGACCTTGGCATGAAGAAGATGTTGTTTCTCAGTTCAATCTTTCTATGTTAAACTTGTGAATGTTTTTGTAGGCAGTGAGCCTCTTTTGAGTAGTGCGCTTTGGGCAGTCCACCTAAAGGCAAGTGCTTTCCCATTTTCTATTCTTTTAACAAAGAATAAATCTTGTGGGTTAACCACCACCGTGGTTTTTCTCTTAATCGGGTTTCCATGTAAAAATCCTGGTGTTATGTGTGTTGATTATGTTTCTCCTCTTGTGTTGTTAATTCATGCTTTCATGGTTATATCATTAATCTGTTTATAAGTTGTAAAGAAGATCAAATGCAATAGAAGTAAAGATTTGAGACAACTGATTCATCCCCCCTCTCAGTTGTCTAACCTAATTTCAACAATTGGTATCAAAGCCGGTTCCTCTAAAATAAGCTTGACCGCTTAAGGAGATCCAGGATGTCGACATACAAGAAGGACAGTCTGAGATTTGATGGAACAAATTACTCTCTTTGGAAGAGTCACATGGAATGTCACTTGCAATGCATGGGTGATTCCTATTGGTTGATAACTAAGGATGAGTATAAGCCTCCGGAGAAAGGTCCTTCAGCTCCAGATGAAATCAAAGATGCTGAAAATAACATTCGGGCTAAAGAAGCATTGTTGAGTGCCCTAACTAATATAGAAATGACAAATGTCTTGGAATTGAAAACTGCTCATGAAATTTAGAAGAAGTCAGAAACTCTTTATGAAGGTGATGCATATGTCAAATATGCTAAGTTGCAAAGCCTGAAGGGTAGATACGAAAGTTTGAGGATGAGTGAAGATGAAAACATCACTTCCTACATGCAGAAGGTTAGTGAACTTGTGTGCAGTATCAGGTGTGTTGGTGGAAAACTGGAAGAATCAGAGATTGTTGGCAAAGTGTTCAGATCCTTACCTGCTTCATACAAGCATAGAATTGCTGCTATTGAGGAGATCAGGATTATGACAACTATTACAAGGGATCAGTTGGTTGGCAAGCTTTTGGCATTTGAAATGAGTGAGTTTGGTGATTCTCTTCCTAAATTAGAATCTACATTTAAGGCCAGTGTTTTCGGAAAGCAAAGGTTTGATCCAGGTGAAAGCTCTTCAAGAAAACTAACCAGATATGAGAAGGCAAGGAAGGAACTTGAAGAAGATGAAATTGAGCTTGAAGAACTTGAAGCTCTTATTGCCAAAAGATTACCAAGAGGATCTGGTAAGTATGAAGGAAAGTTACCTTTCAAATATTTTTCTTATAATAAGATTGGTCATTTTGCTTCAAGATGCCCGGAGAGGGTTTCAATTCCAAACCCTAACATACCTAGGGTTCAGAAGAAGTGCTACTATGTCCAAGAAGCTACTAATGAAGGAGTCACAGATGATGAATTTGATATGGGAAGTACCTCTGGAAATGATTGGGTGTTCATTGCTATCAAAGAAGAAGATCTGGTGCCTACTGAATCTGCTAGCTATGTGAATGTGGAAAGTGCCTTGGCTACTCAGGTTGAAGAAAAAGATGAACGAGTGATTGACAGTGGATGTTCTAATCATATGACTGGTGATAAAAGTAAGTTTGTAAGTTTAGAAAGATATGAAGGTGGAATTGTGAAGTTTGGAGACAATTCAGCTGGTAGAATCCGAGGTAGACGATCCATCTCTTTTGATGGTAAGAATAACACTAACGATGTGTTGTATGTAGAAGGGTTGAAGCATAATCTTCTTAGTGTTGGACAGTTGGTTGACAAAGGGTATGATCTTCGATTCAAGGATGGAAAATGCAGAATTTTGGAAAGCTCCAGAACTGAGATTGCATCTGGTACATAGACTAGAGGTAATATCTTTCATTTAAGTGGCACTGGTAAAAGTTGTTTGATTGCTCAGATTGATTAGAGTTGGTTATGGCATAGGAGATTGTGTCATGTAAACTTTGATAACATTGTCAAGATAAGTACTACTTAGGCAGTGAGAGATCTTCCAAAGCTTGTGAAACTTGCTAATAGCATGGGTAAGGAATGTCAGTTGGGCAAATAGAATAGAGCTACATTCAAAAATAAAGAATAATTTTCAAGTGGATTGTTGGAACTTGTGCACACTAATTTGTGTGGTCCTGCCAGAGTTAGGAGTTTGCAAGGAGACAGATACTTTATGTTTCTAATTGATGATTACTCCCGGATGATGTGGGTCACCTTCTTGAAAGAGAAATCAGAGGCTCTTGATAGATTCAAGGTGTTAAAGGTTAGGGTGGAGAATGGCATTGGTGTGAAGATAAAGTGTTTGAGATCTGACAGAGGTGGAGAATTTACCTCCGGTGAGTTTAATACATTTTGTGAAAAGCATGGAATAAGAAGATAGTTATTTGCTCCTAAGACTCCTCAGCAGAATGGTGTTTTGGAAAGGAAGAACGAGACTATTCAAGAGGCTGCTAGAACTATGACGATGGAGGCAAATGTTCCACATGTCTATTGGAGAGAGGCTGTGAGTACTATTGTCTACACTCTTAACCTGGTGTAGATCAAGGGTAATATTGGTAAAACACCTTATGAACTTTGGTTTAGTAATGCTCCTACTGTAGAATACTTCAAAGTTTTCGATAGTAAATGTTATATCAAGAGAGATGAAGATCTAGGCAAGTTTGATGCAAGATGTGATGAAGGAATATTTTTGGGTTATTCTAACCAAAGCAAGGCATATTGGTGCTTTAACAAGAGATTGAAAAAATTGTTGAAAGTGCTAATGTCAAGGTTGATGAAGGCATGGAGAGACCTTCCAAGTCTTGTGGATATGAATCAAATGATGAAAAGCAAGTTCAAGCTTAAACTCAGATTCAGATTGCTCCGGAGAATCCAGTGACTCAAGAAGCTAGTGAAAATGTTGAGGTACAAGTGCAAGAATCAGAAGTTCAAGAAAATCCCAAAACTCCCAAGTATGTAAGATTGAATCATTTTGAAGATCAGATCATAGGAGACAAAAATAAAGGTGTTCAAACTAGAAGAAAAATTGTTGAAGATCAAGAAGAGTACTGTTTGATTTCAAAGATTGAACCAAAATCAGTGAATGAAGCTTGTAATGATGAAAATTGGGTAAAAGCAATGGAAGAAGAATTAATGAAAATTGAAAAGAATCATACTTGGGATCTTGTTCATAGACCTGAAAATAAAAATGTAATTGGAACTAAATGGGTCTTCTAGAATAAAATGAATGAAGATGGTGAGGTTGTGAGAAATAAAGCAAGATTGGTTTGCAAAGGATATTCTCAGGTAGAGGGAATTGATTTTGAAGAAACTTTTGCTCCAGTGGCAAGAATTGAAGCAGTCAGATTATTTCTTGCCTTTGCTGCTTACAAAGATTTCAAAGTTTACCAGATGGATGTCAAGTCAGCATTCTTGAATGGAGAGTTGGAATAAGAGGTTTACATTGAGAAACCAGAAGGATTCTAGTTGTTTGATCAAGGAGATAAGGTCTGCAGATTGAGGAAAGCATTATATGGACTTAAACAAGCCCTAAGAGTCTGGGATGCAAGATTAGATAAGTATCTACTAAAGTTTAGTTTAAGCAAAGGAACAACTGAGAGTAATCTTTATATCAAAATTGATCATGAACATATCTTGATTGTTGAGGTATTTATTGATGATATCATCTTTGGTGGAAATGAGAGCAAGTGTAAAAAATTTATTGATCAGATGCAAAGTGAATTTGAGATGTCCATGTTTGGTGAAATAAATTTCTTCTTAGGTCTACAAATCATTCAGTCAAAAAAGGGCATCTTCATAGCCCAGTCTAAGTATGTGAAGGAGTTGTTGAAAAAGTTTGGAATGGAGGATTCAAAACCAGTGAGCACTCCCATGATAACCAGATGCAAGTTGAGTAAAGATGATGATTCCCCCAAGGTAGATAGAAAAAGGTATAGATCAATGATTGGAGGTGCTTTATTTGACTCAAACCAGACCTGACATTATGAATGCAGTTGGCCTTGTTGCTAGATTTCAAGCTGATCCTAGAGAATCTCATGTTCTAGAAGTCAAAAGAATCTTTAGATATTTGAAGGGGATAACTGATTATGGCTTATGGTATCCTAAGGATGATGATTTCACTCTTCAAGCATATACAGATGTTGATTGGGCAGGAGATGTGGATGATAGGAAGAGTACTAGTGGTGGTGCATTTTTCTTGGGAAAGAGATTGGTTTCTTGGTTGAGAAAAAAGCAAGAGGCAATATCTCTGTCTAATGCAGAGGTAGAGTATATAGCAACAGCAAGTAATTGTACTCAAGTTTTGTGGATGAAGCAAATGTTGAAGGATATCAGAATTGTGTTTGAAGAGCCTGTTACAATCTTCTGTGATAATTCAAGTGCAATAAACATCTCAAAGAATCTGGTGTTGCATTCAAAGACAAAGCACATATCCATCAAGTTTCACTTTTTGAAAGAGAAGGTGAATGAGAATGAAGTTAGATTGGAGTTTGTTCCTTTAAAGGATCAGATTGCAGATATCTTCACTAAGCCTCTACCTAAGGATACTTTTGAGTATCTCAGAATGAAGCTAGGGGTTATTACCCCTCCTGTTCAGAACAAAGGTGCACTAGTGTACATTAGTCCGGTGGAGCTCACAGTCATATCTTTTGATCCGGATTGCTGTTAAGGGAATACTACTCAGGGGGAGTAGTCAGTATGTTAATTTAGGAGTTTAGTTTGGAAGAGGGAGAGATGATTGCAAATATGTGCCCTTTGCCATTGTTGTCAAAGGGGGAGAGAAGTCATGTGAAAAACATGGAAGCAAGTAGTTGCTGGTGAAAGGGAGAGCAGTGAAGAAAGTAGTTGCAAGTGTGATAAGAGAAAAAGGGGGAGAAGTTCTTGTCTTGATGGTTGAATCTATTTTTCACATCATATGTTGCCATCAATGACAAAGTGGGAGATTGTTACAAATATGTGCATATGACGTGTTGTCATTGATGTCAACATATCTCTTTGTTATAGACAGTGAAGACAGTGTAATGGATTGCTCCGTATTTCCAGTGAGACGAAGATCAGAGTCCGTGGACTAAAGGGTTTTCAGAGGATTGTCTGAAGTTGTTCCAGTTAAGATTTGAGGGGCTCGCATGAAGGATTGGCAAAGTTATGGCCATTTGAGTAGAACCAGGTTTTGCAGTTGTTCAGAGGTGACAGAGCGACAGGAATTTGGTCTGGATTGCTCTTCATTGGAATATTATGGTCTGCGAATCTAGAGGTATGTTTGGGATGTTGGTGTGTGTCCTCAACTCAAGTGGTTCATGGTTTGGAGGTCCGCAAGCAATCATTTTAGTGTGATAGTCATGATAGTCGGTGTTCTTGAGTTCCCGTATGAAGGTCCAAGTGATTCTAGTGATTTGAGGTGGTGCGATTGTTCTTTCTTGATTTCATTGGGCTTGTGGAGGTCTCTAGATCATGTTCCTATTGTGTTGGTGGTACGCATTGAGGATTGAGTTTGTAGTTGAAGATTTCTCCTTGGGTGCTGCTGTTCTTTCCAGTCTTGGCCGACTGGATGCTTGGTGCATGTTGTAGATGATCTAAGAAGAGTTCTTTGGAGCGTGACGTGTTGTTCGAGGAAGATTTGAGTCCCAGCTATGTTTGGCCAACAATGTAATGGTTCACATAAAGCATTATAAGTCGTGTGATTGTAATTGCATGTAATACCTATCTTGGAGAATGTTCCAGATAAATGATTGTAAGGCTGACTTTGATGTTCATTCCAAAGTCAATTTCATGTATAAATAAGTGTTGTGAAGTCATGGGAATGTGGGAATGTGAGCAAAGATGTGGAGGTAGCGAGGAAGAGTTAAAGGGGGCAGAGTAGAGGTGTTGTGCGCTTCAATGGAACTGACCTTGGCATGAAGAAGATGTTGTTTCTCAATTCAATCTTTCTGTGTTAAGCTTGTGAATGTTTCTGTAGGTAGTGAGCCTCTTTTGAGTAGTGAGCTCTAGGTAGTGTGCCCAAAGGCAAGTGTCTTCCCATTTTCTATTCTTTTAATAGAGAATAAATCTTGTGGGTTAACCCCACCGTGGTTTTTCCCTTAACCAGGTTTTCACGTAAAAATCCTGGTGTTATGTGTGTTGATTATGTTTCTGCTCTTGTGTTGTTAATTCATTCTTTCATGGTTATATCATTAATCTATCTATAAGTTGTAAAGAAGATCAAATGAAGCAGAAGTAAAGATTTGAGACAACTGATTCACCCCCCTCTCTATTGTCTACCCTAATTTCAACAGTTACCACAACAAGCACCGCAGAAGATTGAAGACATTTTGGATAACAGAGTTGGATGCAGCACCAGAGGAAGACAATACAAAGAATATATTGTAAAGTGGAAAAGCATACCGGAAGAAGATTCATCATGGATTTCCTAGGCTAAGGTGGACTGTCTTAGTTTCCCTCTAGTCCTAGCAAAGTGAGGAACTCACTTTTTCAATAACCCCAGATGTCTGATGTAGGAGCATCCATGGTTCAAGAGCAACCGTGCATCAACCAAAAACATTTGTGTTTCAGTTTGTTTATAGTTTAGTTTGTTTCTTTTCATTTTCCAGTTCAGTTCAGGTAGTTCAGTCAGTAGATGTTTCTGTATTTTGGTCCACATTCTACCATAGTTGCATTTCAGATCTTGTAGAGCAGGACTTAGCATCTTGATTCATTCATCTACATCATATTGAGAATTTAGAGCATTTGGATCAAGTACTAGAAAGTTATCACTATCAGAAGATTGACTGTTGTCTTAGAATAGAGCATCCTGACAGTCTCAAATAATCAGCTAAAGGAGAAGACTTGCGGAGCATTCCTCGACTTGTGGAGCTTAATGACACATTAGCTAATGACTTTTGGTTCATGGCTGACGTTCCCCAAGATCCGCACATCATTCCATTCATTTATGGAGGATTTCTATGCATTTAGGTCTGACCTATCCATGTACACACGTTACAGCTCTTCATTGGAGTTTGTGGTCTTCCTTGGCCGACGTAGAGGAATATTTTGTAACGGAGATGATATATAAGGATGTAATAGATCTCTAGGAAAGTAGTTAGAAATTGATTCATATTTTTGAGTTTAGATTTTGTGCAAAGGATCTTCAAAGCTATATCTTGTCCATATTCTGATATTCTGTAATCAGGCCTTTGAGCCCTAATTGTAAGCCTGCATGATGCCGACCATATTGTATTTGAATTCTATTATATACTGAGTGACTGAATCTACATTTTTTCATATTTTTGAGTTGTTTCCATTGTGTTCACTCTTTCTTCACGGTTTGGACATTTCATTCTATGAACCCTCCTACCATGACTACACCAACTTAGGAATAGGGTCACAAGCTCAGAAAAATGCAAATTGACATGTGTCACAAAGTGTCGAAAAGTGTTGACAACAAAGAGAGAGAGAAAATGACAAAGAAGAATCAACACAAGATGGAAGAAAATACATGTCACCAAGAGGATTTCTGCTTAGAGGACTTTATTTCATGCTTACATGTATGTGACAAGGATCATATATCATCATAGGGGTCCTCATGGAGGTTGTGTGTGATTTTTGTGGTTACATATTTGCCCCATCGGGGATGGTAGTCTACATGAAATGTAGGTATCGTTCTCAAACTAGGCCTTACCTATTGTCAATTTTCCCGCAATTGTACCTGCAATAACTAGTATTAGTCCAACATTAAAATATATCAAAACGAGTAATGAAAACTAAAATGACAAACTTACCATAGATCATGAGAGTTCAACTAGCTGTTTGCCTTTGTCAGTGAGGCCTATAGGGATGAATACACGTAAAACGACACATGAAAGATGCATAAAAGCAAAAACTTATCTACAAATGCATAAAAGAAACTAAGATAGGGTCAAGAAAAGCAAGCAAATTAGTGAGATCAGAGTGAAACGACGATGGAATTGATCGTGTGAATAGTTGCTGAGAAGATATCATCGGGGAGATTGCGAAGATGGTTGCCTCTTCTTCAGCCACTAAGAATCAAGTACGCAGACAGTGATAAACCCTTCTCTAAACCCTAGGTTGCATTTTGTGAAAAATCTCTTGAAATTGTCTATTTTTGGTGATTCTTTTTGTTGCATTGTCTATGTTTTGCTATTTAGAGTTGGATCGATCTTTTGTTTATCGAAATCAGCTAAAAAATAGGGATTTTGGAGCACGTTTTTCTTGGGGGAACTCCACATAGGGTCACCCCTTTGGTCAGGAAGGTCACCCAAGGGGAGATCTGGCTGACAACAGGGTCACTCGAGGGGAGATCCTATTGACAATAGAGTCACTCGGGGGAGATCCTGTTGACATCTGGGTTGCTCAGGGGGCAACCCTGTTTGGTGAATTTTGTCTAAAATTTGATTTTTTCTAACATTCGTTTCACTCTATTTCAACCTAATTTGACTACTGCATTCACCTGTTTATTGCAATTTTGATGGTTTATACACCTTTTTTGTGAGATTTTCTGCAAGTTTTATGATTTTAAGGATTTTCTAAGAGTTGACGAGATCTAATCTAAAGTTCTTTTCTGATTTGTAGGACATGCACATTCGATGGAATGCTTGCATAGAGTAGTTGTGGATCTCAGAGATGTTTGCTTCACTGAGTGATGATGATCGATCCGTCTTGAGGAGAGCAGATTTAGCTAGAGTTTTCCATGTGCCAGTTATTCATCTTGTGGCACACATCTGCTGTGATATCATGACGTACTAGGATGCACATAGGAACACCTTCAGATTTTTGCATGTTTTAGGAGAGTGGACTATCACTCTATTTGATGTCTATCGTATACTTGGAGTTCCTGTAAGAGGACATCCTGTCATCCTACCTGCTAGCGAATCCTTTGAGGACAAGGTATCTTGGGCACAGTTTATGGGGGTTAGTCACCTTGAGGATCATATAGGAGTTCATCTTACTTCTATGCCATGACTTCACATTCCTCATTTGAGGAAGTTCCTAATCATCTTGATCACATCGAGGTTGTCTGGAGACAAGACCTCAACTCACTTGAGATGGTGTTGGGCACTAATTATATAGGGTCTTGAGCAGGGCAGAGTCTACGCTTGGGGGCCAGACATTTTGGCCATGGTATACAGTGATTTTTACCGCATTGCATGATGAGGGGCACTTATTTTTAGCCACTCTTCTTTGGTTATGACTTAGATCTTTGTGCACATCAAGCCTTATCAGAAGCTAGTTTCGATTCCTGATAGACGATTAACAAGAGCAGCTAGATGGATTCAAGTGGGTCACTTTGATGCTTCTCTATGGGCTGAAACTACTCTCATAGATGAGGATATGATTTTTGATCCATATGTGGACTTGGAGGGATCATGTGATAGTGAGATTAGAGAGTACTGCTGCAAGGTAACAAAACTTTCAGACCATAATGGTCTAGTCGAGGCTCATTGCGTTGAGTGCGTCTTTTAGCAGTTTGGCGAGGATTTTCCTAAGGATTCACCCCTAGTGGCTACCTGCTATAGATCTATGTAGGAGATGGGCGAGGTTAGCCAGAGGACAATTACTTGGACTCCCTTGACTCCCAGAGTCTTCATTACCAGAGTTCCTAGGACTTTGAGAGGAGGATAGAAGGGAGGGAGAGGGACTCCTTCCTGAGTACTCATTGTGGTTGAGAGCTCAGATTCTATTGATGAGGACTATGTTCCTGACGGGGATGATTTGTTAGACGAGGGCATGCTAGAGGATGTACAGGATGATGGTTCTAATGCTCATGATATTTTAGAGGGTCCACCTATGGTTCCTAGACCTCCTCACTCTGATGAGGTGATGTAGCAGTTTGACCCTAACTGGCAACCTAGCGACCCACATATATCTTCATTTGCTTTACTATTTCCACACTTTGTCCTTTCTCTTTCCTTTCTTTTCATGAAGAACTAACACACTTTTCACTTTTCTTGGTTCAGTTCTTAGGTAACGCCAAAGAGTGGAGGGCTTTTGTTTGTGAGGTCAATATTAACTTGGTTGCCTCATTCACTAGGTTGACTTGGGAGAGACTTTTGATTGATCTTGGTGTGCCCCTACTGCTGGGCGACACACTGACATTTTTGCTCCTGCCTATCATGGATGTCAGGTGAGTGCAGATTTGAAGACTGAGAATCTCATCCTTAAGGGTGAGAATTAGGTGCTTCGTGAGATGGCTCGTCTTGGATTTGGACGACAAGATGCTAGTGTAGCGAGGCCTTTGCAATCACACGCTCATAGTAGGATGTCTCACTCCCATAGATCTCATGGAGTGACTAGAGGTCACATAGGCAGAGGAGTAGGAGTCCTAAGGGTTATGTCAGAGGGAACTGTCCTTGATTTTACTTTGCTTTTCCTTTTAAAATCGTGCCCCCTATCACAGGGAGCCTTCGCTTCCCTTGAGAGCATTTTGTCTTAGCTCTTTGGTACTCTCGTTCATGTAAACTTTAGATGTATCTATGCAATTTTATCTTTTTATGGTTTTAGCCATCGAATGGGTACTCATGTCTTGTGCATTATGGAACTTTAAGAACTTTTTTGATTATGTTTTTGACCTTCAACTCTAACCATGCAAGCATGATGATGATGACATGTTTTTGTAATTTTTTAGCTTATATATGAGATGCAGTTTACGATATGCAGATGCAAGAACACAAGAAATGCTTGAAATGAAACTTTTAATTCTACTAAATGTCATTAGTTATGACATTGACTTTATTGCTTTGAGACTCTTTTTTTGATTTTGATATGAATGCATTGCGGAACAAACAACATGCCTGCTCTTTAATACGATTTTAAATCCAAGGGATTGCAAGTTGCCCTGATATAAGATACCTATTCAAAGTTGTGAGATAGGATTTTAAAACTCAAGTGGGGAGCAGGAATGAAATGGAGTGCTTCTAAAATTGGACTTTACTAAAGGCTAAACATTGATCCTTACCAAGATAAGACAATCTGACAAGCTTTTAACTTAGACAAGTAACAAATTTCATTGGTGTTTGCTCGACTTAGATCATAGATGGCAAGCAAGATAGACCTAGGGTAAAGGATAAATGGGAAAGAACTAGGGTCCCTAGATAGAAAATGATCCTAAAGATTACTAGACTCTTGGTTTTTCTTAGCTAGTGCGTGTGTGTGCTTTATACCTTTCTTTTTATTTTCTCTGTTAGAATGTCACTCTTGAGGCTTCAAGCTTAGATTGATGTCCACCCAAGAGTACAGACATTCAACAATATTCTCTCTTTCACTCTCTCTTTTGTATCTCTCTTTTGCTTTTTCTTTTTCAATTTTTTTTGGTATTTTCTAGAATGCCTCACTTGATTTTCTCATTTCTTTGGATTTTTTAATTTTACAAAAATGAATGCTTTCAGAACTTTTGATATGCAACAATTTGATTTCTCATACTCTTATTTTGATCACTCATTTTTTTATTCACTCATATTTTAGATTGCTTACTTCAAAGTTTTGATCCTCCTGACATTTTTGGCCAGGAAAGATAAGGGGCTGGGTGCCGCCTAAAGTTTTTGTAATCTATTTGGACTTCTCTTCTAATAGGGAAGAATTGGGAAGGTCTATTTTCAAGCTTCCTTTGAACACTGCAGGTTTGAATACTGAATTTGTTTGGACCTAATATCTTGGCTCATTAAGACTAGGATCAGTGTAAAGCTAAGAGCTAGGTTTTGGATAGAATCACTATGAATGAAAGGGGATATGGTGATTGTGAAAATGGGGAATCTCTAGGTCCTGAAAGGATCACGCATACCTAGGCAACCTTAGACTCCTTATTGAAATGAAAATAATATAAGAGAAATTCATTGACTATAATGCAAGATGAACATAATGATATTGAAATGTAAGAAACAAATTCTTTTTGACATTTTGATTTTTTATGATTTTTTTTTTTTGTATTTTTATGTTTTATGATTTTTATGATTTTTTAGACATAGTATTTGTTGAGGTGAAAGGCATTGACTGTTTCACCAAATTCCTCTCCCTCCATTGTGCACAAGAGTTAGGCATCATTTTTGATGTCTTCTTTAACCATGTAAGGACCTATCGAGTCCTCTGTGAAGGTTCTTTTTCATCTTCTCTTTTTGTTTTTAGTGCTACCTCTTCTTAGGACAAGTTCTATTTTGTATGGTTTGTCATTTGATTCTATTGCTTCCAACTCAGTGGTTTCCCTTGGTAATGTGAGACAGAGTAAGTCTCATAAGGCTTGTTGATGGGAAGGGGTCTAGTACAGGACTCCATCGCATCTTAATAACCTTGCTAACAGGTCGAACTGTTCCTGCATGTAGATTTTCACATTTTGTCTGTCTTGGATACTTTTCAAGAATTGAAATGGTTTAAGGAGAGTTTGTGGCTCCCTTTTCTCATTAGGAGGGATAGAGCTTATAATTGTCCTCCCATTTGGTTCTGGTCTTAAATTCATGGAATACCCATTGTAATTTCCTAGCAACTCAAAGATGATAGGATCATCAGTGCTGACTGACACTCTCATTTTCCACTCTTTGTGAAATGTTCCCTCACTTTCTTCGTCTTCATTTGGGAGTCTTTCAACCATTTCAATTTGCACTAGAGGTGCTTCCCACTTGCCAAGTTTGTTCGATTGCACTGAGGCAGAGGTGGTTGGCTTCTCTTGTGGTTGAGACACCATGAACATCCTAGGTAACATTCCTATTGTGTTGGTTAATTCATTGTCAATAGAATGCACCTCCTCCATGGGTGTCAATGGTCTATATGAATCCTCTACTAGAGTGAGAGGCTCATACGACTCTATTTCTTTTGGCGTATCTAGGGCACGTGATTCACTTAAGGGTGACAAAGGAGTGTAACTCTCTATCATATTTTTCCCCAGGGTCTAAGAAAGCATGCGGGTCTGCATTTCTCAAGTCTAACATAGTGGTTTCGAACATTGTGTTGTTATATGGAGCCTAATCAGTCTTGGAGGTTAAATTTTCCCCACTTTTATCGGTGCAGTTTCCCCCCAACTTATTTAACAGGGGTGTGTAGGGGGGTAGAGCCCCTCTTGCAGGGCTTGGGGTGCTTATCACCCTGGTGGGGGCCTAGGGACAGAGCCCACGGTGGGGGTCTGGGGGGCAGCGGCCCCAACTGGGGGCTTGGGGGTAGCGCCCTTGAAGCAAAAATTGACTATTATTTTATAAAAGCGTCGGGAGTTATTTTTTATATTGGCCGACATAAAAAACCCATTTTTTTGTAACCAACATAAGGCTTGATAAAATTGATTAAGGGTTAGCATTTCTGTTGATGTATTGTAGAATTTTGCAGTAGTATTGAGTTGCAAGGATTGCTAGTTGTAATCAGTTTGATTTACTACATAATAATATCAGACTCTCTGTTGGTGGATGTAGCCTAGATTTGGGTGAACCACGTTAAAACTTGTCTCTCACTGTTATTATTTCTGTGTATTTCCATTCCTCTATTTAATCTTTATTTGCATTTAATTGATATCTTTTGCATGCAATTCCTAACATGTGGTATCAGAGCGGGTTGTGTTCAATTATCATCTACAGGAAGGTCTCATGGTTGAGTGGGAGTCTTACGGTTGAGTGGGAGCAATGGCGGATGAGGGTAAATTGAAGGTAGATAAATTCCATGGGTAGAACTATCAATTATGGAAGATGCAGATGGAGGATTATCTCTATCAGAAGATTTATGGAGGCCGTTGGAAGGAATAGCCAAGAAACCAGCAACAATGACTGATGAGGATTAGAATCTTTAGGACAGAAAGGCACTAGGAACCATTCGGTTGTGCCTGGCACTATCTGTGGTGTTTAATATAACAGAAGCGACGACAAGTGAACTGATGAAAGCTTTGGCTAAATTGTATGAAAAACCCTCAACCTCAAATAAGGTATTTCTCATGAAGCGTTTGTTTAATCTAAAAATGATTGAAGGTGGATCTATGACAGATCATTTAAATGAGTTTAATACAATTACCAGTTAGTTAACTTCTATGAAAGTGAAATTTAATGAAGAGGTGAGGGTTCTCTTGATATTATGTTCTTTGCCAGAAAGCTAGAATAGCTTGGTAATGGCTGTAACTCTATCTCTGGTTCAAACACTTTGAAATTTGATGATGTTGTTGGTGATATCCTTAGTGAGGCAATGCAACGGAAAATATCAGGAGGGTCCACATCAAGCAGTGTTTTGAATGCAGAAAGCAGGGGCATATCAAAGGAGAGAGGAAAAGGTCCTGGAGGTCATGGGAAGTCACGAGGAAAATCAAAGGACAAGAGGTCCCAATCTAGAGGACAGAAGGATTGTTGGTATTATGGGAAACCAGGTCATCTGAAGAAAGATTGCTGGTCTTGAAAGAATAAAGAAGGAGACAAACAAGAAGGCAATAAGGAGGCAAATGTGGTAAGTAATAAATCTGAAGATGATGCTTTGATTCTTTCCCTCAATAATGTTGATGATTTATGGGTTTTAGATTCAGAGGCCTCATTTCATGCTACGTCCCATAGAAGTTATTTTCTTGATTATGTCCAAGGTGATTTTGGGCTGGTTTATTTGGGAGATAACGAACCCTGTTAGATTGTTGGAAAGGGAAGAATCAAGATTAAGTTGTAGAATGGGAATCATTGGCTACTACAAGAGGTAAGGCATGTTCCAAGACTGAATAGGAATTTAATTTTAGCAGGGCAGCTAGCTGATGAAGGTTGCATTGTTACATTTACTAATAAAAATTGGAAGGTTTCAAGAGGTGCCTTAATAGTAGCAAAAGGTGTGAAAGTAGGCACCTTATATCTTTGTACAGGTCATATTGTTCCTTCTGCTTTAGCTGTTGCAAAGAAAAAATAAACAGGTTTAGGAACAGTTGCTGCAGGTTCGTAGGAAGAGACTGAAACAATTGCTACAGGTTCTGAGATAACATTGTGGCATAATAAACTTGGGCATATGAGTGAAAAAGCTATGGAGGTGCTTCATTCTAAGAAAGTTTTACCAGGTCTGAAATGTATTAATATGGATTTGTGTGAAAGTTGTGTGTATGGAAAACAAAAGAGAGTCAGTTTTCTCAAGGATGGGAAGTAAAAGAAAGATGAAATGTTGGAGCTTGTGCATACAGATGTATGGGGACCAACTCAGGTATCTTCTTTCGGTGGCTCTTGATATTATGTTACATTCAAAGATGATGCAACTAGGAAGGTTTGGATTTATTTCCTTAGGAAGAAATCTGATGTATTTAAAACATTTAAGAAATGGAGAAGCTTGGATGAGAATGAGACAAGTAAAAGATTAAAATGTCTCAGATCTGATAATGGTGGTGAGTATTGCAACAAAGAATTTGAGGATTATTGTTCCTTTAATAGAATTTGTAGGCAGAAAATAGTTCCAGGGACTCCACAGGAGAATGGAGTGGTTGAACGCATGAATAGGACAATAATGGAGCATGCAAGGACCATGAGATTGCATGCTGGACTGCCTTTAAACATGTTGGTAGAGGCTGTCAACACTGCTATATATTTAATTAATAGAGGTCCTTCAGTTCCTTTGGGCTATGGCATTCCAAAGGAAGCATGGACAGATAAGAAGGTGAGTTATTCTTTTCTCAAAACCTTCAGATGTGAAGTATTTGAACATGTAGATTCTAAAAAATAGAACCAAGCTGGATGCAAAATCAAAAAAGTGTACCTTTGTTGGCTATGGCATTGATGATAGGCTTTGGGATTTTGAAAATTAGAAAATTGTGAGAAGTAGGGATGTTGTATTCAATGAGAAGGTGCTGTACAAAGATCAGTTGCAACAGCATGAGAACAAAGAAAAAGATTATGTGGTGCAGGATGATACTCCAGATAATGATGTTCTAGTGGTTCCTCATGCTCTGTAACATCAACAAGAAATACCACAAACTCTAGTGAATGTTAGACGGTCAACAAGGCTAAGTAGACCTTTTGAAAGGTTTTCTCCCTCTTTGTATTCTATTTTGTTAATAGATGCTAGTGAACCAGAAGGGTATGATGAAGCTATGCAGATGGATACAAAGGTTTAGTGGGAGCTTGCAATGAAAGAAGAAATGGACTCCTTGCTGAAAAATTAGACTTGGGAATTATGTAAGTTGCCTACAGGTAAAAAGGCTTTACCAAACAAATGGGTTTATAGGCTGAAAGAGGAAGATGGAGGTAAGAAAAGATTTAAAGCTAGGTTAGTTGTAAAAGGATTTGCACATAAAAAAGGTATTGATTTTGATGAGATATTTTCTTTGGTTGCTAAGATGACTTCTATTCATACTATTTTAAGTATTGTGGCTGCTGAAGATTTGCATTTGAAACAGCTAGATGTGAAAACTGCCTTTCTCCATGGTGATTTGGAGGAGGAGATATATATGGAACAACCCTAAGGATTTGTGGTCAACGACAAGGAGAAACTGGTGTGCAAATTGAAGAAGAGTTTGTATGGCTTGAAACAAGCACCTCGGCAATGGTATTTGAAATTTGATAGTTTTATGGCTAAGCAAGGCTACAACCGGTGTAATTCTAACCATTGTGTTTATTTTAAGAGGTTGGATAATGACAGCTACATTATTTTATGTTTATATGTTGATGACATGCTTGTAGCAGGGTCTAACATGGATCACATAAGAGAGTTAAAATAAGAGTTAGCACAATCATTTGCTATGAAGGATTTGGGGGCAGCAAAACAAATCCTTGGTATGAAAATTTTCAGAGATAGGAAGAACATAAAATTGACCCTATCTCAGGCTGATTATGTTAAAAAAGTGTTGTAGAGATTCCATATAGAGAATGCAAAAGTTGTCGGCACACCTTTGCCTAGTCATTTGAAATTGACTAAGGAGATGTGTCCTAAGACACAAGAGGAGGAAGAAAAAATATCCAAGGTACCATATGCTTCAGCTGTAGGAAGTTTAATGTACGCCATGGTATACATGAGACCAAATATTGCACATGTTGTAGGACTCGTAAGCAGGTATATGAGTCATCCTGGATTGGAGCATTGGAATGCGGTAAAATGGATTGTCATATATTTGAGAGGTACATCCAATAAACGCTTATGTTTTGGGGGCTTTAATACTAATTTAGCAGGTTATGTAGACTCAGACTTAGCAGGGGATATTGATACCAGACGAAGTACTACATGTTATGTCTTTATTGTAGGTGGGATAACAGTGAGTTGGATCTCACGGTTGCAAACGGTGGTTGCTTTATCTACCACGGAGGCAGAGTATGTAGCTGCAACAGAGGCAAGCAAGGAAATGATATGGCTGCAATCTTTCCTAGAAGAATTGGGCAAACAACAGGCTAACAATTGTTTGTTTATGGATAGCCAGAGTGCCATACATTTGCAAAGAATTTTGCCTTACATTCAAAGACTAAATACATATAGTTGAGGTATCACTTCATTCGGTCAGTGTTGGATGATGGATAGTTACTGCTAGAAAAGATCCATACAGATGAAAATCTAGCAGATATGTTTATGAAGGTAGTGACAAGGGTGAAACTGAGCTCCTCTTTAGGTTCGGTTGGTCTTCAAGACTAAAAACAAAAAATCAAGATAGTAGAGTCCAGGGTGCTTATTTCCAGTGGGAGCTACAGGGTCAGCAGTGTTATGATCAGTCTCCAAGTGGGAGATGATATGGTGTGGAGTCTAATCAGTCTGCAAGTGGGAGATTGTTGTTATATGGAGTCTAATCAAACTCAGAGTTTAAATTTTTCTCACTTTTATCGGCGTAGTTTCCCCCCAAATTATTGAAGAAAAAATTGCCTATTATTTTATAAAGACGTTGGGAGTTATTTTTATATTGGCTGACATAAAAAAACCCTATTTTTTGTAACTGACATAAGTCTTGATAAAAGCAACTAAGGATTAGGGTTTCTGTTGATGTATTGTAGCATTTTACAGCAGTATTGAGTTGCAGGGATTGCTGGTTGTAATCAATTTGATTTATTGGATAATAATATTGGACTCTCTGTTGGTGGATGTAGCCCAGGTTTGGGTGAACCACGTTAAAACTTGTCTCTTGCTGTTATTATTTTTGTGTATTTCCATTCCTCTATATAATCTTTATTTGCATTTAATTGATATCTTCTGCATGCAATTCCTAACACACTGGACCTTCAGTTCTATGAGGTTTCTCCCCTATGCAAGGGAAGAGCTTGTAGGTAGGTTGGATATTGATAATGAATACTTCTAGTAGGAATTGGTCCATCCTGCTCTATCCATTCTATGAGTTTAACTATCTTTTCTTTAGAGATTTTCTTTTTGATTTGGTGGCACCTCATTTTCTAAAGTTTTTATCTCTGTTGTGTTTATGGTCTTTTTTGGAGTTTCTATTCGCTTGATGCATATTGATTGAGGCGTAGGACTAGGGATAGTTAGTTTGTTGGTGGGAAGTTCATAATCTATGGGGATGATTATACACTTGTTTGATGTGTTTGATTTTAACATGCTAGAAGGTTCTGGATCCCCTTTCGCAACATATACCTTCCCTAGATGTAGGAATTGAGCTTCTTGAAATAATGTTGATGGCACAGCTTTCATCCTATGGATCCATGGTCTTCCAAGGAGAAAATTATATCTTGTATCATGTCAATGAAGTAAAATGTGGTGGGGACAATCTTGGGCCCTAGAGTCACGGGAAGTGTGATCTTCCCTATCATAGTAGCCTTTAGATTATCATACTCACTCAGGGTGTCTCGTGAAATAGTGATTCATGTGCCCATAACCCATTCTCTTTAGGAGGGAAAATGAAACTATGTTCACTACTGCTCCATCATCAATTAAGGTTCATTTGATGCAAGTGTCATAGATCGAAACTTGTAAGTACAACGTAGGGTCTCCTTTCTTGGTTAACTCAGCCTCGGAAGGAATTTTATTTAAGTAAAAAAAGAACCCTAGATCCTTGAGTTCTGAATTTGGTGGACTTATGTCATAGTCCACATGGTTGACCTACTCGCTGGGTGGAGGAGTAATTTGATCGAGATATTTCAGCCCTATTGCTTTTAATAGCACCTAGTGATGTGAAGGGGAATTCCCAAGTAGGTCAATGAATGATATGTGAGCATATAACTTTTTTAAGTCTTAGATAAGTTCATAAGGTCTGATCGGAGTTGGTATTGGTTCCACTATCAAAATGACACCCTCATATACTTTCGATTCTTCATTGTGGAGTATTTTGACCAATCCCATCATCCTAGCTTCGTCTATTTGTCCTAGTTGTGGTAGGATGTCAGTGTTGCTACCTTGGATTACTTCATTTTGGTTTGATGTTTTTGCATCCTTATGCACGGGAAATGGATTTTGATAGATTTTCATGTTGGATTACTTCCTGTGGGTTTAAGAACATTTCTGTGAACAACTGTTGTTGCTCTTCTGGTAATCTCGCTATGGATTTGTTATACTCTCTAGAGGGTTCAGTGCTATTCCCCCTTGTTCTATGAAAAGAACAAAAATGGTTGTACTTATATGGAGTTCTTTCGTACCTTCCATCATTTCCATTTCTATTATGATTCCAACCCTGATAGTTGTCTCTGGGATAGTATCCATTGTTTCTGGGTCGGTCAATTGCATTGACATTAGGAGGATAATAGTCTATCCCATTGTAATCATCTTGTGTATAGGATAAAATTGAGATCAAATGATAATCAAAACAATGAAATAATCAACAACTCAATCCTATAACATCAAGATAACGATCTAAGCAAATAACCAAATAATCAATGAATAACACAAAACAATGAAAGATTTCACCTAGGTTGTATTGTTATCTTGGTCGAATGTGGATTGCTCTATAAATTGTGAAACCATGTTTGCAACAAGTGGATGTAGATTGTGTTTGTGCTTAAAATGCTCAATGTGCTCAACAATGCGATGTATGCTCAATGCGCTATAGGGAAGCAAAAGATTAAATGATTGAAGAGGATTTGTTATGGAGATGAGGGGGGTTTATATAGGTTTCAATAAAGATTGATCAACGGTCCAGATAATTCAATGGAATCAATGGATGAGATAAATCTAGAATTCATGATGAATGTGCACCTGACATGTGTCACACAAAAAGATATTTTTGTTGAGTTAATTGCTTTTTGATAAAAGACATGGAACAAACATGAGATATGATTAGATTTCATAAAAATAGAAATACTTTTTTCTAATTTATGAGTTGGTGATAAAAACAATAATAATTAAGTCAATTAACTCAACTTTAGATTTGCTTTTTGTATGATTTGAGTAAAATTAAATAATAAATTATTTAATTTTGTGTGCATGATGAATAAGATTTATTTTTAGAAAAATAGAAGATATTCAAAACAAATTAAATAAATAAATTTATTTAATTGTTTGTGCATGATAGAAGACATATAATAGATTTGAAGATTTAGATAAATTAAACAATTAAATTGATTTAATTTATTTTACATGATGAAGAATAAATAAAATATTTGATTTTATTTTATTTTTAAAAGAGATATTCAATTTAAATAAATTTGAATGCTTTATTTAAATTTGGAAGAATAATTGATTTAATTAAATAATTTAGAAATTGTTTAATTATAGATAAGAGGATATAAGTGATAAATCAATTAAATAATTAATTTATTCAATTGATGTTGATTTTAATTGGAAGAAGATAATGATTTAATTAAATAATTGAAATTATTTAATTTTGGAAGAATAAAGTTGATTTTGATGAAATTAATTAAATAATTTGATGATTTAATTAACGTTGAAATGTAGGTGATTTGATGAAATGCAAGTGATGCGATGACATGGTCATTTTTGGGTGTCTACATTTTGCCCCTCTTTGATGCAATGAAATTTATAGCATTGCTTCAAAGAAAATGATTGTTGAAGACATCTTACAATTTTGATGCCCCAGTGTAGCTAGCTGCCCCAGTGTAGCTGACGTAGGATGCCCCCTCGAGAGGAAAGATAGGGAAGTGACAAAAGGATTAGGTTGACACTCGACTAGAAGATTGTGTTGAGAAAGACGAGGTTGGATAGATAGAGGCTGACACAGTGAAGAAGATAGCAGACATTAGGAAAAGACTAGATCAGGGGTGTGAATTAGGGTTGGGATAGTACAAATAGGACCCAAGGGGTCAACACTACTCATTTGCATACCTAGAGTTGACAAAAGTTAGAGCCATTTGCCTCTTTGCTTAGTTGAGTGCTTCTTGCGTAGAGTGGGTTTACATCTTGCATACATGTTGATTCCTGTGCATAAGCACTGGGTAGAGTTAGTGCGGACCTACGGGAGACCAACGAGAGCTTGGGGAGTGGTAAGTGAGTGAAAACCTTTTTTTTGTTTGCATGTTTTTAGGTTTTTTCTAGGGTTTGAAATATTTTTTACCAAAGGCGCTGAGGTCGGATTCGATGCTTTTGGTGCTTGCTAAAGCACTTTTGGTGCAACAAAGTACCTTTGGTGTGCAGTGCAGCACCTTTGGTGGAAACTAAGCGCTTTTGTTTTTTGAGTCTGTGGTGGAGCGCCTTTGGTCGATGCTGCAACGCTGTTGGTAGTGTAGTTAAGCACCTTTGGTAGGGCAGTTCGTCACATGTGTTTTTAGGGTTTGTTAAATCTCAATGCCTGTACAAAGCAGTAAAGCGCCTATGTGGAGTAGCTAAGCGCCTTAGGTAAAATCTAAGCACTTGTGCTTGATGGGATCTCAGTGTCTATGCAAAGTAGCTAAGCGCTTCTGGTATAACAATCAAGCACCTTAGGTAAAATCTAAGCGCTTTTGATTATAATGCAGTGTGAACTAGGTTAGCTTTGGAAAATGTGCTTCAGAGGCCCAGACTAGAGTTGACTAGGTTTGACTGAGGGATTTTGTAATGTTTTACCTAGTAGTTGACTATGTTGATGTTGGATGAAGACTTAGGATTAGTTGAATTTTGTAATATGTTTAACAAGTGGTCGTCATGGCTGCAGATTGTCTTACCACCTTTGCAGTCTCGAGAGAGACATTACCTAATTGCTGACTTAGTTATACAACTAGGCTGGGAGGAGTAGATATTCCTAGAGGTCATGGGATTGTGGCATGTTGCTCATCTGATGCCTATCAGGGTGAACCTTGCACTGTTGACATCGATTGTGGAGAGATATCAAGCGAGACCTCCTCCTTCCACTTTCTGATAGTGAGGTGACTATGACACTTGAGGATGTTCGGCGCATCTTGCGGATTCTGATTCAGGGCAAGAGAGTGGACTATGACACAAAGTGGGGAGAGGTAGGCATGCGAGAGGTTTTTGCTATGGATGACCTGGGTGTGCAGGATCGTGAGATCCAGTGGGCCCAAGTGCAGTGGCTCTGCAACAGGATTCGATGGATTGATGTATCTCTAATTGGAGGATTCTTATGTCCAGATAGGTGATCTACGGGTTTATCAATTAGATGGGGTACTATGCTATTAGGGATGTTTACACATGGGATCTGATATGCATGGGAAACTTGTGTTCTGGGTCAGCTTTATCATGATTTACATCACTGTGTATACATATCAAGGAGCAGTTTATCAGTAGGTGTTACATTATTACAGGTATGGGCCTAGGAGCATATCCTAGTGATTAGACCTATCTCTCAGCGTCGCTGATATCATGGCAAGCCATATGCTTTCTTATACGAGGTGTTTCATTTTTGAAACCAGACACTATCATCCTTGTGTTGATCTAAGGATATATCGTTCCCCATAATGACAACACTATATATATCAATTAATTAATCAATCAACCAATCCATCAATCATATCAATTGTCTTATACAGATTGTCACACTCTTGAAACCAGACCAGGCATCTTATACGAGGTGTTTCATTTCTTAAACCAAACACTATCATCCTTGTGTTGATCTAGGGATATATCGTTCCCCACAATGACAACACTATCCGTATCAATCATCATCAATTAATCATTGGCTTACAACTTGACAGGGGCATTGCCTTGTTTGTTTTTGAATAATCATCATCATCACCTACCATTATCTTTCCTTCTCACCCTCACTTTGAGTGACTGGGGTATCATCATTTTTTTTCAATCAGTTATTCTAAATCAATCTTCTTCTATCAAATCAAGCACTATGTTTTAAATTTCTTTGAAATGATGTTACTTTGCAACACCATATCAAAGAGGGGCAAAATGTAGACACCTAAAAATGAACACTTCATCACATCACTTGAATTTCATCAAATATGTCTAGTCATCTGCATTTCAACATTAATTAAATAATTTGATTATTTAATTAATTTTATCAAAATCATCAATTTTCTCTAAATCACATATTTTCAACATTAATTAAATAAATCCTCTTTATTTAATTAATTCATTAAATTCCTTTATATTCTATCAAAATTAAATAATTTTTATTATTTAATTAAATCATTATCCTTTTCAAATTTCAAGTCCGCATTAATTAAATAAATCTCATTATTTAATTAATTCATCAAATTTCCCCTTATCTACAATTAATAATTTTCATTATTTAATTAATCAATTATTCTTCCTAATTTAAATAAATCATTCAAATTTATTTAAATTGAATCTCTCTTCTAGAAATAAAATAAAATCAATTATTTTATTTATCCTTCATCACACAAAATAAATTAAAACAATTTATTTGTTTAATTTATTTAAATCTTCAAATCTATTTTTTTCTTCTATCATGAATAAACAATTAAATAAATTTATTTATTTAATTTGCTTTTTTATCTTCTAATTCTTCTAAAAAAGAATCTTATTCATCATGCACACAAAATTAAATAATTTATTATTTAATTTTACTCAAATCATACAAAAAGCAAATTATAAGTTGAGTTAATTGACTTAATCATTATTATTTTTATCACCAACTCATAAATTAGAAAAAAATATTTCTATTTTTATGAAATCTAATCATATCTCATGTTTGTTCCATGTCTTTTAGCCAAATCAATCAATTAACTCAAACAAAAATATCTTTTTGTGTGACACTTATCAGGGGCACATTCATCATGAATTCTAGATTTATCTCATCCATTGATTCTATTGAATTATCTGGACCGTTGATCAATCTTCATTGAAACCTATATAAACCCCCCTCATCTTATAACAAATCCTCTTCGATCATTTAAACTTTTGCCTCCCTACAATGCATTGAGCATACATCTCATCGTTGAGCACATTGAACATTTTGAGCACAAACACAATCTACATCCGCTTGTTGTAAACATGGTTTCATAATTTATAGAGCAATCTACATTCGACCAAGATAACAATACAATCTAGGTGAAAGCTTTCATTGTTTTGTGTTATTTATTGATTATTTGGTTATTTGCTTAGATCATTATCTTGATGTTATAGGATTGAGTTGTTGATTATTTCATTGTTTTTATTATCATTTGATCTCAATTTTATCTTAATAAAGATCGATCAATGGTCTAGATAATTCAATAGAATCAATGGATGAGATAAATCTAGAATTCATGATGAATGTGCACCTGACATGTGTCACAAAAAAAAGATATTTTTGTTTGAGTTAACTGATTGATTTAGCTAAAAGACATGGAACAAACATGAGATATGATTAGATTTCATAAAATAGAAATACTTTTTTCTAATTTATGAGTTGGTGATAAAAACAATAATGATTAAGTCAATTAACTCAACTTATAAATTGCTTTTTGCATGATTTGAGTAAAATTAAATAATAAATTATTTAATTTTGTGTGCATGATGAATAAGATTTATTTTTAGAAGAATTAGAAGATAAAAAAACAAATTAAATAAATAAATTTATTTAATTGTTTGTGCATGATAGAAGAATAAAATAGATTTGAAGATTTAAATAAATTAAACAAATAAATTGTTTTAATTTATTTTGCATGAAGGATAAATAAAATTTAATTGATTTTATTTTATTTTTAGAAGAGAGATTCAATTTAAATAAATTTGAATGATTTATTTAAATTTGGAAGAATAATTGATTAATTAAATAATGAAAATTATTTAATTGTAGATAAGGGGAAATTTGATGAATTAATTAAATAATGGGATTTATTTAATTAATGTGGACTTGAAATTTGAAAAGGATAATGATTTAATTAAATAATAAAAATTATTTAATTTAGATGGAATATAGAGGAATTTAATGAATTAATTAAATAAAGAGGATTTATTTAATTAATATTGAAAATATGTGATTTAGAGGAAATTGATGATTTTGATGAAATTAATTAAATAATTAAATTATTTAATTAATGTTGAAACGCATATGATTAGACATATTTGATGAAATGCAAGTGATGTAACAAAGTGGTCATTTTTAGGTGTCTACATGTCTCTTACCTTCTTGATTGGGGTTGATCTGTTACCCCATCTATGGTTGCATTTCTGTTGTTTTTAAGAATTTTGATAACATGAGCGTTGCTCCCTGTATCTTCCATTGTTAATTTTTTGTTTGACTTGTAGACTTTTCTGCCACTGTCAATGACGGCTTGATCTATTCTCAAAGCACTTTCCAATGCTTCTTCATAGGATTTGTATGGTAATTTTTGAATGTGCTCTCTCATGTCTTTATTTAAGGTGTGTAAGAAGAGATCACATAGTTCATGGTGATCCATGTTTGGGGCATTGGTTGAGGAATAGAGGACTTGCCTCCATTTGGTCACGAAATGGGCTACAGATTCATTCGGTTCTTGCTTCATGGTGAGGAATCCTCTAATTCCCATTTTGATGAGTTTGTTCATGTCAAATGCCATGACAAACTCTCTGATTAGTTGTTTGAACGAGTGAATTGAAGTCTCTAGCAAATGATAGTACCAATCTAGGGCTATTCCTTCGAGAGTTTTTGAAAAGATCTTGGTAAAAACCCCATCCCAAGGGAGGAGTTCTCTTATTACTGTAGTGTAATCTTTAATATGGGAGTTCAGTATGGGAGTTTAGATCTCCTTGTCCTTTGAATTTTGGGAGATTAGGCAATGGCTGAGGTAACTACACATTTCTTATGTTTTGATCAAGAGGTTCTTTCAAGTACTCAAGATATGTTCCAAGAAAGACGCTTTGAGATTGAGGGGTTGATAGAAATAACCTTGTAGGTGGGTTTTGCTAACCCATTGTCTTATTTGTTTGATTTGCCAACGTTGTTGGATTACTCTAGATAGGAGGGTTCCCATTCCGACACGTGTCATTACTTGCATTTCATGAATAATAGTTGAGATAGGGGGATTCTGGGATGCCCCCTAGTCTTGTTCATTTCAAAAGTTGTCATGGGATTTCTGCCTTCTTTTAGGAGTAGCTTGTTCTTCCAAGATTCTAATCCTTTGCACTAGAGTTGCGATTAAGTCTGTAGGAATGGCAACTCTAGGTGTTTCCTCATTTCTAGGGTTTTCTCTCCAAGTATTCTCATGGTGGTATGTTTCTTCTCATGCATCATTTTCTCTTTGTTCTTCTCGCAAGGCAACTCTTAATGCTTCTTGAACATCTCTTGCCTCTTGCAAGTGTATTTCTAATCGTTTCACTTCCTCATCAAGATGAATGCTTGTGGAAGGTTGATTGGGTTGATGTATTTCTGACCTTAACCTCCTAGCTTTATGTGGTGCATTTGGTATGGCCTGATTGTGTTCCCAAGCTGGGTTGCTGAAAGACAAGGAATGTCTAGGCTCTCTGTGCTCTTGTTTGTAATCTGAGTCTTTGTAGTCATAGCCATTGGTGATTGGTGCATCCAGATGTAGTGGCACATACCTATTGAAAGAAGGAGTTTCTAGTTCTCTTGAGGGAATATTCCCTTGGTTTAAATTAGGCTCCATCATATTCAGATGTGTCATAGACACCACATAATAAATGAAGTGAGTGATAGTGACCTCGATTGCCTGGGACTATTGGGTTGGATTTTAGAATGCACACAAACCCTCCCCTCCTTGCCAAATGGGTGAACCACCATGTCACTCTTGCTCTTGTGGAAGTAGCCAGTCAAGAGGAGGCAAGACATGGGGTGGTATGGCTTGTTGGAGAGCTGGACTTTGTGGAGAGGGGTCGGTACATCCTAGGGCCTTTATTTTTGTGTGCTGATGTGGATGTTTCGTTCAATGATTGTTGTTGTAAGAATAGCCTTATGACCTGAAGGGTCACTAGTTACTACCCTCCTGTTAGGGTTTCGAAGGTTCCACCTTTGTGAGGGCAAGATGTTACTTTCGTTGATGGCTTCTTCTCTTTCAATTTGTTGAATGACTGCTTGTTGTATCAAATGTTGTCTATTCTCTTCTATTAATAGGAGGATGGACAGATCTTGTTGTGGTAAGACAAATGCCTCTAGCTGTGGCTGAGGATGGATCTCCTCAATCTCACCAAGGATTGCCCTCACCCACTCACTTTTAATCCTGGGCACATTCGTGAGCCAAGACAAGAGATGAGTGTATGCGAACTAACCTTGACTAGACTGTGGGTTTTGACTTAGGGTTTTGAGTTGACCTAAGATTTGGTTATTCGTTGACTTTTATTGACCTTGTGATGGTATCAAGGTTTTGACCAAATAGTTGACCGTGTTTGACCTTGTGATAGTATCAAGGGTTTGCAAGTTACCTAAGTGCCTAATTTTTTTTTGTTCTTTTATTGATATTTTATGCATGCAACTATATGAAATGCAAAACTTGTTTTTGTGCTTTTTTGGGTATTTTGGAAAATAAAGATGCTTTTTAATCTATAAAAGGAAAGATGAATGCAACTAGAATGAATTTTACCTAATGCAATTATTCTATGTTTTTTTGGGGTTTTTGAATGTTTTGAAATGATTTAATCTATGAAAGGGAAATTGCATGTAAACTATGAAAGAAAATTAGTCTAAGAATATGAAATCTAGCTATTCTATCAAGGAAAAAGCAATCAAATTACTAATCCCAAGAGCAATCTTCAATTATCTAATTAATACCAATTGACAAAAAGCATAGAGAAACCTGAAATAACAAAGACTTGTGAGCCTCCACTACCCTCAGAGATCCTTGATGGCAAACTTGTATCCTCTTAAAGTAGCAAGAGGACATCTTGGCGACAAGACAACACAAAGATGTGAAAGAAGCTTTATAAGCTTTGTGAAGTGAACTCAATGAGAGTTGTTGATGAGCACAATGGCTTGATTGAAGCAGCATATTGATGCGTAAAGAGCTTTATGTGAAAGCTTTGATGAACAAGGAACAAATAAAAGGCACCTTCGTCCTATATGAGCATGAGAATGCTGAATGTGGAGAGCAAAAACTTTGCAAGAGCTATGTGCACAATAAATTTACCTTCCTTTGTGCTTGAGGGAGGGGGGTATTTATAGATTGGAAGAAGGGAATTGACTAAGAAGTTAACTCAATTGATTGAAGAGTTAACAAGGATTGATTGGGGAGTGAATTGGATTGATTACCTAGTGAACTCAGTTAATTAGGGAGTGATAATGCAATAATAGCTTATCACTGAAGAAGAACTCAAGTTAGAAGAATGCATGGGAATGCATGAGAGATAATGAGTTGTTAATTTTAGATCAAATGTAGCTAATTATGCATGTGTGGGTGCATGAAATAGTCAACTCCATATTAAGCATCAAAAATCATGCGAACTGGAAGAAAAATGGGTGAAAATGGAGCTATTTCAAGTTAGAAACTCAAGTTTTTATGTGGCTGGAAACATGATAGGGTGACCCATGGGTTGCCTCTTTCACCAATAGGGTTGCCCATGGGTCACCCAGGGGGAGATCCTACTTTTTGAGGGTCACCTGACAGGAGATTCGGAAAGAAAGGGGTCTAAGAGGAAATGCATGATGGGAGATGGTAGGGGAGATGAAAAGGAGAAGATCTACCTCCAAAAATAGGTCAATCATGTGCAATAATCCAAATCTCTAATTGCAAAGTAGGAACTCCCGGTGGGAGATCTGGAAATAATAGGGGGAGATTTGGATTGGTTGAGTGAAACTGAAATATGAAAGTGGGAGATGGCTTTGGGGGACCTCTAGAAAGCTTCTAGGGGGTGGAGAAGATGAAAAACATAGGGGAAAGATGAAAACTCACCTACAAGATGCTTACAAGGCCTAGGAACAGAGTCACAAGCTCAGAAAAATGCAAATCGACAAGTGTCGCAAAGTGTCGAAAAGCGTGGACAACAAAGAGAGGGAAAACGACAAAGAAGAATTGACACAAGATGGAAGAAAAGACACATCACCAAGAGGATTTCTTCTTAGAGGACTTTATTTCATGCATACATGTACATGACAAGGATCATATATCATCATAGGGGTCCTCGTGGAGGCTGTGCGTGATTTTTGTGCTTATAAGTTGCCCTTGTGAATTTGGGCTTACTTGAGGGTTTTGCTATGCAACCAAATTTTGGGTTATATGAGGATCTATATTTTGCACTCCTCCTTGATTAGCAAAAGGGTTATAACCTACTTGCTAACCAACCATCCTTGCATTTGCATTGTGTAAGTACTGTTGCCTCTGGGGCTGACATGTAGGTACTGACACAACAAGATTATTGATGGGGGTAGACATAACTGCAATATTTGTATGAAGGATCCATTTTGTGGCATAGATAATGCAATTTGTATCAAGTGATCTAGCTAGATAGTGGATGTATGATGTGTTGTGTGTTGTATGTTGTATGTTAGCAATAGATGAATCGGGATTGTAATAACTACTAATAACATTGGAGTTATTTAGGTGTCATGTCCACATTTGCCATGTGTTGAGGACAAGAATACCACATGTCATGCCCACATTTGTCATGTTGTCGTGACACGAAATATCAAAAAAAATTTCCACCTGACTCTAAAATCCCCTCGCGTGCAAAATGAGCGCTCAATGACACACACACGTAACATGGTTGTAATCACAACACACGTTAGGCGTGTCACACAAAGGCGAGGAAGTCAAACAAGGTGTGGGATGATGCAAAACTCCTTTTGCAATCCCTATGATGATGATAGCATCTAAGGGGCGTGTGTCGCAAAGAGGGGTGGTTTCCATCAAGGAACCATCCCTAGAATTTCCTAGGTGAAGGTGAAAAACAGTTTCGACCTAAGTCGAAACCCTAGCACTAGAATTAAACTATCAATTTTAAAAAGAATTAAAATGTAGAATTTAAGCATACTAAAGCTAGATAACTATATTAACCATTAAAATTTAGCTAAGATAATAAATAAAATTTAAAGCCTTGTTTAAAACATTTAACCGCATAAATTAAAACGGGAAGCTTAATAACTAAATAAATTAATTAATTTTAATCATCACAAAATATTTTGCCATAAATTAGATCATTATTCAAATACTGGGTTCCCAAAAAAATTTTCAACATAACGTTACTCGGAGTGTAAATTCACTAAAAAATTTAGCAGCATAATGCCACTTCATGAACTATGTGAGAAATAAATTAAAACTAAATAATTTCTCCCCAACTATAGAACTATGATAAAAATAAATTAAATAAATAAATAATTTCAACAATAACACTAAAACATTAAACTAAATCAATTTAAATAACAACATCAACTATAGAACTATAGCAAAAATAAACTAAATACATGAATTAACTCCAACTATAGCTCTAAAGCAATAAATTAAAAACAATTCCCATAAGTGAGTTTAGGAAGGTAAAAATGTTTAAAACTTTGTTTAATCACCTAAAGTTTAGGGCAACTCAACTAGCTCTAATATTGGGTTTATAAAAGAAAGCCAAATTCTTATTTGTCACTCACATGTTTTGTTGCAAGTATGAGGTTATCCAGTATTGTCATTGATGTCAACATACTCATATTGCATTAACAAGAAGGATTTGATGAGCTGTGTGCTGAGGATATTGAGAAAATTAGTCTCAGTCAGGAACAGTGAAGAACAGTGATGAGAAGAAGGTAAATGTACTATATAGGATGAGAACCGGAGGATGCGGATTAAAGGGTTAGTAGATATGAGTCTTGAGATGCTACAGTTAAGATTTCAGAGGTCCGCATGAAGATCTGAAGGAGTCGTGGCTGCCGGTATAGAACCGGGTCCGGCAAGTATCCGGAGGTGACAGAGGATCACAAAAAGGTCCGGTGAGGTCCGGAATTGTATTATCCTAATCTGCGGATTGGAAGGAGTGTTTGGGATGTCCTTATGATGTATCATCCTGATTTGTGTATGATTTGGAGGTCCGGAAGTACCTCTTGCATTGTGACAGTGGCGACAGACTGTGTTCTTGAAGTTCCGGATGAGGAAGACGAGAGATCCCAGTAAGCAGAGGAAGTGCGGATGTATCCGGACATTCAGACAGGCTTGTGAAGGTTCTTGGATCATGTTTAGGTTTTGTTGTTGGTCCGCATTGATAGTAGAGCCCGGAATTGAAGTTATTCTTCCGGATGAAGTTCTTGCTCTGTGTAGCCGACCGGATGAGTTGTTCATCCTGCGAATGTTCTTGTGATGGCCGACCGGATGTGTTATTCATCTTGCGGATACTCCTATGGTTGTTTGCCGACTTAGATGTTTGTTCCTAAGTCGATGTCTTGTATAAATAACGGCTTGTGAGTCCATTTCAGAGTGTGGTGTAAGGATGAGCATGGTATAGCGAAGAAACGTGCGAAAGGCAGAGCAGAGATTGTTGGGCTTAATTGGAACTGATCCGGACATGGTAGAGATGTCATTCTCCAGTTCAAGACTGTGATTTTCATCACTTTGTAGACAGTGTGTCTCCTTGTAGGCAGTGGGCCTCTTTGTGAGCAGTGTGCTCGGGCAGTGAGCCCTTATTGGCATGTGCCATTCATCTTTCCTTTATTCTTCTAACAGAGAATAATTCTTGGGTTAATCACCCCGTGGTTTTTCCCTTAACCGGGTTTTCCACGTCAAAATCTTGGTGTTCAATGTGTTGATGCTTATCTGCTCTTGTGTTTATGTATTATGCTTCCATGGATGATTATTTGATATGCTGCTAACTAACAACAGTGAGTTAAGTGTTTAAATGAGAAGAAGTTTTATACAACTGATTCACCCCCCCCCCTCTCAGTTGTATGCCCTAGATCCAACAATTGGTATCAGAGCCAAGTTCCTCTGACAAGAGCTTAACCGCTTGAGGAGATCCAGGATGTCGTCATACAAGAAGGATAGTCCGAAGTTCGATGGAACCAACTTCACTCTCTGGAAAGGTCGCATGAAGTGTCACTTGGAATGCATGGGAAAAGCATACCTGGGTATGATTTCAAAACCATATGTACCTCCACAAGGTGGTCCGACAACTCTGAATGAAATCACAGAAGCTGAAAACAATCTGCGGACCAAGGAAGCTCTTCTAAGCGCATTGAACGACTCAGATCTCTCGAATGTCATTGCCCTACCCACTGCATATGAGATCCTAACTAAACTGGAACTTTTGTATGAAGGAGATGAGTTTGTCAAAAGTGCAAGGTTGCAAAGTCTGAAAGGGAAATTTGAAAGATTGAAAATGAGAGATGATGAAAACATCACTACCTTTATGCCAAGAGTAAATGAGCTGGTATGTGGAATCAGAAATGCTGGTGGAACTTTAGATGAAAATGAGATTGTCTGCAAAATCCTAAGATCCCTTCCTGCTGCCTACAAAATCAAAGTTGCTGCCATTGATGAATTCAGAGCCCACACAACTGTCACAAGAGAACAACTGGCTGGCAAACTAGCTGCATTTGAAATGACCGAGTTTGGAGATGATCCTCCCAAGACTGAATCTGCTTTCAAAGCCAGTGCCTATGTAAAAGGCAAACAGAGATTTGATCCGGGTGAAAACTCATCAAAGAAAATGTCATGGTATGATCAAGCAAGAAGAGACATGGAAGAAGAAGAAGCAGAAACAGCTCAACTTGAAGCCCTCATTGCAAAGAGACTGCCAAGAGGATCCGGTAAGTATGAAGGAAAACTACCCTTTAAGTGTTTCAACTGCAATAAGATTGGTCATTTTGCCTCAAGATGTCCGGAGAGATCTGCAAGATCTAATACTCACAGACAAAGGTTTCAAAAGAATTGCTATTATGTTCATGAAGAAGATGACAATGAAGGAGTAACAGATGATGAATCAGAACCAGGAAGCAAATCCGGAAATGAGTGGGTGTTTATAGCCATCAAGGAAGAAGATCCCTTGCTCTCTGAATCTGTCAATCACAAAGTTGTTGAAAAAGCCTTGGCTGCTCAAGTAGAAGAAAAGGATGACTGGGTTATTGACAGTGGATGTTCTCACCATATGACTGGTGACAAGAATAAGTTCTTAGACTTGGAAAGATATGAAGGAGGAATGGTAAAGTTTGGTGACAATTCTGCTGGCAGAATCAGAGGTAGGGGAACTATTTCCTTTGATGGTAAGAGCAAAACAGGAAATGTACTGTATGTTGAAGGATTGAAGCACAATCTTCTCAGTGTTGGTCAGTTAGTGGACAAAGGCTATGATCTCCGGTTCAAGAATGGAAAATGCAGAATCTTTACAAGCTCCGGAACTGAAATTGCATCCGGTACTCAGACAAGAGGTAACATCTTTCATCTGGTTGGTTCAAATAAAAGTTGTTTGTTTGTTCAAATTGATCAGAGTTGGTTATGGCATAGAAGAATGTGTCATGTAAATTTTGATAACATCATCAAAATAAGCAATACTCAGGCTGTGAGAGATCTTCCAAAGTTGATAAAACCTACAAATAGTGTGTGTAAAGAATGTCAGTTAGGCAAACAAAGCAGAGTCTCTTTTAAAAGAAAAGATCAGTCTTCTACCGGATTATTGGAATTAGTACATACTGATCTATGTGGTCCGACAAGAATCAAGAGTCTGCAAGGTGATAGATATTTCATGTTGTTAATTGATGATCATTCCCGGATGATGTGGGTTACCTTTCTAAAAGAAAAATCAGAAGCTTTTGAGAAGTTCAAAATCTTCAAAGCTATGGTGGAGAATCAAACCGGATTGAAACTAAAGTGTCTAAGGTCTGATAGAGGTGGTGAATTTACATCTGGTGAATTCATTGACTTTTGTGAGAAACAGGGTATAAGGAGACAGTTGTCTGCTCCTAAGACTCCACAGCAGAATGGAGTAGTTGAGAGAAAGAACCGGACCATCCAGGAAGCTGCTAGGACAATGATGTTGGAAGCAAATGTTCCTCAAATGTTTTGGAAAGAAGCTATCAGCACTGCAGTCTACACTCTCAATCGAGTTCAAATCAGAAACAACACCGGTAAGACCCCCTATGAACTCTGGTTTGGCATCACTCCTACTGTGAAATATTTCAGAGTATTTGGTAGCAAGTGTTATATTAAAAGAGATGAAGATCTAGGAAAGTTTGATGCTAGAAGTGATGAAGGAATTTTCTTGGGCTACTCCACTCAAAGCAAGGCATACCGGTGTTACAATAAGAGATTGAGGAAGATGATAGAAAGCACCAATGTGAAGGTTGATGAAGGAATTGAGAAGCCTTCAAGATTTTATGAGTTTGATGAAGATGACCAAGACAGTGCTCAAGGACCTCAATCCTCTCCGGTGAGACAGAGTCAGCCTGATCCGGTAAATCAGGAAGAAGAGTTAGATTTGAATGAGGCTGATCAAGAAACAGCAGTGCTGGATACTCCCAAAATTCCAAGGTATGTAAGACTGAATCACTCTGAAGATCAGATCATAGGTGACAGAAGCAAAGGTGTACAAACTAGAAGGAATATTGCTCAAGATCAGAATGAATGTTGTCTGATTTCAAAGATTGAACCTAAAACAATAAATGAAGCCTGCAATGATGAAAACTGGACCAAAGCAATGGAAGATGAACTGATGCAAATTGAGAAAAATCATACTTGGGATCTTGTTCCCAGACCTAGAGACAGGAATGTAATTGGAACCAAGTGGGTCTTCCGAAACAAACTAAATGAAGCTGGTGAAGTAATCAGAAACAAAGCTAGATTGGTCTGCAAGGGCTACTCACAAATAGAAGGAATTGACTTTGAAGAGACTTTTGCTCCGGTAGCAAGAATTGAAGCAGTCAGATTACTTCTTGCATTTGCTGCCTTCAAAGACTTCAAGGTATATCAGATGGATGTCAAGTCTGCCTTCCTAAATGGTGATCTGGAAGAAGAAGTCTACATTGAACAACCGGATGGATTTCAATTGTCTGATAATAATGATATGGTCTGCAAGTTGAAGAAAGCTTTGTATGGATTGAAGCAAGCCCCAAGAGCATGGTATGAAAGGTTGGATAAGCATCTTGTGCAGATTGGATTCAACAAAGGTACTGCTGACAGTAACTTATATTTCAAAATTGATCATGAAAACATTCTGATTGTTGAAGTGTTTGTGGATGATATCATTTTTGGAGGAAGAGATAGTATGTGCAAAACTTTTGCAAACCAGATGAAAAGTGAGTTTGAAATGTCTATGCTTGGTGAAATGAATTTCTTCTTGGGTCTGCAAATTACTCAAACAAAAGAAGGGATCTTCATCTCTCAGACCAAATATGTGAAAGAATTGTTAAAGAAATTTGGTATGGAAGACTCAAAACCTATGAACACTCCTATGGCAACCGGATGTAAGTTAAGCAAAGATGATGATTCTCCAAAGGCAGATCAGACAAAGTATAGATCAATGATTGGTGGATTGTTGTATCTCACTCAAACTAGACCAGATATAATGCAGGCTGTTGGTCTTGTGGCAAGATTCCAGGCTGATCCTAGAGAATCTCATGTTATGGCAATCAAAAGAATTTTTAGATACTTGAAAGGAACAGTTGAGTATGGTCTATGGTATCCTAGAGATCCGGATTTCTCTCTTCATGCTTACACAGATGCAGATTGGGCAGGAGATGTGGATGACCGGAAGAGCACTAGTGGTGGAGCATTCTTTTTGGGAAAGAGATTGGTTTCTTGGCTAAGCAAGAAACAAGATGCAATATCTCTGTCTACAACTGAAGCAGAATACATTGCAGCAGCAGGTAGTTGCACTCAAATCCTATGGATGAAGCAGATGCTAAGAGACATCAAAGTTGAATATGAGGAGCCTATCACAATTTTCTGTGATAATTCAAGTGCAATTAATATTTCCAAGAATCCGGTATTGCATTCTAAGACTAAGCACATATCTATCAAATTTCACTTCTTGAGAGAACAAGTAAATAAGGAAGAAGTCAGATTGGAGTATGTTCCCTCCAAGGATCAGATTGCAGATATCTTTACAAAACCTCTTCCCAAGGACTCTTTTGAATATCTCCGGGAGAAGTTAGGGGTCATGGCCCCTCCGGTGATGAACTAAGATGCACTGATGTGCATCAGTCCGGTGGCTATCACAGCCATATCTTGTGATCCGGACTAATGGGGAGCTGCAACTAAGGGGGAGCAGCTAGTATGATTCTGATGCATGAGAATTGCAAGTATGAGCCCTTTGCCATTGATGTCAAAGGGGGAGAGAAGACATGTGAAAAACAAGTGGTTGATGATCAAAGGGGGAGCAGTAAAGGAAGAGAAGACATATGAAAAGTTGAAGTTCTTGTCTTAATAGTTTTTCACATCATATGTTGCCATCAATGACAAAGGGGGAGATTGTTGCAAGTATGAGGTTATCCAGTATTGTCATTGATGTCAACATACTCATATTGCATTAACAAGAAGGATTTGATGAGCTGTGTGCTGGGGATATTGAGAAAATTAGTCTCAGTCAGGAACAGTGAAGAACAGTGATGAGAAGAAGGTAAATGTACTATATAGGATGAGAACCGGAGGATGCGGATTAAAGGGTTAGTAGATATGAGTCTTGAGATGCTACAGTTAAGATTTCAGAGGTCCGCATGATGATCTGAAGGAGTCGTGGCTGCCGGTATAGAACCGGGTCCGGCAAGTATCCGGAGGTGACAGAGGATCACAAAAAGGTCCGGTGAGGTCCGGAATTGTATTATCCTAATCTGCGGATTGGAAGGAGTGTTTGGGATGTCCTTATGATGTATCATCCTGATTTGTGTATGATTTGGAGGTCCGGAAGTACCTCTTGCATTGTGACAGTGGCGACAGACTGTGTTCTTGAAGTTCCGGATGAGGAAGACGAGAGATCCCAGTAAGCAGAGGAAGTGCGGATGTATCCGGACATTCAGACAGGCTTGTGAAGGTTCTTGGATCATGTTTAGGTTTTGTTGTTGGTCCGCATTGATAGTAGAGCCCGGAATTGAAGTTATTCTTCCGGATGAAGTTCTTGCTCTGTGTAGCCGACCGGATGAGTTGTTCATCCTGCGAATGTTCTTGTGATGGCCGACCGGATGTGTTATTCATCTTGCGGATACTCCTATGGTTGTTTGCCGACTTAGATGTTTGTTCCTAAGTCGATGTCTTGTATAAATAACGGCTTGTGAGTCCATTTCAGAGTGTGGTGTAAGGATGAGCATGGTATAGCGAAGAAACGTGCGAAAGGCAGAGCAGAGATTGTTGGGCTTAATTGGAACTGATCCGGACATGGTAGAGATGTCATTCTCCAGTTCAAGACTGTGATTTTCATCACTTTGTAGACAGTGTGTCTCCTTGTAGGCAGTGGGCCTCTTTGTGAGCAGTGTGCTCGGGCAGTGAGCCCTTATTGGCATGTGCCATTCATCTTTCCTTTATTCTTCTAACAGAGAATAATTCTTGGGTTAATCACCCCGTGGTTTTTCCCTTAACCGGGTTTTCCACGTCAAAATCTTGGTGTTCAATGTGTTGATGCTTATCTGCTCTTGTGTTTATGTATTATGCTTCCATGGATGATTATTTGATATGCTGCTAACTAACAACAGTGAGTTAAGTGTTTGAATGAGAAGAAGTTTTATACAACTGATTCACCCCCCCCCCTCTCAGTTGTATGCCCTAGATCCAACATGTTTATCTTTTTGTTTTGCAGATTGAAGCAAAAGGTGGAGAGAGAAAATCCCTTTCCCAAGTGGGAAGGCTATTTTCCCCAAAGTTTAATTTTCTAATATAGATTCAAAAAGTTCACTCACATGTTTCTTTTGCCAAGATTTTTGTTTACTCATTTTCTAGGTTTACAAAAAAGGTTTATTGCTTAGAGTTTAAGATGCATTTTTCCCAAATTGTTCATCCAATAAAGTTTGCTCAAGAGCTTTAAAGTAGCTCTTTGAAATTTTATTTCCAGATAAAATAAATTTACCATAGTGATATATATATGCATATATATTATATATACATATATATGAGAATATATAAATATATATGAATATATATAATAACATACTAATAAGAATTTAAATTTTATACATTATTGAAACAGGGTAAAGAGATATAATAGAGCCGAATTGGAATAAAATACAGAGATGTTTTTTTCCTTGTTTTGAACTATGATGGATGAAAAGATAGGGGCGAATCTAAATATCACAGAGAAGATTTTAAATCAAAGAAATGCCAAGAGAAGGCGCAAGGAGCCAGGCCAAGCGGCGCCCAAAGACACCACAGTTCGAAGGCCCTGTGGCCTGTGCCAGCCATGGGGACCATAGGGGGGTGGGGCTCCCACCACCCCACAGAGGCCCAAGGGCTCTATGGGGGGGATGGGGGTCCCTGACCCCTACGCCCCTATGCGCATATAGAGTGTAGGCCACAGGAACAAAAATCAATCCTAAAACTTTTATTTGTTTTTCAGTCACTCAAACCCTAAAAGAATTTGATACAAAAGCTTTAGTTTATGTAAGATAACTTTAATCTTTAATAACTATAAAACATAATATTAATAAAATATATATATATATATATATATTTCTATGAATGTATAAATATATATAATTCATAGAAATATATATATATATATATATATATATCTATTTTCTTTTCTCTCTCTCTCTCTCTCTCTCACACACACACACACACACACACATTTCTATGAATATATAAATATATAAATCAAATAAATCTATTCTTGTAACTAAGCAAGTGTATGTAACAAGGAGCTATATATAAATCAAATAAATCTATTCTTGTAACTAAGCAAGTGTATGTAACAAGGAGCTATATTTTTTTTAATCTTATAACATATAATAGCCTTTTTTTTGAAACATCAATAAAGACAGGAGTTATTTTTCCTTTCCTTCATAAGCAAATTATTCAATATCACAGAGAGAGAGAGAGAGAGAGAGAGAGAGAGAGAGAGAGAGAGAGAGAGAGAGAGAGAGAGAGAGAGAGAGAGAGAGAGAGAGAGAGAGAGAGAGAGAGAGAGAGAGAGAGAGAGAGAGAGAGAGAGAGAGAGAGAGAGAGAGAGAGAGAGAGAGAGAGAGAGAGAGAGAGAGAGAGAGAGAGAGAGAGAGAGAGAGAGAGAGAGAGAGAGAGAGAGAGAGAGAGAGAGAGAGAGAGAGAGAGAGAGAGAGAGAGAGAGAGAGAGAGAGAGAGAGAGAGAGAGAGAGAGAGAGAGAGAGAGAGAGAGAGAGAGAGAGAGAGAGAGAGAGAGAGAGAGAGAGAGAGAGAGAGAGAGAGAGAGAGAGAGAGAGAGAGAGAGAGAGAGAGAGAGAGAGATTTACAACTTATATTTTATTTTCCAATAGAACAAGATAACAAAATGCATAATGCTATAACATTTTATTCACCAAATGATTTAAATACATTTTCAAGAGAATCTAATACAACCATAGGAAACTCCCAATAGAGAGTTTTACTCTCTCATACCCCCCAAACCCTTACAAGGCTTAAATGAGCCAAGGCATTTACATTGCCTTAAATTTTACAAAAATCCCAAAACACTCCTTCACTTCATGAACATTTTCCCAAGCTCTTCTCCAAGAGCCAAACTAGCAATACAATAAAAATATTCCTAAGGCTAAGGAAGCTCACCTCCCAACCATTGGCTTGCAAGCAAGCGACCCCTGAGCTAGGAGGCCCACAATATAATTAGGTTTATACTCACACAAAGGGGTTTCAATCACACACACACACACTCAAATGCATACACAATAACACCCACCCAAGGAGACTCAATAAACTACATCCATACAACACAGATTTTAAGGGAGAGAGAGTTGACTCACTCAACTCAAGGGGAAAACCAAACCAACCAAAGTACCCAAAAACTCATAACATCCAAATATCACAGGCCTCTTGCTATCAAACCACTTATAACTCCAAATAATATCAAGGCACTCTTGCCATACACAAAACTATCAAATCTTCCCATAAACAAGGCCATAACCATCAAAACTCCTTTACAAGGAGGGGGTTTTCCCCGAGGAGGTTCTCTCCTCTCTTACCCAACACATGGTGAGGTCTCTCACATGGAGAGCTCACTACAACAACCCTTAACCCATTACAACATCAAGAAATTTACAAGAAACCAAAACATATCATAAACTACATGCCCAAGATAAAAAAAAAAACAAGAATAAGATGGACTTGAAGCCTTGAGAGCCTACCTCTCAAGCCTCAAGTGATGAAGGTTATTGGTGAAGACCTCCAAGAGCCTAACTCCAAGATCCTTGCACAATTGTTTTTCTCCAAGACTAAGCTCCTTACCAAAATCAATAACCAAAACCAAAAAGAAAGAACCCTTCTCACCTCAACAAGAGGGAGATAAATAGGGTTTCAAAACCCCTCCCAATGAATGAGGAGGTGACACTTGTCACCTTCTCATTCATTATCATAAGCACAACTTCCCACAAGTGCTCTCACATAAGTGTGAGATATAGAGTAGGGAGGTGACACTTGTCAACCTCCCATTCCTTCTCCAAGGCACATCTCCCCATATTTCTCCTCACACATGTGTGAGGCATGGGGAAGAGGGAAGTACTTGGGGTTCTATTCCCAAGGGCTTTTACATTGTGTGCTCACACATGTGAGAACCCTTGAGATTCCCCCAAGCCCACTCAAGAACCTTGGGTTATGGGATTGAATGAGACAAGTCACCCAATCCTTAACCCAAAACTCTAATCTCGCCACCTAAATCCTAGGGTTAAAAAAAGGGGTCAAATATGAGTTAAAAGTAATGATTTGAGGTCTACAATGTACCTAACCCATAGGTACTTGACCTAGGCCCCTTAAACACATGAAATTAACCTTAAAAGGCTCAAAAAACATCAATTAAAAAGCCCATAAACTTTATGAACGAAAATGACACTTGGATGATACTCAACATCCAGTCAACCTAAGGCAACCTTAGGAGACTCAAATTAAAAATTAAAATTAAGAATAAACACATTAAATTCATGCTCAAACACAATTAACCTTAGTCCACCTTAGGGACTAGGTTGGTTTTACAGGGATAATTACTTAGGGTTATTTGTATGACCTCCAGTTTCCATTAGCCATGAAAACTACCTACACACTACACAAACACGTCAATAGACCAAGGTATATCATAGCCAAAGCAATTAAATTATGTACACACATGATCACACAAGTTCATACATTATCCCGCAGTATAGAGAAAGAAAGGATTCTAGAAACTAAGCAATTCAAACGAAGTTAAATAACAGAACATATGCAAAACAAAATTGTTTTAATTCTCATTGAACTTTGGAATCCATTTTACAAAACCGCTAGCCAAGCTTAATGGCTTTTCATTACAAAAACTTAAACCAGAAATGGTCTGATCTGCAACTCAGCCTCCTTCACCAGATTATCCACCCAAAATAACACACCTTGCCTATTCCATCAACAAAATGCCTTCTTATCTTTCTCATCTATTTGGACAATGACCCAAAAAAAATGCTCAAACCTTCTCTAAAACCTACGTCCCCCCACCATCAAGTATGTCATAAACATTCTTAAGAGTGGAGCAACTCCCACTCCTCCTTCACCCACGATGCACCCAAACATAGAGATCCTTCCACCATTTTCTGCCACCACCAAAAGAAAACGCCCCAAACTTGAATCCTCCACAACATTCAAACCAAAAAATAGTAAATGAAATAAAAACAGCTGCAACACCACATCCATTTCTACCATGCATGACTACAGGAGGAAGAGGAAAATTAAAGTTTGAAGGGGACTGCAGAAGGTGTTCAGAATAAGAGCAAACCAAAAAGAAAATGAAACAAATGCTCAAAATAAAAAATGCTCCCTACGTGGATGCCACTGCATCAGACACCCAAGGTAGATTGAAATGTTTCATCAGTGAAACTCATAAACATTTACAAGTCCTGTGCTTGTTCTGAATCCACTTCTCTGTCTTATTTGACTGGATATACTTTAGTAGTTTTCTTTGGAATTTAATCTCCCTTCCTTCTTTCATTTTTCCTCTCTTTCTCCCTCTTTTCACATAATCCAACTCCCACCAATATGCACTAGGAAACTTTAGAAAATCATAAGCTTCAATATCATCCTCGTCAGTAAAATAATCAAAGTTATACATGACCTTTTTCCTTGAAACTACTGCAACAATTTGTCCATCATATTCCTCTTTTGCAACATTGTATTCCTCTTTTGTTATGTCTTCTAAAAGACAAGGCTTAGCTACAAACTCTTTCTCCTCTGCAATCACATCTATGTTAGTAAAATAATCAAGGGAATCATATTTTCCATCCTACAACAACAAGCTATTAGTTTTAAGATCTTCATCTTCAACAATCTCTTTATCAATCAAGAGATCATCAAACAACTCAACCTTCACCTGCTCATCTTCTTCCTCACTTGTACCTTCATTTTCCAATGTGTCTATTTCAGCAATATCCTTCCCTTTTTTAATCTTATCATCCTCAAATAAATCAAGTTCAACAAAATTCTTACACAAATTAGATTTTACCTCTTTTTCTCTCTCCACTGAAACTTTCATTCTACCCCTCTTGAATGCAATCAACACTGTTGCAACTTGCATTAGCAAATCATAATATTCATCCTCACCCTCTTTCACTAATTGTTTAACTCCATTAATCAAACATTTACCAGTGTTATTATATGCCTTACCTTCTTCCTTATACACGGGCTTCAACTTGTGACGAGCTCCATCCTTTACCAAGGTGTATGTATTGGAAAACCCATCGTGTATTTCTTTCCCGTCAAACTACCACGGTCTTCCCAATAACATATGACAAACATCCATAGGCATAGTATCACATAAGATTTCATCAAAATAACCTCCTATCTTAAATTTTATCAATTATTGTTCATTGACCAAAACTTTCTTGTCATCTTGTAGCCAAGATATCCTATACGGATGCTGATGTTTTCTCCTTTCTAGCTACAATTTACTCACCATCTCTTCAGAAATGAGATTGTAAGTACTACCACCATCAATAATCACATTACATACTTTACCTTCACACTTACATCTTGTTTGGAATAATGTTTTCCTTTGATCTGGTTCTTTTCCTTCGTTCATTGGGGCTCTTCTTGTGACAAGTACTTCTCCATTTTATGCCTCTTCAGAAGGTGTCGAGTGTGCATCTTCTTCATTGATGTTTGCTGCTCTATTTTGATTTTATGCTCTCCTTCTTGGTCTTTCCTCTTCATGAGGGCAGCCATAAGCTTGGTGTCCCTTTTCTCTACATTTATAATAGGTTCCTCTTCCAAAGTCTCTATCCAATCTTCCTCTACCTCTCCAATTCTGATCTCTAGGGCCATATGAGTCTTCATATCCCTGAGTTTTTCTACTGCCTTGATCTGTATTTTTCTATTTTTTTTTATTATTGTCTTGTTCACCATAAGACCTTTCTCCAATTTTTTCACCACGATCTCTTCCTCTTTGCTTATTTTCAAATCTTTTGTTTAATCTTTCTTCCACTTTTAGTGCAAACTAATATGCATCCTCCATTGTGTAAACTCTCACTTCTCACCAAAGCCATCTCTTCTTGTATGCTTGGCCTCAAACAATTCAAGTATCTTGCAACCTTCTCCTTAGTAGCTTAAGTATGTCCCGCTCTAATCAAGATCCTATGGAACTCCTCTGTATACTCCTTCACTATTTTGGTTCCTTATTTTAAATCTTGTATTTTTCTTGAGCAAATCTAATTCATAATCCATTGAAATGAATTGTCTCTTCATCTTCTCCACTATCTTATCCCATGTTGTAATTTTTCTTTTTGTCTCTCCTTCCTCTTTCCAATTGAACCTTTCTCCATCAAATTGAAGCATGTCCTTTTAATCTGGTTTTTGTAAATTTTTACTCTATCAGGGTCTTCAATCTCTTCAAATTAAAAATACCCTTCCATGTTGTTGATCTAGTCCACTAACTCTTCAAGATTCAAATTCCCACAAAATGTAGGGACATCTATTTTTGGTCTCTTCCCAATTTTTGTCAATGCCCTCACCAAAGGATCATTCAAATTTGTTGCCCATTGCTTCATCCTCTTCGCCACTTGTATCATTTGCATTTGTAGCTTCATCATCTTCACCTCACATGTTCTCTCCTATGTGCAAAACCTCTTTTCATTTCTTCTTACATTCCTTCAACCTGCCTTCTCAAGGCTCTTAATCATCAACACGATTGGCACCCGGAGGGATTTCCACCCTCCATCTCTAGCTCTTGTTCTACCCCAACCACACGGGGCTCCTCCTACATGCATTTCTCTCACAACCCACTACTCACAGGTCCTGCTACAAGCTGCCTCACGTTTGGTGATCTACTTGCAGACTTAGAACAACCTACTCTGATACCACTGATGTAGTACGAGAAAGAAAGGATTCCAGAACTAAGTTATTCAAATGAAGATAAATAACAGAACATATGCAAAACAAATTGTTTGAATTCTCATTGAACTTGGAATCCATTTACAAAACCAAGCTAGCCAAGCTTATTGGATTTTCATTACAAAAACTTAAACCAGAAATGGTTTGATCTGCAACTCAGCCTCCTTCACCAGAGTATCCACCCAAAATAACACACCTTGCCTGTTCCATCAGCAAAAATGCCATCTTAACCTTCTCATCTATTCAGTTAGTGACCCAAAAAAATTCCCGAACCTTCTCTAAAACCTACGTCCCCCCACCATCAAGTATGTCATAAACATGCTTAAGAGTTGAGTGACTCCCACTCCTGCTTGACCCATGTTGCACCCAAAAATAGAGATCCTTTCACCATTTTCTACCACCACCAAAAGAAAATGCCCCAAACTTGAATCCTCTACAACGTTCATACCAAAAAAATAGTAAATGAAATAAAAATAGTTGTAGCACCATGTCCATTTCTGCAATGCATGACTACAGGAAGAAGAGGAAATTACAGTATGACGGGGGACTGTAGAAGGCATTCATAATAAGAGCAAGCCAAAAAGAAAATGAAACAAATGCTCAAAATAAAAAAAATCCTCCCTATGTGGATGCCACTGCATCACATTCTCAATATATCACATGATAAAATTCACTTGATTCTCAAATCAATTATATTTCAATAACATACTCAGGATCATGCAATAATAAATCACATAGTATTTCATCAACTCTATTATCTTAATAAACTATTTCAATTGCATCAAGTATAATAACACATTCAACATCATAGAAACAAAATATAATCTAGCATGTAAAGATATAGCATCATCATAATATAACTCATGTATCTAAACAAAGCATAAAATAAAGTCATCGAATGTCTAAATATACGGGATCAGTAGTCCCCAAAATGTCCTACATGTCAAAATATATCCAAACAAGTCTCATAGGACAAACAAGAGGTGTAATAAGGGTAACCTTGCACTAATTCACTAATGATCTGGTTCAAGCACAATCAGGTGATAAACCAATCAATCCAAACTAAGGTGTACATCTCCTACGCATACTCAAATTAACACAACCACCTTTATAAATAGGTCCACAACAACACCATATTGGTCTCTTAGATAAGGTCACAATTCCATATATCGAACCCTTAGCCTGGGTGAAGCAATACTATTTGGTCTAATAGTGCAACCAAACCTATTGCACAAGGGTGGGCCTCACATCATCCTCCCCTAGAGCTAACTTCCTCCTAGAATTTAACATGGAGGTAAGGTAGAGCAACCCACCTACAAACCATTCTAACCTGGCGGTGAACTCAAAATGATTTCAAAAACAAAAATAAGAAAATAATTAGGAAATTAATAAGTATTTACTGAGAAATTAATCTAGATGATACCTTCCTCCGACTAGGAGAAGTCATGTATCTAAAAGCAACATGTACTCCAAATAATTTACAAGCATTTACAAAACACAAGGGCATTGGATGCCCTAAGCTAGACCACCAAGTAATTCAAGGTCTTTAAAGGTGAGATCACACCAAGAAGGTTAGAACCATGAGAGGCCTTTCTAAAATACTAACTATCTGAATTAGATTCCTAACCTCTCTTAGCCATCCAAAAAACTTAACTAACATAAAACAACCAAAAGGAAGTTTGGGAAATGCAACTAGTAATTATTATCATACTGATCATAGTCCCAAACACGTATCTCACTCACCACCACTGAAGCTAAGCTAAAACACTTAAGACTCCAAGCAAAAGGCACAAGACTCACAATTAGTCTCGACTACCTCTTCTATCAACAAGCCCTCACTAGACTACCAAGGTCAAACTTGCAGAATAGGTAGGAACCAAACACGCGCATGCGTCCAAAAAAACTACACACCTACGGCACTAAAAAACTCGTGGGTCAACTTCTAATCGATTGGAGCAATCACAAAGCCTTATAAACAAGGGTGCCAATATCACTAGGATAGTGGGTCCACACAACAAAAGGAGGATCTTAGGGTTTCCCAACCTTACTGCTCCTTTGAACCTTTCTAGCATTCATCTCTTGTCAGCCTAAAGATTTAGCTTCCCAAAAATAGGAAAGTACCAGAGTATAACTCAACAAGGCTTAAGGTCAACAAGGAATTTTGACCAACCATTATCGACCTAATCCACAAATCTCAACCTTACACCATCAAATAAAGACCAGCTATTTTCATTTTACTCTCACCAAGTGCCCATTATGGGTAGGCTAGATTACATAAGTCTCATCACTACACATGTACCAACAGTATCAACAATAAGAAAATCCTCAAATAATAAGCTTGCAAAAGATAATCTTTTGAATAATTTTTTTACAAATAAAATTTGAAAGATCAAAATCCAAAATATAAATCAAAATTAAAAGATAAATCAAATTCAAAAGTGGTGTCAAAATTTCAGCATTCAAATTTTGAATCAAAATACGACTAATCAAGTCCTTGAGATAAGAGGACTATAAGAAAGTAAAGCAGTTGAGTAGCCCAAGAAAGAATTCCAATACTATTGGTTTTGTAATTAAATAAAAAAAATCTTCATCAATAATGAAATAATTATCTTCAACAATTTTATCAAAAATGTACATCACAACATCATACGTATAGACATAGTCACACAAAGGGATAAGAGGAATAGTGGTCACACTCCAACTAAGATCAAGAAACAACTCATCTATCGAACACCCACATATTCTAGGAAACGTAGGACATGCTTGGAAAAGATTGCCAAAAGTCAAGTGCCCTAAGAGTCACCTTCGAAGTGGGGCCTTTCGTGCTTCCTAGTAAGGAACACATACCAACATCTTCATGGATACTACCAAATCCATCTAAAATTCACTTACTTCCATAATCTACAATCACAAAAGGCAGTTCATAAATCTAACACTAACCTTGCTCAAGATACCAAGATACTAGAGTGGAAGCTATGCCAAAACAACCCTAGTTGTGACTAACATCGTGACAACTATCCTAGCACAAAGTTTAGGGTGACAAAGTTGGAGAACCCCAACCCAAGTGTTCACAATTTAGTAAACTCGAAGTTCAAAGCCATTGCCTTAATAACGCCTAAAAATAACCTAACAAAAACATCTATTTTGATCACACGTGACGTCCACAACACTTAACGACTAATAACCAATAGCTATCAATACCATCCTACTATTACTCATAAAACAAACTTAACTTCCCAACACATCCTTACAATCCCACACATTTCCAAGATAACACTTCAAGTGACTATTCATGTTCATTACCCTATAGCAAGGTGTGTGATTCCTTATTCAATTCAACACCTAGAATTATTGCATTCTAGAAAATAATCTTTCTATTCATTAGGATCATCTTCGTGGGATCATGAAATCAGTTGCACAAGGGACTCATCCCGTGACTTACCAACAACCAACAACTTAATGTTTCAAGATAGAAGGGTTGACACTCCAACTATCTTGTTGCATCAACTACTTAATCACCTTAAGCATCTCATGCATTCTCCCCTACTAAAAGACAAGAAAGTACTACTAGAGTGTTTTCACAATAACCCAAAAGGACAAGCATAAGTAAATCTTAACTTTCTTTACTACAACCCATCACAAGGCTTCACTATAGCCTTCTACACATAAGACATAAGTCTCTCCCAAGTGTGATTCATCGCCCTAATAAGACAAAAAGGTAAGAAAAAACCAACGAAACAAAGGTGGCAAGGTACAAACCATGTTGCTCTTCAGTTCCCATTTACTAAGAAACTAGGACAATACGCACCCAATAGTTCTTACTCCTTGACTATCATTGCATGGTTTAAACATCATGCAATTTCACCACCTTTATACCATAAACCAATGTGGTACCATTCTTTAAGTGAACATATCACATTTCAAATTAATGATAAGGGTAGTGCAAAGCCTAAATATCTACTAGACACCAACATGCTACACAGAGATTAACTCGACGTGGCACAACCAGTGTCACAAGAATTGTGACAAGGAAGGGGTTCTCGAAGGCACTACTATCATTCCACTTAACCAAAAGCATACATAAGAAGATAGAAATAAAAGACCTTACACGCCATACTCTTTTAACGTTCGCTACCCGATCCTCAAGATATAGGTATCAAAGCAACTCTTACAAGAGAGTATACCATCTTTAGCCTCTTTTCACTCTTCGAGTGACAACTTCCCATCAGGGTAACTTAATCCTATAACTTAAGTCAAAAGACAACTGTAGATCTACAACTTCACATCCCAACCAGGGGTTTTCAAAACAAGAAACAACTTACCCCATGATACATAGATTATCTAAACGACATGAGGTGGAGAATAAACATAATAGGGTACATGAGTCTTTGTCCAAGGTTAGCGTACCACTTTAATACATTTCTTTATTCCTACATGGTAGGATAAACACAACTCTACATTCTCAGAAAAGGGTAAGTCTCATACATCGCGATGGAACTCACAACTTGCAATGTGCCACTCAAACATTCACTAGGGCAATCCTTCAAGGTAGCCATAGAGAATGACTTTACCACAATAACACCTTTCCAAGGGTGTGACCTACAATAGGTTGTCAACGATCACTAAAGAAGGATCAAAACACACCATTAAACTAGGACAAGGAGCAGGGATTTACTAGAACGAAATACCTAGCAATACTCAAACAACTAACCTCCTTTTAGGATAACATTATCTAGAAGTTGACTAACTCTCAAATTTAGGACATGTATGGTCCTTCAATTACCCTATTCGTCATGAAAACACTCCCCAAGTACCTATGACACCAAGTCGTACATGGGAATTAGCGAAAACAAAATCGAGGGAAACAAGTTGTCACACAAGGTGTCTAACAATCTCGTTGTTATGCAAGATAACAATAGACATGTAAATCAGGTATGCATGACCAACAATTGGCTCAACACAAATACTTGTACACACCTAGAGTTCCCAGTGTTTGAAACATGGGCTCTGATACCAAATGTCATGCCCAAATTTGTCATGTAGTCATTACACGAATACCACATGTCATGCCCACATTTGTCATGTGGTCATGACACAAAATATCAACAAAATTTCCCACCCGACTCTAAAACCCTCTCCTGTGCAACATGTACACTCGATGACACACACACACGTAATGCGGTTGTAATCGTAACACACGTTAGGCACATCACACAAAGGTGAGGAAGTCAAACAAGGTGTAGGATGATGTGAAGCTCCTTTTGCAATCCCTATGATGATGATAGCATCTAAGGGGGTGTGCCTCGCAATCAGGCATCGCTAAGAGGGGTGGTTTCCATCAAGGAACCATCCCTAGGGTTTCCTAGGTGAAGGTGAAAAATAGTTTCGACCTAAGTCGAAACCCTAGCCCTAGAATTAAACTATCAATTTTAAAAAGAATTAAAATCCAGAATTTAAGCATACAAAAGCTAGATAAAACTATATTAACCATTAAGATTTATCTAAGATAATAAATAAAATTTAAAGCCTTGATTAAAACATTTAACCACATAAATTAAAACGGGAAGCTTAATAACTAAATTAATTAATTAATTTTAATTATCACAAAATATTTTTCCTTAAAAATACATCATTATTCAAATACTGGGTTCCCAAAAATTTTGCCAACATAATGCTATTCGGAGTGTAAATTCACTAAAGTTTTAGCAGCATAACGCCACTTTATGAACTATCTGAGAAATAAATTAAAACTAAATAATTTCTCCCCAACTATAGAACTACGACAAAAATAAATTAAATAAATAAATAATTTCAACTATAACACTAAACATTAAATTAAATCAATTTAAATAACAACATCAACTATAGAACTATAAGATTGTTTCCAAAGAGGAAGATTTTGGAAATAAAGATCTAGAGCAATATGGCTGAAAAGTGGAGATCGTAATACTAAATTTTTCCACTTAACGACTATGAAGAATAGATTTGCTAACAGGATCAAAAGAATATCTAAGAAGGACAATATCTTATTGGAGGAAGCTGAAATTCAGAAGGAAGATAAGGTATTCTTCTCCTCTCTTCTCAATACTGAAGGTCCCTTGGATCAGGATATGGAAGCATCTATGCTGTAGGTTATTCTCAATGTCCTAGAAGATGCAGACAACAAGATGATGACCAAAGTACCTTTGAAGGTAACAAGGCCCTTGGACCAAATGGGTTCCTTCATTTCTTCTTCCAAACTTTTTGGGATATTGTAGCTAAAGATACTTGTGATGCCACTAAAGAATTTTTTGGCAGCAAGAGGTTGCTGAAAGAACTTAATTCCACATTCCTGGTGCTCATTCTGAAGAAGAATGGAGCTAACACCTTTACTGATTTTCATCCCATTAGTCTATGTAATTCATTTTTCAAGATTATCTCTAAAGTTGTTGCTTGCAGAATCCAACTCCTTCTTCCGCATCTCATTTTAGTGCAACAAAGTGGGTTTGTTCTGGGTAGACAAATCCATGACTCAATCATTACTGTTCAGAAAAACATACACTCTCTAGTGGTGAACAAGGAGGGCTTCTTGCTTAAACTTGATCTCATGAAAGCATATGACAAAGTGGATTGGAACTTTCTTTCCAATGTTCTTTGCAAGTTTGGTTTTAATATGAAATCCATTCAGCTTATCCAGCAACTTTTCCAGACTCTGAAATTCTTGGTCCTGGTTAATGGAACTCCGACTAGTTTTTTTATCAGCTCGAAAGGCCTGAGACAAGGTGACCCTATCTCATCTTTGTTGTTTGTCATCATGGTGGAAGTCCTGGGCATAAAAATTCAAAAGGGGATTCTTCAAGGGAGTTTCAAAGGTCTTCGTTCGTCCTCGCTAGGACCTTCTTGTTCTCACCAATAGTTTATTGATGATACTATTATAATGGGACATGCTACTATCAAGGAAGCTCAAACTGTGAGAAGCATTCTGCTTAATTATGAAAAGGCTTCAAGTCAAAAAATTAGTTTACCCAAAAATTTGATTTTTTTCTTTAACACTCCAGAACCTAGACAGAAAAAGATAGCCCGAATATTGCAATGCAAAGTGGAATCCCTTCCTTCCATATATCTGGGCTTACATCTCTATGAGAAGCGTGTCCCTGAATGATTCTGGTAGAGTATGGTTGATAAGTTTCACTCAAATTTGGCAGGATGGAAAGGTACTACCTTGAGCCAGGTAAAGCCTCTCTCCAAAATCTCCCTATTTATTCCATGTCACTGTTCAAAATGCTTGCCAAAATTAGAGAAAGGATTAAGCAAATCTAGAAAAGGTTTATGTGGTCTAGTACTGAGGAGAAAAAATGTATCCCACTAGTGGCGTGGGAGTCGGTTTGCAAACCTAAAAGCTTAGGTGGTCTAGGCCTGAGAAAACTAAAGGAATTTAACTTAGCCCACCTTGCTGTCAATGCTTGGTGCCTTATGACGGAGAAGAAAGAATGGACAGAAATTGTGAATAACAAATACCTGAGAGGGCTCAATAATTTTATTGAATTGTTGGAATGTCTAACTCTACTCGAAGGATCTGAAATATGGAAAAATATCTCCCAGTCTAAGGAAATCATCAGAATGGGCTCTTTGTGGAAGATTGGTGATGGTAGCAAAGTGGATTTTTGGAATGATAGGTGGTTTGGGAATCTCCCTCTGATCAAACTAGCTTGGGCAAGCCCCTTTAAAGAGCTTTTCTCCTCTAGTGGGTCGAAGGTGAGAGATTAAATTTCAAAGGGCAAATGGAAGAACTACTTGACTGACAATCACCTGATAGACTTCCAGAATAGGCTTAATGTGTCTCATATTCCCCAGGGAAGGAGTGAAGACCATTTGGTTTGGCAGGCCACCTCGTCAGGAAATTATTCGGTGGCTTCGTAGTTCAGACAACTTTTTCCTAAGGTGGAGGATCCCCCCTTCTGGGCTAGCTTATGGAACGATAAACTTATCCCTAAAATCAATATTTTCTTCTGGTTGCTTGCTCAAGACAGAGTGCTAACATTTGACAACCTATGCAAAAGAGGTTTCAAGATTGTCAATAGGTGCCCTTTATGTATGTCTAATGCTGAAGATTCTTTCCATTTGGTCCTCTCTTGTCCCTACTCCTTGGAATTGTGGAACAAGATTCTTTCCCTTTGGAATATTTGTTAGATCTTCCCCAACTCTACTATGGATCTGGTCTCTCAATGGCTTTACCCAGTTTCTAATCCCTCTCTTAGATTCCTTTGGTCCCTGTCAGCACCTCACATAGCTTGGAACCTGTGGAAGGAGAGGAACAACCGTATCTTTAGAGACAGATGTTTATCTTTTGATAACTTGTTTTTCAAAGTGATCAGAAACATTAAGGAGAATTTCTCTGCCAAGTTTCAAGAAATGCTATCCCATGAGAAAAGAGTTGAGGTTACTCCTTTGGAGAGTAGTATATCTAACAACTAGAATATCAGAGATGACATATCTTTTTCCTTCAAAAGAATGAAACAATTAAGAGGGAAAGTGAAATGGATGTTACCTCCTGAAGGATGGACTAAAATCAATTTTGATGGGGCAGCTAAAGGTAATCCCGGAGCTGCAGGTAGTGGGGGGTGATTAGAGATAATCATGGTAGGTTTATATTGGCAGTGGAACTTCCTCTGGGTATATAGACAAACCACTATGTTGAAGCTGCGGCTGCCTATCATTCTATTGCTCTAGATTAGGCTATGGGTCATAGAAAAGTCTGGATTGAAGGTGACTCTATGAATATCATTAATTGTCTCAAGGGAAGCACTAAACCTAGCTGGTCCATAGAGACCTTAATAGTTGATGCTATTAAGTTATTAAATACCTTTGAGGCTTTTTTTATTTGTCACATTTTTCATGAGGGAAACAAGGTGGCGGATGTATTCACCAACCTAGGGGTTTTAAGTGAAGCTAAGTGTATATGGGATGAATTGAATTCGATCCCTACTAATGCTAAGAACCTGATTTATAATGATAGTCACAATGGTATGACTACCGAGAAGCTCTAAGGAGATCATCATGATCTCGAGTGGATTGTAGAACCCTCCCATCCAGATTATTCCATCCACACGAATTATGAGTGCCAATTTAATAAAATTTGCTCTTCTCATCTTTTTCATTGCCTTCAGTATCATTTGCATAGAGAATACTTGCAGTGTGTAGCATTTTAAGTATGGGGGGTGACAGGAATAGGGTTGAACCTTCATCCTGTGAAGGTTTCAGTCAGAATCACAAGATTTGGAACATCCTTGAGGGTGGAGGGTTAATGCCTTACATGGAAAAGCTTCACGGTGCAGATTATAGTGTCACGACCATGTTTGTGAAGGGGTATAAGAATAGGAAAGTGACGGCTTATGGCTGGGAGATGGCTATCACTGAGGATTTAATAGCCACGGTGTTGGGGCTCACTACCAATGACAAGAAATTATTTAGGGAAAGAAAGTAGAGTGAGGAAGCTCTCAATTGCTTCTTCAAAGGGAGTGAAAGGGAGAAGTTGGTGAAATTCCAAATGGGAGGATACAACCTCCTTTCCATTAAACCTATTTGGACAGAGGCTGTCGAAGCCATCATGTGTTATGTAACCCTTGATGGAGGGTATGTTGCTATTTATTCCTACCACTTCAATTTACTGAATCATTTTAGGCATGGATTGTTGGTGTCCTTTCCTTTCTACTTGTTCTCTTCATTGGAGTTTAGTTTGAAAGAGCACAATAGAAACCCTACCCTCCCTGTTCTTCATGAGAGTCTCATTCTTCTCATTATGGAACATATGAAAATAAACACCCCTAAGAAATCTCTAAAGCATAAACCCACTTCCAAGAAGAAGGGTAAGGTGGTTTCTAGTGAGGAGGATTGTAATTCTGAGGATGAGGACTAGCAAATGGAGGAAGAGGATGAGGAAACTAAGGAGGAAACCTCAAAAAAGAAGAAAAAAACTCAGAAGAGGGAGGTTTCTATTTCCTGGTTAGAAGGGTTTGAAACTGGTAATGATACTGACACCTCTGTTAAAGAAATTTCTAGAAAAAATTGAAATCTCAAAAAAGGAAAACCCCTGCCTCTAAGAAGAGAGACAAAAAATCTATGGAACAAGAGGAGGGGTGTGAATAGAATGTTGGTGGCTCTTCTCAGAAAGTGGGGCCTAAGCAAGGTAAAAAATCTAAGATTGTTGAGAAAAACCAGGAAGAGGAAGTGAGGAAAATTGCAAGTAGTGCGGGCAAAAAATAGGGCAGCAAGATGATGCAGACTGAGAAGGACAATGTCAGGGTTGACCCTTTCCCGGAGCCTACTATGGGTGGCAAGTTTCCTAAGATCAAAAACCCCTCCATTGACCTTCCTGAAAACTTTGAGAATTTGTTGGCCCAGGTGAAGAATAGAGATCAAGTTGAGGAAGCTTGTGAGCTGGTGAAGAATGGGGTCAATTCTCAGCATAGAATGACCAAATGGTTCTTTTTGGAGATTAGCAGAATTAATATTAAATTTTAGGTGCTTCAAGAAACTATGGGCTCTAGAATCCACTCTACTGCTGAACAGGATAAGATGATTTTCAAAAACTGGGATGCTATCCCGAAAATGGAGGATATGGACAGGGAAATGAGCAGGATGAAGGAAGAATTCAATACTAGGATACATTATCTTGAGGAAAAAATTAGTGAGGTGAACAATAACTTGGAAAATCTATGTAATATTAGCAGGCTCACTATCTAGAATAGCCTGAATGGGATGCGTGTGCTGACAGAGAAACTGAAAGAGCTCAGAAAGGACCAGTTTAAAGACTTCAACGCTGAGGATATTATGATTGATGTGGATCAGGATAATCAGGTTAAGGGTGTTGAGAACAAAAGCAACATAGGTAAACAGGTGGTTGATAATGATACAGGTGGGCCTTCAACTCGAACTAGAGGCAGGAACAAGAAATAATTTGAAGTAGAGAAGAAAGAGCTTCTGGATTTCACAAAGATGCATGAGGCTTTCTACCAACAAGAAATAGAAGCTACTGATACTCTTAAAAAGTTGAACTAAAATCTTGTTTTAGTTATTCTAAACTCTTGTAGCTACTATATTTTTCTTATGTTTTGGCTGTAGCTTCCGATTGGCTAATGGTTGGCTTTCATCTTTTTGTAAGCATCTTTTTGTGAAGGGTTTTGGGGCCCCATTTTAAAACATGTTTGACCTTTAATCAAAAACTATAGAACTATAGCAAAATAAATTAAATAAATGAATTAACTCCAACTATATCTCTAAAGCAATAAATTAAAAACAACTCCCATAAGTGAGTTTAGGAAGGTAAAAAGGTTTAAAACTTTGTTTAATCACCTAAAGTTTAGGGCAACTCAACTAGCCCTAATATTAGGTTTATAAAAGCAAGCCAAATTCCTATTTGTCACTCACATGTTTATCTTTTTGTTTTGATAATATTGGAGCAAAAGGTGGAGAATAAATCCCTTCCCCAAGTGGGAAGGCTATTTTCCCCAAAGTTTAGTTTTCTAATGATGTTGTTTTCCATGTTTTCTAATATAGAGTTTTGAAAAAGTTTACTCGCAAGTTTATTTTGCCAAGCTTTTTGTTTACTCATTTTCTAGGTTTACAAAAAGGTTTATTGCATAGAGTTTAAGATGCATTTTCCCCAAATTGTTCATCCAATAAAGTTTGCTCAAGAGCTTTAAAGTCTCTAAAATTTTATTTCCAGATAAAATAAATTTACCACAGTGATATATATATATATATATATAATAAAATACTCATAAGAATTTAATTTTTATACATTATTGAAATAGGGTAAAGAGATATCATAGAGCCGAACTGGAATACAATACAAAGATGTTTTTTTCTTGTTTCAAATTATGATGGATTAAAAGAGGGGCGAATATAAATATCATCTAGAGAAGAATTTAAATCAAAGAAATGCCAAGAGAAGGCGCAGGGCATCGGGCCAAGCGACGCCCGTGGATGCCACAGTTCGCAAGCCCTGCAGCCTACGACCTATGGTGGCCGCAGGAGCCATAGGGGGTGGGGCTCCGCCACCCCCACATGCCCAAGGGATCTATGGGGGGGGGACGAGGGTCCTTGACCTCCGCGCCCCTGCACGCATACAGAGCGCGGGCCGTAGGAACAAAAATCAATCCTAAAACTTTTACTTGTTTTTCAATCACTCAAACCCTAACGAAATTTGATATGAAAGCTTTGCTTTATGTAAGATAACTTTAATCTTTAATAACTATAAAACATAATCTATATATATATATATAATTTAATTTTACAATCTCTGTATTTTTAAAATATAAATAAACAGAGAACAATAAATAAATAAAACAACATTCTAATAACTTTCTCAAATCTTTATATATATTTATATTTCTATATATATATACATAATATGTTCTTTTACTAAGAATCAAATAATTCTATTCTTCAGCTAAGCAAGAGTATATAAGAAGGAACTATATTTTTTTTGTCTTATAACATATAATAGCCATTTTTTTTAAACATCAACAAAGACATGAGTTATTTTTCCTTTCCTTCATAACCAAATTATTCAATATTTCACATAGAAGAAGGGAGAGAGAGAGAAAGAGATTTACTACTTATATCTTATTTTCCACTAGAACAAGATAACAAAATACATAATGCTATAACATTTTATTCACCAAATGATTTAAATACATTTTCAAAAGAATCTAATACAACCATAGGAAACTCCCAATAGAGAGTTTTACTCTCTCATACCCCCAAACCCTTACAAGGATTAAATGAGCCAAGGCTTTTACATTGCCTTACATTTTACAAAAATCCCAAAACACTCATTCACTTCATGAACCTTTTCCCAAGCTCTTCTCCAAGAGACAAACCTGCAATACAATAAAAATCTTCCCAAGGCTAAGGGAAGCTCACCTCCCAACCATTAGCCTGCAAGCAAGCCACCCTGAGCTAGGAGACCCACAATATAACCGGGTTCATACTCACACAAAGGGGTTTCAAAAACACACACACACACACTCAAATGAATACACAATAACACCCAAGGAGACTCAAGAAACTACATCCATATAACACGGATTTTAAGGGAGACAGAGTGGACTCACTCAACTCAAGGGGAAAACCAAACCAACCAAAGTACCCAAAAACTCATAACATCCAAATATCATAGCCTCTTTCTATCAAACCACTTATAACTTCAAATAATATCAAGACACTCTTGCCATACACAAAACTATCAAATCTTCCCATAAACAAGGCCATAGCAATCAAAACTCCTTTACATGGAGGGGTTTTCCTTGAGGAGGTTCTCTCCTCTCTTACCCAACACATGGTGAGGTCTCTCACATGGAGAGCTCACTACAACAACCCTTAACCTCACTACAACAACCCTTAACCTATTACAACATCAAGAAATTTACAAGAAACAAAATCATATCATAACTACATGCCAAGATACAAAAATAATCAAGAATAATATGGACTTGAAGCCTTGAGAGCCTACCTCTCAAGCCTCAAGTGATGAAGGTTGTTGGTGAAGACCTCCAAGAGCCTAACTCCAGGATCCTTGCATAATTCTTTTTCTCCAAGACTAAGCTCCTTCCCAAAATCAATAACCAAAACCAAAAAGAAAGAACCCTTCTCACCTCAACAAGAGGGAGATAAACAAGGTTTTAAAACCCTTCCCAATGAATGAGGAGGTGACACTTGTCACCTTCTCATTCATTATCACAAGCACAACTTCCCACAAGTGCTCTCACACATGTGTGACATATGAAGGATTAGGGAGGTGACACTTGTCAACCTCCCATTCCTTCTCTAAGGTACATCTCCCCATATTTCTCCTCACACAAGTGTGAGGCATGGGGAAGAGGGAAGTACTTGGGGTTCTTTTCCCAAGGGTTCTTACATTGTGTGCTCACACATGTGAGACCCTTGGGATTCCCCCAAGCCCACTCAAGAACCTTGGGTTGTGAGATTAAATGAGACAAGCCACCCAATCCTTAACCCAAAACCCTAATCTCACCACCTAACTCCTAGGGTTAAAAAGAGGGGTCAAATTGTTGAACACCCAGAATACTGAGAGGGGGGGTGAATCAATAGTCCTTTAAACCATTCAAACATTGAACATCCAATTCTTGTAGCATAATTACTTGCAGTAAATAAAATGAAACATGAAAACATGTAACAATCACACATAACACATGAAAACTATGATTTTTTCGTAGAAAACCCAAAATGGGAAAAACCACGGTGAGGATTAGCTCATAATATATTATGATAAATAAATCGGTTAAGGTTGATACAATTGGTGGACTCATTGTCTAAGAATGCTCACTGCATGTGGCTCACTGCCAAAGGACTCACTATCCTAAATGAAAGAGAAAGATGTGGCTCACTACCAAAAATTGAACTGTTACAATTGCATCTAACATATGCATGGAGTATAGTTCCAATGAAGCTCAAGTTATAGTACAATACTCAGCACATTGTTCTGAGATACCACATTGCTCTTCATTCACTCAATTCACATCTATAGGATATTTATCGCACCATATAGATACACGCCCCAAAACATTGAAAATAATCCTGTTTAAATATCCGCTTCACTCACAACATCAATTAGGTTGGCCTGATTGAATGTAACATGCAAAACATGCCATATAGGACTTATCTACCCCAAACTTTCACTCGCACACTTCATTCCAAGATTCAAATTTTGAAACAAATTGAAATAGGTCGGCATGGACCTAAAATAGCTCCCACTTAACTCCACATAGCTTATTTACCCTCCACATAACTTCACATTTAATAGGTCGGCACCACGGAAGACCTAATACAAAAACCCTTTAACTGTAGATCCATAAACTGACCCAAATAACTTCAATCAACATAAAAACTAGAATTCAGTATTTATTCACATATGCTAATATCTCCTTAAAACCACAAAGTCAAAAACCAAACCACAGAGGAATGCAGACTCTCCTACACACTTGCTCTAAACTGGAAACACCTTTATTTTGTCAAGTTGAACTTCTGTTACTCATAACTTTCAAACCATACATCAAAATAAGATAAAATTCTAGATTTATAAGCTTTTAACAACCAACAACATCCTAGAACCGTAGAGAAAAATATTCAATAGAGAAAAAATGCAGAACAAAATACCAGATGCTCTATAACTTAGAAATAATAGAGTTGACAGCTAATTTTCATCATAAGTTCTTTGCCAAAACAAACCTTCTTGCAAATTTGCCTTCTACTAAGGATCATGATCATCTTAAGGAAAAGAGGATCAAACCCTCTTGCAAATTTATCAATCAAACTAATCTGTACAACTTATGTTTGGTTGTCACTTGTTGGATCATCTGCACAACTATTTCCTTATTTCTGGTTATCACTTACCGGATCACTATACTTTGATCCTTTGTTGTCATTGACTCTGTCCTATGATGTTACTAATTTTAACCTTTGTTGCTATTCTCTGGACCATTGTATCTTTACTCTTTGAAGCCAACACTGACAACATTGCAATCTTAGTTGCCATCAATGACAACACTGCTTAACATCATGCTTAACACTTTCTACACCATCATGCTTATATTTCCAACAATCTCCCCCTTTGGCATTGATGGCAACATAGCCAAAACTTCTCCCCAAAATATGCTTCCCCTTTGACATCAATGACAAAGGGTGTAGAAAGAAAACTTTGCATCAGATTCCCCCTACCTAGTATATAAGTGTATATGCAAATTGAATTGACTCCCCCTTAATGTCTTATTTCTATACACCTAGCTATCAGAATTGTTTCCTTCTAACCTTCTGCATATATATACAAGAAATCAGAAAATGAAAAACTTACTGATTTGTGGGAAAGATGTCTTTATAGATATTCTTCAATTGAATTATTGTTGAGTCTCATTGCACCTTTGCATAGTTTAATATCTGTATATGTTCTTTAGTTTGTATGAGTAATTCTTCTGCTTTATATACTGTTGCAGGGGCCTCAATCATCTTCCCAACATTTTCAGCCTCTCTTAACAGACCAATCAGAGAAGCAATCTTAAAACTAACTATCTCTCTCGGTTGACTCATTTGTTCTTTTATAGACTCCTTTTGACTTTGCAATTTCTTTATTATGGCATGAGTCTTTTCTATTTCTGCTCTTAAATCTCCATTTATGTCTTTCAAGGGATCATATGTTCTGGAGATTTTTACCAATTGCATCTCAAGGCCTTTAATTTTATCTTTCATTTCCTTAGTAGTTATGGGCCAGGATAAACAAACTAATATAATGCATTGGCATCACTTATAGCATTATGAATATTCTTTACACTGTTATCTAACAAAATGTGTGCCTTGGACCACCTATCTGTCAATTCTATTAGCCTTTGATTATCAAATTCTTCCCTGACCTTCTTCTCCATTGCTTTCTCAAAAGATTCAAAGTGACTATTTACAAACTCCAGTAGTTTTATCATTTGAAGTGGAGGAGATAGAGAGACATCTCTCTTAATATCAGACACTAACTTCTCAAAAACTTTCACGACTTTGTCCATAAGCTCATTACCTACTATGTGGGGCTGCAAATTTCTTCCTGAGTAGTTGCCTGAAAGATTGTTCCTAGTTGAAGTTTTTACAATAGAGAAATGCTGGATAAATTAATCTGTCCATCTAAGGATGGTACTTGAGGCAATTGCACTGAAGACATGATTTGTGATTGTCTTTGCTTTTCCAAAAATTCTTTGATGGATTCTAATGGAGAGACTCCAGAGTATTCACCAACCTTATCCTTTTTCTCTTCATCAAATATCAATTGAGAGTCTAGAGTTTCCAAAGGATGATTTCCATCATGTGCTTCCACTTCATCATCATTCACCAAAACAGAGGTATTGTCCACAGTGTTATTAGCTTGGTCTGTACTAGCCTCATTTTGTTTTTTTTCTTCAACTGTCATGTCTTCTGATGGCTCTCTCATCTCTTCAACATTCTCTATATTCTCTGGAAGAGTAGGAGAGTTAGTAGCAACATTTACTATATTTATTTCAACCTTTGTTTCCCTCTTTTTTTTTGGAGACTTATTTTCATCTGCATGCTCAAGCTAAGCATTAGTTTTCTGAGAAGCTTTCTGAGGAGTGTTGTCTTTGGCAGTTCCTTCCTCTTCTTTTCCTTCATGGATCATACCCAACCTTCGTGCCAAGTCAGTAATCTTGTCTATAGCTTCCTTCTGTAGTCTGTCAGAGTCATCTTTGTCTTTACTCATGAGAATGTTTATTCTCTACTTTGTTCTCAATTCTTTTGAGTACAACTTGTCTAATGTGGCCTTATTCTCTTTTGTCAAAGAAATATTAATACTCTTCAAAGAAAATTCTTTTATTTTCCCTTCTTCCTCAAACACTTCTCTTCTTCTATCTATCAAAAATTTCCACACTTCCATAGGAACTTGACTAGCAATATCTTTCATATCAACTTCATATATTATGATATACTTTATAATGGTCTCAATTATAGTGGCCTTTTCTACATCATTAGCTTCACTATACAAATTGACAGTACCTGTTCAAGCATCATGCTGCGCAATATTTGCCAATAGAGCATCTAGTCTCATTGGAGAGTGAGGACTTACCAATTTTAGTGGTTCCTCCATTTGACTTTCAACCAGAGGCTCTTTGCTTGACTCTCCTTTCTTCTTTTTCTTCATATGCTCAACAAATTTCTTCTTTTCTTCCTCAATGTCTTATTCACTTTTAAATTCTATAATCTAAGTCTTTCTTCTCTTGTCACCTACTTCACTTTGTGAATCATCTTTTGTCCCCTTCTGGACCAGTTTAGGTTTTGCCTTTTTTGCTTCTTCCATACTTGTACCAACATCCTTCTTCCTAATTGCCTTTATTTTAACTATTTTCTTGGCAGGGGTGGTAGAAGCATCTTCAGTGGATGTTTTCTTCTTTTCAGTCTTAGAAGCTTGAGCTATTGGAGGAGTTCTCTCCTTTATCGGAGCAAGTTTTCTCTTCTCACTAGTTGTGGGCACAGTCTCGAAGGACTTTTGGAGGACATGAGGGGTGGTACTAGTTCTACCAGATCTTCTTGATGCTCCTGTACTCGTTGCAGCACTAGATTCTTCTTTAGCTCTTGCTCTTTCCCTTACTTGTTGCACTTGCTCTTTTGATATACCTATACTTTCGGCATACTCATCAACCATCTTTTGAATTTTATTTTGATTTGGGGCTTTGACTATTCCATATGTATTTTCAAAGATTTCTCTTTGTATGTCCCAAATCTTTCTTTGTTGGGATCCTTAGAGCTTTTCACTAGTATATCTACTAGACCAGTTACTTGGTCCGAAGGCACCTCATAACCAAGTTTTGATATCAACACAGACCTAGGCTCTACAAGCTCCATTATGCATGCATCTTTTGTTACTAAAAAGGTAATGTCATTCTGATGCTTCTCTACCAGATTTCTTGGTATTCTCTCTCTTGCCTACATTTTCTCCTGAAAATATTTGAAGAAACCCAAAAGGGATTTCTTTTGAGCCTCTGCATCACCCAAGCCAAACAAGTAGTCCTTGATCTAATGGGAAACAGGTCTATCTCATAACCATATCACATTTTTGGTTCTGGGGACTTCATTCAAAAAGTAGAACATCAAACATATGATTAGAGTGCCAAACTTGAAGAGATATTTAGAGTCTTTTGTATTTTCCAAATTCTCCATTAGTTACTGTAACGTCAGAAAATGTCCCCTTGGGGGCTTTTCCCTCATAAGGTTTAGCTCCCGGGTCTTTAGAGTGCATTTAGGATATTTTAGTACATATTTTAGCATCCTGATGGTATGAGGCCTAAGTCCCATGGCAAATAGGACCTAGGAGGACCCTTTGAGTTGTACCCTACCTAAAATTGGGGGGAGGACTTGGGTGCCCGCACCCTAGTCCTACCCTATTTTGAGGCAGCCCCAATTTTTGGGTGTCGGTTAGTGACCGTTATTAGGTCCCTTTGCTGACACAGTAAGTTTGAATTTCAAATATCTTGGCAGGAGTGCTTGTAGATGCATATATAAGCATGTGTAAGCATTCCATTTAAAAACTAGACTTCAATTAGATGATTACTATTAAACTATTGTGTTCTCAAGGTGATTCAAGGCTTTCTATTGTGTTGCAAGAACAGATTTGTATGTTTTGTGTGTTGATATTTGCATATTTGAGCTTCAATCTCCTCATGGCATGAAGAGCATCTTCCTCCATGAGAGCTTCACTACAAGGTGACATATCATTGTGTTTTTATCATTGATTCCTTTGGTTTTTGGCCTCTGCCTCACAAGGGCACGCCCTCTTTATCTGACAACGGTGTTCGAAGACTTAAGTGTCCTCCGGGCTTTGACTGAGGCAAACCTCTAACACCACAACCCCCAAACCAAGTCTTGTGATTGCAGGTTACAGGTGTTGCATCTGGAAAAAGTGGAGTTGCCAGAAGGCTTGACAGACATCAGGGATTTAGGATCTGAAGAAAAGTCAGACAAAGGAGCACTTCCAAGACTTGGGCGCTCGCTCCAGTGTCCTCCGTAGATAGATCTCGGGAAACAGAAGTTATAGGGCTGATCAATGTCGGAAGGAGATCCAGATTCCCTGAAAAAGTAGGTACCTTGGACTTGGGCGCCCACTCCAGTGTCCCTGACTGTTCTGCCTCGAAACCCCAAAAATAGGTATTTTGTGATTTGTTATTTTACTCTCGTCTGCAAGAGCTTTTTCTGTTATTCTTCAATTTGTTGTTGTATTTGCATAATTAGGGGTTTAATGGTTAATTGGACATAAGAGAAGGAAAAATTGATAATTAATTCCCTAATCCAAGTTTCCCTTCATTTGCAAGTGACCTAGGGTATGATAGTGCTCACCGCTCGACCCTAGATCCTTCAATGTTTAGTGGAAAGGAGGGTTTTAACATCTAAACAACAAAGATTAACAAAATCCAATTTTACCCTAAACAGTTGCAATCTCAATAATTCACACAAGTCAAAGTTTTCTCCATTTTCTATCATCTCATATGCCATGTTTATGGTGGTCCTAGACATAGAATTTTCCCTGTTAGAAAAGTAGAGCTTGTAGCCAATCATCATGGATGCATATTTTACAATAGGGTTCTTTATATCCTTAATAGTCAAAGCTCTTTTGTAATACTTAGCTCTTGTCTGCTCCATTAAAGCTTCATTCTTGATGGATTTAAGCATTGGAACAGGGTTGGTTGAGCACAGACTAGTTACAACCCTAATTACTTCTTTGTTAATCACATGTGGAGTATCTAGCCAGAAAAATTTATCCTGCATTTTGCTTAGAGTATATCTCACCCACTCATCTACATAGAAGAAAATAGGAAATTTGTTCCATACACCAAGATTCTTCTCTGTCAGGACTCCATACTCTGGTTTGAGCTCAAAGTCATCACCAGTAAGTTCATTAAACCAGACCTCATTCAACTTTATGTGGTTGTAGTCTTCCATCTTGACATGGATGTATGTGGACTAACATCCTTAGTATGCAATACTCCATATGGGATATGCAAGAATGCACCTTCTGGATCATCATTCATGGATTTATTAGGATGCCTCTTGAATTTAGGTCATGGACACTCAGAGACCTCAATTACTTATGGTATAGTCATTGCAAATGAATTCAAAAACTTCAATGCAAGGTTCATAGTGAAATGTGGTAAATCAAAAAATACCTTTTCTTCGCTTGCCGCACTAGGGTTTGAAGGCACTGAATCTTGGGATGCTTTGATCTCTTTTTCATTGCACTGCTCAACTCCTTCTCGCTTGAAAGTTTGATTACAAAATGAATTTTGATCAAGTGTAATCGATTATAACCTCTTTTTCCTTAACCTAATTCACCATAAATGTTTTATATGATAAAGTTGTCAAACCTTTATCTGTATATACAGTCAACTTCAAATGCTCCGCAATCTTCCGCATTATGAGATTTTCTACTAGAGTTTTCTTTAATAGTTCAATCATGTTGACTTGCACCATATATCCTCGTGTTGAAGCATCAACATCTTTTCTTTGGCAGGGGATCAAATATTTTCATTAAAGTTCCCCCTAAGCCAAAGCTCTCAACTTAGTTTCCGGAAAAAACTTCTGCATCAGATGTAACTTCATATATCTCCTTAACCTCTGTTACATCCTTCTTTATCCAAATCCTATTCATTTCCTTCTTGGTCTCTACCGAATCAACCTTTTGTACTGATTTGTTCTTCTCTATGGATTATCTTTCTTCATGTTTCTGCTTCTGCAAAACATAGAAATGTGTTAAGGTCTATTGCAATTGTAGCATACAACATTCTTCAGACTAGTATTCCTTTCATTCATTTTGGATATGCATTGATTAACTTTATGTCCAAATCCATTGCATGAATAATAGTAACCTTTGAAAGATTGAACCATTCTATCATTATTATAACCATTCCTTATTTGAATTCTACACTCACTAGCTCTATGACCAACCTTTTTGCATGTAAAACATTGACCAGAGAAAGATGGAGCATTCTGATTCATTCTTCTTGTACATTGTATTACCTTGTATCCAAATTTATTACAAGAATGACAAAAACCATTGAAAGATGGGTACCTTTGTGCATTTGGTTGTCTGATTGGTGGTCTTCTAGCTTTATTTCTTTGATTCTGGAGCTATTTGCCATTGTTCTTCTTATTTTTAGTATTTGATGTCTGACCTGATTTTGATCTTTCACCCTTTTCAAATCCTAAACCTTCTTTATCATTACGACCTTTTTGATTTGCAATTATTTCATCAAGCTTTGCAGTACTCATCTTGAATGTATCTTCATGACTCCTTGCTTTCTCCAGATCAGATTTTAGATTCACAACCTCTTGTTCAAGTCTTGTACATTCTTCAAATTTGCTTTTCACAACTGCATTAAGACATTCCTCAATTCTTTTCTTTTCTTCAACTTGTACTTTTAGACCGATGATGGTTTCATTTGCTTGCCCCAATTGTTCACTAACCTCCCTGTGCTTTTCTCTGAACTTCTTGATTTGCTCTTTCAATTTCTCGATGTATTCATTTGCTTCCTCAATATTTTCTTTCAGATCTTTGTTTTCATTTTCAATTCTTTCAAGATCTTCAAGGGCAGCATTGAGTTCTCCTATCTTGTCAAGCATACCATCTTCTTCAGTGAAATTAACAATAGGGATCTCTTCTGGAGGAATAGGTAATCTTCTAGCAGCCATGTGTTCAACCTCCAAGATCTTCCTTAAGCAGTTAGGCTTCTTCCAAAGGATCTGGCTTTGATACCAATTGTTGAATACCTGGAATACTAAGAGGGGGGTGAATCAGTATTCCTTTAAACCATTCAAACATTGAACATCTAATTCTTTTAGCATATTACTTGCAGTAGATGAAATGAAACATGAAAACATGTAACAATCACACATAACACATGAACACCAAGATTTTTACATGGAAAACCCAAAACGAGAAAAACTATGGTGAGGATTAGCTCACAGTATCTTATGATAAAGCAACTGGTTAAGGTTGATACAATTGTGGACTCACTATCCAAGAATTCTCACTACATTTGGCTCACTGCCAAAGGACTCATTGTTCTAAATGAAAGAGAAAGAAGAGTTATGCCTCACTGCCAAAAATTGAACTGTTACAATTGCATATAAAATATGCATGGAGTATAGTTCCAGTGAAGCTCAAGTTATAGTACAATACTTAGCACACTGTTCTGAGATACCGCACTGCTCTCCATTCACTCAATTCACATCTATAGGCTCTTTGTTGCATCATATAGATCACATACACCCCAAAACACTAAAAACAATTCTTTTTAAATATCCGCTTCACTCACAACATCAATTAGGTCAGCCTGATTGAATGTAACATCCAAAACATGCCATATAGGACTTATCTACCCCAAACTTTCACTCACACACTTTGCACCAATATTCAAACTTTGAAATGAATTGAAATAGGTCAGCATGGACCTAAAATAGCTCCCACTTAACTCCGTACAACTTATTTACCCTTTTCATAACTTCACATTTAATAGGTCGGCACCACAGAAGACCTAATACAAAAACCCTTTAACTGTAGATCCATAAACTGACCCAAATAACTTCAATCAACATAAAAATTGGAATTCACTCTCTATTCACATCTGTTAATATCCCCTTAAAACTGCAAAGTCAAAAACCAAACTGCAGGGTCATTCCACAATAATGGGTTACACTTTTTGGCCAAAATTGACATTTAAATCGACATTTTGAACTATATCTTCACTTTCTAACACCTATAGCCGCTAAACTGTTAGGAATTTGAAGATGATGTGAACTAGTGATTTATGAGATTTTGTCTGTAGATTCTAAATATATATATTTTAAAAAATTTGGAGTTAAATTGTAAATTTTTTGCATCTCCTTTGATAACTAGTTTTTAATAGTAAACAACATTTTTTTAAAGTGATGTGTATTATGTCGCACATAACTTTTTTTCTACAAAGGATAAAATTCTGATTCTTTTGAATTTAGATTGGTAACACTGATATCTAGAGGATGCATTTGGTTTCATAAATTTGTTGAATCTTTTTAAATTAAGTTTTGAAGTCAAAACAATTATAATTTAGACATAGGCGTATTCTGTCCAACATAACTTTTTTTGTATGTATCAGAATTCAATTTTTTTTGTTGTTGGAATAAGGACATCATTACCTAGAGGACATGTATTTTTTAGAATTTTTTTCTTTATTTTCCTATTTTTTCATGTGTGAAACAAAGACCTTGATGTTCATTGAAAAACCTAGATTCACAAGAAATAAAAAATAAATATATAATCAAATTAAATATATTTAAAATTATACTTTTTGGGAAGCTTATAATAAGGACTACATACTTACAAAATATAAATTTTAAATGAATTCATTTGATCCCCCAAAAGGTAAATCAAAAGTGGTTTTTTATCAGCATTTTGATAAGTGTAGAGGAGACTCCATTATAAGTATGGTTTAAAACTAGCGGGGTTCTATCCAAGAGGGTTTGAATCTAAGGGGGTTTGATCAAACTCTCTTCAATTAAAATCCTTTAAATGGAACCTTTCAAGGCTTAAATCATTATATTTTCTAAAAATATGTGATTTCAACAAAAATTAGGATGTCCCAGAAAGTGTAACCTGTTATTGTGGCAGCACCCCACGGAGGAATGTGAACTCTTTTACACACCTACTCCGAACTGGAAACAACTTTATTCTGTCAAGCCAAACTTCTGTTATTCATAACTTTCAAACCATACATCAAAATCAGACAAAATTTTGGATTTAGAATCTTTTAACAACCAACAACAACATACTAGAACTGTAGAGAAAAATATTCAACAGTGGAGAAATGCGGACCAAAATACTGGATGCTCTGTAACTCAAAAATACCAGAGTTGACACTTAGCTAATTTTCATGATAAGTTCTTTTCCGGAAGAAAATTTCTTGCAAATTTATCTTCTACTAAGGATTAGGATCATATTAAGGAAAAGAGGATCAAACCCTCTTACATATTTATCAATAAAACTAATCTACACAACTTATGCCTGGTTGTCAATTACTGAATCATCTGCACAACTATTCCCTTATGTCTGGTTATCACTTACTGGATCACTATACCTTTATTCTTTGATGTCACTGACTCTGTCCTGTGATGTTATCGACTTTAACCTTTATTGCTATTCTCTAGACCACTATATCTTTACTCTTTGAAGCCAACACTGACAACATTACAAGCTTAGTTGCCATCAGACTTTGTTGCCATCAATGACAACACTGCTTAACATCATGCTTATCACTTTCTACACCATCATGGTTATATTGCCAACATAAATATGAGTTAAAAATAATGATTTGATGTCTACAAGGTACCTAACCCATAGGTACTTGATCTAGGCCCCTTAAACACATGAAATTAACCTTAAAAAGCTCAAAAAACATCAATTAAAAAGCCCATAAACTTTATGAACGAAAATGACAATTGGATGACACTCAGCATCCACTCAACCTAAGTCAACCTTAGGAGACTCAAATTAAAAATCAAAATTAAGACTAAACACATTACATTCATTCTCAAACACAATTAACCTTAGTCCACTTTAGGGACTAGGTTTGTTTTACATGGATAATTGCTCAAGGTTATATGTATAACCTCCAGTTTTCATTAGCCATGGAAAATACGTGCACACTACACAAACACATCAATAGCCCAAGGTATATCATAACCAAAGCAATTAAATTACGCACACATATGATCACACAAGTTCATACCTTCTCAAATATAACACATCATAAATTCACTTGATTCTCAAATCAATTATATTTTCAATTACATACTCAAGATCATGCAATCATAAATCACATAGTATTTCATCAACACAATTATCTCAATAAACCATTTCAATTGCATCAAGTATAATAACACATTCAACATCATAGAAGCAAAATATAATCTAGCATGTAAAGATATAGCATCATCATAATATAACTTGTAGACACTTAAAAATATCCTGGGCCTGCGAACGACGTTTTCACACATAATTCATCTAAATTTCATGTTCTGCCATTAATTAAATTATTTAATTAATCTATTTCCTCTTACGCTTTTAATTAAATAAATTTTATTTATTTAATTATTTAAGCTATCTTCTTCTAAATTCCTCTATAATTAAATAATTTAATTATTATTTAACCAAACACCCATATTCCCCTTCTAATTTAAATAAATACCCATTTATTTAAATCACCAACCTTACCCTAATTAAATAAGCCCCCCACTTATTTAATTAAATTCCCTCTACATTACCCATTCCTCACAAAAAAATTAAATAAATTACCACAATTTATTTAATTTTAAAACATCTCCCACCTCACCATTTCCTCTAATTTAAAAACATCTTTTGTCTTCTTGTGGCTGGGAAACCCTAACCATTCTCAACCCTTGATCTTCCCTCAAAGTCAACTCTCCATCTTAGCCCTCCATTCACATTTCCTCTTCTATAAAACAACTCTTACCCTCTCATTTTCATCTCACCACTTCTGAATTTGACTTCTGTCATTGTCAACTATTGAGCTCCCATCCCATTTGCAGACTTGCAAGTCTGAGTGCATTAGAATAGCTAGGTTAGATAGCAGCAATGGAGGAAATGCATTAGTCATCCTAGGGTATCTTGTTTTCATGCTTAGGTGATTAGATTTTAGGTTGTTTAAGGGCTCTATTGCATGGTTAAGTTTTGAATTTACTATTTGTAGGGTTGGAGTAGTGTTTTTTCCTAACTACAACTAGTGAACCCGACGTGAACGACCGTACAGTTTGCAAATTTAGGGTTTTAAATTTTACAGGTCTGTGCGATGCATAAGTTGATCAGTGTTACGCTTGCGCTTCTTCGTGGGATGCTTGAGTCGTATGGGGTGATGCATCCACCAAGTCTGAAACACATAAGATGGATTCTGCGACACCTGCGACTGTGTCTAGGGCACAACTTTGTCATTTTGTTATTTTGAACCTAACCCAGTTCATCTTGCAGGATTCTGACTTGTTTCTGATGCTCTATGTGTTTGGCTAATCCTCTGGTTTATGCTACTTATTTCATTTGGATTGTTAAGAGCATTAGGGTTTCATACTTCAAGGGTTTTACATCTAGGGTTTATTAAGGGTTTGGCATATTTGGGTTTATCATGTTAATGTCTGAAAGCTTACTATCTTTCTAGCATTTAGGAAGCAACCTCATAGCCCTAGGGTTCAATTTTTTTTAATCTCTGAAACATGTTTTTATTACCTGTTAGGGTTTTTCCTGTTGAAATTGTGTTTGTAGATTTCTGTGCGATGCTTGTGCAGAATAGTAAGACACTTGAGCAAGTTTATGTGATGCTTAAGCTGAAATGCATGCACATATCAGTGTGATGCAGTCACCTTTCTATGTGACGCGGTTGCAATCCTGTGAGACGCTTGTGCTGCACCACCTGCGCAACTCAATACGACGTTTCTGTTGTTCTCTGCATCGCTTACGCCATTTTCTATTAACATTTTTGCTTGCAGGGACTGTACGACGCCTAGGCGACCCTATACGACGCTTTGGCCTTTTTCTGTGATGCATGCAGCTGGAATTGAAAAACAAAGGGTTTTCTATAATTTTTTGCATTTGGGTTTTTCTATTTTTGTAGCCAGCTTAGGGTTTTTTCTCTATTACTGATATCTGTTGACAGATTGTGGCATTGGAGGGAAATCTTGACTCAAATCACTAACTTGTTTTTTTAGGGTTTATTTCACTTCATTCATGTGTGGTTAACTTAGAAACATTTTTCTCAATTTGGGTTAAAAAGAACACAACTTTGTTTGCCATTCACACTCATTTGGGATTAAAATAAACCTCATCCATTTGGATAAAAAGAACCACAACTCTGCATTGTTCACATTTCATGGGATAAAAAGAACAACAATTTTGCATTCTCACATATTTGGCTAAAACGAACCACAAATCTTTCATTTTCTCACTCATTTGGCCTAAAATAAACTTGCATCTACAACCATTTAAAAAGATAAAAAAAAGGACTACATCATTGCTTGCTATGTTTGGTGATTTTTGTTAGGGTTGTGGAAAGGAATATGCTCTTCCCTTGCACCATTGGTGATCTTGGGAATCAAAAAGCCCTCCACATCACTTACATAAAATCACACCACACTTAAGAAAAAGATAAATTCAAAAGAATTCCCATGCGAGTGTGACTAAGTAAATGTGTATGCTCTCCCCTCGCGTCTTAGCACGAACTTGGGGATCAAAAACATTTACTTGTGTTGCTTTTGTTAACCTTTAGAGGGCTTGCCACCCCACTTCAAAAGGTGGGAATGACCCAAGCGATAACAAGCTAAAGCTAAGCTCTTTTGAACCGCTATATAAAAAACGTGTTTGTGACAAAAGTCATAAACAACAGGTGTTGTTATGTCATATCGACAAATGTCTCCCTCAGTACCCCTTGTGGTGCGTGAAAACCTGTAGAGTGTAACATTTGTAGTCTAGGAGGCCTCCTAATTGGAGTGAATTGCCACACATATGGCCACCTAAACGAATGCACTTACTAAGAACCTTGTGCTAGTAACCAAAATCCCTCTACTTGCTGACGCAGGGGGTCAGAAGATAGACCTCTGGAGCCGTCCCACACTCTCGTAGTTTAAAGTAGAGATAACAAATTTCTTGAGATCTTCAGGTCTTGAGGAGTTTGAAGATTGGTGTGCCCAAGAAGTGAGTGCCGTGTAGGGGGGAGCTAGTGCCACCAAGCTTCTAGGTTATCCGCTTTAAATAAGTGCGACTGGAGAAATCCAAGTGGGAACTCAACAAGTATTGTTCTTGCCTAGCCTAGGGTTGCACTTGTTTTCTAAAGTGATTTCAAAAAAATTTCACAAAGATGTCAAACGAACAAGAGACATGCCAAAAAAATTGACTGCTAAGTGTTTTCATAACTGACATGCTTTCTGATTTTTAGCAAAACCATCAAACAGACTTAGAAAAACTAATTTTTAGGCCTGCTAAAACTATAAGATGCATCTGCTGAACAGTACAATGGATGGGAAACTTTCTGTAACCCATAGCACAGAGTAAAATGCATCTACTGAATAGAGAAATGCATAAGAAGCCTTTTGAAACACATAAGAAACTATGAAATGCATGCGCCTGACTCTGCAATGCCTCTGTACATTTCTACAACGCATGTGCCCGCAAACAAATTGGAAATCTTAGGGTTTCCATAGAAACACCATTCTCCCAACCAAGATTCAACTGCAACCATATCAGATACATTTCAGACCGGCTAGTTCTTCATCCCTTAGGATCCATTTGCAAATCATTTCATCCTCTTAGGATTTAGTTGCATATACAAGCCCATTTAGGATTAGACTTCATTCTCAATATTTACCATATCATTTAGGCTACCTTAAAACCTTAGGATTTCAGCCTTAGACATCAATAGAGGATTCCAAAAAATAAATCTTCCTAAGTTGAAACATAAGGAGAAACTGTCGAAGTGTGACTACCTCACAAGTACAAAGTTGGGCTAAAAGACCTTGGCATCATTCTCATTCAATTGATCATTTGGACCTAATACTCACTTGACTAGTTTAGGTCCATCTTCCAAAAGTGAATTCTCATACTCACGAGATCACTTTAATCAAATCATTCCTCTCACATCAAAATTCCAAGGTCTTGCTAAAACCAATTAGTACTTTGAAAGTCATTAGTAGACAATAGTATTCTATTGGAGCTAAACTTTGTGAAGATTAAAAAATCATTAGCCTCTACTATAGTCTTGGGCATAATTCCCTTAGATAATTGCATCTCCATAGTTGCCTCCCCACAAAATATTTCAAGAAAATACCAAAAAAACATATTTCCATTCCTATTTTGCATAAAGCACTTAGACCACATCCATTAGCATACACTCATTTTCAACCTTAGAAAAGACCAAAAATATCCTTGCATTTCCATCCTTAGTGTAGTTAGGTACCATTAGGACATTGCATAGTGCACCTTGCATTATTAGTTTATCCAAAATATACCAAAAACATAACATAGAAACATTTGCATTCCCATCCTTAGGATAAGATCATTTTCCTACCGTTCATAAACTAGCAAGTTCTTTTATGATTGAAACACAATTGCAAAGGAAAAGGAAGGGAGAAGAAACCTTAGAACAATCCCAAGATCCTCACACTAACACAATGAGATTTGACACCCCCTCCAATGAACAACCCAACCAAAACACGGGGAACCCCTTTGACAATCTCTTCTTGCAAGATGACGAACCCGGGGTTACACTAGAAGTCCTTGAAGCCGCATCACAAGACCCTAGAGTATTGAGGATCCTAGATGAAATGATTGTCGTAGACCCACAAAGCTACCTTGTACGCCTCTTGCAAAATGGAACCAAACTTCCCGAAGGTGTTGACATAAATAAGCTCATAGTAAGACCCACTAATGCTATCATGGCAGGCCAAGGCTATGCCTCATCCTCTAATAATCTTACAAATCAAACCCAAGAACATGTTAACATACCTCTAGGGAAAACCTCACATGAATCCATCATGGTAAACATACCTTCCCCTTTCGAGGATAATAACACAAATGTCATGACCCACACATCAAATCCCTTCATTTTCTTGACAAATCCTCAATGTCAAGCTAAGAGAACACGAAGGATACACATTGTGACCTCGCAAGCCCGAACCCAAGGAGTTAATACCATGTCAAACACAAACACGAACTTTGGGTCCAACTGCAATACCAACATGAACAATCTCAATGCCAACCCCCTCAACCAACATAATAATGTAACTAGCCAAAGTTTGGGTGCATCCTATGTCAACTCGAACCCCATAGACCCACTTGGAATTAACAATAATGTGACTAATGCCTCTTATATCGATCCCATCCAACAACAAGTGGATCCTAACATTTCATTTCAAAACCTCAACACCACAAGTATGCCATACCATTATCGATACATCAACCCTAACGTATCCTTCACAATCAACAACCAAAACCAAAACACGATACCATTACACACTCACTACACCACAAACACCAACACCAACCCACTTGTTGGCAACATGGGAACTTATAACATGACAAATCCCTACTTAGACATGGTCGCAAACACCGCTAACACATCCATCGAAGCCCTCACCCAAGAGTTGGACAAACTAAAACATCAATTCTCAAGCTTACAAGTCTTGGGGACAAAGAAATCATACTCTATGGAGGACTTATGCCCGTATCCATTTGACAAAAGCATTTACATGCCTCCTTTCCCCCCGAATTTCATCGCGCCAAACTTTAACAAATATAGGGGAAAGGGGAGTCTTGTTGAACATGTACGCGAGTTCCATACTGCTTGTCTCGAGCTCGCCTATGATCATACCTACTTGATGAGACTCTTCCCAAGGAGCCTTGCAGGACAAGCCCTTGAGTGGTTTGCACATCTCCTCATGGGGATATGAATATGGATTGAACTTGCAGACAAGTTCATATTGCACTTTTCCTACAACATAGAGATGGATGTAAACATCGCCACCTTGTGCCAAATGAGACAGGAGGATGGAGAAATCTTCATCTCTTTCTTTCAAAGGTGGAGGGGCCTAGCAAGTAAATGCCCTTGTCACATTCCCGAGAATCAACTAGTGCCCATCTTCGTAGAAAATCTCAACAAAGAGCTTATGTATCAATTGCAAATCCATTGTTGCACCTCCTTCAGAGAAGTGGTCGAGAAGGGAACAACCATCGAAAAAGCTCTTATTACCAAAGGCACAATAAAAATCTTTAATAAAAATCAAAATACCCAAAACATGCCCTACGACAAGAACAAGACTTGGGCTCGAAATAAGAACATCACCAATGATGGGGTGGTGGATGCCAAGGCATTAAGGGTTGGTCCCATTATCACGCTCCAACCACCTCCCGCAACAAACAACCAACAACATGTGCAACAACAACAACAACAACCACAACAACAACAATCAACAAACACAATTTAAAATAATCAAAGGAGACCACCTCCTAGGAATAACACCCCCTTGTTGGTCCCAAATTAGCAAAGGGTCTTCCACTTTGGATGCTCAAGTCAAACAGATTTGGCCAACAAAGACGGGAGGTTGTGTGAACTTGCCTCCCCTTCACTTCAGATTTTGCTGCACCTAGGGGGTATCCCTATAATAGAAGATTTAACTTTGACTTGCTCAAAACAAAAGATTTAACTTTTCAATATCAGGCAGAATGCTCTCATGTATGGACCAAGATGTGGAAGATAAATCACAAGGCTGGCAATGTTCTTGGACATATCTCACTGGTTGAAAATGAGAGCATGCAGGGTCCTAATCCTATTCCTAAAATCTAAAAGTTTCCAAATGATATTCTGATTTTTTTTATATGGTTGGCTGCAAAACTTGGGCTTTCAATCACAAACTCAATACAAACTCAGATCGGTGCTTATCTCAGGGCAACAGAGTCAAGATGACATATATGTGTGACTGCTTCTCATAAACTCAACATAGGATTCAAGTTTCAAGGGGTTTTACTGGCATTTGCCTTACAAACACCACCCAGGAAAGAGTATCCACTCAACTCTACTTACATGCATCACTGCTACAATACATTCTTCCCCACACTTAACCCAGAACAATTTAATCTATTCCTTGAATAGAAGTAGAGGATTAAGCATGCAATATGGTAAATCTATATTCCAGAACCTAAAATAACCCTTAGTTATCTGATTCAAAAGAAGAAATGCACACAGCCATCGAGATAGTTAACTAAACACATGCATTTTGTATTTCTCATTTAAAATAAACATGAAACTGAATAAAGTTTATGCAGAAATACCTCCAACACACAATACATTGACTTACAACACAAGAAAATGAAGCACCCAACAAAAAATGTATTTTATTTGCTTCTCCAAAATTTTCCAAATCTTCCAGCCAAAAGCAAAATGAGAGCCCAGCTCATTCTTTTATGTTCACAGTCAGTTGCCCTAGAAATTAATTGCATATGGAGGTAGGTGAGGTATTTTTTAACATTACAATTTCCCTCCAAAGTGTATTGGGAGTAAAATATTTATATTAAAAGAGGAGAGGAAAAGATAAATAAAATACACTTTAATTTTCGCCTTTTAATAAAATTTACATTTTTCTAATTTTCCCAATATGAACGACAGTGGCTCAAGACCCAATCCTTTGAACTGATGCATTATTCTGAGGCTTCTTTCTTCAGCTCCACAACTTCATTCAACCTCTGAGGAACAATACAGCAGCATCTGAATCCAATTTCGTGTCCATTAAATCACCTCTGGGTCGTTTTTGCCGAAAGAGAGGCATTCTTCATCATTCTGGGACTCAAAAATCAATTCAAACGGTCAAAAAACCTCCACCAGTGGACGAGAAATGGTCCAAGGATGAATTTCAGGTATATATCAACACATTTGAGTCAAAAAATGCCCTCAAAAATCACCCAAAAAGACAAAAACGTGACTGCACATCAAAATCCGCTTAGAGCAGTGAGAGAAACCGTAAAAAACACCATAAAATGAAGGATATCCGCCACGTGATGCTGCAGAATGGAGAGGGAGGCGTGATAAGCCCAACGATGGGCTTATCACCCCATCGCGGGGGTTGGGGGAAGGCTTCATTAAGGAGCTGCGATGGTGCGATGGGCCGTAGCATCGCATCCCATATTCCACTTATTAAACTTCAATAAAGTCTAAAACTTTATGAACTCCTCCTTTATTAAAAGTTTGACCTTTTTCCCTTATACGTAGAACTTTCAATATGCCCCCCTTCATAATTTAAAAATGCTCTTTAATATTAAATTTTATATATTGCATTTCTAAAATATTAAATCTTGCCATATATGAATTTCTCTCTCCAGGCAACTGGGGCCTTTTCATCGAGGGCAAACCGAGCGTCCGACAACCATGAAAATTTGCGTAGGCGCATAATCAATTATTTTAAGAAGACTCATTTTCTTAGATTTTGCTTTGCCAACTACATTCTAGTACTTGCTTTGTAAACTAGCCCACCAGGTGAGTTCGCCACAACTGAAATGCATTAAAATAATGCATCAAATGGTCTTTGATTTTGATGAAGTTGAAACTAGAGACATTTGAGACCAAATCGACAATTGGGTCATCCTTAGAATTGCAAAATTTGAAACTTTTCAGGCTGCCAAAATTATCCCGGTCGCAGTCAGAAAATGATTAATTACCCCATCAAAACTCATTCCAGGAGCATGAAATTGAGCAGGTGTGTTACCAAGTATACCAAGAAACTTTCCACCTACCAGATTTGGAAGATAATTCCTGAGTTGCAAAATTTTAATCGCTAAAGTTGGCCTTCGGGGTAGATCATGCATCCTGTCGCCCAAGCCTTTGTCGACATCTCGAAAGAATATTGGCACATCAAATTTAAAAATTTTGAGGGTGCCACCACCCTGATGCAATTATACGCCTTTGACAGGACCAATTGAATCAATTTTACAGAAGTTATTGCAAAACAACCTCATTCAATTGCCAGAAATTCAACAATACGACTCGACCTTTAAACCTCCCTCGTGGAATGATAATGACTTCTGGGATTACCATAGAATCAAATCTCATAAGACGTCAAATTGTTACAAATTGAAAAACATCATTCAAGACTTCATTGACAGAGGTGTTATAGGCGTATATCACTCAGCTAGTTCCTCCAACACTGATCATACCATCTTTACCGATCCATTGCAAAATCATGGATCACGAAAAGCCTCCACGTTAGGAACCAAACCACATGAGAGTGTCAACTACAATAATGTCGCTTATGACTATACCATCAATAGCATCGCGCGTATGATAACAACGTTTCCATGATTACCATCAAATCCTGTCCAGAGTGCGTCGTGACCACCCAAAAAACTAAGATAACACTGCAAAGCTCTCTCGCCAACCCTACCAATACATCCATTCCACAACCCAAAGGCCAATATAACCTTTTGGACCATCTAAAAAATACCCTAGCTCATATATCAATCTTTGAATTGCTCCGCCTTTTGCCCGAACATAAGGTCATTCTAGACAAAGCACTCCTAGAATCTTCCGTTCCCACTGATCTAAATGTTAACCAATTCTAGGTTATGGTGGGACACTTAGCCACTGTGAACAACGTGTCCTTCACAAATTGCGACTTACCTTCACACTACCCCAATCACACCGATCCTCTACACCTCAAAGTTTTCATAAATAAGCATAAAATCTGATGAGTCCTGGTAGATGGTGGAGCAGGATTGAACATCTATCCTTTAAAATTGGTAATGACACTGGGCTACTTTGAGGCTTGCATCGATCCAACCAAAAGAATCATCATCAAGGCATTTGACAATGTTGAGCGCTCTTCTAAGGGAGTCATCACGTTACCCGTAAGGGTTGGACCCGCCACACAGGACACCATATTCCATGTCTTGGATACTGAGTTATCATACAACCTCATCCTTGGCCGACCATGGATCCATGCCATAAAGGCCGTCCCTTCCACCTACCATCAATGCATCAAATTCCCCTATAATGACATGGAAATCACCATCCTCGGTGATCCCGATGCCTTTCAATATTGCAGCCACTTAAGAGAAGTACCCCAACATCAGGTGCCTGTAAACAGGGGAATCTCACCATTCACTTCATCCAATTATGTCGACCCATCCACATTATCCAAACCCACTACCACTTTCACTCCGTCGATCAACCCCAAAGTTCAAATCCAAGACAAAGGATGTGGTGAATACAAGATGGAAAGGTCATACTAGATTAGAAAATTGCCTGCATCACCCAAGTCTCGAGGAAAACCCAGCACTATTCCGCTGAAGCAAACTCTCTCAGTTGGTCCCACCACATTCACAAAGTGGGGCGAACTCAATAAAGAAGACGCCATTGAAGACATATCCACATGGCTCTATAAGGAAGAAGAAGAAGAGGTTGAACATATCAAATTGCCCGTAGAACACTATGGTAAAGGATATGAATTTGTCAAAAAACAAAGATATGACGGGCATAGTAGACTTGGACCCAATGGAAATGGATGAACCGAGCCTCTTCAGCCAACAATGCGGCCACACAATAAAGGGTTAGGATATACCTCAAAAAGAGACAGGGCTCCATGTACTAAGTTACTTCTAAGAGGGGAGACGAGTACTTCCAAAGAAGTCGAGACATCAAGGGATCTGCCCGAACCTGAACCCGAATCATCCACACCTTACCTCCCCGAAGGTGCCACATGGATTAGTATCTTTTGGGATCCTGATAACACCTCCATTTGCACCCTGACTCCCATGACCATAAGTTACCTGAGCACCGATGATGGCTTACCCTTAGTCCATCCCAAGCTAATCGATTGGGACCAACGAGATCCACCTAGCTTAGATTTATTCGAGAACGATGAAGCGATAGCTGAGTTCATGAGACTTTGTGAAGGTTTACCTCTTGGGGATCATAAAGTTGGTTACATCATGGACTTGGATGACTCTGCATACTTTGGATAATCCACTCCACCCTCTAGTCGCAAAAGTGAAAGCAAAAAAGAAAAAAATAGATCTCTGGGTGAAAATCGAAAGGCACCCTTAGATCACACAAAACTAAAAATAAAGGACGTATCTGAGGGTGAAAACCTCTCTGAGGTGCCCAAGGATAGAGGGTTGGAAGTGTTGCCTATCACACATGAAAAATTGCCACTGTTAGTAGAAACAACTGTTGAAACCAACCTCGACACCAAAGAAGCGCCCAAGATTATTCACTTTGCTGAGTCACTCACAGAAAAGGAAAAGCCTGAATTCAGAGATTTCTTCTTGGAATGACAAGTCAACTTCACCTGGTTGTATGCTGATATGCCTGGGCTTGACCCACAATTTGTCTTACATCACCTACCACTGCTACCAAATGCCAAACCAGTCAAGAAAAAACTACGCAAGATGCACCCACAGATCGCATTACTAGTAAAAGTGGAACTGAAAAAGCTCCTTGTTGTTGGCTTCATCAAGCCAATAGATTATCCAAAGTGGGTATCTAATCTTCTACTAGTCATGAAACCCAATGGCCAGATCAAAATATGTGAGGACTTTCGTGACTTGAACAAGGCATGTTCAAAAGATGATTTTCCATTACCAAACATAAACATCATAGTCGACTTGACAGTCAGATTCAAAATGCTCTCATTAATGGATAGCTTCTCAGGATATAATCAAATACGAATAGCACTAAAAAATCATCATAAAACAACTTTCACATGTCCTTGGGGCACATATTGTTGGATCGTCATGCCCTTCGGTCTCAAAAATGCAGGTACTACATACCAGAGGGCAATGACAACTATATTTCACGACTATATGCATACATGTATGGAAGATTATGTCGACAACGTGTTGGCCAAATTAGTCACCAGAAATTCTCATCTAGATGTGTTGGATAAAATCTTCAAACGACTGGAAGAATACAAAGTTAGATTAAATCCTAAGAAATGTGTGTTTGGCATCACATTAGGCAAATTGCTGGGCTGCATTGTTTCACACTGAGGAATAGAAGTCGACCCCACCAAAGTGAAAGCAATAATGGAAATGCCTCTGCCAACTACCCTTTAAAATTTGCACAACTTACAAGGAAAGTTACAATCCATCCAGAGGTTTATTGCACAACTCGCCGACAAATGTCAACCTTTTCAACACTTACTCCGCAAAGGGGTAACATTTGTGTGGACAAAACATTGCCAAGAAGCCTTTCAAAAGGTTAAAGACTATTTGCTATCACCACCAGTCCTCAGGCCATTGATACCAGGAAAGCCCCTTTTATTGTACATATCAACCACCAATTCAGCATTGGGGCATTATTGGCACAAAATGATGAGAAAGGAAAGGAAAGGGCGATCTATTACATCAGCCGAACCTTAGCAGGATATGAGCTAAACTACAGTCCTATCGAATGCACCTGCCTTGTCGTAGTTTTTGCTACCCAAAAGTTGTGACATTACATGTTGAATCATAAGACAAAGCTGGTTGCTACGATTGACCCACTAAAATACTTACTCAATAAAGCAGCTCTGATAGGACGATTGGCCAAATGGGTTATGGTATTGAGTGAATTTGATATAGAATATGTCGACCGAAAAGCAATCAAAGGACAAGTGATTGCAAACCAGCTTGCAAAAGCACCTACACCGGCAGATCATCTGATGGTCGTCGATTTCCCTGATGAATCAATATTCACAGTAGATGTACCCAAAATCTGGACACTATTCTTTGATGGCTCATGTACAAATCACGGTTCAGGCGCGGGTATTTTGTTTATCACTCCTCAAGGTGATGCCATCCCCAAGGCATTTTGAATTGCTTTTCCTTGCACGAATAACATAGCAGAGTATGAAGCATTGCTCACAGGACTTCAAACGATTGTCAACTGGAAAATCAAAAAATTACAAGTGTTTGGTGACTCACAATCAATCATCAAACAAGTCAACAATGAGTATGACACCAAAGATGAAAATCTCATACCTTATAAAAGAATGGTGGATAGCTTCAAGCTTTATTTTGACACAATGCTCTTTGATCAGATTCCCAGGGTCCAGAACCAGGCAACTGACGTGATGGCAACCTTTGGATCTCTCCTAGATATCCCAAGTAATGTAACTCAGTTTGAGTTCTTGGTGGAACAACTATTGGTCCCCACCTTCGATATCCCCGAATCTAAGTTAGTTTGTGAAATTGTTGGTCCCACATCACCCTGGTACCATGACATTTACTCCTACTTACATGACCACACCCTACCCACCAACCTCTCATCCAACCAACACAAATCCTTCATCCGCCAAGTTGCCAAATACGCCATCATCAGTGACACCCTTTATCACCGCGGATTTGATAATACCCTCCTGAGATGTCTCGACACAGAGGAAGCACAAACAACCCTATGAGAAGTACATGAGGGTATATGCGGAGCCCACTCGAGTGGTCCTACTCTTGCCAAGAAGATCATCAGAGTGGGATATTACTGGCCTATAATAGAAAAGGATGCCTACCATTTCACAAAGAAGTGTAGACAATGCCAGATACACGGAGATATTGTACATGCACTAGCCCAGGACCTGCAACCACTTACATCTTCGTGGCATTTCTCTCAAATGGGGACTTGACCTCGTGGGCAAAATCCACCCTACCTCCACAAATGTCCATAAATTCATTATCACATCCACCGAATATTTCACAAAATGGATTGAAGCTATTCCTATGACATACATTACTGGCAAACAAATCACCAAGTTTATCCTCAACTATATCATATGCCAGTATGGTGTCCCACAATCCATCGTAATGACAATGGCTGCCCATCCAAAAACCAAGATGTCCGTGAACTTTGTGAAAAATTCCACATTCAACACCACTTCACCACTCCATACTACCCCCAAGGCAATGGTCAAGCCGAGGCGTCAAATAAAACCATCATAAAAATACTCAAAAATACTGTCAATGACATTGGTCATGACTGGCATATCTAGCTTAACCCCACCCACTAGGCTTACCACACCAGCATCCACATGCCCACTAGAGCCACCCCATATTCCTTGGTTTACGGATCAGAACCTATCCTACCCATAGAGGTCGAGTTGCCCTCCTTGAGAGTGTCACTATAGCAGTTGGTCGATGATGAAGAATATAGAGCATCCCGGCTACAGGAATTGGAGTTGCTAGATGAAAGGAGACAAAACACCTTAACCCATTTACAGGCATATCATAATCATTTCCATCGCAACTACAACAAAAGGGTCTGAGTCTGACATTTCAACATTAGAGACCTGGTTTTAAAAGAAAACCTAAAAAATTAGATGTAATGAGAAAAGCTAGGAAAGTTTGAGCCGAATTGGCTAGGGCCTTATGTCATTGTTGCAGCCTATGGGTCTAGTGCATATCAGCTAGCCACTCCTGAAGGTGAGCCATTACTAGAACCCATAACAGCATGCACCTTTGGCGGTATTATACTTAAAAAAAACCAAGAAAAAAGAAAAAAATAGTAAAGAGAAATAATTCATCCAAAAGTGAAAACCACTTCGGTGGCGCTTTGGATAAGTACCATGGTGAAAACTTGGCAAACAGACACCATGTGTAGTTGATCTATGCTTCATTGTCTACCATCACTCGATTCCATCTTTCACAACAAACCATACTCACTCCATATCACACTCCACATCCCACATTCGCCATGAACCACACTGTTCCTCCCATGGCCTGGAAATAAATCAACATTTCGTGTCTTAACATCCCCCTCACCTCCCCTTCATCCTAACCTCACCTTCATCCTAACATTATCATGTACCTGACTAGGGGCAATTCCTGATCCTAAAATTGATGTTGGAGGACACCTATTCCCAAAAAAAACCCAAAAACATTCAAATAGTCTCAAAAATACAAAAACATCCAAATATTTCCAAAAAAACCCAAAAACATTCAAATAGTCTCAAAAATACAAAAACATCCAAATATTCCCAAAAACAAAACCCAAAAACATTCAAATAGTCTCAAAAATACAAAAACATCCAAATATTCCCAAAAAAAACCCAAAAACATTCAAATAGTCTCAAAAATACAAAAACATCCAAATATTCCCAAAAAAACCCAAAAACTTTCAAATATTCTCAAAAATCCAAAAAAACATCCAAAATCACAAAAAATCACATAGTCAACCAAAAAATCTCAAGCAATAAACAGTGTTAACCAATAAACCAAACTACGACGCCTCTGAGCTTTCACATAGGCAAGGCCATCTCTGATGTGCCCCCGAGGCATTCCCTTAGGTCCTAGGTCAAACCAAGTCCACCCTTGTCAAACTACATTGCCTTTGAGCTTTCATGTAGGCAAGGCCATCTTCGATGCGCCCCTGGGCACTAGGTCAGCCCCTTAGGGCTTGTCGCGTAGAACCCCCATAATAAGTTGTCCTTTCACGAGATGGACACCTTGAGCAGACAAAACAATCAAACCTTTCACAAGACGGCAAACATCCAAACAATCAAACAAGACAATCAACAACACGGCCAACACATCATCTCTCATCAATCTCATGGTGATGATCGAACATCACTAAGACCAACCAACGCATCCCAATCACATGTTTGACAATAAGAATGGGACACGATCAATGTCTCATCTTTTGAACATTGTCAATCATCAGCTAATCATTTTCCCAAATTACAACACTCTCGAAACCAGACCACATGTCTTATACGAGATGTCCTCTCCCTATCATCTGCCTTATACATGAGGTCGCATTGCTGAAACCAGACTCGACGTCTTATACAACATGCTTCTTATCCTGAAACTAGGCATCATTCAACCTATCATACTCATTCAGACAAGTACATGTACACTCATCAAATAACCTAATGGTTGTTGGATCTATCTCATCCTTCATTTTGGATTGTTTTCTATGATCTCATTCCTAAGCTTCTCAAGGCAGTCCTTAAAGTGATGTAGAGAAGCAAGGAAGGGGCGAGATATCTTTTCTTTGATTGATGTTTGTGGTTTGTCTCGGTAAAAGGACTGGGGCAACTAAGTTCTTTGTGTGTGACGGGGATACTACTGGGTGTGAATCAAAACATCCTATGTATTGGAACAACTAGATACTTCCATGTATCAAGACTTATCCACCTAGAGTTTTCTCATCACATGATCCGACAAGGCGCCTTAGTGACTTAGTCTGAGCCTGGCAATCCTTGTTTGTTTTTGTGCCTGTTTCCCAAAGGACCGCACTTTGTGCCTTGGTTATGCTATACCATGGCATTTGTCATCCTTTGATACAATAAGCACTATGATGATACATAGTAACTGCATTAAAGAAGCTCAAAATCTATCACGACAAAGTCTGAATCCACTCTTGTAAAACCAATTCTCCATCCCTCATCCACTTCTTCGTCTCTCCCTCACCATTGCTTTAGATCTTCCTCCATCCTACTATGACACACCAAAAACAACATTAGGTCAGATAACCTGCATACACACATGTTAGTCCATCATACAACATCATCATCATAATAAGTCATCATTATCATAATCACCATAATCTGTTATCATTATCATAACCATAAGCATTCCAGTAATCACATCACATCATCATCATTTGCATAGAACCATACATATAGGCATTTACCATATAAGCATTTGCATCCATACATAAGCACCACATAGAAATAAAATACCAAGGCGTACCATCAACATATGCATCTAGGAACAGTACATCACATCATATACATCATCTAACCATCACATAAACATCACATAAGCATCATAAAAATCATCGCATCTAGTAATGCATCATCATGAATCATAAATTATAACACATAGCATCATAATCATAATCACATCATATGCATATAATAAATACCAAGATCTATCAAAATAGGTCCATCTCATATATATATATATATATAATATATATATCATCCAAAATGTGTCACAGTATAATCCAAATACATCTACATGTGTCAAAAATGGAGCTCACAGGATCAATCATATACCAAGAGCACACAGGGACTATCAAAATGTCATAGCTGAATCCTGCTGACCCTATGAGAGGACCCCTGTGCTCTCATCCAACCCTTGACCTAGATGGTCTATCATACGGAGAAGCCTGCCTCTGTGAAGGCCCAACACTGTTGTGTGATCTGCGAGAATGGGACCGGCTGCTACTCCTACTCTGAAAACTAGGAGCCCTCTAGTTTGCTGGCATTAAACTCTCATAGAGGACCCTATAATACTGAGTCTCTTGTGCTGACCTAACCAAAGCCTGTGCAAAATCTGTTGATGGTTCGCTAAGCGTAGCTGCGAGCTCAATGCTCCATTGTTCTACCGTCTACACCCTGATCATGGCCATATCTCTCTCGGCCGTCCTCTGATCAAGCTGACCCTCTACCTCCTGCAAACGCTACCACATGACATCTAGCTGAGCCTATAAATTTGCTATTCACCCATCCACATCCCCTCCTCACTCATCCCTCTCCCCCTCCTCTGCCTCGTCATCTCTGACCTCCACAATCGGTACATTTTGTAGGGCCTGCTCCCTGATCCACTCCTCCTCCTCATCGGCCTCCTCATCCCCCTCCTCCTCCCCAGTCTCCTCCATCTCCTCTCCCCCACCAACATCCTCCATCACCACATCCTCCTCTCCACCCCCCACCCGCATCTCTCCTATAGCTGCAACCACCTGTCCTACCACCTCCTCTCCCTCCTCCTGAATAGGGGCAAGTACAACACCCCTACCTCATCTATCTCTCCCTCTACTTGCATCTCCTCTACCTCAGCCTCCTCAGCCTCTGTCTCCACCACTACTTGCTCCATCATCATCTCCTCCTCCACCACCACCCCCACCACCATCTCCTTTGCCTTTGCCTCTGTCTCTGCCTTGCCCCCTAAACCAGCCTCTCAGCCCTTGATCCAATTGCTCCATTGGTGCTGGTGCATCTGGATGCAGATAAGGAACATGCCTATATGTGGCCTGGTGGTGCCCACATGAACTTTTAGGTTTCAAGCAAAAAGTTATGCTAAGTCAAATTTTTAGTCAAACCTGATATTTTGGCGGGGGTGATATTTCAACTATCAGTCATCTTAGAGAGGATCACCCTGACGTTGCAAGATAACCCTGATTTTGCGTTATCACCTCATAATCACTTAATCCGTGAAGTGCGGACGTCAATTTTACATGGGGGTCAGTATCTGCCTGTCTAACAACTTCATACATCTTGCAGAGGGTCATATTTCAAATATCACCCTGATATTTTTGCGGGGGGTCATATTTCCAAATATCAGTCATCTTACGAATATCATCCTTGTCGCAGAATATCACCCTATGCCAACATGACGATGACATCATCTCATATTCCAAATTTTTAGTCCAGCCTGATATTCTGAAAGGAGGGGATCATATTTCTAAATATTAGTCATCTTACAAAGATCACCTTGATGTTGCAACATGGCGATGATGTCATCTAAGGTCCGATGGGATGCATCATATGGTCTTTGGCATGACAGGTATTATCGGCAGCTATGCTAGTGGTCCCACCGATCACCGATGAGGACAACAATATTTGCAGGATGATCTTACTCTGATGCATCAAGGTGGACATCGGGGTGATATTTCATATCGGGGTGATATTGGTCATCGGGTGATATTTCACATGAGGGTGATATGCAATATCAGGGTGATATTGCATATCGGGTGAGCAAGCAGGAGGTTCGCTGATTGCATGGGTCATGATGATGGGGTCTTGGTGGATGGTTCGTTGGTCGCGTAAGGTAAAATTGTGCGACATTATATATGCTCATGGCCTAGTATATAAATTGCTAAAGAGGTCACTGCAGGGCGAATGTGGGATAATTAGATCTCACAAATTTGAAAATTTGCAACCATCGATCTTGCTTGTATGGAGCCCGATCTTGCGGCTGAGGATAAACATTTCAAATGACTGTCTATTGGCACCTTTTTGCGCGCTCTTTCCATGGTCAACTACCATGCTGCACGATGATTGAAAAAATGTCACATCTGCTCATCTGCTCGAGGTCCAGGTTGCTTGCACCGCTGGCTTTTATGGTGAATCTGATGGCTTCAACGACCAGAATTGATGAAAGATCTGATTGTTGCATCGAAAATTGAGAGAAGTGGTCTTTGCATTGATGAAGTCTATCAGGGTAGGTGGCTAGAGGCTCGTATGGTCCTTGAAAAGGGGATCAGTGGCCATTCTATCGGGGGTTGGATGTTTTTGGGTTTTTCTGCTCTGACTCTGAACACAAGGTGTTCACATTTTGAAGGGCAAATTTTTGTGGCAGATTCGGTCCTTGATCTGGTGCATCAAGTCTCGCTTGTTTTGTAAATGGTAAATTCCTGTATGATGATTTTCTATGCAGATTGAATTTAAATGAAAAACACTTGGTGTGTGTGTTGTTTATGATTGTCTCCGGTATGTTACTTGTTTTCCTTTCAAACAAGGTTGTCAAGGGCTTCCAAGTTTTTCAGTATATACTTGTTGTACTGTGTGTCTGATTTCTTGCATCTGCTTAAGGGTGGTTAAATAGGATTTTGATCAAATACAAAGGAAAATGGATTACATCATAGGATCTGCTAAGTATGATCACAGATAATACTCTTTCTTGGATGTATTGCTGTTAGGCAGTAATATTTTGTGTAAATCGTTTGGATATGAAGTCATGTTGTCATAGGGAGACATTTACATTCATAGATTTGACTCTGCTGCCCAGATAAGGCACTGGTCTGGGAATCTGTCTGTTCAAAGGGTCTAGGAAAATCACATAACTCCAAACATAAAATCCAAATCACTTCACATTTCCACCCTGTTAGTTTGTAGGAGTAGCATTACGACCCCTGCATACTCTCATCCACAACCAAACACATATGTCCAAGAATGTTGCCAACCTTGTGATTTATCACATAAATCCTGGTCCATACATGAGAGTATTATGCCTGTTCCGAAAAGCTAAATATTTCTGTCAATTGGGAAAGTCAAAGTGTCAATTCTTTAGCTATAGGGATACCCCCCTTGATGCGGCAGAACCAGAAGTGAAGGGGAGGCAGCTCACGCAAGCTCCTGTATTTATGTTGGTCAAATCAACCTATGCATAGGAACTGGCAAACCCTCTACTGATTCAGAAGTAAGAACCGACAGATTTGGTGACTCTACTGGGGATGTGATTTAAAAATGTGTTATTTTTGGTGTTCCTGGTGAATTTGTGCCCATCCAAGTCACCAAAAGATTTGGCGACTCTGTTGGAGATACGTAGTGTCATATCCATTGAAGTATGAGTCTAAGAGATTGCAGAATCAAACTTGGAAGTGCTTTGTTGCAGCAAAAGAAGAAGTTGTATGTGTGGCTCTGCTGTTGGACAACCCAGAAAGAAAAGAAATCAATTTTTAGCTTCAGCTTATTTGAAGCTCATTCCTCTGCCAAGGAGGTGGCGACTCTGTTGAATGAACCTATCAGCAGCTGCAACATATCCAGGTATTTGTATAAATTGTGAAAAAGATTCCCTATTTGGTGAAATAGCACTGGTTAGAAGGGAAATGTTGGTGAAACTTGCATGCTTTTGTATTTGCTGAGAACATAGTTTGTATTTTCAAGTGAAGTATGCAATGTTGTTGAAAAGACTCATTTAGAGGACTTTAGGGAAGCTGAAATAGCAGTTTGTATTTTTGAGGCCTAAGGTCATTATTGATTGAAAATCTGAGTTGAGAAGAGGGTTGCAAAAACACATAAAGATGTATTATCAGCCCATGCACCCTTGTGAGGTGTCAAATGCAACAATTTATAGTAATCAGCCCCAGCCATGTAATAGAAGAAGTTTCAGCATTAACAGATATAGGCCCATAAATTTCAATGGCATTTATGGCTATCCAAATGCTTTTCCACCTAAAATTAGAAAGTATTTGCCCAAATTCAATGGTATAAAGGATGAATCAACTAAGAGATACTTGCAACAGTTTTTAAATGTGATAGATGATTTTGAGGTTGACCATGAAGATGTAGTCATGAGATTATTTGTTCAATCTCTAGATGAAGATGCAAGAGGCTGGTTCTCCTATCTTCCAGCTTACTCTGTCAGCTCTTGGAAAGAATTTAAATCTATATTTTTAGGACAATATGGTGAAAGAATATCTGAATATGCAGTTATTAGTAATTTTATGTATATCCATGTTGAAGAAGATGAGTTGATCCCAGCCTTTAACTTCAGATTTATGAAGGCATTGAATAGAATACCAGAATGTATGAGACCTAATGATGCATTGTGCCTAGTTGTCTATTTGGGAGCATTTGATAAGAAAATGAGTTATAGATTGAGAGATAAGGAGCCCACCACATTGTATCAGGCACATTAGTTTGTGATAGATATTGAAAACAATTGGAGGCATGGAATTCAAAAAGGTTATTTCTCTAAAAAAATTTACTGTCTTGCAGCCCCCAATGTTGATGAAAGATATAATCTAAGTGGTGAAAATGAATGTCAAGGCACTCACACGCCTGCTATCCCTATTTGTGCATCATTCCACGATAATGATGACTCTGCCATGAAGGAGGATGTCCTGATTTGCCCAACAAGTGAAGTTGACAATAATGATTTTTCAAGTAGTATTAATATACTAGTCCTAAACAAGGAGCATTCATGTTCAAATGATCCAGTTATGCATAGTTGTGATCATGTGGATCAACAGTCAATATCAGTTTCATCAGGAAGCATTAGAGGGCTAGAAAGTGAGATGGATAGTTCAACTTCAGAATATATTGAAGTAGCAGAAATCTTGTATGTGGGGCAATCAAATGATAGTAATGATATCCATGATCAGTTCATGGATCAGGTTTGTTCTTCTTATGGCTCTAGATTTGATAATGATGAAAAAGAGTTGGATTCTCATGAAGAAGAAACATAGACCTTTGCAATGAAAATGAATCCCCTTTATGATGAGTCATTAGATGCATTGAACATTGTGAGTCCTGACCTTTATTGGTGCATAATTAATCCTCTTTTTGAGGATGATGATGAATATGAAGAAGCTACTGGCATAGGTGCTGCATCAGTTTGTGAAGAGGGGACATATGAGTCAGAATCAGATATCTTCAGCCCTTGTGAAGATAATAGGGATATGCAAACTGTGGATAATGATTGTTCATCATCAGTTGGTTCAGACATGTGCAACTATGGGTGTGTGGATCAGGATTTGTTTTCAATATCAATGAATGATATAAATGATATTGGGGGTCTCATATATTCTGAGTGTTTTGAGTTTATGGATCAGTTGGATGAGTGCCTGGTAATGTGCAACGGCCAGGTAGATAATGAATATTGCCAAATGCAATATGAGGATATACTGTCTGTGGAATATAACATAAATATGTTGCCTAATAATGAAGGATATTCTAGCATGTAGGGTTATGTGTCTGATTGTGAGATGCCGAGTGGCAATACTGACAGTGGCAAGTTTTCAAAGATGGTAAAGTATGTAATTGACAAGATCAGCTTGTGGGTAGACTTTGTTAATGTTTTCAGTTGTGGTTGGGGTCATTTAGATCAAAATCAGGCATTTGATAGGAGGAGGTTATGGTTCTTCATTTTTGGTTGCCTAGGGCTGCCAAAATAATCTTCAAAATGTATTGGTGATGCAGGTTGGTGCAATGTTTGACTTTATTGTCTAATGGACAAGGACTGGTCTACATCCTAGAGATCTATGATTCTCGCCATGCCTACAGGAGGCATGCATCCCCAGATAGAGCCATTGGTGGTGCCCACATGAACTTTCAGGTTTCAAGCAAAAAGTTATGCTAAGTCAAATTTTTAGTCAAACTTGATATTTTGGTGGGGGTGATATTTCAACTATCAGTCATCTTAGAGAAGATCACCCTAACGTTGCAAGATCACCCTGATGTTGCGTTATCACCTCATAATCACTTAATCTGTGAAGTGCAGATGTTAATTTTAGATGGGGGTCAGTATTTGCCTGTCTAACAACTTCATACATCTTGCGGAGGGTCATATTTCAAATATCACCTTGATATTCTTGCAAGGGGTCATATTTCCAAATATCAGTCATCTTAGGAATATCACCCTTGCCGTAGAATATCACCCTATGCCAACATGACGATGATGTCATCTAAGTCCAATGGGGTCATATTCCAAACTTTCAGTCCAGCCTAATATTTCGAAAGGAGGGGGTCATATTTCTAAATATCAGTCATCTTACGAAGATCACCCTAATGTTGCAACATGATGATGATGTCATCTAAGGTCCAATGGGATGCATCATTTGGTCTTCGGCATGACAATTATTATCGGCAGCTATGCTAGTGGTCCCACCGATCGTCAATAAGGACAAGAATATGTGCAAGAAGATCTTCCTCCGATGCATCAGGGTGGACATCGGGGTGATATTGGTCATCGGGTGATATTTCACATGAGGGTGATATGCAATATCAGGTGAGCGAGCAGGAGGTTCGCTGATGGCACGAGTCATAATGATGGGGTCTTGGTGGATGGTTTGTTGGTCGTGCAAGGAAAAATTGTGCGACATTATATATGCTCACAGCCTAGTATATAAATTGCTAAAGAGGTCACTGCAGGGCAAATGAGGGATAATTAGATCTCAGAAATTTGAAAATTTGCAACCGTCGATCTTGCTTATATGGAGCCCAATCCTACGGCTGAGGATAAACATTTCAAATGACTGTCTGTTGGCTCCTTTTTGTGCGCTCTTTCCATGGTCAACTACCATGCTGCACGATGATTGAAAAAATGTCACATCTGCTCATCTGCTCAAGGTCCAGGTTGCTTGCGCTGCTGGCTTTTATGGTGAATATGATGGCTTCAATGACCAAAATTGATGAAAGATCTGATTGTTGCATCAAAAATCAAGAGAAGTGGTCTTTGCATTGATGAAGTCTATCAGGGTAGGTGGCTAGAGGCTCGTATGGTCCTTGAAAAGGGGATCGGTGGCCATTCTATCGGGGGTTGGATGTTTTTGGGTTTTTCTGCTCTGACTCTGAACACAAGGTGTTCACATTTTGAAGGGCAAATTTTTGTGGCAAATTCGGTCCTTGATCTGGTGTGTCAAGTCTCGCTTGTTTTGTAAATGATAAATTCATGTATGATGATTTTCTATGCAGATTGAATTTAAATGAAAAACACCTGGTGTGTGTGTTGTTTATGATTGTCTCCTGTATGTTGCTTGTTTTCCTTTCAAACAAGGTTGTCAAGGGCTTCCAAGTTTTTTAGTATATACTTGTTGTATTGTGTGTCTGATTTCTTGCATCTACTCAAGGAGTGGTTAAATAGGCTTTTGATCAGATACAAAGGAAATTGGATTGCATCATAGGATCTGTAAAGTATGATCATAGATAATACTCTTTCTTAGATGTATTGTTGTTAGGCAGTAATATTTTGTGTAAATCCTCTGGATATGAAGTCATGTTGTTATAGGGAGACATTTACATTCACAGATTTGACTCTGCTGCCCAGATAAGGCACTGGTCTGGGAATCTGTCTGTTCAAAGGGTCTAGGAAAATCCCATAACTCCAAACATAAAATCCAAATCACTTCACATTTACACCCTGTTAGTTTGTAGGAGTAGGATTAGGACCCCTGCATACTCTCATCCACAACTAGACACATATGTCCAAGAATGTTGGCAACCTTGTGATTTATCACATAAATCTTGGTCCATACATGAGAGTATTCTGCCTATTCTGAAAAGTTAAATCTTTCTGTCAATTGGGAAAGTCAAAGTGTCAAATCTTTAGCTATAGGGATACCCCCCTTGATGCGGCAGAACCAGAAGTGAAGGGGAGGCAGCTCACGCAACCTCCTGTATTTATGTTGGCCGAATCTGTCTGTACATAGGAACTAACAAACCCTCTGCTAATTTGGAAGTAAGAACTAACAAATTTTCCCAGACTAGTGCCTTATCTTGGCAGCAGAGTCAAATCTATGAATGTAAATGTCTCTGTATGACAACATGACTTTATATCCAGAGGATTTACATAAAATCTTACTGCCTAACAACAATATATCCAAGAAAAAGTATTACCTATGATCATACTTAGCAGATCCTATGATGCAAGCCATTTTCCTTTGTATCTGATCAAAAGCCTATTTAACCACTCCTTGAGCAGATGCAAGAAATTAGACACATAGTACAACAAGTATATACTGAAAAACTTGGAAGCCCTTGACAACCTTGTTTGAAAGGAAAACAAGTAACATACAGGAGACAATCATAAACAACACACACACCAGGTGTTTTTCTTTTAAATTCAATCTGCATAGAAAATTATCATATAGGAATTTATCAAAGGGTTTCACAGTTCCTATGCATAGGCAGATTCGGCCAACATAAATACAGGAGGTTGCGTGAGTTGCCTCCCCTTCACTTCTGGTTCTGCCGCACCAAGGGGGGGCATCCCTATAGCTAAAGATTTGACACTTTGACTTTCCCAATTGACAAAAAGATTTATCTTTTTAGAACAGGCAGAATAATCTCATGTATGGACCAAGATTTATGTGATAAATCACAAGGTTGGCAACATTCTTGGACATGTGTCTGGTTGTGGATGAGAGTATGCAAGGGTCCTAATCCTACTCCTACAAACTAACAGGGTGGAAATGTGAAGTGATTTGGATTTTATGTTTGGAGTTATGGGATTTTCCTAGACCCTTTGAACAGATAGATTCCCAGACCAGTGCCTTATCTGGGCAGTAGAGTCAAATCTATGAATGTAAATGTCTCCCTATGACAACATGACTTCATATCCAGAGGATTTACACAAAATATTACTACCTAACAACAATACATCCAAGAAAGAGTATTATCTATGATCATACTTTGCAGATCCTATGATGTAATCCATTTTCCTTTGTATCTGATCAAAAGCCTATTTAACCACTCCTTGAGCAGATGCAAGAAATCAGACACATAGTACAACAAGTATATACTGAAAAACTTGGAAGCCCTTGACAACCTTGTTTGAAAGGAAAACAAGTAACATACAGGAGACAATCATAAACAACACACACACCAGGTGTTTTTCATTTAAATTCAATCTGCATAGAAAATCATCATACAGGAATTTATCATTTACAAAACAAGTGAGACTTGACACACCAAATCAAGGACCAAATCTGCCACAAAAATTTGCCCTTCAAAATGTGAACACCTTGTGTTCAGAGTCAGAGCAGAAAAACCCAAAAACATCCAACCCCTAGTAGAATGGCCATGGATCCCCTTTTCAAGGAGCATACAAGCCTCTAGCCACCTACCCTGATAGACTTCATCAATGCAAAGACCACTTCTGTCAATTTTTGATGCAACAATCAGATCTTTCATCAATTCTGGTCGTTGAAGCCATCAAATTCACCATAAAAGCCAGCGACGCAAGCAACCTGGACCTCGAGTAGATGTGACATTTTTTCAATCACCGTGCAGCATGGTAGTTAATCGTGGAAAGTGCGCGCAAAAAGGCACCAATAGACAGTCATTTGAAATATTTATCCTCAGCTGTAGGATCGGGCTCCATACAAGTAAGATCAACGGTTGCAAATTTTCAAATTTGTGAGATCTAATTATCCCACATTCACCTTGCAGTGACTTCTTTAGCAATTTATATACTAGGCCGTGAGCATATATAATGTCACGCAATTTTACCTTGCGCAACCAATGAATCACCCACCAAGACCCCATCGGCATGACCCCTTACATCGGTGAACCTCCTGCTTGCTCACCTGATATGCAATATGACCCTCATATGAAATATCACCCGATGTCCACCCTGATGCATTGAAGGAAGATCCTCCTGCACATATTCTTGTCCTCATCGGCAATCCGTGGGACCACTAGCATAGCTGCCGATAATAACTGTCATGCCGAAGACCATATGATGCAACTCATCAGACCTTAGATGACATCATCGTCATGTTGCAACATCAGGGTGATCTTAGTAAGTTGACTGATATTTAGAAATATGACCCCCTCCTTTCGAAATATCAGGCTGGACTAAAAATTTGGAATATGACCCCATCGGACTTAGATGATGTCATCGTCATGTTGGCATAGGGTGATATTCTACAGCAAGGGTGATATTCGTAAGATGATTGATATTTGGAAATATGACCCCCTGCAAGAATATCAGGTTGATATTTGAAATATAACCCCGCAAGATGTATGAAGTTGTTAGACAGGTAGATACCGACCCCCATGTAAAATTGACGTCCGCACTTCACGGATTAAGTGATTATGAGGTGATAATGCAACATCAAGGTGATCTTGCAATGTCAGGGTGATCCTCTCTAAGATGACTGATAGTTGGAATATCACCCCCGCCAAAATATCAGGTTTGACTGAAAATTTGACTTAGCATAACTTTTTGCTTGAAACCTGAAAGTTCATGTGGGCACCACCATTGGCTCTATCTGGGGACGCATGCCTCCTGCAGGCATGGCGAGAATCATAGATCTCTGGGATGCAGACCAGTCCTTGTCCATTGGGCAACAGAGTCAAACATTGCACCAACCTGCATCACCAATACATTTTGAAGATTATTTTGGTGGCCCTGGGTAGCCAAAAATGAAGAACCATAACCTGCTCCTGTCAAATGTCTGATTTTGATCTAAATGACCCCAACCACAATTGAAAACATTAACACAGTCTGCCCACAAGCTGATCTTGTCAATTAAATACTTTACCATCTTTGAAAACTTGCCACTCGGCATCTCACAATCAAACACATAACCATACATACTGGAATATCCTTCATCATTAGGCAACATATGTATGTTATATTCCACAGATAGTATATCCTCATATTGCATTTGGTAATACTCATTATCTAACTGGCCGTTACACATTACCAAGCACTCATCCAACTGATCCATAAACTGAAAACACTCAGAATATATGAGACCCCCTATATCATTTATATCATTCATTGATATTGAAAACAAATCTTGATCCACACACCCATAGTTGCAAATGTCTGAACCAACTGATGATGAACAATCATTATCCACAGTTTACATATCCCTATTATATTCACAAGGGCTGAAGATATCTAATTCTAACTCATATGTCCCCTCTTCACAAACTGATGCAGAACCTATGCCAGTAGCTTCTTCATATTCATCATCATCCTCAAAAATAGGATTAATTCTGCACCAATGAAGGTCAGGACTCACAATGTTCAATGTATCTAATGACTCCTAATAAAGGGGATTCATTTTCATTGCAAAGGTCTATGTTTCTTCTTCATGAGAATCCAACTCTTTTTCATCATTATCAAATCTAGAGTCATAAGAAGAACAAACCTGATCCATGAACTGATCATGGATATCATTACTATCATTTGATTGCCCCACATACAAGATTTCTGCTACTTCAATGTATTCTGAAGCTGAACTAGCCACATCACTTTCTAGCCCTCTAATGCTTCCTAATGAAACTGATATTGACTGTTGATCCACATGATCACAACTATGCATAACTGGATCATTTGAACATGAATGCTCATTGTTTAGGACTGGTATATTAATACTACTTGAAAAATTATTATTGTCAATTTCACTTGTTAGGCAAATCAGGACATCCTCCTTCATGGCAGAGTCATCATTACCTTGGAATGATGCACAAATAGGGATAGCAGGGGTTTGAGTGCCTTGACATTCATTTTCACCACTTAGATTATATCTTTCATCAACATTGGGGGCTGCAGGACAGCAAAAAATTTTAGAGAAATAACCTTTTTAAATTCCATGCCTCCAATTGTTTTCAATATCTATCGCAAACTGATGTGCCTGATGCAATGTGGTGGGCTCCTTATCTCTCAATCTATAACTCATTTTCTTATCAAATGCTCCCAAATAGACAACTAGGCACAATGCATCATTAGGTCTCATACATTCTGGTATTCTATTCAATGCCTTCATAAATCTAAAGTTAAAGGCTGGGATCAACTCATCTTCTTCAACATGGATATACATAAAATTACTAATAACTGCATATTCAGATATTCTTTCACCATATTGTCCTAAAAATGTAGATTTAAATTCTTGCCAAGAGCTGATAGACTAAGCTGGAAGATAGGAGAACCAGCCTCTTGTATCTTCATCTAGAGATTGAACAAATAATCTCATGACTACATCTTCATGGTCAACCTCAAAATCATCTATCACATTTAAAAACTGCTGCAAGTGTCTCTCAGCTGATTCATCCTTTATACCATTGAATTTGGGCAAATACTTTCTAATTTTAGGTGGAAAAGCATTTGGATAGCCATAAATGCCACTAAAATTTATGGGCCTATATCTGTCAATGCTAAAACTTCTTCTATTACATGGCTGGGGCTGATTACTAGACATTGTTGCATTTGACACCTCACAAGGGTGCATGGGCTGATAATACATCTTTATGTGTTTTTGCAACCCTCTTCTCAACTTAGATTTTCAATCAATAATGACCTTAGGCCTCAAAAATACAAACCGCTATTTCAGCTTCCCTAAAGTCCTCTAAATGAGTCTTTTCAACAACATTGCATACTTCACTTGAAAATACAAACTATGTTCTCAGCAAATACAAAAGCATGCAAATTTCACCAACATTTCCCTTCTAATCAGTGCTATTTCACCAAATAGGGAATCTTTTTTACAATTTATACAAATACCTCGATATGTTGCAGCTGCTGATAGGTTCATTCAACAAAGTCACCACCTCCTTGGCAGAGGAATGAGCTTCAAATAAGCTGAAGCTGAAAATTGATTTCTTTTCTTTCTAGGTTGTCCAACAGCAGAGCCACACATACAACTTCTTCTTTTGCTGCAACAAAGCACTTCCAAGTTTGATTCTACAATCTCTTAGACTCATACTTCCATGGATATGACACTACGTATCCCTAGCAGAGTCGCCAAATCTATTGGTGACTATGATCGGCACAATTTCACCAGGAACACCAAAAATAACACTTTTTTAAATCACATCCTCAGTAGAGTCACCAAATCTGTTGGTTCTTACTTCCGAATCAGTAGAGGGTTTGCCAGTTCCTATGCATAGGCAGATTTGACCAACATAAATACAAGAGGTTGCCTGAGCTGCCTCCCCTTCACTTCTGGTTCTGCCGCACCAAGGGGGGTATCCCTATAGCTAAAGATTTGATATTTTGACTTTCCCAATTGACAGAAAGATTTAACTTTTCAAAACAGGCATAATACTCTCATGTATGGACCAAGATTTATGTGATAAATCACAAGGTTGGCAACATTCTTGGACATATGTGTCTGGTTGTGGATGAGAGTATGCAGGGGTCCTAATCCTACTCCTACAAACTAACAAGGTGGAAATGTGAAGTGATTTGGATTTTATGTTTGGAGTTATGGGATTTTCCTAGACCCTTTGAACAAACAGATTCACGGACTAGTGCCTTAACTGGGCAGCAGAGTCAAATCTATGAATGTAAATGTCTCCCTATGACAACATGACTTCATATCCAGAGGATTTACACAAAATATTACTGCCTAACAGCAATACATCCAAGAAAGAGTATTATCTATGATCATACTTAGCAGATCCTATGATGCAATCCATTTTCCTTTGTATCTGATCAAAAGCCTATTTAACCACTCCTTGAGCAGATGCAAGAAATCAGACACATAGTACAACAAGTATATACTGAAAAACTTGGAAGCCCTTGACAACCTTATTTGAAAGGAAAACAAGTAACATACAGGAGACAAAGGAAAACAAGCAACATACAGGAGACAATCATAAACAACACACACACCAGGTGTTTTTCATTTAAATTCAATCTGCATAGAAAATCATCATACATGAATTTATCATTTACAAAACAAGCGAGACTTGACACACAGATCAAGGACCGAATATGCCACAAAAATTTGCCCTTCAAAATGTGAACACCTTGTGTTCAAAGTCAGAGCAGAAAAACCCAAAAACATCCAACCCCTGGTAGAATGGTCACCGATCCCCTTTTCAAGGAGCATACGAGCCTCTAGCCACGTACCCTAATAGACTTCATCAATGCAAAGACCACTTCTCTCAATTTTTGATGCAACAATCAAATCTTTCATCAATTCTGGTTGTTGAAGCCATCAGATTCACCATAAAAGCCAGCGGCACAAGCAACCTGGACCTCGAGCAGATGAGCAAATGTGACATTTTTTCAATCACCGTGCAACATGGTAGTTGACCGTGGAAAGAGCACACAAAAAGATGCCAACAGGCAGTCATTTGAAATGTTTATGCTCAGCCGCATGATCAGGCTCCATACAAGCAAGATCGACGGTTGCAAATTCTCAAATTTGTGAGATCTAATTATCCCACATTTGCCCTGCAGTGACCTCTTTAGCGATTCATATACTAGACCGTGATCATATATAATGTCGCGCAATTTTACCTTGCGTGACCAATGAACCATTTGCCAAGACCCCATCATCATGACCCGCGCCATCGGCGAACCTCCTGCTTGATCACTCGATATGCAATATCACCCTGATATTGCATATCAGCCTCATGTGAAATATCACCCGATGACCAATATCACCCTGATATGAAATATCACCCCGATGTCCACCCTGATGCATCGGAGGAAGATCCTCATGCACATATTCTTGTCCTCATCGGCGATTGGTGGGACCACTAGCATAGCTGCCGATAATAACTATCATGTTGAAGACCATATGATGCATCCCATCGGACCTTAGATGATGTCATCGTCATGTTGCAACATTAGGGTGATCTTTGTAAGATGACTGATATTTAGAAATATGACCCCCTCCTTTCAGAATATTAGGCTAGACTAAAAATTTGGAATATGACCCCATCGGACTTAGATGATGTCATTGTCATGTTGGCATAGGGTGATATTCTGCGGCAAGGGTGATATTCGTAAGATGACTGATATTTGGAAATATGACCCCCCGCAAGAATATCAGGCTGATACTTGAAATATGACCCTCTGCAAGATGTATGAAGTTGTTAGACAAGCAGATATCGACCCCCATGTAAAATTAATGTCCACACTTCGTGGATTAAGTGATTATGAGGTGATAATGTAACATCAGGGTGATCTTGCAACGTCAGGGTGATCCTCTCTAAGATGACTGATAGTTGAAATATTACCCCAGCCAAAATATTAGGTTTGAATAAAAATTTGACTTAGCATAACTTTTTGCTTGAAACCTGAAAGTTCATGTGGGCACCACCATGGCCCACCAGGCATCATATATAGGAGTTATGCTTAGATCAGTGGAATCACCATACCTCCACTCCAGTGGCTGTAATACTGCAATCTCATCTATAGCAATCTAAACTAGAACCATCGGTCCCCACACTAGAATCTCCCGTGTAACACGAGCAAACTCTGCAATACCAATGGGCTCATCCTACCGCTACCCAAACTGCCTAAGCACCCAAGATGGCAGATGATGCTCTATAATATGTTGCGCCTGAACGATCCAGCCAATCAAATATCGAGTATGCCTGCAATATGGTAGCTGCTCATCATCCTCAGTCCACCTCGAACACTCCCTGTACGACATCCACGTGAATGTGTCCATATGATCAATAACATGACGCCAGTAGCCAACGTCACCCATCCGAACATGTGGAAGTGCCCCAGTATAACCAAAAACATACAACAACTCATCCAATATATGTCACTCCACTAGTGGCCTGCATACCGCAATGTGCTCTCATTTCCATATCATAAGTAAGGTCACACCACAGTTGATAGACTACTCACCCCGATAAACAATGTCATGTAACTGGTGGTATAGCTGTGCCAGGAGGTAGGGTTCCCATGCATATGATGTAGCATCTACCATCATCCCCTCTAGCATCTCCTCCTTGCCAATAGGAAATCCATGGCCACGCTGATCTAGGCATCTCAGACCATCGATGCAGGTGCATATAACCACAATCAGCTGATCATAACGATTAGTCAACGTATCCCAAGGAATCTCATGCTCCTTGACTCCCAAGGCTGCATCATCCTCAGTCTCAAATAATCGATACAGTGCAGCCAATCCGGTCTCCAAACTGTAGATCACCCACTCCCCATGAATGCACAGCCACAGAATCTGCCACACATCAAGCAGAGTCACGGTGGCCTCTCCTGTTAGAAAATGAAATGAGCTAGTCTTCAAGTGATATCTCTCAACCACTGTAGTTAATAACACTTGGTTAGCCTGAATCTCCGGCGTGGATGAGACACCATATAATCCTAGGGTGTCAAGAATGTCCCACTCAGCCATCAACAGGGAATCATGCAACCGATATCTGGTAGGACAACTCTCTCGTGTGTAAATGGGTGGCAACCTCACCTGTATCCATGCAGCCAAGATACTATGTCAATCTAAAAACTCAAAATGCAGTATTTACAGTCAAACAATGGCAAGAATTAGGGCAAAATCCATTGTTTATGGCTAAATCAGCTCATGCGTCGCATTACTATTCTTAGGCATGGCGGCTAAGCTTATGCGTCGCACTGCTCAACACATGCAACTTGCCTAAGCCCATGCATCACACTATTTAACTCATGCGTCACATTCTGACGCAGGTGGCGCACTGCTAAACCTAAGCGTCGCAGCCAGCGGATGCACACCACCTAAATGGAGGCATCGCACCCACTAGCGCATGCTGCTCCAAAACCCGCATGCGTCACACCTTGGCGCTAGCGTCACACTGCCACGTGCAAGCGATGCATGCGACGGTACATGCAGCACATAGAAATTGACAAGTCAGGGTTAGATACATACCGGGGCACCTGTTCTAGGGAGCCAACCATGCATCTGAACTAGTGAGCCATAGTGCTGGTGAAGCGGTACAGGCGACATCTCGACAGTAGCTCCGCGCGAAACCTCCAAAAGCTCACTCTACTCTCTCTGAAGATTCCAAAGCTCCAAGTGCACAAATGAGGATTAAGGGCCCTCTAAGAGCTATCTATAGGACCTTTTGACCTAGGTGGGCCCCCCTTTCACTAAATTGACCAACTGGTAGCCTTATTTCACATGCCAAGCGCCTTTTATGGCTGATTTCTTACTTCTAGATCACTCTAGGCATCCGGCGCAACTTTTTGAAAAATTTTCCAAATTTTTTGAAATTTTTTTAGAAAATTTGAAAAATTTCCTGAGGGGGCGTCGAACCATCACACTTCATATGGAACACACTGAGGCATGTTTAGAGCACATTTCTCAAACTTTAATTTGATATAACATTGGATTCGACATTGTATCAAAGAGGGGCAAAATGTAGACACTTAAAAATGTCCTGGGCTTGCGAACGATGTTTTCACACATAATTCATCTAAATTTCATGTTCTGTCATTAATTAATTTTTTTTTTAAATTATTTAATTAATCCATTTCCTCTTACGCTTTTAATTAAATAAATTTCATTTATTTAATTATTTAAGCTATCTTCTTCTAAATTCCTCTATAATTAAATAATTTAATTATTATTTAACCAAACACCCATATTCCCCTTCTAATTTAAATAAATACCCATTTATTTAAATCACCAACTTTACCATAATTAAATAAGTCCCCCACTTATTTAATTAAATTCCCTCTACATTGCTCTTCCTCACAAAAAAAATTAAATAAATTACCACAATTTATTTAATTTTAAAACATCTCCCACCTCACCATTTCCTCTAATTTAAAAACATCTTTTGTCTTCTTGTGGCTAGGAAACCCTAACCATTCTCAACCCTTGATCTTCCCTCAAAGTCAACTCTCCATCTCAGCCCTCCATTCACATTTCCTCTTCTATAAAACCACTCTTACCCTCTCATTTTCATCTCACCACTTGTGAATTTGACTTCTATCATTGTCAACTATTGAGCTCCCATCCCATTTGCAAACCTACAAGTCTGAGTGCATTAGAATAGCTAGGTTAGATAGCAGTAATGGAGGAAATGCATTAGTCATCCTAGGGTTTCTTGTTTTCATGCTTAGGTGATTAGATTCTAGGTTGTTTAAGGGCTCTATTGCATGGTTAGGATTTGAATTTACTATTTGCAGGGTTGTAGCAGTGTTTTTTCCCGACTACATAACTCATCTATCTAAACAAAGCATAAAATAAAGTCATTGAATTTCTAAATATACGGGATCGGCAGTCCCCAAAATGTCCAGATGTCAAAATATAATCCAAATGACAAGTCTCATAGACAAACAAGAAGTGTAACAAGGGTAGCCTCTCACTAATTCACTAAGGATCTGGTTCAAGCATAATCGGGTGATAAACCAATCAATCCAAGCTAAGGTGTACATCTCCTATGCATACTCAAATTAACACAACCACCTTATAAATAGGTCCACAACAACACCATATTGTCTCTTAGATAAGGTCATAGTTCCATATATCGAACCCTTATCCTAGGTGAAGAAATACTATTTTGTCTAACAGTACAACTAAACTTGTCGCACAAGGGTGGGCCTCACATTAGGGCTTGTTTTCTTAATAGAAATTCCTCCTTCCTCTTTAAAGTCTTCATCCTTGCCAGTCTAAGACCTAAATCAAGTACTTCTTGTTCTAGTTCTTCATCTATCTAGTGTTGTGTGTTAGAGGTAGAAGCTATATTTGATACAGAACACACAGTTGCATCGATAAACTTATCTTTTCTATATGAAGGGGAATTTAACCTCTCATAAGGGGATATGTTTTGAGACTCAGAAACAAATTGAAGAATAGGGATGGGTACTGATTGAGGAAGGTTTTGCAAGGGGATGGTAAGATTTTGAGGACTAGAAAGATGTTCTAAATAATACATTTCATCGCCCTCAGAATCAATCTCATACCCATGTACATTTCTAGAAATAAAAGAACTAGCATGTTCTCTTTGTTCTCCTTCTATCTGTGAATAATCTCTATTACCACTCAATAGAGGTGTTGTCATAGTAATAAGATTAATAACAGGAGGGGGAGTAGACTCACCAGATTCCTTAGCCTTCCATTTTCTATAATTTGTAAGCTCTGAACTCACGGGCTTGTTGGGATGTCCCTGATGTATCAGCCTTCTCCTGTACATATTTGAAGCTCTTTCAACTTTAATGATGAGATGTCTAGATATAAAAACTTTGGAAATATATAGAGGGATCTTTCCTTTTTCATACACAATTACATTCTTCCTTGATCAACTGACAAGGAGAATATCAGAGTCACCACCCTTTAAAGGGAGTGATAATGGACTTCACATGTGCAAACTCTAAACACCCATGGCATACCACTGGATTAATTTATGACAATTATAAACTAAGTCCCCAGTAGAGTCACCAATCTATTGGTTCCTCCAATTGATTATGTAAATCCTCTAAAGATTTAGCCTACTTATGTTCAAGGATTCAAGGCCAATGGTTGTTGCTTAGTATTCAAACTTTTTACTAAGGCATGTATCCTTCGTCTTCATTGCCACTTCCTTTTCCTTTCTTATTTTCCTTAGTCATTTCTCCTTTTTTTTCCTTTTCTGGTCGGCGATCTTACTTGTTTTTGAACCATAGTCGGTGGGTTTGAAAGTTCATGAACCACCCGACTTCCCGACTTGCTTTGGAGTCTAGCATCAAGTTTTTCTTATGTCGGTCTTAATCCTCTTTCCTATAGTCTAGTCAGAAGCTCAGAGATTTTCTGAACCTCCAAACTTCGAAGTCATTAGTTCAAAAGTTCTTTTCCTTCCTGACTTCCCGACTACAGTGGATCGCATCTCCCAAGGTAATTTCATCCAAGCTGGCGTGCGGTGTAGGGAAATGATAGATGTCATGCCACATTTAAGCTAGAGTACATGCAAAAACCATGGCACATTTTCTAGAGATAACTTATGGCATTTTGTGGGATTTTCTAAGATTCACATGCCGCCAAAAATTAATTCCATTTATGAATGTTTCATGAGATCTGACATTACAAATTTAAACCAATTCACTATCTCATTTGAAGTGTTCATCTTTTCATCTAAGGAGAAGCATTACAGAGCAAAGGGAAATAAGTCCACTACGTGCGAAGAGTGTTCAAGATTCAAGGTTCACAGGTTAGCACATTCAACCATTATTTTCAGTTTCTTTCTTTCTGATATATATAAAGCATTACATTCTTTGGGAGGTAAAATTCACATAGCTTCATGAGTCTGTGTTGCAAAAACCCTATGAGTCCTTTGCATTTCTTTGTTTCACCTACTTTTCCCTCCAATTTTCTTGTGAATTGGTTTCTAAAGTTGGTAAAGATGAAGTTTAAGTTCCAAGGAATTCCCATAGGCCCTATAGTAGAAAACACTTTGTCTGGGGCGAAAGACACAGAGCTGGGACACATTGATTTTGATGACTTTTGGCTAAGAATGTGACCTGAAGGATGGACAACCCTAGCTACCAAAATTGTGAAGAATGGCTTGGACAGAGCTGGAGGTTTTCCGCCTGCAGTGCATTGTCCTGAGTTGGTGATCGCATGTGTAAACAGTTACTTTCTAGTGTCGCAGGAAATAAGAACTTCTGATGGTTTTGTGGTTGCAAAGATTGATTTTGCACCAATTGCTCTTGTGTTGAATCTAGATTAGTATGAGGAGAATGCAGATGTTTCTATGTCGTCGGCTTGGACTTATTACAATGAGAGGAGAGATTGGTGCTAGAATTGCATTGCAAGAGGCTAGTTGGAGATAGGGAGAAAGGGGAAGTCACGACTTCCCGCCAGTCTCAAAATAAGCCATTTTAAGGAGGAAATTTCAGACATGATTACACTGTTGAATCGCATGGTGGGAAATTCTCAATTTGATACTTTTGCTTTCTGGATGTGCCATTTCATTTTATTAATTTGTGGAGATCATCATATTGATTGGGCCAAAATAATTAGAGATAGTATGCATGAGCAATTGGTAAATTTTTTGAGGAATAAGGAGTTCCACATGGGTTCACAGTTGATATATCTGCTGGCTCACAGAGAGGCTGCTTGGCCTAGCTTAAGGTCCCAAGGGTTACCCACTGTCGGCACGCCTGTGTATGACACTTTCTTTCAACTTCAGAAAGAGGAAGCTGCTAAAGATTTTTGAAGAATCAATTATTCTTTTACAATGTGGTTGACAAAAAGAATCGATGGCACATTAGAACAGAGGTTCTCAGCGGGTGCAATTGCACTTGTGATGAATTTTAGAAGTTTTTTATGTGCATTTTGATCATTTTCCATATATAAGAATTGGGGGTTATGAAAATACCCCGTTGAAATTTCTATTGTATCCATCTGACTATCTCATGCTTTTGGAGGTATGCAGACAAATGGCTTCTGTGAATTTGAAATATCATGCTATGTAGAAAAAGGGGTATTCCTTCCCCGTGACTCTATCATTTTATTATTGTAAAAGTAATGGTGTTGCAAGAAATGTAGATAAGGCTTTATCTAAATTTGGTCTTCACAGTTTGTGGACTAAAGCGTCTTTTGATAGTAAAAATTTTGTAAAGGAAAATATGCATGTGGGTGGGTCTTATCAGCACAAGCCTCAACTAAAAGATTATTGGGAGGATTGTCTGAATGAAAGGGAAGTCCATAAAAGAAGTTGGATGAGACTAACAATTGATCAAATTCGTGCCTTTGATCTCCCCATGCAAGTGCCTGATATTGTAGATGATGGTTCAAACATTTTGGATACCAGATTTCAAGAAGTTTCATTGCAAACTCTACCTCCTATGAGATGGTCAGAGAAAGAAGTCACTAACATTAAACTTCATTCTTTTGGTGTCATAAGGAGAATAGAGAAATGGTTGAAGAAAAAGTTTAGAGAGCAAACTGGTTCAAATACAGCTAAAGAATCATCAACTCAAGACCAGGGTAAGTCCAAAGTTGTGTATTCTCAGAGGAAGACATCTAATTCGGACCCAACTACGCAAGGAGTTGGCTCACAATCGAGCGGATATGGTGAAGGACCCCTTGAAGAGAATAATAAGTTGAAATCCGTGTGTGAGCTGGATGGTTAGTCAGTGAAAGATGATACCAGATTGGTTCCTTCTCCACAGAGAGCAGACCATGTGCTACTAGTTTATGACCTTGTTAATGATAATGATTCATTAATTTTTATATAGTTGGGAGAAGATAATTTTTTTTACTCTTTGTTGAGTGGCCAAGATTCTCCTAGTTCAAATAATCCTCCTGCATCTAATTCTTCATCATTTCAGGTTGATGGTATTGCAAGTATGGTTAATGCCACTAGTGTTTCCACCTCTTCTCCTTCTTGGTTGAAGAAAGTGGTCGAAAAGAAAAAGAGATATACTCCAATGGTGGATACTAGTATTGATACAGTGGCTAAGTTGCTGCAAGAGACTCCAAAGCCCAAGTGTGCTAGGAGAATGTCAAGAATGGTCACAGACCATACTACATGCCCAATCAATTCCTTGAGATTGCAGACCTTGTGGGAAATAAGAATGAGCGTGAAGTGACTGAAGCAGACTTTAATATGAGCAGGGTAGATATGGGACCTTCTACCGCTGAAGGGGATATTTATCATGCAGAGTTTTTAGTTAGAAACTAATCGAAGAGGGTCAAGAAAGAACAGGAGGAGAATCACAAACTGTGTGCTCAAGTAAGTGTTTTGTCTTCTTTTATTCAATCAGTTCTAAGTATTAAAATGTCCCCATCAGATGCAATGCCATATTTAAGTGTAAGTGTGCCAGATCTCAGTCTTTTGCAACAAATAAAATAGTCCAGGGCTTTGAATGAAGCTATAAGTCAATGGGTAGAAAAGGTAGTCTTTGTTAGCCTCCTATTTGTTGAAGAAGTTGTTAAGTTGTTTTATTCTATTTCCAGTAAAAGAGAGGTCTTAATTACACATCTTCAAAAGGCTAGGAGTGATCATAATAGCCTCTTTTTAGCCTCAATGGAAATTAAAGAAATGGCCAAAATGGATGTCAAGGTCCTAATAGTTGAATAGATTATAAATGCCCCAAATGAGTTTGATGCACCAACTTAGACAGATGTCCTTGAATGTAGAATAATTGTGTTGACATCGGCCAAGGATGATATAAGGGATGTGATAGCAACTTACTATGTTGAAATGAGAAATATTAAGGTTAATTTTGCTATCTTGGAAATTGAAGCGACTGGGGAAAATAAGGACAAATTATTGGATGTTAAAGAAATAAAGTAAAACTTTAAGAAATTTGTGACAGAAGAGATAACGGACTATAATGTCATAACCAGTTAATCACTTAAGAAGATGGCAAGGACTGCCACCTACATCAAAACTGTTAAGAATGGGCTGGATGAGATTCATCAAAAGATTGATGATACAAATAGGGTAATTCGTAAGAAGCACAGGATTAGCATGACTGGTACTCCAAGTGGCATGTCCCTCTCCCCATTTCTCACCATGTACTAAGCATACAAGGCTAGACGAAGGGCAAAGCAGCGCAAGAGGATGTGAGTAAGGAAACCGAACAGGTGGAAGATGAAGATGTGGCACAAAATGATGATGATGTTAGCGATGAGGATGTGACAATCCTCAATTAATTCTCTTTTCATGTTTTAGAAAAATATTTTTACATGCTCTTAAACTATTGGCTCTGGAGGACCCTTAGAATATTTATTATTTAAACTCTCTTTTAAATTGGTTGTCACCAAGAAGCCATTAGGGTTAAAGACAATTATCATGTGGCTTACTATAAATTTGATGGGCAAGTCTATGTATGGATCTTTTGGAAAACTTTGTTTTGGCGATAGAGAATTTTGATACTTCCTATTTTCAATTGCTTTTATGCATATAGTGAGAATCAATGCAGTGGAGATTTAAGTGATCATAGACTTTGTGTTATGGTTATTTGAATTTATGTTCTTCCTATGTTGAATGTATTACTATTGGTGTTGGTGCATTTGTGCATTGAAGTGGTTGGATATCTTGAGTTTGGCTCACTACTGTGATGGTTTATCTGTTGATATATTATTTAGAGTGGTGATTATATGGTGTATGATATCATGTTTATTTGAGTTTCTAAATATTGTCATGGTGGAGGTCTTTGTACTTCTGATTATTTGAAAAACAAATTTATGCCTTTATTGCTTTCTAGTTAAAAGCTCTGCCTTTATTTTTGCTTTCTAGTTAATAGCAATCTTGGTTTTCATTCATAAGAATATCTATTGAAGGTAGCTGCGCCTTGTAAAATAAGCAGAGAGCCTTTATAAAATACCAATATAGTAGGTTTAACTGTTGATTACATTTGTCATATGTCTAGGCATAAGAATATAGAGTTAGGTGACAAATTTGTTAACCAACAGTGGCCAATGAACATGATTCAATAAAGAGTTAAAATCCTCTGCACTTTTGGTTCTACAAGACCAGTGCGGGTGTACCTATACAACATCTAAGGATATTCTCAACTTATACAAGATGTTGTTATTAAACAGATGGTTCTCAATGAAAATATACCAAGGAAATGAATGATTCCTATCAGATTGGCTTGACCCTTTGGTAAATCAATTCATACTAGTATTGAGAATAGGTTCAAATCTAATCTACTCCTAAAACAATAAGGGAAATGGAAATGATCTTGATAATAGAAATGGCTTTGAATGAAATTTTAACATAGTAATGGATTGGTGCCTAATCCTAGGGTCACAAAGTCAAATTACAGAGAACAAATGCATCCTTCAAGCAACCTTAACTCACTTCAATGGACTAATGATATTAATTCTTTACACTAACATCTCCTAGACATGGAATTGTAGAATTATCCTTTAAACCACAATATAGTATGAAATCAATTGTGTATTACTCGAACATTTATTTCTCTCCTTGAGAGAAAGCAAGAAATAACACACATATCATAGATGAACTGCAAAGATGAATTCAAAACACCCTTGATATCTTGTATTCATATTAATTTCAACAAGTACATGTATGGGGAAAGTTCTACAACCAATATAATTCGATACTCAGAATTGAGATGATATATTGCTCTACAGATTTAAACAAATATAGACTACAACTATTCTGTATTGGTTCTAGACTAGAACACAACACACTACCACCCAAAATTGAGATCCAGAACCCTTAACAAATGGCCTTGAATTCCCTTTTATAGGACAAGGGAGCAACAAGCTTTGGTCCATGTACAATTCTTGTTAGAAAAGGAATATGCCAAAAGGCATCTTTGAAGCACTACAAGACAAGATATTTTCCTTCCCAAAGAATGTTGTTGAGGCTAGTACAAAGTTTGAGGAAGATGTTTATTCCCTTTAGAAACTGACTTTGCTCACATTTTAGAAGTTGTAACCGCATGCTTGGACATATATATTACCTTAGAATGATGAAACAAAGATGAGTGCAACTCGTTAACCAAATGAAATGCAAATTACATGCATTTTATTTCATCTTTATTTCAACTTATGACCTCTCATGATGAAGACCTTGAAGAAGTTGGCCCACTAGTTGACAAATTTTGAGAGAATATTTTCTAAAAATGAAATGGTTCTAGGAAGGAAGGATGCCTTCTTGTAATTCCTAAAGTGAGTCTTGTCAGACTCATTCATCTTCCACATGATCTCTAGGAATGCCACTCTATTAGGGACTGTTCTTGGCAAAATATGAGGTGCACATTCAAATCCATACAATCTAATAATGGTAACATCTACAAAGATGTACCAGTCATCCCAATTATAACCAATGCCCAAATTAGGGCATATGTCCCTTGGCCTCAAATTTTTTTGAACTTTATCTGATAATCTAGATTCTAAATAACCAAGTGCTATGAAGACCTCCTTGAAAAAGAATTCCTAAAAAATCAGATAGTTTGATTGGAGACAATTACTATCCCAAATATAAGCCCATTCTTGGACTGACAATACTCTACCCTGGATGTCCACTCTCCTGATTCTCAATGGAGGCTTCCACACTGTAGTTCCTCTGTATAACAAGATGTGACACAACAAAGAATTCCACTTGAAGTGGACTATAGAATTATCCCTTTTCAATCTTCTAGGGCCTTGTTGATCTTCTCCTCCAAAAATGATGCATAGTCAAAATTCCTATTATCATCCCATTTTGAATATCAACAGTCAAAACCATAACATTGATGGGCATGAAGACACTAGAATCCATTCCCAGGACCTGGGACACAACAAAGTATGTCTTTTGGAAGTAATCTTCAAATAAGTCATAATTGAAAGGATCCTTGTCAGTACTTGAGAATTTATGCAGTTTACCATTGACCCTAGGCATATGAGCAGGGAGTCACTTTACCCTATAATCACTCTTAAGTTGTGATATTCCCTCATCAGGGCCCCCGTATCCAGTGGCATTTGAAGGTTGAGGTCTAACATGAATAACTCATAGATATATGCCCTTTCTAGTCTAACTAATACATCTCCATTGTCCATGTAAATAATTTTCTTCCCCCGGACATAGCTCTTAGCCAGTGCTTGGATTAGCTCCACATTGATGAAGACATTTGGGACCACCAACTTGGCTAACCCTAGCCTCCAAGGGTTTTTGATTGGAATTTTTCTTAGGCATTTCCTAAAATGGTATTTGAATAGTGCATACCCATAGATTGGGAGAATAGCATCTTTGCAGGCTTCATGAGCATCAATAATTCTATCTATTTGTATACCCATGCCATGTTGGTGGCGAGGTATTTTAAAAGATCCAGGAAATTGGGTAAGGATATCGTCATTGAATTCTTTATCCCTCTTCCTTTCTAACTTCTTCATGGCTTTCTATGATGAACTATCCATTTTGACTGCACTAGGGTTTTAGGGTTTCTAGTTTCTAGGTTTCCTCAAGACAACCCTATGACTATGTTTTTAATTGAATATTTCTTATGCAAATTCTCAAACAAATCAGGGCACTAACAGCTAATAACTTTCACACAAATGCTCAATTCGCATGAAAAGAACCCTAGTATAGTTGAAAAGAAGAAGGGTACTTACAGGTTTTAATGGTGGCTAGCGACTTCTTGTTGACTATGTAATACCTTGTTTGATGCAATAAATTGAAAATCCTAGGCTTGGATGCAGTTGCAGAGCTCAGACATTGAATTCACATTCTCAATTATGCAAAATGATTGCAAGAATCAGCATTAAACTAGTTAGGGTGTCATTAGTGTTGAGTGTGCGGGGGAGGTAAGTAGAGGATAGCCATTCTTCAACTGTAAATCTCCACCGTAGATCCTACTAAATCAATGGTTATTGTTGGAGTTTGAATTTACTCCAGTGAAGATTAGAAAAACCTTAAATGACTTGGAGTCTTTTTTTCCATGGTGGCATCTTTGCCATTTCGCGTTGAGTCTTTTAAGCCTTGGTGAAGATACTAGTTCCCATGAAACACTATTGCTTTGGGCATGTTAGGGTTGGTAAATTTTGCCTAGGTCCTATTCAGGGTTTTTCCCAAACCCTAAATTCCACAATCTATTAGAACATGCTTACCCTTTGCATAATTCATTTTTATATCCAAGAAGTTAGTTGTCATCCTTGTATTTAGTCCATTTTCCAGTTTGTATGTGAAATTTCCTTGTAGACCATGTGATATATCCTTAAATACTAATACTTATGGATGCCCTCAAAATTCTCACAGGCATTCAACTAAGTAGTTGTAAGATTTATTTTAATTATTGGGATACCATAAGAATGTTTCCATGGTAAAATGTCTATAGTCAAAGTAATGGTTGGTTATAGATGTTTGATATCCATTGGTCCTTTCATCAATTTATCAATCCAAAACTAAGAATGACTTTCTATCTAGAACTAATTCTACTAAAAATTGCCTACAAGATTTGGATTTCTTCACTATAAATTGAAGCAATCTAATGCAATTTCTCTCATGAAACCTTGGCTTCACATGTAAGGTACTCACCCCAGAACTATATCAAAATGATTAAATAAATCATCTCATTCACATTAATATAAAAAGGAGAAGATAAATCTTCAATTCATATATATACATCTTGCAAGTACGTGTGCCCAATCTAGGTGTTGGCACAATTAATATAATATACAATAAGGCATCCTTAGCTCTCATACCAAATTATATATATATATACATCTTGCAAGTACGTGTGCCCAATCCAGGTATTGGCACAATTAATATAATATACAATAAGGCATCCTTAGCTCTCATGCCAAATAATCATCTCAGTACAATAAATTACAAATATCAATTTTTACAATATAATAAATGAATAATAACATTGTCTCTGGTCACCATTAACCCTCCTGGTCTTCCATAAAACCAAGAGGCAAGAACATGGTTCAAGTGCTTTTCCGCCCAACCATGAAGCATTACACTTCCCTAGAATTATTCCTACTCGAAGAATACTTGACCCTGCACGAAGAGCCTAGCAACTTGGAAACAATAGGAAGGAGAGAATACCTGGTGCAACCTGATGCCTAAATGCAATTCTTTCTACTAGAATATGCAATATCTTACAACAGGATGTGGCAGAGAAACATATAATATAAATTTTGCTAGGCTTACATTCATCTATTTCAATGAATACATGGCTTTGGCCAAAGCACTTTAAAAATATCAGTCAAATCCTGAAAAGAGGATCAACCTTCTCTGTTATTCCACATTCGGCACCCTCTCTCAGAAGGTAAGCTTATCACACACAGCACACACAACACACACAACAAGAATAATCTATTTCCAATTGCATAATAATATATATATTTTCTTAAAAACAATTACTATTATGTTCTTGCAAAAACAACATGAATACACATTACATGCATCTCATACCTCTTAACAATGAGCTACATGCATGATCTATTCAAGATACACATAAAAGATAGACAACTGGTTATATTCATTAACCCATATTCACCTATTTATTTCCAAATAAAGCAGTTTTATAATATCATAACCATTAATTTGTGACAGGGAATTTAAGATAATATAAATCGTATAACAATTCCATAAAATCCAACGAAACACCATCTAATCAAAGGTATGAATCATGTTTAAAATAGTCATTCAAACACATGGTCTGACTGCTACATAAATGCATAAAGGTTTGCTACAAGATCTAAGTAAAGTCTGCTACAGGGACTATGTAAAGTCTGATATAGGAAGTATGACAGTGACATAATATTTACATAATAATTTGCAACAAAAAGGGATAATATGCAAGCCGTCATGAAATCAACCGCTAAGAAGATATAGAAACCAAATAAAGATGACTACACAGGCTACTGTAAAAATAAGCTAGAAAGGACAGTCACTAATTGATACATATCTCCAAATCGACAAACTGGGTAAGGCTAATTTTTGGATATGATTTAAATAACTAAGTTTTGCACCTTATATAAAATTTTCATAGAAATCCAGTTCTTATAATGAAATTTATTGGTGACGCAATAGACTATTTTAACAGAGATGAAATGGGTAAGAGATATATAGTCACTAATTATTACATATCTCCAAACTAACAAACTGGGTAAGGCTAATTTTTGGATATGATTTAATTAACAAAATGGTGCACCTTATATAAATTTTTTAGAGAAATCCAGTTCGTAAAATGAAATTTATTGGTGATGCAACAGCTCTCATGACAGATTACATATTCAGACCTTTCGAACAACAGGGCAAGAATAAAAGATTGTGCAGAAGAGAATTTACAGAATAAAACAATTCTTACATATTAGAGAAATTGATTTCAACCACATTTAACACAAACATTAAATCATTTTCATAACTACATGCATAGCTAGAATTTATCTGATCACTATTGATATCCATTCTTCAAGCTTCCATCTATTTTTCTCAAATCCTTCCTTCTTAGAGTCCTTTTTTGTCACTACTAGTATTTCATCTTTTTCCCCATCTTCATATTGACGTTCATCCTCTCCATATATCCCCTTTTTAAAGACTTACATCATTTTTTTTTAGTTTGTTTCCTTAATTACTTTCTCTTTCTCTTTAATTTTAATTTGTTTCCTTAATTTTTTCTTTCTTAATTAAAACTAAATACTTTAAATAAGAAAACTCAACTAAATCTTTTTCTTACTTTTCCAATTCCAAAATAAAACAAGTTACATTTATTTAATTTCTATTTAAAAGATAAAGCAAACCTTTTCTTTAAAACAATAAATCATGTCTTTTTCCATAAAACAAATTTCTTTCTTCTTTCTTTTTGTTTTCTTTCCTTTTTGATTTTTGCTTGTTTCTATCCTTTTATTTTATTTTATTTTTTATCTTTTTCTATTTTCACATGTATATTTTGTTGTTTTCTTTCTTTTCTTTTGGTTTATTTTTAAATTTTTTTAAAACTTGATATTATCCAAAGGAAATAAAAAGAAACTTATTTTGCACTTCTATATATATACATATATTAAAATAAAATATATTTTTATTCTATATAATTTTTTAATTTAGCACATAAATATTTTCCTAGAAAAATAAATATATAAAATTTAAAAGAAAAACTATTATCTTTATATAAAAGAGAATATACAATTTTAACTTAACCCATTTCAAATAAAAAGACATTTTGAACATAGTGAGCAAATAATTTAATTATATGTCTAAAAAAAACTTAATAGAGATATATTTCTAATATAAGTAATAAATCAATTCCTTCAAACATAGAGAACATTCCATGAAACAATGAAATTGCAAATGCAATATGAGCTACATGTTTATGTGTGCATGCATCAGGTATTTTCACCATGCCAATTCTTGTTGGGTGGCTAAGACACTTCTACCTTAGCCATGTTCTTGCCTTCGACATGTACCTGCACTCAGTTGCACTCAAATTCCCATTAATAGGTTAGTCCATAAAACCATAGATGAAGCACAGAAAACATAAATCTATAATCATAATTATAATAATCCATCATTACATCAATTCTCAAATTTATATAATTTCTCATTAATAATAATTTACTTTTATGCACATGTAATTATCTAATTGTAATAAAATTCAATAATTTGAATTATAAATGAAATTAAAAATTGGGATGTGACATCACAAAACCAACTTTGCAATAACATGTCACTCAGACTATCAAGACTCATTTTGCTATCTAGATCCAACAAATTGAAAACATTCCACCACAAGGTATATTAGGATGATAAACATAAATGAAGATGGTGAAATTCCATTTAGAGATAACTAGTACTAGCGATAGCAACTATAGGTGCTAGAGTTACACATATATGAAATATGAAGGGGCATGTTTATATCATGCATGGTGATAGTTTTGTTGTTTCTTACACTAATTAACAACATTTTCTCTATATTAAGAATGATATTAAGGGTTACTTTAACACTATTCTAAACTTCATGCATTCCAATTTGAAAAAATCTTGAATCTTCTACTTTATAGGAATTCTTCTTCTTTCTATTTCTCTTTCTTCTGGAGAATTGAATGTCTCCCATTTTTTCAATCATATCTTCTAAAGGCTTGACATGATGGGCTCTCTTGCATCTATATATTGAACACCTTTGTTCACTTGCATCTCTAATTCTATTTCCATAATTATAACAGGATCATGTTGTATATCAATATTTTTGTGAACTTTCAACAATGGATCCAATTGATGCTTTTCCTTGCCATCTCTCCTACGCTTTTCCTTGATAAAAATTCTCATTAATTAGTCGATAGGCTTTTTTTAAGTGGACTTGCAAGTCCACAATCATTTGACAAACCTGTCTCATGTTGGAAACATGCACAAACACTACTAGGAAACTAGGAAATGCTGTTGGCAAGTAAGTTTTTCCACTGCCGTATCTTATCGGGAAAAAATGCAACTTTTACTCGATATCATCATCAAAGATCAAATCTTTGATTTATATCAAATATTAGCCTTGTATATCAGATATTAGCCTTAAATTCTCACTTACTTATTTGTTGGCAGGACACAAGGCAGAATGCAGAACCTACCGCAACTAACCACAGGTGGAATGCAGAGGACAAAGTCAACATATGTGATGTTGGCAGGGTATACACAACAATAGTGCACACAACATAACCTATCGCAAGTCACCGCAAGTGGAATGCAGAGGTTGGGGCTGACATATGTGATAGTAGTTAGGATGTATCATAAGGGACACATCCCTATTGTAGCATATATGTAATAGGAAGATTTGTAAGACAAGAAAATAGAAGAGAGAATATATGTAAGAAAGATATATATACAGAGAAGAGACATAGACCTGCCATTTTGTATATAAGTGTAACGTCAGAAATTGTCCTCTTGTATGGAATGGTACAATTTCCCTCAGTTTAGCTCCTCACTCTTGGTGACCTCTCAACCTTTTCTTTTTCGACCTTCCCGAAACCCTGACTGACTAAGTCTAGGAGCAATCTATTCACTTTTTAAGGTAACTTATTGATAGAACCTAGAAAGAGATTTGAGATTTGGATCCCTAGGACGCCCAAAAATGTAGATCTAAGATGAAATTGGGGGCTAGGACTTGGGCGCATGTGCCCTAGTCCTTCCCTATTTCATGGGATTTTGAATTTTGGCGGGGTGTCGGTTCCTACCGAGTGCCTCGGGATTCCTTTTTCAAATTCTTGGTTTTCATGCAATATCGAGACGTTATTTCAAAATTTGAATTCCCTAAAGCTAGATATAAAAAGACATTTGCAAATCATTTTATCACACACAATTCTCATGCAATCTTGATGCCAAAACTCTGTTGCAATTGCCATTGAAGATCAGTCACTTGTTGAAGCTCTTTGAAGTATCCTTTATTTGCTATCTTGGAGACAATGGATGAAGATTAGGAATCAAGATCTCGAGTCTATCTTTCTCTTCCTAAGGTTTGTACACCCTTTGCATGATCGGGAGAAGAGTTGAAGCCTCCAACCGCAAGCTTGGAGATCCTCTGCGGATATTGCCAATTCACCTTCTTATTCATGCAAGTCTTCATTTACCTCATCTCCTTGAGGTGAAGTTGTATGTGTTTATTGATGCAAAGCAAGTTGCTAATCTTCCCTTGATTGAGACATCTAGGGTTTGATATTTCTGCATACACACATTGTTAGGTTTGCACACACTTATGCAAATCTTTATCTCTGGCTATTGTTGAGGTAAAATTACCAAAGACGGGGCTTGACTGAGGCAAGCTCTTATATAGCCACAACATCTTCCTTCTTTTGTATGTGCATATCATGTTTCGCAGGTTCCAGCGAAAAGAAGATATAGAAAGGAGGGTATTGTAGGTACAATTGCGATAGACTTTCAGATTTTTAGATTCCAAGACTTGCGGGACATTGGAGCGGGCACCCTATTCCAACCAGGGGTTATTTCTAGGATCTGGAAGCCTTCTAGCAGTCTCAGACACCATGTGCAGAAGATTTTCCCATGCAGAAACTTTCAGGACACTGGAGTGGGTGCCCTAGTCCATGCAACCCTCAAAATCTGGGTACACTATCTCTGGAACTCTATCTCTGCACTTCTGCGATCAGTTTTACTAGTTTCTTCATTAGTTTCTATATATTTCTAATTTAAGGCATAATTAGGGTTTTACTTGGTTAAAAGGAAAACACTTGATAAAATCTTGATTAGGGCCTTAGGTTTCATAACCACGCAAGTGTAAGCGACAGACAAAGTGGTTAGAGGCTTGTTCACAAGCTTGGTCTTTGTCCTCCCAATGCTTAGTGGTGAAATTGTGGTAGTTGACCTAGCATAAACAAACTATCCAATTTTCCCACTAAACATTTTGGTGAACCCGAGTTTTAAAGAATTTGCATCCTTGTTAAACTTTAGATTTGAAATAATTTGTTGTTCTAGAGCATAATTGCATTGGAAAACCTCTTTAGTGAAATTACAACTATTAAATTGTAGATTACATTCTTTGTCTTTTCACTAAAAGAATTGAAAATTAGCATTTATTGTTGGAAGTTGTATTTCATTTTCAAAGGCCATCATTGTGTATTTAAATCTTGGTTTAAATAGAGCATGTTAAAATGTCAGATTACTTTTTGCAAGATTTTCATGCTTATGATGAGTCGTTTAGTCATGATGACTTTGATATGTTAGATGAAGCCCTTGAGGACTTCAGCTCAATTGAACATTCCACTACGCCCTCTAAGCCATCATTATTTCAAAGATTTGTAAATGCAATTTATGTTCCTAAATCTAAAGAAGAGATTGAAAAACCAAAAATTGTGGTCACTCTATGTGCAAATGTGGTTCAACCATCCTCTAAACCTGTGCTTGTTGTTAAAGGTCTTTCATCCTCTTCTCAATCTCCTGATCACATTTATGATTGTGCAAAACAAATTGTGAAACAAAACTTACAACAAACCAATCATAATGTGGTTGTTCATGCATATAATACTCAGAATAATAAACAAGGTACACAACAAACGAATGTTTCGATATCTTTACCAGCTTCTCAACCTATGCTTCCTCAAGCACCTTGTTTAACATACAAAGGTGGTAAATACTATGATCTTGTAGAGCAGCTCCATGCTACTCTTGCAAAGATATCTCTTTGGGAACTTATACAAACTTCACCTACTTACCATGGAATGCTACAAGAAGCTTTACAAAAGGTGATTGTTCCCCCCACTGTTAAACCAAATGATGTTGCCACTTTACTAGATTGTATGCATGCAACAAAAATAGATATTTTGTTTCAACAACATGAATTACCATCTCTCGAGGTTTGGAATCAGTATGATCCTTTGGTTATCTTTATTACAATCAACAAAACATTCGTTAAGAGACTTATGATTGATAATGGGTCAGCCCTTAATGTTTGTGGTATTGATTTATTGCATAAGGTTAAAGTTGATGTATCTGCCATTAAACCGAAATCATTAAGTATTCATGGATTTGATAATGTTGGATGACAATCCGTGGGCACTATAACTCTACCTATACAAGTTGGACCTGTGATGGTGCCTACCTTGATTCATGTAATGCCTTGTTCTCTATCTTATAACATGATTCTGGGAAGACCTTGGATACATGCATTAGGAGCAGTTCCTTCTACTTTGCACTGTTCGGTTAAGTTTATATTTAAAGGTAAACTGCATACTATCCATTCGGATCTTGAGCCTGATAATTGTTTACAAATGGAAGTGCATAAGCATGTTGTTGGTCCTAAGAGCTTAAACAATTTGAAAGCTGAGTTGTCAGCTTCTCTTGCCTCTAAAAATGTTATGCAAGAGTCCAAGAAATCAAAGGCATTTGTTGGTGATGACTGGGGTTCATTAGATTTTGCATCTTCCTCCAAAGGAGAATATAAACTTAAAAACCCCATCCCTGAAACGCCAATTATTACATCGATGACATTACATGCTTCAAACGATAAACATAAGACTTCTTTGGTGACAAATAAGGATAATACTCTAAGTTATACTACTGATTATGAGACTTACGAAGCTTCGCCTTCGTCTAAAGAAATGGTCTTTCTCTATGGAAGAGGATTCCAAATTCTTTATAAAAATTATGACTATGTAGGTAATGGTTGTGGCATAAATCAACAAGGAATCAAAGTCACTATAGAATCTGCTTCGCAACATTACTCAAGTGGCATTGGATATAATCCTTTTAAGGAATTCAAAGTCTGCAAACGCCCTACTCTAAATGTGAATACCATATCAACACTTAGTTTGATATTCCCTGAGATGATTGACACCAATTGTCCTGCAAGATCACTTCCATTAGATATGTTTACGACAGATGAAGCGATAATGGACTTCTTAGTTGCTTATGATGGTATTCTTCATTATCACCATAAACGTGGCCTACCTTATTGTTTAAACAATGAAGCATATTCTGGAAAGACTACTAGCACAATAACTGCTACAGTAGAGCATAATGAAGAACTTGAAGAACAATTACAATATTACAATCCCCCAAACCATAGTACTCTCCATAACGGAAAGACTATTGATGTCGTTATGGATAAGGATAACCCGAAAAAAGTTATCCCTATTGGTGATTGTTTAGATGCGGAAGAAAAAGAAGAAATGACTACATTGTTGAATGAGTTCTCAGAATTATTCGCTTGGAATTATTCAGACATGCCTTTTATAGATCCTCAGATTGTAACACATAATATCATCTTGCAACCAGATGTTAAGCCATTCAAACAAAAGATTCGTAAGATGAATCCAAAGATTGCTTTGCTTGTTAAAACTTAAATAGAAAAACTTTTACAAGCTGGTTTTATCTGACCTATTGATTACTCTCCGTGGATATCGAATATTGTTACTGTCGCTAAACCTGATGGTTGTATAAGAATGTGCACAGATTTTTGAGACTTAAATGCGGCATCTTTGAAAGATGATTTTTTGCTCCCTAATATCGATATGATTGTTGATTCTATAGTTGGACATGAGTTGCTATCTTTTATGCATGGATTTTCAGGATATAATCAAATCCTTATAAATCCTCTCGATCAGAATAAAACAACCTTTATAACACCTTGGGGTACATTTTGTTGGGTAGTCATGCTATTTGGACTTAAGAATGCAGGAGCTACTTACCAACGTGTAATGACTCTTATATTCCATGATTATATGCACAATATTCTAGAAGAATATGTTGACGACATCCTAGCAAAGTCTATCAATCGTAAGGATCACGTTACAAATCTTCGACAAATATTTGAGCGCATACGAAAATATAATATGCGATTGAATCCCCGTAAGTGTGTTTTTGGCATGGATAGCTGAAAGTTACTTGGGTTTATTGTTTTGAATCAAGGTATAGAAGTTGATATGAAAAAGATAGATGCAATTGTTAATATGCCAATACCTAAGAACATATCTCAACTTCGTAGTTTGCAGGGAAAGATACAGGCCATCCACTGATTTGTTTCACAACTCGCAGATAGGACTTGCCCCTTTACTCAACTACTGAAGAAAGATTATCACTTTCAATGGAATTCTGAATGTCAAAAATCTTTCGATGACTTAAAGGATTACTTAGCTAATCCGCTCATTTTGCAACCTGTTGTTTCTGATAAACCATTTCTGTTATACATTTCAGCAGCTAACAATGCCCTAGTAGCTTTGTTAGCACAGCATAATGTTGAAGGCAAAGAATGTGTTGTCTATTACATTAGTCATACTTTACTCGATTATGAGGTGCGATACACAGCTATAGAGAAGCATTGTTTAGCTTTAGTGTTTGCCACTCAAAAGCTTAGACACTATCTCTTAAATGTTGAAGTGCATGTAATGGTAAAATTTGACCCTTTGAAACATCTCTTCGCAAGAACAGATTTATCAGGTCATCTTGCTAAATGGGTTATGTGGTTAACAGAATTTGATCTCAAATTTATTTCACAAAAAGTGATTAAAGGGCAAGCAATAGCTGATCAGTTCGATGACGCTCCCTCACCCTTTGCTATACAAACATCGATGCATTTCCTGACAAACAGATTTTAACAATCTATGCGGATGAAAAATGGGAGTTATACTTTGATGGATCAAAATGCCGAACTGGCTCTGGAGCTAGTGTTATATTAATCACTCTCGTTGGTAAGTTGATTCCCTTATCTTACCACTTAGACTTCTTATGTACAAATAATATAGCTGAATACAAATCCCTTATCGCTGGACTTTGTGCAACCTTGGCTCTGAATATCAAGAATATTACAATATATGGTGATTCTCAGTTAATTGTTAAACAGATAATGGGATCGTATCAAACTAAGCATGATAAGTTATCTCAATATCATGAGTTTGCATTATCTCTCTTAAAAAAATTCAAATCATACTCGATCAATACCATTCCTAGGAAAGATAACTGGCATGCGGATGCAATGGCAAGCGCAACTTCCCTTATATCCCCTGATGGTTCTCCTGAGGAGTTTACCTTTGTTGTTCATAATCTTAAGACACCAATAATTGAAAGCCCTATAGTTGCGAATTCAGAACTCTATGGTAATACATACATAGAAGAATGGTTCTCCTACATATTCAACTATTTACGCGATGGAACCATTCCGGATTCGACTTCTAAGAATGCCTAACTCTGTTTATGCAAACTAGTGGCACGATACATCATATTATCAAATGTCTTGTATTGACGAAGTTATAATGTTGTTTTACTCTGATGTCTAAGCAATTCAAAGATTTTGATAGATTTAGAAGAAGCTCACTCTGGTGCATGTGGAGGGCATTTTGGTGGAAAATCTTTGGTGCAAAAATTGTTATGTATGGGGTACTATTGGTAGTATATGGAACAAGATTTCTTTGCTTATGTCAAGAGATGCCCGCAATGTCAACAACATAAACACCTAATCCATGCTCCCGCTCAAGAGCTTCACGCCCAGGTGTCACCATGACCATTCTCTATCTGGGGCTTGGATCTAATCGATAAAATTTTCTTGCCCTCCTCTCAAGGACATACATTTATAATCATTGTTATTGATTATTTTACAAAATGGGTTGAAGCAGTCCCATTGCGATCCACAACCGCTGATGTAATCTGTTGATTTATACAAGATAACATAATTTCTCGATTTGGAATACCTTCCTCCCTCGTTTCAGACAATGGTACGCCATTTAAGAACAAGGATGTGAAAAAGTTCCTTGAAAAATACCATATACAACATCGCTTCTCTACGCCTTATTACCCTCAATCAAATGGCCAAGCAGAAGCTTCAAACATGGTTATTGGACAAATTTTATGGAAAACTGTTAATAAATATCAAAAAGATTGGCATACACAATTATCCTATGCCTTATGGCTTACAGAACAAGTATTCGAATGACTACTGGTAATACACCATATAATCTTGTCTATGGCATAGACTCGATAATGCCCTTGGAGTTAGAAATCCCTTCCTTGAGAATTTCCCTAAGAGACATCATGGATGATAACATAGAATGAGAGAAAAGATTATAGGAACTTGAGATGCTTGATGAAAGACATATTAATGCTCTTGAACATCTCAAAGCTTATCAAAAGGGTGCGCAACAAGCCTATAATGCGCAAGTCATACAACGTTCATTTAACATTGGGGACTTGGTTCTTTATGAAAATCAATGCAATGTAAACGCACCACCTGGAGAAAAAGGTAAGTTCAACCCTAATTGGCTTGGACCATATATAATCACTGAAACCTTTGGATCTGGAGCGTATAAATTAGCTGATGAGCAAGGTACGCCACTTAAAGAACCTATTAATGCGGTGCACCTCAAAAGATTTTATGCTTGAGATCTAATGTTAAATGTTCCTAAGCTAATTTAGCGCATAGATTAGCTTCAATTTCGACAAGTTATTACTATTTTGTCTTAATTCATTTGGCAATATATCTTTGTTCATTGATCATTGGTGTATCGTGTTTAAGTAGTAATTGCTTAGATCACTTTTGCATTAACTGAATATAGCATGGAAATTAAAGTTATGTGTAAAATAATTAATCATTGTGTTTGTTACTATATGTTCTTTTTTAGAATTGTTAGTATATCACAATAGCATTAATTATAGCATTTAGACATCATCACTAGTTGCATTTTACAAAAATCACATGTGATAGATCAAAAGCCATTACACATAGATCAAAAGAAATATATATATATATATATCTCAGTTTCAAGTATACATCTGAGTCGACTATCCCTTAAAATAAAATGGGATGTCGTAGTCTATACATCACATAGGTAAGCCTTGATCGCCAATACCTTCAGGCCCTCATGGTGTGCGAGTGATAGAACCCTGACCATGTGTGGCTACGGATTACGAATGACTCCTAGAGATGCTTCGCGATCGTAACCCCCTGATCTCACCTCTTATCTCTATCATCTGCTCATGTGCCTCCTAGTACATCCTCTGGTACCGGTCTCTCTCAGCCTAAGCCCTATCTCTGTTAGCTCTAGTTTGTTGGACCTCTCGCAGTAAGAACTCACTAACAGCTGGCCCTCCCTCCAATGCAGGAACCGCTACCGTCTGCTCTCGTTGTGCCTTGAGCTCAGCCTCAATGCGTTCAGCTCTCTATCAAAACTCCTCTCTCTCTCTCTCATGCAGACTGCTCTAGCATGGCCTCTGTAGTAGTCCTATACCTGACGAATGGCATAAATATCTCAACATGCCACCCAGCAGATGATCGTGGTGAATAACCTGCCCGCACTCACTGCTCTGAGGCATCTGTCGGTACTATGTCTCCTATGACGCGACTCACAAATTCTTGCCATACATTAGTCCCAACTACAAAATAGAGGATGAGATAGATGTTAGACTCCCATATAATAAACTATACAAAACATAAAATAATAAATCAAACCTAACCTGGATCTCCATCTCACCAGGATGGATCTCAGATCGCTGATGGTGTGATGAACTTTACTGTCTGATCTACAGCTAGGGGCACAAACCTACTACTCTCCCCCCACTCTGTTTGACTAGGCCTCACATCATTTGCAGGTATAGGACCACAAACCTTGGACTGCAGTCTCAACTTAGTCTCCTTGTCAGTGTCTGCCTCCTGCTGACTCTGTCGCGATCTCACTCTGAAGACGTATTGTGATGGGACCTCCTCGGACTCTGAAAAGGAAGCTAGGTATGCAGAAATCGCTTCCTACACTAATCTAATGAGAAGAGATGTATGCAAATCCAACTTTAATTCTTACAACTACAGCAACATAGAACATCTAACAGAGATATTGCAGTAATACACATACAAACAGAAAGTAGACAGAAGAGAGAGACAAGATATACGTGGCGAAAACCCTTACAGGTGAAAAACTCCACACTCCAAAACACAGCTCAAATGTATTACAGTAAACAATAACAGATTACAATACAGTTTTAGAGCTAATGCTCTTTCAGGAGTCTTCAAATGTCAAATCTGGAGATATTCCGGCAGCATAACAGTACTTGTACCAAAGTTGTCTATCTCCCATCCAAGCACCTATTTATATAGAGTTTACAAGATAAATATGGAACCTTCTAGAGATGGGCGTCCATCTTGGACTCATGCCCCAAAACCCACGCCTAAGGACACTTGTCCAACATCCCATCCCAAAGTGGGCGCCTGGTCCCAAGATAGGTTACAACAAATGCTCTTACGCACCTTACAGCTATCAAAGAATCCATCATACACTGACTAAAAATATCATATTCCTCTTACATGTCATAACCTCCCTTGATCGCCCAAAGATGCCTTTCTCTCGTACAAAGATACTCACCGACACCCTGTCTTGGGGGCGCTGCCCCCAAACCCCCGTTAATTATTCAAGGGGGAAACTGCAGCTGCCAAAGTCACCAAAATTTACCCTGCTACATATACACAAGGTGCTGACTATGCCAACTCAACATGGGATAAATAAATACAACATTAGGAATTTGCAAAGGTTGAGACACCTTAATTCCCAACAGACTCATCTTCATCCTCCTCCTCATCCTCCTCGAGATCATAGTATCCCACAAAGTCACTGATAGCGTCCTCCACCCCTGTGTCACTAGAGTGATTGGCCCAAGGCTAGACATCTCCTATAGGATGCCCGAGTGGAAATATAGGTGTAGGCCGTGTTGTGTGCCACCAGGTCTGATATGCTTGGGTACACCTGACATCATCTGTGTCTGACACTGGCTCTACATCCTCAGGACCCTCGTCGTCGCTAAGTGGCACATCTGCTATAGTCGGTCGTCAGACGGTATCGGCGCACTCCGAACTGCACGTGTGTAGCTCAGACGAACTGTAGGAACATCATGTATCTATCTGAACTGTCATGCCACCCTATCAAAGTAGAACTAAGATACAGTATGATCGAGACGACCGGCCATTAGTTGATCCCTCTGCATCCAAGCTAACTGCCTCATCTCGCCAGGCCATCTGACATGATATGGTCTCAGATGATGTCACTAGGTTGTAATCTGTCAAATACTACTCTCTAGTATAACAGGTTGCCATGCCTCCAACACCTAACAAGTGGATAGGCATAGATGTGTGGATGGGTGAATGTTGCCTCTACAGGAAAACCCACTGGTCATGTCCACCTGATGTACTCAAAGGCCTAGACCTGTAATAATGTGCAGACCATCAGACTCTGCATCTCGTAGTGGACATATCACCCTAAGTCGCAATATAGGTATGCAAGCATACTGTGCCCCCATGCATAGATAGTCTGGTGCTCCTCCATCGCTCTGATAGTGTGAATGAGACCCCCATAAAGGTGAGTGCCTCATCCATCTAGTGTGATGGCTAGTGTGACTGTGACAATCATAATCCTTCGTAGTAAGGGAATATCTCTGCATCCCTGCTCTAGTAAACGGAGTTGAATGTGTCCTCGCTCTGCCTGTGAAATAGTGTGACCCAAGCAGTACAGTTGACTCTCACAAGTATACCTCTCTAAGCGATGTCCAACAACCATCACTATCTCTCCTCAGATTGGAAGTGAAAGGATCCTGAATACATCCTCTAGTGTGATGATAATCTCACTAGTCGGTAAATGGAATGTGGATGTATCTGCATCCCATCTCTCCATCAGTGCCATAAGCATCGCGCAGTGGAATCTAATTGTGGGCATCTCAAACACCCACCATAGGCCCTGTTGGTTTTTCTTCTGAATCAACATTAGGATTTGCCACTTCTAATGCACAGGCAGATTCAGCCAACTGAGTACAGGAGGTTGCGTGAGCTCCTCCCCTTCACTTCTGGTTCTGCCGCACCAAGGGGGGTTTCCCTATTTGATAAAAGTATAACCTTGACTAGCTCAATGACAGAAGGATTTAACTTGACATCAACAGGCAGAATACTCTCATGTATGGACCAAGATTTGTGTAACAAATCACAAGGTTGGCAACATTCTTGGACATAATGTCTGGTTAGGTATGAGAGCATGCAGAGGTTCCTAATCCTAATCCTACAACTAACAGATGGAAGGATGAGATGGTTTGAAATGGTGTTTGGAGTTATGGGACTTTCCTAGACCCATTGAACAGACAGATTCCCAAACCAGTGCCTTATCTGGGCAGCAGAGTCATATCTAAGACTGTAAATGTCTCCCCATGACAACATAAATTCATATCCAGAGGACCTAAGAATAATGCTACTGCCTAACAACAACATGTCCAAGAAAGAGTATCATTAATGATCATACTTAACAGATCCTATGATGCAATCTATTTCCCTTTGTATTTGATCAAAAGCCTATTTAACCACTCCTTGAGCAGACGCAATAAATCAGACACACAGTATGCACATACTGAAAAACTTGGAAGCCCTTGACAACCTTGTTTGAAAGGAAAACAAACGACATACAGGAGACAATCAGAAACAATACACACACAGGTGTTTTTCATTTAAAATCAATCTGCATAGAAGGCCATCACAGAGAAAATCATCATTTACAAGCCAAGATAGATTAGTACACCAGACTAAGGACCGAGTCTGTAGCAAAAAATGCCTTTCAAAATGTGAACACCTTATGTTCAGAGTCAGAGTAGAAAGCCCAAAAACATCCAACCCCCAAAAAGTAACACAGCCAAAACCATTTATACAGAATCGTGTACATTCAGCAATTAATTACATGGCCAGAAGTCAAAAATTCGCCAGATACATATCCTTCAAAGGAATGGCACTCAAAATTTATTACAGTAACAAACAGAGGAACCTCGAGCCACATGCCACTATCTGGAAGTCTTCATTTAAAAATTGGGTGACCTGACCATGTGTACCATTGTCCACATCCCTGCATCGTCGCCATTAAGGGTCTCAACCACCCGCGGTCACCTGAAAAACTGTCGCTACATTCAAAAAGGAATTCCTGCCAAAACGTGTTCTATCGCGGGTTCAAACTACACAGGGGAATAATCCCACATGCACGGCATAGAGACAACTTCGGAGCTTTAAAAACATAGTCGCATGGATACTAAGTGTCGAGCGTTTTGCCGCGCTCGACACACGACCCTTCGCCCACAGCCCATCGCCATGACATACATTATCGGCCTACCCGACAGATCTCCTGCCGACCACAGTGGTCTCGCCAATCGCAACATCTCCACAAGTCACCAACATCCCCATCAGCCAGAGGAGAACCATCGGCCAGCTCCACAAAACTTACCCCGACCTCACTAGTCTCTCTAATCACACACTACACTGTCGGCGAGACCCTCAACCGTCGGCCAAGCAGAAACATCCTCTGCCGATGATACCATTCACACCGATGACCACTCCATGCTCCCCTCTCGGTGTGACCTACGCCGATGACACCCTCGTCGGCCAAACACTTTCCATCGGCGGACCCTCCAACGGCTAGCCCGATAGCCAAAGTCTTCCCGATGCTCACCTTCGCATCCCTCCATCGGCGAGACCTACGCCGATGACATCGCATCGGCCAAGCCTCCCACCGTCGGCACAATTCAAAATACCTAGGCCGACAATACAACTCTCGCCGATGAACCATGGCTTCATCCCTCCGTTGGCCAAACACACGCCGATGATTCTTCATCGGCCAAGCTCCTCACATCGGCAGATCGAAACAATGCTAGCCCGATACACCAAATCTTGCCGATGAACACTTGACTTACCCCCATCGGCATGACCAACACCGTCGGTGGAAACACAATATCCTTTGCCGATATGCAATAGTCTTGGCGATATACAAAGAACACACCATGCTATTGATACGATCGCCAAGACACAAGTAAACTTATGCCGATGGGAAAAACATGATGACCCCTTCCTCAAGAAAGATGATGTGGATGCTGCAAAACACTGAAGGGGTGCCAAAACTGGAAAATTTTTTGGAATTTTTGGGATGGTGCCTGCATGAAAATTTGCTAAATCAACTGACAGTCAATTCAGGCACCAACAGTGGCTCTATCTGAGGATGCATGCCTCTTGTAGGCATGGCAAGAACCACAGAACTCTAGGATGCAGACCAGTCCCCTATCCATTGGGCACAGAGTCATGAAGTTATAATGATCTGCATCACCAAACACTCTTGATGGCCTAAGGCCACCAAGAAAAGAAAAACCTGTATCTCCCTTTGTCAAATATCTTGTTTTCATTTGCATGCACTGGGTCAAGCCTGAGAATGCTACCATGATCTGACCATAAACAAACCTGGTCATCTGCACATTCAACCTTCTGATTTAGCTTGTCACTGTCATCCCTGTGCAGATAACCTTTAGCATCCGGCAACAAGTGGATGCAGAATGTATCAGGCAATGCATACTCAAATGGAATATAACACATGTTATCATTTGTATCAACATTATGCATTGCAAAATGATCTCCTAGCTGGATTGAAAACTAAAAACACTCAAAGTCCACCATGTAGCTAGGAAGATCAGAGCTCATCTCATATGCTGGCCTCTCAAAAGAAAAGCTTTCAAATTCACAATTGTGCACATCATGTACACAACCAATAGTAGCACCAAGCTGGAAAAGATCAGGCTCTGGCACCTCTTTCAAATCAAGCACATTTTCACAGTCACTTACCTGATGCATGTTGTTTCCTCTTTCATCAGGATGAGAAACAGAATCCAAGCCAAAAATAGTGTCTAGATCTTCACCATACTCAAATAGATCCTCATCACCATATGTGTCAAAGATGGGTGATCCAGGTACATCAGCTTGATCATAGTATGCCATTTGTTCATGGGCAGCAGAACATGCATCTTCATCACCAATGGATTCCCTTTGTGGAGGAGTATCAGCTTGTGTGTCATAAGCAAAACAGCCATCAAATGAAAAACAATCATGCTTTGAACTAGCACTTGTTTCAATCCCTGACTGCTCTTCATGATCTCCATGTGTTTGAAAGGAAGGCAATGGGTCACACATAGGACTGCTTCTCTGTTTGCTTATTTCTTCTCTGTCTTGAGTACAATACTCACAATTGTCTCCACAGGTCCATTACAAAAATTGCTCATTGCTGTCCACAACCTCGTTATTGTTTTCATGGTCATATGCCTCATCATTGCAATGGGAATCCTCACTAGTCCTTTCACTGGCATCCTCAACTGGTGAACAATCCAGTTGAGCAGTATTGTTAGCATTATGTTCAAATACAGCAGTCTCAACCTCTATGCTTTCATTTTCATTTTTATCTGCACATGATGCCATAATCATTTGGTCATTTGCAGCTTCACAACCATTTCTCACACCAAGGCCAGGGGACAGGGATTTCAGCAGGTGCACATTTTTGATTTTTTCTATTTTTTCTACGAACTTGTATGCCATCTGCATACTTGTCACCTTGAAATCCCTCAGTAATGCACTAGAGCCCTCCTCAAAAGCCTCAAAGAATATGCCAACACAGGCTGAAGTGTCAGGTCTGAAGACTTCTGGGATCTGTGAAAGGGCTACTGCAAACCTATGACTGAAAACAACACATGGCTCTTCATCTTGTTTTCTGATTCTCATCAATTCTGCAACAAGATCAGCCGGTTCTTTTGCAAATTCTTCCTTGAAACAATCAGCAAGCTCATCCCAATAGGCAAAGGATCTTTTTGAAAAGCTCAAATACCAGTCTTTTGCTTTTGCATCAAAGGACCTAACAAAAAACCTCATCCACATATCCTCATCTCTGAATGAATGCTTTCCCATGAACTCATGAAAATTTTGGATATGTGCATTCCCATCACATACATTGTGACCACTAAATCTAGGCATCTGACAGTATATCCTAGCAGGCATAGTTTCTACTTTATAATCTACCCATGACAAATCTAGTTGTTCATACAAATGATCAAAAGGGCTGATAGGAGGTTTAGCTTTCTGATTGGCAGACACAACAGGGTTATTGTTTTTTAACTGGGCCTACTCAGCCTCTAAGAATATCAACCTATTTCTTATCTCTTCTATTCTTTTATCCAACATTTCACCGCTGAGTATGGGATAATTCATACTTGGATTCATGAAATTTCTATTTTCAGACATCTTTTCCATTCCTAAGACCTATAGCCTCCCCTGGCATCTAACCTATGCAGCAAAACAGCAAATATAAAGGGGAAGGAACAAGGTACCTTTCTTATACAGATGCTGAAGTCTAAACAGCACATTTTCTATCACAACACACACCAACTTTTCATGTGCACTTGAATTTTTTGCAGAGTCGCCACCTCTCCAAAGAGGACAAAATTTTACAGCAGCTGAAAGCTCAACACATAATTTTCTGAGTTCATTCCACCAGCAGAGCAAAACTTCACTAGAGACTGCAGGATATAACTTTACATCAACATCCCCAGCAGAGTCGCCATTTTGTTGGTTTTTCTTCTGAATCAGCATTAGGATTTGCCACTTCTAATGCACAGGCAGATTCAGCCAACTGAGTACAGGAGGTTGCGTGAGCTCCTCCCCTTCACTTCTGGTTCTGCCGCACCAAGGGGGGTTTCCCTATTTGATAAAAGTATAACCTTGACTAGCTCAATGACAGAAGGATTTAACTTGACATCAACAGGCAGAATACTCTCATGTATGGACCAAGATTTGTGTAACAAATCACAAGGTTGGCAACATTCTTGGACATAATGTCTAGTTAGGTATGAGAGCATGCAGAGGTTCCTAATCCTAATCCTACAACTAACAGATGGAAGGATGAGATGGTTTGAAATGGTGTTTGGAGTTATGGGACTTTCCTAGACCCATTGAACAGACAGATTCCCAAACCAGTGCCTTATCTGGGCAGCAGAGTCATATCTAAGACTGTAAATGTCTCCCCATGACAACATAAATTCATATCCAGAGGACCTAAGAATAATGCTACTGCCTAACAGCAACATGTCCAAGAAAGAGTATCATTAATGATCATACTTAACAGATCCTATGATGCAATCTATTTCCCTTTGTATCTGATCAAAAGCCTATTTAACCACTCCTTGAGCAGACGCAATAAATCAGACACACAGTATGCACATACTGAAAAACTTGGAAGCCCTTGACAACCTTGTTTGAAAGGAAAACAAATGACATACAGGAGACAATCAGAAACAATACACACACAGGTGTTTTTCATTTAAAATCAATCTGCATAGAAGGCCATCACAGAGAAAATCATCATTTACAAGCCAAGATAGATTAGTACACCAGACTAAGGACCGAGTCTGTAGCAAAAAATGCCTTTCAAAATGTGAACACCTTATGTTCAGAGTCAGAGCAGAAAGCCCAAAAACATCCAACCCCCAAAAAGTAACACAGCCAAAACCATTTATACAGAACCGTGTACATTCAGCAATTAATTACATGGCCAGAAGTCAAAAATTCGCCAGATACATATCCTTCAAAGGAATGGCACTCAAAATTTATTACAGCAACAGACAGAGGAACCTCGAGCCACATGCCACTATCTGGAACTCTTCATTCAAAAATTGGGCGACCTGACCATGTGTACCATTGTCCACATCCCTGCATCGTCGCCATTAAGGGTCTCAACCACCCGCGGTCACCTGAAAAACTGTCGCTGCATTCAAAAAGGAATTCCCGCCAAAATGCGTTCTATCACGGGTTCAAACTACACAGGGGAATAATCCCACATGCACGGCATAGAGACAACTTCAGAGCTTTAAAAACATAGTCGCATGGATACTAAGTGTCGAGTGTTTTGCCGCGCTCGACACACGACCCTTCGCCCACAGCCCATCGCCATGACATACATTATCGGCCTACCCGATAGATCTCCTGCCGACCACAGTGGTCTCGCTGATCGCAACATCTCCACAAGTCACCAACATCCCCATCGGCCAGAGGAGAACCATCGGCCAGCTCCACAAAACTTACCCCGACCTCACTAGTCTCTCCGATCACACACTACACTGTCGGTGAGACCTCAACCGTTGGCCAAGCAGAAACATCCTCTGCTGATGATACCATTCACACCGATGACCACTCCATGCTCCTCTCTCGGTGTGACCTACGCCGATGACACCCTCGTCGGCCAAACACTTTCCATCGGCGGACCCTCCAACGGCTAGCCTGACAGCCAAAGTCTTCCCGATGCTCACCTTCGCATCCCTCCATCGGCGAGACCTACGCCGATGACATCGCATCGGCCAAGCCTCCCACCGTCGGCACAATTCAAAATACCTAGGCCGACAATACAACTCTCGCCGATGAACCATGGCTTCATCCCTCCATCGGCCAAACACACGCCGATGATTCTTCATCGGCCAAGCTCCTCACATCGGCAGATCGAAACAATGCTAGCCCGATACACCAAATCTTGCCGATGAACACTTGACATCGGCATGACCAACACCGTTGGTGGAAACACAATATCCTTTGCCGATAGGCAATAGTCTTGGCGATATACAAAGAACACACCATGCTATTGATACGATCGCCAAGACACAAGTAAACTTATGCCGATGGGCAAAACATGATGACCCCTTCCTCAAGAAAGATGATGTGGATGCTGCAAAACACTGAAGGGGTGCCAAAACTGGAAATTTTTTTGGATTTTTTGGGATGGTGCCTGCATGAAAATTTGCTAAATCAACTGACAGTCAATTCAAGCACCAACAGGCCCACTGTCTGTAAATGCTCTCTCTCTGTGACAATCAAAGCGCTAGCACGCTCTCGTAGAAGTGCCATCAGACGATCGCCTGTATGCTCACGCATCTCAGGGACATCCTGCAGATTGGAAAGAAAGCAAGAGTATTAGAATCCCCTCTCGAAACCAAAATAAAACTATCAAAAACTAAATAGAGTGCATGTACCTAGGGCCTGTGTCCTCTATGGACTAGAGCACCCTAGGAAGACTAGGGCACCCTAGAGGGACACTGGCATTCCTGTGGGACTAGGGTGCCCCAGAAAGACTCTGGCGCCCTAGGTGGACCTGTGCGCCCATGTCTGGGACCCTTATCCACCTTCCCCTCTTGGCATAGGCATCGATAAACATGAAAGAAAAAGTGCAACGAAAGACGACAGAAGAGTTGGATCAGGACCCTACCTCAACCTCAAAATGTCTATCTGCTACCCGGGCTTGGAGCATCTCAAGTCGTGGTGGATGATATGGACATTGGCTCAGCATGACCTCATTCTCTTGTTTTCCTTCTCTCTCTGAAATGACAAGAAACAAGAATGAGTTAGTGGTAAGTGATAACTCCCTTTTACATAAAGTAAGAGAGCGAGAATTCCTATTCCTAACTAGGTGTAAAAGTGTGCTCTTTTACTCTTGAGCCCTTTTCTCGAGCTGTCGAACTCTGATTTTAGCGCCGTTTGTTGCGTTGGAAATTGAGTTCCGCTCTCTTTCTTCCCCAATGTGGCATTTGAGCGTTGTTTCTTCAAATGACCCTCACAACACATTTCCCTTCAAATCAACACGCATGGATATCTCCTTGTTTCTCCTCTTGGACTAAGCAAGCAGAAACAAGGGGGGGCATATATCTCCCTTGATTTCCTCCCTCACCAAGTCTCTCAACCCCCTTAGCATTTTTGTATTGACTCATTGGTGGTGGTTGCAGTTTGATTTGATTTTGATCTCTCTGACAAGTGTTCCTCTGCAGGTTGCAGTTCCTAACTTTGTGGTCTTGCAGGATTGCAGACTTGGGGGCTCCTTCCTTCTTGATGACAACACTTCAGCTTCCTCTACAGTATCCTTTGGGTGTCCTTTTCATGATTGATGTATTTACTTTCCTTTAGTTGCATATGCACGTAGTGTCATATGGCCACTAAAGTGGGGGCTAAATGTAACGTTAGAAATTGTCCTCCTATATGGAATGGTACAATTTCCCTCGGTTTAGCTCCTCACTCTTGGTGACCTCTCAACCTTTTCTTTTTCAGCCTTCTCGAAACCCTGATTGACTAAGTCTAGGAGCAGTCTATTCACTTTTTTAGGTAACTTATTGATAGAACCCAGAAAGAGATTTGAGATTTGGGTCCCTAGGACCCCCAAAAATGCAGATCTGAGCTGAAATTATGGGCTAGGACTTGGGCGCCCACGCCCTAGTCCTCCCCTATTTCACGAGATTTTGAATTTTGGTGGGGTGTCAGCCCCCGTCGAGTGCCTTGGAATTTCATTTTCAAATTCTTGATTTTCGCGCAATATCGAGACGTTATTTCAAAATTTGAATTCCCTAAAGTTAGATATAAAAAGACATTTGCAAATCATTTTATCACACAATTCTCATGCAAGCTTGATGCTAAAACTCTGCTGCAATTGCCATTGAAGACCAGTCACTTATTGAAGCTCTTTGAAGTATCCTTTATTTGCTATCTTGGAGACAATGGATGAAGATTAGGAATCAAGATCTCGAGTCTATCTTGCTCTTCCTAGGGTTTGTACAACCTTTGCATGATTGGGAGAAGGGTTGAAGCCTCCAACAGCAAGCTTGGAGATCCTCTGTGGACATTGCCGATTTGCCTTCTTGTTCATGCAAGTCTTCATTTACTTCATCTCCTTGAGGTGAAGTTGTATGTGTTTATTGATGCAAAGCAAGTTGTTGATCTTCCATTGATTGAGACATCTAGGGTTTGATATTTTTGCATACACACATTGTTAGGTTTGCACACACTTCTGCAAATCTTTATCTTTAGCTATTGTTGAGGTGAAAATACCAAAGACGGGGCTTGACTGAGGCAAGCTCCTATATAGCCACAACATCTTCCTTCTTTTGTATGTGCATATCGTGTTTCGCAAGTTCTGGTGGAAATAAGCTACAGAAAGGAGGGTATTGTGGGTACAGTCGCAACAGACTTTCAGATTTTCAGATTCCAAGACTTGTGGGACATTGGAGCGGGTGCCCTAGTCCAACTAGGGATTATTTCCGGGATCTAGAAGCCTTATAACAGTCTCAGACACCCTGTGCAGAAGATTTTCCTATGTGGAAACTTTTAGGACATTGGAGTGGGTGCCCTAGTCCATGCAGCCCTCAAAATCTAGGTACACTATCTCTGGAACTCTATCTCTGCACTTATGTGATCAATTTTACCAATTGCTTCATTAGTTTCTGTATATTTCTGATTTAAGGCATAATTAGAGTTTTACTTGGTTAAAAGGAAAACACTTGATAAAATCTTGATTAGGGCCTTAGGTTTCATAACCACGCGAGTGTAAGGGACAGACAAAGTGGTTAGAGGCTTGTTCACAAGCTTGGTCTTTGTCCTCCCAATGCTTAGTGGTGAAATCATGGTAGTTGACCTAGCATAAACAAACTATCCAATTTTCACACTAAACAATAAGATTATAATGAATATATAATGAAGATATAAGGATTGGATCTAATATTTATGTGTATATGAATGTATATGATGTGTTATGACTGATGTATTCTTACCACATGTTTTTTCCTTACTGTTCTTTAGGATTCTCTCACTATATCTTCTGGGGTATAAACTGACTTTAGACACTTGACTAAGGCTCAGATCTCCAGACTGAGTTCTCCCCATTTCTTGCCAACATTATTCTTTATTTCTCCCGCGAACTTACTATCCAACTTTTACTGCCATTGAACTGGGTATAAAGGAAACTGTTGCAGAGGAAGAGCAGAGTGTTGTAGAGGAAAAGTGCATTGTTGTAGAGGAGATTGTGTGACTAAGAGTTGATTCAATATTCAACTCAGCCTTACTATCTAGCTGGGTCGTCCCATTCCTTATTTCTATCTTAGAGCTTTCCCAAGCCTAAAACCACAACTATGGGAGAGGGGCTCAGCTAGGTCCAACAAAAGAGGTAGCATCTCCTTGGATCGACAGTTGACCCGGTCCAATAGCACCATCAGTAGATCCATGAGCGGAGGCTTTAGTAGCTCTTAGGAGAGCCATGGTCGGCATGAGAAACTGGATCAAACTAGGAGAGCACTATATGATTCCTATTTGGTAGAGGTGAAGGTGAGAGCATCATGGGGGCTCCTACTATCTATATGGCCCCCACCGCCAATAATATAAAGGGGGCCTAAGCCCCATGGGAAACAACGATGAAGAGTGGGAAAAAGATAATATCCTCCTTCCACCCACCTGAATGAATTCTTTTAAGCATAAGGAACAAAAATAGAGCAATCCGCCGCCCTATTGATCATTAAAAACATTCATTTCGTTTCATTTCATACTATAGGTGGGCAAGCGGGATGCATCTATCCGCCAAGGGTCGGTCACTTCATTCGCTTCTCTTGATTCAATATACTGCTCGAGAACTCCTTGCACTAATCCAGAAATTGAGTGGCCCGAGTGCCTTTCTTGAAAGAGATAAGCACATGTATATCAACACATTCAAAGTCGAGTCACTCTCCAAAGTCCCTCTCATTCTGAAACCATGGCCCCTCTAAATATGTCCCCCAGCGCAATTCTAGTCTCTAGTTGCATAATCTTTCCATCCTCCTCAAATTCGCCGCTAAATTTTCTCTTGTGCCCACATATTGACAGCTTGAAATTAGTCGAGGAGGCCATGCAGTTTAAGCCAAATCTAGTGAAGGTCTCAAGATCGATTCTGGTTGCCTGCCATCTGACTCACTAAGCAACATTATATAATAGTCCGCGCTTTTTAATGGCATCTATGCCTTGCAGAGCACTCATTGTTGAATCTCTTTTTCAAAATCCACAAAGAATTATGTGTGTTGTGGGATTGTTACCTTTAATTTTTAATTTTTAAGGTACTCGCTACATTTTTTAGGGTTTATTTTGACATGTAACCATTTACTATATGTTTATCTTTCTGTATACTTATTTGTCATATGTTTATTTGACTCATATATTTTTATTTTTAGGGAATTTTGATTTTGAGCTTAAGTTTCAAAGAAATCTGGAATATTATAGGCCAAACGTTTGGCCTATATTTAAATAAACTTAAATTTCAAAAGGTTACGCTATGATGTCTTATTCAGGGTTTTTGACATAACTCAATGATTATATGTTTGTTTTCAGTGAAATTTGGTTTTGTATATATTTTCAATTAAGCTTTAACTTCCAAGGCATGGCCTAGCTTCTTTAGGGTTTATTTAATTTATGTACAATATTTGTTACTTTCTTTGAACTGGTTTTCAGCATGAACTTCAACAAAATTTGTAAAAATGGTCATATGATATTTACACTGAAATTAAACAAAGTTAAAGCATACACTGTCGTGTTCTGTAACTTTTGTAGTGTACTCGATGAGTAAAACTTAGAAAAAGATGCAATCCATGACCTAAAATATATTGGGTTCGGATCAATTAAGTTGATTGAAGTGATTGATTAAGGGCTTTTTTTATACATTTTGTCAATATTTTGTAAAATTCGATTTAGGTTAAATTTTAAAGCATTTAGAAATAAATAGCAATAGATTATATTTGGTACACCTGAAATAAAATTCAAAGTGACGATTTTACTGGATTTTGTGAATAGGGGAGAGGACCCAGTAGTGGTGCACCTTAACTTCACGCCTCTCAAAATCATATGTGGCAATTTCAAATCACTCCAAAATTTTTACAGTAGCTTACTTGGCAACGCCCATGCTTATAACTAAGGTTTTAGGGCCACATCAGCATGCTTTTTGTTGAGGTGTCAAATAGTTCCCCAAAAAAAGGGTGGACCAATAGGTGTGCATTAAGTCATGTTTTGTTGGTGGGCTGATGTGACATCACATGATTGGTTGCTTTTTAAATCTAAAGGGCACATTTCATTCAATTATTAGTACTTATAGTAACACTAACAACCTTAAAGTCACAACTACTAGTACTAAACTTCAAAAAATATTGGGCCTTAAATGCACATATACTATCTCAACCATTGGAACTATCTCACCTATTGGGTCTTTTCCTCTACTTTGGTTAGGAACCTTATCCTACCTAGATGTTAAGTTTTTAGGGTAAATTAATTTTTAGTGTAAACCATTTGAGATATGGCTTTGAAATATGCCCTGTTTGGGTGAGTGAAGTTAAGTTGGGGGTTTTGGAATAAGTTTGAGTTTAAAATATAGACATGAAATATATCTGGTGTGAAGGAATCAAGGCAGGTGAGTGGTTTATCCAGGGTTTTGGTAATACTTTTATCAGTAAGCTTAACCTAATCAACCATTCATTTTCAGTGAAAATTGATTTTGAAGTCAAAGCATTTGAAACTAGGCTTCAAATATATCTAGTTCAGCAGAAACACATTGAGTAAGAGGTTCTATTCAAGGTTTGGGCTATGCTTTTGACTGTAAACTAAACCTAACTAGAGTTTTCCCATAATTGGTGAAAGTAGTTGAAACATATCCTTGAAATATAATATATGGTTCCGCTGAAATAATTTAAAAGCTGAGTTACGGGTTTTATCAGGGCTTGGGCAATTGTTTTATTAGTAGGATAAGCCTAGTGAGTTTTTTCTGTAATTTTCTTAAAAGAGTTTATGTTTAGTCTTGGTGACTAGCTGTTTTTTTGACAGAAGTAAGCCAAAGCAGAGGTGCACCACTGAAGGATTTTAGCGTTTCTGTTTGTTAATGCATGCAGGGCTCTAATTTCTCACGTTATTTTTAATTTCAAATATATTCTATTGCGTCACTTCATTTTGTTAAGGAGGTTGTTTTCTTCGTGAGTATGGTTGATTTCGTTCTGCAATTCTAGCTCCATGTTGTTTTGTGGTTTCTTTTGAATTGGGGTTTTAGGCGTTGTTCTTTGTTGGGGTCTTGATGCCTGTTTGTCCTAGTTGGCCAAACTTCCTTTTGAGTTTCCATGCTCTGCAACTGAGATTTATCATTTTACTTTTCCAATTAATCAATACAAACACTAGATCTCAGCAACCATTTAGAAATGCAATCCTGAATGCTGAATGGTTCAGAATTTTCATGGTTGTTTGATCATGCATGTATTTGTTTAATGTTGGTTTAGCCTTACAAAATGCTTGAGAAGCACATTGTTAGGTCAGAAGAATAGTTTTCACAAGAGGGTAAAAGCATAAAGTTGTGTCACGCTTTTAACGAATTTATTAGCACAAGTAAATTTAAGTATTTCTAACTAAAAATTAATTTTGGTGATCCTATAAGATTCATTCTAGCTAAGTTAGATATGTCCACAACTTTTCCAACTAAAATTGTTGGCTAAATGTAGCACTGCAATTAGACCAAGCTACCAAAAAATAAAATCATTTGAAAATTTTGATATTTCAACAACTTCTACTCGTGTAAATAATATTTTTTAAAAAATATAAAAAAATCCTTTTGTATTTAGTTTTCAAAAATATATATTTTAATAGTTTAATCATTATTTATATTTTCCTTTTTATTTTTACTAAAAGTAGGTTATCGGCACAAAACATTAAGTCGATTGCTATGTCAAGAAAAAATAGTAATACTTATTAAAAATTTGAAAAAAAATGATGCACTAGATAAAAAAATCTATATCAAAATGGTATAATTTTTTTTTATTTAGATAAATAGTTAATATGAAAGTTGACGTCGAATGAAAACAACTACGTTTTTTAATACACACATTTTAATATTTATTTAAAAATATATATTTATCAAAATTAGAAAAAAATATATCCATGCACTAAAGTTTTAAGTTCTAAATACACACAAAAAAATTGAAGAAAAAAATAAAATTTACTATATAAAGATTGACGTCTCATGTAACTTTATTTTTCAACATTTTATTAGCAACGAAATTATAATGTCAATTTATTAAAACTATATTCAAATAATTTTTTAATTTTTTCCGTTTCTTTTATAAAAGTGTGGCACAACTTTGTACTTTTACTCAAGAGTCTAGGGCGATGCTTTTCATGACTTGGATCATCCTTGAGGAATTATGGAGAATTGTTCAATTGGATAAAAGCGAAGAAGAGAAATCACTCGATTACAAGATAGAATGAGAAGGGAAGGTGGAGATCAATTTTGTTTACTAAATTCTAGATACACCAAAGGCTAAGACTCAATTTAGTCTTAGAGGAGGAGTTAAAGGAGCATTTCGGGTGTTTAACAAGGACCACAACAACTTTTTTTACCTCAATTGTTTGTTGGATTTCTGTCATATCTATGTTACTCAAGCATTTTTGTACTAATTGCTTTCTATGCTATAGAATAAAGCAATTTTTTTCCAGTGGTTTCAAACTTGTGTAACTATGGTGTTCTCTGTATAGGCCACTTGTTTTGTCTCTTCTCTTGCACAGAATAAAAATTATGAGAACTGAATTATTGCAACGTGGTGTATTTCTCCCTTTCTCACAACCTCATTCTACAGGCTGCCTCTAATTTTATTGTACCTCTTATAAGTTGGGTTAGAACTTTTCTCTACAAGTTTAGATTCATTATGTTCATGTAGAAATAGTAACATATTAACTGAGAATTATTCTTCCAACAAAGTGTTGGCAAGAGACACTGTGTGGTTTCATGAGTGTTGTCATTGATGGCAACAAAGTTCATTCCACACATCCATAGGACATGGTATGTCTTTACCGAAAGTCAGATTGAAGAGTGTTGTGGTCCGGTAAGCAAGAATAGAGCATGCAACAAAGTCCAACAATCAGGTTCGGATCTCTCAGAAGAAGTATCTCAGCAAAGTGCAGACTTAGGGAAGTCAAGAGGAGTATCATGACTGATATATTCCAGAGATTGAGCCTCCAGTGATGAAAGAGTGAAACGTTATAAGCACCTGAGTGTTGGGTTCCTGTTTGGCAGAGTAGACTGAGGAAGACCTGACTGGCAAAGCATCAGACCTTAATTCCGATGAGATATTGATGGCGATCAAGTTTCTTGAGGTATCATTCATGATTGGCCAACATGATTGATGACTTCTATAAGCATCTCTTTGCTATGCATCACTTGGTAAGCAAGGATTCAGTCAACAGACCAGAGTTTGGGAAAATATTGAGTATTCTGGATGCCGACTAGAAAGATATTGAAATCCTTTGTGCGGATATATATACCAGATGGATTTCGATAAGAAGGTGTGTGTGGTGTATTGTGAAGTGCAAAAAAAAACAGAGAGCAGTGTGGAAGCAGTAATACATGTCCGGTATGTGACATGACAACAGCACCAAAGAAGAGGAAGAATGAAGTGCAGTAGATCAGTGTATTGAGCCTAACCGGAACTGAACCTTAGCATATGTGAATGCTTCTCATCAGTTCAAATATCTTGTTACTTTCTTTGTACCTTGTAGACAGTGAGTCTCTTGTAGGCAGTGAGCCTCTTGTGAGCAGTGTGGTTGGGCAGTGAGCCCTAATTGGCAAGTGTCATTTTGTACTTCTATTCTTTTAACAGAGAATACAATCTTGGGTTAGTCACCTCGTGGTTTTTCCCTCAACAGGGTTTTCCACGTCAAAATCATTGTGTTATGTGTATTGATTTTGTTTATGCTTTCATGGTTATGGATGCTTATTAGACAAAATGAGGGAATTTTTTCTCATTTTCTGTGGAGATAAGACGACTGAACTTTTAACATCCTCTTAAGACAAATGTTACCTACTTATTAGGTATGATAGTTCTAAATAAGATCTTTAAACTTAATTTTGGTTGTATTGACTCAACATTTGGATTTCATATGGTAGATTATAAATATAAATTAGGTATGATAGTTCTAAATAAGATATTTAAACTTAATTTTGGTTGTATTGACTCAACATTTGGATTTCATATGGTAGATTATAAATAGAAATTTGGTTTACGATATAATACATTTCCTTTTTTATACTTTGAAGGTGGAGAAAGGTTAATTTTTTTTTAAAGATAATGCGCCTGGTAAACTTTTTAACGTGACTGGTGATGCTGGTGCGACATGCCCTCCAGCTCCACGTGAATGCTTTTTCCCAGAGCAATGAACCGATGAGGCCACAACATGGGGGACCTCATCCCCTAACAATAACACTTCAAACCCGCCCTCCGGCTCCACTTGAATGCTTTTGCCTGGACCAATGAACCGGTGAGGCCATAACACGGGGGACCTCATCCCCTAGAAATAACACTTCAAATCCGCGAGCTCGTTGGCCCAGCGAAGGCATAAATCCTACAAGCTCGTTGGCCCAACAGGGGTTTGAACTCTGGTGGCCACCACTACAACCAAGCGACTTAACCACCGAACCACACCCTTATCGGCGTGGAGAAAGGTTAAATTACTTTGAACATATTCATCTTTTAATTTCTAAAGTATTAGAGAATCATAATTATCCCACCTCATATCTTGATTAATTTTTCTTTGTTCCATATCTTTTCCTTCCAAATATATTTTATATTTATATATCATAATTAAATTTAATTGTTAAAAAAATTAATTGTTTTAATTTTATTATAAAAATAAAGAAATATACAAAATATATATTAGTATAAATTTCTTAAATATATTTATTTGAAAGATATGGAGAAATATTAGTTTTAAGGTGTCAATATATTTTAAATAAATAAAATATTTAAAATATCTATATTAATTTACTATATGCACTTATGGATATATAAATTATATCTTTTATTTAAGATAAGTTTTATTTACTAAAGTATATATTTCTATTTGATGATTCTATTTACAAACAATTAAAAATACACCAAAAAATTATCAAATACAAAGTGCAGGGTATCATACTAAATACACACTGCTAACCATAAAACTAAATTAATAGATACAATGTAATTTAATTTAATGGTTTTTTAATGGTAAGTTGTTTAAACTTTTTACCTCTTTGTATGGAAGTAACACAATGATATAATTTGGCAAGTAAGATGTTTAAATTGTTGCGAGGAATTTGGTTATTAAATAAATAATTATTTTAAATATTAAACAAATAAAATATTTTTTTTTTAAATTTTGAGTGACTAAATTCTTGCAGTGAATTTGCTTATTAAACAAATAATATTTTCTTAATGATAAACAAATAAATTAATATATACAATGTAATTTAATTTAATGGTTTTTTAATGGTAAGTTGTTTAAACTTTTTACCTCTTTGTATGGAAGTAACACGATGATATAATTTGGCAAGTAAGATGTTTAAATTCTTGCAAGGAATTTGGTTATTAAATAAAATAATTTTTTTAAAAATTTTGAGTGACTAAATTTTTGTGGGAATTTGCTTATTAAACAAATAATATTTTGTTAATGATAAATAAATAATATTTTTTCCTTTAAGTCTTATGAACTGAACTTCTTATTATTGAAGAATTAATCTACAACCACTATCTCTAATAGAATTATTATGTTACTTTAGGTGTTGCACTTAAATATTGTAATGTCACTTTTATTTACAAAATAGGTTGCATTTTTCTCCCCATTCAAATCAGGTTGTAGGAACTACTCAAACTCAAAATCAATGAATCAATTAATGAAGACTATTTACTAATAAATTATTTCCTCAAAAAAATATTTGATCTAAGAAAAAAATTTCAACTAAAAACACATATTATTATTACAACACTACAAGGCAGGGACTTGCCACTACATGACACTTGTTTTTATGTTGTTTTTCAACATGTGATGAATCAACCGAAAAACTATACTATTATAGGTAAAAAATGGCCCAAACTGATAAACTGCAGTCACTTTGAACATTAAAGAGGACTTTAAAACTCTTATAAACAAGAAAATATTTAAGTTGCAAGAAGAAAGCCAAATACAAACCCCTGGTTAAAGCCAAGCGCCTAAACATGCTAAATAGAAAGAAAACCTCTAAAATTTAAATGTGATCAAAAGCATGGGGATTTAAAATTATTTCCAGCCATACAAAACTAAAATAAAGTATTATAACATTAACTCCTTTAGCTTCCTCTAGCGGTAACATTGATTAAATGAGTGCCACTATTTCAAGCATAAATTTTTTTGTGATGCTTTCATTATTAAAATTCCTTTTCAATGTCATTCAAGTTTCAAATGTTTTTCTACATTTCACTTCAATTATGCTACATATATGCATATTATGTATGATTCTGTACAAATGAGGCCTATTTTTATTTTATGCATTATTCTACATGCATTTGTGCCTATATTATTTATAATTTTATATGTATCCATGTCAATAAATGAGGTCTATATTATGATAAAGGATTCCTGTATTATGAAAAATTATTTATATCAAATTTAATTTGAAGACTTCAGATGGGACGGGTCATACAAAAGATGGACTATTTTAGGTTACAAATGTTTAAAACAAGTAAATGGTTGTCAATTTATAACACTTAGGGATTGTAAATTCCTTTTAACAAGCAAATACTAAAAGTTTGTGACAAGAATGCTAGAACACAAAAAAGTGTTTAAGCAAGTATCTAATAAGTACGAATATAAAGTGCCCTCAAAAGCATACATAGATTTAGAAATTGGGGGAATCAAAATTGTTTCCACCAATACAAAATTCTTTAGTATGCAAGAATGATTAAACAAGTGTCACATGGTTGCTAGTCCTTGAATGTTTGTGGTAACTTATTTCAAAATTATTGATTATGTCCTTGAATAGTTTTCAAGGACATAAGCAAATCTTGTAGTTTTGAAGTTGTGGTGTGTGCAATAGATAATGGATTGCACAATGATGTGCGATAGTTAGAAGTGTGCGTGCACAGAATTGAGGAGATAAGGTGTGACTTGAGTCACTTGGTTTTGATGGTGGATGGTCGACACGAAATCCATGTGGCATAAGCAAGAGTTGGTAGTTGTTGATTGGATTGCATGTTAGAATGATTAATGGCCATGTTAGAGACCACCAAAACTTTTGTTGGGAGTTGATCCTTAAAATGCTCAACTACCTTCTATGCATATGAATTACTGCTAGCTATCTTCATTTTGTTGGCTTACTTATCCTCCTCAGTTGTTGTCCCTGATGACCAAACCACAACTTGGTATATGTGGTCGTTCAGTTGATCATGTTGTTTACAATTTAAGCTTTGATCATGATGTTTATCAGTTGATACAGTCTCAATTGATATGGTTGATTACATTGTTTGACTTCTTTGCCATCATGATGTGGTATTATGCTTAGTGGCATATCATGCTCATCATGGCTCGTATTTGATCAAGTCAGTTGGCACAACATGATACACAATGTTAATTATCCGGGCTCATTGATGGTTGTTTGATATGTTTTCTTGAGATGGTTTCCTAACAGGGAGATAACTTTGACATTCTTTGGTCTTTAGTACTATTCTTTGGTACTATGACATTGTGGAATTCTATGACATGTAACTTGATCATATGTGGTACCCTTGATCCTATAATTGATACTTACTCATGGTGTATACTCAGTTTGGTACGTGGTGATATAATATTTCTTGGTGATGATGAGCTTGTATGACAATATGTTATAATCTTTCTCTTGGCACAAATGCTTAATGTCATATTTGAGATAAAAGGAATTCAATGAGAAATAAGGCATGGTTTAAAGTGCTGACCCCGGTACATTATCTCCTAGCGGGTATTTTCAAATGTTGCAAAAGATAAATTTTACTTATCGGCATGCTCATTGCCCGAACAAGTTACTACAAGGTTTGCAAGGCAAAGTAAATAAGTTTTCATCGGTTTCCTTAGGGTTTATCTAAATCACCGGTTGCATGAGTTAAGCTTGGGCAGAAGAAAGACTTTGGTTTTCATTATGCAAAGTTTTGAGCTTCGAATATGAAGTTTTCCTAGGGTTTCATTTCAGTTCGTCGTAATCATGAAAGATCATGAAAATGGCCGCGTGAATCTTTCGAGAAAATTGTCAAAGGGATCTTCTGAAGTGACAAAAGTGTTTGGACTTGAGCATTGTTGTTGATTATCATCACTCCTGTCTCCCATTAGGTGTTCTCTCTCCATTTTTGCTTTGAATTAAAATGCATAAGAATCATTGAAGAATTCTGTCTCTGTTTTCAAAACTGAAACTGTTTAAAAGGTTTCATTTTTTCTGGGTTCCTGAGATCTAAAAACTTTTGGGGTTTTTGAAAACTAAGTAGAGTTTCTCCTTTGCCTTTGAGGGTTGAATGAGTTATAGCATTATCTATTATTAACTGTCTTCTAACAGCGAATTCATTTTTTGCTGAGTATTTGATAGAACTTCAAAGATATAAAAGATTTTTTTTTGTTTTGAATGGATACCCACAAAAGTTGTGTTTGGGGTTTCAAATTGAAAAATATCTCTACTGTCGAGGGTTTCTCTAATGACAGATTTTCATCTGTTTCAGGCAGAAATTTTCAACTGTGTAAAGAGGTTTTATTTTTTTGGATTTGTAATACTATGAAGAAACTATCCTTGATTTCCTTTACCATATACAATGATGAAGGCTCATGTTATAGTTTTTTTGTTTTTATGGGCATTTGAGATTCTAGTACAGACAATTATAACACTTGAAACTTTCAGTTGACATTGGTTACTTGTTCAGTTATACTCATGTTCTGTTTAATAAGGAAAGTTTTTGAGTATGGTTATAATTTTGGAAGTAGTTGCAATCGGTTTCATGTTTCAGTTATTTGGTTCAGTTATACTCGGTTGAAAATCCAGTTATTACCTGAAACAGTTTTATGGAAACGATTATCTCTTCAAACTGTCTAATGAGAAGAGGAAGATATTATGAAATATATAAAAAGGGCATTGAGCAGAAAATGTGTGCAGTTGTGTATACATCTGATCTAATGTGAATGATGTAGAGTGTACAAAATTTGTACATGCATTATTGATATTGTATTAGTCTGGATCAAAGCGAAACAGAGTATCCCTCTGTATTTGTTTTTCTTCATGATTAAAGCATGTATAGAAAGGTCAAGTAAGTCAGTGAGACAAGAAATGACCTTTGCCAGTGAGGCAACTGTAGCTAGTGAGGCCTATATTCAGTGAGGTTCTTTTATTAAGCCAGTGAGGCACTTTTTCGAGTGGTTTTTATGCCCCGGAGGGTTTTCCACTCAGGACAATATTTGTGTTATGGTTTGTCATTGATGAGTTTGATTCTCATGTCTATTTGCTAATCATGTGTCATTTGTCTTAAAGTCATTTAATTTACTTTGATCTATATGAACACATACTAGACTTATATCTCTATCTGAAACAATAATACTGTGCACGAATGAGTCATTATTTTCAGTCTCAATATTGAGTTGATGCATTCTTGACTTTGATCAATTTGTTTAGTTGTCCAAGTCTTTCATGATGTCATCTACAGTCAATGGGAATTGTTTTTGCATCAAAGTTTTGAAATATAAATTTTAAGGTCACTAAGTCCTGCATACCACTGATTCACCCCCCCCAGTGGTATTGTGCTTCAACACATTCCTCATAGAATGCTAGAGATTTTCCTTTGGCAAGAATGTATGTTTCTATCCAAAATGTTTTCTTTTGTTTTTTCTCTATTCACATAATAATGATGCCTTTCCCGATAATTGTTAGAGAAATTTCCTCCTTTGGAGATGAACTCATTCCAAAGGTCTTTAACAAACAAGTATTCTAGGTATTCATCGCATTGATTCCTTCTATTCCTTCATTCCTTCCAATCTTCTTAACATTCCCTTCAACTTTCTATCGGCACATCCCTTACACCCCTAAGTTGCAAGTGCTAGTTGATAACAACTCTCCTACACTTTATCAAACTATCTATGTACGGATTTTCAAATGCACATTGAGAGTTGGGGACAACTTGTTTGATGACTTTGAATTGCGCAAGCATCCATACAAAATAGAATAAGAAAAGCAGTTTGAATGCGGAAAGAAAGTTTGAATTTTCTGACTGGGGAATGACATCCAATTTGTGAAGTAGTGGTGGACAATAGAGAGGGCCCCGACGTGCTTTTCCAATGGATTGTTTTTTTTGTCATTATTCTTCTGTCGGTTCAGAGTTTCATTAGAGAATAGTTTTATGTTTCTTATTTGTAAATTTGTTGTTGCCATTTCTTACAGAATTTGCTTCCATCTGGGAGTACATCTTTATATCCTCACCCACAGTTTTAGAAAATGTATTTTAAAAAAAAAATTAAACGTAATTAATTTGATGATAAAGGTATATTTTGCCTAGGGCAACTAGGCATTCATTATCTTTTGGGTTGGTGTATGAGGTGTTTAGAATTTTTTTAGTTTATTTAGATATAGGTTCGGAATAAAAATTGAAGAAAAATTTATATGTACTGTAGGTATTTGCATTCAGTTCATAAAAATTTCATTGCTCGAAGCACAAAATTGGAAGAACAATGGGGTGATATAGTAGGTGCTTGAGATGGTGTTGTGTGTTGAGTAAATAGACAAATAAACAACAAATAAAACAACACACATAGACAAAAGATTTTTAATGGGGTTCGTCAATGTGGCTACATCCACAGGAAAGCAGAGCAATATTATTCTTTATTATTCGCAGCAGCATACATAAGGTTATAGTCTTCAAGAGAAGACAAAGAGACAAAGGAGGGAATATGAAATGAACAGTCGGACTTCACATCAAACAATCTCCCACTTGAAGTCCAATCCATGTTGTGACTTCACATCTAAACATTCTCCCACTTGAAGTCTGCTTTCCATGGCCTATTGTCTCATAAAAGCAAGAACTCTGCATCAACCAATATATAAAGACAATCACCAAATCCCATGGTAATAAATAGGCCTCCATAGCTGGAATAGCAACCACAGCTAGTTGCTAATCACATCCAACTAACCATACAACATCAGTAAACTCAAGTCAACAACATATCCAAGCCATACTGCAGCTCTTATCCCTGTATAATCCACTATCCTGCTCAAAACATTACCATCTCCCAGGATAACAAACACACCAAAAACCACTGATGTGCAAAAAAATTGAAGATCCTTATACTGCAGTCCAATGAAAAAAAAACACATATATCCTAGAACTCATGTTGCATGAGCAATGTCAACCAAAAAAGAACTCAAGTCTACCAATCAACACTTGCATAAAAAGTGTGGCAAATAATCAAATCATGTAATACCAAGAACAACCATAATGATCTACAAACTGCAGCCAACCTGTTGCAAAATAGAGCATACTTCCACAAACAATTTTTTGCTCACTTCTCTCACCTTTGATTTCACTTCTCCCAAGTCCTCCACATCTCAAGTGATATACATTAAAAGACCACATACTGCTATTAAAATAAACTAAATAAAGTTGCAAGTGCTAGTTTTTTCTCTATTATGAATAAGAAACTGAAGGAAGAAACATAATGCCATAAGAGAAGTTGCAAACCTTATCACATCCTTCTACCAACACTACCAAGTGCTAATTTGTGCCAAGTATGATCTCCTTTACCAACCCAAATAAAAAGCATTAACAACACCCAACCAACATGGATGTAAGCTTCTCTAACCAAGGAAGATCAAACTCAAATCATTCCAAAACTAGGAACCAACCCAATCAACATCTCCTAAACTCATATGCACAAGGAGATAACCATGCTAACATCCCTAAAATGAACCCTCTAGAACCAATAACCATAGCTCAAGGTCCATTAACCATGAGAAGATAAAGCATAAAGAGGAATGCATCTAAAAATAGGATGGGCAATACCTATTTGAAGATAACCCACCGAGTAGACCAAGAGTGGGGAATGAGAATGCTCCTCCAGGATACACCAAGTCCCAATGATTCTCTCCAGGAACAATCTCCTCTAGGTCTATAATGAACTCACATCATAATCAAGTGAAGGCTCCTCGGTCTTCTTGCAGAAACCTCCAAATAGTAATCTTCTCAACAAATGTTCTCTAATCCCAAGAGAATTCCAGTCTCACCCAAGGTCTCCAAGTATCCAAAAGTACCTCCATGATCAATCCACGCTAAGATCCAAAAAACAACACTGCACCATCATGAAGCTCTCCAAGTAAATGACCAAAGTATGCAATACCAAAAGCACTAACAAGAACATTGTCAAAAAACTCCCACTGCACGTCTGCATAACTTGGGAACACAACATGACACCGTGATAAAATATCTCCACAAAGGAAGACCACATGCTCCAAAGAGCATACCCTGAATGAAGAGAGCCAGTATTATGCCAACACTCTATTCCATCATGGAACAATAACATTGAACATCCTATAAACAATGACCATCATCTCCAATCACATGAAGATAACCATCACCTTACAATGATAGAACTCTCACTACCAAGAGCTCCCACTGAAACTTCATACCGATCTATCCATGGTATCGTGATAAGCATGCTAGAAGTCTAGCCAGTCACTCTAATCATCCATCCTCTCATCTCAAGGAAGCAAACCAAAAAACTGTATCAACAATGAAGAATCTTGTGGATATAGACAGTCCACATCTGAGTCATCTCACTATAATCAATGGGTTGCGCATACCCATTAACTACATAACTCGAAGATCCAAAGAAGCATGCAAACTGGGATATCAAAGAGGATAATCTATAGACTTAAAGACTCAAACACCAGATCCACCTCAGATCTGATTTGTCAATCTACAATGAGTATTGCATGGACCTCATAAACACAATTTATAAAATGATACCATAAACAAATGCTATAGAAAGATACCAATTAATTCCACATCAAGAAGGCTGCAAAATACCTCCTCAAACCATGCACAAAGCATACATGCAAACCTACAACATAGATTTTGAACGGAAAATCTACAAAACCAATGACCAACTCTACAACTGTAACTTCCTACCCCATTGGGATTGTGTACTACCCTCAAAAAATAGTCTAGTGTTGTTTCATCATCTATATCAGACCCAATTTGATAATACTCCAAGGACACATATAACACATCAGAATTGCTGGTGGAAGAAGTCTCTCCACTCATTGCCTTTGGTTCCTTTCATTTTTTATCCAAAGTTTCTTGTCTGGCCTTAACATGGTCAACCTCAGCCAAAAAATGTCATCTGCCTCGCAATTTTTGCATATGGATTGAACTTCAAAAGTGCAGCCAAGTTGTTGAGCAAGTTCTTGAGGGGTTTGTTGGTAATTATTTATGTCTAGTGTTTTAAACTTGAATGTTTGCTAGTTTCTCCTTCAAACCCTGAAATTTCTAAGTTGCGGGATCTTGTTCTGTTGTTGAAATTACTATCGGCCCCTGAAAATTGATATAAACTGGGTCAAATGCATATCGGGTCAATGTTTCTATGTCTGAATGTTTCCGAGAGTTTCAATGAGGGTTTCTTTTAAGTTTCAAAGTGTTGCGAAAGGTGCCACGTGGAGGCACTCGAAAGAGTCTAAATGTTTCATAGTCTCCGCCAAAGGCTTCGAAGACCCTTGATGTTTCTTTAGTGGTGGCAACGCGGAGCTTGCCAAGTGCCAGTCTCCGCCGGTGTTTCATTGACCCTTTATGTGTTTCTATTATGTTTCAAGTTGCTCCCCGCGGAAGATGCCACGCGTCGTCAGCCGAGACACTCTCAATATGTTTCTATATGCGCGCGGAAGGCGCCATGTGTCTTTAGCGGTGGCTGCGGAGCATGACAGGTGTCGGCCCCCGCATAATGTTTCTTGTTTATTTTGGTGCTAAGTGGAGACGCGGGGGTGGGTCCCAGTGAAGGGTCTGAGAGTTGCGGATCATGCCACGTGTCCCTTGTGGTTGCTGCGGAAGCTAACAAGTGTCAGCTTCCGCGTAAGTTTCTGTTTGTACCCCGCGATGCTAGTGAAACATGGAGGTGGGCCAAGCATAAATATTAGGAGAGGCGGGAGGTGACACGTGGCGAAGGGGCCTTAAAGTTTCTGACTGTTTCTTTTAAGTTTCTTTGAGTTTCAAGAAGTGGCCGCGGAAGGCGCCACGTGGCTGCTTCTGCGGGTTTCAGAGAGACTCTTTAATGTTTCGAAGGAGGATCTTTAAGTTTCATGAGACCGCAGAAGGCGCCATATGGTGGCTTCCGCGGGAGTTTCAAGGGCCTCTTGTGTTTCAAAGGGTTTTCACAGGCTGTTTAATTGGGTCCCTTTTATGTCTCTCAGCGGTGAAGCGGAACCTGCCACGTGTTGGCTTCCGCTTGTGTTTCAAAGAAGAGTCCCTAAACATTTCAGGGTGCCGCAGAGCTTGCCACGTGGTGGCTTCTGCGTGAGGTTCCATCGGTAGACTCTTGGCTGGAAGATAAAGGGAGCGACGACCCAGCGATAGAAACTCAAAGTGTCTGCGTGGCACGTTTTTGTTGGTGGCGACTTTTTGACACTTTTGGGGCCGTTGATTTCAGCGATGGGTTTTGATTGACGGCCACATTTTAAGCTTGCAGCGACAGGTTTTTTCTTTATATCTGTGGCCGTGTTTGGGCGGGAAAAACTTCAGAGGCTTGTTGCGGCTGCGTTTTCGGAGGCTATGAGTGGTTGAAACATTAATGGCAGATTTTGCAGAAGGTATGGGTCGAGTTGACAGATTCAACCACCTGATTGATGAGGAATGTCCCTGAGCGGCGGCCTAGATCTTGATCTCACCTGCTCTGTCCTCTGATTCTGGTTGTTGCTTTTAATTTTGAGCGCCAATCTGATCATGCAGTGTATCTGGCAATTTTTGAGTCAACCATGTAATTAATTTGTTGGGTCCATCTTCCTGCTATTTAAGGGACTGTGTGACTCATTTTTAAGGTTGTTGAAAACTAGACATTTTGGCTCTGTAATGAAATACATTTGGTTTTGGTTGCTCTGTGCAGAAGATCTTGTGAGTTTATGAGTCTCATGTTTTATGTATTGTGCATAGACTTACTGGTTTCATTGTTGTTTTAGATGAATAATGCTATACTGCATGTGTTTTGTTATCTGTCTCCTGTATTGAATATGCTCTTCTTTTGAATCTGGATATCTAAGGGGTGTCTTGGGTTCTAGGATATAGGTTTACTGTATTGAATGCTTGATCTCTTAACTTCTGCTCAAGGGGTAGATTAAAGTGTTTTCAGGTTAAGTGTTGAGAAGAATATATTGCAGTTAGGATATCATAAGTAGAGATAACTTGATACTCTGTTCTGGGATGTATCTGTAAGGCAGATATCACATAAATCCCCTTGAAATCCAGTCTTAGTATGTTTATGCTGAACATTTACATGTGTATGTCTATGACTCCAAGCCCTAGATAGGCACCAATCTAGCTCTGTGTTGAGGTTATACACCAGGTCCTAGTTTGCATCCAAACATATAAATTAAAATCAAACTCCAAAACAACCATTAGGATAGTAGAATTAGTTTTAGGATCCCAAGTCCTTTGTCTACAACTGAAAATAGGCCCAAAGCTAGCCCCTTTGCTCTTATCTTGTAGTTTTGGTCTACTTACAGGAGGACTTATCTGCTTCATGTCAGCATCCCAGCCTTTGTATGCATATTCTCATAGATGTTGAGTAGGGAATACCCCCTAGGTTTTGCAGAGCCTGAAGAAGAAGAGGAGATAAAAATAGAGTCTATCTCCTATACTGTTGGCCCCTGGCCTAGAGATCCTGTTGATCATTGATGGCTACCTTGTAGGGAAATCTAGGAATAAGCATCCAGTCTGGGAAAAAACCAACAGAAATGGCGAGTCTACTGGGGAACTTGTGAAAGAACCCTGATTTTTAAAAGAAAACAGTTCCTAGTAATAGGTGGCGACTCCAAACCAATCTCCCAACTGGTAAAGTAAAAATTTGTATGTAAGGGAGAAGATCCCAGCGTAATACTCTATTTGAAGAGTTACCCATAAAAATGATGTATAGAAAAAAGGGGACTGTTCGAGCTAGTCAAGATGGTTCTCCTAGCCCCAAGAAAAATGATTTTATTCAGGATAATCCAGGATCCTCAGAGAAGACAGTACCTTATTTTTCAAACACTGAGGCTGAAATCTAGAATGTGTATGAAAGACAACAAGGTAATGGTTTGAGAATAAGGTCAGAGGTGTTTCAAGAATGTCCTTTTCATGATTCTCCTGATAGATTTGAAGAGGCTGAATCCCTAAGGGATGATGATAATGATGATTAGAATATGATAAAACCATCCTCTTTTATGCCTAGAGAGGAAGAACTAGCTGATGAAATTAAGAGCTTAAGGGCTGAGTTAGAATATCTGCAAGTAGTAAAAATCAGAGATGATATGAGACAGAAAGTGCAGGCTTTGAGAGTTGCTCAAAATGATTCAATTCCTACCCTCCAAAATATAAATATGCAGAGAAATCAACAAAGAAATGAGGTACAGTATCATCAGAATAATGATCAAAGACAAAATGTAGACAATGCCAGAGTACCATTAAATAATGTGAGACAACATAATGCTGATAGAAATGCAAATGCTAATCAGTTTGAAAGGCACCCAATGCAGTTGGATAGATTCAGACAGCTTGTTTTTGATGGCATTCCTGGTTATCCAAACCCTGTTGACAAACATGTGAGGCTGCAAGTGCCTAAATTTTTAGGAAACAATATTGTCTTAGGAGAAGACCATTTAAAAGCTTTTTAGAATACCATGGACAACTTTGAGGTTGAGCATGAGGATGTGTTCATGAAATCATTTATGCAATCCTTAGTTGATGAAGCCAAGGAATGGTATAAAGGTCTACCTGACAGAAGCATTTCATCATGGGATGATTTCAAAAGGATGTTTAAGGAGCAATATGGTGACAAAACTGACCCTAGCTTTTTTGTAAATGAGTTCACTAGTATCACTAAAGGGTCAAATGAGCAGGTTGCAGATTTTAATGCAAGATTTACTAAAGTGTTGAACAAATTGCCACATCACATGAGGCCAAATGAACCAATGTGCATAATATTATATATTAATGCTTTTGATGCCAAAACAGCATATGGGTTAAGAGATAAGGGTCCTGCTACTCTCAGGGATGCTTTCAAGATAGCAATAAATATTGAGAATAACAGGAAAGCATCAGGCAAGACAAACAAAAGGGATGATGTGAAAATTTTGTAGAATCCAAACAAACCTCAAAACACTCAAGGTAGTACATCTGCCCCTGAAGATAAAATAGATAAATTGGCAAATGTTGTTAAGGACCTAAGCTATAGACTGGCTAGAAGTGAAAAAGGGATAGGTCCTGATAGGCAAGCTTATCAAAGACAGGAAAAGAGACCATCATTGCATGATATGCCATATAATACCAATTGGCATAATGGTAGGCCTGTATTGCCACATAACAACACAAATCAGAGAGCTCAACATACTAAGGAAACTCCTGATCCTTTGAAGAAGACTGTAAATATTGCTGATGATACTCCATGGTGTATAATATGCCAGATGCCTCATTCACAGTCACAATGTATGATTGCTCAGTCTCTATATAACAATGCTGTGGCATGTGATGAGTGCAATGAGCCTCATTGCATGGAAGATGATAATGTCAACATGTTGTCTACAAATAGAGAATACTCTTTTCATGATGCTGATGCAAATGCAAATGATGAAACTCAGGGCTGCCAACAGTTCCCATATGATGAAGATGATGAAGACAACTATGCCTATGCTCAGGATTCACACAGTTTTTTGAATAACTTGAGGAGACCTTCTGATGAAGAAATTAGGGCCTTCACAGCTCCAGCAGTTGCTTAAGTCAAAAGCAACTACAACCTAAGAGGTAAAGCTCAAGTAAGTAGCTCACATCAGCCAGAAGGCATTTCTACAAATCAGCCAGTACACAGTCATAAAGGAACTGAGACACAAAAGAAGCAATGGAACAATAATAGGCAAAATTTTAAGCAAAAAACAGGTTATGATCCTCAAGGACCAGAAAATAGAGTTCCCCAGGTTAAGGATCAAAACAAGAATTTTCAGAACAAGGATGACAGTCAGAGAGCCATAAAAACTAAAGCTAGATCATCTCAGGATAGAGGTAAAACTGTGGATCAGGCTCCAACTATTATTCAAAATTATGCTCCATTTGACATCACTCAGGTCTTGTCTCAAATAAAAGTCTCTATTCCACTAATGGAGCTGATGAAAGTTGAAGAATTCAGAAATAAGACTGTATCCTTGATTTCAGGAGTACCATGTCAAGCCAAGCAGAATATTGAGACTTAGGATAACAAACAAGCTATGTGCATTGAAGAAGATGAAATTCCTGAGATATATCTAGGGATGACCATGATAAAATGCCCTTCACAAGTGGAGCCATTTTATGTATCCTTGGTTATAAATGGAAAAGTAATTAGAAATTGTATGCTTGATTCTGGAGCATCTACAAATATCATGCCTTTAGCCATTATGCAGCAAGTTGGATTAAAAATAGACAAGGCATGTGAGAAATGCTATGCAATGGATGCTAGAGAGGTACCTGTCATTGGAATCATGAAGGATGTTGATTTTAGATTGGCAGCATATCTTGAAAAAACCTACAAAATGAACATAACAGTTGTTGATATCAAGCCACAGTATGGCATGTTGCTGTCAAGAAAATGGGCAGCACTGATTGGTGGGAGTATGCAATTGGATCTGTCATATGCCATGATCTCAATGAGTGGCAAGGATGTCAAATTGATCAGAGAAGAAAGATCATCAGAGACAGTGGAGGATCAAGAATCAAAGGAGCATATATGTTTTGTGGACACTAACTGTGAAAATTTCAAAGTTGTCTTAGATGATAAGCAAGATAAAAGAGAAAAAATTTGCATTCAAGAGTTGGACCAGCAAGGTCTTTGGACCATGTATTTTGATGGAGCTTGTTCAAAAGAAGGCTCTGGTGTTGGAATTGTTTTTCTGTCTCCAACTAGTAAGCTTCTCCAATTTTCTTTCTTGTTGAGGTTTGCCTATACAAATAATATTGCAGAGTATGAGGCTCTGTTATTAGGGTTAAATGTTGCTTTGAAGCATGGAATTAAGATGCTCAAAGTGTTTGGTGATTCAGAGCTTATTGTGTCCCAAATTAGAGATAAGTATGCATCAAAAAATAAAAGGTTGAAATAATACAAGCATGCTGTTTGGGATACAATTGAATTGTTTGATGCTTTTTCAATAAATTGGATAGAAAGATCAAAAAATGTCAGAGCAAATTTTCTAGCCAATGTAGCCATAAGGCCAGATGATATAACTTTGTCAGATGTTACAAATGTTGAAATCAAGCTTAGGCCTGCAGTGCCAGATAATGTATGTAGCTGGCAAGTGTTTGATGATGATAAGGATTTACTGAGATTTCTGCATTGTATTGATGAATATGAGAACCAAGAAATAGATTTTCAGAACTTTGTGGAAGTTGTAGATGGAAAAGAAACTCTTTTAGGGAAGGAACTAATTCAACTCAAAACAAACAAAATCCCTAGAGGGTTGGTAGCTTTAGAAAGAGCTTTTGACAATAGGGACCAATTTGTTACAAAAGCATCTCTAACAAACAAGAATGATCTGGAGGAGATAAACTTGGGAACATCTCATGCTCCCAAAAAGGTATACATTGGCAAACAGCTCAAACCACATATCAGAAGTATGCTGATTGCATTACTGAAGAGGTATAAGCATGTTTTTGCTTGGTCATATGAGGACTTGAAAGCCTATAGAGAGGATTTATTTCAACATGAAATCCCTTTGAAGCCTGGAGCTAAACCATTTAGACAAAAATAGAGGCCTATTAACCCAACCTTAGCTCCAAAAATGCAAGAAGAACTTATAAAACTTAGGGAGGCTGGAATAATCATGCCTATCAGACCTTCAACTTGGGTGTCTAACCTTGTCCCAGTCAGAAAAAAGAATGGTGATATAAGGTTGTGTGTGGACTTTAGAAACCTAAATGTATCTTCTTTGAAGGATAACTATCCATTGCCAAATATGGAGGCCATGTTGCAAAGAGTGACTGGTCGTGAACTTTTATCTATGATGGATGGTTTTTTAGGGTACAATCAAGTGAAAGTAAAAGAATCAGAACAATTTAAGACTGCTTTCACTACTCCATGGGGAACCTATGTATATGTAAGAATGCCATTTGGACTAACAAATGCAGGTGCTACATTTCAAAGGGCAATGGATGTTGCTTTTGCAGGATTGATTGACTCAATCTTGGCTGTTTATTAAGATGACTTGACTACCTTTTCAAAGAAAGAAGAACAACACTATATGCATTTGGAACATATTTTTATTAGAGCATTAGAATATGGTATCTCACTCAACCCAAAGAAATGTGCTTTTGGGGTTGTGGAAGGAAAATTGCTTGGACACATTATTTCCAAGGATGGAGTTAGGATTGATCCTGATAGGGTAGCAGCAATTGACAGAATTCAGATCCCTAAGACAATAAAAGGTGTTCAGTCCTTCTTTGGACAAATTAACTTTGTTAGGAGATTTGTTCCTAACTTTGCAGAAACCACAAAAGAAAATTTCAAGATGTTGAAAAAAGGTGCAACTGTCAAATGGGAGGATGAAGCAACTAAATCATTCCAGAACATAAAAGAGGCTATAAAGATGGCTCCTGTGCTAAAGTCTCTTGATTTTTCTAAGCCATTTCAGTTATTCCCATTTGCTTCTTTCCATACTATTGCTGTATGCTTATTGCAAAAAAATGAGGAAGGGTTTGAACAGCCTATTGCTTTCTTTAGCAGGTCATTGCAGGCTACTGAATTAAAGTATGACATTATGGAGAAATAGGCATATGCACTGGTTAGAGCAGTTAAGAGCTTTAGGCCTTATTTGGTAGGCTCACCAGTAATTGCATATGTACCTCATGCAGCGATAAAAGATATCTTCACTCAGCAAGAGGTAACTGGAAGGAGATGCAGATGGATAAATAAGTTGCAGGAGTTCAACATAGAGATATAGATCACAAAATTGGTAAGAGGACAAGGGTTAGCAAAGCTAATGACACAGCCAAATCTAGAGGCATGCCAAGTCAATGCAGTCCAGAATGAGAATGTCAATGTATCAAAATCTGAATGGTATAAGGACATCATATATTACTTGCAAAATCTGAATTGTCCTTCCCATTTCAATGACAGTCAAAAGAGGACCTTAAAACTACATGCAATCAGGTGTGTTATTGTTCAAGGTGAGCTGTACTAGAAGAACCCTGATGGTGTGTTGCTGAGATGTGTGGATGAAGATGAAGCTAACAATGTTTTGAATGACATGCATAAAGGATTGTGTGGTGGACATTATACTGCCTAAACAACAGCTCATAAGATCCTTAGGGCAGGATATTGGTGGCCCACTGTCTTTTTAGATGCACAAAGGTTGGTAAGGAAATGTGACCCTTGCCAAAGATTCTCAGGAAAGTTAAGATATGAAGGAGCATTGCCCCTTAGAACTGTAACTGTGGATGCCCCATTTCAGCAATGGGGAATTGATTTTATAGGGGAGATTTCAGAGAAATCTAGTGGAGGACATAGTTGGATTCTGGTTGCCACTGATTACTTCACTAAATGGATTGAGGCTATCCCTACTCAAAAGGCTACAAGTAAGGTGGTGATGGATTTTATCTTAGAGAATATTATTATCAGGTTTGGGGTACCAGTCAAGTTAATCACAGATAATGCAATGTGCTTTAGATCAGGTGAATTTGTTGATTTTTGCAATAAATATGGAATTGACTTGTCTCACACATCACCATACCACCCACAAGGAAATGGTCAAGCAAAGTCAAGCAACAAAAGCCTAATGAAAATCATCAAGAGGATAATGGATAAAAATAAGAAATCCTGGGATTTAAAACTGAAGTTGGCATTATGGGCTGATAGGGTGATAGTGAAAAAACCCACTGGAAGGTCACCTTATGAATTAGTGTATGGTACAACAGCTAGATTGCCTGTGAATAACCTCCTGCCAGTTTACAAGTTCATACAAGAGAATGATGAGGAGGTTAATGATTCAATGACTGAAAGGATCAATTAGCTGGTTAAGTTAGATGAAATCAGAGCAGAGGCACAAAAAATAAACATCAAGAAACAACAAAAGGTGAAGTACCTGTTTGATAAAAGGGTTACAGAGAGAGGTTTTCAGATAGGTGATATGGTCCTTATGTGGAATGCAAGGAGCCAGGATAAGGGTAAGCATGGCAAATTTGAACCCTTATGGACAGGCCCATGCCAAATTAGCAATATCTATGGAGGAGACTCCTAATTTCTACAAACCCTAAGTGGTGAACTAATGGAATTGCCAGTGCACAGCAAATGTCTTAAAGCCTTTTTCACATAAATGAGTAACTTGTGTGCACAATTTAAAATAGTTGTAAATATTTTGTACATACCTTGTGTAGCCGGTCGTGTTTTGAGTTTTGGGTTTTGTCTGATCTGCCCGGAGTTGTCTGGTCCTCGCTGTAGTCTTGCGCTTGCACGTCCCCAATCGGAGCCTATGTTGGTAATTATTTATGTCTAGGGTTTTAAACTTGAATGTTTGCTAGTTTTCTCTTTCAAACCCTAAAATTTTTGAGTTGCGGGATCTTGTTCTGTTGCTAAAATTACTATCGGCCCCTGAAAATTGATATAAATCGGGTCAAATGCATATCGGGTCAATGTTTATGTGTCTAAATGTTTCTGAGAGTTTCAATAAGGGTTTCTTTTAAGTTTCAAAGTGCCGCGAAAGGTGCCATGTGGAGGCACCCGAAAGAGTCTAAATGTTTCACAGTCTCTGCTGAAGGCTTCGAAGACCCTTGATGTTTCTTTAGTGGTGGCAACGCAGAGCTTGCCAAGTGCCAGTCTCCGCCGGTGTTTCATTGACCCTTTATGTGTTTCTATTATGTTTCAAGCTGCTCCCCGCGGAAGACGCCACGTGTCGTCAGCCGAAACACTCTCAATATGTTTCTAAATGCCACGAAAGACGCCATGTGTCTTTAGCGGTGGCTGTGGAGCGTGACAAGTGTCGGCCCCCACGTAATGTTTCTTGTTTATTTTGGTGCTAAGTGGAGACGCGGGGGTGGGTCCCAGTGAAGGGTCTAAGAGTTGCGGATTGTGCCACGTGTATTTAATGTTTCCGGCACAGTTTCTAGTTACTTCACGCGGAAAGTGCCGCGTGTCACTTGCGGAGGTGTGTTTCAGAAAGTTTCTAAGCTGCTGCAGACAAAAACGTGCCCCTGATTGTGACTGCGGAGGCCGACACATGTCGGCCTCTGCCTTCTTTCTATTTTGTTTCAATGTGTGGCAAAGTGGAGGTGGGACCCTATTTTAAGGTGTAGGTCCGCGGAAAGTGCTACGTGGCAGCTTCCGCGGGAGTTTCCAAAAGGTTTCTAAAAGTTTCTAAGATGTTGCGGACAGCGCCATGTGTCCCTTGTGGTTGCTGTGGAAGCTAACAAGTGTCAGCTTCCGTGTATGTTTCTGTTTGTATCCCGCGATGCTAGTGAAACATGGAGGTGGGCCCCAACATAAATATTAGGAGAGGTGGGAGGTGACGCGTGGCGAAGGGGCCTTAAAGTTTCTAACTGTTTCTTTTAAGTTTCTTTGAGTTTCAAGAAGTGGCCGCGGAAGGCGCCACGTGGCTGCTTCCACGGGTTTCAGAGAGACTCTTTAATGTTTCGAAGGAGGGTCTTTAAGTTTTATGAGACCACGGAAGGCGCCATATGGCGGCTTCCGCGGGAGTTTCAAGGGCCTCTTGTGTTTCAAAGGGTTTTCGCAGGCTATTTTATTGGGTCCCTTTTATGTCTCTCAGCGGTGAAGCGGAACCCGCCACGTGTTGGCTTCCGCCTATGTTTCAAAGAAGAGTCCCTAAACATTTCAGGGTGTCGCGGAGCTTGCCACGTGGTGGCTTCCGCGTGAGGTTCCGGTGGTAAACTCTCGATGGGAAGATAAAGGGAGTGACGACCCGGCGATAGAAACTCAAAGTGTCTGCGTGGCATGTTTTTGTTGGTGGCGACTTTTTAACACTTTTGGGGCCGTTGATTTCAGCGATGGGTTTTGATCGATGGCCACATTTTAAGCTTGCAGCGACAGGTTTTTTCTTTATATCTGTGGCCGTGTTTGGGCGGGAAAAACTTCAGAGGCTTGCTGCGGCTACGTTTTCGGAGGCTGTGAGTGGTTGAAACATTAATGGCAGATTTTGCAGAAGGTATGGGTTGAGTTGACAGATTCAACCACCCGATTGATGAGGAATGTCCCTGAGCGGCGGCCCAGATCTTGATCTCACCTACTCTGTCCTCTGATTCTGGCTGTTGCTTTTAATTTTGAGCACCAATTTGATCATGCAGTGTATCTGGCTATTTTTGAGTCAACCATGTAATTAATTTGCTGGGTCCATCTTCCTGCTATTTAAGGGACTGTGTGACTCATTTTTAAGGTTGTTGAAAACTGGACATTTTGGCTCTGTAATGAAATACATCTGGTTTTGGTTGCTCTGTGCAGAAGATCTTGTGAGTTTATGAGTCTCATGTTTTATGTATTGTGCATAGACTTACTGGTTTCATTATTATTTTAGATGAATAATGCTATACTGCATGTGTTTTGTTATCTGTCTCCTGTATTGAATATGCTCTTCTTTTGAATCTGGATATCTAAGGGGTGTCTTGGGTTCTAGGATATAGGTTTACTGTATTGAATGCTTGATCTCTTAACTTCTGCTCAAGGGGCAGATTAAAGTGTTTTTAGGTTAAGTGTTGAGAAGAATATATTGCAGTTAGGATATCATAAGTAGAGATAACTTGATACTCTGTTCTGGGATGTATCTGTAAGGCAGATATCACATAAATCCCCTTGAAATCCAGTCTTAGTATGTTTATGCTGAACATTTACATGTGTATGTCTATGACTCCAAGCCCTGGTAGGCACCAATCTAGCTCTGTGTTGAGGTTATACACCAGGTCCTGGTTTGCATCCAAACATATAAATCAAAATCAAACTCCGAAACAACCATTAGGACAGTAGAATTAGTTTTAGGATCCCAAGTCCTCTGTCTACAACTGAAAATAGGCCCAAAGCTAGCCCCTTTGCTCTTATCTTGCAGTTTTGGTCTACTTACAGGAGGACTTATCTGCTTCATGTCAGCATCCCAGCCTTTGTATGCATATTCTCATAGATGTTGAGTAGGGAATACCCCCCTAGGTTTTGCAGAGCCTGAAGAAGAAGAGGAGATAAAAATAGAGTCTATCTCCTATACTGTTGGCCCCTGGCCCAGAGATCCTGTTGATCATTGATGGCTACCTTGTAGGGAAATTTGGGAATAAGCATCTAGTCTGGGAAAAAACCAACAGGGTTTATGCTTAACATCTCTCAGAATAGGCCTTACAATAGATTGAACCTCATTCGAATTCACAATCCTTGCCAAATCAGAATTAACCATCTTGAATGTGGCAAAACATACCCCTTCTTCTGCAGGGATTCCTTCTCAAAATTCCCAAAAAAAAACATCAAGCTTCTCAAATGCAAACTTAGTCCATATAATAAATTGTCCCAAGTGTCCTCCTAGCACAAGCTTCAGAAAATTCAATCTATCCACACAAGCAACCTCAACTCCGGGAAGATTCTTGAAAGTCCTAACAATCTTAGCCCCCTCTGTTCCATAAACAATCAGAGAACCCTTTGTAATGTCCACTCAGGAAATTAACAATTAATAACAATATTTTATTAAATTATTGTGAAATAATGAAAATATAATATGATTACAAGAGAAAATTTCCTTATTATAAATAATTAAGGTTCAAAATTCATTGTAAATAGATTACAAGATTCATTTACTTCATAATCAATTATACACATTTAGAATAAATGTCTTAAGATCATTCTTTCATGAACTCCATTATTCTTGAGTTCCACAAAGTCTCTAAATACGCAAAACAAATATCAATTGCATAACACGACTAGTTCAGATAAAAACTTGCAACCATAAAATGGTTTTCATAGCCAAATAAATAGACACTCTTGTCTATCAGGTGTGAAGGGTTGACAAACATTCTTAAGCCACAACTAACATCTTCATAACTTGAAACCTCAACCTTAATCATTACATGATAATTCAAACACAATTTGTTAAGGATACGGTCTTAACAACTAAATTAATATTTATTTATCTTCATTAATTGTATTAATTCACAAATCGATCTAAAGATATAACATTCACAAAAATAGAGATTCACAATTAATAGAAAATGGATATCTAATAGACTACTCATATTATAAATAAACAACATATCCCTTTCTTAAACTACTATGTACTAAAGTCTTAAAACAATAGTTTATTTCTTAAACAATGAACACAATTAAATGAATAATACACCCGAATTTTAACAAAAATTAAAGGAACATCCCCTATTGAATGCCATCTCTCACTAACTCTTTACCATCATTTCCACTACTCTGCAAAACCTACATACGCCCATTCTTCACCAATACTTGTTAAATACCAACCTCTCGCTCCAAAGGTTTTATAATGTGAGCTTAACAAACTTGAAACTCAAATTCTCCATCTTTAAACCATAAGTATTAATTCCATTTAATTCAATTGCGCCACACGACTTGTTCGCTTGAATAAGTAAATGACAATATTGATGATGCTCATTCAACTCATAATATTTGACTCTAATTACAAAGAAATCATTTTACACCAAGAATTAATAATCATAATCCTCTTAAAGAAACCTTACTACTTACTAGTAATCATTTAAAGCTTACTAAATATAGCATTCCCTAATATACTGTTTATCAATTTAAAACATTCTAAATTCATATAAGTTTTGAAAGATGAGTACTAATTGTGTTTGAAGCAACGCACCTTCTTCCTAAATTTACTACAAGGCCTTATTAGAAGAAAATCAAGATAACAATATAGACTTCTAAAACAATGACAATGTCCTTAAAAGAATACAATTTGTCACCTCTATGGATGCAAATCGAATCATTATAATCTGCTAAAGGTATTTGATGATCGTGGATTTTATCAATTATAAGCTCTAAATAAGAATCGTTGCCACTATGGTGCAGATTTTAGCATTTTTGAACTTCTATTATAAGGCATCACCTACTATGGAGCAGATTCTAACATTCAGAAACTTCTAAAAATAAGTCGACGCCACCTGACACAAAATGGTAAAATACATTTAAAAAAATACCTCAAAAGAGTTTTGGTTTCATGGAAAACAAGATCTATTTGAAAGAATGTCTCAAAGGAAATGTGGCCTCGTGGAATGCCATTATGGCAGGAAATACTTAAAAAAAAGTTTAAAATAAACTTGTAGACATCTAAACCATTTGCTACTGCCCATGGCTAAGAACTAATTTATTTTATTAACAGTATGCTGAATAGATCTTTAAACTCAACTTAACGAAACTATCTATTTTTGAAATAACCATATGATAGAAGGTTCCTTATCAAGCAGTGATAGTGTTAAAGATTGCCTGAGAACTAAAAGTTGGGGAAGATAAAGAATGATATTGTATATGTATGCATTAAAACATGAACGAGTGCTAAGGAATGCACTCAGCTCTAAAGATTGAATCCACACTTTCCATGTTTGAAAATTTTGTGCCCTAATAGTCATGCATGCAAAAGCGGATGTAATTTTTTTTTTAAGCTGAATGTTAGAGATTCACATCATTCGATCAATCATAAGAAAAGCATAGCATTCAAATTTAATAAAAATAATATAGATATATGATGGCCGTGAATCATTATAATAATCTGTAACACAAGGGCGTACAAAATTTTACATGTCTCTGTATTTTAGGGCTTCTATAATTATACACTAAAATACATATCCGTTGATAAAAAAAAGAAAGATTAGAGAATGCCTACGGTTACAGAGGCAAAGATTTTCTTGAATCAATTATAAGTAACAAATAAGATGAGATTTCAATATCACAATTTCCTAATAAAATATAACCCTATTGTATCTAATGCAAATTTAGAATGCCCAATCAATTTTTTCACAGAAATCTTTACCAATTGCCTAAATCTAACACACTAATTTCCAATAGATATTTCCTTGGAAGAGATATTTCCCAAAATAACATCAAATTCCGAGTTGGCTCTAGTTTTACTGAATGGATACTTCACATTAATACTTCATCTTAGCGGTCTGTTTGGAAGGAAAAAATCTCTCTTTCTTTTGAGCGGCTTCAATCAACATTCTTTATGCTTGAAATTGTAAGATTTAAGGTCTTCATGGCTTTTTTTTGGACATTCTGTCAAACAGTTCGCGTGCCACCTCTGTGGCGTTTCATACTCTTCAGCTGCAGTCTCTCTGCACCTCCATTTTATCATCAACAATCTCCATTGGGGCGATTTCTTCAGGTGCCTTATCAATGCTCTTGTAATCAGACTACTGCGATCCGGCTACGATCTGCTCTCCCAGGATCTCTCCAGCTCTTTACAGAATGAACTGTTTTCCCTTCCAAACACTGTGGGTGTTTTGGTTTTAAGTAAGTGGGCTCTAACGCTGTAAATCCACAGTTGTGTTGTTTACCTTTCTGCATATTTTCTTCCATCGCTGCGGCTAACTTATTATGTGTTGTGCTCATTTTTTTCTGTTCTCTCCCAACGCAGTGGTTGATCCTTTTTTATGCAACGAAGAGTGCTGCTACTGTTCAGCTGAGGCGTTTGCCATCATATAACAGGTATGTGGTCTTGTCTTAGGCAGGAAAGTTTAGCTGGACAAAGTTTCTGAGAAGATAGTAATTATCTGGTGTGCTTTAATACAGTTGTTGATCTGGCTGCTCTCTACCTGTAAAAATTGCTTCAGTGCCATGGATTTCTTGATTCCTATGTTTAGGGTTTTGCCCTTCTCACAGCCTTTTTTGGTGGCTCTTTATTTTTTGTAATTCACACGCTTTGTTCAAATAATAATAATTCAACCCATCCACTAAGCATCTCAATCGAAAATTTCTGTGACTGCCCATTGGTGCTGGTAGTAATTGGTGTGGCTGCTGGAGGAAAAGGAAGCCTAGAGAAACGCCACTAGCAGATCCTCCTGTAAACTCCTGCACACCCTTACCACAAGATATAGAAACTCCTTCCATAAATCCATTAACAGATTCTCCTAATCAGCATCAGATTGTAATCCCCCCTACACAGCCATCATCTACAATACCACCCCCACCTTTTATTTCCAAAAAGCCACCACACGCACTGCAAGATGTTATCAGTAGCTTACAAGAAATGGACATTGCAAGCCAGGCAGATGATCTTATCACAGCCATTAAAGAAATCTTGGAAAGAAACACTGCTCAAAAGGTTTGTATGAATTCGATCTCGTTTCAATTCAAAGGGTAAAATAACGATGAGAGGTCTTTAATAGTGTTCATTTTTGTTATTGTTTTGCAGCATACACAAAATGCTCCAAGCACAAGTTCTCCTCATAGAGACAAGCTCTCAAAGTGGAATTATAGGAAATATACTTGAGCAAATTGGCCATGTGCATTGGGTAGTTGCAGGGCTTTCCATTGTAGGGTATCTGGTCTCAAAATGTGCATAAGTGTCCAAGAACAGAACTGGATGTGTAGAGCTCTTGCAAGAAATGCTAACGCTTGTATCTTATATTAAAGTCTTGAGCAAACATATAATAGAAGAAAAGGAGAAATTTGAAAATGTTCTTCGATGCATTATTGAAGGACCAATAAGTTGTGCTTCCCTACTAGATTCGGGGAACTTTTTCAGGTTAGTAGGTACATGTTAAGCTGGATTTAGGTAGTTTTATTTCATTACTTTTATGTTTCTTCTTTTATCATATGGATAATATCCTTCGCCATTAACTTTTTTACGTTGCAGGTTCTTGAAATCATCTGTAGACTCTCAGAGATTGAGCGATCTTCACTCCAAAATGAATAGCATTCATCAAGATCTGCTAATGATGATTCAGATAAAACACTTAAGTCAGAAGAAGCTTCAGTGTCGTCGATTACAACAAAGCTATCCGAGAAATGCAGGTAATTAAAAACGAGTCATTCGTTTTATAGAACATACAAAATTTTGTTAGATATTTAATTTTTACCCTGCTCTCTTTACTTTATTAATGTGATCGCAGTGGAAAACTTGTTGAAATTTGTCAAGGAAGCGTGAATGAAATTAAAAATACCTTGAAAAAAGACCCCGAACATCTTTATTACTGACGAGAAGAAAATAAATCCTATAGCACCATCAAGATCAATTAATGTAATAAAATGATTACATAGAGTTGAGTATATAAATAAGTATTGAAATAAATGTTATTGAATGCTATCCTATTGATTGCCATGCTACCTTCTGATGGCCACATTACTACTAAGTGTCAAGTCTAAGATATACCCCTCTATGCCATGTGGCATCACATATACTTGCCACGTCACCCAATGACAATTCAATGCCACATGTTCTCCTTCCTCTATCATTCAAAAGGTGCCACATGCCACCTTCTTGATGTGCTAAATTAGCACTACCCATCTTGATTCTACTTTAGCAACTACTCAACCCCACTAGACATCCTACTCTTTGTGCAAGCATGCATTAAACTTTGAAGGCTTATAACTTTAAAAAAATAGCTCAAATTTGAGTGCTATTTTTTTGAAAGTATACAACATGTAGGTGAAATTAGTTTTTTGCTAGGATTTGTCAAATTTATAGAAATTATGTAAAACCACTATGTCCTTTAAATCACATGGTTATCCTTTTGTATCCACACTAAACATAAGTGTCATTTGTATTTACTAGGGGATGCTCCCATTAAGTAATATTATTAGGGTTTCATGTGTACTTGTGTGTGTGCTACATGCTTTTTTTTCACTTTCTTTTCACTTCTACACTAATGGAACAACAATAAATATCAATTCTAACACCCTACAATTATATACAATTATTTCAGATGGAAAATTAAGATGATAATGTTGCTTAGGGCTAAATGATTGCTCATAATAACACAAGCTATCTAAGTTAAACCTAATGTTGACACTGCTAAAGTTAAATGGTTTAATAAGTGTTATGAATATTATGGTTCCCTTTGTCTAATTATGTCTCTTGATTTTCTTTTTCATCTTAAAGCACTATATACCCCAAGGGCATATGAGAAACAAATCAAAAGTTGTTTGGACAAACTAGTGAGATTAGAGGACATTTACTTGAGAACAAACATACTGATTAAGTCTAAGTAATTTTGATAACATTTAGGACTTTATCACATAGTTTAAGTCTCTAAGAACACAACGAAGATTTTAGCATTGAAGAGGACTTTCAATTAATTACGTTTATTGTCAAAACTAGAAGCAGATTATTTAATGTCTATTTCCACATTTCACATTACAAAGGTTCTCCTTGGAGTAGGATTCACGATTCCCTCATTTGACGACTTTACTAAGATACTCACTAGAGATTAGGATGAACTAATCTAGATGGGCACCTTGAAGCTATCAAAGTTTAATGCTTTGGTTACCAACCAAATACTAAAGACCAAAAGGCTCCATGTAGCAAAGAAAAGAATAATAATAATTCTAAGAACAAGAACAACACTCTAACATAGAAGAAGTCATCCTTTGCATCTCATACAAAATCACATATCTCCTCTTCTAAGGATGAAATGTAGAAGAAAGAGATGGTCAAATGTGCTTATTGCAAGAAATTTGGACATGATGAGCAGCCTCAAAGCCAACTGTGAAACATAAAAAAATCAAAATGAGCAGCATTGAGGAAAAAATTAATGAAGTGAGCAGTGAAGAAGAAGTTGAAGTTGAAGTGATACATTCTGAAACCCAAAACACACTTGCAAGTTCTATGGGAAGTGGAACTCCAAAAGACCGTTTTAAATGCCCTTCATCCTCTCTTCAAAAATATGCAAAAGGACCCTTCAACCCCAAAAAACCCTTGCTTCAATTTGCCACCAATTTGAGCGGTAATAAGGCTAAAAATTCAGGGGGCAGTAGGCATTGGAAGTGTCATATTTGCAATACTGATTATCATGAGAGTTATAGCAGGGTTGAATATCATTTATTGGGTGAGATTGGCCATGGGGTTAGAGTTTGTAAAGATATACAATTGGAAGAACAAGTTGAAATGCTAAGGTTGGTAGGGGGTAGTGAGGAAAAACATGCAACTACTACTACTAAGAGGAAACGTTCATTGCAATCTATTGATGAACATTCCAATCTATCAGTTGGACTTGAACAGCATTGTGATAGAGGGAAGAGGAAGGCCACTTCTACCACAAGTGAAAAAAAAACACTATTGGAGCAAGTCATGTGGGTTTTTTGTAGTCGCAGCCTGTTTTTGTCACCATATTTCAGCTTTAGACCCATCGTACAATTCCTCATCGTACCATTTGTGTGAGTTGCAATAGTGTTTTGCGGGTTTTTGGGGGTCGTACCAGCTGCAATTTTAGCCGTACAGTTCAGAATTCAGCCATCAGTTTCTGCTTCAGCTTCAATGTAGAGTTTTTTTTAATGTTTTCAGCTTATTTTGGGTCTGGCTGTACAATATGAGATTGATAGTATTTTCCATTTCTCAATTTTCTGCCTAACCATGCTGTTGCAAATTGATATTATTGCTAAAATTAATATATTTCAGTTGTGTTGTTGCTGGTACTTTCAGAACTATTTTAACAAAATTTTTAGTTGCATGTTTAATCGTAAATCTAGAAGGTTGTACCGCCAACTTGTAGTTGCATTTGAAATTGTAAGAGGATCTTGGAAGGTTTACCACCAGATCCCTAATTTAGAATTTGCATATCCTTATTAGCCCATTTGGCATCGATTAGATTTACTTGTTATCTGCCAGTTTGGCATTGATCAGATCTAATTGTAATCTACCAGTTGGCTTTGATCATATCTGTATACTTATCTGCCAATTTGGCATTGATCGGTCTGGATTCTAGAAGGCTATGTCGTCACGACTCTAATTTCCTTTGCAGCATTGCATTCATTTAGAGTGTCCCAAACACTATATGCTCTTACTTGCCCACATCGGGAACTGGGTGATCAAAAAGTGTGAGGGTTATTCATTTCATCATAATTTGCAAAATTAAAAAACAAATCAGTTTGGGATATTCCAATTTGGCATGCCTCTTGTGACAGGACATGACTTACTCATCACGTTTCTAGTAGCATGAGTGCCAAGGACGAGCATACATACTATTGTAAGTTTAGCACTCATGACTATTAAGGCTTCAATATGAACTGCAAAAGGAGATTGTCTTTGATAGGGACTTGCGTACAGTATCTACTTTCCAACTGTGAAGTTACCATTGTGTTTACACTTGGAGCAACTCATACTTCTTGTGAACTTGTTTTTCAAGTATGTGCATTTTTAATGCATTTGCTTGGATTTCTAGCATTGCTTTTGAACCTCCTCACCAGTTTCCAACATACACTGCTTTGGTTAAAGCCCTCTTGATTTGTTTCTCTACTTTCACATGTGCATTTTTGTGTTTAGTTGCTTTCATAGCCTAGGGTCTTCTTAACCTAGTTCTCATCTATTGTAATGGGGTCATACTTTCAAGTTTCCAACATACATTGCTTTGGTCAAACCCCTTTTGATTTGTTTCCTTACTTTCACATTTGTATTTTTGTGTTTAGTTACATTCATAGCTTAGGGTCTTCTTAACCTAGTTCTCATCTATTGTAATGGGTCATACTTTCGAACCCCATTGACCTATTTTGGTCATTTGTGGACAGAAATATAATTTCTCTCTCTTTCTTTCCTTCTGTCTATGATGAGGTAATCAAACATTGTTTTCCTTGTACCTATATAACAACCATCGTGTCTTCTTTCTTTTCCACTTCTATCAAATTTTAACATTTGACACTTTATAGTTCAGAGTCCAGACAGCTAGCCTGCACGGTAAGGCTACCACACTAAATAGTTCGAAGAATTGTGCACAGTGGCTCCATTCAGTCCATTAGATCATTGGTTTGTCACATGTATCATAAAATATACAACTTCCTTCCCCTTGTTGATACTACATTTTATCCATTTGCTTTGATTTTTTAGAGCCAACACTCATGTCATCCTTAGTTTCAATCTATATTTGCACCACCTACTAGATCACTTTGATTTCCAATCTATACTTTGGGAATAAGCCTTCAATAAACCATAGTTTACTCAATTCATCTACTAGGCCTTTCTCAAGTTTGTGGATAAGCTTGTTTAGTCATTTGTTGTTGTACTAACTTGTTTGATTTTGCCTTGCTCCATATTGTAAAGTTCTACCACTCAATGTCAGATCTTTTTGTAATTTGGATTCAGTTTCAAATACCTTCCACCCAGTTCTTAGGACAGCCCCTCTCAAATTCTATATACCAGTCAATCACAATATCCCTCAAAGTAGCTGTAAAAGAATACATCCACCATGCCTCTTCTATCTGCTTATGATTCCCGCCCACAAAGAACTTAGGTATCTTTTCCTATCTACATAAGCATAGTTGGGCTTCCCACTGCAATTGACATAGGAAGGATAAGAGGTGGCAGTACAAGAGTCCAACTTTTGAAGGCAATTCATTTGTCACCCAATCACTTTTGTCAATTTACTTGATCTGTGTTCTACAAAGTTCTCAGATCTAACAGAACAATGTGGGTTATACTCAAACTGAAATTCTCTGATCAACACCAACGGTACCATGACCCCCAACTACATCTACCATGCCTTCAGAGCAATTCTTGCAGCATGCTCTTTGCCATATACACTTCGAATCGAACCTTTTTTCTCGTACTGCAGTATCCACACAATTAGACCTTTGTTATTTATTTGATGCATGCAAGTCAGCTTCTACTAAACTCCTCTTCTAGTGCATTATTGTCTGCATCAGTGTTATGTTCTCCACATGTAATTCCAAGTTAGTACCATGCAATTCTACCTCAATGGAGTGTTCCTCAAACTTTATTCACTCTGCTCTTTTTCAACTAAGCATGTTGAACATATAACAGGCTCGCAGCCATGTCCTTGTACTCTTTCTTGCCTTCTCTTTCTTCTACTTGCTAATGCTTCTTCTAATCAAGGCTTGGAATATAAAAGCATTCAATGCCATCAGCGGGACTCTTCCTTATCCTCTTCAATTGCTTCTCCGTACATTACCTCTATATCTGTTTCTTGGCTTCTTTATGATATTCTTTACTCTCTTCCAACTGATAGAATCATCTGGGTAAAGAGTAATCTGTGCTTTTAGCAAGAATAACTATCAAAGTTGCACTCATTCGTCCTATTTGGTTCTCATCTGAGGTCCACAGTGACATGTCCCCAGCCCCATGCCTAACATCCTGAACTTACCAAGTGAGGCGGGATGGGGACAAAACATCCCCTTATCATCCTTGATGCCCTCGCCACAACAGGGGAATGCCTCTGTGGAGCAGGGACAGCCCAAGGGGCGTCCAGTTGTCCCTCAACCATCCTAGGGATGTTAGGACGTCCGTGGCAGCAAAAAGAAGTCCTTAAAAATGAAAAACTAAAACATTCACACGAGAACTGGGAAAATTCATTCCTCTAACAAACCCCAGTTAAACCAAAATGCATTCACAAATAAAATGATAAGCATAACTCTTTGGCATCCATTTTACCATACAAAAGCAAAAACATAGACAGGAGGGCATCGCTTGATAGAAGCAAGCGATAAATTATAAAACACAGCCATTAATAAAAGTCAGGGATTATTATAAAATGATAAGCATCAACTCTTTGGCATCCATTTTACCATACAAAAGCAAAAACATAGACAGGGGGGCATCGCTTGATAGAAGCAAGGAATAAATTATAAAACACAGCCATTGATTATTCAAATGCCAGCTATGAGACCTGTTCTAAATGGAGATTAAGTCAACATTAAACTACCGAAGCATGGGAGGCTGCCCAAAAGAAGAGATCATTATCCTATGGTTTTTAGAGTAAATAAATTGAATCGTTCAAGCTTATTTTTTTGTCAAACAATGTCTTCAATATGTCTACAAGACTAGACAAACTTAACCAAATGAGTTAAGTTCACTAACATCATAACTGAATCTGTTTCAGACTAACATTGTATGGGCTCATGTTAATGCAGGGGATGAGGTCCCCCATCTGTGACCTCGAGCCAGCCTAAAAATTCCCAAGATTTATCAATAAAAAAAATGTTCACGTTTTTAAAATTTCAGTTTCTTTTAGTTTTTAACTTTTTCTAAGTTATTTTTAACTATTTTTAATTTCATTGTATTTTAAAAATTCAAATATTAATTTTTATATATTATTTTAATAGCCATCCCCCCACTGTCCCCAAAATTCAAAAGAAATAAATCTCATACATAAAACCGATCTCCCCATCCCCTCGTCCCCAAAACTCAGAGAAATACTGGTTATCATTAACCTCCAGTAATGTCCAGTATGCAACTTACATTTTTTTCTATCTGGTTGTTGATTCTTTGACTCTATGGTTCACCAGTTTGTAGTTTTCTTAATATTTGATTTTCAAGGTTTTACATGGTTATTTATAAGTCGTGACTTCATACCTGTGATTCCATATGGATGGTTGCTGGATGAAACAACAACAATGTTAGAGATGTAGATAGGCAATTGATCAACAGGATCAACCTTCAAACTATTCAAACATGAACAGCTTTCCCTGAAACATACACAGATTATCTTAAATGCATGGTACACAATCCTTTCACATGAATGTAGGAAACAGGAATCCTTCTATTGTTCTCATATGCAATTTGTACACATTCCTTATAACATTGGCCTTTTCTATAATGAAGTCTTTAATCAGAGGTTCGACCTTGATAGTGAAGTTTCCCATGATGTGTGTCATGTAGTATTTTTATAGTGCACTGGGAGGTTATTTTTTAATGGTTTTCTCATGGCTTTGACAATGGTATGCTCATGTTCATGAATTGAAGTTCGAATGTATTTTTCCTATAGTAGGGCTATGAATACATTGCTGAATCAAAAGTGGTCAACTTCTCCACGAAGATTGTATTTGACAGAGATGATTGACACATTTTACTCTGTACCACTAGTAGCCATCCAAAAATCAATAATTACATTGTACCTACATGTCATTGGTAACATGTAGTTTGTGTTAATGTTTTTGTGTATATTAGTTTTGTAGGTGTTGTTTATATTTGTTTTGTACATATGTTGTTGTGTCTTTTGTTGTCCTTATGTCCCTCCCCTTTTCCTTTAGTTACATTGGTCTACATTTTAGGGACTTGTTTTAGATTCTTATCATGCTTGAAAGAGGCACATCCCCAACTAGAGCCAATGTTGGCCTATCACCCAAATTTACATTTGGCATGCCTTTAGTGTTGCCTTAGTTCCCCGTTTAGCCCATTATTAATAATTGATCTATGATTTCTTTCAATAGGCCCCATTTAAATGTTGTACTTTTTGTTGTGTATCATATCCAAGGTTGGTAAGTCACATTGTGTGAATAGGTTCCATTTCCATAGTTTGATGTCTAGTTTGCATGTTTTAAGTCTAATTTATAATGGGTAGAGTTGTAGTTTCAATTTGCATTTTGTAGTTTGCATGTTGAAAACTACAATGTGCACGCCATACTTCACCTTTGCTTTGGTCCATAGACTTCATCTCTCTAACTCATAAAATGCAAATTCATCTCTCATCCATACAATGAACAAAATACCTATCAGGCCTAGGCCATAAAGTGCATTTACACTTTACAATTTGCATATTGTAAACTATAAGTTACACTCTGCATGTTGTTGTGACCAGTGGACTTCTCCTTGCATGCACCTTCACCCTCTTATGTAAATTTCCAGTTGGTCCTTGATCCCCAATGCTCATAAGTACTTAGTGCTTATTAGGACTAGACTATGGAGTGCATTTTTAGTTTGTAGTTTACATGTTACAAGCTACAATTTTCTCTACATGCCTCATGCCCCAATTTACCTTATGCCCACAAACCTATCAACCCCATTTAATTTATATCCTTGTATATTACAATGTGATCCCTAAGCCCCCAAACTTGATGCCCTTCTGTTTGGTGGACCCATCCTTCTCATGTGCATTGTGCAAACTAAATGTTGTGCTCTCGTTATTGAGTCCCAAAATCTTAGGTTGGTAGACTTCCCAGCCTGCTCTACATGTTATATGTTGGACTCCTACCTATGGATCATGAAATGCCTATATCCTATGGACTTGTCTAACTCAAGTGCAACTTGCAAGGTGTGTCCATGCTTCCCAATCCCACAAGTCAACAATGCATTCATTTGATAGACTTGGACCCTAACTTTACAAATGCAAACTATGCCTGAGCCTTGCATCCCTGCCATGTTTTCAAAAGTCAAAACCTACCCCCAAGCATGTACTAACAAGCATCTAATGCCTTCTTATGGAAGTGACTAGACCTAAAAGACATCCAAATCTTGTTCAAGTACATGTGGAGCCCTTAGAGGCATCAATTTGTGTACGAGACCTAATAGTTTCTAATATAATTGGTATGGGTGAACTAAAAACATGTTAGCATGAAGAACAATGCCATGTAGGCCTATGACTAGAATGATCTATTGCTTGGTTGAATAAGTTTCCATTCCCTACTAGAAAGTACTCTTCCCTGCCTATAGATTATACTAAAGATGACAAGATGAGTTGACTGCAAAATGCATTTTCCACATGTGCACGTGTCTCTATTCTTCATGCACGTTCTCATGCATTAATTAGTATAATTCAACTCATTTTTCTCATGCCTACACATGCTACAAGTTAAGAAAAGGTGTAGAATGTAGGAGTTTCTCCATGACACAAGTGTCTCTATGATTCTCTCGATGTATTCAAGGGATAAGTATGACATATTTGTTCTTGAGGCTATATTTGCCAGCCTGGTGTTAAGATAACTAGTTAATCCTCACATGGACCTGTACAACTATATCAAAGTATATTTGAGACAACTCTTTTTAACACATGATATGGGTTTATCTTTTTCATTTATGGATCTTTTAAGTAGACTTTGTTATGTAGGGTTTTGGTTATATTGAAAGGTGCTTTTGGATTAACATAAAGCCTATCTTATGGTGTTCAAATGGATATCTAGCTCTCATGTTTTGACTTACATGTATGTTTGTGCATAAGACTTGATTTCTGACTCAGTTGCCCATATCATCAAGGCATTGATCTGTAGTAGCTTGTGCATTCTCTACCATTCTTAAACCATTAGAACATACATTATTTCTATATTTTTAAAAAGTGATAGATATCCTTACCTATGTGTATAATTTAGTTTTGCAACCTTTGCCACATCTTGGGCAAGATCACACTTGAATCATATTCGGAGGATCATGCTTGTAGGAGTTCTGCCCACATGTGTAACTTAGAACAATAACTCATGCCATATCATGTGAGAACCAATGCTTGATAAATGTATAAAGAGTTACATTTGTCTTGATTCAAATTGGATAAACAGTATGTATAGTTAAGGGGATTCATCTTTTGTACTACTGCTTTGTTTCACATCTTTTGTGCATATGTAATTTGTTATTTTCATTTGCTTAACATGAGGTCTCATAGGTCTTTTCATGGCTTCCATTAGGGTGTGACAGTCAAAGGCCTAGGTATATAATCATTTATTTCTCTTTAATTGTCCTCTTGAGACCTCAGGGAAACACCTTTTCTGATTTAGCAGAACTTGAAGAAGAGGAGGTGCCCTCTTCTATCAATTGGCCTCTAGTTGTCCACTTTCTAAAGACGAGTCTTGCCTCTCTAATTTTGTTGTCTTATTCCTCTTTCATTGGTATCGAGTGTCTACCCTAATAAAATGGAGCTTCAGTTTTGAGAGCCAATATATCCCAAGCTTCCTTGATATTTTTTAATACAACAATGTTAAGAAAAATGCTTACATCTAAAAGACTTTAGCTTAAGACCATCACTTAAACATTCTTCTTCAATATTTCTTTCTTTTTATTTATCTTATGTTCTCAATGTGTTCCAATCATGAAGCTTTACATAGCCCACTTAAACAATATTCCATATTTTATTTCAAACTATTGAACTCTACAATTTTGAATATTTACAAATTTAAAAAAACTATGAAAGTCTAAATTTTTAATGTTTAATATTTATAGCCATCATTACTAAATGGAGACATATAATATGGAAAAACATTTGCCCCCCCCACACAAAAACATCCTCTCTATTTCTTTACATATCTTTTGAAAGCTTACATAAAAAATATTTTCAAATTTGACTTAAAACTAAAAATAACTATTATAAATATAATAAAACTAAACTTAATTATTATTCTATTTTTAAATTGAACATATCCTATATTATTCTATCACTTATCTTCTAAGAAATCTTCTCCTTTATTCTGTTTTACTTTACAACTCTTCTGACATTTTAATAATGGGAATGGATCTTAGTCTCTCACATACATTTTCCTATAAAAATCTAGGAACGATGGATTCTGATTTTTTCCTTTCTTAGCTATAGTCTTGGTTTGAGATGCTAATTCTACAGTTCTACTCCAGTTATATCATTTTACAAATATCGAATGTTTTGCAAGGATAACCTGCTGATTCATTTTAGTAATCTCTGTTGTTAAAATTATGTCTTAAACATAATAGTTAGCAATTTGTGAATTGCACTTATATAAGGGATTGTTAAAAGATATTAAATTTTTGTAGTGCATAATACTGAATATTGAATGTTTCTGGATTTAATTGTAATATTTTTTTCCATCAACAGAATGTGATTTAAAACATTGATGAGAAAAAAATATTACACAGTTAAATTCATAAACATTGAATTATCCAATAAAATAATTGTTTTCACTTTCCATGTGATCGCTGGTCTCTTCTATAAGGTAACATATTTTATCCAATTGCTATCATATTTTATCCAATTGCTATCTCTTAGATTATAGGATTAGGAGGAGCTGTAGTAAAACTTGTATAAATGTGCTTTGCCAGAGCATAAAACTGTAAGACGCTAACGTTTAAGAAACAATTCCTAATTTTATTCCATTTATTTTTTAAATTATGTATTAAATGCCCTTTCCAATGTTCTTATATATTCTCCTACCTTCAATTAATATGATTGCTTTCTTTCTTTCTGTGCATAACAAAAAGTTCTTTAAGCTGGTATTTTACAAAGTAAAATGTTATTTGTCAATGTAACATACTTGCAAGGTTCTAGTGTTTATTATGACATTTTACTTGATCAATTAAATGCAGTAAATGAGCTCCTCGACATGGAAAACACAGAAGATCGCTCACCAATTGCCGTTGTTAGTGAGGGCAAACTTGGCAGTGGAAAGACAATTCTTGCGAGAGCTATTGTCTTTGGAGTAGATAGAGAGCGTTACAACTATGCCAGTACAGAATTAAATTTGGTTTCTGAAAAAAATAACTATAAGGAAATGCAGCAACAAATTTTGACAGATGCCTTTCCAATCTATTTGCATGGAAGGAAAATAAACTTGAGAGATGACGCAGATGGTAGAGATCACTTGGCAGAGGCTTTTAAAAGTAAAACAGAAAAGCCTGTGTTTTTATTTATTGATAATGCCCTGCACATAAAAGACTTGGAGAAAATTCTGCCAGAAAACCTGGATGGTCTTCCCAAGGGTAGCAAAATACTTATTACAGCAAGAAACAAGGGCCTCACAAATGTGCTTCGTGATCGTGACCTTCAGCTCAAGCACTATGCTGTCGAACCTCTCTCTCACAATTTTGCGCTAAAAATTCTGTTTAAAGACCCTCGGGTTCGTGATGGTATCATAGATGATCTAGAAAAGATTGCCAACATCTGCAAGGGGATTCCATTGGTTTTGAAAACTGTTCGTGATCATTTGCACAAGAGCGAATATACATCAGAAATTTGTATGCAGATACTTGGAGCCTTACAAACTGAAGGGAAAATCAAAGAAGAGGTGCTCAGAGACCATTTGAATGATTTTGTATCTAGCAGGTTGGATGAGTGTAGCGAATAAACATTTTTTGAAATCTGCTACTTCTTTCATGATTAGTACCAGCTGAAGTAGGTGCAGCATTGATCACCACAGTGATCAGAGACGACAAAGAGATGTCTGTTCACGATATGTGCAGTGTCAACATAGTTAATGATATTCAACACAGCTAATGTTAGTAGGCAAAGTAGGATAGTTGATAATTGATATTAGTAGTTATCAGGTTGGACAATTTGATAGGAAAATAAATGAGTAGTTGGAATATTATAGAGGAAAATAAATGTGAATGGTTGTGTACAGTGCATTTAGCTGATAACTACTAATATATTTTCCTATCAAATTGTCCAACCTGATAACTACTAATATCAACTATCCTACTTTGCCTACTAACATTAGCTGTGGTTGTGTACGGTGCATTTAGAAATGCTATATGTATATAATATGTTTCATTACATAAATAAAATTAATTCAGTTTGCTTTTCTGATATGGTATAAAAGCCCTTCCGGAATCTCTGGCTATGGATTTCTAGCTGCTGGCTGTGTAGTGTCCGCTGTAGGCTGTAAAATCTGAAAATATGTGAGCTATGTGATCCATGGGCTGTATGCTTCATGAGTGAATGAGTTATGTGGCTGTAGTTTGTAGAACAATAGTGTTAGGAAACAAGGTGTTTCAACTTTTTTGCACATTTTCCGTTATAGTTATTTTTATTTAATATTTTCCTACAGCGGTTACGTATTGTCGGTGCTTTGAAAATTGGTTTTTTTATGTGTCCGAAGATGCCCACATGATAGTATATTAGTGAAGGCCTATTTTTAGGCATATTATGACAGATTCTATGACATCTGTAAGGGTTAAAAATAGGGGATTTCATTTTGGACGTGAGAGCTTATTTTGGGATTGGAATCTTGGTTGAGAAGCCTCGCACATAGTTTTATAAAACCACAGATGGTTTCTTGTATGACCGGAAGTCTATAAATTGGAGGCTTGAGGAGTTGTTTGCATAGTGTGAGTTTGCAGGTATTGTTATGCTGTCGGAATGCTACCGGAATTCTCACAGAGTTGTTTACTGGTGATACTCCTATAATAGACTTGCTCTGCAAGTGTATGTAATCTTGTTATTAGATTTGGAATACATTGAGTAGGCTTTTCGAGTGTAGGGTTTTTCCGTTGAAAGGGTTTTCCCCACGTATATTTGGTGTTTTGTGTTTTATTGTTTATTTCATGTTTTGAATGTGTTGTTGAAATTTCTGTAGCTGTTAGATCATATTTAAAGTTTTGCATATTGTCTCTCCTCAAGATTGGCGTAGGAAGTTGTTTCCACTACTTTAACTTCCTTACAAGTGGTATCAGAGTCTGATCACCTTTGGTTTCAATTGTGGGTTGTTGGGTTTTTTGTGCTAATCAAGGTTTGAGTGGAAGCTTGTGCAGAGGATACTTTGTGATCTTGTTGCAGGCTTTTTTAGATGGCGAGCACATCTGGGAGGATTGAGGTAGAGAAGTTTTTTGGCACGAATTTTGAAATGTGGAAGCTGAAGATGGAAGATCTGTTGATTGACCGGGATCTATGGGATGCAGTGGATGAAAATGTCCATAGGCCTGTGGATCCAGATTTCGCTGCAAAGTATGATGTAATGGATATAAAAGTTAAAGGTCTCATAAGATTGTGCCTTGTAGATTCGATTATGATAAATGTCCATGAAGAACCCACTTCGAAGAAGCTTTGGAAGAAGTTGGGTGAGATATATCAAGCTAAATCTCTAGTGAATAAGATTTTCTTGAGGAAAAAGTTGTATTCCTTGAGAATGGAAGAAGGTGGACGAATTTCTGAGCATCTGGAAACATTCAATATGTTGGTGACTCAGTTGACTTCGGTTGGGGTTAAAATGGATGAGGAAGAAAGGTGCCAAATTTTGTTGTGTTCACTACTAGACTCATGGGACAACCTAGTTATGGCTATTGGGAGCACTGCAGTCATCTTGAAGATAGAGGATGTTGTTGGTTCTCTACTTTTCGAAGAGATGAGAAGGAAGGTCTCTCTGAATGCCAAAGAGGCTTTGAGTGTTTGAGGAAGACAAAAAGAATGAGGCAAAGATGAGAAGTAGCGTGGCCGTTCCAAGTCCAAGAATAAGGGGAGATCAAAATCTCCTGGTAAGTCCAAGGCAATATGTTGGAACTGTGGCAAATCCGGACACTTCCGAAAGAAATGTAAAGAAGAGAAGAAAAATAAGAAGCAGCAAGATTTTGACTTTGAGTCCGAAAAGGAAGATGGAGATGCCTTTATTGCAGCCTTAGCCACTCGTGCAGGTGATAATGCATGGTTGATAGACTCAGCATCTTTCCACATGACTCCTAACAGAAACTGGTTTAATAAGTATGAAAACTATAATGGTGGTAAGGTGTATTTGGGTGATAAAATTAAGCTAGAAACTACTTCATTGAAAAAAGATATGGTTTCCTCTTCTGCGAATGGTCGTGGCTTCTGGGTACCCAAGGGTGCTCTATCTACTGAATCAAGGTTGCTTGCAGAGAAGACCGTGTTATGGCACCAGAGACTTGGCCACATTGGAGAGAAGGGTTTGAAAGCCCTGAAAAATAAGAACCTTGTTGAAGGTTTGAATGATTGCAATCTAGAATTTGATTTCTGTGAACACTGCATTTATGGCAACCAGAACCGCGTTCAGTTTTACTTGTCTTCTCATAAGTCTTCATGTATTTTGGATCTAATCCATTCGGATGTATTTGGTCCTGTTGATGTTGCTTCTGTTGGTAAATCAATTTATTATATTGCTTTCATTGATGATTTCAATAGGAGAACATGGGTATTTTTTTTAAAGAATAAATCTGAAGTTTTCAGTCGTTTTAAGGAGTTCAAGGCTATGGTAGAAACTCAGACTGGAAAGAAAATTAAATGTTTGAGGACTGACAATGGCGGTGAGCACTGTTCTGCAGATTTTGATAGATTATGTATAGATTGCGGGATTAAAAGACAAAAGACAACTATGTATTCTCCTCAGCAGAATGGAGTTGCTGAAAAAATGAACAGAACTTTGATGGAGAAGGCTAGAAACATGTTGAGTGGCGCTGGTCTAGAACAAAAGTTTTGGGCTGAAGCTGTTGCCACTGCTTGTTATTTGATAAATAGATCTCTTACATCAGTGCTTGTTGATAAAATGCCAATAGAGGCGTGGTCAGGGAAAAAGCCTTCATTTAGACATCTGAGAGTTTTTGGTTGTGAGGCATATGCACATGTGCCTAAGGAGAAGAGAACAAAGTTGGATTCTAAGGCTGTCAAATGTATCTTCATCAGCGACGGCTATGATGTGAAAGGATACAAGCTTTGGGACCCTGTTGCACATAAGGTAATTTATTCCAGAAGTGTTGTTTTTAGAGAGACTAAATCTTCTCCTGTTACTTTTTAGCCAGAACAACATAAAGAAATTGTACAGAAAAAAAATGTGATTCAACTTCCTTCTATGCCTGAGGAAGTTGAATTGAGGCCCCAAGATAGACAAGAAGTTGAGGAGAGCTCATTAAGCTCTGAATCTTCAAAAGAGGGAGAAGAGGAGGAAGAAGTGGAAGAACCTCCACCTTAGCTTGTTCGAAGGTCTACAAGGCATAGGCAACCACCTGAAAGGTATGGGTATTCACCTGATGATTGGAAGTGTATATTTGCTTTGAATACTAACATTGATAAACCGAGATCTGTGCAAGAGGCTTTGGGTATGAATGATGCAGAGTCCTGGAAAGTTGCCATGGATGAAGAGATGGCAGCCCTTGAAAGAAATGATACATGGGACCTTGTACCTTTGCCTGAAGGACGTAAACCTGTTGGATGTAAATGGGTGTTAAAAAAAAAGGTTGGTTCAGATGGAAATGTTGAAAAGTATAAGGCACGGTTGGTTGTGAAGGGATACTCTCAGGTTGAGCATATTGATTACGGTGAGATTTTTTCTCCTGTTGCTAAAATGACATCCATTCGGTTTTTATTATCTATTGCAGCAACTTATGACCTAGAGGTTGAACAAATGGATGTGAAAACTGCTTTCCTTCATGGTGATTTGGAGGAAGAAATCTATATGACACACCCAGAGCACTACGTGGTAAAAGGTAAAAGCAAGTTGGTTTGTAAGTTAAAGAAATCTCTGTATGGCCTTAACCAAAGTCCTAGGATGTGGTACCAGAAATTTGATACTTATGTGTTGAGTTTGGGATTTGTGCGGTCTAAATTTGATCACTGTGTATATTTTAAATCTGATGGTGATCGTTTCCTGGTAATTGCTTTATATGTTGATGACATGTTTATTGGGAAAGGCAAAGGTTTGATTGTAGAATTGAAATATCAGCTCTCTGCGAAATTTGAAATGAAAGATCTTGGTGCAGGAAAACACATACTTGAGATGGAGATCAGAAAAGATCGTGAGAACAGAAAGCTATGGCTTGGCCAGAGTAAGTATGTTTGTTTGGTTTTGCAAAGGTTTAACATGCAAGATTGTAAACCACTTTGTGTTCCTGTTACATTGGGAACAAAGCTCTCTATTTCACAATGTCCTACATCCCCATCGGAGATGGAAGACATGAGCAGAGTGCCTTACCAGAGTGCAGTTGGAAGCTTAATGTATGTTATGGTCTGTACAAGACCAAACATTGCCCAAGCAGTGAGAGTTCTTTCTCGTTTTATGTCTAATCCTGGAAGAGTGCATTGGGATGCAGTTAAGAGGGTCTTCAGATATTTGCGGGCTACAACAAAGTACTCTATTTGTTTTCATGGTACAGGAGATCAACATTCCCTGAGTATTTGTGGTTTTGTGGATTCAGACTGGGCTAGTGATGTTGATAGCAGAAGATCCACCAGTGCATATGTTTTTACTCTTAATGGTGGTGCAATCAGTTGGATGAGCAAGCGATAGGCTGTGGTCGCTTTGTCCACTACTGAGGCAGAGTACATGGCAGCAACTCATGCCTGTAAAGAAGCCATTTGGCTGAAGCGTTTGTGTTCAGATATTGGATTGAAACAGGGTGCAGTTACAGTTTATTGTGACAATTAGAGTGCAATCTGCCTTGCGAAGAACCCGACTTTTCATGCTAGGACCAAACACATTGATGTTCAGTATCACTTTGTGAGAGATATGGTCGAGGATGACAGGGTGAAGCTGGAAAAGGTAGAGACTGTGGTGAATGTTGCAGATGCATTAACTAAGCCTGTGAGTACAGCAAAATTTAGGTGGTGTTTCGAGTCTATGGGCCTTTTGGCCCTTAGCAGTTGATCCATGATGATGTTATTTCCTTGGCCCTTGCAAGGTATTCGACAAGTGGGAGAATGTTAGGAAACGAAGTGTCTCAACCTTGCTGCACATTTCCCATTATAGTTATTTTTATTTAATATGTTCTTACCGCTGTTATGTATTGTCGGTGCTTTGAAAATTAGTTTTTTTAGGTGTCAGAAGATGCCCACATGATAGTATATTTTGGAAGGCCTATTTTTAAGCATATTATGACAGATTCTATGACATCTGTAAGGGTAAAAAATAGGGGATTTCATTTTGGACGTGAGAGCTTATTTTGGGATTGGAATCTTGGCTGAGAAGCCTCGCACATAGTTTTGTAAAACCATAGATGGTTTCTTGTATTGCCAGAAGTCTATAAATTGGAGGCTTGAGGAGTTGTTTGCATACTGTGAGTTTGCAGGTATTGTTATGCTGTCGGAATGCTACCAGAATTCTTCCAGAGTTGTTTACTGGTGATACTCCTGTAATAAACTTGCTCTACAAGTGTATGCAATCTTGTTATTGGATTTGGAATACATTGAGTAGGCTTTTGGAGTGTGGGGTTTTTCATCGGAAAGGGTTTCCCCCCGTATATCTGGGGTTTTGTATTTTATTGTTTATTTCATGTTTTGAATGTGTTGCTGGAATTTCTGTAGCTGTTAGATCAGATTTAAAGTTTTGCATATTGTCTCTCCTCAAGATTGGCGTAGGAAGTTGTTTCCGCTACTTTAACTTCCTTACAAATAGAATGTTCGAGGAAAAGAGCGGTTGGTTAAAGCAGCGACAGAAACATGTGCGAGAAGATTTTGTTTGAACTGAAGATCAAAGTTGCTGCTACAGATTACAGTGGAAATTGAAGCGTGCCAATTGCTGTGTAGGCATCTTGATGCAAAGGAGCAGTGTAACAATATGAATTTTACAATTGTTGTCTTTTATTGTTTGTACCCATTAAAGAAAAGAGTTATTTCTTTAATCTAATATGTTCCATGCACTAAGTTGTAATGTTTTCTAATCATGCCCTTATTGAATTTATGCTTCTTTTAGTTGAGTGGATGATTATATGTTGGAGTTAATTGTGATTGGGGTGTGTGCAAGAAGTTGTGTCCACTTTTTGGCCAAAAAGTGGAAGTGTTTTCCCTAATTTTCAGAATTTGGCACATTTGACCTAAAAATTTGAAGCACTTAAAGGTGGAATCTTGGAAAAAGTCATTAAATATGAAATATAGTACTCGGAGTCTAGTTTCCAAATATGTAATTTTTTTCAATACTCAAATGATAGAAATTGATTTTGAATAGGTATTTCTAAAAACCACTGTTTAAAAGTCACTTTTTTTTACTATACCTTGTACGTGTACGTCATCCATATTTTGACCTAAATAATCATATTTTTCAAAATCCTTTTGGGAAAAGATTTGTAACTCACTGAAGCACGTTTTCCATATTTATTTGTAATTTTTTATTGAATAATTTTTTTTTAAATTAATTTTTTATTGGTCATTTTTTGTCTTTTAAAAAATCGTGTACGTCACGCATAAGATGACCTAAACTTAACATTTTTTGAATTTTTTTTTTAAATTGAAAAGAATTGTCTAAAGTACGTTTTCATACAATTTTTTTTACAAAAAAATATTTTAATAAAAAGTTATTAAAATATTAAGAAACCCTGATAATTCAAGTTTATGGACCTATTTTATCAGAAATTGATTAAAAAATAGAAAAATTAATCCAATTGTAAAAAATTACATATTTGGAATCTACATTGTCTCCTCTATAATGGGTTTTAATTTCGTCAAAATATTCTGCAAAATAGACCTTTAGATATATGCCCAAAGTCACTATTTTGTTGTGACATTGACATGGCCTTCAAGTTGCAGGTCAAACCAGGGCCAGAGGTCAGGGTCGGCCCCCCAAAGCATTTTCCGAAGCGGGTTACACAGCAAAACCCGAACCTAAAATTCAAATTTTGAATAACGGGATCCCGTTTCTTCATGCATCGGTCGAAAATAAAATGGAATCCCGTTTATTAAACGGGATCCCGTTTATTATTTGCCCTTTTTTTTAATAAGACTGTACTATGACTGTCATTTCTGCAACTTGCTCTACAGTACGGCCGACAGCGACTCTTGCAGCATTCTTTGCCATTTTTTTTCTTTTGCAGGTCCATCAACTTGAAATATTGTTTGTATTTTGATAGAAGCCATTATGGAGACACTATTTGAGTGGAATTTTGTTGAATTGGTACTTGTTTGAAGGACTTGAAACACATTCAAGTTTTTGACATTCATTTGTACATGCTTCATAAATTTTTTAATCATGGGATCACAAAGTCGAAATAAGAGGAAAGATAGGAAGCTATTAACCCCTGAAGAAATTGAAGCAAAGAGAGGAGGCAAAAAGACAAAGAGATAGAATAATAAAGATTCAATCAATGAATAATGCTGAAGTATCCAATTCCACAACTATTGAAGATAAAAACATTGAGGAGACTATGGATGTAGACGATACAAGTTTGCAAGAGGTGAATGTGGAAACTAATACGATTATACAAACTACTCCTAGTATGTCTTCAAATCCCTCTATTAATGCTATGGAGAATGTTTCAATAGGCACAAATCTAGGTACTTCTTCAAATCCACCTTTGAATGAAATAGAAATAGTGTTGATAGGAGATTTAAAACAAACTGGATATAACAATGTTGAGATTGATAATATTCGTAGAGATCAAAATTTGAAACAAATTGTTGTTGAAAATGAAAATGAAAATCCTTTTGTTGAAAATGAAAAGAAAAATCCTTTTGTTGTTGAAAATGAAAATAAAAATTATTTTGTTGTTGAAAATGAAAATGAAAACCGTTTTGTTGTTGAAAATGAAAACGAAAATCTTTTTGTTGAAAATGAAAATGAAAATCGTTTTGTTGTTGAAAACGAAAACGAAAATCCTTTTGTTGAAAATGAAAATAAAAACCGTTTTGTTGTTGAAAATGAAAATGAAAATCCTTTTGTTGAAAATGAAAATGAAAACCGTTTTGTTGTTGAAAATGAAAATCATTTTGAAGTTGAAAATGAAAATGAAAATGAAAATCTAGGATGTGATGTTGAAAATGAGAAATATTTTTTCAAAATTGAAAGAGATGTTTTGGATAGTCTTCCTGGTAAAATTTTTTGGAGACAAATAAGAACACATGCCAATAGATTATACAAGAAATTTTTTTATCATAAAAAACTATCATTTCAATGTCAACTAATGATGCAATTAATGAGAATGTGGAAAACGAGAAAAGTAATGAAAATGTTAGGCATTTTTGTTAAACCAAGAAGAAAAGATCAATCACTAAAACATGTTATGTCTACTGTTGCTAGTGCCATTGAGTCTATTGGAAGTAATAGTCGATCCAAAGATAAAAATGCAGCAAGACGAGCTATAACAACTGCTATAGTGAATAAAACAACTTTGAATAGAAGAATGGTAAGCAATATTAGTGGAATTTTAAAAATACATCCTAAAACATTGGTAAGAGCGGCAAAAAGAAGAGAAAGTATAGAAAATGATCCAATTAACCAGTGTTGGAGTTTTAGTGGTCAATTCCCAAGATCTGACATGAAACTGAATGTTGAAATTAGATCTTTGATCGAAAAATATTGGCATGATAATACTAGGGTATCGTCTAATGCTAGAGAGGTTTTAAAATTAAGAGTGGGGTCCAAAGTTCGCGATCCTCATCCAAAACACCTATTAGATACAACGCAAACTGAATTTTATAGAAAATTTTGTGATGAATTAGTGTTACCTGGTAATATTAAAATAAGTTAAAGATCTTTTGAAAAATGCAAACCATGGTATGCAAAGATTAATAAGGAACGAATATCTTGTTGTTGTAAAACGCATGTTCAATTTCGTTATTATTATGATGTGTTTCAATATATATGTACTTTACATCGAACATGATTATACAGGGATGTGATATTAATATGCTAATTGAAGCAATAAAAGAGTTTATATCAAGTTTGTTCTGTGAAAGATCTAATGAAAAATTATTTTATTTAAGTTCATGTATTTCTGGACAATGCACTAGTTGTGGCAATCTTTCTTTGTTAAGAGTTTGTATGCATGAAAGTGTTGAAAATAATTTTGGACAACAATTAGTGGATGTTAAAAGATTTAAGAATGTTGAATATTCTTTAAAAGATGGAAAATTTGGAAAGCGTTGTGATTTAATTACAGAAAAGGTTAGTGTGCATGCATTCATATCAGAATTTAAAAGTAAAATTGTACCAAAATATGTCAAGCACTCTCAACAAGCTCGATGACTTGATGGACAATTTCATGAATGTAGAAACACATTTCCAGTTGGTACTATACTATCAGTGGTTGATTTTGCGGAAAACTATACTTTAGCTCCGCAAGAGGAAATTCAATCATAATATTACAATTCAGTGCAAGTTGTTATGTTTGTTCATATTGTTTATAGACATGCAGATGATAGCACAGAGAATGATAGAAAAGTTTTGAGGGAGTATCATTTCTATTTGAGTGACAACCGGTTACACTCATCAGAGTTTGTTCAATATTGTTTCAATATATTTTATACAAATTTAAGAGAAAGAGGAATTCAGATGACTGAACATCTTATATGGTCAGATAATTGTACGGGGCAGTTCTAGAATGCTCGAATATTCTATTGGTTAAGTAGGGTTCACAAGGAGAATAATGTCCAACATATGTGGAAATTTTTTGAAACTGGACATGGTAAAGGAGAACATGATGGACCTGGTGCGTGTGTTAAAAGAATTCTTGCTAGACAACAATTAAAATTTGAGGATGCAGTAAAATTTAAAGATGCACGTGAGATTGTAGATTGATGCAATACAAGATTATGTGCACCTGGATCAAGCGAGTACTCTACAGTTCGTCGATTCTTTTGGTTGGTTGAAAAAGAAAACATTCTACCTAGACTTGATTGCCAGACAATCAGTGGATCTACTAAATGGCATTCATTTAGGAGTTCGAATGCAAGTACATGGACTATCTGGACAAGGGAGCTTGCATGTTTTTGTCAGTTTTGTATTTCAGTAGATTGGGAAGATGTGAGAATACAGAATGGGTTGAAGAGTGGAAGCAAAGACCATTGACACTTGCACAAGCACACAATCAAAGTGAAACAACAATTGAAGACAATGATCAACTGTTTGTATCAGACGATTATGACTGTGTTTCAGACCTTATACAAGAAGGTAATTTAATTCAAATCATTTCATTTTATTTCACTTCATTACTAATTTGTAGTGCTTTTATTTATTTATGTGTACATATGAATGCATGTATGTTGATTGGTCAAATTTTATGGACATGTGCAAGTTATTGAATCAAAATTTGTTTGCAGGACATGTGTATGCTATTGTTGCACCAAAGAATAATGAAGAGGAAACTGAATATTGGTTGGTTCTTTGTGTGGAGACTAAACATAAGTTAACAACACCTCGAGAAGATGATGATGGCTTTCCTTATCCAACAGGTTTGGTGATCCCCTTAAGACATCCCCTTAAGCAAATTTTGATAACAAGTCTTTGATCCTCTTAAGCATATTTTAAGAACTTCTTTGATCCCCTTAAGCAAATTTTAAGTATTTCTTTGATGATGGCTATCATTATCCAATAGGTTCGGTGGTGGTTGTTGGCACTTGGCTACGGAAATACCTAATAAGGAAGAATGGTTTGCCTGTATTCAAAGATTATGAAACACATAAGAAGATTATATACACTACTCACATTTGGTGTTGGCAACAAATATAAAATTGGAGAGGTATCGTAGAAAACCTACAAATAAAGAGCTATGAAACATTTCTATGGAAGACCATGAGACAATCATCGATGCGTTGGAAAAAAGAGAGGATGGAGATGATACAATGGAATAAGTAAATACAGGTAAATATAGTTAAATAGATTTATATTGTTGTTTTAAATACATTAAATACATGTTTTGATATTTCTTGTGCGTTATTAGTTGAAATTGATTTAATTTGTCCTTTTATATCCTTAGGCCATCATCACAAATTCATCACATACTTTGAAACAAAAACTTGAGAGGCACTTATAAATACAGGTACAAATTGTGTATATCTAGATAGTTTTATATAAATTAAAATACATGTTTTGATTCAGATATATTGATAAATTGCTTGTATTATTTTTACATCAGGTGGCATGAAGACCTGCTACATTCCCCTCAAGTTTTGGATTTTCTTGAGATGGCATATAACCACATTTTGTATTTACATTATTTTGAGTTGGCATATATGTACATACACAATTACATTATTACATATTTTGTAGAGAAATTTGTATACATGTGTATGTACACAATTTTATACTCTACAGTATTAAATTTATCAAAATTATTATTCTATGTATTTTATTTGTTATTTATGTCCATGTTTTTCTACTTAGAATTTACTTTAAATTTGATTTTATTATAAATTGTTCAATTTGGTTGCCTTGGGCAACTTCACCAAATTTTGAGAACTTAAGACGTCCTCTTAAGACATCGTAAATTAGGACCCCTTAAGACATCCAAAAAGTTAGCATCAAGTTGTAGGTTGCAAATGATAGGTGTCTAGGTAGGGAATGTAATCACATTTTCATTTTTTCAATTTTCATGTTTATATTTTTCAATTTTTGAGTGATCTAATGAGCAAGCTTCGTTGGTGAGTAGTGTGTAGGAGCTCTCTACAACAAATCAAGTTGCCCTATGACAAGGTTGGATAGATAGAGTGGTGTAGGTTCCTATTGTGTTATCCTTATCACACATTTATTATGACAAGGTGGTACTATCAACACTACCTAGCTAAAGCTCTTTTAATAATCTTTTTTTTTGTTTTTTTATTTTTTTGTCTTTTAATAATCTTTTAAGCCACATTGATTTTTTGATGTTTTTATTGCACTTTTATATTTGGCCTTCGTGGATGATAGAGCCCCTATAGGTTGATTTTTATTATTCCATGTGATAGTCCCTACACCAAATTTAAAGAAATAGTCCTGGAAGTATATTTCTTATGAACAAAATTACCAATATAGTTAACATCACAATAACCATATAAATTTGCATTTTGGTGTAGGAAAAAAAAACCATATTTAAAAGTACTTTTAATATACTTCAATATTTTTTTAGTCATTTTCCAATGATCCACATATGGATCTTGCATGAATCTAGATGCAATACTTACTACATAAGTAATGTCTGGTATAGGTATGGTATGGTAAATAAGGCTTTCTACTAACTATCTATACAAAGTAGGATTGGTCTTTTCAAATAGAGGTTTGGAGTCAAGTTTAATACTCAATTCAATAGGAATACCAGTTGGTTTATAGTCAACCATAATTGAATTTTTTAAGTATATATCTTATTTGTATCTTGCTTGTGATACCCTAATAGATTAATGATCCTAGAAGATAATCATTCCTAAGAAATGATGCAGAAGCCCTAAATTAGTTATTCAAATATCTGGTTCAATTTATTTTTTATATTTGTGGATTAAAGAAATAAGACTACTCGTAATGAGTAAGTCATCCATATATAATACAACTATAATGATTTGACCATTTTTAACATTAACAAAGAGGTCATTATCAAAGTCACAAATAGAGAATCCAAGAGATTGGAAAAAATATTGAACTTTGCATGTGAAGGACTAAAAATGTCCACTTTCTCATATGGTATGTAGGCTCCTATCATTGAGCAAGTGGAGTTAGGTAAAGTTTATGCATGGGGGATTGACATCCTACCTTTAAGGTCTACCATGACCTTTATTAGATTGTGCACCATAAGGCACTAGGATTTAGTCATCCTTCTCTAGTTATGGTATGGATATTGGAGCATATTAGACTAGGTATCAATGACCCATGCCCACACTAGATCTTTCACTTCCTTGAGGTATCAAGTAGTGTTGATTGGGTTACTATGGCACATGATTACACATTTACACAATGGTGACTTTGACTAACACAAACAAATTATTACAAACCCATACATAGAGATAGAGAGGAGATGGGTCTAGGAGATGACATGACTAGATATTATTGAAAAAGGGCAACTTTCTAAAGGATTTCCCCTAGTACACTCCCATGCTACAAATCTACTTAAGATGTAGTAGAGGTTGGTCAAGGGACACTCCCATGGACTCTTACTCCAGGGACTCCTATTACATGGTCAACACAAGAACAAGCACCAAGGCACTTGGATAAATATAACTATAACCATGCTAGGATCATTTAATATAACTTAGTTGATCTAGATGAGAAGATGTGAGAGATTGATCGCTCCTAGTAGGCAAGAGATCCTCATGAGTATCTCACTTTTTAATGCTTTGTTTTGATTTTCTTACCATTTTATTGCTTAAAATTTGACCAGGACCTAAATATGCATACCGTGAATGAATGGAGGAACTTTATTAGGACCTCATCACTACATATTCTTTCAATGCAATTTCTTCATTAAGTGCAAATCTAGATCAACACCAGCTGACACTTACATAGAGATTTATATTATTGAAAAGGGGCGACTTTCTAAAGGATTTCCCCTAGTACACTCCCATGCTACAAATCTACTTAAGATGTAGTAGAGGTTGGTCAAGGGACACTCCCATGGACTCTTACTCTAGGGACTCCTAAATTACATGGTCAACACAAGAACAAGCACCAAGGCACTTGGATAAATATAACTATGACCATGCTAGGATCATTTAATATAACTTAGTTGATCTAGATGAGAAGATGTGAGAGATTGATCCCTCCTAGGAGGCAAGAGATCCTCATGAGTATCTCACTTTTTAATTCTTTGTTTTGATTTGCTTACCATTTTATTGCTTAAAATTTGACCAGGACCTAAATATGCATACCGTGAATGAATGGAAGAACTTTATTAGGACCTCATCACTACATATTCTTTCAATGCAATTTCTTCATTAAGCGCAAATCTAGATCAACACTCTGACACTTACATAGAGATTTATATATGACAATCGATTATTTCTATTTATGTCAATCTATATATCTTATTATGGTTGATCTCAAATGTTTACATTTCTTTTCCTTCATGCACATGGTTAGATTAGAGTTTGATTTATGAATAAATTTAGGGATGCTTGTATATACATATGTATGTGATCTTATGCTTTTATAGTTTATGATGTATATGCAATGTATGTATGCATGGATAACAGATATATGTATGGATGCACCTAAACTAACATGATGGTTTTACATGATTATTACTTTGACATGTGTATGATTTTGTTACGATAGGATTGCATTTATTGTGTGACATGTAAATATATAAAGTCTAGGTTCAACAATATATATAAAGTCTAGGTCCATGTTCAAATAATATATAAAGTCCATGTTCAACAATATTATATATAAAGTCCATGACAAACAGTATATAACATATAGTCCATGAAATAGTCAAATTATACATGTAGCCCATGTTGAATAACCTATCACATACTATCTCTATCATCAAGAGTCCTCTTCACACCATGCGAACTACTCAGATGACCTGAATCACTCTGCAAAAGAGAAAGATTTAGATGAAATTAGATGTAAGATGATAAGGAAATCTAATTTAATGACAATTTTTAAATTTATAATTTATCATAAAATTAAATTATCGTGTGAGGCTGAGAGGCATGCTCTGGTGCACCTGGACCTGTCTCTCCATGCTCTAAATCAATCTATTTAATACAAGAGAAAGTTCAAGTTGAAATTAGATGTACTTGACGATTTTAAAAATGATTTAATTCAATTTAATTTATAAGTTATCATATTTAAAAATTATTATACCGTAAGAGGAACTTGTTGTGAATCCTCTATTCCAGGACCTATCTCTATAGGCTTAGCTCCATGACATGTATCAAGCTATAAAAGAAAAAGAATTTTGAATGTACATGTCAACATATATATATCAAGAAATTTACTTTAAGTTCACAACGTATATTTTAATTGTTCAATTTTAAAAATATAATCTAAATTTTAAATTATACCGTATCAGGTTGCCCATCTCCTCTGTCCTCCTGCTCTGCATGTGCTGTGTTGATGAAACGTGTCAATAACAAGCTCCTACAATGCCATTTATATTTAAGTTAGCACATGTGTGTACAAATTAGGTTTTAAAACATATATATAATTGACTTGTGCACATGTTATACATTTTTCAACAACCTGAAATGCAGTCGACTCTTGATATAAACTTGGATTATCCAAGTGTGCTACAATGCCCATCCTCATTGTTGTGTCAACCTGCATAGACATATTTATAAAATATTAAATAGTACATGTTTTCAGATACACTGATATCAAAATAGAAAAATTTAAGTATATATATAGTTTTTTAAAACAATATACATACTGTAAGAGTGTCATGTGAGATGCCCAATGATGGAGGAGCGCTCGAGATACCCTAAGATGGAGGATTCAATGTGGAAGAACCCTAAACCAGTTCATAAATAAGTTCATAAATATTTAATTGTACACACATTCAAGACTAAATTTTACAAATTTACAAATAATTGAAAATGTACCCCAAATGGGTGCCCGAGATGAACAGGTGTCGATGAAAAATTAATTCGATCAATGGTGACCCCTGTTGCCATCATCTACACCAAACAATTTGATTGTTAAAATATTACAATTTAATTGATCTATATGTTGATTAAAAACACGTGGTTAAAAAATTGTTTTAAATTCAACATGTGTACATAACCTATATATACCTGTGTCGAATGATCAGTGGGATGATCCTCAGCAAATAGATAATCAACAAATGATTCAGTGCCCACATTATCAGATGATGCATGTGTAGCTGAAGTGGGTGCAGCTGCCTGATAAGGTCCATAACACAACTGATTGCAACTCGTACATGTATGAGGCATCGACACATGTGGAGTGGTACTAGAACCACTTCCATCATCAACTCCTCCATGCTCTCTAACTCGAGCTACCATCATAGAAGTCTGCTCATGTAGGCTACCTGAGAGTGCACTCAATGTGCCTAGTGTGGATACCACTGCATGATACTGGAAGGGCGAAAGAATGGCAGCAACAGGAGGGTCAATAAGAGGTTGAACAGGCACCGGTCATTGGGGATCAACCCGTGCCCCCAACCTCTGTTGTGGCATGCCACCACCAATAACCTGGAATGATCTAAAATCAAAGTAGTTGGGTTTTTTATTCATAACAAACTCTACATATAATTTTCTCAAAAAATATAAAGGAACCTCACAATTAGCATGAGGTGGATAATCAAACACCATCCACCATCTATCCCAAAAATTGGTAGACATTCCTTCATGCCTACACCACCTGATTGATATTCTTTTCTTATTTGCAGGAATAGGTTCATTTGTAATGGGATGTCTAAAATATTGCGCTAAATGAGCTTTTGTGATTTTAAGATCTAAAATAGTCTTATAGGAGAGGCCATCATCATAAAATTGGTGCCTCTCCTCTCTCCATTTCCGGAATCCATCAAAGTCCGAGTCAATAGACCTCACAGAATCTACAATGTTTTGCATCAAAGATGCAAAACGTACCACGTGAGGTGGCATGAATTGTTCATTGCGAATGGAATTCAATTTTTCTTGTATCGAATCCACATTTTCATTAATTACGGCTCGCAAGCGAGCCTGGTCAGTTCCAGGTGGGGGTGGAGGTGGAGGTGGAGGTGGGTCATCTGGATGTGGGGCATTTGGAGGTGGGGCATTTGGCGCTGGGGGTGCGGGTGCGGGTGGGGGTGCGACCGGATCATCCTGTGCATTAAGGAAGTCCTCGACATCAAAGTGAATATCATCTAGATTCATGATGTATATATAAAAATAGATATGAACCTGCATATATATACATATAAACATACAAACTTGAGTACAAATTTAAAATTAAATCAAGAATATATATATATATGTTTCAAGAAATTACACTTGAAATAAATTTAAATTAAACATACAGATAATGTATACATGCATGTACAAATTTCAAAATGTAAGAGAGCTATTGGGACTACCATAATGAATTTGTTCTCGAGGTTTGTTATCATATGTTAGGTCCAAGGTTTCAATTTTGTTAATTTTTCTATGGAGTTGGCTATTGGTTTGATGTTAAGTACTCATTCTAGAGGAGATCCAACATTTCCTATAAGCTTCCAGGACCAACAAACAATAGTCATGCTTGCATTGGTTTGAGCATTGGATCAATCATGAATTCATAAATTGGATATATGTGTTCAAGAGGATGTGAAAATTTGAGTGAATCCTTACCATTTGATAGGACATATATATAACCATATACATGTGGTAATGAAATTAAATCTTCCACTTTTAAGATAGATGATGAGGTAAGAAGGTTAGGATGCTTTGTTTAACTTGTGATTGTAGGGATGATCTAGCTAGAAAAAGATATAGTTGATGGTGAACTAGCTTTATTTTGTTTCCTATTTCCTATTTGTAATTGTTGTTTTCTATTTAGTTGTTAGTCATTTGACTCTTATGTGTGTTATTTAGCTTCAGACTAAGCCCATTTAATTTAAAGTCTAAATAGTCTTAATTTGCACTAGATCTTAACACTAGATGATTGTCCCAAACCTTAAGAACAATTTAAAACTCTATTTTACTATCAATATATATATCAATGAAGGCTAAATGTCTAGGATTAGGTGGATGGATAATAGGAGAAAATGGATTAGGATTGGGAGTGATCAAACTTAATAGAGAGGGACATGGCATATAGGTTTGTCTTTGTAATATAGTTCATAGTACATCTATAGAGGTCATTTAAGAGAGGTGATTTAAATTTAGGATGTGAAGTTGGAGGATTAGATGGTGGTGAGCATAATGAAGGGATTGATGTAGGCTCTTCAAGGTTCTCATGATCATTGGGAGGAAATAAGGGACCTCTTAGGATTGTGACTTTGGGTTTGGCATGGTCAACTTGGAGAGGTTGTGTGGCATATCCCTATAAGAGGATGAAGGGTGATAGGAGGTTGTAGGATGGCTAAAAGCATTCACATGACGATAATGTTCAAGTTTAAATTTCAAGATATGCATCATGGTCTAAAAGATATTAGTTGATGGTTCTAGCTTGATTTTGTTTCCTATTCATACGTATTTGCAAAATTATTGTTTTCTATTTAGTGGTTAGTCCCAATTCTTATGTGTGTTATTTAGCTTGAGACTAAGCCCATTTAATTAGTCTAAATAGTCTTAAAATTTGCACTATCTTAACACTATGATTGAACCCCAAACCTTAAGAACAATTTAAAACTCTATTTTACTATCTTGATATATATCAATGAAGGGTGAATGTTCAGATGCATCTATGCTATTGAATGATGTCATCTAGAAACCAATGGACTATCATACCACCTAGGTAGAATCATAATGAACATCTGCAAGACTATAACTAGACTTGGAGAACTACCTTGAGGTGGATATCTTGTGCATGCCACATGATCTGAAAACCTAAATTTGGCGAAGTTGCCTATGGCAACCAAATTTGATAATGGAGATAGGATTGAAGTTACTAGTTGCCTACCTGACTAATCTGAGTATGAAGATGAATATATTCTGATGATTAAATATGATTTAAATTTAATGAAGAATTTGATGCTTTGTTTTTAACTTGTGATTGTAGGGATTCAATCTAGCTAGAAATAGATAAATTAGTCAAGATGGTTCTAGCTTGATTTTGTTTCCTATTTCCTAGATTTGCAAAATTATTGTTTTCTATTTAGTTGTTAGTCCCAACTCTTTCCTTTTAAGAAGTATATCAAATCTAATGTAGTAGTAGATAAGTTTCTACATATACAAGTTTCTGTTAAGAGAAAATATCTTTTGCCAAATTTGTATAGAGTTGTCTATAGTGTGTTCCAGGGTAATCAAATGATGTAAGTCACAATTTAGAGGGTTGAGGGATAAGTTTGTGTTGAGTCTATAGGAGGTGTTTTCTTACATAGACTGAGCTCCATAATCTAGGTGTCTCCATGTCTAACTCAAATGTTTCAACTTGGTCCATATTATATCCAAATTAATGATAAAATTTTATATATATGGCTATGAGATCCACGATCATATCAATGTTTGGTAGAGAAAAGTTATCTTTAGGGTAGATCCTTTTTTGATGTCTCAAAAGTTAGTGCAAACATGAATTCCCTTAGTTTTCTTGTTAACTAAGACCACATTAGAGACCCATTTAGGATAAGTAATAGTCTGAATGAACCCTGGACATCCAAGAGTTTATACAATTCTTCTATGACCACGAGGGCTACTTGGGGGTGCATTTTGCGTAGCTTTTATTGAATAGGTTTGGCATTGAGGTGAACCACAAGATGATGCATGACTTTAAAGATGGAGTCTCAAGGCATATCACCATAAGACCACATGAAGAAATCAACATAATGTTTAATGGTGACATGGTTATATGCCTTCTTTGATGTCTGTTGTTCTCCAAATCAGCTACTCTCATTTTTGTAGACAACCCCCACGAAACTTGTCCGTTTCGTGAATCTACACTCTAAGATCGCAAATCGAGAAAAGATTTCCTTGGTCTCGTGTGAAGTGTTTGACATCCCAGGTTGGTTTATGACATCTCTTTGAACCATTTTCTCGATATGTGTGAAGATCATAAGTTGTAAATCAGTAAAAAAATGTCAATTTTTAGTCATTAACAGGTGTTAGAAAATTTTTGATTTTTGACATGTAAAGGCGGTTATTTCAGCTGCCCTTACATGTTGAAGTTTGATCACATGTAAAAGCAGTGGAAAACACCGCTATTACATACGATTGAATTTTTGTTGTCTTATGTACTGGCGGTCAAATCTCCCGCCTCTGCATTGTCTAGCGCATCTAACCTGTCTGAGCGGCCAAAATACCCGCCCATTCAAGATCTTCAGAATCTTGAACATCGAGTGCCATTAATGGCCACTCATGCCACTTATTAAAACTGTTATTCAAGCTTTAAATATGTCTTTTGTGTGTCATTTTTGCTATTTCATTTCTCCTAGCTCTGTCTCCGAACTCCCTCGCATCACCAGATCACGCCATTGAAGGAGTTCAACCTAAGCTACCATTATCAAGTCTAAGGTTTTCAAATCTCGGACGGGTAAGCTTTCTAACTGCTAGCTTTTTCTTTACTAGGGTTTTGTTAGTTTTGAAGGTTGTTTTTCTTTTGTTTTATTTTGTTATAGCTTTCGTTTAAAGTTTCATTTTCACCAGTTTCGTTTAAAACCCTGGTAGTCCACATACCTAGGTTCGTGCCCTAAAAGTCTCATCGCATGTAGTGGCAGATCTACCGCTCAAACCTTTGGCACTTCCCGAATTACCGACGTATATGGGCAGCGAATTACACCTCCCATACACGACAATCTCTTACCCATCGATTGTGTGGTGTTGGTCATAATCCCCGATCAAACACTTCAAAGACTAAATCTAGCATCATCTACAAACGACGGTAGTTTCCGCCGCCTATGTAGCATTGTAAGCCTTCGCTATCTGTAGAAGCGGTAGAATACGCCATCCGAACACCTTAAGCACCGAACATTGGTTCTACATGTAACGGCGGTAGTTTCTGCCACCCCTACACCAAAACTCGCGTTTTCACTTCCCTGCAAGAGCGGCCGAAACACCCGCCCGAGCATTTGAAGGTCGAAACTCATAACATGCAATAGCGGTGATTTCGGCTGCTCGAACATGTTACAAACAATTTCCAAAATACATGCGACGGTGGTATTTTTCACCGCCTTTACACCTGGAGATTCTTTTAACTTGCAATGGCGGCCAAATCACCCGCTCAAGCACATTTTCCTGATTTTTCCCAACACTGGAAAATTCACCTTTCAAAACTAGAAGCCCACTTTTGCCTTCGCCTTGATTTGCGCACTCAAGCCCTTCAAATGCATGCTTTCCTGTCCATGATCGTCAAAACACAGTTGACCCAGTTTATCCAAAATTTCCCCTAACTGCGAGATCATGGCCTTTTTGCAGTTCTCAATCAGCGTTCATGGTGTTCAAATTCACAGTTCTCTCCAGAGCTCATGTCAGAATCATCTCCGTCAAAGTCCAGAGCCATGAAGTACAAGTACCAGGGTGTCTTTCTAGTAACGGCAGTACAGTCAAACATTGATGAAATCAGAGACACAGAAATTGGGCACGTAGACATGGCTGAGTTCATAGATAGAACTAAACAAGCAAATCCCTCCAAGCCTATGCAGAAAATCATTGACAACAGTATTCATTTGTTTGCGTCATTTCCAGTCAGTGCACACAATCCTAAATTTGTTCTACAAGTGGCCAGCTATTACAACAGGGACACTAGAGCTATGACAGACTCACAGGGAAATGTAATCATGAGATTGGATGCAGAATTCATGGACAAAATCTTTATGTGTCCACCAATTGAAAATGTCAGGTGGATTGACTTTGCTCAGGGTCAACAAGACTATGATAATGATGTGGAATCTGCTAGGAGGCATATAAACAACAAATGGTTAAAGATTCCTAGGGCAACTTTGACCAGATGGCCAAAAGACCTTCACAGGAGTGATTTTGTGGAGGAAGTGTGTGATTTGATTATTCTCTTGAGTCACATCAGAGGACTCCCTTCCGCTTCCAAATTCCAGAACTGGATGTACACTTACATCAAGGTGATTCTACGAGGTAATCAGAAGATATTCTGGGGTGAATAGATCAGCAATGCTTTGCATGAGCAACTGATAAGGGTCAACACCACCTTCAAATTTTACATGACCTCTTATCTTGTCTATGCCGCTGCAAGCATGAGGAACTTTCCAGGTTTAACCCAAGTAGGGGACAGGAGATTGGTCCCAGTGTATGAATACTACCCCCAAATCACTCTGAAAGGGTCAATTCATCATTTCAAAAGAGTCAATGATGCTTTCTTCTCAGTTTTCATGTGCTTATGGGATGGTGAATTGGTTCAGAATAGAGTCTCAGATGAAGCCTGGCAGGCCATAAATTCTTTTGGTTGCTTGTTCTTGCAATTTCCCACCTTTACATATCTTCGGGTAGGATACTATCCTGGTTACCCTTACATGCTGCCACGGTATCCCAGTGATCGCATTGTTCTTATGGAGCTTTGCAGACAACTGATTGTGGTGCATAACAAACAGATGGAGCTTAAGAAGTCAGGGATAAAGTTTCCCATTGAAATTGGGAGGTACTCAGTTCAATCTGCCAACAAAGCAAAGATAATTGACTCCGAGTTGCAGTTGGTCACCATGAAGACCTACAAGAAAAGAAATCATTTTGACTTCAGAAGGGTTCAAGATAAAATCAAGAGGAAGTCAACTTTTCATGTGCCAATGGTCGAAGACATATGGGCAGATCTCAGGACTCAAAATGAGATCAGAAAACTAGATTTCTGCAGAATTCATCTAAGCCAAATTGAAGAACTAGGACTCGCTGATATTCCAGATGGAATGGAGGATGATGGGGATGTCCTAGATCACAAATATGAGGCAGAGAATGTTGAGGCTTCACCTCTCCCAGAGGTGAAATGGTTAGTCAAAGAGGAGACATCCATCAGGAAAAGATTCCAACCAATATTGGCAAACACCAACTTGTGGTTGGAAAGTAAGGGAATTAAGTTGAAAGAGTTCCTTACAGGGTCTGAAGAGGGAACATATGAGCAAACAGGTAAGAAGGTAGAGAACCGAACTAAGAACAGGAGTGACACCCCTTCTTGCTCCAAGGTACACAAACCAAAGATCAAATTTGTATCTAAAGGAGGAAAGAAAAAGGAAACCACAGAGGCTTCTGACGCCACTAAGTCAGATGTTGAAGATACTAATGATGATCAGATGGAAATTGAAGATGTTGAGGCTGAAGAACAAAATGTTCAAAAGTCTAAAACAAAGGTATCTGATAAAGCTGAACAAGGTGAAGATGAAGATACAGAGGTAGAATGACTTGATGGTTCCCCTTAGACTCCAGTGAAAGATCTTCCCTCCGAGACACAAGTTCTTACACCTCCTCATGTTCCGGTTTCTAATAGTTTGCCAGTGATTTCAAGTGTTCCTCTTTCTCCAATTTTTGTTGTTTCTTCAGACAATACTCCTCCATCCATGAAAGCTAGCTTTGGAACTGTTTTTGATTCTTCTGGTTCCATTCCAAGCTTATCTTCCCCTTCTTTTGATATTGGGGAACAAACTGTTTTGGAGAACCTTCTTGATGCTTCATAAAAGGTTGTTGATACAGGTGTTGTGTTTACCAACACAAGTCCAATTGTCACCATCACCGGTACAAACATGGAGCCAACCAAGCAAGTAGTGGATCCCCCTCCAGCTATTGATACATCTATACTTCCTCCTTGGCTATCTGCCTATACTCCAAAGAGGAAGAAGCAAGCCATCTCACCTGATGAGATTGACATTGAAAAGCTGTTGCCCATGAAAGCAAAGAACCAGAAGAAGAAGCCTAAGACTGTTTCTAGGCTGGTCACTGAAAAGGGAATCAGATATGCCGAAATTGCCAAACCTCCTGAAGATGCCACGGTTGATACTTTTGACATGAGTAATTATGTCGTCTCAAGGGTTGAGCTTGGTAAAGTGACTCATGAGGGTGTCAAAGTAGATTTCCAGACCACTGCCAGTACCCTACTTGAAAAGTATGATGAAGCCAAGAGGGAAAAGGAGCAATACAAAGCAAAAGCAGAACAATTGGCCGTTGTCCTTCAGAAAATAGTGAAGTCATCAGAAATAGTAGAACCAATGGCAGTGACAGTGGAAGATCCCTTGATACAAAAGGTTGAAAAAGCCCAAGCTAGAGGCAAGATAGTGGGAGATGTAGTGGAGCGGTTGTTGGCTCAAGGACGAGTTCTGTTAAAAACTGTTGTGGAAAGAAAGGAGAAAATGGACAAAGCTAAAGCTGAGCTGGACAATCTGGTAGATCTACTTTCACAAGAGCTGCAAGATCAAGAAGAGAGCCTAGAAGAGTGGATAGATATGAAGAAGATCAAAATTAAGAATCTGATCACTATCGGGGTCATCACCAACAGGGAATCATATCTCAAGACCAAGGAGACTCTAGCTCATCGTATTTTCATAATAAAGAGTCTACTTGAAGATCTGTGCCAAGCTCGAGAAGCCAATGAAGATAGTGATGTCACACTCCTACACCGGCTAGAAGAACTTCCTTGCACCTTGACAAGGGAAGATCATAGTTTCCTCACAGCACAGGAAATGATAAGTTCTTTTGAAGAAATGGTACAAAAGAAATTGAAGAGGAAGCTCCCTCAGTGCTCTCAATGGATAGCCTGTATGATCAACATTCGACTCTGGAGAACTTGAAGGATAATTTAGACAAGCATGAAAAGGCAATAAAGGCAGTGAAAGATTCAATTCTCTGAGCTCACACCATCTCCGAAAACACAGCGAAGCCAGATGCATGCGAGATGTCAGTCGTTCAAACTATGTACCAGAACTTTCTGAGGAAAAAAGATGGAGGAAGCTAGTGCCTTAGCTTGTTTTTCTTAGATGTTATGTAAATTGAATTTTGTTTTGGACATCTACATGTGTAATTTTCCAAAATGTAATTACATGTGAAACAAGAGAAGTCCTAAGTCAAATAGGACTCTCTTGTTGAATAAGTCAAAGTAGTTGTAGATTTCCTAAATTTTCTCAAGGTCTTTCCCTATAAATAAAGGGGGCCTCTTTTGTAAATATTATCTTTTTTCTATTGCAAGAAAACTCTGGCGAATTGAGAAGCAAATCAAGACTTTGTGCTTTTTGTGAAAATCAATATTCAAATACTTATCAATACAAGAAAGCAAGTTCAATTCCAATCTTTGTCTTGGGATTATTTGTGTTGTGATAGTTTTGTTCTTACGTCTTGCTATCATAATCTTATTTGATAATAATTGAAGTGTGGAGTTTGTTTCAAGTGATTGAAGAGCGCTCTTAATTTGATTTTGATAAACTTTGTGTTATCAAATCAGTTGTGGGTTATATGTTCATGTTTGTGAGAATACAATAGTTTGGAGACTTTGTGCTGCAAGTTGTTATATTCGATTTACTTTTATCATCTTGAAGAGGAGTGAAGACTTTGGGTTGCATTCTACTTCAAATAGTTCCATTTACAAGTAGCAAGTGAGGTAACAGAAAACTTTGTGTTTCTGTGATTTTGTGATAATTTATAAGTCTTATATCAAGAGTTTGAAATATAAACATCTATTCTGAAAAAAGAGAATGAGATGAGATGGAACCACCACAAACATAGTTTTTAGTGTACATAAATTTCATAAGTTGTTTGGTTGCAAAAGTCAAGTAATTAGAGGGAACCTCCCCTTGCTGAGAGGAGAGACTTTGTCTCATCATAGCTGTGGTTGATATACCCATTTTGCCGTTAGCGACAAAATATTCACCCAACAATGTCAAGGTCCAGTGGAGCTACTATCTTAGAGAGTTTAGGGTCCGAGCTTCTATTCACAGGTTGATGTCTATAGCATCCTCAACAAGGAGAGGGGAGTCATGTCTTGTATCTGAGTGGTATCTAATGGAAGGTGAAGTTTGTCAAATTGAGGAGCTCTTGGGAAGTGTCCATTTTTATTGTATCATTTTAATCGATCACAAGTTTCTTCTTATATCTTGTTGCTATTCTGCCTAGACTAGGGTGCCTTAGGACTAAAGGGTTCTTTCTTTCTCTCCAAAATAAGCATATGTAGGTGTTAAGTATGGTGGAAAAGTCTTTCTTATGATTACAATGGGGATGTGGTCTTGACACTTCATAAGTTTCATGATGGCTTCATCATTTTGGAAAACATCAAATCATAAAAGGTCGTGTTGGTCCGAATCGATAAGCTCAAGGTATTATAGATCTAAGGAGATGGTGAGGATAGTGACCTATCATGAAAGAGGTTAGTGGTGGAAAGATCTTCGTAAGGATCATGAGTGGAGCTTACATCAATGTCATTAAGATTAGGGGAAGCATTACCAATGAGGTTGAGCTTGTATCACAATTAACATCATGATGTTCATCCCGGGGGCATAACCTAGCTAGTGAGGACAGCTACTTGAGTATATCAAAAGTTACATAAATGTTGGCTTCATTTCATTCTTGATTAGTTGGCTATCACAAAAACTGTAAAATTTTCTCAATTCTTGATTAGTTGGTTGTCTCTAAAGGTTTGATTATGAAGGATGTGATAAAGGTTTTATTATGGTTTGTTGTAATTTTTTTACATGATAGTTACCTATTCAATAATGCCTTTAAAATACAATGACATACATTGTTATAAGTAAATTTTATAAAAACCAAATATATATATCATCCCAATGCTATATAATTTTTGATAGTTTGTTCAAAATCTCTCCTTTCATATGATACAATCGTTTCAAAATTTCAATTGTATTTTACAGCTAAAATGTTTAAATACAGCTATTCAACACTCAAATTGAACTCAAATTTTGACAGTTTGTTCAAAATCTCTTTCATATGATACATTATTTTCAAAATTTCAATTGTATTTTACAGCTAAAATGTTTAAATACAGCTATTCAACACTCAAATTGAACTCAAATTTTGACAGTTTGTTCAAAATCTCTCCTTTCATATGATACAGTATTTTCAAAATTTCAATTGTATTTTACAGCTAAAATGTCTAAATATATCTATTCAATTCTCAATTTTAAACATAATTTTGACAGTTTGTTCAAAATCTCTCCTTTCATATGATACGGTATTTTCAAAATTTCAATTGTATTTTACAGCTAAAATGTCTAAATATATCTATTCAATTCTCAATTTTAAACATAATTTTGACAGTTTGTTCAAATTCTATCCTTTTATATGATAGTCTTTCAAAATTTCAATTGTATTTTACAACTAAAATGTCAAAAATCAACTACTGATTTCATAAACAGAAACCCTAAATAACAATTCACAATTTAAATTTTGATTGTATTTTACACCAAAACAATCAAGGGAAGCTTAAAACGATTGATGGGTAATTTGTAGAAGTGGAAAAATCCACTTACCTGGTGGGCGGATGGTCACTCAACTCGGGATCCCGTTTTCGCCTATCGACTGTCGCTGGTGAAAATGGGGTCTCTGCCATTTTTAAAAAAAAATTAATACTTTTTCAAAACGGGATCCTGTTCCATAAAACGGGATCCCGTTTTTGGCATCTAGGTTCGGGATCCCGCTAAAAAATGGGATCGCGTTTTGTGTTTCAGGCTCGGGATCCCGACCCAAAACGGGATCTTGTTTTATATAAACGGGATCCCGTTTTTGGTTCCCCGATTTTGGATTTTTTTCTAACTCCAAAACTTCCACCTTAAGTGGACACAACTTCTTGCATTTACCCATTGCTCGAGCTGCAGAGTGTCTGGATGGAATTGATACAAGTTTTGCTGTCTTATGTTGAGTTTCAATTATTTTTGAAGCAGATTTTGTAAGGTAGAGATGCTATTGGAGTACAGTGGCGTGAGTGAAGGCTGCACAATAGAAGAACAAGCCAACGTTTTGTTGTGTATGGACATGGCTGTATGAAGGAAGTCATTGCCATTTATGTGATACTGTAATGTTCGACATTTTTGTTTAAGTCAAAAACTCTCCAAGTTTTACAAAGTTTTTATTTGTTTGATTCATAAGAAAGACTAACATCAAGGTAATCAAGGTAATATGATACAAAATTTCGTTGTGTGTTGGTAAGGGTTTCATTTTTCAAGCCAACTATGGCCTCATTGGAAAGCTCTAATATTGTGGTTAGTGCAAAATTAGATGGTTCTAACTATGTAAATTGGAAATGTGAGATGGAATTAATTCTACAAATGAAAGGTTTATGAGAATTAACAATAGAAGATAAATGTAGATGCAAGTAAGCATTAAAAATGGGATAACATGGATATGAAGGCATGACAACTATTTTATGGCAAATTAATCCATGGATTAGGACTTTTGTTTAAGATCTTAAAACAAGGAAAATATGGGAAACTTTGCAAACAATGTATGAAAGAACCAACAAATTAAAAATTATGGATATTAAAAGGCAATTGACTCATTTGAAAATGAAGGGACTAGATAACATGAATGATCACATCACAAAGTTGAAGAATTTGAGAAATCAACTTGCAATGGTGAAGGTGGAATATGAAGACTTAGGAATTTTAGATTTTTTGACAATATAAAACTAGAGGAAGTTTATGGGGCTTTGTTGAATGAAGAAGATAGGCTTAAAAAATGCACAAGTGAGCCCACTAAGAGTTCCCAAGCATTTGTGGCTGGAAGCAAATATACGAATTACAATCAAGACAAATCATATAAAAATCAAAGACTACAACATCAAGGGAATCCACACAAAATAATCAAAGGCAATGGAATCAACAAAGGGATAATCAACAAAGGCATATTTTCAAGAGGGAGAAAATGAATGGAGAAATCATAAGGACAATTCTAAAAGGGAAAAAGCCATCACATTTTACAATTGTGGAGAAGGGCATACAAGTGATCAATGTCCTAGGAAATCGCATGTAGGGGGGTAAAGAAAATTTTATCAGAGACAATCAAATTTTGCTCAAGAAGGAGGTGATCATACTATATTTATAGCCTCTTTAGTTGCTCAAGGAAATTCAAATTACACATGGTACATTGATCTAGGGGCTAGCCAACATATGACTTATATCAGAACTTTTTTGTTTCTCTAGAAGAAGTGAAAGGTGCAAAAATATTTCTTGGTGATGATAGTTCACATGAAATTTAAGGGATAGGTTCAATTCCAATGAAGGGACATGATGGTAAGAAATTGGAAATAGTAGTTGTGAATATTGTACCTAAGTTAACAAAAAAATGTTTTCTTAGTAAGTCAAATAACTCAACATGGTACCACATTCTATGTGTTTCAAGCTAAGATGGAGAAAAGGAAGGCAGCCAGAGAAGGAAATACAAGGATTACTACCACAGGTAAACAATTCACTACAACCCTCTATTACGGTACCTGCTAATAGGACCAGAGCCAAGAGCAGGAACAACAAAGGTAAGGAGATCTACTCCTTTGAAGATAAGCTTGAATTTCTGAATAGGGAATGGCAGGCCATCAGTGGCCTTAAGTATTTGTCTAAGCAGTAAGGTTTCTGCTGTTGGTCTGTATGGAAGTCAAAGATAAAGGCAAAAGAAAGGTTCTGGAGGATTCCCCAACTGATGTTCATTTGCCTCATTGTAAGTTTCAGAATACACAAAGCAAAATGAAAGAAGATTAAAAAAGAAAACAACAGAATGAATAAACCATTCACACAAAAGAAGAACTCAGAGTTTTAACGTGGTTCACCATATCTAATGGCTACGTCCACAAAAGATGCAGGGATTCCAGTTTATATTAAACTCAGTTTCAGTGCTACAAATTACAGCCAACACTCTGGCTGCAGATATATGAACAAACTCTTCGACAACCTCTAACTCTAAACGCACAGCCAAGAAGAAATTACATTCTCTCTCACCAACCGATCTGCGCAAGAACATTCCTATTCAGAAGTTGCCAGAGAAAGTTTTAGAGCTGGCAAATTAGAAGACATCGGTTATAAGAATGTGGAGATGCTGTCAGAAGAGGTTGAAGGAAACAGCCGTTACATTGGGCTTCACCTTTCCACGTGCCCAACAACACTAACAAATGAAACACTAAGCACCCATGCCATATTCTAATTTTAACTGTGGTGACAGATTTTCTGAACAATTCTATTCTTTAAAATTTTTGGAGAACAAAAAAAGTTGGACTACCAAATGAAGGACTACTAAATGAGTGTACATATAATGACCTATTGACGAAACAAGCACACGATTATATGGAGTTCATTTAAGATTGTGTAATGCCTTTATCGCTGCGTGGGGATTAATGACTAGTTTTTTGTGAGAGGCGCCAATCTTCTGCATGTTATATGTAGCTAAAATTTAATACTGATCAAATACATTGTCGCCCAAGGAAATTATTAGCATGTTGATCAACTCATGGGATAAGCAAGGTTAAGCAAAGATATATCGAGTTAGCCGCCCAACATATGTCTCCCTGAATTTGTAAGTAGGTTCATCCTACACGACTGCATTACTTACGCCGCTCTTCATTCTTCTTTCCTCCTTTGCAGTCAATTAGGAGGCCAATGGTATGAACACTCTACCATTCTTCCGGCCACCACCTCAATCGATTAAACTTGTAAACATGTCTTAAATTTAATGCTTTTAAGATGCAATGAGAGTGAAATTCTAAATTCATGCTTAGTGTTTTCTCTATTTCAAAATTTCAACTTCTAATAATGCCTTTATTCCTTCATTGCACTTGCACTAAGCTTGAGGATGTCATGCGGCATATTTAAAGAATTTGTGGTGTCTGCACTCTGTCCATGTCTTAGAGGTTCAAAGGATAAAATTTCATCATGTGTTTGGCGCTCATGTGGATGTTGTCTTATAAAGTTAGAGTATATGAAATAAATAGATCTAATTTTTTCTCAATTTAGATGAACTAGACATTAATAACTGAGAATTGGTTCATTACAGTATAAATACACAAGTATGATATTCACTACTTTCCATCTTTTTTCTTTTCATATTTCCTTTTTAGGAATTACATGCAATGCTGGGGTTGTTTTGACAGAGCACATTTGTTCCATCTTTCTCCTAGCCAGTATTCAATACATACAAGTTACAAATTTACAATTGAGTCATTTTATCCCATAAAGATAAAGATGGTTTTGCTCATTAGTTTTGGCTTCTGAATTTGGGATTTAAAATATATTAAAGTAAGTTTGTTGTTGAGAAGGGTTTCAAAACTACTAAATGTTGTTATGTGGATATTACATGAGTAGACATTGTCAATATGGTAGAGCTCCCACGAAATACAGGAGCATTTATCTATAGAGTCCAATGATATATAAAACCATGTTTCCTTTGCTATTGGTCCTAGCTTCTGGTCTTGTTGAGTGGTCGAGTGGGTGGTTTATGAGGAGATTACCCGTTTAGATGTAATGACCTAACTATAAGTAGTACCATTGCTTAATCTTTTCCTCATAGAATAATTTACGTTTGGACATCTCCAGTTGCTTACATGGCAAAGGGCATATATGTGTATTTGGTTTTTTTTATTGCTCACGATGCCTTTTACATTTTCTTCTACTAATATTTATTGTGTTGTTGTTTTTGGAGGACATCGAGTAGCCGTATGGCATCAGATGCATGGCTACTCATCTATTAACTGCTATTTGAAACTTTAAAAAATGCTCATATCCTAATTCTTTAAAAAAATAGCAAATATGATTAGGATAGGGAGAATAGATTTGAAACCATTATTTGTTATCTAATACAACGCAGAAGTTGTGGTTAGCCTAAGGATAAAACTGTTCATAACCATTTATGTCCTCGTGGAATTATTTAGTTTATTGAAAGCTAGAAAGTGCAATCATAAATAGTTGAAAATCAGTTGAAACTTCATTAGAATAGATTTTGTTAGATTTTCTAGAACCACAGGACAAAGGTATTGGAGTGAATGGGTATAAGTTAATCAATCTAAATGAGCTTGACACTCCACAACATACTCCACATGTACAACCATATAATTAATTTTGATTACATTTAAGATTTTAAATTTTAAAACATGATACATTTTTAGTTTCATTTCAAAAAATTTATTCTAAAATTTTAGGGTTGAATACAACTCAAACTTATAAATAATATTGATTTTGGTATAATTTTATTTGCAAAGGGGATAATTTTAACTAGATAGTTTAGCTAGAAATGTGTTGTGCAATACAAACTGATTAAATATATCTATTTTAATGAATATTTCTGACCCATTTACACTTATGTTGCCAAGATTAGGGTGTTTCTTGAAAGTGAGGTATTCATTTTACTAAAATGGTAGAGCTAAGGATAAAAGATAGTGTGGAGCAAGTTCCTTTTTCAAGAAACATTTTGACTTCCCCAGTGAAGAAGTGCGGGAGTAGGGGCTTTAGGCCTTAGCCATTCTTGCATACCATGCTTTCCACTCCTGCGACTTTGAAGCCATCCTTAATGACATTATTTTTAATTTGTTGTCTTTCTTCTATCACCCTAAAGCTTCTTTTAAGCTCTTCTAGTTTGCCTTCAAATCATTGGTATACATCGTTCATTGCAAACCTAATGACACAGTTATTGCTTTTACAAACATGAAGGAGCTTCTTGAGATAGGGGAAGACCTTCAAGTGCAGAGGCTTGCTTGCGAGATTATTCTATATTTTTCTAAAGAAGGTGAGAGTCTTGAATTTATCATTGGAAACAACATTTGTCCATACCTTGTTCAACTTCTCTTTCATGATTCTCTAGATATACTACTTTTTGCCATGAAAACAATGGCCAATATTGTAGAGTATGGGAATTATAAGGAGGTTGTGAATGACAAAGTACTCTTGCATATTGTGGCAATCATTTTAAGTGGTGACAAGAGAGATTTGAACACAATGAGGCAGCTTCATATGGAGGTTTGTAGGTTCATCTCTCATTGTCATTCACAACCTCCTTATAATTCCCATACTCTGCAATGTTGGCCATAGTTTCCATGGAAAAAAAGTTGAAGATGAGAAAGGTACTAATAAAAATAAAAAGAACAAGCAAATCTACAAGATCTACTTGTTTAAAATTTTCAAGGAAGTGCACCCTGATAGAAATATCTCTAGCAAGGCAATTGGAATTATGAACAAATTTATCAATGACATCTTTGAGAAAGTTTCCAGCAAGGCAACCAACTTTCTTCTCCACAATAAGAAGAACATAATCAATATACGGGAGATTCAAACAACTGTAAGACTCTGTCTTCCAAGTAGGAGCTTGCAAAGCATGTAGTCTCTGAGGGTGCAAAGGTTGTTACCAAGTTCAACAATGCTTGATCTTCTTATCTCTATTTTGAATTAGGGCTATCAAATGTTTTATTGTTAGGGCATTTAGTTTGTTTAAAGAATCATAATCCTTAAGTTTTGTGTAAGGGAAATTGTTTTTAGTAATTATTTTCTTCTATGATGGTTTGAAATAACAAATAAAAGGATAAATAGTTGTACTAAAAACAACATTCATGACCAATGTTTAATGATACATTTATGTAACCCCAAATCGTAAATATTATTTATGAAGGAAGTTTTGGTTTTAGGTTATTGAATGTTGATGTTAAAAATTTGCATTGGGAAACCAAAGTATTTGAATATTGTGTAATATATATTATCCTTTGCTAAGTTTCACTATGTTGCAAAATTACACAAAATATTTTCAAACCTAACTGATGGGAAGCCAAGTAGAAACATAAAGAGTACAAAATAGTAACAAGACAAATATTCTTCAATAGAATAAATACATAATATCTAAAATTCCTATGATAGTTTTCATACCTACAAAATGTTGATTAAAATTTTGAATATTAAAGTCCAGTTTTACTCATTTCAAACTAGGTTGAGACTCTCTTGCTATAAAAATCATGAATATATTCATTAACAAGTGTGATAAATAGTTTTTTACTTTATATAAAATATCATAATTATCCACTATAAGTGTGTCATTTATATGTTAGATGGCTCATAAACATATATTAAATATATTCATTATCAAGTGTGATAAATAGTTTTTTGTTTTATATAAAATATCATAACTATCCACTATAAGTGTCATTTATATGTTAGATGGCTCATAAACATATATTAAATATATTCATTAACAAGTGTGATAAATAGTTTTTTGTTTTATATAAAATATCATAACTATCCACTTAAGTGTGTCATTTATATGTTAGATGACTCTTAAACATATATTTATAGCATTCTTCAACAAGTACTAAATATAATAACTTTTCCAAAAACTTTTAAAAAAGTACACTATTTAACAGTATAGCTATAAATATGTGTGTTTATCAAGAGGGAAATTAGTAACATGAATCTTCTATTATCCTACATTATTTATGTACTACAGTTCACCTAATGCCTTGATTGCTTAGAATTTATTTAGTGGACGACTTTGGGGCACTAGTAGATATGCCACTTCTTCTTGGTTGATTGAATGGGAGGCCATAGTTCTTTATGGTTTCTTTATGATTTAGTTCTCTAATGGCTCATTCATGATTTAGTTCATGTAGTTATTCATTTAATACGATTTCATTATTTTTATTTGCAAAAAAAAATTGAATATCTTATAATGTTTTAATAGTATTGTCCACCAGCTACTACATTTAATGACTTTCCACTAAAAATATAAATATATACTATTTAACGATAAATGTTTGTACCTATGAACCATTTAATACTTTTTGCTGAAGCTCTTAACCCATAATAACTTAGAATTGTTATGGTTGTTGTACGCACAGCTTGGTAGTAGTTGTACACACATTTCTCTTTACCACCCACCATAACATTCATCTAATGTCGTACAGGTTGCTGTTCAATATTTCTCTATCTCAATCCATTATTTAAAGTGTTGCAATTTAAGAAAAAATATTCCCTTAGAACAATATTTCTATGGCGCCAAAACACAATAAAAGTAGGAGAGGAGTGAGGTGGTATAATTGTCTGAGCAAATTCAAGCAATTAAAGTGAGAGATTGAGATTCTGTGCGCAGGGAGGTGAAGTGAAGTTATAGGCCTTAATATTAAAAGTAGTTTTAAAGAATGCACATGCAAGGACACTGGGTCGACTTCATCCCCTACATAATCATTTAAATTTCTTTCCTTTCTTACCTATATGCCGCAAGCCAGTGTACTCATTAACATATATATTTTTGTTGTAGTAGTATATATATATAAAACTGGGGTTAAAATAACTATATGTATATATAATATTTTTAATGAGATGGCTAATAAATTATTTTAAAATAATTATATATATCTTTTTTTATAAATATTAATTTTTTACATTTAATTAAAATGTTTTAGAAGTAATGAAGTGAATTTTACACAAAGTTAGATTAAGCCATTAGAATTGACAATGCTGAAATTTATGATTAAAAAAGTTGGTTAGATCTTTGTTCAAATAAATGTTTATAAATTTTGAATTTAAAAATCATTTTTTTTTTCAATTATTGAAGTCAGGGTAATTGATATTATTCAAAAGTTGGATATGTGATGAAAATTATCTATTATTTAAAGTTACATTAATTGATTTAAATGGATTTTTATATAAGATTGATTGATTTAATATTTAGTTTTCTATATAATTAAATTTAGAAACCGATTTTATAAGTTAATTCTTTAATTTGAATATAAAGAAACTTTGGTTGAGATTGATTCTAATCTAAAAGTTAGAATAGTGAATATTGGACATGCATTTAAAAGAATGTGGACTATTGAAGTATGTAAAACGTGTCTTTTTATAGTCAAATGCAATAATTAGTGAAATCTTGAGCTTCATTTTTTTAAAATCAATTGCTTATACTTGGAATTATATTTCAAGAAACAGCTAGTTTTATATTTATTAATCTAAACAAATCTTGCAAACTAAAACACCTTGTAGCATTTGGTATATATCATGCCTCTAGTTCAAATATTTGGAGTAAAAAGGGAAAACTTCATCGGAATAATTCCTAAACATTAATTCTTTTTTGAACTTAAACTATACATAAACCTAAAACTTATATTAAAAATGAGACCTTGTAAACTAGTAGGTTATCGCTACTTTATCCAAGTAGCTAGTAATAGATGGGTAACTGTCTAGGGAAACTGGGCTCTAGAAGGGGCTACATACCCTCTTGCAAACACCCAACTCATAAGAATAGTATTGGAATATTGTTGCCTTTAAATTTTGACCAAGTTTTCAAAATTTTCATTTTATGTCTTACTTAACAAGTTGGTCTCTCCTTGAAAATTCTAAGTCCTCAAATGTTTCTATATTAAAAAATCCTTGAAATTTCTAAGTCCTTTGAACCTTTGTTGGCCTTTTTCTCTTTTCTTAAATTTGTCAGAGAGTTCAAGGGTTCATAACTCCCTAAACCCCTGACACCCTTCCTTTTGAAATATTTGTTAGGCTTTTTATTGGTTCAAGAACCTATAGAACCTCTGACTTGGTTCTCCTGCCACTCAAATCTCTGACAAAACACTAGAAGATTTTTATTATAAATCTTGTTGGCTTTTTCATGGGTTCAAGAACTTCATGAACCCCCAACAAGGTTCCTTCATTATTCAAAGCTTTGACATAAGGAATTAAGAAATTTTAAAGAAGCAAGTGTCGTCCATTTTACAGTTTGTTGAACCTGTTGAGCAAATCAAAGGTTCAGAAACTCCTTGACTTTCCCACAAAGGAGGAAAAAACAACTTGAAGGTTTGCTTTTAAAGAGTTTAAAAGTTCCTAAATAATTTGAAACATTGACACATAAAATAAAGCTCATTAAAAGTATTTCTATCAGAGAGTTCATGAACTCCCCAAACCTTTGACATCAGTTCAAGAATGTTTCAAAACACTAACATTGAAGTAAAAGGAAAGGAAGATATAGAAGTGTAACCCTTTTGAAGTTCAATGATAATCTAAAACACTAATAGGTTCAAAAGATCATAGAACCCCTGACAAGGGTGAAACACATATTATAAAAAGGATTTTCAAGCTCATTTGGAAATCACCAAACTCTTGAAAATGAAAGAATCTTTGTATATGGCCTAAGGCACCTTTCTATCACAATTTTTACTGCATCAACAATGGGTTTCTTCCCAAAATGATTCAATTCCATTCTATGAGGTAAGTTAAAGCTTTCTCACTTCAACTTTCTATGAATTTCTTGCATTTTCACTCTACTCTGCTAAAGAAAACCCTATTATCCATTTGTTATGCAATTTGGGATAATCCCCAATTCCATTTTGTGTTTTCATGAATTACATCCATTATTCCTCCCTTGCACATCAAAATAGAAATCCTTTCCTTGCTATTAATCAAATGCTTTCTCAAATCCTACCTCATTTGATTTCGTTAATTTCAAAACTGCCTAAAATAAAGTTTACATATCAAGGTTATGAACATGCCTCTGTCTTGGACAACTCATTGTCAGAAGTCAAAGATAGTAGATTAGGGCATATTGATTTAGATAAATTTTGGCAGTGGATAGCATAGAACCCTTAGTATCCCCTGGTAGAGGTGACATTTCAAAGTGACCTGGATCATGTTGGTGGTTTTCCCACCTCTATTTTGTGTACTGATATGGTTCTTGCTTGTGTGAGACATTACAAACCAAATATCTAAGAAACCAAAACCATGGCTGATAGCAAAATTGGATGGTCCATCCCTTGACATTACACTGAGACTTTAAGAGAGGAGTATGTAGAGATGAGCATTAACATAGGAAGTTTTGTTTTTCAAGATAAGAAAGATACTTGCCTTAACAACATTTCCAAATATTGGCTAGAGTACCCAAAAAAGGAACATCACGACTTCCTAAGACTCTACAAAGATCTCATTTTAATGACGACATCTTTAACATTATTACTTTGTTGAATAGAGTGATGGGCAACAAAGAAACAAATTCATTCAAATATTAGATGTGTCAATTCATCATAGTTATTGGATATGCATCTCAACACATCAATTGGGACAAACTAATTACTGACAGTCTTCATAATTAGTTGATAAATTTCCAAACAACTCAATAGTTTTACATGACCTCATACTTATTCTATGATATAGTTAGCACAAAGCAATGGCCTAGATTACAGGAACATGGAGTATATGATGATATATACTGAAAATATATGATTTTTATCCACAACTACAATTAGAGGTTAGTTATAAGATTGTAGACATGTCAATGATGCCTTCACTATATTAGTAGTGAGGGAACTTGATGGAAATGTTAGATTGCAGATCTCTCTTGAGGCTGCAAACTTGATCACTCAATTTTGTGGCTATTACATTTAGTTTCTGAGGTTCACATATATCAAGCTTGGTGGTTTTGGCGAGTATCCTTACAAGCTACCTCACTATGTAAATGATCACCTTATCCTAATTGAACTTTGTAGATAGCTGACATTTGTCAATAAGAAGTGCATAGATAAAAAGAAGGTAGGTTATCCATTTCTTCTAGGCTTGAGCTACTACACTTGTCAATCTTCTCTGATAAACAAAACATTTAAAGATCCCTTATTAAATTTAGAATGCATTTTTACAATATGAGGTTTCCTTTAGACAGTAAAAATTAGGTAAGGGACAACATGCATTTCGGTTCTAGATACTTCCATCATCCTCATTTGGAAGAGTACTAGGAAGATTGTGAGAATGATTTTGAAGTAAGGAAAAGAGATTGGTCCAAGATGACTATAGAACAAATGGAATATTTTGAGCTTGGATGGGATACAATTAATATCAAAGATGATGGTACTGACATGATTGATAATATTTATAAACCCACTTTACAATTGTAGCCTTTTATGCTCATCAATTAGGTAGATAAGGAAGTGACAAATATTAAGGAGAGGTCCCTCTTTGTTTTGCAAAAATCTAAGAAGTGGCTGGATTGTTGAACATACTGCCACTAAGACACACAACATGCCTTCAAGGAAATAGAAACAAGTAGATAGACAAAGTGGAGTGGTTGGATCCCAAAAACCAACTGTTATATATACTATGAGATCTAGGTCAAGTGTTGTTGGAGGTGGAGATGGGGAAGAACCTAATAAAGGGGTCAACCTAAAAATCTTGTGTGCTCAGGGAGATATGGAGCCAAGGAAAAAGTTAAAAATAAAGAGACCCCAAGCTTCTCAAGACACATAGGTAAACACACAGTTGCCTGAGAATACTATTGTCATAGATATAAATCCTTCCTCATCATCACCTCCACATTCTCCCATTCAAATGCCTCCACTACATAAATACCCTCCTCCTCCACACCAAGATGATGCCATGATAGATAATGTGCCCAAAGCTACTCTACCTCCTATTACTTCTCCTTCCACTTACATCCCCAAGAAGGGACTCATTACTTCTTAATGGTTAAAGGAAGTGGTTTATGAAAATATAAAATATATACAAATAATGGATCCTGGTTTTGATGCAGTTATTAAGATGTTATTGTAGAGACCTAAAATAATCCACTCATCATCTTACCACTATTCATTTGCAAGCAATTATCCAATCCCCCTTCCGACAGTGATTAAATAATATTTTACTATTAAATCACTATTTGTCACTATTCATCCATACCATCTCCTAATAATAATTAAATAAATTTAATCATTTATTTAATTAATCAGTCCATCTTCTATAGTCCAACACTAGATAAATATTTATTTATCTAATACACATTCATCCCCATCCAAAAATTAAATAAATAGAAATTCTTTATCATGTGGAAGCACAAACTAACTTTGTCAATTTTATTGCAAGGAAAAGGTGAATAAAAAGGTCAAAATAGACCTATAATGATTTATACCATACTATCAAATAAAACATGAGTTTATTATTCCAATAATATCAAATTACCCAAAACAAACTAGTATCTTAGAAGTTAAAAGAACTTAAGGTCATGTGCTATGCAATCCAATTTACCAAATATAGTAATAATAAAAGAGTAGTGTTATCATCCTTAAATATTTGACAAAATAAAGCATTATAGCGAAATGAACTATGCATAAAATCACGATAAAAAAAATATTACTTACCATCTCAAGATGATTATTCTAGCTGATTTATTCCAATAATTACTAACCATAATTTCTCTATTAACTATATCCCATTATTACAATAATTATTACTTCTATTATCTTTCACTCTTATATTTTTTTATCCTATATCCTTATTCATTTAGTTATCTTATAGTTGCACAATTTACACAGAGAATGATTAACTCACCATCATATTTCCCTAGCCAATACAAATTAGTGATTTACAAAAGTAAAAACACATAAAATTCAATTGTGCCCTAACTTCAGTTAAATTCTACAACATCCCTTAATCTAGATAAAAGTCAAGAGAAAGATTTGCATTCCGCTTCATTATATAAACTACATCAATTAATCTAGATATAAATAAACAATAGATTCACATATTTATGCCAGAAAATATTTAGATAGATAGACATATGAATAAAAAATACTAATACATAGGCATTCACATACATGTGTAAATTGTTGGCAGAAAAATAGGGGGAGAGCAGGGGAGGCAGAAAACTAACCACCAAGAAAAACAAAAGCTACAACAATGTATGATGGACAACATAAAACAAATGCAAACACACAGGAGACAATACACAAAGGAGACAGCAATATATATATTATATATATTTTCCTCTATTTCCAGATTACATTCAAACTGCAAATACAAACTACAGTCAGAGCTGCTACTCTATTTTCTTACTTTGCCCCAGTCTCTGGAGCTGCACATTATCTGTCTAAAGCTACCTGGAACTCTGTAGATGTCTTACTGTTGCTGCTGCAACATTCCTTTCTACTGTCTTCTCTCTACTGTGATACGCCTTCACATTCCTCTGCTTTCATTCTTCTGCTACTGTAGGTTGCACTAACATTCTCTGTCTATCTACTAACTTTTCCCTCTCTTTTGTCTCTTGTCTCATACCCAGCAAAATGGGCGCTCAACCTCTTTCAAATTCAAATTCACCTACCTCATTAACTTCTGGCAGGCTAATGGTGCTGAAGAGAGATATGGGAGGATCTCTCAGTTCTAACGTGGGGACAGTCAACATTAATTGAATTGACAGAAGATTAAATTTCCAACACTCCCCTTTAATCTGAAGTTAGGTGTCAATTTGCAATCTTCATTCTGGAACTGATCTCCGGAGCTATACATATCCATTTGCCTTTCTGAAGCAGATCTCCGGAGCTCTTTCTGCTATGCTGCAACATCTCTGGAGCTGTCCTCTGCATCTTCGGAGCTCCCTGTCTGCATCTCCGGAGCTGACTTCTTGTAACTCCGAAGTTGCACATACATTCCAGAGTTGAATCTCTGGAGTTCTCCTACTGTCTTTCCAGATCTGAACCTCCAGATCTGTCTTCTTTCTGGGGCTGCACACCTCTGGAGCTGTCCACAATGCCGAGCCTATCCCTTAGGCATTCAAATAAATTTTTTGGCAATGCTTTTGTGAAAATATTAGCGAGCTGCTGCTCGGATCTGTAATACTGCAACTCAATCTCTCCTCGTTCTACCAACTCCCTTATGAAGTGATAACGGATTTCAATGTGCTTGCTTCGTCCGTGGAAGACTGGATTCTTTGTCAGGGCTATTGATGAAACATTATCACAATGAATGGTTGTACCATCTTGTTGCTCATACAAGTCTGCAAGGATCCTCCTCAACCAAATAGCTTGACAAGCTGCTGCATTTGCTGCAATATACTCAGCTTCTGCTGTAGAGAGAGAAACAATGGGCTGCTTCTTGGATGCCCATGAAATCATGCCTAAACCCATGTGAAATACATAGCCGGATGTGCTCTTCCGGTCATCTACATTTTCTGCCCAATCACTATCCGTGAAACCAGCCAACATAAACTCATCAGAAACATCATACAAAATGCCATAACCTATTGTGCCGTTGACATACCTCAGGATCCTCTTTCCTGCTTGCCAATGTGTGTCCTTCGGCTTCTCCATGAACCTAGAAATCAGGCTTATAGCATACATCAAATTAGGCCTAGTTGCTGTCAAGTACATGAGGCTTCCAACCATGCTCTTGTAGAGGGTTGGGTTTACTTCCCTACTGCTGTCCTCTTTACTCAACTTCAGACCTGTGGCTATGGGTGTAGGGGCAGGTTTACTATTGTCCATCTTAAACCTTTTCACAATCTGTTTGGCATAGTTAGTTTGCGAAATAAATATTCCATGCTCTGTTTGCTTGACCTCAATGCCGAGAAAATACTTCAGCAGACCTAAGTCTGTCATCTCAAACTCATTCTTCATTGCCTCTTTGAAATCAGCAACGAAAAGATCACTATTTCCAGTAAAAAATAGATCATCTACATACAAAACAACAATCAAAATTTTACCTTCGGCTGCTTTGATGTAGAGAGTGGGCTCACTGCTGCTTTTGCTAAAGCCATTGCTCAACAAATATGAGTCAATTCTGCTGTACCATGCCCTGGGTGCTTGTTTCAGCCCATAGAGCACTTTCTGGAGCCTGTATACCTTGTCCTCTTGCCCTGGGACTTCATAGCTAGGTGGCTGCTCCACATACACTTCCTCTTTCAGCACTCTGTTCAAGAAGGCTGACTTTACATCCATCTGAAACACCTTCCACTTGTGTTGGGCTGCAATTGCAATGACTTCCCAAACTGTTTCCAGCCTTACAACTGGTGCATAGGTCTCATCATAATCTCTTCCAGGCTGTTGTTTGTACCCTTTGACAACCAGCCTTGCTTTATGTCTTTCTATCTTTCCTTCAGCAGTAGACTTGGTCTTGTAGACCCACTTAACTCCAATCACTTGTTTACCCTTGGGTAAATTAGTTAGCTACCATGTGTCATTCCTCACTATGGCATCTAATTCTTCATCCATGGCCTTACACCATTTCTCTTCTTTCACAGCTTCTTCAAAGTAGATTGGATCACTAGAAGAAAACAATGCAAAATTCAAATCTTCATCATCATCAGCATACCTTGTGCTATCATAAATCTCCTTCACACTCTTTGTCCTCCGTGGGATCATTGATGCAAGTGTGGGGTCTGAATTGCCTCCAGACCTACTGCTGTTCTGACCTCCGGAGCTGCAGTTCTGAAGACCTCCGGAGCTGCTGCACCGACCTCCGGAGCTATTGTTCTCTGGAGTTGCAGACCTCCGGAGCTGCTGATCTCCGGAGCTATAATGCTACTGTCTACCTCTGGAGCTGCTGTGCTGAGCATCTTCGGAGCTGCTATTTTCTAGTGCTCTACAGTAGTTTCTCCCCGAGCTGCTGCTCTCCGTAGCTCCTCTAGAGTTGCAGTCCTCCGGAGCTTCTTCATTTTCAAGGGGTATTGTGATTGAAATACCCATGGTGCTGTCCACCGTTCCATCCCATGCTTCATTCTCAATGAACTCAACATCCCTGCTGATCACAAGCTTTTTGGTGATGGGATTATACAGTCTGTAGGCTTGTGATTCTTCACTATAGCCTAGGAAGATACATTTCTCACCTTTATCATCAAATTTTTGCCTCTTCTCTTTAGGCACGAATGCATATGCCACACACCTAAAAATTCTTAGGTGCTCAACAGTCCATTTGCTGTTTGTCCACATCTCTTGTGGAATCCAATCACGTACGGCCTTTGTAGGACACCTATTCAATAGGTACACCGCTGTTGCTACAGCTTCACCCCAATAATCATTTGACAGTCCCTTTGCCTTCAGCATGCTTGCTGCCATTTCTGTGATGGTTCTATTTTTTCTTTCAGCTACTCCATTTTGCTGTGGAGTATACCTTGTTGTGAACTGTTTATGAATGCCTTCATACCTGCAGAAATTCAGAAATTGTTTGGAGATATACTCTCCCCCTCTATCAATTCTTAGGGCCTTGATATGTCGGCCGCTTTGCTTTTCCACTGATGCCTTAAACTCCTTGAACTTCTCAAAGGCCTTTGATTTGTTCTTCAAGAAATAAATCTAGATTTTTCTGCTGTAATCATCAATGAAGGTCATGAAATATACATTCCCACCTAATGTGGGAGTTTTCATAGGGCCACATAAATCTGAATGCACCAACTCCAATGATGCTCTTGCCCTTCTTGAATACCCTGATTGAAAAGGTTGTCTATGCTGCTTTCCTAGAATGCAGGCTTCACATTTTCCATCGGGCTCTACAATGTTAGGTAGCCTTCTAACCATGCCTTTCCTAGACAGTAAACTCAAACCAGAAAAGCTTAAGTGCCCATACCTCAAATGCCACAATTTGGATGGGTCTTTGATGACTGTCCTGAAGGCTATTTGCTGTCCCACTACTGTGAGCGCCGGAGATAGTGTAGGAAACTATGCTAGAGATAGCGTCGGAGTTAGCGCCGGAGATGGTACTGGAGTCAACGACAGAGGAAACATTCCATTTCTCGTCATCTGCACTGCTGCAATCACTTTCTTGTTGCCTCCTCTATCAAATATAGTGCACCCTCCGTTTTCCATTAGGATTCTATAACCATTTTGGACCATCTGTCCAATGCTCAATAGGTTATGCTTTATGCCTGGGGCATAATAAACATCTTGGATCTACATTTTCTCACCTTGCTTGCTCAGGACTATGATGATGCCTCTTCCTATGACAGGAACCTTTTGATTGTTCCCCATCATGATCTCAGACTTGACATTTCTGTCAATGGAGGCAAACAAGTTTTCATTACCACTCATGTGGTTGCTACACCCACTGTCCAAATACCAGACTTCAGGGCTTCTCTTCTTAGCAAGGTTGCACACTATAAATACCTTGGACTGTTTCTCATTTTCAGCCCTATTCTCATTTGCTACATTAGCATTTTGGCCTCCATGGTCTTGCTGTTTCTTTCTACACTCACTAGCATAATGACCAAACTTATGACAGTAATAGCATTGAATATTACTTTTGTCATACCTCTTATTAGAACTGCTATTCTTCCTCCTTTCTTGATAGCTTGCATTGGTTTAAGCCTTGAAGGCTTGCTCAAGGGAAGGAGCGGATCTATTCAACCACTGCTCATGGCTCTGTAGAGAGCCCATCAACTCATCCACTATCATCTTGGAAAGATCCTTTGTCTCTTCAATGGTTATCACAATAGGGTTAAATCTGGAAGGTAGGCTCCTTAGGATTTTCTCAACAATCCTCTGTTCATCCATGGTTTCTCCATTTATCCTTAGCTAATTTAGCATGGAAGAAACCCTGGTGTGAAAATCTGAAATAGACTCACTCTTCTTCATCTGTAGCATCTCAAAATCTCTTCTAAACAGCTGGAGCTTGACTGACCTCACTTTGTCAGTTCCCTTGTAGCTATTCTGCAATATCTCCCAAGCCTGCTTTGAGTAGTTTGCTGCTGTAATGCAAGGGAAAATAGCCTCTATCAAGGCTGCCTCAACTAGACTGAGGGCTTTTGCATCTTTCATCCTAGTTTCCTTCAACTGGTTTCTTTGAGCATTCGTTAGGGCTGCATAGGCTGCTGGGTCTATGGTGTCTGTGAACCCATTAGTGACCAAATCCCATAGGTCATTCGCAACCAGAATGGTCTTCATCTTCTTAGACCAAATATCATAGTTTTGCCCATCAAAACTCGGTAGCTGCTGCCATCCTTTGCTGTCCCCACCTGCCATGCTTCTCAAAACTGACAAGGCTGAGAATGCCTAGACAAACTAGGGCTTATGAAATACCCACACAAACTTGACTGCCCAGAAAAATAGGGCTATGATACCACTTGTTGGCAAAAAAATAGGGGGAGAGCAGGGGAGGCAGAAAACTAACCACCAAGAAAAATAAAAGCTACAACAATGTATGATGGACAACATAAAACAAATGCAAACACACAGGAGACAATACACAAAGGAGACAACAATATATATATTATATATATTTTCCTCTATTTCCAGATTACATTCAAACTGCAAATACAAACTACAGTCAGAGCTGCTGCTCTGTTTTCTTACTCTGCCCTAGTCTCTGGAGCTGCACACTATCTGTCTGGAGCTGCCTAGAACTCCGTAGATGTCTTACTGTTGCTACTGCAACATTCCTTTCTACTGTCTTCTCTCTGTTGTGATACGCCTTCACATTCCTCTGCTTTCATTCTTCTGCTACTGCAGGTTGCACTAACATTCTTTATCTGTCTACTAACTTTTCCCTCTCTTTTGTCTCTTGTCTCATACCCAGCAAAATGGGCGCTCAACCTCTTTCAAATTCAAATTCACCTACCTCATTAACTTCTAGCAGGCCAACGGTGCTGAAGAGAGATATGGGAGGATCTCTCAGTTTTGACGCGGGGGCAGTCAGCATTAATTAAACTGACGGAAGATTAAATTTCCAACATAAATAAAATAAGCATGGGAGTATCTACAGCTACACTGCCCTTTTTAATAGAGAATATAAACCCTAAAAAAAATACTGCACGATTTATGTTCTGCTTTCAAACATCTATGCAAAAGTGGGCAGGTGTGGTGACATTCGAATGCGATGAGATTGGTGAAAGATAGAGGAATTAAAAAGATTCCCGGAGGTGGTTGAATATAAGGTTATAAAATGGTACACTTTCTATATAGGAGCCAGTTCTCATCCATAGACACAGGAGAACTATGCCAAGTTGGAGAAATTGGTGTGGAAGATGAAGGCAGTAGGGTATTTTCCAGATTCAAGGCATTTGCGTACTGCTGTGGGTGAGGAGGAAAAAGAGTCATTTCTTTATCCATAGAGTGGAGTTGGCAATTGCAATAGGTTTATTAAACATGCCCAGCATGAAAACTGTTTAAGCTGTCAAGAACCTTTGAGTATGTACTGACTGCCATACTGCAGCAAAATTCATCTCCAGATTGTTGTAAGAGAAATTATTGTGTGAGAGAGGAACTGTTTCCATCATTTTAAATAGGGACTATTTTCTGGTGAAGCATATTGATGTTGCTAAATGAAGTAATCAGAAAAATAGGCCTGCGCTATCATATTGTGCAGTGTCAGGTCTCCAGTGATAATGAAGGGAGATCCATCTCAACAAAATGGAAGGGGGAAATTTTTGTTAGATGTTGGAGTAGCAAGTGCGCTGGTAGGCATGTAAACAGAATGTGGAAACATATAAAAGGTAGAACTAAAGCTCAGAACAAGAATGCCAATTGAAGTTTTATTTTAATAACTTATAACACTTGATACCATACAGCTTTTAAGTTTTAACAGTTCATTGAGTCAAAAACAAAAAAGAATAGAAACTTTATATTTGCTTATGTTTAACTTTGATTATTTGCCAGGCTCACTTTTTTTGTGCTGTGGTACCAACAGTGGAGCATTTCTACTCTTTTTTTCTTAAACTTTCTGTTGTAACTTTACCTGCATATATGCCTGTCTCCATTGCATACCTTATCAGTATGTTTTGAGGGATTTCTTCTTATTTCCTTGCTGTGACAGTGCTGGAAATGGATTTCTTCAGTTTTTTTTACAGTAACTTCTAATAATTGTTTACATCTTTCTCTTGAAAATATGCACGCTCATCGTTTATAAATATTGTTGCAGGTAGAATTGCTGTGAAAGATGTGAACCTTTTTCAATCAAAGCATAACGGAAGGAGAATATTGGTGAGATATTGCAATTGCAACTGCGCTGGAATACATGTATGTAGAAATATGAAAGCATAGAAATGACACATGAATTGATTGGTAAAATGCCTCAAGAAAAGGTGGACGCACAGACAAGGCATGTGAATTGTTGATAGAATACTCAAAGAAATATGCGCTCATGGACTGCTCTGATCGCAGGTTGTTCACAAAATGGATTTGCTAAAAATGCACTAAAACTTTCAAGAAAATGCGGCTGGTAGGAGTAAAGCCAAACTCCTTAACCATTCTAGCATCCCCCCTATGTGATGCACTAAGGGAGTTCTGGAATAGGGTTAGACCTCTTATAATTTTGAATAGCTTGTGAGGAAAAACATTTAGGGTTCATGACCTCTTCTTGCATAGGCTCGACCCCTTCATTTGGGCACACCCTCTGCCAGTTTGGCCACCCCATTCAGAGGGAAAGAATATGGAAGAAATTTTGTTTAAAGTTGAAATCTATTCTTCCCAAATCTGGTCACCCCCCACTTTCATAAAACTATGACTTTTTTGTGTGTATTTTTTTTTCTCAGAAATAAATACAGGTGTTTCTCTTTCTCAATTGCCCCAATCAAACCTCTGGTGAGGAAGGATAAGTAGAATCACAATTATATTCATAATACCATGCTCAGAAGCAAGAGAACTTACCTGAGGAAGAAACAAGAGAAACAAAAAGGAGGAGGCAAAGACCAAGGAGGTGTTGCACTGCCATTCCACCACTGGAATGCTTTGTCTCCATTGATGATAAAAATTCTGATCCACAGTCACTGTGCAACTACAACTACAAACCACTGAAGTGGGATCTATGCAGCTTCTTATCAAGGCCTTGCTTTTGCTTCTAACATGGTAGTTATAAATGTTGCAAGTATGAGCAGTAAGTGTTGTCATTGATGTCAACACATAAGGAAGTTATTTGAATAAGTCTAAACAAGTATCTGAGGAATTGGTTCAAGTGCAAAATTGCTTTATCTCTCAAGAATAGTGTAGTGTTTTGCTCCGCATATTCTGTAGATTGAATATCTTTGCTTGCGGATTAGAAGAAATGTTAAGGGATGTCTGGAGATGCTATGTTTCAAGTTGCTATGCCCTTAATATTGGTGTATATTAGGTTATGAATAGTTGGCTTGTGGCTATCTTAACTCCTAATTAAGTGATGTTATAATTATTATATTATTATTTAGTTAGATAGGTCAGACTAGGTCTTATATAGGGGTGTGTCTATTCATCCTAAGCATAATTAGGTATATATAGGAGGATGTGAGTCTTATTTCATCATCATATTGTGAAGTGTGTTCTCATTGGAGATATTTGGAGGTTGCCCCCTCGAAGTGGCCTATTATTCTTAGTTATTATCAAGTATTTGTAGAATATTTAATATCATCTTCTTCCATTGTGCAAGTTATTTCATTACAAGTGGTATCAGAGCATGATCTTAGCACCGTAGAGGCAAGGTTTTTTCTCAATATTGGAGGCGATTTTGGGAAGAGCATAACTTTTAGATTTTAGCGAATTTTCAAAAGATTTTTAAAGGGTTTTTGAGATCATATTAAAGAAGCTACAGTCCAGATTTCAGAGGAATTGGAGCAGAATTGAGCGAATTATTGCAGAATTACGATTTCTACACAATTTATTTGGAATCTACATATCTCTCATATACGGCTGAATTAGAGCCTAATTTTTATTGGGTTTTTGAAGACATACCAGAGGATACTACAGTCCAAAATTTAGATAAATTAGAGCAAAAATAAGTGAGTTATTGCAAAATTAGTGTTTCCAGAAAATTTGCTCTCAAGGTTGCAAATCTGCTTATTTCTTGGAGTTTTTTCTGGGTGAGAGGTATTTTGACCCTAGTAAGTTACAGTAAAAATTTTAGATAATTTAGGTTTCATTTGTGTGATTCATTTCCAAGTTATTGGTTCCGATCATGATGGGGCTTGCAACAAGGGACAAAAAGAATGTTGTCACACCGAAGAAGACTCCTGATAAGGATGGGGTATCAATAGAGGATACTAATCATAATGAGGAAATCATTAAGGTCAAGGAAGAAATTTCTTCGATTAAGGTGGATATGTGTGACCTAAGAGGAGATATATCAGATATACGAAGCATGTTAAGCACCTATATGAATAAACCAAGAAAGGAGTTCTCAAGCAACCAAGGTGAAACCTTCAAGTCGGCTAATACTGACACAAATTTTAATGCTCCTATGGGATCTAGGAATTTGTTTCCAAAGGTGGATATGCACAAGTTCGATGTCAAGGATCCTCTAACATGGATAAACCAAATGGAGAATTTTTTTGAAGTACATCAAATCCCATATGGACAAAAGGTCACGATGGCTTCCCTATATCTAGAACCAAATCAATTCATTTGGTATCATTGGATTTGTACTCATCGGAGGAAAAAAGGTTTCACCATCTCATGGTCAATTTTTACAGAGGAACTCTAAGCACAATATAGCAATAGTGTGATAGACAACTTCTTCAGCTAGCTTGCTATTTAAACTTCAACAAACAGGATCAGTTAAGGATTATATTCAAAAATTCCAAAAACTATCCTTAAGAGTGGATACAATTATAGAGAACTTGAATGATTTATTCTTGGGTGCTCTCAAGGATCACATTCAACATGAGGTACGCATGTTTAGTCCTAGCTCAGTAAATGAATCTTTTATCTTGGCACGCAAGGTAGAGGAGAAGTATTTGATTCCTAAGAAGCAATGGGCTAATGTGACAAGACAGAAAGGATATTCAACACCTTCTCTTCCTCAACCTACGAGGTTGACTCCACAACAAATTGAGGAGAAAAGAGCAAAAGGGTTGTGTTTCAATTGTGATAGAAAATACAGTAGAGGACATAAATGTAGTGAAAAGAAATTGTTCTATATTGAAGGTCCAAGTGAGGAAGAAGAGGAGGAACCCATATTAGAAGAGGGTAGGGAGTCAAGTGAGGAATCACATGATTCTCAACCAATCATTTCTTGTCATGCACTCTCAGGTTTCAGTGCGCTACAAACTCTCAAGGTAGTGGGTTTCTTAAAGAAGGAGAAAGTAACAGTGTTGATCGACTCAGGTGGTACTCATAATTTCATCAACAAAAAGTTGGCAACTTGTCTAAATTGTTTTATATATCCAACCCCAGAGTTTCAAGTTTTGATTGCAGATGGTGGTACAATTAGTTGTTCAGGGAAGTGTCATAGCATTAAATTATCCATGGGAGATTATCAACTTGATACCCCAGTGTATACAATATCCATGGGTGCAACATATATTGTTTTGGGAGTACAATGGCTTACTACATTGGGAACAATTGAGATGAACTTCCAAGAACTATTCATGATATTTCAATCAAAAGGAAAGGTAGTAGAACTAAGGGGGTTGAAGACAAAATCCCCATAGATGGTAAGCTCTCATCAAATGCAAAAGTTGCTTAAGAAAGGAGCGAATGGATTTGTGGCCCAACTATGTTCATTAGAAGTCTCTTAATCTAATGCTCCTACTCATCCAGATTTACAAGCAATAATTGATCGTCACTCAGTGGTTCTTGGAGATATGCCTAAAGGACTTCCTCCTAAGAGGGATCATGATCATGCCATACAACTAATTCAAGGGAGCCAACCACCGAACATCAGGCCTTATAGATACCCACACATACAAAGAAGTGAGATAGAAAAAATTGTTGAGGAGATGCTAGAGGCAAGAATTATCAGGCATAGCCAAATTGCTTACTCCTCGCCTATGGTGATGGTGCGTAAGAAGGATGAAACTTGGCGCATGTGTCTAGATTATAGAGTGCTCAACATGTACACCATTAAAGATAAGTTTCCTATTCCAGTCATTGATGATTTGCTAGATGAATTGAATGGAGCTATGTATTTTACCAAGTTAGATCTTAGATCTGGTTATCACCAAATTTAGATTAAGGAGGAAGATATTTGTAAGACAACATTTCAAACTCATGAGGGTCATTATGACTTTTTGGTAATGCCATTCGGTCTTACCAATGCACCATCTACATTCCAAAGTTTGATGAATTCCATTTTTAAGAAGTTCTTGAGAAAGTTTGTGTTAGTGTTCTTTGATGATATATTGATTTATAGCAAGACTTGGGAAGAACATTTGCAACATGTAGATCAAGCATTACAATTACTCGAAGATCATCAACTCTACGCTAAGCCATCCAAGTGTGCTTTTGGTCTTAAGGAGGTGGAGTATTTGGGACACATAGTTTCACATGAAGGAGTAAAGGTGGACCCTAACAAAATTAAGGCTATCATGGAATGGCCTATTCCAAAAACCATTAAGAAACTAAGGGGTTTCTTGGGATTGACAAGGTACTATAGAAGATTTGTGAAGAATTATGGTCGTATAGCAGCACCCCTCACTACTCTATTGAAGAAGGATTCTTTTCATTGGAATGAGTCCGCTAATGCAGCATTTGAGAAACTGAAGGAGGCTATGTGTACAACTCCAGTGCTTGCCACTCCATACTTCACCAAGGAATTCATTGTGGAATGTGATACTTCTGGAAATGGGATAGGAGTAGTTCTCATGCAAGAACGCTGACCAATTGCTTTTGAGAGTCGTCAATTAAAAGGGTAAGAATCAGCTCAAACCTATTTATGAGAAGGAAATGCTAGTGATCCTTCATGCAGTTAAATAATGGAGGCCTTATCTAATGGGTTGACACTTCAAGGTTAAGAGAGATCATGATAGCCTAAAATATTTTTTGGAACAAAGATTATCCTCTGAAGAGCAACAAAAATGGGTCACTAAGATGTTGGGATATGACTTTGAGATTGTATATAAGAAAGGGAAGGAAAATATTGTGGCAGATGCACTTTCTAGGAAGGATGAGAAAGATGAAGCCTTATTGTGTGCTCTTTCAATATTACAAGCAAATTGGGTGGAAGAAGCCAAAGTAGAGTGGCAAACTGATGTTACGACAAGTAATCTCATCCAACAATTAAAAAGTGATCCTAGTAGTTTAGATAAGTTTTGTTTAAAGGGGGATACTCTTTGGTATAAAGAGTGCTTGTATCTCTGCAAGAATTCCACTCTTAAACACAAGATTCTCACAGAGCTACATGAGTCCCCAGTTGGTGGTCATTCAGGATTTTTGAAGACATATCATTGGGTCAAGCAAGATTTTTTTTTGGGAAGGGCTAAAAGGTGATGTTCAAAAAGTTGTGGTTGAATGTTTGATTTGTCAAAGAAATAAGGGGGAGACAATTAAGACACCAGGTCTCTTGCAGCCCTTATCTATTCCTAACCAGTGTTGGGAAGAGGTATCCATGGACTTCATCACAGGGCTTCCCAAATCTAAAGGTCATAATGTCATCATGGTAGTAGTTGATCACCTCACTAAATATGCACATTTTATTACATTATCACATCCTTTTATAGCAAGTGCAGTGGCAAAAGGATTTTTGGAGAATATCCAAAAGCTACATGGTACACCTAAGGTTATTGTTAGTGATCATGATCCCATCTTTACTAGTCACTTTTGGAAAGATTTATTCTCATGTTTGGGTACTCAATTGGCTCATAATTATTCATACCACCCTCAATCAGATGGGCAAACTAAGGTTGTTAATAAGTGTTTGAAAGGATATCTACGTTGTTTCACTTCAGAGAAATAGTCTCAATGGGTAGATTGGCTACCACTTGCAGAATGGTGGTATACCACTTCTTTTCATAGCTCATAAAAAATGTCTCCATTTTTGGCACTTTATGGATATCATCCTCCTTCCATCACATCATCATTAAAGGTGTCACCAAAAGTTCAGGCAGTAGAGGACCACTTGCTTCATCAACAACAAGTACTTTAAGGACTCGAGGAGAATTTACCAATGACACAAAATTGAATGAAACAATAGGCGGACCAACATCGTAGTGAAAGAAATTTTGAAGTTGGGGATTGGGTCTTCTTGAGATTGCAGCCTTATAAGCAAATCTCCCTGAAGCAACAAAAAAAGAACAATAAGTTGTCTCCAAGATATTATGGGCCATACCAAATCATGTAAAAGATTGGTAGTGTTGCCTACAGGCTAGAATTGCCACCAACAACAAAGATACATCTAGTTTTTCATGTTTCTTGTTTGAAGAAGGTAATTGGGCATACTATTTCTACTCAAACAGTACTACCAGAGCTCGATGAAGAAGGAAGAATCATTTTGGAACCAGAATGCATTCTTCAAACATGCACAAAGAAGCTAGGGAATAGAACCCTCACTGAGTATCTCATCCAATGGAAGAATTTACCAGTTGAAGAGGCCACATGGGAGGATGAGGAGTTCATTCAAAAGAATCCACACTTGGTTAGCATTGAGAACAATGCTTCTTTGAAGAGGGGGGGCATGCTACGCCCTTAATATTGGTGTATATTGGGTTATGAATAGTCAACTTGTGGCTATCTTAACTCCTAATTAAGTGATGTTATCATTATTATATTATTATTTAGTTAGATATCAGACTAGGTCTTATATAGGGGTGTTTCTATTCATCCTAAGCATAATTAGTTATATATAGGAGGATGTGAGTCTTATTTCATCATCATATTGTGAAGTGTGTTCTCATTGGAGATACTTGGAGGTTGCCCCCTCAAAGTGGCCTATTATTCTTAGTTATTATCAAGTATTTGCAGAATATTTCATATCATCTTCTTCCATTGTGCAAGTTATTTCATTACACAATTTTGAGCCTTCGGTGTGAAGATTTGGGCAAGTTGTGTTCACTAGAGTAAAAATTGTTTTCTGTGTATTTAATGGTGACAGGGAGAATGTATTCTGCTCCGCATTTCTCTGCATTCAAGTTTCACAGTTTGCAGTTCTAGAATTAAGTTTGTGATGTCGTTATGTGCCTTCAGTTTAAATGGTTCATGATTTGGTGCTCCGCAAGCGATCTTTCATTTATGATAGTGGCCGACAGTAATGTTCAAGTGCTCTGGTTTGAAGAATCTTATGAATAAAGTGTTTAGAGGTTGTGTGGATGTTCTTGGTGATTGTAACGTGCTTGTGGGAGTTTCTAGATTGTGTTCCTACCTTTTGATTGATCCGCAAAGTATAATCTAGATCGTACATGAAGCGTGTTCCTAAAAGTTTTAGTGTTAACTCCAGTCTTGGCCGACTTGGTTGTTTTCACTACTTTCAGATATGATTTGAAGATTGTGGAAGCGTATTGTTGCATGGCAGATTACATTTTATTCTCAGCTAAGGTTTGGCGTGATTTGCATTCATTTCTCTTCTACCCTAATTCATTTAGGTCCAGACCTATCTTAATGTATGTATGTATGTCTACCAACCTTTGAGATTTCTCCAAAGGTTGATGATTGTAATGCCGACCTTGATGTAAATTCCAAGGTTGATAAAAACATGAAATCAAATCGTGAATGATATAAGGATGTGAAAATGAAAAGATAATTGTGAAGTGTAAAAGCAAACCAGAGTAGAGGATACTTATTGTACTTCAATAGAACTAAACCTTGGCATAGTGTAGATTCTATTATCTCAGTTCAGTGACTTTGGCAGTGAACCACCCTATTGGCAGTGAGCCTCTTCTTGCAGTGAGCATTTTGGCAATGAGCCTTAAGGTAGTGAGCCTCTGATTTTCAGTATTGTTATAACATAGTATTTTGTGAGTTAATGCTCACCATGGTTTTTCCCCTATGACGTTTTCCACATAAAAATCATGTGTCTCATGTGTGAATGTGTTTAAATTTTTGTTTCATGTTTTCATGATTAAAATACAAACATAGTGGTAATTGGTTGATGTGTTAATGGTTTTGAAATATTGGTTACAACTGATTCACCCTCCCTCTCAGTTGTATTGTGCTTTTCAAAAATTGGTATTAGAGAGGAGGTTCCTAAAAAAAAGTCTAATAGCTCGAGGTAGATCCGAGATGGCGCACAGGAGGGAGTCACCATAATTCGATGGAACGAATTATGCCCTTTGGAAGGTATGGATGAAAAGTTATCTTATCTCTCTTGGTTATAATGTCTAGAAGATAACAGAGAAAAAGTATACTATTCCTAAAAATGGTCCATCAGATGATGATGAAGTCAAACAGTATGAATTTAATGGAAAAGATAGAGATGCTCTATTAAATGCCTTATCTAACAATGAGTTGGTGAAAGTTATGGATTTGGAGATTGTGTTGCAAGTATGAGGTGAGCCAGTGTTGTCATTGATGTCAACATACTCATATTGCATTGACAAGAAGGATTTGATGAACTGTGTGCTGAGGATATTGAGAAAATTAGCCTCAGTCAGGAACAGTGAAGAACAGTGATGAGAAGAAGGCAAATGTACTGTATAGGATGAGAACCGGAGGATGCGGATTAAAGGGTTAGTAGATATGAGTCTTGAGATGCTTCAGTTAAGATTTCAGAGGTCCGCATGAAGATCTGAAGGAGTTGTGGCTGCCGGTATAGAACCGGGTCCGGCAAGTATCCAGAGGTGACAGAGGATCACAAAAAGGTCCGGTGAGGTCTGGAATTGTATCATCCTAATCTGCGGATTGGACGGAGTGTTTGGGATGTCCTTGTGATGTGTCATCCTGATTTGTGTATGATTTGGAGGTCCGGAAGTACCTCTTGCATTATGACAGTGGCGACAGACTGTGTTCTTGAAGTTCCGGATGAGGAAGACAAGAGATCCCAGTAAGTAGAGGAAGTGCGGATGTATCCGGACATTCAGATTGGCTTGTGAAGGTTCTTGGATCATGTTTAGGTTGTGTTGTTGGTCCGCATTGATGGTAGAGCCCGGAATTGAAGTTATTCTTCCGGATGAAGTTCTTGCTCTGTTTAGCTGACCGGATGAGTTGTTCATCCTGCGAATGTTCTTGTGATGGCCGACCGGATGTGTTATTCATCTTGCGGATACTCCTATGGTTGTTTGCCGACTTAGATGTTTGTTCCTAAGTCGATGTCTTGTATAAATAATGGTTTGTGAGTTCATTTCAAAGTGTGGTGTGTGGATGAGTGTGGCATAGCGAAGAAACGTGCGAAAGGCAGAGCAGAGATTGTTGGGCTTAATTGGAACTGATCCGGACATGATAGAGATGTCATTCTCCAGTTCAAGACTGTGATTTTTATCACTTTGTAGACAGTGTGTCTCCTTGTAGGCAGTGGGCCTCTTTGTGAGCAGTGTGCTCGGGCAGTGAGCCCTTATTGGCATGTGCCATTCATTTTTCTTTATTCTTCTAACAGAGAATAATTCTTGGGTTAATCACCCCGTGGTTTTTCCCTTAACCGGGTTTTCCACGTCAAAATCTTGGTGTTCAATGTGTTGATGCTTATCTGCTCTTGTGTTTATGTATTATGCTTCCATGGATGATTATTTGATATGCTGCTAACTAACAACAGAGAATTAAGTGTTTGAAAGAAGAAGAAGTTTTATACAACTGATTCACCCCCCCCCCTCTCAGTTGTATGCCCTAGATCCAACAATTGGTATCAGAGCTAAGTTCCTCTGAAAGGAGCTTAACCGCTTGAGGAGATCCAGGATGTCGTCATACAAGAAGGATAGTCCAAAGTTCGATGGAACCAACTTCACTCTCTGGAAAGGTCGCATGAAGTGTCACTTGGAATGTATGGGAAAAGCATACTTGGCTATGATTTCAAAACCATATGTACCTCCACAAGGTGGTCCGACAACTTTGAATGAAATCACAGAAGCTGAAAACAATCTGCGGACCAAGGAAGCTCTTCTAAGCGCATTGAATGACTCAGATCTCTCGAATGTCATTGACCTACCAACTGCATATGAGATCCTAACTAAACTGGAACTTCTGTATGAAGGAGATGAGTTTGTCAAAAGTGCAAGGTTGCAAAGTCTGAAAGGGAAATTTGAAAGATTGAAAATGAGAGATGATGAAAACATCACTACCTTTATGCCAAGAGTAAATGAGCTGGTATGTGGAATCAGAAATGCTGGTGGAACTTTGGATGAAAATGAGATTGTCTGCAAAATCCTAAGATCCCTTCCTGCTGCCTACAAAATCAAAGTTGCTGCCATTGATGAATTCAGAGCCCACACAACTGTCACAAGAGAACAACTGGCTGGCAAACTAGCTGCATTTGAAATGATCAAGTTTGGAGATGATCCTCCCAAGACTGAATCTGCTTTCAAAGCCAGTGCCTATGTGAAAGGCAAACAGAGATTTGATCCGGGTGAAAACTCATCAAGGAAAATGTCATGGTATGATCAAGCAAGAAGAGACATGGAAGAAGAAGAAGCAGAAACAGCTCAACTTGAAGCCCTCATTGCAAAGAGACTGCCAAGAGGATCCGGTAAGTATGAAGGAAAACTACCCTTTAAGTGTTTCAACTGCAATAAGATTGGTCATTTTGCCTCAAGATGTCCAGAGAGATCTGCAAGATCTAATACTCACAGACAAAGGTTTCAAAAGAATTGCTATTATGTTCATGAAGAAGATGACAATGAAGGAGTAACAGATGATGAATCAGAACTAGGAAGCAAATCCGGAGATGAGTGGGTGTTTATAGCCATCAAGGAAGAAGATTCAATACTCTCTGAATCTGTCAATCACAAAGTTGTTGAAAAAGCCTTGGCTGCTCAAGTGGAAGAAAAGGATGATTGGGTTATTGACAGTGGATGTTCTCACCATATGACTGGTGACAAGAATAAGTTCTTAGACTTGGAAAGATATGAAGGAGGAATGGTAAAGTTTGGTGACAATTCTGCTGGCAGAATCAGAGGTAGGGGAACTATTTCCTTTGATGGTAAGAGCAAAACAGGTAATGTACTGTATGTTGAAGGATTGAAGCACAATCTTCTCAGTGTTGGTCAGTTAGTGGACAAAGGCTATGATCTCTGGTTCAAGAATGGAAAATGCAGAATCTTTACAAGCTCCGGAACTGAAATTACATCCGGTACTCAGACAAAAGGTAATATCTTTCATCTGGTTGGTTCAAATAAAAGTTGTTTGTTTGTTCAAATTGATCAGAGTTGGTTATGGCATAGAAGAATGTGTCATGTAAATTTTGATAACATCATCAAGATAAGCAACACTCAGGCTGTGAGAGATCTTCCAAAATTAATGAAACCTACAAATAGTGTGTGTAAAGAATGTCAGTTAGGTAAACAAAGCAGCGTCTCTTTCAAAAGCAAAGATCAGTCTTCTACCGGATTGTTGGAATTAGTACATACTGATCTATGTGGTCCGACAAGAATCAAGAGTCTGCAGGGTGATAGATATTTCATGTTGTTAATTGATGATCATTCCCGGATGATGTGGGTTACCTTTCTAAAAGAAAAATCAGAAGCTTTTGAGAAGTTCAGAATCTTCAAAGCTATGGTGGAGAATCAAACCGGATTGAAACTAAAGTGTCTAAGGTCTGATAGAGGTGGTGAATTTACATCTGGTGAATTCATTGACTTTTGTGAGAAACAAGGTATAAGAAGACAGTTGTCTGCTCCTAAGACTCCACAGCAGAATGGAGTAGTTGAGAGAAAGAACCGGACCATCCAGGAAGCTGCTAGGACAATGATGTTGGAAGCAAATGTTCCTCAAATGTTTTGGAAAGAAGCTATCAGCACTGCAGTCTACACTCTCAATCGAGTTCAAATCAGAAACAACACCAGTAAGACCCCCTATGAACTCTGGTTTGGCATCACTCCTACTGTGAAATATTTCAGAGTATTTGGTAGCAAGTGTTATATTAAAAGAGATGAAGATCTAGGAAAGTTTGATGCTAGAAGTGATGAAGGAATTTTCTTGGGCTACTCCACTCAAAGCAAAGCATACCGGTGTTACAATAAGAGATCGAGGAAGATGATAGAAAGCACCAATGTAAAGGTTGATGAAGGAATTGAGAAGCCTTCAAGATTTTATGAGTTTGATGAAGATGACCAAGACAGTGTTCAAGGACCTCAATCCTCTCCGGTGAGACAGAGTCAGCCTGATCCGGTAAATCAGGAAGAAGAGATAGGTTTGAATGAGCCTGATCAAGAAACAGCAGTGCTGGATACTCCCAAAATTCCAAGGTATGTAAGACTGAATCACTCTGAAGATCAGATCATAGGTGACAGAAGCAAAGGTGTACAAACTAGAAGGAATATTGCTCAAAATCAGAATGAATGTTGTCTGATTTCAAAGATTGAACCTAAAACAATAAATGAAGCCTGCAATGATGAAAACTGGACCAAAGCAATGGAAGATGAATTGATGCAAATTGAGAAAAATCATACTTGGGATCTTGTTCCCAGACCTAGAGACAGGAATGTAATTGGAACCAAGTGGGTCTTCCGGAACAAACTAAATGAAGCTGGTGAAGTAATCAGAAACAAAGCTAGATTGGTCTGCAAAGGCTACTCTCAAATAGAAGGAATTGTCTTTGAAGAGACTTTTGCTCCGGTAGCAAGAATTGAAGCAGTCAGATTACTTCTTGCATTTGCTGCCTTCAAAGACTTCAAGGTATATCAGATGGATGTCAAGTCTGCCTTCCTAAATGGTGATCTGGAAGAAGAAGTCTACATTGAACAACCGGATGGATTTCAATTGTCTGATAATAATGATATGGTCTGCAAGTTGAAGAAAGCTTTGTATGGATTGAAGCAAGCCCCAAGAGCATGGTATGAAAGGTTGGATAAGCATCTTGTGCAGATTGGATTCAACAAAGGTACTGCTGACAGTAACTTATATTTCAAAATTGATCATGAAAACATTCTGATTGTTGAAGTGTTTGTGGATGATATCATTTTTGGAGGAAGAGATAGTATGTGCAAAACTTTTGCTAATCAGATGAAAAGTGAGTTTGAAATGTCTATGCTTGGTGAAATGAATTTCTTCTTGGGACTGCAAATTACTCAAACAAAAGAAGGTATCTTCATTTCTCAGACCAAATATGTGAAAGAATTGTTAAGGAAATTTGGTATGGAAGACTCAAAGCCAATGAACACTCCTATGGCAACCAGATGTAAGCTAAGCAAAGATGATGATTCTCCAAAAGTAGATCAAACAAAGTATAGATCAATGATTGGTGGATTGTTGTATCTCACTCAAACTAGACCAGATATAATGCAGGCTGTTGGTCTTGTGGCAAGATTCCAGGCTGATCCTAGAGAATCTCATGTTATGGCAATCAAAAGAATTTTTAGATACTTGAAAGGAACAGTTGAGTATGGTCTATGGTATCCTAGAGATCCAGACTTCTCTCTTCATGCTTACACAGATGTAGATTGGGCAGGAGATGTGGATGACCGGAAGAGCACTAGTGGTGGAGCATTCTTTTTGGGGAAGAGATTGGTTTCTTGGCTAAGCAAGAAACAAGATGCAATATCTCTGTCTACAACTGAAGCAGAATACATTGCAGCAGCAGGTAGTTGCACTCAAATCTTATGGATGAAGCAGATGCTAAGAGACATCAAAGTTGAATATGAGAAGCCTATCACAATTTTCTGTCATAATTCAAGTGCAATTAATATCTCCAAGAATCCGGTATTGCATTCTAAGACTAAGCACATATCTATTAAATTTCACTTTTTGAGAGAACAAGTAAACAAGGAAGAAGTCAGATTGGAGTATGTTCCCTCCAAGGATCAGATTGCAGATATCTTTACAAAACCTCTTCCCAAAGACTCCTTTGAATATCTCCAGGAGAAGTTAGGGGTCATGGCCCCTCCGGTGATGAACTAAGATGCACTGATGTGCATCAGTCCGGTGGCTATCACAGTCATATCTTGTGATCCGGACTAATGGGGAGCTGCAACTAAGGGGGAGCAGCTGGTATGACTCTGATGTATGAGAATTGCAAGTATGAGCCCTTTGCCATTGATGTCAAAGGGGGAGAGAAGATATGTGAAAAACAAGTGGTCGATGATCAAAGGGGGAGCAGTAAAGGAAGAGAAGACATATGAAAAGTTGAAGTTCTTGTCTTAATGGTTTTTCACATCATATGTTGCCATCAATGACAAAGGGGGAGATTGTTGCAAGTATGAGGTGAGCCAGTGTTGTCATTGATGTCAACATACTCATATTGCATTGACAAGAAGGATTTGATGAACTGTGTGCTGAGGATATTGAGAAAATTAGCCTCAGTCAGGAACAGTGAAGAACAGTGATGAGAAGAAGGCAAATGTACTGTTTAGGATGAGAACCGGAGGATGCGGATTAAAGGGTTAGTAGATATGAGTCTTGAGATGCTTCAGTTAAGATTTCAGAGGTCCGCATGAAGATCTGAAGGAGTTGTGGCTGCCGGTATAGAACCGGGTCCGGCAAGTATCCAGAGGTGACAGAGGATCACAAAAAGGTCCGGTGAGGTCCGGAATTGTATCATCCTAATCTGTGGATTGGACAGAGTGTTTGGGATGTCCTTGTGATGTGTCATCCTGATTTGTGTATGATTTGGAGGTCTGGAAGTACCTCTTGCATTATGACAGTGGCGACAGACTGTGTTCTTGAAGTTCCGGATGAGGAAGACAAGAGATCCCAGTAAGTAGAGGAAGTGCGGATGTATCCGGACATTCAGATTGGCTTGTGAAGGTTCTTGGATCATGTTTAGGTTGTGTTGTTGGTCCGCATTGATGGTAGAGCCCGGAATTGAAGTTATTCTTCCGGATGAAGTTCTTGCTCTGTTTAGCTGACCGGATGAGTTGTTCATCCTGCGAATGTTCTTGTGATGGCCGACCGGATGTGTTATTCATCTTGCGGATACTCCTATGGTTGTTTGCCGACTTAGATGTTTGTTCCTAAGTTGATGTCTTGTATAAATAATGGTTTGTGAGTTCATTTCAAAGTGTGGTGTGTGGATGAGTGTGGCATAGCGAAGAAACGTGCGAAAGGCAGAGCAGAGATTGTTGGGCTTAATTGGAACTGATCCGGACATGATAGAGATGTCATTCTCCAGTTCAAGACTGTGATTTTTATCACTTTGTAGACAGTGTGTCTCCTTGTAGGCAGTGGGCCTCTTTGTGAGCAGTGTGCTCGGGCAGTGAGCCCTTATTGGCATGTGCCATTCATTTTTCTTTATTCTTCTAATAGAGAATAATTCTTGGGTTAATCACCCCGTGGTTTTTCCCTTTACCGGGTTTTCCACGTCAAAATCTTGGTGTTCAATGTGTTGATGCTTATCTGCTCTTGTGTTTATGTATTATGCTTCCATGGATGATTATTTGATATGCTGCTAACTAACAACAGAGAATTAAGTGTTTGAAAGAAGAAGTTTTATACAACTGATTCACCCCCCCCCCTCTCAGTTGTATGCCCTAGATCCAACAGATTGCTCATGAGATCTAGGATAAGTTAAAAAGTTTATATGAAGGAGATGATTATGTAAAGAGTGCCAAATTACAAAACCTAAAGGTGAAGTATGAAGCCCTAAAGATGAGTGAAGATGAAAAAATAACTATGTACATGCAGAGAGTTGATGAAATTGTCAATGGAATCAAAGGTCTTGGAGGTACTACTAAGAAGGAAGAGGTTGTGATGAAGATTCTTAGGTCACTACCTAAATCCTACAGTCACAAATTGGTAGCAATTGAAGAGCTTATGAGTGTACCAAAGGTTTCAAAGGATCAGTTGCTCGGGAAACTTATAGCTTTTGAAATGAGAGAATTTGGTGATGCTTTGCCAAATATTGAGACTGCTTTCAAAGCCAACATTTTAGAAAAGACTTCAAGAGCTTAGAAATACATTGTGGAATCTGATGATGATCTAGATGAAGTTGAAGAAAACTTTGTGGACAGAATGCAAAGAGGTTCTAGTAAGTACAAAGGCAAATTACCATTCAAATGCTTTTCTTGTGGTAAGATTGATCACCATGCATCCAGATGTCCGGAGAGAATTGAAAGAGGTAAGAAGAAATTTGAAAGTAGACCCAAAATTGTCAAGAAATGCTATTATGTTAGAGATCTTGATGATGATGGTGTAACAGATGATGAGTAAGATTGTACTAGTGCAAATGAATGCTTGTTTATTGCTATTAAGGAAGAACCTGTGTCTACTAATCATACTAGCTATGTGAAGGAAGACAAACCAATGGAAGAAAGTGCTCTGTCTATCCAGGTTGAGAAGGGTAAGGATGAATGGATCATTGACAGTGGATGTTCACATCACATGACCGGTGACAAAAGTAAGTTTGTAAGTTTGGAAAATTTTGATGGTGGATTGGTTAGGTTTGGAGATAATGCAACTGTTAAGATCTATGGAAGAGGATCTATTTCTTTTGATGGAAAACATAATACATATGATGTTCTCTTTGTGAAAGGTCTAAAGCATAATCTTTTAAGTGTTGGTTAGATGTGTGATAAAGGGTATGACCTGAGATTCAGAGATAATGCATGCAAGATCATGGAAAGCTCTAGAACAGTGATTGCAACTAGTAAGAAAACTAGAGGTAATATTTATCACTTGAGGGAAACTGATAACTATTGTTCGTTGGCTCAGATAGATGAGAGTTGTCTGTAGCATAGAAGGATGTGTTATATCAATTTTAATAACTTGGTGAAGATAAGATCAGTACAAGCTATGAGAGATTTGCCTAAACTGGTGAAGCCTGCCAATACTATTTGCAAGGAATGTCAGCTGGGAAAACAAACAAAGACAAGTTTCAACAGCAAAGAACAATTTTCTGCTAGATTGCTTGAGCTAGTGCATACAGGTCTATGTGGTCCTACAAGAACAAGAAGTCTGCAAGGAGACAGGTTCTTTATGTTGCTTATTGATGATTATTCTAGAATGACTTGGGTCACTTTTCTAAAAGAGAAATCAGAAGCACTAGACAAGTTCAAAGATTTTAAGGTAATGGTTGAGAATGAGTTAGAATTGAGGATCAAATGCTTAAGATCTGATAGAGGAGGTGATTTTACATCAAATGAATTTAACATTTTTTTGTGAAGAGCATGGGATAAAAGGACAGTTGTCTGCTCCTAGGACTCCTAAGCAAAATGGAGTTGTTGAAAGAAAGAACATGACAATTCAAGAGGCTGCTAGGTCAATGATGATGGAAGCTAACCTACTAGAAGTGTATTGGAGAGAAGCTATACACATTGCTGTCTACATCCAAAATAGAGTCCAATTCAAAGGTAATGACACTAAAACTCCTTATGAATTGTGGTATGGAAGAATTCCCACAATAAAATATTTCAAAGTTTTTGGAAGCAAATGTTATATTAGAAGAGATGAAGAATTGGGCAAGTTTGATGCTAGATGTGATGAAGGTATTTTCCTTGGATACTTTGCTAAGAGTAAGCCCTACCAGTGCTACAATAAGAGATTGAAAAAGGTCATTGAAAGTGCTAATGTGAAGGTTCATGAAGAGAAAGAAATAACATCAGATCTGAGAGGGTATGAATTAGATGAACCTATTGTCATTGTCATTAAAGAAAAGGTGGAACAGGAACAAAAGGATAGTTAATCTGAAGAAGAAAATGGTGAAGAACAAAAGGCTTCGAAAAGTGTTGCTAAGACTCCTAGGTATGTAAGAATTAATCATTCTGAAGATCAAATTATTGGTGACAAAAGCAAAGGGGTATTGACAAGGAAAAGAGCTAAAGAAGAACATGTGAACTACTATTTTCTTTCACAAATTGAACCTAAAAATGTAAGTGAAGCCTGCAAAGATGAAAGTTGGGTAAAATCCATGAAAGAATAATTAATGCAGATAGAAAAGAATCAAACCTAGGAATTGGTCCCTAGAGCTACTGATAAGAATGTGAATGGTACCAAATGGGTCTTTAGAAACAAGATGAATGAAAGTGGTGAAGTGGTAAGAAACAAAGCAAGACTAGTATGCAAAGGATATTCTCAGGTTGAAGGCATAGATTTTGAAGAGACTTTTGCTCCTGTGGCAAAGATTGAAGCTATAAGAATGTTTTTGGGCGCTTTTGCTACTCACAAAGATTTCAAGGTGTACCAGATGGATGTGAAGTCTGTCTTCTTGAATGGAGAGCTAAAAGAAGAAGTCTACATTGAACAACTGGAAGGATCCATCAACAGACAAAAGTGACATGGTGTGCAGATTGAAGAAAGCCTTGTATGGACTCAAGCAAGCTCCTAGAGCCTGGTATGCAAGGTTGGACAGGTATTTGATGTAATTAGGGTTCAACAAAGGTACTGCATATGGTAATCTCTATTTCAAAATCAATAATGATCAAATTATGATTGTTGTAGTCTTTGTTGATGATATTATCTTTGGAGGCAATGAAGGTATGTGTAAGAAATTTGTAGAGGAAATGCAAAAGAAATTTCAGATGTCTATGTTTGGTGAAATGAATTTCTTCTTAGGATTACAAATTACTCAATTAGAAAAAAAGAATTTTCATTTCTCAGTCCAAGTATGTGAAAGAATTGTTGAAGAAGTTTGGAATGGAGGATTCTAAACCAGTATGCACTCCCACGGTAACTAGTTGCAAGCTGAGCAAGAATGATGAATCACCTAAGACTGATCAGAAAAAGTATAGGTCTATGATTGGAGGACTGCTCTATCTAACCCATACTAGACCAGACATAATGCATGTAGTATGCCTTGTGGCAAGATTTCAAGAAGATCCGAAAGAATCACATGTGATGGTAGTCAAGAGGATCATGAGATACTTAAAAGGCACTTCAAACTATGGTTTGTGGTATCCCAAAGATACTGATTTCACTCTCAGTGCTTATACAGATGCAGATTGGGTTGGAGATGCTGATGACAAAAAAAGTACAAGTGGAGGTGCTTACCTCTTGGGTAACAGATTAGTTCCATGGTTGAGCAAGAAGCAAGAATCAGTTTCATTGTCTACTGCAGAAGCATAATATATTGCTACACATGTTGTTGCACTCAAGTACTTTGGATGAAGCAGACATTAAAGGATATAAGAGTTGTATATGAAGAACCAATTTCAATCTTTTGTGACAATACAAGTGCCATAAACATTTCAAAGAATCCAATGATGCACTCAAGAACAAAGTATATATCAATAAGGTATCACTTTCTAAGAGAAAAGGTAACATAAAATGAAGTAAAGATGGAGTATGTGTCTACAAAGGATTAGATTGCAGATATTTTTACTAAGCCTCTGCCTAAGGATACTTTTGAGTATTTCAAGGAGAAGTTAGGGGTTATTACCCCTCCTTCTCTAAACTAAGATGCATAAGGAATGCATCAGCCCAATGGTGTCTAAAGTCTCATCTTTTGATCTGGATTGATGTTTTGAAGGCTACTCCTCAAGGGGAGTAGGTAGAAGTTTCTGATCAAGAGCAGTAAGTGTTGCAGTGTTGTTGACAGGGGGAGTTGTGCAGTAAAAAGAAAGAAAAGGTCTGGCACCCTTTTCCATTGATGTCAAAGGGGGAGAGAAGTTCATGTGAAAAACCTAAGAAGAAGATTGTAGATAGAGAAAGCATCAAGTGAGGGGGAGCAAAGAAGTAAAGCAAGATTATATGTCTTGATGGTTTTTCACATCATGTGTTGCCATCAATGACAAAGGGGCAGATTGTTGCAAGTATGAGTAGTAAGTGGTGTCATTGATGTCAACACATAAGGAAGTTATTTGAATAAGTCTAAACAAGTATCTGAGGAATTGGTACAAGTGTAGAATTGCTTTATCTCTCAAGAACAATGTAGTGTTTTGCTCCGCATATTCTGTAGATTAAATATCTTTGCTTGTGGATTGGAAGAAATGTTAAGGAATGTCTATAGATGCTATGTTTCAAGTTTGAGCCTTCAGTGTGAAGATTTGGATGAGTTGTGTTCACTAGAGTAAAAATTGTTTTTCTGTGTATTTAATGGTGACAGGGAGAATGTATTCTGCTCAGCATTCAAGTTTCATAGTCTACGATTCTAGAATTAATTTTGTGATGTTGTTATGTGCCTTCAGTTCAAATGGTTTGTGATTTGGTGCTCCGCAAGCGATATTTCATTTATGATGCTCCGGTTTGAAGAATCTTATGGATAAAGTGTTTAGAGGTTGTGCGGATGTTCTTGGTGATTGTAATGTGCTTGTGGGAGTTTCTAGATCATGTTCCTACCTTTTGATTGATCTGCAAAGTATAATCTGGATCATACATGAAGTGTGTTCCTGAAAGTTTTAGTGTTAACTCTAGTTTTGGCCAACTTGGTTGTTTTCACTACTTGCAGATATGATTTGAAGATTGTGGAAGTGTATTGTTGCGTGGAAGATTGCATTTAAGTCCCAGCTAAGGCTTGGCATGATCCACATTCATTTCTCTTCTCCCCTAATTCATTTAGGTCCATACCTATCTTAATGTATGTATGTATGTCTGCCAACCTTGGAGATTGCTCCAAAGGTTGATGATTGTAATGCCAACCTTGATGTAAATTCGAAGGTTGATGAATTGTATAAAAACATGAAATGAAAACATGAATTGATGCAAGGATGTGAAAATGAAAAGATAATTGTGAAGTGTAAAATAAGAGCAGAGGATACTTATTGTACTTCAATGGAACTAAACCTTGGCATCTAGTGTAGATGCTATTATCTCAGTTCACCAACTTTGGCAGTGAGAATTTTGGCAGTAAGCCTCTAATTTTTGGTATTGTTATAACATATTATTTTGTGAGTTAACACTCACCATGGTTTTTCCCCTATGGGGTTTTCCATGTAAAAATATGGTGTCTCCTATGTAAAATGTGTTTAAATTTTGGTTTCATGCTTTCATGATTAAAATACAAACACAGTGTTAATTGGTTGATGTGTTAATGGTTTTGAAATATTAGTTACAACTGATTCACCCCCCCTCTCAGTTGTATTGCACTTTTCAACAATAAACACTCTCAACAAACACATATTTTACCCCAAACAAACATTTTGTGCCAATGGGTGGACAACACAAGTAATACTTTGCTTGAGAGAGAGAGAGTTAAGAGTCGGGGAGGGGGATTTACCTTTTTGATGGGTTGTGCTGCAATGGAATTGGGTAAAGTTGAGGAATTAGACAAAAATAGGCATTCTCCCACAATAGGATGCGATGGGTCAGCTGCGATGTGATGTTGTCACAGTAACCAGCTCTAGTGTAGAAAAATGTAGATCCAGATCTTTTTTATCTAGCCAACTATAGAAAGAGGCCCCCCCTCGAATCCTCATACACCTGCATGCAGGAGAAAACAATGTGCTTCCCACAATTGTCCCCTCCAAAATAATAGGTGTCCCTAATAAAATCCAACATAAATAACAAAGGACATAAAAAATAACAGCTTTCATCTAGAATGGGCAGTGGGGAAATGCTGCGCATCTTATGAAATAGCATTGTTCCTTCTAGACAAGACTCCCAAAATTTAATTCTTTCTAAACCTCTCCAAAATATTTGATTTTCGTCACTATAGAAAGAGGCAATTTTAAGATGCTTGAATTTTTGCTTTAGGAATGATTTTTTATTCCAAAATGTCCCTTACTATATATCTTATGACGTAAGGCTAAAAGATTTGCATTTTAATAAGAAAATACTCTCTTGAAGCCACTTTATAACCATAGGGAAATAAAATAAAATAATTAAACCATATTTAAGTGGCCATCCTAACACAAGGCTAAATAAACGTGAAAACTAACAAGCATGACTTTTTCATGCCAAATCATGAAATGATGTAAAGTAGGTATGTGTGGAGTAATGTGACAACTGTTTATTGTCAAATCCCATAGGGATCACTAGAAAGTTGTATAGGGGAGTGGATGGCCTAGGGAATCTTGTTCATGCTAGGAAATGTATGGTGGGATCCTTTAAGAGGACCTTGAGACCATCTTTCCTAATCTGTTACTTGGCACTATGGTATGGATGATATTGGTTTCCTTTGGAGGTGAGATTATATGTTGTTATGCTAAACTGGATTCTGGCACAGTGGTTTCTACATGGCATGGTTATTCATTGGTTATTTGGCTCCATGGAACTATGGATTACTCAGTGGTATGTTATTGTTTATCCTCCTCGTAATACCCATTCTTGATGAGCCTTGTGGTGTGAGTCATGTGATGTCTTTATGATGAGTATGGATTGATATATGTGAGTGTGGTCTTCATTATGTGTTTCACTTAGAAGAATTATGTGATGTGAAAAAAGATTCTATTTTGAATAATGTGTTATATGTGGAGTTAAGGTTATGTGATATGTGTGTCTTTGAGAGTTGTCTAGAATTAGGTGTTAGAAATTATTGACTAGAACAAGATATGGTGACTTGATTCAATTCCTTAGTTATAAATTGATATATTCTTGATAGTAGTGATGAGTTAAGGACATGTTTAGTTGTATAAAAATGCATTATGTGGATTAACTTGCATTGATGTGACTCGACATAATATGGTTTCTTATTGTTAGATGATGTGGTAAAGTAATTTGTTGGTTTTTTTTTAATGATAACCCCCTCTTCTCTTAAGGACTCCAGGAGGAAGTCTATGCAAGGGGGGGAGAATGTAAGGCCCCTTACCCACTCCTACAAATATCTCCTAGTCCATATTCCATTACTTGTGGCTTTTGGTGTATTGAGGTACTTAATTAGGAACAGGTGATGTTAGTCATTGTTCACTCTCATGATGAAGATAAGAAATTCTAGTTCCTTAAAGAATTGCTTGTGATGCACGTTCCTTTATATGCATTCATTATCTAGGATATGTTGCTATAATGATAGATTAGGAAAAAGTTGTATATATTATCACACATCTTGTCTACTACAAATGGATGCAAAACCTCCTTGTTGTGACAGAAGTCCTATTATACTAGTGTATACTCTGGGTTAATATCTTACCTTAGACTATGGTTTTGATATAATTACTTTGGTTTCGTGATACTCATATGTTTTTAGATGAGATGTGCATTAGTTATTATTGTGTTGATGAATATATGTGTATTATGCGCATTGCCGAGCTCTATTTAGAAATTTCATGTGATATCCATGCATTAGGATTAATTTTATGATATGATGGCTATGGTCTACTAACACGTGAAAATGATGATTGTAATCCATTTACAAATCAAATTATTATGATTATGTGTTATGAAATGTTGTACATTGAGAAATATAGAGTTATAATAATTGAATAAAGTATTTAGGTGAAATGTGCGAATGATTAGAATGATTAATTCAATGAAGAATTATATGCTTTTCTTATCATTGCTTCGGCTATTATTATTTTGATGACAATTGACAATTTGAAAACAAGTGTACAGAATATCTCTAACCAGTGGAAATGTGGGGAAAACACTTGGAGACCCTCTTGCGATTCACTAGTTAAGCCAACTTGGTCTATTTGGACAGACCCATGTCTATTGTGTTGTGTATGTATGATGTGTTGCATTGCCACTGCTACAACTATTATGCTATGTGATGTTATGTTATGCGACTGTCCTTGTTGCATGATTCGACTGTGAGTATGTGTAAATATGATATGTTATGTGATGGTCACTTAAGTCATGTGATGGTTATGTTATGTGATGGTCAATTCGGTTGTGAGTATGTGTAAATAAACTATTTTCTGATATAAAATTTACTTATCCTAGTTAAGGCTTTTATAACCATTTTTAAGTGGCAATTTATCTCATAGTTGTATTTTAAGAGGCCTAGGTCATTAGGCTAGGGTCTTAGCTCTTTTTGAGAAGCATAAATTGAAAATTTAAGAAAATATGGGCATTTAATTTTCACTATTTTTAGGATGATGAAAATGGAAAAGAGCTGAGTCATAAGGCAAATATGTGGTGTAAGCCCCTTGAAAAGAAAGGTGGAATAGCTAGCAGAGGGCACTTGTTAACCTGACAATTAGACATGTGTAGGTTGGGAAATCATCCTAGAGAGGATTTTAGGGGACTATCTCTAGGCACTTGATTTTTACCATCTTTTTCTCTTTTTGGTGGGGGGGGGTGGAAGTTTTTTTCCTGCTACTGCAAAACTTTTGGGGAAGGAGAATTGAGAAAGGAAAAAGGAAAAAGCTAGAGAAAAAGGAGTTATATGTTGATCTGTATCAATCCTCCATAGATCTTGCTAAGCTTTCTAGGTAGACATTAACCTCAAACACCTAAATTGCTAAATTGTTGGAAAATTAAATAAATCCGTGTTCTTTTAATTCTACTGTGAAATCATATATATATACATATAATGAACTTGAATATGTGGGTTGTCCTATGCTAAGGTTTTTGGTTGTCTTGTTTATAATGCTAGTATGATGTTGTGATGTTAGTATGCTGCTGTATTTATGATGTTAGTATGCTTGTGTATGACTGGGTTGCCTCTTAAATTGAACAATTTCTTGTATGGGGTAGAGGAAGTAAGATGTCGAAGATTTTAATTGGGTAAGAATACCCATAATTGGAAATTTAGTTGGGGTAAGATTACATTGAAAATATTTTGGTGAATAAATCTCTATGGGTAAGAGTACCCTTGCAATTGTCATGAAGAGTAAGAGTACCCATAAAAAACAAAAATTATGAAAGGGGTAATGGTGAATGGTCTGAATGTAAAACCTATGTAATGAAAATTCAAAGTGCATGTGTATCTATTAAATCTGTGTTGTACCACTCTGTTTGAAAATGCAAGCTATGCAAGTGTGTGTGTGTTACCCTGGTCTCCCTATGTTTTCCCCTAGCTTGGGGGTGGGCAATTACTGCCCTAGGCTGGGAGGTGAGCCTCCACTAGTTGCACAAAGAAGTTTTAGCCTTGTTGTAGGTTCCTATAGGGAGTGGAAAGAAATACTAGTAGAGTTGGAAACGCTGCCTTGTGGAGCTGTCAAAGGAAAATCTCTATTCTAGAAGTAAAGAGAACTAATGAGTACTATCAGTGTAAAATAATAGGAGGTCTATTCAATTATCTAGACTATTTGAGACCATGAGAGGATTGTTGGAGACCTGAGTATAAACTATTTAAAAGTAATTAAATATCTATTTTCAAATATTATGATATGTTGAAATTACGGAGTATTATTGTTTCCAAAGATTACTGTATGCTGAAATTTTGTAATACTTGTCAAATGTTGATATAAAAAGCCCATGACTGGTAGAATAGAAAGATTTTTGTATAAACTGTAGTATTGTAAAAAGGATCACCTTCTAGGTAATATAGGGAAAGCTATTCTTTAAGATCTTGGCTATTCTGGGTAAATATATAAATGTCCTATTATTTTCCTTCCTTATATCACATATGAGTTCTCTATTGGAATGAAGTATCTTTCTCTATAAAACAATATGAATCCTAATGATACTATATACAAATTTTACGGATCTAGCCACAGTATAGGCCAAAGACAATTTCTGCATTATTTCAAAAATATATATATGGTTTTAATAAAAATAGATCTCTCTTCTTCTTGTATCAAGACACACCTGGGAAAACTACACCTTGGAAACTAAACTCGAGGAAGAAAAAAAAAATGATAATATAGAAAAATGATTTTTTTAAAAATCCATTTTCTCCTCATAATATATATATATATATATATATATATATATATATATATATATATTTATGTTCTGTTGTAAAGGGGATTTCACCTTTTTTTCAGGGGTATAATCTCCCTATTAGAAGCAGCTCCTTGGCATGAACGCCTCTAAGAAGACCGTTGGTCTGCAACCGAGATACCTTAAAGTTTTACTCCTTATCCTGTAGATTTAATCAAGGAGATCATGATTTCCCTCCTTTGCAAAATTAAAAAAATAGACCGATTAATACTAAATCTTGGTTCTGTCTATGCAGAGAAATTTCTGTTTAAACTGGATGTCACAAAATAAGAGTGAGTAAACAAGAAATTAGATGTCTAATTTTTCCTAGGAGGGCATGGTTGTCCTAGGGTTGAACCCCCCTGCATTTCATAGAACTCTCTGAACAGAAGCACTTAACACTTTAATCTTCTTAGGTTACCTCCTTTGCTGGGAAAAGAGCAGTGGAAAACTTCACTAACACGAGCCTCTGGACCTCTATTGAGTCATTTTCACCTGTTTAAACCATATGGTGAAAAAAAAATTACCTTGCCATCCAAGATGCCTTCCTCTGCTGCAGACAAATTCCTTTCTGGGCCACCACCTCCTTGAAGAAATGAGTGATAATTTTATCTATATGGGTGTGGCCATACTAAGGATCTGCTGCCCATTGCCCAAGGTGAGCCTCACAAAGGCCGTCCTTCCTCTAGGTTCCTACAGAGAACCTGCAAGCTGAAGAAAACACCAAAAAAAGAAGTGATAACAGAGAAAGAAGAGAGAACGAATTCTTTCTGCAACTATCTTTATGGAGCATAAATACAAAACTAATGTTATAACTTGCACACACCATTCAATCAAAAAGGTGGAAAAATGGCGGCTGGTTGTGTAGGATCTTCTGTGGCAACCATGAATCATCCTTAGGGCTAAGAAGAGGTGTTGAAGCCTTAGTTTATATTTTTTCTTCCTCCTTAGTGATTAGGGTTTAGAAGTGGCGAGTTCCTTCTATTCCCTAATCAATTTTAGAAGTTGGTTTTGGCCATTGAGTGCTTAAACGCTATGTTTTAAAATATGCTCATTTAATCGCTCATATCAAGGAAGAGGTAACTTATAATGATGGATTATGAAATATAATATATCCTTTCATTTTTCTTTCCTTATTTTTACTAGGGAGTAGTTGAGATATAGGGAAGAATTACCCCAAGGCATTACTAGACATGTGGAGTCTAAGTTACCATCATACCTTTGAAATGTTAGAAGTTTGTTGCTCGCTATGAATCCCTTAGAGAGAATAGACTTATTTATCCGATAGGCATTCATATGTGAGCCTTATACTATTCAGAATTATCTCACATCGTAAAGAAAATCCATGCCGGAAAATTTTCTAAACTCATCGATTGCTCCTATTGGCATATTCCTTGAACCTCCTATGGGCGCAAGTGCTAGTATTTATTCATCTATCTCATCGCCTGTTCAGGGATAGTAATATATAAAATTTTGGATAAAACTTTCTTTTTGGATTAGGTAGGATTTTGCATAATTTCCATCAAGTTATGTTCTTAGCATAGCGGAGTGAGGAAATAATCCATAATCTTAGGAAGGAAAAATGATAGTCTTGAGCTTATCTCCCTAATATAACATTTCTAACTTGCCCATTAATTATGTAGTTGGCAGAATAATGTTGAGCTTGATATTGGGACTTGATAAAAGAGGGTCTATTAATAATGAATTAGTATATAAATTAAACATAAGATTATTAGTAAAAGTAATAGTATTTTGGTAGTACTCTTTCCTTATAGTCAACATTATATTCAAGTGGACCTTCCTCCAGAATGTGTTGAGCATGTGATATAAAAAAAAAACTTGTCAAGAACGTTCCTAAACCCAAATAGGATAGTGAAACTTCTCTTCACTCATTATTAAGGTTGTTTATGTCGTGTTTACATGATGTTTTTTTGTGGGCATTACATTAGGTATCTATTTTATGCACTTTTGATTAAGTTGATTAAAATCACTTGATCAACTTAATCACATGCTTGCACATTCCAAATATTTGATCAACCCATTCATAACCCTCACATCGCCCAACATTGGTGTAGTCATGGTTAGGAGGGTCCACAAAGTGAACAATCCAAGTCGTGCAACAAGAGTAAACACAATGAAAACAACTCAAAGATATAGTGCAAATGCAGATTCAATCATTTAGTATCATAGATTCAAATTTCAAAATGGCCAGCAACATGCGGGCTTACAACAATTAGGGCTTGCAGGCTTGATTCATCAATTACAAAAGATGCACAAGATATAGCTTTGAAGCTCCCTCATAAAGAATTCCAACTATAAAACTTGTAAACTATGTTGACTACTTTCCTAGACATCTATTACATAATTATATATCATCTCTGAAACATAAGATTCCTCTGCGTTGGCCAAGGAAGATCACAAAATCCAATGAAGAGTTGTAGCGTGTGTACATGGATAGGTCAGACCTAATTACATAGAACTCCTCCGCAAGTGAATGGAATGGTGTACGGATCTTAGGGAAGGTCGGCCATGATCCAAACAATATTGAATGATATATCATTTAGCTCTGCAAGTCGTGAAATGCTCCGCAAGTCTTCTCCTTTAGCTGATTATCTGAGACTATCAAGATGCTCTGTTATGAGAAAACAATTGATCTTTTAATAGCGATATATTTCCAGTTCCTGATCCAAATAATCTAAATTTTGGATATGATGTGCATGAATGTGTCTAGATGCTAAGTCTAGCTCTGCAAGGTCTAAAATAAAATTTGTGGACCAATCTGCTAAAACTGCTACTGACTGAACTGAACTAGAAAATGAAAAGAAACAAACTGAAATGCAAATGTTTTTGGTTGATGCAAGATTGCTCTTGAACCAGGGATGCTCTTGCATTAGACATTTGGGGTTGTTGAAAAAAAGTGAGTCCCTCACTTTGCTAGGGCTAGAGGAAAACCAAGATGGTCCACCTCAGCCTGAGAAATCCAAGATGAGTCTTCTTCTAGTCTTCCTTTCCACTTCACAAGATATTCTTTGTATTGCCTGTCTCTGGTGCTGCGTCCAACTCTGTTGTCAAAGATGTCTTCAATCTGTTGCAAGTATGAGGATAACTGGTGTTGTCATTGATGTCAACATACTCATGTTGCATTAATGAGAAGGATTAGATAAGCTGTGTGCTGAGGATATTGAGAGAATAAGTCTCAATCAGGAACAGTGAAGAATAGTGATGACAAGAAGGCAAAAGTCCTCAATAGGTTGAGGATCAGAGGATACAGTTTAAAGGGTTTGTAGATATGAATCTTGAGATGCTCCAGTCAAGATTTCAGAGGTCCGCATGAAGATATGAAGAATTTATGGTCGCTCAAGTAGAACCGGTTCCGATAGATGTTCAGTGGTGACAGAGTGTCACAGATTGGTCCGGTGAGCTCCGGAATTGCATTATCTCATTCTGCGGATTGGAGAGAGTGTTGAAGAAGTCCGTGTGAGGTGATAACTAGATTTGTTCATGGTTTGGAGGTCCGGAAGTAGCTTTTTCATTATGACAGTGATGACAGACTGTGTTCTTGAAGTTCCGGATGAAGAAGAGAAGAATTCCAGTAAGCTGATAAAGTGCGGATGTTCTTGGTGATTCAGGGAAGGTTATGATGATTGTTGGATCATGTCCAGTTAATGTTGGTGGTTCGCATTGAAGTTAGAGTTTGCATTTGAAGAATAACCATAGATATTGGTGTTCTTCTTGAGACTGGCCGACCAGATATATTACACGTCTTGCGAATGTTCTTATAGGTGTTTGCTGACATAGATGAGTGTTCCTAAGTCGATGCCTTGTATAAATAAGGAATTGTGAATTCATTTTGAAGTGTGTCTTGGTGCGGATGAGTGTGGCATAGCGAAGAAGAAGAGCGAAAGGTAGAGCAGGAGTTTTTGGGCTTAAATGTAACTAATCCGGGCATGGTAAAGATGTCAATCTCCAGTTCAAGTTTGTGGTACTTGTTACTTTGTAGATAGTGTGTCTCTTGTAGGTAGTGTGCCTCTTGTGAGCAGTGTGCTCAGGTAGTAAGCCCTAATTGGCATGTGCCATCTATTTTTCTTATTCTTCTAACAGAGAATAATCCTTGGGTTAATCACCCCATGGTTTTTCCCTTGACCGGGTTTTCCACATCAAAATCTTGGTGTTTCATGTGTTGATGTGTATCTGCTCTGGTGTTTATGCTTTATGCTTTCATGAGTGATTAATTGATATGCTATTAAATAACAAAGAGGATTTAAGTGTTTGAATTAGAAGCAAGTTTTGGACAACTGATTCACCCCCCTCTCAGTTGTCTATCCTGAATCCAACAATTGGTATCAAAGCTAAGTTCCTCTAAAAGGAGCTTAACTGCTTGAGGAGATCCAAGATGTCGTCATACAAGAAGGATAGTTCAAAGTTTGATGGAACCAACTTCTCTCTTTGGAAAGGTCGCATGAAATGTCACTTGCAGTGTATGGGAAAGGCGTACTGGTCCATGGTCACAAAAGCATATGTACCTCTATAGGGTGGTCCGACAACTCTAAATGAAATCACATATGCTGAAAACAATCTGCAGACCAAAGAGGCTCTTCTAAGTGCATTAACTGACTCAGAGCTCTCAAATGTTATTGACCTACCAACTGCCTATGAGATATGGATTAAACTGGAACTTCTGCTTGAAGGAGATGAGTATGTTAAGTGTACAAGGTTGCAGAGTCTAAAAGGGAAATTTGAAAGACTGAAGATGAGAGATGATGAAATATTACTACGTTTATGCCAAGAGTAAATGAGATGGTGTGTGGAATTAGGAATGCTAGTGGAGTCTTGGATGAAAATGAGATTGTTGGCAAAATTCTCAGATCCCTTCTTGCTACCTACAAAATCAAGGTTGCTACCATTGATGAATTCAGAGCCCATACAACTGTCACAAGAGACCAATTGGTTGGCAAACTGGCTGCATTTGAAATGACTGAGTTTGGAGATGATCCCCCAAGACTGAATCTGCATTCAAAGCTAGTGCCTCTATGAAAGGTAAACAAAGATTTGATCCGGGAGAAAACTCTTCAACGAAGCTGTCATGGTATGATCAAGCAAGAAGAGACATGGAAGTGGAAGAAGCAGAAACAGCTCAACTTGAAGCCCTCATTGCAAAGAGATTGCCAAGAGGATCTGATAAGTATGAAGGAAAATTACCCTTTAAGTGCTTCAACTGCAATAAGATTGGTCATTTTCCTCAAGATGTCCGGAAAGATCTACAAGGTCAAATTCTAACAGACAAAGGTTCCAAAAGAATTGTTATTATGTTCATGAAGAAGATGATAATAAAGGAGTAACAGATGATGAATCAGAGATAGGAAACAAATCTAGAAATGAATGGGTGTTTATTGCCATCAAGGAAGAAGATCCAATATCCTCTGAATCTATCAATCATAAGGTTGTAGAAAGAGCTTTGGCTGTCCAAGTTGAAGAAAAGGATGACTGGGTTATTGATAGTGGATGCTCTCACCATATGACAGGTGACAAGAACAAGTTCATAGATTTGGAAAGGTATGAAGGAGGAATGGTAAAGTTTGGTGATAATTCTGCTGGTAGAATTAGATGTAGGGGAACTATTTCTTTTGATGGAAAGAACAAAACCGGTAATGTACTGTATGTTGAAGGATTGAAGCACAATCTTCTTAGTGTTGGACAGTTGGTGGACAAAGGTTATGATATCTGGTTCAAGAATGGAAGATGCAGGATCTTTGAAAGCTTCGAAACTGAGATTGCATCCGGTACTCAAACAAAAGGTAATATCTTCCATCTAGTTGGTACTAATAAAAGTTGTCTATTTGTTCAAGTTGATCAGAGTTGGTTATGACATAGAACAATGTGTCATGTAAATTTTGATAACATCATCAAGATAAGCAATACTCAGGCTATAAGAGATCTTCCAAAATTGGTAAAACCTACAAATAGTTTGTGCAAAGAATGTCAGCTGGGTAAACAGAGCAGAGTCTCATTCAAAAGCAAGGATCAGTCCTCTACCGGATTATTGGAATTAGTTCATACTGATCTATGTGGTCCGACAAGAATCAAGAGTATGCAAGGTGATAGATATTTCATGTTACTGATTGATGACCATTCCCGGATGATGTGGGTTACCTTTCTGAAAGAGAAATTAGAAGCTTTTGAGAAGTTCAAAATCTTCAAGGCTATGGTAGAGAATCAAACCGGATTAAAACTAAAATGTCTGAGGTCTGATAGAGGTGGTGAATTCACATTCGGTGAATTCATAGATTTTTGTGAGAAGCATGGTATAAAGAGACAGTTATCTGCTCCTAGGACTCCACAGCAGAATGGAGTGGTAGAGAGAAAGAACCGGACCATCCAGGAAGCATCCAAGACAATGATGATGGAAACAAATGTTCCCTAGATGTTTTAGAGAGAAGCTGTCAGCACTGTAGTCTATACTCTCAATCGAGTTCAAATCAGAAGCAATACCAGTAAGACTCCTTATGAACTTTGGTTTGGTATCACTCTTACTGTGAGATATTTCAGAGTATTTGGTAGCAAATGTTACATTAAAAGAGATGAAGATCTAGGAAAGTTTGATGCTAGAAGTGATGAAGGAATTTTCTTGCGTTATTCCACTCAAAGCAAAGCATATCGGTGTTACAATAAGAGACTGAGAAAGATAATAGAAAGTACAAATGTGAAGGTTGATGAAGGAATTGAGAAGCCCTCAAGGTTTTATGAATATGATGAAGATGACCAGAATGGTTCTCTAGTTCAAGGAGCTCAATCCTCTTCTGAAAGTCAGATTCAGACTGATCCGATAAATCAGGAAGAAGAGATAGGTCTGAATGAGCCTAATCAAGAAATAGAAGTGCAAGAAACTCCCAAAGTTCCAAGGTATGTAAGACTGAACCACTATAAAGATCAGATCATAGGTGACAAAAGCAAAGGTGTGCAAACTAGAAGGAAAATTGCTCAAAATTCAGATGAATGTTGTCTGATTTCAAAGATTGAACCTAAGATAATAAATGAAGCCTACAATGATGAAAATTGGACCAAAGCAATGGAGGAAGAGTTGATGCAAATTGAGAAAAATCACACTTGGTATCTTGTTTCTAGACCTAGAAACAAGAATGTGATTGGAACCAAATGGGTCTTCCAGAACAAACTAAATGAAGTTGGTGAAGTAATCAGAAATAAAGCCAGATTAGTTTGCAAAGGCTACTCTCAAATAGAAGGGATTGATTTTGAGGAAACCTTTGCTCTGGTGGCAAGAATTAAAGCAGTTAGACTATTTCTTACATTTGCTGCCTTCAAAGATTTTAAAGTGTATCAGATGGATGTCAAATCTGCTTTCCTGAATGGTGACTTAGAAGAAGAGGTGTACATTGAACAACCGGATGGATTTCAGTTATCTGAGCATGGTGATATGGTCTGCAAATTAAAGAAGGCACTATATGGTCTAAAGCAAGCTCCAAGAGCATGGTATGAAAGGCTGGACAAACATCTTTTGAAGATTGGTTTCAACAAAGGTACTGCTGATAGTAACCTATATTTCAAAATTGATCATGAAAACATCTTGATTGTTGAAGTATTTGTTGATGATATCATCTTTGGAGGAAGAGACAATATGTGTAAAACCTTTGCAAATCAAATGAAAAGTGAGTTTGAAATGTCAATGCACGGTGAAATGAATTTCTTCTTGGGTCTGCAAATTACTCAGACAAAGAAAGGAATCTTTATCTCTCAGACCAAATATGTGAAAGAATTATTGAGGAAATTTGGAATGGAAGATTCAAATCCAATGAACACTCCCATGGCAACTGGATGTAAGTTGAGCAAAGATGATGACTCTCCTAAGACAAATCAGACAAAGTACCGATCAATGATTGGAGGATTATTGTATCTCACTCAAACTAGACCAGATATAATGCAGGCTGTTGGTCTTGTGGCGAGATTCTAGGCTGATCCCAGAGAATCTCATGTCATGGCAATCAAATTTTTTTTTAGGTACTTAAAAGGAACAATTGAGTATGGTCTATGGTATCCTAGAGATCATGATTTTTCTCTTCATGCATATACAGATGTAGATTGGGTAGGAGATGTGGATGATAGGAAGAGTACAAGTGGAGGAGCATTCTTTTTGGGAAAAAGGTTGCTTTCTTGGCTAAGCAAGAAACAAGAGGCAATATCCCTGTCTACAACTAAAGTAGAATACATTGCAGCAACAGGAAGTTGCACTCAACTTTTGTGGATGAAGCAGATGCTAAGAGATATTCAAGTAGAATATGAGGAGCCTATCACAATTTTCTATGATAATTCAAGTGCAATAAATATTTCTAAGAATCCGGTGTTGCATTCTAAGACCAAGCATATATCTATCAAATTTCACTTTCGAAGAGAGCTCAAGTGAACAAGGGTGAAGTCAGATTGGAGTATGTGCCCTCCAAGGATCAACTTGCAAATATTTTTACTAAACCTCTTCCCAAGGACTCTTTTGAGTATCTCAGGGAGAAGTTAGGGGTCATTGCCCCTTTGATAATAAACTAGGATGCACTGATGTGCATCAGTCTGGTGGATATCACAGTCATATCTTGTGATCCGGATTGGTGATGGGGAGCTGCTACTCAGGGGGAGCAGCTGATATGATTCTGATGTGTTAAAGTTGCAAGTATGAGCCCTTTGCCATTGATGTCAAAGGGGGAGAGAAGACATGTGAAAAACAAGTGGTTGATGATCAAAGGGGAGCAGTAAAGAAAGAGAAGACATGTGAAGAGTTGTTGCTAATAGGGGGAGCTGTGACAGAAAGGAGAAGTTCTTGTCTTGATGGTTTTTTCACATCATATGTTGCCATCAATGACAAAGGGGGAGATTGTTGCAAGTATGAGGATAACTGGTGTTGTCATTGATGTTAACATACTCATGTTGCATTAATGAGAATGATTAGGTAAGCTGTGTGCTGAGGATATTGAGAGAATAAGTCTCAATCAGGAACAGTGAAGAATAGTGATGACAAGAAGGCAAAAGTCCTCAATAGGTTGAGGATTAGAGGATGCGGTTTAAAGGGTTTGTAGATATGAGTCTTGAGATGCTCCAGTCAAGATTTCAGAGGTCTCCATGAAGATTTGAAGAAGTTATGGTCGCTCAAGTAGAACCAGTTCCGACAGATGTTCAATGGTGACAGAGTGTCACAGATTGGTCCGGTGAGCTCCAGAATTGCATTATCTCATTCTGCGGATTGGAGAGAGTGTTGAAGAAGTCTGTGTGATGTGACAACTAGATTTGTTCATGGTTTAGAGGTCCAGAAGCACCTTTTTCATTATGACAGTGATGACAGACTGTGTTCTTGAAGTTCTGGATGAAGAAGAGAAGAATTCCAGTAAGCTGATAAAGTGCGGATGTTCATGGTGATTCAGGGAAGGTTATGATGATCGTTGGATTATGTCTAGTTAATGTTGGTGGTCTGCATTGAAGTTAGAGTTTGCATTTGAAGAATAACCACGGATATTGGTGTTCTTCTTGAGACTGGCCGACCAGATATATTACACGTCTTGCGAATGTTCTTATAGGTGTTTGCCGACTTAGATGAGTGTTCCTAAGTTGATGCCTTGTATAAATAAGGAATTGTGAATTCATTTTGAAGTGTGTCTTGGTGCGGACGAGTGTGGCATAGCGAAGAAGAAGAGCGAAAGGCAGAGCAGGAGTTTTTGGGCTTAAATGGAACTGATCCAGGCATGGTAAAGATGTCAATCTCTAGTTCAAGTTTGTGATACTTGTTACTTTATAGACAGTGTGTCTCTTGTAGGTAGTGTGCCTCTTGTGAGTAGTGTGCTCAGGCAGTTAGCCCTAATTGGCATGTGCCATCTATTTTTCTTATTCTTCTAACAGAGAATAATCCTTGGGTTAATCACCCCGTGGTTTTCCCTTGACCAGGTTTTCCACGTCAAAATCTTGGTGTTTCATGTGTTGATGTGTATCTGCTTTGGTGTTTATGCTTTATGCTTTCATGAGTGATTAATTGATATGCTATTAAATAACAAAGAGGATTTAAGTGTTTGAATTAGAAGCAAGTTTTGGACAACCGATTCACCCCCCCTCTCAGTTGTCTGTCTTAAATCCAACACAATCTACTCTGGTACTTGTGGTAACTACTTCTTCAAGTCTTCTTCAATGCTGTCACTGAACTCTGCTTCATGATACTGATATAGGTCTGTAATGTTGAAAATAGGTAATATACCCAATGTCTCTGGTAACTCCAGTTCATATGCATTTCCTGAATCAAACTTTCTGAGTATCCTACATGGTCGAAACTTCTTCATCTTCAACTTGTTATATGTTCCAAATAGAAATTTCTCTTTTCTCAAATATACCATCACTTCATCTCCAACTACAAAATTCTTTATGTCTTCTCTTCTCGTCTTCTTGCTTCTTATACTTACTATTCATCTCATCTAAATGCTTCTTCACCTGATTATGCACTGTCTCCATATGTCCTGCAAATTCTTCTACTTCTGTACTCCTCTTTTCTTCCATACTGATATCTCTCAACTCCGCTACTACTCTAGGGTTAGTTCCTATCACAATCTCAAATGGTATTCTTCTGGTACTCCTATTCACTGAATTATTGTATGCAAACTCTGCTTGTGACAGAATCAAGTCCCAACTTCCTACCTTTTCTCCAAGTAAACATCTCAACAAGTTTCCCAAACTCCTATTCACTACCTCTGTCTATCCATCAGTATGTGGATGAAATGCTGAGTTGAACTTAAATCCATCTTCATCTTCTTCCCAAGTGTCTTCCAAAAGTATCCAAGAATTCTTGGATCTCCGTCTAAAATTATGCTCTTAGGTAATCCATGCAATCTCACAATCTCCTTGAAAAATAGGTCAGCCACATCAACTGCATCAGTTTTCTTCTTACAAGGTATGAAATGTGCCATTTTTGAAAATCTATCCACCACTACAAATATTGAATCATGTCCTCTCTATGTCTTCGGAAATCACGTTATGAAATCCATGCTTATGTCTTCTCAAGGTCTCTCCAGTACTGTCAAATATTTTTACAATCTAGTGTTCTGACTACTCCCTTTTGCAATTTGACAAATTCTACAACTCTGCACAAATTTCCTAACATCCTTATGTATCTGAGGCCAAAAGTAATTTTCTCTTACCAAGGCCACTGTCTTATCAATGTCAAAATGTCCTACCAATCCACCACTATGTTTCTCTTTTATCAAATTGTCTATCATTGAACTCCTAGGAATGCATAACTGGTTTCCTTTGAACAACATATCTTCCCGAATGAAATAGTCCAACCACTTACTCCTATTTGTCACAATAGGTTCCTTACATACTTTCCAAGGTTCTGCAAAATCAAGATCTTCCTCATACATGTTCTTCAACTCCTCAAATCCTAACACTTCAACTCTCATCTCTTTCAACAAGTTCCTTCTCCTACTCAGTGCATCTGCAACTTTGTTTGATTTTCCACTCCTATGCTTCAATACAAAAGTATAACTGTGCATGAGCTCTACCCACCTCATATGTCTTTGATTCAACTTTCCTTGACTGTTCAGGTACTGCAAAGCTTGATGATCTGTGTACACCACAAACTCCTTAGGCAACAAGTAATGTCTCTACTTCTTCAAGGCTTGAATTATGGCATAGAACTCTTGATCATAAACCGAATATCTTCTCCTTGCATCATTCAACTTCTCATTGAAATATGCTACAGGTCTACCTTCTTGACTTAACACTGCTCCTATTACATTTCCACTTGCATCACAATCTACTTGAAATACCTTATTGAAATTTGGTAATGCCAACACATGTTGCTCTGTCACTTTTTGCTTCAACAATTCAAAACTTTTATCTACTCCTGATGTCCACTTAAAGTCTTTTATGTCACCTCTCATTGTCTCTATCATAAGGTTACATACTGAATTGAAATTTCTAATGAACTTCCAATAGAAACTAGCCAATCCATGAAATGATATGACTTCTCCAATGCTCTTCGATGTAGGCCATTCAATAATTGCTCTCACTTTTTCAGGATCCATCTTCAATCCTTTTGCAGAAATCACAAATCCCAAATATACCAATTCTTCCTTCATGAAACTACACTTCTTGATGTTTATCAACAATTTCTCTTCTCTCAACCTCTACAATACTTGTCTCAGGTGCTACAAATGTTCTTTTGTCTTACTAAAAATCAGAATATCATCCAAATATACAATAACAAACTTACCCAAGAGTTTCTTCAAGACTTCATTCATCAACCTCATGAAAGTACTCGATGCATTTGTCAGTCCAAAAGGCATCACTAACCACTCATACAATCCTTCATTTGTATTAAAAGCAGTCTTCCATTCATCTCCTTCTTTGATTCTGATCTGATGGTATCCACCCTTCAAGTCTATCTTTGTGAAATATTTTTCTCCACTCAAACAATCCATGATATCATCCATCATAGGTAAAGGAAATCTATACTTAATTATGATCTTGTTGATTGCTCTAGAGTTTGTACATATTCTCCATTCTCCATCCTTCTTCGATGCTAACACTACAAGTACTGCACAAGGACTCAAACTTTCTCTGATCAAACCTTTCCTCAACAACTAATGTATATGTCTATTCAATTCTTCATTCTCTACTGATGTCATTCTGTGTGCTGCTTTGTTAGGGAAACTAGCTCCAGGTATAAGATCCATGTGATGACTGATACTGTTGATTGGTGGTTATCCTTCAGGTACATTATTTGATATGATGTCTTCATACTCTGTCAGCAACTCAGTTATCTCATCTGATTGTGATTCTTCATTCTTTAGATTTTTAGGCTTCTTAGGAATCAAAGCATAACACATATTCTAATGTCTTAAACCATCCAAAAATTTCCTTCCATCTACCAAACAGATTCTAGCATTCCCACACACTTCACTCTTAGGATCATCTTCCAAAGGAATCAAATTAATTCTCTTTCCATTTGATGTTATAGTATGTGTATTCTTTCTCCCATCATGTATAGTTTTCCTATCATACTACCATGGTCTACCCAACAAAATATGATAAACATCCATAGGCATAATATTGCACAATACTTCACCATGATAGGATCCAATATGAAATTTCACCAAACATTATTCACTCACCAGTACCTTATGATCATCCTGAATCAATGCTATCTGATATGGCTTAGGGTGTTTCAATCTTTCCAACTTCAGCTTAGTCACCATCTCCTCTAAAACCAAATTATCTAAACTACCACTATCAATTACAACTTTACAACATTTACCTCCTGATTTGCATCTAGTTCTGAACAAACTTTTCCTCTGCAGTGGTTCCTCACTTGTCTTTGCTTAAAATTGTGCTCTCCTCATGACAAGTGATTCTCCTTTCTCAGGTTTACCAACTGAACTAGGTGATCCAACATGTTCTTCTTCCACATAGGCTGCTCTTCCACTATTCTTTGTCCTCTTGCTTATACTTCCTTGATTACATTGAAATTCTCTATGTCATTTGCCTCCACATTTAAAACAGTTTCCTTTGAATGTTCTCCTATTAGTTCCTCTTCCTTCTCTTTTGTATCCTTCACTCTGTTATGGACTAGGGTTTCCTCTACAGTAGAAAGTTTTGTCATCTCTTTGGTATGCATTGTTATCTCTGTCTTCCTTCTTGAATGTGTTATCTTGTTTGTTCTGCTCCGCATATGATCTCTCTCCTATGGAAAATGTTCTACCTCTCTAAAATTTACCTCCTCTACCTCTCTTTCTCTGATCATGCCTCTTGTTCAACTTTTCTTCAACCTTTAGGGCAAACTGATATGCTTCTTCCAATGTTGTCATCCTAACCAAACTCAATTCTTCTTGAATGTTCAATCTTAGTCCATTGATGTATCTAGTCACTTTCTCCTTGCTTGCTTCACTATGTCCTGTCCTTATGATCATCTTATGAAATTCTTCAGTGTACTCCACATATTTCTCCTTTTTCCTCAGGGTCTGCAATCTCTTCAACAGTTCCAATTCATAGTCAGCAAGTATAAACTGGTACTTCATCTTTGTCACCATTTTGTCCCACTTTGTAATCTTCTCTTTTCCTCTTCTATTTCTATCCAACTAAACTTCTTTCCACCATATAGCAACATGTCCTTTCATATTTGTCTTTGAAAATTTCACCTTCTCCGGATCTTCAAATTCTTCATACTCAAAGTATTCTTCTAGGTCATTTATCCAATCATCAGTTCTTCAGGATTCAAATTGCCAGTATAATTCAGTACATCAACTCTAGGTCTTTTCCCAATCTTTGAAATATCTCACAACATCTTGACTTGATTTGACTCTTTTTCTTCATCTCCTAGGGTTACTTCATTTTGGTCAGCGGATTGAAATTCTTCATCATCATCACTTTCAACATTAGGTCGAGGTGTAAGTCCTCTTCTCTGATCTTCTTCAACAGTATCCAAGTGAACGCGTATTGTTTTCATCATTTCCATTATCTCATCCATTCTTCTAGCCATAGTACGAATAGCAAGTATTCTCCTCAGTGGCATTCTTCCTCAGATCAAGTGTAACTGCCTCAAGTTCGGCGATCGGGCTATAGGGTGACAACTACCTCACAATCGATGATCTATTGACAACATAAGTAGTCTGCCTCAAATTCAGCAATCTATTTAGAGCAAGATCTTATGGAATTCCTTCACCAAATTCATTCAATTCACTCCGAAAGATTCAAACTTCTCTCTGATACCACTTGGTGTAGTCACGGTTAGGAGGGTCCACAAAGTGAACAATCTAGGCCGTGCAGCAAGAGTAAACACAATGGAAACAACTCAAAGATATAGTGCAAATGTAGATTCAGTCGACATTTAGTATATCATAGATTCAAATTTCAAACTGGTCGGCAACATGCGGGCTTACAATTAGGGCTCACAGGCCTAATTCTTCAATTACAGAAGATGCACAAGATATAGCTTTGAAGCTCCCTCACAAAGAATTCCAACTATAAAACTTGTAAACTATGCTGACTACTTTCCTAGACATCTATTACATAATTATATATCATCTCTGAAACATAAGATTCCCCTGCGTCATCCAAGGAAGATCACAAACTCCAGTGAAGAGCTGTAATGTGTGTACACGGATAGGTTAGATCTAATTACATAGAACTCCTCTGCAAGTGAATGGAATGGCATGTGGATCTCAGGACGGTTGACCATGATCTAAACAATATTGAATGATGTGTCATTTAGCTCCACAAGTCTTCAGCTTTAGTTGATTATCTGAGATTGTCACGATGCTCTATTCTAAGAAAATAGTCGATCTTCTGATAGCGATATCTTTCCGGTTTCTAATCCAAATGAACTAAATTTTGGATATGATGTGCATGAACGTGTCTAGATGCTAAGTCCATCTCCACAAGGTCTAAAATGAAACTATTGTAGAATGCAGACCAATCTACTGAAACTGCTACTAACTGAACTGAACTGGAAAATGAAAAGAAACAAAATGAAATGTAAATGTTTTTGGTTGATGCAAGATTGCTCTTGAACCAGGGATGCTCTTGCATAAAACATGTACAAAGGCATTGGTCCTTTGTACATTTCACATGGGTCTCTTACAAAGGGATGGGAAAGTCCTTTGCACATCCCTCTAAAAAGAGCCCTTTTCTCCCTTTTCAATCTTCTCCATTCACTTTAAATCCAAGACCATCCTCCACCCTTTATCTCTCCTTGATCTAGGGACTTCTTTCATCCTCCATTCCTATCATGCCACTTGGTGGCCTCACATCAATCCAATCCTCTCAACCAACCTCAACCATCGATCCTGTAAATCAATTCTATCCATCCAATCCTCATCCCAAATATATATAAATACAACCTCTTACAATCCATTTGTAAGTCTCCATGTTATGCAAGGTTATGTTGTCAATTTGAGGAGAAATCAACATACATCCAACATCAAGGAGCACATCCAAAGAACAAGGATTGCATATGTAGTTAGTTTGTTAACTTCATTTTGTGTTTGTATTCCTTTAGATCTATCATGAAGTTGCATAAGATTATGAATGGAATAGGTTAATATTATTTCATCTTGTTTCCTTGAGTTCATTTTCTTATGTACATAGTTAAAACCAATGGTACCACAACCTAAACAAGCCTAAATTACCTCAAGGTTGATGGTGGATGCTTCAGTGAATCAATATGTGGAATTAGAAAAGCATGTAGCTAATAAGAATGTAGAAGATGTAATTGAAGCTACTTATTAGGTTTCATGAGTTGAGCTTGGTCCTTCTACTCATGATGGAGATATCCATAACTTCCAAGTTTTAGCTATGAAGTTAGTGGAAAGGATAGAGAAAGAAAAAGAGACTAGGGAACAACTTGAAGAACAAATCCATGTTTTAACTTCTTATATCATGTCTATTGTAGATGCATCTATCCAACCTTTAATCACATCATTATCGGCTTCTAATAGTATAAATATAAAGGATGTAAATAAAAAACAATGGAGAAAAATTTAGTAAATATTAGGTGTATGGTAGAGCCTCTAAAACATGGGTTGAACAAATCATTCTTGATGGCCTAAATTTTATCAAGGTTGTAGTAAGGCTATATTAAAAATCTGATAATAAAAAGGAGCTAGACTCTAAAAACATTGCAGCTAAGAAGGAATATATTATATGGCAAGGTGTAACCAGGGACCTTAATGAAATGGCCAAGTGCAATGTTTAGACATTGGTATCTAATTTTTTTTTTATCAATCCTAATAAATACGATGTTATGGCATGGTCTAAAAGTATTGAATGGAAATTGATGATTTTCAAGAAAAGTATTTCTAAATTGAAAAGATTAGCAAAGTTGTATGATTAGATCAAGTCCGATGTCATTGCAAATTGATTAGCCTTTGAAGTTGATATTTTGAAAGAAGATAATTTAGAAATAGAAGTGCAAATAATCAAGAAGTTCAGAGATATGATCTCTGAAAAGATGTTCAACAAAGAAATGATTAATGCAAATACATTAAAGAAACTGGGATCTATGTTATGTATCATGATTACCTATTGCAAAGACCTATCAACATTTTATAAGCATATTAAAGAGATAGATGAAACATTAGAAATTTGGAAGCTACGATTGTTGAACACCATAGTCCTTGGAGCCAAATTAATTTCCCCCTCGGTAAAATAGTTTAGAATTTTCAAGGGGATTTCTTCTTCTTCAGAGCAGTCAGAAGCCTTAAAAAAGCAAAATTTAGATAAAAAAGGTTGAAGACTTCCTCTCTCATTTATTTAACTTTATTATTATTATTTCAAAGATGTAAATTAAGTATTTTTTATATGACTTAATAAAGTGACTTTTGTTTATAAATTTAAGTTAGAAAAAGTAATGGCTTTTTAATTTGTTGTTAAAGTTGTAAACTAAAAGTAATTTCAAATCAGTTATTGTAGACACCCTAAAATGACCAAGTCGTCACACTGCTTGCAGCTCATCATTTCTTCCTAATCACCTGCACTCAACATTAATTAAATAATCTAATTATTTAATTAATTTCACCAAATTCTTCTAAATCACATACTCGCGACATTAATTAAATAAATTCTCTTTATTTATTTAATTAATTCAAATTCCTCCTTATTCTTCCATAATTAAATAATTTTAATTATTTAATTAGATCATTGTCACCTCCCAAAAATCAAATCTACATTAATTAAATAAATCCCGTTATTTAATTAATTCAACAAATTCTATCTTATCTACAATTAAATAATTTACATTATTTAATTAAATTAATTGTTCTTCTAAATTTAAATAAATCATGCAAATTTATTTAAATTATCTCAATCCTCTAAAAATAAATAAAATCAAATATTTTATTTATAATCTTCTGTTCTTCCAAAATCATGCACCAACAATTAAATAAATTTATTTATTTAATTAGCTTTCAAATCTTCTAAATTGAATAATTCTAATTATTTAATTACTTCTTCCAAAATATCTTTTCTAAATTTAAATAAATCAATTATTTATTTAAGTTGCTTTTTCTTCTTAATTTGAGTTATCTCTAATATAACTCAAGCTTTTTATATTTAATAAAGCAAAATATCTTCTAATTCTCATGCAAATCCCTTCTTCTTGTTTTAAATCACTTAACTGATTATTACATTCTGTTAATTGCTTTAACTCATTCTTCTATTTTTGATAACTCCTCTCATGCAAAAGAAAGCAAGACACTTGTCTTCTTCTTATTCGTTGCACATTCCTCAACTGTTCTCCACCGTTGATTCTTCTGAATTATCTGCACCGTTGATCGATCTTCCTGGAAACCTATATAATCCCCCTCATCTCCTTCATTACCCCTCTCTTCGATCGTATTCTCAGGCATACTTAACAGAGCTTCGAGCATACAAAACGCGTCGATTGAGCAACTTTACAATCCTTTAACATTGATCTTTGAGCACTCTTACGATCTTTTGACATTGATCTCTTGAGCACACTACTTGCTTGTTGCAGCTATGGTTTCGCAACTTCATTGAGCAATCCACATTCAATCCAAAGGAAACAATACAGATTTCGGTAAAAGTCTTTATTTCATTGATTATTTGTCATGGCTTTTATTTAAATTCATTTTCTTTACATTATTGGGTTCTTTGATTTAATTAGTTTGATTTAATCAATTTTTCCTCATACACATTCTGGCACACCCGGTGGGACCCACTAATCCCTTTGTTTCTTTGAGAAATTGTTTTTTTTGAAGTCACAGTACGGCACAGCGCAAACGATATTGCACAGTGCTTCTGGCAGTATCTCTAAGCACTCTTGGAGGCACAGTTCAGCGCCCTCGGGAGAACTACCGCGCTTCTGGCAGCACAGAGCGGTGCTTTTGGCATCACAGAATAGCGCGACTGGTAGCATCGTTCGGCGCTTTTGGCTAAATTAGGTTTTGACTGCATTCGGGGCTTTTGCAGGGTTTTCTCATTTCATATCTGTGGATTTGTTTGACAAGCTGTTGTATTTGTCTTTCCAAACCTACTTTTGATACATCCTAAGCTGATTTATTTAGGGGTATCTTCAGTGGTTGTGTTAATCTATTATGTTGTTACATTTTCTGAGTTTTCTGGATTTCACTATTTAGATCTATCTAATATTATTGCTCAGAACAGTAGATCAACCATGAAATCCCATTTTGATCTAGTTCTTTTGACAAAAGCTAATTTTTTATATCTGAAGACCGCGCGGCGCATTCGGCATAACAGTATCGCACTTCCGGATATAAAGTACAGCGCTTCTGGTTATTTTTCAGCGCTTCTGGTTATTTTTCAGCGCTTCTGGTAGTATCCTGCAGTGCTGTCGACATACACGACATCACTTTTGGCATAACAGTATCGCACTTCTAGATGCACAGTACAACGCTTTTGGTTATTTGTTAGCGTTTCTGGTAATATTCTGAGACGCTTCTGGTCTGTGATACAGCGCTTTTGGTCAAAGTTGATTTATTTTTTGCTAACTTGTGAATCTTTTGTGGAACTAACTCACTTGTTGCAGCTTCTTATTACTCACACAAAGCCAATAGGTGTTTTTAACATGTGCATGCAGGACGAGCATTGAAGAACTTTTGATTTATCTCGCTAAGTCTTAGAAACACATTGCATGCTTAAAAGGATAATTAAACAAATCTTTTTTGCAAAACTAAGTCTTAGGAACATACTGCTTTTCTTAAGGGACAAATGGACATGTATGAACAAACACCTCAATTTTCTAAAGGGACAATGGACATGAATGCCAAACACTTCAATTTCATAAGGGACAATTTACAACTACAAACGTGTGTGTGCCTAGTTTAGTTGCACCTTATTTTTCTTATAACGGGACAATTGAACCTCTGTTTGACGTGCTTGCTCTTACTTTTCTGTACTTCCTTTAGAAGGGCCTACTTTTGGATTGCGCTTCATCCAAAAGGGATGACCCTAAGCGGAGTTTTCATTTGAACTGCTATATAAGAGGGATAAGGCAAAAGCCAAGTCCTAACTGACGTCAGCCTTACCTTGTGGTGCCAAACTGAAAAGAGGTGTACTAGCTCTTTGTGGAAATGATTTTCACATTGAGTGAAGTGTTTGATACTCTTAGTAGGATTGGTTAAAGCTTTTAGTAGCTTGTCGCATTGCTCGTTAGGCGTTGGTCCCTCAAAGTCACTAAGAACCATTTTAGATAGAGACTACTCGACCTACCTCCGAACATTGTGGTAGTCATCAGTGCAAGGGGAATCGATTTAAGCCCTTAAGATACTCACCATTGGCTCCCTTGAGAAGAGATAGTATTCCCTTGGACATAAAGCTCTTGTGACCTACTTGAGCTTTCCAAGGGAGGGTGAGATATCCCTACCTATCATCTCTCGCAAAGATAATAAATATCTGACACCTTTATTGAATGATATTTTTATCGACGGAGTATTAAGTTGTGAGCTGATCTACTGCAATGAAACCTTGTCTCTAGGGATATAAAGTGCTTGTTATTGATTGCAATTGTCTTATACCTGTGGAAACATTGGGCTTGTTTAGAGCCTTGAACATACACTATCTATTGTGTCAGTCCCTTGTTTGTGCCAAACTTTGTTTGCTGTGTTTTCTCTTGCCAACAAATCCAATCAGAAACAAATCTATCAAAATTTTGCCTTTTAGAAACATCAGACACTACTTCAGCGCCCTTGGTATTACAGTAGCTCACCTTTGGTAGTATAGTAGATCACCTTTGGCATAGCAGTAATTCACCTCTGGCTAAACTCTACTTCAGCGCCCTTGGTATAGCAGTAGCTCGCTTTTGGTCACTGTAGCTCACCTTTGGCATAGCAATAACTCGCTTCTGGTAGCTCAGTCCGTCGCCTTTGGCATCACAGTAGCATGCTTTTGGTTGCACAGTGCTGCGCCTCTGGTCAAACAGTATAGCGCTTTTGGTCCAGTACTTTATGCATCAAAGTTTGTCCGTTTCTCAAAGCATCTCACAGAATCCTGGCATTACATTTTGTCCTAGTGTATTCCATGGTAACCACTAGGCTCCAGCAAACTATGAAGTCCAAGCAGTTGTCCATAAGAAGCGCAAGTCGCCTCCTCGCACACCACAATCAGGTCGTCTCAACATTACCCCCAAGGTTACTCCTAGTACACCTGCGGCAAAACCAATCAGCTCTCTGAACATGCCGCACATCGAACAACTAAGCAATCCTCAGGAGGATAGGATCCCTTTGATAAGTACACCACAATATACCACAGGCTTGCCTCCGAATTTTGTCCCTCAAGGTTATACTGTAGATTTAGTCCCATCTCAAGAAGAGCGACACTTTGAAATAGGTCAATCCTCTCCAGTAGATGGGCAAGATCTTGATGAAATCATACAAGAGCCTAGAGTTGTGGCAGCCTTTGACAAAATCCTTAGTGAGAACCAGGATCACTTCTTTCGCTTGCTTACAGAGTAAGGTGCCAAGTTACCTCAAGATTTTGATTTATCCACTCTCAAGGAGAACAACAACACCCAAGATACCATACAAGCAGTGAAAACCATGTCCACGGTGACTACGCCCTTACCTACACAAGGCTCACAGTATAGGAATCCCCTTTTTCAAAACCCAATAGGGGAGAGGCCCATATCACTGCTTTTGACTCCTATGGAGATCTATCAAAACCAACAAGAAACTCTCCAACGTCAAGCAGAGTTAGCTAAGCAAGCCACCTTAGCTCGATCGAATATGCAACCACCTCCTAAAGTGTCCACCCCAATCGTAAGTGGAATCTTGGTTACCCCATCGCGGATAGGTTTCCCACCCAATTACAATCCGGGGAACAATTATGTAGCCATGCAACAAGGGTCTCAACAAATGCCACCTCCTATATCATCACACCTTCATGTCTCTCAACCAATTAGAGTCATGCAACCCCAACCACAACATTCTTCTACTCTCGTCCTTAAGCAACCCCAACCACAACATTCTTCTACTCTCATCCTCAATCAACCCCAACCATCGCAAATCACGTCTACCTATGTCCCTCCTCCCCAACGTTCATCCTCGCTCAACTTCTTTCACACATTGCCTAGCCACTCTCAACATTTCCAACATCAAGCTTCCCAAAGCTATGTGCCGCCATCACAACCTAATCAAACGCACTTTAGCTTTCCTCCACCCAATTCTTTTCTTCAACCATCACAAAGCCAACATTCTTACCTAGCGCCACCTCCACCTCTTCCAAATCAAAACCTCCAATTCCAACCCAATCTGAACCAAACGTACAACCCATATGATCCTAATCAATCTTACGACCCTTATAACACCAGTGCGCATGGCTTACACTATAATCTTCCGTATGGGCAACACTAACCACTTTTTGGACAACAGGAGATGTTACCAACCCCTCCCACGACTATGGAACTAAAGATCGCAGAAGTTCAACAGTAGCTATTTGATCTTACGTTTGGCCACACCAAAAAGACCTTCTCTTTAGAGGAAGTGTGTCCTTATCCTTTTGATCGGTCACTACCAATGATCCCTTTTCCTCAAAATTTCACTATTCCCAAGTTTGATAAATACAAAGGAAAAGGTGACCCAAAAGACCATCTTAGGGAATTCTATCTTGCTTGCTTCGAGGTCTCACATAACGACACATATCTTATGCATCTCTTTCCTCGCAGTCTTGGAGGTCAAGCAATAGAATGGTTCTCACACTTACCCACGGGTATCAAGTCTTTCAACGAGCTAGCAGAAAAGTTTGCCACCCATTTTTCTTACAACGCGGAGCATGAGATTTCCATGACTGATCTATGCAACAATAAATAGAAAAATGGTGAAACTTTCATTTCTTTCCTTCAACGATGGAGACAAATGGCTAGCAAATTCCCTTTCAAGATTCCAGAGAAACAGCTTGTTAGCATATTTGTACAGAACCTCAACCAAGAGTTAGGTTTCCATTTGCAAATTCTTAGTGCTACAACCTTCGATGAAATCACATACAAGGGTATCAACATTGAGAAGGCCTTCATTGCTAAGGGTGTGGTCAAAATCTTTAAAGAAACGAAAGATAGCGCTCCTCATCAACAATCGAATGATAAACCCAAATATTGGAACAAAAACAAAAACGTGGTCAATGATGGGGTGGTCGATACTAAGCATGTCCAAACGTTGCAAACACCGCTGCATCTCTCCAAACCAAGTCAAGCTCCACCTCAACAACAGCAGCAACAAAGGCAGCCTTATCAAAACCAACAGCAACGACAACAAGAGTGGCCTCAACAAGATTACCCTCCGCAACGTCAATTCACTCCCTTGGGAGTGCCCATCGAATTGGTCTTACATCAAGCTTTGTAGAAAGGGCTCATCACCTTACTTGATGCTCCCCCATATGGAGAACCCGTCTACAAAACTACACGTTACAGAGACAATGAATATTGTGAGTTCCATAGGAGCAAAGGGCATCGAACTACATCTTGCATGAAACTTAAGCACCTCATCCAAAACCTCATCCATGGTAATCAAATCACTTTTGAGGATGAATCACCTATTCAACACATGAACAAGGATCTCGATATGTACAAGGAACCATTCCCTCATCACAGTCCACCTCCTCCTCAGGATAGAGGTAAAGGTATCAATCATGCTTCCACGTCCTTCAATTCTATTGTAGGTCGTTTTGAAGAGAGTCAAGTGTCTACCCTCACAATCAAAGGCAAATCTACGGATTGTGCTGTTACTACTTGTCGTGGTCATGTCACCATTCGTGCTTCTACACCTAGGCTTCTGATTCAGTCTAATTATAATCTTGTCGAACATCTAGGGAGAACACCAGCACAGATCTCTATTTTGGACCTTCTACGGTCATCACCTGCACATAGAGTAGTGCTAGAAAAAGCCCTCCAAGAGTCTTCCATTCCTAACAACATAGCGGTCGTGGATTTCCAAGCTATAGTTGGTAACATTGCTTCACCCTACAATGTGGTCTTCTCTGAGAAAGACCTCCCCTCCCATGATCCTTGTCACAATGATGCCCTTCATATTGAAGTTCTCATCCATAAGCACAAAATCAAACGTATCCTCATAGATGGTGGTGTTGGTCTCAACATCTATTCTTTAAAGTTACTTAAGCAATTGGGATACTCTGAGGATCACGTCAACACTGATCATAGCATTACAATCAAGGGATATGATGATGCAGAACACTGTTCAGAAGGTGTTATTCACTTGCCTATACAACTAGGCCCTGTCATGCTCGAAACTAGGTGTCAAGTCCTTGATATTGAGCTGCCTTACAACATTATCCTAGGCCGCCCATGGATCCATGTAATGAAAGCTATCCCCTCCATGTACCATCAGTCTCTAAAGTTCCCATACAATGGTACGGAGATCACTATCCCAGGAGACCCCAATCCTTTCAAATTTTGCCGTGTCTTGCAAGGAAGCTATAAGAATTGCAACCAAGTGCCTAAAAATGACAAAGCCCTCGAATCCCCACTATATGTTGATCTTGAAACTCTGACGCAAGCCTCTACAAGTGAATCTACACCCCTCCCAAAAATCACAGCTCGCATCCAGGATATAGGCTTTGGCACTTACGATATCTCAGAATCTTGTTGTGTAGGGTGGATGCCTCTATCTCCAAAATCTTATGGCCAACCACCCATTGGCAAAGTAACCAAAAAAGTAGCTATTCCTCCCCCAACATTCCTAACCCAATTCCAACATGGACGGTTATTGGAAGAGGAAATTATTGAGGACATTTCTTCTTGGCTCTATAAGGAGAAAGAACCAGTCACAATACCAGTCAAGCAATATGGCAATGGCTTATGGATAGTAAAAAATATGGGCTATAAAGGCAAAGGTGGCCTTGGGAAACAGAATCAAGGAACTATGGAACCCATTGTGGTGACAAAGAAGCTAGACAAGAAGGGATTAGGATTTGGTAAGAAGGTACCATGCACCTTAGACATCGAGTATATCCTCGACGAGGTGGACAACACTTTTCCCACCGATTCGACGTCTACAGAGGATATCATCGATGAATCTTCCCTCCACATGACCAACTTATTCGCAGAATCTTCCATTTTTACGTTATCCTCCGTATCCTTAACTTCCACTACCAACACCCAGAATGTCATGCTTGTCTACCCTAAACTTATCGATTGGGACCAACAAGGGTCCCCCGTTATAGATGTATTTCAGAACGACGAAGCTTTAGCTGAGTTCATGGGACTTCAGGAAGGTATCCCTCTTGGCGATCATAAAGCAGGTTTTGTAATGGAACTAGAACCAACGGCTTATTTTGGTGAGAATGCCAAATCCTCCAGTCGCAAAAGTACAAATAAAGAAAGATCTCTAGGTGAATACCACACTGTGGCACCTCTTGATCACAAAATAGTAAAAACAAAGGACGTATCCAAAGGTGAAAACCTAACTATGGCAACTGAGGATGGAGGATTTGACCTTCCCCTACCATCTAAGTATCAAGAGAAGTCAGCTCTCCTAGTGGAGGATTCTACGGAGATAAACCTGGGCACAGAACAAAATCCAAAGACCACATTCCTAGCAACATCATTGTCTGAAACAGAGCACAGAAACCTTAACAACTTCTTCTTGCAACGAACCATCAACTTTGCATGGACCTATGTGGATATGCCAGGGCTAGACCCTAAGCTCGTAGTTCATTATCTCATAGTTGATCCCAAGGTGAAACCTGTCAAGCAAAAGTTGAGAAAGATGCACCCACATATCACTCTATTGGTAAAAGTGGAAATACAAAAATTGTTAGATGCCAAGTTTATACGACCAATTGACTATTCAGATTGGGTCTCAAACATTGTACCTGTGTCTAAACCTAATGGGCGCATCCGCATGTGTAATGATTTCAGAGATCTCAACAAGGCATGTCCCAAAGATGACTTTCCACTACCAAACATTGACATTATAGTGGACTTGACAGTAGGTCACGAGATGCTTTCTCTCATGGACGGATTCTCAGGCTACAATCAGATAAGGATAGCAAAAGAAGACCAACATAAAACAACCTTTACGTGTCCTTGGGGCAATTATTGTTGGTGTGTCATGCCGTTTGGTCTGAAGAATGCAGGAGCAACCTATCAGAGAGCAATGATAGTGATCTTCCACGATCTGTTTCATCACATCATGGAAGACTATGTTGATGATATATTGGCTAAATCTTCTAGGGCGGATCACATACAGGTTCTAGGACAGATCTTCGACAGGCTTGAAAAATACCAAGTAAGACTCAATCCAAAGAAGTGTGTATTTGGTGTAACATCAGGGAAGCTGTTGGGATATATAGTATCTCGTAGAGGCATCGAAGTAGATCCAGCGAAAGTAAAGGCTATAGTGGAGATGCCTCCACCCAAGAACCTTAAAGCACTAAGGAGCCTTCAGGGAAGGTTGTAGTCCATTCGGCATTTCATATCACAACTAGTAGATAAATGTCAACCCTTTCAACACTTGCTCCGAAAGGATGTCTCATTTCAATGGGACAACAAGTGTCAGGCAGCGTTTGATCAACTTAAAGAGTATCTAGCTACACCTCCTGTATTGGTTCCACCAGTAGCGGGCAGACCATTGATATTATATATCTCCACTACAAATTCAACCCTGGGGGCCCTTCTAGCACAAAATGATGAATCAGGAAAGGAGCATGCAATTTATTACATTAGTAGAACCTTGGTGGGATACGAGCTCAATTATTCAACAATGGAAAGGGCTTGTTTAGCAGTAGTGTTCGCCTCCCAAAAGTTGCGGCATTACATGATGAACCAACATATAAACCTGATAGCCAAGATTGATCCCTTGAAATATCTACTAGCAAAAGCAGCTCTCACAGGTAGACTAGCTAAATGGGTCATGATCCTTAGTGAGTTTGACATTGAGTACACGGATCATAAAGCCATCAAAGGACAAGCTCTCGTGGATCAACTAGCAGAAGCACCTATGAAAGATACACATCCTATGGTAGCTGACTTTCCTGATGAGAATCTATTCACTCTTTCTAACTCCATAATGTGGAAGTTGTACTTTGACGGTTCCTACACACAGCATGGATCAGGGGCCGGCATCTTATTTGTTACACCTCAGAATGACTACATTCTAAAGTCATATTGGCTTGCATTCCCTTGCACCAATAACATAGCTGAGTATGAAGCACTCCTTATAGGTCTCAATATAGCAGTTCAATGGGACATCACAGAATTACAGGTATATGGAGACTCACAACTAGTCATTCGCCAAGTCACAGATGAATACCAAACAAAGGATGAAAAGTTGGTCCCCTACAAGCAACTAGTGGATGCCTACAAACCACACTTTGCTACCATCACATTTGAGCAAATTCTAAGAGAGCATAACAAAGCTGCGGATTCTATGGCTTCTGTAGGGTCACTGATTGACATGCCTGCAAATACACAGAAGTGTGAATTCTTGATTGAGCAATTGTTGATACCAGCCGTCGACGTTCCAGTTACTGAAATCATCTATGAACTTGTTGGTCCCAATTCCCCATGGTACGAAGATATCTATGAATACCTCAAACACAATACCTTTCCCCCTGACCTATCATCCACCCAACGTAAAACCTTTATCCATCGATCCTCCCATTACATCATTCTGGGTGATACACTATATCGCCGGAGTCTCGATGGTATCCTCTTACGATGTCTTAACGTGGAAGAAGCTGAAACTACCTTACGAAACATACACGAAGGTGTCTATGGCGCACATTCTACCAGTCCTAATCTTGCTAAGAAGATACTCAGAATAGGATATTACTGGCCTACAATAGAGCAAAATGCTGCACAGTTTGCCAAGAAGTGTCTACAATGCCAGCAGCATGGAGATTTGATTCACGCACCAGCTCATGAATTACAACCGGTGACAACTCCATGGCCCTTTTCTCAATGGGGTCTCGACCTCGTAGGAGAAATCCACCCTTCCTCCTCAAATGGCCACAAGTTTATCATTACCGCCACTGAGTATTTCATGAAGTGGGTGGAAGCCATTCCTATGACCTATATCACTGGCAAGCAAATAGCCAAGTTTATCCTAAACTACCTCATATGCCGGTATGGTATTCCCCAAGCTATTGTCATTGATAATGGGAGACCATTCAAGAACCAAGATGTCCGTGCCTTGTGCACACAATACAATATCCAACATCACTTTTCAACTCCCTACTATCCGTAGAGTAACGGCCAAGCGGAGGCTTCCAATAAAACCATTCTCAAAATCCTCAAGAAAACAGTCAATGAAGCTGGTCGTGATTGGCACTTGCAACTCAATCCCGCCCTATGGGCCTACCGCACTAGTATCAAAACACCAACGGGTGCCACACCCTATGCCTTGGTCTTTGGCTCTGAAGCCATCCTACCTATAGAGGTCGAGATCCCATCCCTTAGAGTATCCATGCAGGACCTGATCGGCAGAGACGAGTATCGCACTTCCAGATTAGCTGAGCTTGAACTACTAGATGAGAGGTGCCTTGCCGCACTTAATCATCTCCATGTCTATCAAAACCGCCTCTGGCGTAATTACAACAAAAAGATCAAAGAAAGATGGTTTCAAGTCGGTGATCTTATACTTAAGGAGAATCAGAGAAATCAAGCAGATCGAGAAAAGAAGGGCAAGTTTGAGCCTAACTGGTTAGGTCCCTTTATTGTGACAGCAGCATATGGATCAGGAGTTTATACTTTAGCTACACCTGACGGTGTTCCTCTAGATGAGCCACTTAACAGTCTCCATCTCAAGAAGTTCTATGCCTGATCCTTAGAGTATTCCAAAACAAAAAAAAAAAAATCCAAAAAAATCCATCCTCTGGCGAAAACCTAGCAAACAGGCGCCTTTGATAAGTACCATAGTGAAAACCTGGCAAACAGGTGCTATGTGTAGAGTTAGCATCCATCATCTATCGAGTCATGTCCACTCCTTGTCCAGTTCGCAGCGCACTTTCCATTCATCCATAATAAAACCATTGACCTTGTTTGCATTTCCATCTCCCTATCTAGTATAGCTTGGAAATTTGTCAATGTCCCTCATCGTCATCCCACGTCTTGATCTATGTCTACAGTTAACACTGTCTTGTCCTAGGTTAGAGCTTTTTGTGTCTTCTTTGATAGTCACCCATCCAATTTCCTCTACCAGAATGGGGGCAACTCTTTCCTTAACTTAAGTCTAGGATTGGTTCCTTGTTCGTGGTTCGCAATGCATACTTCAATCTTTTCTCATTTCCACAGGTAACACCCTTTAATGGATGCATTGCTCCTATGATAAGGCTGTTATTTTCTCAACACTTTTTCCACATCATCACATCACCCAGAACTACATATTATCATCATTTTCAATCTTAAGGTACCTTGATCCCATGGATATGGGTATGTAGGCAGTCTAGAATACGAAGGAAGTATCCAGTACTCAGGTACATAAGATCCCCTCCTCTTCATCTTGACCCATCTCATCACTCTGTCCAGAACTACATATTTATTACTTTCATCTTTTCATCGTCGTGTGCCTTGATCTCGTGGATACAGGGTATGTAGGCAGTCTGGAATACGAAGGATGTATCTAGTACTCAGGCACACACGATCCATCATTCTCCGCCCGTCTCAATCCATTAGCACTGTCACGTTTCTGGTCTTCCATTTTTCAAAATCCATTCGCCTCAACTTGACTAACTCAAGCAGCAAGCTAGTGCATCCTTTCAAAGCAAAAGTCCTTAACAAGCTTGAAGCAAAGCAGCTTCCTTCCAGAGTCATCTACTGTCCTGCATACCGATTGCCAACATCAACTTAGTCTTGCTTAACCCAGGGCCCTAGATCCACAGGCTTGTCTTCTACGAAGTGTTCCATGATCGAGACCAACACACGCGTCTCCTACGACATGTGGCATTTCCTGCAGCGAGACATTGTCTTTTTAGGTAGATAGCACCCTTTAACGGACACAGAGTTCCTACGATAAAGCTGTTATCTTTCCTATCCAATCTATCTTAAGCAACCTCTTTGGCAAGAGAATATGTTGGCTGTATGTTTACTTTGTAAGTCAGTCAATTTGATTTTTGGTTTATCTTTTGTTCCTTTTCCAGTACCTATTCAAGACTACCTTGATTTATCTATAATCTTGGTATGTTGTGATGCAGTACGGATTGGGGGCATCGTCATTGCTTTCTGTGTGTCGTGTTTGAGGAATGATCTTTAGTATCTTTCTTAACATTCTATTTATCTTGTGTGTGTTGGGACCTAGCATCTTACATATTAATAATTCTTCTTGCATTTACATGTATTGAAGTTTATTTTATGTTCAAGACTATGGCTTATTCACATGTTCCAACAAGGTTATATTATGTCTAAAGGGATCTAAGTTCAAACCGCTTGCTTGTAGAGTCAACGTCCATGCACTCGGATATTACTGCACTTTGGTCTTTTATACCTTGGTGGCGAACTATCCACGTGCTATATCAAAATAAGGATTGCTCTTTATATACAAATGCGAAACCATTGCAACAAGCTCATCTTTCATCCATTCCCACTACCTTTATATCGCTTTTATTGCAGTAATCGATCAACAGTCTCTGTCTCCATCTCCTCCTGTTCTTCTCTCTGGTGCATATCTGCAAAACCCACATGTCAGATATCACTAGTCATCACATCTATATCATCATACATCTCTATCATCATACATCTATGAGCATCATATAAGCAACATATGTCATCACCTGAATCCATAATCATACATACATATTATCACATCCATGACATCAAGGAATGCATACACAAAAGCATGAACAACAGTGAGCTGAATAGATCACCATATATATCAGGTAATGGTCATCATAACACAAAATGTCTGTGTCTACATCAATAATACAAAATGTGTATACATCCAAATATACATCGAAATAGTACATCAAGGCTATCAAGAGCCTGCAAAATATACATCAGAATGCAAGCAAGCATCTGTCTAAAATGATACAGATGATACATATGATACAATATACAAATGTATGCGCCCTAGTGGGTAGAGCTGCCCTCCTGCTGTGGCCCCTGTCCTCCCCCTGTGCTCAGTGGAGGTCCCGCTGGCTGCTCCACTCACTCCCCCTAGTTTGGAAGTTCTCCTCTCTCAATTTAGAATCTCATCAAGTGCAAATGAGGATTGTGGTCACCATGGGACCTATTTATAGTGTCCCACCCTCAGTTTTTCTTCTCTTCCCACCCCTTTCTACTTTTTCTCCTTCCGGGTCGCGCACTCTTCTAGTCGAGCGTCAACACCATTCCTCTATTGCTTCCCTGTCTTCCCGCTTGAGGGGGCATACACTGGGGCAACTAGCTACACTGGAGCATCAAAAATTGTATCATGTCTTCAACTATCATTTTCTTTGACGCAACACCATAAATTGCATCGCATCAAAGAGGGGCAAAATGTAGACACCCTAAAATGACCAAGTCGTCACACTGCTCGCAGCTCGTCATTTCTTCCTAATCACCTGCACTCAACATTAATTAAATAATCTAATTATTTAATTAATTTCACCAAATTCTTCTAAATCACATACTCGCGACATTAATTAAATAAATTCTCTTTATTTAATTAATTAATTCAAATTCCTCCTTATTCTTCCATAATTAAATAATTTTAATTATTTAATTAGATCATTGTCACCTCCCAAAAATCAAATCTACATTAATTAAATAAATCCCGTTATTTAATTAATTCAACAAATTCTATCTTATCTACAATTAAATAATTTACATTATTTAATTAAATCAATTGTTCTTCTAAATTTAAATAAATCATGCAAATTTATTTAAATTATCTCAATCCTCTAAAAATAAATAAAATCAAATATTTTATTTATAATCTTCTGTTCTTCCAAAATCATGCACCAACAATTAAATAAATTTATTTATTTAATTAGTTTTCAAATCTTCTAAATTGAATAATTCTGATTATTTAATTACTTCTTCCAAAATATCTTCTCTAAATTTAAATAAATCAATTATTTATTTAAGTTGTTTTTTCTTCTAAATTTGAGTTATCTCTAATATAACTCAAGCTTTTTATATTTAATAAAGCAAAATATCTTCTAATTCTCATGCAAATCCCTTCTTCTTGTTTTAAATCACTTAACTGATTATTACATTCTGTTAATTGCTTTAACTCATCCTTCTATTCTTGATAACTCCTTTCATGCAAAAGAAAGCAAGACACTTGTCTTCTTCTTATTCGTTGCACGTTCCTCAACTGTTCTCCACCGTTGATTCTTCTGAATTATCTGGACCGTTGATCGATCTTCCTGGAAACCTATATAAATCCCCCTCATCTCCTTCATTACCCCTCTCTTCGATCGTATTCTCAGGGATACTTAACAGAGCTTCGAGCATACAAAACGCGTCGATTGAGCAACTTTACGATCCTTTAACATTGATCTTTGAGCACTCTTACGATCTTTTGACATTGATCTCTTGAGCACACTACTTGCTTGTTGCAGCTATGGTTTCGCAACTTCATTGAGCAATCCACATTCAATCCAAAGGAAACAATACAGATTTCGGTAAAAGTCTTTATTTCATTGATTATTTGTCATGGCTTTTATTTAAATTTGTTTTCTTTATGTTATTGGGTTCTTTGATTTAATTAGTTTGATTTAATCGATTTTTCCTCATACACAGTTATTAGAGAAAATTCTATTTATACAAGGTTGAGATGTAAAGAAAGGACTTTTGATTCCCTCAAATTAGATAGAAGATAAAGAGTCTTTGTGTTCTCCTATTTTTAATTTAATAAGAAAAGGATATTGTTGGTTTGTGAGCCTATGTATTAATTTTCTTTATGCTATAATATCTTCTTATGTTGAAATTATGGCCACTATTTAATTTATTCTGTGTCATGTGATGAAAATATTTATCATATTTTCGGTTATTTGAGTATCTTATGTAATCTAGGTCATTTTAAAGTGGTTTATTTCTAATCTGTGAGTTTGAATATCCATACAAATACATCTTTCTTATGCTAGATAATATTCTTCCTCTCAAACCCTAGTTGCCTTCTTTTACCAAAATTAATCTTTTAAAGGGAATAAAGCCTCAAGTTTATTCTCATGATAGTTTTAAAATTTCCCTTTTATTTTTTTGAAAATATGAAAGTTCTAGCCTCATATTAGCCAAGCTAGCGTTTTTCTTCCATTTCTTTAAGATTTTATTTAGCTCACCTTTTTTTATTTTTGGTTAAAAGCACACCCCCAAAAAAACTTATCATATGAGGGAGATACCTCTCTCAAATACAAAGGAAGGTTGCTAATTTAATAACAATCTCTCCAACTGTTGCAAATATTGTCACTGCCCATTGGGCGAGTCAAATGGCTTTTGGTGATAAATGTAGTGACAAATCTATTTACCAATAGATATCATACCCAAGATCTATTAAATTAATTTCTATTTATTAGTGTTCTCAAAGATGAAAATCGAAGGTTGTAATCTTATAGTTCGTTTGAATGTCAATTTTCTTGTCAACCATACCTCTACAATCTTAACATCTAACTGGGTCATTATAACCATAGTATAGCTTTAAAATAAGTTCCTCTCCTCTCTTAGGAAATTTAGTGAGAGGGTGAATAAAAACAATATAATAGTTGAAGATTAAAAACTAATGATCCTTAAGATAGTTGGATTATAACCCCATTTCTGTAATTGATACCTATTGAATTGAATTTTGAGTCTAAGAGTAACTATAGTAAGATAGGAGCAATGATTTAATCCTTCTTGGAAAATGGAACATAATCATATTCCTTCTTGTGGTAAAGTGAGACTCTTGCAATGAGGTTATATGATTACATAGTCTTGAATAATTATTGTTGAACCAAGCTAATTAAATTGTAAGAGTTTGAAATTGACAAAAGAATAGGATCACACAAGTCTATAATTTGATTTTATAAATAGATAATATTGGAGTCTAAGACAGAAGGTAATAATATTTCTCTTTTGGATAATGCTACAAAAACTTCTTGTCTAAAGGTTGTTTTTTAAATCTAATATGTAAAATGGTTATAGATAGGTTCTATCTTCATTAATAGCAAGAGGTTAAGAGTTGATTGACCATAGCATTAAATTAGATTGTAAAACTTGTTGGGACAACTGAGTAAAGTTAGAAGTTAAACATTATTAACTAAGGGGCCTTTGATTTTGATACGTAGGCAAGGCTTGCTGCAAGTTATATGTGCCTACTAATGTTCTCATTGATGTCAACATATCAGTGTTGTCATTGGTGTCAATTGTGCACTTGTTTTGATGCATGTTTGTAATGAGTTAGATGTTTTATATTTTCCTATATAAGTGTTGGAGATCCTGATATTGAGGATATTGAGAAAATTTGCTCCTCTGGTGGAAACCGTGTGTTGCAGAGTATCTTTGTTTATAGAAGAACAGTCCAATAGATAGCTCCACATTTCTTGTAGAATGGATATCTTTATCTGTAGATTGGAAGTTATTTAGATACATGTCTGAAGATGCTATGTTCCAAATTTGAGCCTCTGGCATGAAGATTTGAGTCAGTTATGTTCACCAGAGTGAAAACTACTTTTTCTATATATTTGGTGGTGATAGGGAGAATGTATTATGCTCCACATTCCTCTACAGTTAAGTATTTTAGTCCACGGTTCTAGAATCAAGTTGGTAATGATAAGTGCCTTCAACTCCAATGGTTCATGATTTGGTGGTCCACAAGCAATCTTTTCTTTATGATAGTGGCCGACAATGTTGTTAAAGTTCTCAGGTTTGAAGAATCTTCTTGACAAATTGGTTAGAATTTGTGCAGATGTTCCTGGTGATTACAATTTACTTGTGGATGTCTCTTGATCATGTTCCTACCTTTGGATTGGTCTACAAAGAGAATTTTGGATCATAGATGAAGATTGTTCTTAGAAGACTTAGTGTTAACACTTGTCTTAGCCGACCTGGTTGTTTTCACTAAATGCGGAGATGCATTGAAGATTGTTGAAGCGTGTCATGGTGTGGAAGATTGTGTTTGAGTCCTAACTAAGGCATGGCTTGATCAACATACATCTTTACATCTTTTCCCTTAGCTAATTTTGTTTAGGTCTAGACCTATCTCTATGCATGATTGTAATGCCGACCTTGGAGATTGTTCCAATGGATGATGAATGTAATGTCGACCTCGATGTTCATTCCAAGGTTGATGAGTTGTATAAAAACACGTAATGTAGCTGCAAAAAAGGTATCCTTGTGCTAAAATGTGAAGATAAGTGAGAAGTGTAAGAAGAGCAGAGTAGAGGAGAAGTATTGTGCTTTAACGGAAGTAAACTTAGGCATGAAGTAGATGCTATTAAATCAGTTCACAAATCCCTGGCAGTGAGCCAACCCTTGGTAGTGAGCTAATCTTTGCAGTGAGCATTTTTTCGTAGTGAGCCTCTGGTTTTCAGTATTGTTATAACATATATATTTCTATGGGCTAACACCTACCATGGTTTTTCCCTTATAGGGTTTCCATGTAAAAATCTGGTGTCTTATGTGTTGAATATGTTATTGTGTTAAACTTCATGTTTCATGTTTTCATGGTTAAATCTTAATAACAGTGATTGAACATTTGAAGTATTGATAAGTGGTTAAAGTTTTGTGACAACTGATTCACCCCCCCTCTCAATTGTCATGTGCATATTAACAATTGATATCAGAGAAAGGTTCCTTGAAGGTAAGCTTAATAGCTTGAGGTAGATCCAGGATGTCTTACAAGAAGGAGGCTCCACAGTATGATGGAATAAATTATACAACCTGGAAGATACGAATGAAAAGCCATCTGCTTTGTATTGGTTATAAAGTATGGAAAGTGATAGAGACTAAATATACCATGCCTCAGAATGGTCTGACAACTGAAGATGAATCCAAAGAATATGAGTTCAATATAAAAGCTAGAGATGATCTGCTAAGTGCATTGACTGACACTGACCTAATAAAGGTCATGGATTATGAATCTGCTCATGAAGTTTGGGAAAATCTAGAAAATCTGTATGAAGGAGATGAATCTGTAAAGAGTGCCAAATTGCAGGGACTAAAAACTAAATATGAAGGTTTAAAGATGGGCGAAGATGGAAACATAACATCCTACATGCAAAAGGTTGATGAACTTGTCACTGGAATCAAAGGTATGGGAGGAACTATTGATGAAACTAAAGTTGTAATAAAAATTCTTAGGTCATTACCTAAACCCTACACTCACAAGGTAGCTGCAATTAAAGAAATAATGACTGTGAAAAAGATTACTAAGGATCACTTGCTTGGAAAACTTACTTCTTTTGAAATTAGAGAGTTTGGTGATGCTCTGCCAAAAGTTGAGACTACTTTCAAATCCAGTACCTTAGAGAAGATCTCCAGAGCATAAAAGTACAATGTGGAACCTGATGATGAGCTTGATGAAATTGAAGCCAATTTTGTTGACAGACTACAAAGAGGTTCTGGTAAATTCAAAGGCAAATTACCTTTCAAATGTTTTACATGTGGTAAGGTTGGTCATTATGCTTCTAGGTGTCCGAAGAGAATTGAAAGGAATAGAAAAAGATTTGAAAACAGACCTAGGATACCAAAGAAATACTATTATGTTAGAGATATTGATGATGAAGGTGTGACAGATGATGAATCTAATGATGCTAGTACTAGTGCAAATGAATGCTTATTTATTGCTATTAAAGAAGAACTTGTGTCTACTAATCCTGCTAGCTGTGTGAAGGAAGAAAAACTAGTGGAAGAAAGTGCTTTGGTTGTTTAGGTTGAGAAAGATGAGGATGAACGGGTTATTGATAGTGGATGCTCACATCACATGACTGGTGACAAAAGTAAGTTTATAAGTTTGGAAAACTATGATGGTGGACTGGTTAGGTTTGGAGATGATACAACTAGTAATATTTATGGAAGAGGATCTATTTATTTTGATGGAAAACACAATACTGATGATGTTTTGTATGTGAATGGTTTAAAGCACAATCTTTTGAGTGTTGGTCAGATGTGTAACAAAGGTTATGATCTGAGATTTAAGGACAATGGATGCAAGATCATGGAAAGCTCCAAAACTATGATTGCTACTGTTAAAAAGACCAGAGGTAATGTTTATCATTTGAAAGGAACTAATAATTATTGTTTATTGGCTCAGACTAATGAAATTTGGCTGTGGCATAGAAGGATGTGTCATATAAATTTTGACAACTTGGTAAAGATAAGTTTTGTTCAGGATGTAAGAGATCTGCCTAAGCTTGTGAAGCCTGCTAACACCATTTGCAAAGAATATCAATTTAGGAAACAGATAAGAACAAGTTTCAAAAGAAAAGAACAATTCTCTATTGGATTGTTGGAGCTGGTTCATACAGATCTATGTGGTCCCACAAGAACAAGAAGTCTGTAGGGAGAGGTATTTTATGTTGCTTATTGATGATTATTCCAAAATGATTTGGATCACTTTTCTAAAAGATAAATCAGAAGCCTTAGACAAGTTCAAAGCTTTCAAGGCAATGGTTGAGAATGAGTTAGAGTTGAAGATCAAATTCTTGAGGTCTAATAGAGGAGGTGAGTTCACATCAAATGAATCCAATATCTTCTATGAAGAACAAGGGATAACGAGACAATTGTCTGCACCTAGGACTCCTCAGCAGAATGGAGTTGTTGAAAGAAAGAACATGACAGTTCAAGAGGCTGCTAGGACTGTCATGCCCACATTTCCCATGCGGTCACAAAATGCATCACACGTGTCATGTCCACATGTGCCATGTGGTCATGGCACGAAATATCAAAAATTTTCCACGCTTCCCTAGAAACCCCCTCGCATGTGTACGCGTGCTCGGTGGCGTACACTTAAAGCGAAAACAATACAGTTGTCGGCGGGGTACTAAGTACATGTGCGCACATCCTGATGCAAGAAAGCCAACAAGGGGATCATCGCGACGTGGTTAACGTCGCTATAAGGTTTGAACTTTCAAGGCTCTTAAACCCTAAATTTTGGAAGATTCTGGCAGCATAATGCCTCACGGGCGTGAGTGGAATTTAATACACAAATTCTATGCTTCATACGTGGTTCCCTGATAGGGTTAACAAACTTCCTACGTCTCTCTAATAATGATGAATTTACACTTGTTCTCATTTATGGAACATTTTTCAGCAAAGCTCGATCATCCATTCATTTTTCCATTTTCTAAAATTTAATATTAATTTCTCCTCCTTCGGACTTAGCTTTTTCAACAAAGCCCGTTCATTTGCCCTCTCTTCCGTTTCTCTGAAATTTAATTTTGATTGTATTTCTATCACGTTCACCTTACCTCTTTCTCTGAGATTTATTTTGATTGTATTTCTGTCACTCTCTTTCTGTTTCTAAGTTTTCTTTATGTTTATCCTATTTTTTTCTTCATGTTCTTCATCAATCAGAGTTATCACTGTATTCTTTACATTATTCCTAATTTCTTAGAAGACCAGATCACTGAAACATGGTTTACTAACTTCACTTGTCTTAGTCTCCTAAGTTTCTGCTCTAGGTTTCATCTCAACGTTTGAATTAATTTTAATAATCAACTTGTTCCTAATCAGGATTAACGGTAGGATAAACTTACTTAGTTCTCTTAGCCCAGTTCAGAATTGCCGCGCATTTTCTCCTCTTTGTTTTCCAATGTTAGTTTTTCTTTCTCTTTCTCTCTCTGTTATTTTCTCAATTGGACATTTTCTAAATCTATAGTTGAGTTTAAAATGGCCACACATGGAATGCCTGTGGTGGCTTGTTTGCGTTTATTTCCAGTGTCCTTTGTAAATGGGAGTGTTGGTGCCTGAATTGACTGTCAGTTTCCGAGCAATTTTTCATGCAGGCACCTTCCCAAAAAATCCAAAAGGTTCTGAGTTTTGGCTCCCCTTCATCTTTCTTGAGGAAGGGGTCATCATGTTTTGTCCATCAGCGAAAGTTTTGTTTTTTTGAGTGCTCCGATTGTGTCTTTGAACTTTCGGTTTGAACCTCGCCGGCGAACCTCAGTGTTGAACCTCGCCATTGAACCATCTGTTTGAACTGGTTCAATGGTTCAAAGCTTCATGTTTTTGGTTTCATCGGCATGATGGCAGCTATCGGCATAGGTTTGTGGTCTTGCTCCGACAGTCTAAGTCACACCGACGGAGATGGGAAGCCAAGTTGCCATTGGCGTGACTTTTGTTGTCGGTGAGTGTTGCTTTTGGGTTGGCCGATGGTTTTTGTCTTGGCGACGGGTGTTTTTTGCTTGGCCATCAGTGAGACTTATTTTATCGGCCTAGTCGATGGAAGTTGGCCCGATGGTCTATCTCTGGCCGATGATGGGAAATATGGAGTTTGCGATGGTGTCGGCGAGACTATTGAGGTCGGTCAGAGGAGTTTCAGGTTGGCTGATGGGATTGGTCTGGCCGACAGGGGATTGCGATGGGCTTCATCAGTGTAACACATGAGGTCGGCTAGAGGATTTTTGGATGCTCCGATGGAGGGAGTCACAGCGACGGAGGGTGTGTTTTGTTTGCCATTGGAGAGACTTGATAGATCGGCGAGAGTTTTTTGGGGCAAGCCGATGGCTTAGCTTTGGGCGAGGGCTTGTGTGTCAAGCACGGCAAAAGTGCTCGACACTTAGTATGTTTGTGGCCATGTTTATAAAATGTTGAAGTGGTCTTCTCACTATGCATGTGGGATTAATCTCCCTGCATTATTTTGAACCTGTGGTAAACGCATTTTGGCAGGAAATTCATTTTGATTGCTGCGACTAATTTCTCGATGGCTGCGGGTGGTTGAGCCATCAATGGTGACTGTAGCAGGGATATGGGTGATGGTACAAGTGATTAAACTACTCGATTGTGAATGAGGACTTCCATATGGCGGCGCAGGGCTCGAGGCCACCATTGTCTACTTTCTGTCTCTGCAGCAATAAATTCTGAGTGCCATTCCTTCTAAGGACGGTATCTGGCAAATTTTTTGTCAAAGCCATGTAATTAATGCTGAGTACGCTTCTTTGGCTGTTATAAGCAGGAAGTGTTACTCATTTTAGGTTGTTGAAAACTGGACATTTTGGCTCTGTAATAAGATACAACTGGTTTTGGTTGCTTTGTGCAGCAAAACTTGTGAGTTTATGTATCTCCTGTTGTACGTTTGTGCATGAATCCACTAATTTCATGGTCAATTTTATATGAATAATGCTATGTTTGCATGTGTTATGCTGATTCTGTCTCCAGTTTTGCATGTATCTTTCTTCTGAGTCCAGGCATTCAAGGAATGTCTGAGATTCTAGAACATAGAATTCCTATGTTGAATGTTTAATCTTTTAACTTCTGCTCAAGGGGTAGATTAAACTATTTTCAGATTGAATATTGGGAAGGGTATACTGCAATAGGGATGCCATAAGTATAGACAGCTTAACACTCTGTATTGGGAGATATCTATAAGGCAGATATCATGTATATCCCCCTGAAATCCAGTTTTAGTTGTTCATGCTGATCATTCACAGGTGTATGTCTACCGACTCCAAGCCCTGGATAGGCACCAATCTAGCTCTGTGTTGAGGTTATATACCATGTCCAGCTTTGCATCCAAACTTAAAATCAAAATCAAACTCTAAAACAACCATTAGGACATTAGAATTAGTTTTAGGATCCTCAATCCTCTGTCTACAACTGCAAATAGGCCCAAAGCTAGCCCCTTTGCTCTTATCTTACAGTTTTGGTCTACTTATAGGAGGACTTATCTGCTTTCTGTCAGCATCCTAGCCTTGTATGTATATCCTCATGGATGTTGAGTAGGGAATACCCCCCTAGGTTTTACAGAGCCTGAAGAAGAAGAGGAGATAAAATATAGAGTCTATCTCCTACACTGTTGGCCCCTAGCCCAGAGATCCTGTTGATCATTGATGGCTACCTTGTAGGGAAATCTGGGAATAAGCATCCAGTCTGGGAAAAAACCAACAGGGAGGATCATATTTTCCTCTTCATTTTCGTGGTATTTAATTTGTGATAATTGTTGAAACTTTCGAGAAACTCTTCTTTAAAAATAGAGTTTATATATATAGATATAAAAATAAGATTCCCTTTTAATTTATAAATATATTTTTCCTTTGTCATTATTAATTCCCCCCCTAATAAAAACTTCTTTCTTCTTTTTATTAACAATTTATGGCCTCTCTTTTAAATTTATAACAAACAATTTATATATATATGTATTATGGTATTTAAATAGAATAGTCTTTTCTTTTTATAAAATCCCCAAACTAAATGTTCATCTCATATTTTTATTTTGGCTCATGAAATAACCCTAACACATTTGTTTTGCTTATGAGATGGTGCAGGGTTGGGATGTAATGGCGGCAGCGGCCATGGAGGGGGATTCAGCCAGAGGAACCTGTAGATCACAGAGGGGAGGTCGGAGTGTGGGCGTAGAGGGGATCGGTGGGGCAAGGACGGAGCGCACGGCGGCGGCAGAGTGTGGTGGCCATAGGGGGCGGTAAGGGCAGAGCGCGGGGGACGGAGTGTGGTGGCCGTAGGGGGTGGCAAGGGCAGAGCGCGAGGGACGGAGTGTGGTGGCTGCAGGGGGTGGCAAGGGTAGAGTGTGGGGGACGGAGTGTGGTGGCCGCAGGGGGCGGCAAGGGCAGAGCGCGGGGTTTAAATGTGGTGGGGGTGTGGGGTGTGGGGAGGGGCGGAGCCCCACCCACATCCCACTTCGTGGGGTGTGGGTGGGGCTCCGCCCCTCCCCACACCCTTTACATAAATTCTGTGGTGGGGGTTTCAACCCCCACCATTGTATGTTTCTTTTTTTTTCTTCATTTTTTTTTGACTGTGTTTTATCACAGAAAATAGCGAAAACATAATTTATTCCCCATTCGATTTTTGTGTAAACAATTTAAAATTTAATTATATAAAGTAAATATATATATATATATATATATTTTTTACACTATTACCCAGCTCAGATGAAAATCACAGTTTCATCAAATAATCATCTAAGTAAAAAAATAACAATACAGAATAATATAAATATATATTTAATAATTATTGTCAAGTAATTTGTTTAAAATCGATTAATAATCCCGTGTGTATAATGAATTTTCTTACAAATTTAATTTTCAAGTATCTCCAAAATTAAACATTATTTAATAGAGACTACATACGAAATTAATTAAAGCTTATTTTCCTTATTACTCAAATTTAACTTTCAAGCCAAGTGATGTAATCTACAATAAAGTACTCATTTGATTTTAACAAAGAAAATAGGAATTAATTTCATTGGCAATTATTCACAACAATTTCAAATGCATTATAATAACAAATTTTTACTTCCTTTCAAATGACAAAACCACAATCTCCACATAATTTATTAAAATAAACATTTTCACAATTCCTCTAAGAGGTAAATATTACAAACTTCTTTACAGCTACAACTAGTTTCACAACTTTGCAAGTAGGAGAAGATGGAAATAGACAATTCTAATATCCTTTTAAAAATAAATCTTCTTTTCCTTTTCTCATTTCAAATGGTAAAACTTGTTAAACATTAAAAGCACAATTATCGACACAATAAGGAAGATTTCCTCACAACTCCAAAATAACAATTTATACAACAACAGAGAGATAATTTTCTCCTTTTGGAAATCAACAAGGAAGGAGCTATTAAAAGATCAGACTCTCCTTAAGACTTAAGGAAAATAAAATATTTTCTAAGATCCAGTAATCTTCTCCAAGCTTCACAATAAGCTCCCAGAAAACCTGCATATCACACAAGGGAAGAAACACCACACAAGCTGCTCTCCTCCCTACCATAGACCCGCAAGAGGGTCATCCCCGAGCTAGGGAGATCATCCACACACCTATGGTATTCCAAAAATCCACTTCACAACAAGGTACAAACAACACACCCAAAACACACATACACCCATGGATAATTTACACAACACAAAAACTCAACCATAGTGAGTTTAACAAGGGGTAGGAGAGTGGACACACTCAACTCTAGAGTGTCACCCTTTAAAATAATATAATCAACACAATTTTCTCATGGCCTCAAGCCAAACTTGTTAACAAAATTCTCCAAGGAGTTCATATTTTGACTCTCAAGCCAAATAACACAATTTCTCAAAGACACACAAATGTCCTCAAGGCTTTCAACATCCCAAAAGAAACAAGGCATGCACCCGAGGAGGATCACTCCTCCCCTACCCCACACTTGATGAACATTTCTCCCAAGTGGAAGAAGCTCTGTCAACATCCCAATAAAATTTCCCAGAGTAACAAAATTTACAACACAAGCAAAATAAACATTTCCACACATCCTTCATGCAACAATTAGAATACAAAAGAAAGGCCATGAAAACCAACCTTACAAAGCCCTTTAATGGATGAAGTTGATGTAGAGCTCCACTAAAATCTCCTCCAACCTAAGTCACCAAACTTCCTCTCACTTTCGTCTCCAAAAAGCAATTTTTTTTTTAATAAACAATAATCCTTCAAATTCAACAACCCCCTCTCCCTATCCCAAGTGGGATTAAAATAACCCAAATTCCATGAGTTTAGAGGAATGGGGAGGTGACACTTGTCACCTCCTCACTCTTCCCCAGCCTACTATTATGTCCCAAGGGATGAGTGTTGGCTTATGTCACTCACCCATCCCTAAAGTCTTCCTTACCCCATACCTCTTGTCATTTCTCTTACACATGGGAGAAATAAAAGGAGTTAAAGGAGGAAAAAGGGTGACACATGTCTCCCCTTCCTTCCTTCTTATGAATGACCACACAACTCCATGGGGACTCTCACCAATTGTGAGGGTGACTTGAAGTCAATTCCTCCATTATTGGTGGGTCTTGGAGTCATTTCTTACCTTGGGAATGGAAAAGGGATGGGCTTGAGTGTTGGTACCACCCATCCTATCCCTCCCATACCTCCAAATTCGTCACTTAACTTCAGTGTGGAGTTAAAGTGACCATACGGAGGTTACCCAAGGGTTACCCAAGTCAAAAGTAACCCTAGACCCATGGAGTATAACCCAGGGTCAACTTTAACCTAGTTAGGACACCTAGGGTCAAGTTAAGACACAAGAAAAGGGTCTCAAAAATTTAAATTTTTTTAAAAATGAAAATCAAATACAATTCTTACAACACAAATCATAACTCAAGTTTACAAAAAAGGTAGACCTAACCCATTAAACTTCATGAAAGACAACATTACAACATTAAATCAAACACAGAGTTGATCTCGGTTCCTAGTGGAACCAGATTGGCTTCACAAGGGATCACAACATAAGGTGCAAAATGATCTCCAGTAGCTGTGGTTTGTTAGCCAAAACCTGCGCACTCAATTACAAAGTTAATTTCACATTTAAATATCATAGCCGAAGCAACTTAAAAAATGAATTCTTAATACATAACACAGTCCTCATAAACATAATGAAATCACATAACAATTTCCTTTCTAACATCACCCAATTAGTTTTCCTATAATGTAACCATTAATCAGACATCACCCAATTAGTTTTCCTATAAAATAAATATCTATCTAACATCACCCAATTTGTTTTCTCTTAAAGCAAACATCTAATTAACATCACCCAATTAGTTTTCCTTTAACATAATAAGGTTTAATAGTTTGAAAATCTAGGATCAACAGTCCCACAAATATAAAAGTATCAGCAACAGTAAGCTAAATAGTCACATGTACGGAGATGAAAAAGTGTAGGCCTCACAAGGACTATGTTGAAGGTAGCTAACCTACCTGAAGTATACTGGAGAGAAGCCATACACACTGTAGTGTACATCCTAAACAGGGTTCAAGTTAAAGGTAGCAGTGCTAAAACTCCTTATGAATTGTGGTATGGAAGAGCTACAGTAAGATATTTCAAAGTTTTTTGTAGCAAATGTTATATCATAAGAGAAGAAGATCTAGGCAAGTTTAATGCTAGGTGTGATGAAGGAATATTCCTTGGTTACTCTACCAAGAGTAAGCCCTACTAGTGCTACAATAAGAGATTGAAGAAAATCATTGAGAGTGCTAATGTGAAGGTTGATGAAGACAAAGGAAGAATTTTAGATATGAATGGCTATGAATCAGATGAGCCTGCTACTATAACAAATGAAGAAAAAGTTGATCAAGAAGACAATCAAGATGAAGAATAAAAGGCTTCAAAAGGCATTGCTAAGACTCCTAGGTATGTAAGAATTAATCATTCTGAAGATTGGATTATAGGAGACAAAAGCAAAGGGGGTATTGACAAGGAAAAGAGTTACAGAAGAACAGGTGAATTATTGTTTTCTTTCAAAAGTTGAACCTAAAACTGTGAATGAAGCTTGCAATGATGAAAATTGGATAAAAGCTATGGAAGAGGAGTTGATGCAGATAGAAAAGAATCATACTTGGGAACTAGTTCCTAGACCTGCTAATAAGAATGTGATTGGCACCAAATGGGTTTTCAGAAACAAGATGAATGAGAATGGAGAAGTAGTAAGGAACAAAGTAAGATTGGTATGCAAAGGATACTCTCAAGTTGAAGGAATAGATTTGAAGAGACCTATACTCCTGTGGCAAGAATTGAAGCAATTAGAATGTTTTTGGCATTTGCAGATTTTAAAGACTTCAAAGTGTATCAGATGGATGTTAAGTCTACATTCTTGAATGGTGAGTTGGAAGAAGAGGTCTACATTGAGCAACTAGAAGGATGTCAATTATCAAAATAGGGTGATATGGTGTGCATATTAAAGAAAGACCTATATGGACTGAAGCAAGCCCCCAGAGCCTGGTATGCAAGGCTAGACAAGTATTTGTTGCAATTAAGATTCAGTAAAGGCATTGCTGATAGCAACTTGTATTTCAAAATCGATGATAATCAGATCCTAATTGTTGTGGTCTTTGTTGATGACATTATCTTTAGAGGCAATGAAGGTATGTGCATGAAGTTTGTAGGTGAAATGAATTTCTTTTTGGGTTTGCAAATTAATCAATTAGATAAAGGAATCTTCATATCTTAGTCCAAGTATGTGAAAGAGTTGTTGAAGAAGTTTGGTATGGAAGACTCTAAACTGGTATGTACTCCCATGGTGATTGGTTGCAAGTTGAGCAAAACTAATGAATCACCCAAGACTGATCAGAAAAGGTATAGATCCATGATTGGAGGATTACTTTATCTAACTCAAACTAGACCTGATATAATGCATGCAGTTTGTCTTGTTGCAAGATTTCAAGAAGATCCAAGAGAGTCACATGTGATGGCAGTTAAGAGAATATTGAGGTATTTAAAAGACACACCAGATCATGGCTTATGGTATCCAAAGGATAATGCTTTCACTCTCAATGCTTATATAGATGCAGATTGGGCCGGAGATGTTGATGACAGAAAAAGAACAAGTGGAGGCACTTTCTTCTTGGGTAGTAGATTGGTTTCATGGCTAGGCAAGAAGCAAGATTCAATATCTTTGTCAACTCCAAAAGTAGAGTATATTGTAGCAGCATGTTGTTGTACTCAAGTGTTATGGATGAAGCATACTTTGAAGGACATAAGAGTTGTGTATGAAGATCCAGTTGCAATCTTCTGTGACAATACAAGTGCTATAAAAATTTCAAAGAATCGAGTGATGCACTCAAGAACAAAGCATATATCTATAAGGTATCACTTTCTAAGAGAAAAGGTGACAGAGAATGAAGTAAAGATGGAATATGTGTCCACAAAGGATCAGATTGCAGATATTTTAACTAAGCCTCTGCCTAAGGATACTTTTGAGTATCTCAGAGAAAAGTTAGGGGTCATTACCCCTCCTACTCTGAACTAAGATGCATAGGAATGAATCAATCTAGTGGTGTTCAAAGTCTCATTATTTGATCTGGATTGATGTTTTGAGGGCTACCTCTTAGGGGGAGTAGCTAGATGTTCTTGAGAAAGAAAGTGTTGATAACAGAGAAAGTTCAGTTGGATCAGAGTAGCAGAATGCAAGTATGTGCCCTTTGCCATTGATGTCAAATGGGGAGAGAAATCATGTGAAAAAATCAGAGAAGAAAGAGTGCAAATGTATAAAGAGAAAGGGGGAAAATATTTTCTTGACTGTCTTTATAGCTTTTCACATCATATGTTGCCATCAATGACAAAGGGGGAGATTGTTGCAAGTATGTGCCTAACCGGTGTTGTCATTGGTGTCAATTGTGCTCTTGTTTTGATGCTTGTTTGTAATGAGTTAGATGTTTTATATTTACCTATATAAGTGTTGGAGATCCTGATATTGAGGATATTGAGAAAATTTGCTCCTCCAATGGAAACAGTGTGTTGCAAAGTATCTTTGTCTACAGAAGAACAGTTCAACAGATCGCTCCACATTTCTTGTAGAATGAATATCTTTATCTATAGATTGGAAGTTATTTAGATACATGTATGAAAATTCTATGTTCCAAGTTTGAGCCTCTGGCATAAAGATTTGAGTCAATTATGTTCACTAGAGTGAAAACTACTTTTTCTGTATATTTGGTGGTGATAGGGAGAATGTATTATGCTCCACATTCCTCCGTAGTTAAGTATTTCAATCTACAGTTCTAGAATCAAGTTGGTAATGATGATAACTGCCTTCAACTCCAATGGTTTGTGATTTGGTGGTCCACAAGCAATCTATTCTTTATGACAGTGGCTGACAGTGTTGTTTAAGTTCTCTAGTTTGAAGAATCTTCTTGACAAATTGGTTAGAAGTTGTGTAGATGTTCTTGGTGATTACAATGTGCTTGTGGATGTCTCCTGATTGTGTTCCTACCTTTGGATTGGTCTACAAAGAGAATTTTAGATCATAGATGAAGATTGTTCTTAGATGACTTAGTGTTAACACTCGTCTTAGCCGACCTGGTTATTTTCACTAAATGCGGAGATGCATTGAAGATTGTTGAAGCGTGTCGTGGTGTGGAAGATTGCATTTGAGTCCTAGCTAAGGCATGGCATGATCAACATACATCTTTACATCTTTTTCCTTAGCTGATTTTGTTTAGGTCCAGATCCATTTCTATGCATGATTGTAATGCTGACCTTGGAGATTGTTCCAATGGTTGATGAATGTAATGCTGACCTTGATGTTCATTCCAAGGTTGATGAGTTGTATAAAAAAATGTAATGTAGTTGCGAAAAAGGTATCCTTGTGCAAAAATGCGAAGATAAGTGAGAAGTGTAAGAAGAGCAGAGCAGAGGAGAAGTATTGTGCTTCAATGGAACTAAACTTAGGCATGAAGTAGATGCTATTAAATCAGTTCACAAATCTCTGGCAGTGAGCCACCCCTTGGCAGTAAGCCGATCTTTGCTGTGAGCATTTTTGGGCAGTAAGCCCGTAGGTAGTGAGCCTCTAGTTTTCTAGTTTTCAGTATTGTTATAATATATATTTCTGTGGGCTAACACACACCGTGGTTTTTCCCTTATAGGGTTTTCAACATAAAAATCTAGTGTCTCATGTGTTGAATCTTAATAACAATGATTGAACATTTGAAGTATTGATAAGTGGTTAAAGTTTTGTGACACTGATTCACCCCCCTCTCAGTTGTCTTGTGCATATTAACAAGGCCATTTTGTATGAGCCTCCAAGGACTGTTGAAATGAATAGGACAACTGAGAGGGGGTGAATCAGTTGTCACAAAACTTTAACCACTTATGAATATCAACACATCAAGTTCTTAATCACTGTTATTATCATTAACCATGAAAGCATAAAACAAGAAGCTCAACACAATAACACATGAGACACCATAATTTTTACATGGAAAACCCTATAAGGGAAAAACCATGGTGGGTGTTAGCCCACAAAAATAAATAAGTTATAGCAATACCAAAAATCAGAGGCTTATTGCCCAAAACGCTTACTGCAAATGTTAGGGCTCACTGCCAAGATCGGCTCACTACCAAGGGGTGGCTCACTGCCAAGGATTGGTCAACTGATTTGATAGCATCTATTTTATGCTAGGGTTCAGTTCCATTGAAGCACAAAATAACACCTCTGCTCTGCTATTCTTACACGTTTTTCATTTTCACTCAAGGATATCTTTTTCATAACTTCATTACATGTTTTTATACACTTCATCAACCTTGGCATGTACATCAAAGTCAGCTTTACATTCATCAACCATTGGAACATTCTCCAAGGTTAGCATTACAAACATACATAGAAATAGGTCTGGACCTAAACAAAATTAGCTAAGGGAAAGATGTATGCAGATCATATTATGCCTTAGCTCGAACTCAAATACAATCTTCCATGCCACAACATGCTTCCATAATCTTTGATGAATCTCTGCAAGTAGTGAAAACAACCAAGTCGGCCAAGACTGGGTTTATCATTAAGTCTTCTAAGAACAGTCTTCATCCACGATCCAAATTTTTCTTTGCAGACCAATCCAAAGGTAGGAACATGATCAGGAGATGTACACAAGCACATTGTAATCACTAGGAACAACCACACAATCTCTAACCACTATGTCAAGAAGATTCTTCAAACCGGAGCACATGAACAACACTATCAGCTACTGTCATAAGGAAAATATTGCTTTCAGACCACCAAAGCATGAACCATTGGAGTTGAAGGCACTTATCATCATTACAAACTTGATTCCAGAACCGTAGACTGAAATACTTAACTGCGGAGGAATGTAGAGCATAATACATTATCCCTGTGACCATCAAATATACAGAAAAAGTAGTTTTCACTCTGGTGAACATAACTCACTCAAATCTTCATATCGGAGGCTCAAACTTGGAGCATAGCATCTTCATAGATGCATATAAATAAATTCCAATCCATAGACAAGGATATTCATTCTATAGGAAATACAAATCAATATACTGAACTATTCTACTACATCATAAATACTTATTATCTTCAACACTTAACTCATTACAAGCAAGCATCAAAACAAGAGCACAGTTGACACCAATGACAACATAGATATGTTGACATCAATGATAACACTAGTTAGGCACATACTTGTAACAAGGACTAGGTATGGCCCTTAGGATTTGGGTGTCACATGATGTAAGGTGTTAACATTTATTGTCAAAGTTGTTATTACAAGCTGATTTACTTATTTAGTTTTATAGATTCTTTTCAATACATAAATTCTCTAGGTATGGATAATATTTTTTCAATTTTATTTAATTGATTGCCCATTCTACTTTGGTCTAGATAATTAATTGATGGAAGGATGATTGTTGTAACAAATGGAACTAATTTATTATTACTTGAGATTTTGCAGGATTAAAGGAAAATAATTCTCCAAAAAATAAATTGAGCCATGACATGGGTAAGATTTTATCATTTAGTAAATAGATGATAATTTTCCTTCCTCTACACTCTTAAATTAGAATTAATTATTAACTTTAAAATGTTAAACAACAAATATGGTACTCAAAAGAATCTAATGAGTGGATTTTCTTGTCTCCTCGATGCTTTAGGCTAAATTCTAAGGTGGCACTCAAGCCTTTTTATTTTATATATACTCCTAAATGACAATGAACTCGATGCATTTCCTTTAGGGAATTATAGTCTTCAAAGAGTAACTCATGCCCTATTTGATCTCGATGAGTCAATTCTTTAGCTAAATCTCATTCTTGTCCACATAGGGATGGATGCCTACACCATGTAGGATTAGATGCCTACACCCTATAGGGTTAGATGCCTATCCTATAATTACAGTCTTCAAAGAGTAACTCATGCCCTATTTGATCTCGATAAGTCAATTCTTTAACTAAATCTCATGCTTGTCCACATAGGGATGGATACCTACACCATGTAGGATTAGATTCCTACACCCTCTAGGGTTATATGCTTATCCTATAAAATAGATGAAATTTCTTGAAGATCCAATAAAACTAAGTTAAACTAAACACATAAAAGAAATATTAATTACAAAAAGTTTACAATTAATTGGTTATGTGTTTTTATTTAATGTTCTAGTTAGGCTAATTACACAAAACTCAAGGAAGGATAAATTTCATAGTTGTTTAAGACATAAAAGACTTCATACACTCTTTAGACCAAATACTTGTAGGCTAAGTAAAGCTCAACAAAGATGGGAGACTTATAATTGAGACAAACACAAGTCAAGTCCCATAAGGAGATATTAATAGTAGGGCTATAATTCCTCTATGATAGAGTATGGTTGAAGTTATTCTTAAGGAGGTATATTCTACCAAAATACACATGCACTTTTAGATTGGTCATCACAATGGCTTGACTAGAAAATCCAATGCCATAGGCATCTTTGGGATAGTTTGTCACTCAACCTAAATGTGTTGTCACAAAACACTCATAATGAGAAATATTGTCAGCATGGATAGCTACCAAAAATCTATAGCCATGGGGATATTAATGCTTACCATGGTTGTGAACCTTTTGCTTCTTCTTGTTCATCATTCTTTCCTTTCACATCATTATAGGGAAAATGTACTCTTTTAAACTTGAAGGTTATAGTTAGGATTCACAATTAAGAAGTTAGAAGAAGTAGCACCCTTAAGATCTAAAAAAACCTTTAGAACCATTAAACCATCTTTAGTGTGGCCATAAATATGATGGTAGGAACAATACTTAGAAGTATTGGACATAGGGGATGATTTATCCTTTCCATTTTGTATGAAATACTCTAAATCTTTGTTGGCAAAAATATTGACCTCATGGGTACTTCTTATCTTTCTTTTCTATTGGGGAAATACCACCACTAGTCACATTATGGTTGGGATACTATTTGGCTAAAGGATCCACAAAAGAGGAAAGGATTAGGTGGAAACCAATATGCATATCAGTTGCCTCATGTACAAGGGCCTCATAGAGTAGGCCATAATGTGTCTAGATATTGCCACTAGTCATAACTTCATAATTAAGGTCTTCCTAGGATGCCTTGGTAAACATATCAAGGAGCATAGAGTTGGGGAAATGAGAATGACAAGACTAGACATCCAACCACCATCTTTAAAAGAAATTAAAATTCCTTCTTACCTTGTTCCATGGTACATATATTGTAAACCCCAAGGCTAAAAGGACAAGAAATGTTAAACACATGGGAAAACTCATCAATAAGGTTAGCAAAAATAGATAAGGAATTAGGGGCTAGGTTACAAAACTAGGAGTAAAGATCTTGAGAATGAATATATCATCATGCTTCCACTTAATGCATGTCATTGTAAAGGCCTAAAGGTGAGTTTATGAATCATCATTAGATTGTCCTAATAACTTATGAAGCTCTAGGAGGGGATTGGTAGATTGATCTCTCAAACTAAAAGGGCCAATGGGTTCCTTCTCAACTGGACCTCATTGGAAATCACCCCCAAAGAAAAATTGTGATCAAGAAGGGACACTTGAAATAAAGGTGTTGGCTAAGTGGAAGCATAGTCCCTACCATTACCCTCATTCCTACTAGAATGAGGATAAGGTGATGATAAATAATCCCTTAATGAGGAATCATGGTAATACCCTTGATAGGAGTAGTTTTTGTGGTCCTTGTGGTGAGGGGAAGGTTAGCATATTAGACTCTAAGAGGGGTGACCATACTAGTGACCATCCATAAAAGGAGGAGGAGAAACATAAGGAATTTTCTACGAGAGGTGACAATATTGGCAATCATACCTATGTGGGGAAACATAATCATGGTCTAAAGAGGGAGGATCGTGAGTGTGATCTTACCTAGGAGGTAGAGAACCATGAAGATGGTTTTGTGAGGGGTGACCATATTAGTGGTCATTCTTATGCAATGATATATTGTCATGATTTGTGTTGGAAAAATACCCAATATGCACCTCTAATATCATAAGATTTAATAAACAAAAATCTTGATCTACAAGTGTGAACAAACTATGCCCATAAAGAAAAATTAGGATACATATTCATTTCCCACATTAACCTTTAGAGGAAATAAATGTAAATATTAGATCTATGAAAATTTTGACAACATAATGGCATGTAAAATAACACTTTAAGGACAATAATGAGAGAAAAAATGAATCATAGATAGAAGATAAGGGGCACAAATATATGTGGGGAAAACCCTTTCAAGTAAAAACATTCACCCTCTAAAGTACAAAACCACATGTATTATTCAACAACACATAACAATTAAAATACACTTCTAGGATCTTAGCTTAACATGGAGATCAACATCTTGCTCCTTTGGAGGAAAAATATAACCCTACAATTGAAACTCATCACTTTTTTATCAACCCAAGCACCCAAATAAATAGGTAATAACCAAATAGGAAACCATAAATGGTTTCAAGAAAACCATGTGTCTATGACACAAATTCTAATGCCCGTGTCCAAGTTTCAGCTCTAGACTAAAATAGAATATTCTCTTACACATGTAAGATGTTGTCATAAGTTATCATAGTAAACTCACTAACTTGGGTGTCCCATTTGGTCATATTCCACCTTTAAAAAAATCCTTTATGACACATATTATAGATTTTCTTAAACTTGGTCAAGATTCTTGGTCCACTTTATAACTCCTCTCTTACATGCATCATAGAATCTCTTATGCATTTATAATGCCATGTATGCTCTTACACATCTTACATGACATAACACTCTTACATATTCTTACACACATCATACAAAGACATACACATGGGATAATGGCTAAGTCATAAGTGGGATGCCCCATTTTATAAATGAGGCACTTGGATACGGAATAAATATAATTAAAATAATTAGTTCAAACATTAGGACTTGCAAGGTGTATGATACACCTAATCCCAACATTCTCCCACTTGTTGTAAACCTTGCAAGATAAATGGAGAGACTCCAAAAAATCCATGACCTACCAAGGGTACCACCATAATGTCCCATTTAAACTCCACTGTGTTCATATGCTTCACATAAGCATCTACAATAATCAATGTTGGAGCACACTCTAGAGTACACTCAAAACCAACTCTAGGGGCACTCCAAATCCACTCAACTAACTCTAGAGCATACTATCTATAGCTATCCTCAATCCATCATTAGAAAACATACCTAGAAGTCTAATCAACTCCAAAATAGGATCAAGTATGCACCACATACTCTAGTATATTTGGAATAATGACCACAACCAACCACTCATGTCCAACTAAACCAACCACTGATAGACCTACTCATGACATATATATATATTACACTATAACTCTCATCCTTGTATATGCACTATCTTGCTTAAGTTTACCATCTCCCATGGTCACAAACACACCAATGTACAAAAAATATAAAGACCCTTGATACCACAATCCAATGAAACCTATCCACCAAGGACACATATAATGCCTAGAACTCCCACTACATGGGCGGTGTCCATTTTTGTACCAACCCAAGTAATACAAATTCTACCAACAATGCTCTCATAAAATGTGTGATTCATGTCATCATTTAAACCAACATCGAAGAACACAAATAATGATTTGTACATTGTAACCAAAATGCTACAAAATAGAGCATAATCCCTCAAATATTGTTTTCTCACTCTCTCACCTCTAATATCCTCAACACTCCCAAGTTCTCCACATCACAAAATATAGAGATTAAATAGACAACATAATATTTCTAAGAAACAATAAAGTACAACAATAGTAAATGACCACAAACATAGTTATCACAACAGCTCCACACAAATCTCAACCCTAATGTCATATTAATATTAACCTATAGGAAGAAGCAATAGATGATAGAGAGAAAAATATAAACCATAGCACATACCATGTCCTTCTACCAACACCACTGAGTGTTAAAGATATGACAAGTAAGATCCTCACTTCCAAAACTCTAATAGAAAATCCTTAACAACATCCAACTATTCAACCTTGAGGTCGAACATAATAATGATAAATTGATAAACTAGTAAAGGATGTAATCTTCTGCAAGTGAAAAAAGATAAAACCAATAACCATTTCCATCATAAGGGAGTATTCCCAAAACCATCCTCTACACTCAAAACCAAAACTCTAGAACATACTTTTTGAGCATACTCTGGAAAACACTCTAGAGTAGAGTCTGCTCTAGAAATAACATCCATATCTCAAGATTCACTCCCATAAGAAAACAAAGGAAAAAGACACCATGCCATTTAATCCTCAAATAAGCCCTCTAGAACTAACATCTATGGCTCATGACTCATTCCATGAGAAAATAAAGCACAAAAAATAGAATAGATCTGAGTTCCAAGTGAACAATACCTCTCAAATAATTCTCCATCGAGTGGACTAAGTGTGTGGAATGAGATTGCTCCTCCTAAAATGCACAAGTCACATAGACTCTCTCCATGAACAATCTCCTCATCAAACCAATGTTGGATTCATGTCCAGCTCTTGGTGAAGTGTAAGATCCTGATGAAGATCAAATAAATATTACATCATTCCACAAACATCATATTTCTAGCTCAATCAATTGATTTCCTTTGTGATAGTAAAACTACTTAAGTGGAAGTTACATTAGCCCCAAAAGTGTTTCAACAAGGTTACATTATAGTGACAACAATAGTCCTAAATGCCATTTCATAACCTTGCAAGCATATTTCCAATAATCATAATTGATTACATATACATGTTTCATTTTTAGTAGATATATTAATGACATATTAAATCATTTATGGGGTCAATTACCCATCCATTGGCATATAGGTGTACAACCTCACTGACTAGAAATAAGTGAAATAATTACAAATCAATTATACATGTACATATATCATGTTGCAAGTATGAGGTGAACCAGTGTTGTCATTGATGTCAACATACTCATATTACATTGACAAGAAGGATTGGATGAGTTGTGTGCTGAGGATATTGAGAAAATTAGCCTCAGTCAAGAACAGTGAAGAACAGTGATGAGAAGAAGGCAAATGTATTGTATAGGTTGAGAACCGGAGGATGCAGATTAAAGGGTTTGTAGATATGAGTCTTGAGATGGTTCAGTTAAGATTTCAGAGGTCCGCATGAAGATCTGTAGAAGTTATGGCTGTCGGTGTGGAACCGGTTCCGACAAGTGTTCAGAGGCGACAGAGGATCACAGAAAGGTCCAGTGAGGTCTGGAATTGCATAATCTTAATTTACGGATTGGAAGGAGTGTTTGGGATGTCCTTGTGATGTGTCATCTCGAGTTGTGTATGATTTGGAGGTCCAGAAGTACCTTCTGCTTTATGACAGTGGCGACAGACTGTGTTCTTGAAGTTTTAGATGAGGAAGAAAAGAGATTCCAGTAAGTAGAGGAAGTGCGGATGTACCTGGTCATTCAGGCAAGCTTGTGAAGGTTCTTGGATCATGTTGAGGTTGTGTTATTGGTCCGCATTGATGGTAGTGCCCGGAATTGAAGATATTCTTCCAGATGAAGTTCTTGTTCCGACTAGCCGACCGAATGAGTTGTTCATCCTGTGAATGTTCTTGTGGTGGCTGACCGGATGTGTTATTCATCTTGCAGATATTCTTATGGTTGATTGCCGACTTAGATGATTGTTCCTAAGTCGATGTCTTGTATAAATAAAGGTTTGTGAGTTCATTTCAAAGTGTGGATTGTGGAGATGAGAGCGGTGTAGTGAGGATAAGTGCGAAAGGCAGAGCAAGGATTTTGGGCTTAAATGGAACTGATTCAGACATGGTAGAGATGTCGTTCTCTAGTTCAAGACTGTGATTCTTATCACTTTGTAGACAGTGTGTCTCCTTGTAGGCAGTGGGCCTCTTTGTGAGTAGTGTGCTCGGGCAGTGAGCCCTAATTGGCAAGTGCCATTCTTTTTCTTAATCTTCTAACAAAGAATAATTCTTGGGTTAATCACCCCGTGGTTTTTCCCTTAACCGGGTTTTCCACATCAAAATCTTGGTGTTCAATGTGTTGATGTTTATTTGCTCTTGTATTTGTGCATTATGCTTTCATGGATGATTAATTGATATGCTGTTAACTAACAAAGAAGAATCAAGTGTTTGAGGTAGAAAGGAAGTTTTTATACAACTGATTCACCCCCCCTCTCAGTTGTATGCCCTAGATTCAACAATTGGTATCAGAGCCAAGTTCCTCTGAAAGGAGCTTAACCGCTTGAGAAGATCCAGGATGTCGTCATACAAGAAGGATAGTCCAAAGTTCGATGGAACCAACTTCACTCTTTGGAAAGGTCGCATGAAATGTCACTTGGAGTGTATGGGAAAAGCATACTTGGCCATGGTCTCAAAACCATATGTACCTCCACAGGGTGGTCTGACAACTCTGAATGAAATCACAGATGCTGAAAACAATCTATGGACCAAGGAAGCTCTTCTAAGTGCATTGAATGACTCAGATCTCTCAAATGTTATTGACCTACCAACTGCATATGAGATCCTAACTAAACTGGAACTTCTGTATGAAGGAGATGAGTTTGTCAAGAGTGCAAGGTTGCAAAGTCTAAAAGGGAAATTTGAAAGATTGAAGATGAGAGATGATGAGAACATCACTACTTTTATGCCTTGAGTGAATGAGCTGGTGTGTGGAATTAGAAATGCTGGTGGAACTCTGGATGAGAATGAGATTGTTTACAAAATCCTCAGATCCCTTCCTGCTACCGACAAAATCAAGGTTGCTTCCATTGATGAATTCAGAGCTCACACAACTATCACAAGAGAACAATTGGCTGGCAAACTAGCTACATTTGAAATGATTGAGTTTGGAGATGATCCTCCCAAGACTGAATATGCTTTCAAATCCAGTGCCTATGTGAAAGGCAAATAGAGATTTGATCCGGGTGAAAACTCTTCAAGAAAGATGTCATGGTATGATCAAACAAGAAGAGACATGGAAGAAGAAGAAGTAGAAATAGCCCAACTTGAAGCCCTCATTGCAAAGAGACTGCCAAGAGGATCCGGTAAGTATGAAGGTAAACTACCCTTTAAGTGCTTCAACTGTAATAAGATTTGTCATTTTGCTTCAAGATGTCTGGATAGATCTGCAAGGTCTAATACTAATAGACAAAGGTTTCAAAAGAACTACTATTATGTTCATGAAGAAGATGACAATGAAGGAGTAACATATGATGAATCAGAACTAGGAAGCAAATCCAGAAATGAATGGGTGTTTATTGCCATCAAGGAAGAAGATTCTATATCCTCTGAATCTGTCAATCACAAGGTTGTGGAAAGAGCTTTGGCTGCTCAAGTGGAAGAAAAGGATGATTGGGTTATTGACAGTGGATGTTCTCACCATATGACTGGTGACAAGAATAAGTTCTTAGATTTGGAAAGGTATGAAGGAGGAATGGTAAAGTTTGGTGACAATTCTGCTGGCAGAATTAGAGGTAGGGGAACTATTTCCTTTGATGGGAAGAGCAAAATAGGTAATGTACTATATGTTGAAGGATTGAAGCACAATCTTCTCAGTGTTGGTCAGTTAGTGGACAAAGGCTATGATCTCCGGTTCAAGAATGGAAAATGCAGAATCTTTACAAGCTTCGGAATTGAAATTGCATCTAGTACTCAGACAAAAAGTAATATCTTTCATCTGGTTGGTTCAAATAAAAGTTGTCTGTTTGTTCAAGTTGATCAGAGTTGGTTATGGCATAGAAGAATGTGTCATGTGAATTTTGATAACATCATCAAGATAAGCAATATTCAGGCTGTAAGAGATCTTCCAAAATTGATGAAACCTACAAATAGTTTGTGCAAAGAATGTCAGCTAGATAAACAAAGCAGAGTCTCTTTCAAAAGCAAAGATCAGTCCTCTATCAGATTGTTGGAATTAGTACATACTGATCTCTGTGGTCCGACAAGAATCAAGAGTCTGCAAGGTGATAGATATTTTATGTTGCTAATTGATGACCATTCCCGGATGATGTGGGTTACCTTCCTAAAAGAGAAATCAGAAGCCCTTGAGAAGCTCAAAATCTTTAAAGCTATGGTAGAGAATCAAACCGGATTGAAATTGAAGTGTCTAAGGTCTGATAGAGGTGGTGAATTTACATTTGGTGAGTTCATTGACTTTTGTGAGAAGTAGGGTATAAGAAGATAGTTGTCTGCTCCTAGGACTCCACAGCAGAATGGAGTAGTTGAGAGAAAGAACCGGACCATCCAGGAAGCTACCAGGACAATGATGTTGGAAGCAAATATTCCTCAAATGTTTTGGAAAGAAGCTATCAGCACTGTAGTCTACACTCTCAATCGAGTTCAAATCATAAACAACACTGGTAAGACCCCTTATGAACTCTGGTTTGGCATCACTCCTACTGTGAAGTATTTTAGAGTATTTGGTAGCAAGTGTTATATTAAAAGATATGAAGATCTAGGAAAGTTTGATGCTAGAAGTGATGAAGGAATTTTCTTGGGTTACTCCACTCAAAGCAAAGCATACCGGTGTTACAATAAGAGATTGAGGAAGATGATAGAAAGCACTAATGTGAAAGTTGATGAAGGAATTGAGAAGAACTCAAGATTTTATGAGTTTGATGAAGATGACCAAGATGGTGTTCAAGTTCAAGGAACTCAATTCTCTTTGGTAAGTCAGAGTCAGCCTGATCCGGTAAATCAGGAAGAAGAGATAGGTGTGAATGAACCTGATCAAGAAGCAGTAGTGCAGGATACTCCCAAAATTCCAAGGTATGTAAGACTGAACCACTCTGAAGATCAGATCATAGGTGACAAAAGCAAAGGTGTACAAACTAGAAGGAATGTTGCTCAAAATCAGGATGAATGTTGTCTGATTTCAAAGATTGAACCTAAAACAATAAATGAAGCCTGCAATGATGAAAACTGGACCAAAGCAATGGAAGATGAATTGATGCAAATTGAGAAAAATCATACTTGGGATCTTGTTCCCAGACCTAGAGACAGGAATGTAATTGGAACCAAATGGGTCTTCCGGAATAAACTGAATGAAGCTGGTGAAGTAATCAGAAACAAAGCTAGATTGGTCTGCAAAGGCTACTCTCAAATAGAAGGAATTGATTTTGAAGAGACCTTTGCTCCGGTGGCAAGAATTGAAGCAGTCAGATTATTCCTTGCATTTGCTGCCTTTAAAGACTTCAAGGTATATCAGATGGATGTCAAGTCTACCTTCCTAAATGGTGATCTGGAAGAAGAAGTTTACATTAAACAACCGGATGGATTTCAATTGTTTGATAATGATGATATGGTCTGCAAGTTGAAGAAAGCATTGTATGGATTAAAGCAAGCCCCAAGAGCATGGTATGAAAGGTTAGATAAGCATCTTGTGTAGATTGGATTCAACAAAGGTACTGCTGACAGCAACTTATATTTCAAAATTGATCATGAAAACTTTTTGATTGTTGAAGTGTTTGTGGATGATATCATTTTTGGAGGAAGATATAGTATGTGCAAAACTTTTGCAAATCAGATGAAAAGTGAGTTTGAAATGTCTATGCTTGGTGAAATGAATTTCTTCTTGGGTCTGCAAATTACTCAAACAAAGAAAGGGATTTTCATTTCTCAGACCAAATACGTGAAAGAATTGTTGAGGAAATTTGGTATGGAAGATTCAAAGCCAATGAACACTCCCATGGCAACCGGATGCAAGTTGAGCAAAGATGATGACTCCCCAAAGGCAAATCAAACAAAGTATAGATCAATGATTGGTGGATTGCTGTATCTCACTCAGACTAGACCAGATATAATGCAGGTTGTTGGTCTTGTAGCAAGATTCCTGGCTGATCCTAAAGAATCTCATGTCATGGCAATCAAAAGAATTTTCAGGTACTTAAAAGGAACAGCTGAGTATGGTCTATGGTACCCTAGAGATCTAGATTTCTCTCTTCATGCTTACACAGATGCAGATTGGGCAGGAGATGTGGATGACTGGAAGAGCACCAATGGTGGAGCATTCTTTTTGGGGAAGAGATTGGTTCCTTGGCTAAGCAAGAAATAAGATGCAATATCTCTGTCTACAATTGAAGCAGAATACATTGCAGCAGCAGGTACTTGCACTCAAATCTTATGGATGAAGCAGATGCTAAGAGACATTAAAGTTGAATATGACAAGCCTATCACAATTTTCTGTGATAATTCAAGTGCAATTAATATTTCTAAGAATCTGGTATTGCATTCTAAGACTAAGCACGTATCTATCAAGTTTCACTTTTTGAGAGAACAAGTGAACAAGGAAGAAGTCAGATTGGAGTATGTTCCTTCCAAGGATCAGATTGCAGATATCTTTACTAAACCTCTTCCCAAGGACTCTTTTGAATACCTCTGAGAGAAGTTAGGGGTCATGGCCCCTCCGGTGATGAACTAGGATGCACTGATGTGCATCAGTCCGGTGGATATCACAATCATATCTTGTGATCCAGATTGATGATGGGGAGCTGCTACTAAGGGGGAGCAGTTGGTATGATTTTGATGTGTTAGAATTGCAAGTATGAGCCCTTTGCCATTGATGTCAAAGGGGGAGAGAAGACATGTGAAAAACAAGTGGCTGATGATCAAAGGGGGAGCAGTAAATGAGGAGAAGACATGTTGCTGATAGGGGGAGCTGTGGCAGAAAGGAGAAGTTCTTGTCTTGATGGTTTTTCACATCACATGTTGCCATCAATGACAAAGGGGGAGATTGTTGCAAGTATGAGGTGAACTAGTGTTGTCATTGATGTCAACATACTCATATTGCATTGACAAGAAGGATTGGATGAGCTGTGTGCTGAGGATATTGAAAAAATTAGCCTCAGTCAAGAACAGTGAAGAACAGTGATGAGAAGAAGGCAAATGTATTGTATAGGTTGAGAACTAGAGGATGTGGATTAAAGGGTTTGTAGATATGAGTCTTGAGATGGTTCAGTTAAGATTTCAGAGGTCCGCATGAAGATCTGTAGAAGTTATGGCTGTCGGTGTGGAATCGGTTTCGGCAAGTGTTTAGAGGTGACAGAGGATCACAGAAAGGTCCGGTGAGGTCCGGAATTGCATAATCTTAATCTGCGGATTGGAAGGAGTGTTTGGGATGTCCTTGTGATGTGTCATCTCAAGTTGTGTATGATTTGGAGGTCCAGAAGTACCTTCTGCTTTATGACAGTGGCGACAGATTGTGTTCTTGAAGTTCCGGATGAGGAAGAAAAGAGATTCCAGTAAGTAGAGGAAGTGTGGATGTACCTAGTCATTCAGGTAGGCTTGTGAAGGTTCTTGGATCATGTTGAGGTTGTGTTATTGGTCCGCATTGATGGTAGAGCCTGGAATTGAAGATATTCTTCCGGATGAAGTTCTTGTTCCGACTAGCCGACCGGATGAGTTGTTCATCCTGCGAATGTTCTTGTGGTGGCCGACTGGATGTGTTATTCATCTTGCAGATATTCTTATGGTTGATTGCCAACTTAGATGATTGTTCCTAAGTTAATGTCTTGTATAAATAAAGGTTTGTGAGTTCATTTCAAAGTGTGGATTGTGGAGATGAGAGCGGTGTAGCGAGGATAAGTGCGAAAGGCAGGGCAGGGATTTTGGGCTTAAATGGAACTAATCTGGACATGGTAGAGATGTCATTCTCCAGTTCAAGACTGTGATTCTTATCACTTTGTAGACAGTGTGTCTCCTTGTAGGCAGTGGGCCTCTTTGTGAGCAGTGTGCTCGGGCAGTGAGCCCTAACTGGCAAGTGCCATTCTTTTTCTTATTCTTCTAACAGAGAATAATTCTTGGGTTAATCACCCCATGGTTTTTCCCTTAACCGGGTTTTCCACGTCAAAATCTTGGTGTTCAATGTGTTGATGTTTATCTGCTCTTGTATTTGTGCATTATGCTTTCATGGATGATTAATTGATATGCTGTTAACTAACAAAGAAGAATCAAGTGTTTGAGGTAGAAAGGAAGTTTTTATACAACTGATTCACCCCCCCCTCTCAGTTGTATGCCCTAGATCCAACATATCATTCATTATTTGAATTAGTCTAGAGCAAATATTCTATAAGGAGAGATAGCATCATTCAAGCACTTTTCCTCCATCCATGGACTTGGTAGTCCCCTGCACTCCCAATCTGGGAGTGGACCTACCCTTGAATAAGGGTGGTAGTTATGATCAATGTAGAATACTAGAATCATCAAAGAACCATATGTTTTGAGTACATTCTCTATTTCATGCAGTTAGTTAAGTAGACTTTAGATACCCTCTCTATTTACTTCATGACTTCTAAAAATACACACAAGTCTAGAAGTATAGTGAACTAACAATGTACATATAGCTATAACATCACATTACCTCAATATAGCTTGACTCAATATATCATTATATTACTTATAGCTTGACTCAATAAATTTATCACCATTCTTTATTAATGCATACTTTACCTTGAGAAAAATGACCATTTCCCCTAGAATGCCACATTTCCACATGATTACGAGGACATAGGAAAGTAAAACCCCATAAATTCTCTATGTCATTTGGAAATATAAGAACCTTAAATATGGTTTGGATATCATACTAATCATTTTGGATCCGATTGTTAAACCAAAATAATTTTAGCATTAACAATGAAGAGACAAAAGTCTATAATAATTTTGACATAATAATAAGTTATCCATTTGGAACTTAGGGTTTACCTTATAGATTGAAAGTAAATGGAGTTCCTTATCGTCCTATTAACAAAATATCGTTACACATAAAATAATTAGTGGTCAATACGAATTGAGTTGAGGTCAAGTATATTTGGGCCGTAGTCAATCATTGAAGGATTCATAGTTGACTTCTATATAGACTAATGCATAATTATCTACAATGACTTCATCTTGTAAGAGTCCCCAATGGACTCAAGAACCTCGGATCACCTGCAAAACCAAGATTAGCCTTCCACAAGAGAGCTGCAAGAGAATAATGTTGAATTATGGTGCAACAATGAATAATGATATTATTACACACTGCATTGCAGATGTACAAGAGAGACCTTGCTTATAAAGGCAAGGTTGAGAGGTAGGACATCATGTGATTATGATAAGTATTCTAATCCTATGACATGAGACACAAATATTAAATTCTCTAAGATAACTTAACATGTGAACATGTGTGAATAGGTCCTAACTAGGAACTAGTTAGATAAAGTGCCTTGTTCAAACTACAAAAGGGGAAACCAAATAGGAAACATCCCTGTTCACACAAATGTTGTAGGTGTGTTGTACACCTTGCATAACATTGGTATTATTTTATTTATGTAAAATAAATATTTATTTGTGGTGCATCATGGGTGATGTGCTTAGCCACATTAGATATTTATTTAGTGCCACTTGTAATTGTTGTATGTAACATTGGGTTAACTATTTTATGTGTGTGGGACATATAGAGTAATTAATTATTTATTTTTATTTAATTATTGGGAAAACTTAGTACCAATAATCAAATGTGGAGGTCAATGGTTTTATAGACTCATGGTTTTGGGATAGATGGTTTTACCATACCACATGTATTTGTGTGAGCTTATCTCTATAAAAGCAAATACATAGGTAGTTGTTGAGGTTAGTTTTTTTTAGCTTTTTGGTTGTTTGATTTATTGGTTAGATTCGGCTTTATTGAGCATGGCATTTGATGTGTGGTTACATGCTTGTTCACATGGAGTGCATGTACAGAGCTTGATGCTTCAGGGTATTCATGGAGACTACATATGTATTGTAATGTTTATTGCTAAATAATACATGAGAGATGGATGCTTTTGAAGGCTGGGTTTTTCCCTCTATGAGGGTTTTCCAAGGTGGTGTCACCTTTGATGGTATGATTGTCTATTCTTTGCATATGGATTTGTGATTATTATTCCATATTAATCTCTCACTAGGTTATGAGGAAATCTATGTGGCTACATATTTCCAACATTTGGTATCAGAACTTTGTTGCTTGATTTGGGAGGAGAAACCCCTATCTGATAACCCTAGCTATGACTAGATTTTTTGTGTATAGTGGAATCCATGGCTTTGTAGGAAAGAATGACAGAAAATGCTGCTTGGAATGGGTACCCATTTTGAAAATAATGGGTTCTCATTTAGGAATGGGAGCCTAAGCCTAAATGGGTGCCCGTTAAGATATGAGATCCTATTTAGGATCGGGCACCCAAAGCCAAATGGGCACCCATTATAGAACATGCGCTCATAAATGGAATGGGTACCCATTTTTGAAAAGTATATATTTTTTAAAAAAAATGCCTATGACTTCATTTTAACATCCATAGGCCATGAAAAAGTGCAAAGACGACGCCACAGAATGGGTACCCGCATCAGTTGACCCCAACGTGTGCCTCTAGAACGTCCCCACCTCCTCCAAATCAGCTATCAACTGTCCCAGGTTGGTTGCCCATCATTTTCTATTGTTTTTCATTATTTTTTGTTTTGTTTTTATTGTTCTTTATTATTTTTTACAATGTTAAACTATATATGTTAAACCCTAAACTGAAAAAAAGTGCTAAACCCTAATTCATAAACTGTAAACCCTAATTCATAAACACTAAAACATAAAACCCTAATTCATAAACACTAAATTGTAATTCATAAACTAGGGTTTCATAAACTAAACTAGGTTTTTTATCAAAGTCCTAACAAAGTTCATTGCACCACCATCTAAATCTTAACACTACCTCAACAGTTATATGACCTAGAAAAACTGTCACATCTTGCAAATATAATCTCTTGTCCTTGCTATGGACTATTATGCATGAACATCCAGAGGAGTAGTCACTAGAAGAAGAGGACCATAGGACTACCACAATAAGGATATAGTTGTGTTCACAATAAGAGAAGGCAATCATCCTAAACTAAGAAGAGAAGAATTAACAATCAAGAGACTATCATTAATGGTTGTATTGAGCATGTTAATGGACAATTAGTTGTCATCTTAGTCATAACACTATCCTATTATTTACACAAAAAGAACCTATAGCAATGATCTAGGATATAGTCATTGGAGAACCTATCTTAGTCCTATAGTCAAGGACAATCCCATCACACTATTAGATCTACCCCTTCTAAGGGACAAACATTTCAACCATATAATGGAAAGACAATGATATGTATCCTACAAACACAATAATTTGGTCTTGTCGTAATCCTCTCTCCAAACTATGCAGAATCTGAATGGTGTTTGGATGAGCTCCATTTGGTCATACAAAAACCATTTGTAAGATTCAACATGTAAATCACACACATGGGAAAATGGACAAAATGGAAACATGTAAGGTTAGTAAGGAGTGGCCTATTCTAAAACCTAAATGACTTATTAAACCTAAACTTAAAACCTAGAAGTCACTTTATTATGTTTAAATATTTAATTTAAACATATCCATCTATATATAATATTTGTAAAGCATGACAATCCCTCCATGAACTAGGGTTTGATAAAACTTCTAGGGTTTCTTTTATATAGGCTTAACAATTAACCTTTAGGATTGATATTTCAAAATCATTTGAAATTGTCTATATAGACCTTGAACTAGTTATACACTATAGGCCTATTCTTCTAGTCTTCATGGCTTTCAATGTTCTTGATGAGTCTCATAGTCCTAATTTAACCATTTGTAAAACTCTTTTCATGAAGCTAAACCTACAAATTAGACACGACAGGACCCTAATATCTTTTTGTAGACCTAACCTAAATGACTTATTAAACCTAAGCCTAAAACCTAGAAGTCACTTTATTATGTGTAAATCTTTAATTTAAACATATCCATCTATCTATGACAACTTGAGGCTTAACAAAGGGGACAACAATAATGGAAAAAATAAAATAATGTTGAGTACATAGGACATGGGTTCAAAGATTGAATAAAATAAAACACTTAGGAAGGATAAACATGGATTAGGAACAAAATAGGAAATGGTAATATGGCTATGGAATGACATTTAGACTATGCTTTTTTGTAAAAACAGTCAAACTGACATGTAAAACACACACATGGGAAAAGGAATAAAATGGAAACAAAAGTTTAGTAAGGGTATATGTAAATTACAAATTATGTTATACTTACATACATGATAAATTTAGTGATACATTGATTAATAGAGCTAAAAAATGATTTAATTCATGTCATGATTCTTAAACATAAATTTTGATTTACATTTTCTAACTTTTAAATTTTTCTTGGAAAAGGTCACTTGGTTGAATGCATGTATATGTTAAATTATGTAAAATTAAATATTTTAATGTATTTTTTAAACCATGCAAATTTATATATTTCCAAGTTTTCAATTTATACATGTACATTTAAACATATGTTGTACATGCAATTTAATATATATTTTCAATTCCTAATTCAATTTTAATTATTTTTTTGTAATTGCAGCTCTACTTCTAGACCCTATTTGTACACATGGCTGATCTCACCCAGGATCCCCCAGGACCCCTCAGCCCAACCCCCCCACCACTACCACCAGGTGCACAACCACCACTACCACCTGATGAGGCTCAATTACTAGCAACGATTGATCAGAATATTCAAACATTGTAAGAAAAAATCAATTTCTTGCAAAACCAATTCCAAACCCCACCACACATTTCATGGTTTGCATCTATGATGCAAACTATTATTGATTCGATGAGAGCTATTCACACCAATCTAGACACATTCCACTAATGGCGGGAAGAGAGGAGGCGATTTTATGAGGATGGTCTCTTGTATAAAGAGATCAATGATCTACATAATACCAAAAATACAATTGCCCCATATTTCATTGATCCCTCCACAGGCTAACAAATGCCAACATATAAAAAGAGAATTTTAATAAGATAGTGTACACATTAGCAGATACCTGATAATTTTTGGGAGCGGTGGTGGATGGTCTTTGACCATCCACCTCAAGCTAGTTATGAGGTTCCCTTTTATTTTTTGAAAAAATTATGGGCATATTTTGAGATGGGCTTAAAGCCCAATTATTTTGATATGAGATCATTTCAGGGTGTGGGTGGTGGAATGCCACAGCATAGACCAGGGACAGGTATCGATCCAAATCAACATTTTCCCCTGCATATATTGTCCCTTCTCCGCCCTCTGTTCCTATGCCCTTTCACCAGTGAATGATCATCTTGGCACTCTAAGCATTATCGTCACTCTCAGGAAACTTAACTGACCAAGCTACCCGCTTGGCAGATGAAGTCAATCTTGAAGAGCCTACAGAGCCCGAAGGAGCATCTGGTGTTGGTCCTAGCACATCACAACCATTGACACCATTGCAGTCTACACCACATTTTTTGTTAGAATTGTAATCATCCATGTTTTGGTCCTACATCTGCTTCAGAGGAGGAGTCCTTTTTGGCTACATTATTCGCTCCTATGGACTTGGTATGTATGCCACATTTAGTAAAATGAAATTTGATATAAATTAATATTGATCCAATTATCAATTATCAATCTTTTTAATAAATTTTAAATTTATTAAACATGTTGATTGGTATAGATGAATCCATCAGCTACTGCCACTTCATCATGGTTGGACCATTTAGTGTCAACAACTGTAGAGATGGGTAGACCTTATATGGTCGAGGTATAAAATTAGGACCTGTAGAGATTATTTAATTAGATATATCTATTTTAATAATTATAGAATAATATGAAAATGTGATGACCCTTTTTTAAATTTAAAGCAGATGGGAGGTTCTGGCATTTTTGTGTCAAACCAACCAAGTCATCCAAGACCAGTGGTACCATCATCTATGCAGAAGCCTGCTTCATATTCCATGGTCTGTAGCTTAAAATTGTACATTTTCAGTTTAAATTTGAATTTCCAGTATAATTTCATGATTTTAAATTTTTCTCTCAAGTTGAATTTATATATATACATGTTCACATATATATGTAGGATGAGGTTAGTATAGGTGCAGGCTCAATTAATCCTACCATTGATGAGCCTGCACAGATGCACGAGTCATCTGTCATATTTCAGGTCCTATAGTTAAATCTTATGTCATTTCAAAGTCTTTTATATCATTCAACCTCTCATTTTGTATCTATACTCTAGCCTAATTCATGTTTTATTGAAATATAGGAATTGGTGACATAGACATTTACTCTACTAGAATCGGTACCATCTATTGCACTCGACCATGACAAGAGAGATGATGAGCCCGTTGTGGTATGCTTAGACATTTTCAAGTTTAGATTTACAAATTCAATTTGATGGTTTGATTTTAAATATTTGATTTAAATAATTTGGATGCAGTTTTGACATTAAAATTGATTTGAAGCTTCTTTTTTGTTGTACACAGCATGAACCACTCTCTAGTCACATGGGACCAAAAGGCGGCTTGAAATGGATGATGATCAAACTTAGGGCACACGTGTATTAGATTGTTTATTTCATGTGGATTTTATGACTATTTCAGTATTGACTTGACATATAAGTTACTGTGACTATTTCACTATTTCTACATACTGTTATTATGTCAGTATTTATATCTCATAGACTATTTCATCTAGACTATTTTACTATTTATTGAATTTCCACTATATGCATCTATATTCAAACTTTTATTTTATATCTCATATTTAACACTTCAAATTATCATGTGTTTAATTGTAAAATTGCAAACTACTAATTCTAATTAGATAATAGGAAAATTTCACATGGATGGACATTTGTGTTTGAGAGATTTATGTTTGGTCCAAAATATAATAAATTCATTTATTTCAAATATTAATTTGAAAAATAATTCACATCTATGAGTCATGTCTACACAAATTAGTCCAACAAGTTATAAATTTGAATGAAATTATCTCCACTTGAAAAGAGGTCAAATAAGTCAATATTCTTGAACACAATGAGGTGTTGAGGGGGGGGGGGGTGTGAATCAACACATACTAAAACTTAACCAGATATCAATAAATAAAACTGAATAACATATAGAATAGAAAGGAAATCATCCAACACAAGAATCAATACATGACACCAGTATTTTTACGTGGAAAAACTATAGTGAGTGTTAGCTCACAATATAATTTGCTCATTGTAAAAATGTTACAACTTTTGTTTTGGGGCTTCAACCCAAGGAAGCTACTACTCCCTGTATTACAACTTTGATTTAGGGGTACCACCTAAGGAAGCAACTACTCCCTAAGTATTTGCTCCCTATAATAGCTTTTACAGAGGTAGTACAAATATATGGACTGCTATGAAGAACACATCTGACTTATGCTAATAATGCAATCTACCTTTTCTACTCAATTCATATCCTCAAATTGATTTCACACACTTCATATCTTGCCCTCTGCTGAGAGGAACCCCCTGCAACAATATAATGAAAAATGCATGAAATAACATAAATATATAAATAGCAGAAACACAAAAGGAATTTATTGATCATAGGCCACTTCGAGGGGGCAACCTCCTTTGAGCAAGCTCAAAACAATAAATTCGTGGATGCCTTCATTGGCCTCAACACCTACTTATATACTAAGTCTAATCTAAACAACTATTACTTCCCATGAATGTGGGATAATACAATATACTCACGAGATGACTTATAAAGCATATGTGTCCAGAAGTAATATACTAACAAAGTAAAGAGAAGGGTTAAACACGGGTTCCTAACATCCCCTCCCTCTTAGAAAAGTTGTCCTCAAAGCTTAAGATGTGGAAATTGTTGCTGAATCTGAAGGAGTGGTTCCCATGTAGCATCCTCCAGTTGCATTTTGTGCCACTGAATTAATACCTCTATGATGGATCAGGAGCGAAGCTGACAAGTGTACCTATTGAGGATGGCCTCCAGCTCCAAAATGATGGATCCTTCATGTTTAGTGGAAAATTAGATTTGTTAATGTTTTAGTGTTTTGATGTTTAAATCTTCCTTTCCAATTTACATTCAAGGGTCTAGGGTCGAGTGGCAATTCACTATCATACCCTAGATCGATGTGAGATGCAGGGAAGCTTGGATTAGGGAATTTAATTACCAATTTCTCTTCTCTTATGCTCAATTGACCATTAAAACCCTAATTATGCAAATACGACAATAAACTAACGAATAACAGAAAAAACTCTTGCAGACAGGAGTAAAATAGCAAATCACAAAGTACCTATTTTTGGGGTTCTGAGGTAGGACAGTCAGGGACACTAGTGCGGGTGCCCTAGTCTAAGGTACCAGTTTCTTCGCAGGATTCAGACCTTCTTCTGAAACTGATCAGCCCTACAACTTCTATTTTTAGAAATTTGTCTATAGAGGACACTATTGTGAGCGCTCAAGTCCCGAAAGTGCTCCGGTGTCCTGCCTTTCTTTGGATCCTGAATCCTTGATGTCTGCCAATCCTTCCTTCAACTCCACTTTTCCCAAATGCAACACCTGTAACCTACAATCACAAGACTTTGGGAGGGGGTTGTGGTGTTTAGAGGCTTGCCTCAGTCAAGCCCCAGAGGACATTTAAGTCTTCGAACACTGTTGTCAGATAGAGAGTGCATGCCCTTGTGAGGCAGAGGCAAAAACCAAAGGAATTGATAAAGAAAATACAATATAATGTCACCTTGTAGTGAAGATATCATGGGAGGAAGATGCTCTTCATTCCATGATGAATGGATGCTCAAATTTGCAAATACAAACACATAAACCACACAAGTCTGCTCTTACAACACAATGAAAGCCTTGAATCACCTTGAGAACACTTGAACATCACAATTGCCATCTAGTTTACAAATGAATGCCTAAACATGCTTTTATATGCAACTACAAATACTCCCGCCAAGATTTTCCTAATTCAAACTTACCGTGTCGGCAAAGGACCCAAATAATGGTCATAAATTGACACCCATAAATTGGGGCTATCCCAAAATAGGGTAGGACTAGGGCATGGGTTCCCAAGTTCTCCCCCCTGTTTTGGGCAAGGTACAGCTCAAGGGGTCCTCCTAGGTCCCATTTGTCATTTTACCTAGGGCTCATTCCATTGGGATGCCAAATTATGAAGTAATATGTCCTAAATGCATGCAAAAGACCCGAGAGCTAAACCTTATGAGGGAAAAGCCCCAAGGGGACATTTTCTAATGTTACATTTAACCCCCACTTTAATGTATGTATAAACGTGAGGCCCATACATGCATTAAAGTAAGGTCACAAACACATCAAGCATGGAGAAGACATGCCAATCACATAGAAAATAGTAACAGGCATGCAAAACATAGAGAAGACAATTTCAGTCACGCAGAACATAGAGAAGATAGTCAATGTATAGAAGACACATTAATGCATGGAAGATAGGCATGATTTCTTTTCTTTTCTTTTTCTTTCATATATATGAAATGCAGATGCAAGTACTAGAAAGTAAACAAACCTCCCATAATACATGATGCACTCATCGCATAGGTCTTTGTATATATGGGGCAACACACATGCAAAACATACAAAACCTCCCAAAATGTAGGAAGCACTACCCTAAGGTGTTGGTCTTTATTCTGCATATGGGGCAACAAACACGCCACACAAGACAAGCATGCTAAAACACACACACTTGAAGACACGACAGACAAGCGATGGTGTGTTCCCTATTTCTAGGCTCATCACCATATCAGGCACATTACAGGCACACACCGATGATTGGGCTTTGCCACAACAATCACTGAAGACACGCTTAAGGGTTGAGTTAGTCATAGAACTGCTCCCTACCTCCACAAAGGACTTTTGAAAATAACAGGATGATGCAATCTACTCCGAGAAATACACCATCCTTGTCTTTACAGAGGGCTTAAGATAAAAAGGATATACACAGTATCCCACCTCTACAGATGGTTTACATGACTGATTGATTGATTGCAAACAAACTTAGGATGCATGATGCACTCATCACGTAGGTCTTTCAACTTGAGGTCAAACACATTGCTAACATCTATAACAGACAACTTACCTTATATATGCCCCCACCTTAAGGTGGTTGATATCAATTATCGATATCAAGCACGTTAAGGTAGGAATAAAACACACAAGGGAACACCAGCTTTTGCAAAGCCCATGCCCCCCAGAGGTGGCATGCACTTTACGATCATCAAATGTTCCCACAAACACATCCCTACAAGAAACATGTTAGTGTCTACAACATCATGATAAACAACATCAATGCATATGATTAACCACACAAAGAGCCAAGGTTATACAATGAATCTGGAGTTCAAGGATAACCGTAGGGCTATATCATGAAGCTCTCTGAATCGAGTACCACCAAGGCTAGATTCAAATACAAACAAAGGTGCATAGAGCAACAGTATTGTTAAGGTTTGTAAATGCGATAAAAACATCATGAAATTCACTACACAGAAAGCAAGAGTGCTTCCACTAGCCAAGCGTCAGATACGATATACAACCCCATCGTCATAATAGGAACTAAGTCCATTTTTTTTATTACTCTCGAAAGGGACACTAGGTCTACATTAGTATAAATGTTTGTCATCATCCGCTTGCTAGATGGAAACACTAGAGGAAGAGAAACAATAAATAAGAGAGGAGAAATAAGTGTCTCAAGGATAGTCACGTAGGAGGGTGCCCCCAATGTCACCAACTGCGACGCTATGTCCATAAGACACAACACACAACAATGAAATTAGAGAGAGGCAATTTAGAAGAATGATGATACAAATAGAAGAAGGTCACAACAGAGGTGGTCTCCTAGTATCCCAGACCTTACAAGAGAATTAGGGGTCATGCCAGGAGGCCTACACAACACATAACACATCATGAGGGAAGAACATCACGAGAGAAATAAAGGGTTAGAGATACTTACCTATAGGGCCCCTACCAGGCTAGAAGTTGTCTATAAGAAAATCATCGTCATCATCTTCCCACTCCCTAATGTTGGAGGAAAGTGGGACATACGGTACCATATCCAAATTTATGTCTTGCTCATCATGTTGTTCGTCATTAGGATCATTATTGTTTGGTTGAATGTTAGGATTGATGTTTTCTTGTTGAGAGGCAAGGTTTATAGCATAAGCTTGTCTTCTTTTCCTTCTTTCTCTTGCTTTTCTATTTCATTTTCTTTTACCACTTATCTCTTGTGAGATAGGTCTATCCTCTTTCATAGGCTTGTGCAATTTAGAAGATGAAGCACCAGGATCAAACCTCATTTGTCATGGTGAAGCATTTTGTTGTTGACAATGACCACCCGATCCTTGTAAGGATTTCGGGGGAGGAACCTTAGCATAGGGACCTTGTCCTTTTGGTCTAAAGTTCTCATCACATGCAGGTTGTTGATCTTTTTTCGTTTCTTGTATAGACGAGCTAGGTGCTAGATGTAACAGTTTTGCTTTGTAGTTTCTATAGCTCAAAAATGTAAAGTCTATTCGTAGTTCCGATTTGTTATTAGTTTTGTTGCAAAAGTAATCCAATGTAAAATGTTGTTGTGTACTTAAAGGCTTGTATGTATTTCGATGAATGGTATGCACTTGTCCATTCAAAGGAAATTTCACACATTTATAGATAGTTGAAGGGATAGCTTTCATAACCTTTAACCAAGGGATTCCAAGTTTGATTTCAAAGGTATCGGAAGCTAGGGTAACATCAAAACATTGTTCAACATGTTTCTCAAATACAGTTACCAACAATGATATCTTACCCAAAGGTTTGACAAAGGTTCCCTTATGTGTTTTAATCATTAAGTTCGAGGGGTCATAAGAACCTTGCATTAGTTGATGTGAAAAGAGGAACTCCTCAATGGCAACAATAGTCATGCAATTAGGATCAATGAGAGTTCCATTCACAGGGTTTCCCATTATTTTCACAGTGATGTAAAGAGGTCCATTGGAGTCTCTAGTTGTTCTATCATGAGGTGTAAAGACAATTTTAGGTTCAGGTACTTTTCTTTTCATGTAAGATCTAGGAGGGAACCTATTATTGTTGTTGTGATTAGAGGCCATATTTTAATGCTCAAATCAGATTTTAGAGTTTCTCCAAAAATATATCAAAGGTAAGTACAAAGCGATATACCCCAAAATAGCCTCAAATGCTTTATTTTTTGTACTTTTTTTCAATGCAAATGAATGAAATAAAGGGTGTTGTAAGGATTTTGATCAAGGGTAGAAAATTATATGTCTGATATCAGTCCAAAAAAGAGATATGATCACTCTCAACACACTCTTGATGCAAATCCAAGATAATGCCAAGTTAACTATAGTGAAAATATGTCAAAATAGACACTTTTTTCACCAAAACTCAATGCAAAAGAGCATAACAAAAGGTGTTGTGAGGAAAATAATAATGGAAAACAAATAATATCAGTAATAACAGCCACTTGGTGCTAAAATACCCAACACAACACGCTTTTAGTGCCACTTAAGGTAAAACCCTAGTGAAAATGTAGCAAAATATGCAATTTTTCATAGTTTTTCAACTCCAAGACCTAGCAAAAGAGGTGTTGTAATGAATCTCAGGAGGTACAGAAAATAATATGAATGATATCAGTCACCTCAATCTATAAATTTAATCACAACACGCTTGGAGTACAAACTAGGTCAAACCCTAGGACAAAAAAGTGTCAAAATGTGTAATTTTTCACCAAATTTTCAATACAAGAGCCCGTTAAAAGGGTGTTGTGAATATTTTTAGGAGGGGCCACAAATTATTACCCTAATAACAGCCAATTAATGCAAAAATAATTTTCACAACACGCCTATGGTGCAAGTTTATAGAGTCGACAAGGCCAAATTTAATGAAAATCGTTGTTTTTGAAGCCCTAGGTTTGAGATCTTGGGAAAAAATGTTATGTGAATGTTTTGAAGTCTGATTTATGATGAAAATGACTTAATTTCAGATCTGAAAATGATTTTCAAGCTCTAATATGCAAAATGCCAATGCAAATCTAATGAAAATTCATGAAAATTGCTAGTTTTTGTTGAAATTTTCTATGCAAAAATGGAAATATTTTAAATCTAAAAGAAAATTTATACTAAAATGCAAGACTACAGACAAATGAAAATTTTAATGAGCCTCTAAAATTAGTAGAAAAATTTGAAAGAAGATTTTGCCTACTAACCCTAGATTTTGGAATTACTAGGTTTAATAAAAAATGTCAAAATTTCTACAAAAGCCTAGCAAATTAATGATGAAAATGTAATGCAAAATTTTGAATTTTTGTATTTTTCTATAGTTTATATAAGATCTGATGCAAAAATCATGAATTAGGAAAATTTAGAAAGAATTGATGCAATTTAGTAAGCCAAACAATGCAATGTTTTTTGAATTTTTCCAATTTTTTAAAAAATTTTCTCAATGCAATAAAATGAATGACTATATGAATGAATGAAATCAAATCAAATCTGAAGACACACACTCAGAACGTTGCAATTTAAGTCCAAAAACATGGGTTCACCAAAATGTTTGGTGGAAAATTGGATTTCTTAATGTTTTAGTGTTTTGATGTTTAAATCCTCCTTTCCACTTTACATTCAAGGATCTAGGGTCGAGTGGAAATTCACTATCATACCCTAGATCACTGTGAGATGTAGGCAAGCATATATTAGGGAATTTAATTACCAATTTCTCTTCTCTTATGCTCAATTGACCATTAAAACCCTAATTATGGAAATACGGCAATAAACTGATGAATACCGAAAAAAGCTCTTGTAGACAAGAGTAAAATAGCAAATCACAGATTACCTTTTTTCAGGGTTCTGAGGTGGAACAATTGGGGACACTGGTGCTGGCACCCTAGTCTAAGGTACCAATTTCTTCACGGGATCCGGACCTACTTCCGACACTAATCAGCCTTGTAACTTTTGTTTCCAGAAATTTGTCTGCGGAGGACACTAGTGCGAGCACCCAAGTCCCGGAAGTGCTCTGATGTCCTGCCTTTCTTCAAATCTTGAATCCTTGATGTCTGCCAATCCTTCCTACGACTCCACTTTTTCCAAATGCGACACTTGTAACCTGCAATCACAAGACTTTGGGAGGGGGTTGTGGTGTTTAGAGGCTTGCCTTAGTCAAGCCTCAGAGGACACTTAAGTCTCTGAACATTGTTGTCAGATAGAGAATGCATGCCCTTGTGAGGCAGAGGCAAAAACCAAAGGAATTGATAAAGAAAACACAATATAGTGTCACCTTGTAGTGAAGATATCATGGGAGGAAGATGCTCTTCATTCCTTGATGAATGGATGCTCAAATATGCAAATACAAACACATAAACCACACAAGTCTGCTCTTGCAACACAATGAAAGCCTTGAATCACCTTGAGAACACTTAAACATCACAATTGCCATCTAGTTTACAAATGAATGCCTAAACATGCTTTTATATGCAACTACAAACACTCTTGCCAAGATTTTTGTAATTCAAACTTACCGTGTCGACAAAGGACCCAAATAATAATCTAAACTGACATCCAGAAATTAGGGTTGTCCCAAAATAGGGTAGGACTAGGGTGTGGATGCTCAAGTCCTCCCCCCTAGTTTGGGCAGGGTACAACTCAAGGGGTGCTCCTAGGTCCCATTTATCATGTTACCTAGGGCTCATTCCATTGGGATGCTAAATTATGAAGTAAGATGTCCTAAATGCATGCAAAAGACCTGAGAGCTAAACCTTATGAGGGAAAAGCCCCAAAGGGAACATTTTCTGACATTACACTTTGTTATCCAGTTCTATTAAAATAGTTTGTGCTTTGATGTTGGTGCCAAGAACTTTCTTTAGACAAGAGATGTGAAATACTAGATGAACGCGGGAAGGAGGAAGCTCCAATTTATAAGCAATTGACCCAATCTTCTAAAGAACCTTATATGGCCCATAGAACTTCAGAGCCAGCTTATGACGCCCTTTGAGTTTTAGGGATGATTGCTTGTATCGATGTAGACGAAGAAACACCATATCACCTACTTGAAAAGTGCTTTTAGAACGGTGCTAATCAGCTTGTTGTTTCATTCGATTTATTGCCATGTGAAGATTGTCCTACACGATGTGAAGAATCTGATCTCAGTTTTAGAGAACCGTATCGACTGCCTGAACTAGTGAACTGCTGGGGGTGTATGGAAGGAGCAACGGCAATGCCTGACCATAGATTGCTTCATATGGAGACATTTTAGATGTAGTGTGGTAGGAGGTATTGTACCACCATTCAACAAGAGGGAGCCACTTTGCCCATTGATGCTGTTGTTCTGAGGTGAAGCAACGAAGATAAGTTTCCAAACATTTGTTGATAATTTCAGTCTAACCATCTATTTGTGGGTGATACCCAAAACTTATCTTCAATTTTGTGCCAGTGTGTTGAGATAGTTCTATCCAAAAATGACTGGTAAAAGTTGCATCATGATATGAGACAATGGAAGAAGGGATGCCATGAAGACGAAAGATCTGGTCCATGAAAATTTGTGCTACTGAGGAGGCGGTATAGGGATGGCTGAGGGCACAAAAATGACTATATTTGGAGAGGCGATTAAACACAACCAAGATCACTATCTTCCCTCCAGATTTAGGGAGCCCCTCAATTAAATCCATAGAAATATCTATGCAAATCCATGTAGGGATGGGCAAGGGTTCGAGTAATCTGGGAAGGAGTCTCGTTTCACCCTTGTTGCGTTGGCAGGTATCACATTCAGCCACCATCTATTGAATTGCCCTTTTCATTCCCTTCGAAAAGAAGCTACGTCGTGCCTGCTCATAAATTTTAAGGAACCCAGAGTGCCCTACTAATGGAGAAGCATGGAGTGCATAGAAGACAGCCTACTGAAGATCTGTGCTCTGGGGAAGCACTAGACGACCCTTCTATCATAGAGAAGCACCATCCCAAGAGGAATGTGGTACAAAAGAAGGGTTATTGGCCAACTATTGAATGATTTGAGATCATGAAGAGTCATTGACATAGCCCTGCTAGACAGATTCCAACCAATTTGGAATAGGCATAGAAATAGTTGAAAGGGAAGCTTGGTCATCAAATGTGCGAGAAAGAGCATCCGCCACAATATTGTCCTTACCCTTCTTGTAAATGATCTCATAGTCATAACCCATGAGTTTATTGACCCATTTCTGTTGTGTTGGGGAGGAGACCCATTGTTCCAGGAAATATTTCAGAATTTGGTGATCAATCTTGATGCAAAAATGATTCCCTAGTAGGTATGGCCGCCACTTTTGTACTGCATGCAAAATAGCCATCATTTCCTTCTCATATGTAGAGAGTACTAAATTCTTGCTAGAAAGGGCTTTGATGGTGAATGCAATGGGATGGTCTTCTTGAAGGAGAACAACACCAAGTCCATTGCCGCAAGCATCACTCTCAATAGTGAAGGTCTCGGAAAAATCTGGCATAGCTAGAATAGGTGTAGTACACATAGCTTGTTTTAGTTTTTTAAATGTACACTTAGTGACATGTGTCCATTTAAAAGAATCCTTTTTTAACATAGCTATTAATGGAGCTGTAATCTCCCGTAATCCTTGACAAACTTGCGATAGTAGCCAGTTAGTCCCAAAAAACCACGGAGGCTCTTGAGTGGCTAAGGATGCGGCCAATTTTTCATGGCATCTATTTTTATAGAATCCACTCGAACCCCTTGGGATGAAACAATATGCCCAAGATACTCCACTTCCTCCTAGCCAAAAACACATTTAGATTGTTTTGCACAGAGCTGATGATTAGAGAGAAGTTGCAGTATGAGATCTAGATGGTGGAGATGCTCAACCCATGTTTTACTATAGATGAGGATATCATCGAAGAAGACCAGAATGAATTTTCGTAGGTAGGGCCAAAATATTTTATTCATCAATGCCTGGAATATTGAAGGAGCATTAGTGAGGCCAAAGGGCATGACCAAAAACTCATAGTGGCCATCATGCATGTGGAAAGCCATTTTAGGGATATCATCCTCATGAACCCAAATTTGGTGATACCCAGAATGAAGATCCAACTTGGAGAAAAATGAGCACCATGAAGCTCATCAACAACAGGAATCAAAAACTTATCCTTGACTATGATGTGATTAAGTGCTCAAAAGTCAATGCAGAGGCACTAGGACCCATCTTTTTTCTAGACAAGAAGAATTGCTGATGAAAAGGAACTGGTACTAGGGTGAATAATGCCTTGCTTCAGTAAGTCTCGAACGAGCATCTCAATCTCCATCTTTTGGTGAAATGGGTAGCAGTAGGGCCTGATGTTGGGAGGAATACTTCCAGGAAGGATTTGAATATGGTGGTCCTTTGGTCATGAAGGTGGCAATCCCACTGGTTCAACAAAGACACATGCATACCTATCCAAAATTCATTGTAGATCCGAAGGAGTAGTGGAGACAGCTGATGGTTGCATCTGAATGGAATGGAGTTGAGTGATGACACCATGTGAATTCTTCTTAAGAAGATTTTCCATGTAATGTGAACTTATGATGCTGAGAGACCCCGGTTGTAAGCCCTTCAATTTGTGTTTTTTCCCATTATCTGAAAACTGCATCCAAAGTTCAGAAAAAATCCCATAAGATGGGTCCAAGTGTGCATAGCCATTGGATGCCCAAAACCACATCACATCCACCTAAGGGCAAGGGAAACATGTCAGAGTGCAGGTTATAATCTCCAATAGAGATATGCACGTTGCAACACTTCCCTTTGCAAGGTAATGTGCCTCCATTGGCAATCATGACTTCAAAGTTGGAGAAAGGATGGACAAAACAATCAGCCTGTTTGGCAATCCGAGGGTCAAGGAAGTTATGAGTGCTATCAGAATCAATGAGTATTGTAAGAGGGAGCTTCTTGAAGTAACCCTTGACCCACATGGTTTGTGAGGTGGTGACTCCTGCTAAAGCATGGAGAGAGATCTCTGTGTGGTCTTCCTGAGAAGTAGGGTCAACAAGTGGCTACTGAGTTTCGACCTAATCATATATTGTATCCTGAGCATCTGCATAAACTTTAGTTTTAGGCGAAGAATCCACAACCAAGAGATAGAGATTTTGATCAACACATCTATGTCCCTAAGTGAATTTCTCATCATAATTATAACAAAGCCCTTTTTCTCTACATGCCTGCATCTCTACTTTAGTCAAATGCTTGATAGGAGTTGTTCTAGGAGCTGTGTGATTTGAGGTCTTTGGGAAACTGTATTTCTAAATGGAAATTGGATTTGGATCATTGTTGAAATGTGATCTTGTCCTCGTGAACTTAGCCAACCCTAGGGCTTCCATCATTGTGCTAGGATGGAACATTTTAACCTCAGATCGGATTACATCCTTCAGACCATTGACAAAACAACTCTTGAAGAATTCATCAGATAATCCCTCTGTGTGATTGGCTAGTTTTTCAAATTCTGTCTGATATCCTCTCATAGTGCATGTTTGGTGAAGTTTAGCGAGTGCTCCTGTGAAGTCATCAAAAGCACTAGGGCCAAATCGTTGCAAAAATCTGTCCATTTTGGCTCTTCATGAGCCTTGATGTACCAACAGAACCATTGAAGGGCTTCATGTTCCAAATGAAAGGATGCAAGTGGGACTTTGTTGACATTAAAAGTATTATGCAGACTAAAATATTGTTTTGCCTGATATATCCATCCAGTTGGATCATCACCATTGAAGTGAGGAAAATCAAGCTTTGGCCCACAAAAATTGTTGGAAGAAGAGAACCCAGTCTTTGCAGAAGACTCTGGCTGCCATCTATTGTTCATGGCTAAATGCTAAAGATTGAGGTTGAGAATTTTTCATCCAGATCTTGGAGTTTGGTCTTGAGGGCTGCAAGTTCATCCTCCATGTTTTTTGCTCTTGTGCAGGTGATAACCATAGCCAGGAATTTTTTTTTTGGGAATGGGTAGAAAAACAAAAACAAAAACTTTTTTAGTAAAGGAAAATTTGGATTTGGGAAAAACTACGATGGGTAATTGGGGTTTGAATATGTTTTGGACATGTTCTAAGGGAAAGGGAAGCAGAAAATGGGGATTTCAGAAGCGGGGAGAAAGAATGGAAAAAATTGTCCAAGAGGGACAAAGGAGCAGAAATAGGAAATGAACTCTATGGTAAAATTTGAAGGCTATTAGGTGAGAATCGAAGAAGTTATGGCAAACCCTAAAAATAGACAAATGTGGGATTTCTAGCTTTGATAAGTGGAATTTGGGATAGAGTCCTTAAGGAAGGAAATATGCAGAATGAAATTTTAGGGGTTCTAGTGAATTTTGAGAGGAAACGGAGCTAAAGCAAGGAAGATCTGGTGAAAAAAAAGAATTTGTTTTTGGAAATGATCTACCAACTGCTCTGGACGGATTCAATTTGTGATTTACCAGCTATCAATAGATATGGGCCCCAAGTATGTTCAGTTTCCTAAAGGTTCAGATGAATCACTCAGCCACCAATGTTGTCCAACGACTTGCATATTGGGGTAGTACCCCTCACTCCACGACTCAAGTAAAATTGATAACCGCTTTGCCACAAACGACATCTCTTGGTTTACCTCACAGATGGGAACTAGTCAATCAAGTAGGGGCCATTGCCCTTTTCACTGGCAGGTCCTCTCAGTGGGCCAGCTACTTCGGGGTTCTTGTGGTACTCCTCACAATGAGTTTTAGGGCATATGCCTAGGCACTTCCCATAGTTAAGTAGATAGGGATATTCCCTGATCCGAACCTGCAATTGAAATGAACAATACAAATGTGAAAAAGAAAGAACTACTGCAATAATCATAGTGCCTTGAGGCCACTACGGAAAAAAAACATTTGGCAGAAATTCCACCCAATAAGCCCAAGAAAGCGCTTTGATACCGGATGAGAGGAACCTCCTACAACAATATAATGAAAAATGCATAAAATAACATAAATATATAAATAGCAGAAACACAGAAGGAATTTATTGATCACTTGCCACTTCAAGGGGGCAACCCCCTTTGAACAAGCTTAATATAATAAATTTATGGATGCCTTCATTGGCCTCAACATGTACTTATATACTAAGTCTGATCTAAACAACTATTACTTCCCATGAATGTGGGATAATACAATATACTCACGGGATGACTTACAAAGCATATGCATCCAAAAGTAATATACTAACAAAGTAAAGAGAAGGGTGAAACATAGGTTCCTAACATTTGCTCTATTGTGTTGACATTCACCTCCTTCTTTACAAATGAAATTTATCTTCTATAAATATCCTCATCACTTCAAAACACTGATTAGGTCAGCATCAAAACATTATTAGATGAAATGTGTACCTCTTCACAAGTTAGCCTCAAAACATACAATATGATAAGAAAAACTTGTTACGGACCTCAGGACTTCATTAAGGGGATCAATGCACATCTCTCCATACATTCAAAGATAAGGTAACTAATCAAGATCCTTTGCACATGTCAGATACTTAACCAGTCGGCTCAAACTCCTCATCACTACTAACTCTTCATCTTCATACAGCCGGGGAGAAGCCAAAAACTCTATGTAGACCAAGAATTCAATCACACAAGAACTCAAAAAACTTCATACTCCTTACTACTAAAGTATCAAATCAATCTATGTATCCGCAAGATAGGAGTCACAACTATCTGTAGAAAACAGAGCATCCCGAATCACATGTGATACTTCACATCTCAAAATATGATGTTGCGGTGAAATGCAAGGCCTAAAACCTTTTGGGAATGAGCTTAAACATCGTTATATTCTTCTTTTTAGATCCTCACACCTTTATTTGATGATTCTGGAGGAATTCAAAAGTTTGGCATGGATAACCAGGAGTCTGAAGGATAGTTATGCTCAACACTTTACTTGCAGACATAATAACTTGATGCAGTACCAAAAAATGAAATTTTTTTGCATACGGATCATACACGATATCCCTTGGAACATGTAGTTTCTCCGCACACCCTCTAATGAATGATCTATACATGTTTCATCTTCCACAAAACTCAAACTTGTGTATTTAGGCTCTAGAACAGACTGTGTTGCCTCTATCACTTAAGTGTTGTCTTTGCAGACCACGAGACCACTTGATATTCTATCAAGACATGATTTGTACATATCTTAGCCCTTCCTTAGAACCACAAGATAAATAATTGCTCTATGGTGAAATGCCGACCAACTCAAGATGAATCTGCCTTAGGATGTGCACTATGAATGCCTTAGTCAGATTTCTGCTTCTTAGCATTAAGTGTGGTAATCGCAACTGATGAGATATATGTGTGAATATAGGGAACATGCAAAGACATTTATGTTTACCTCTACATCATGTTCAAACCCAAAACTAATCATCTCCTCATACTTAGATTGTTTTCTCTTCTCTCGGACTGGTTTGCCTTGACCATACCGATCTTCCTCTATACAAGTTTGTCTATACATTTCCATCTATTATATTGACATCAATATATACCATGTTGACATCAATGACAACACACATTGCCAACAATCTCCCCCTTTCTCATTGATGGCAACATATGCTCCCCCTTTGACATCAAGGACAAATGGATTAATATCCCTTGTTTGTATCTATCTAAAAATTGTATAGACTCCCCCTTTACACAATGATTTCTAAACTGTACTCCCCCTGACTGTGTTATTTAGTTTTAAAGTTGTACCTTTGAAAACCAAAATGGTACTGCCAATCTACTCAATACCTCTACAATACTATGTACATAAAAAAATGTCTTATTTACATTGCTCTGACAACTCACTTGGATGGTATGATGGCCTTGTAGAGTACCTTGAGTTGTTGAACAATTGCTATCCAAATGACACACTCTGAGGTTAGCATATGGTTCTAACATTCACACTCCATGCATATCTCCTCATCTTTGTCTAGGTTGCTTTGGGTCTTCATATTTTTCTCTACCTTTTCTGCTTCCCCTAACAAACTAGACATTGGGGCAAGTCTTAGATTTACTACCTCTCTCAACTTACCAAATTATTTCTTTATGTTTTCTCTTTGATCCTATAGTTGAGATAATTGTGCATGCAAAGTTTCCACCTATGCCCTAGTTGCACCATTCTTATCCTTTGACAAATCATAAGTTTTGGCCAACTTGGATAATTGTGACTCAATAGGGTCCATCTGAGCTTTGATGTTCTTTGTGGAATTTATCCATTTTAGGCAGAGTAGATATAATGTTGTGGCCTCATCAATACAAGCTTTGAATTTCTTCAAGTTTTCTTTAAGCTTGTTAGGTGCATTGGTACATTTGTCAACCATTTCAACCATTCTTTTGTCATTTATTCTTCTTGTTGCCTCTTGTTCTACCTTCTACTATAAGTGGGAAGAGTGATCCTTGAAGGAATCCATTAGCAACTTGAGCTTTTTTCTAGAGATAGAGATGGACGAATGGTTACCTCTGGTAACCATTCTTGCACCAATTTAACCTCATCCTCTATAGCAATGGATTTCTTCATATTTTCTTGTAAAAACTCTTTTCTTGTAGAGGCATGCAATAGATCACCTATCTGCAATTTGTGTAAAGGAGAGATGCTTGTTAGGTCTATCTATCTTTCATTGGTTAGAACCTACAACAGTTGAGGGGTGACCACATGTTGAAACTGCAACTGCATATCTAATAGGTCTTTGAGATATTCTGTCTCTTACACATTTTGACCTATATCAACCACTCTTAATTTGTCTCCCTCCTCTATCTCATCCTTATGTTCCTCTTCATTCTTCTTCTTTTCTTCTTGATCCTTCTTGGGTTTATTTTCTTCCCTCTCTTCTACATTTCCTGTATTCTCCGGAGGGGGAGAATTATGTCTTGTCTTAGGATTTTCTGTAGGAGGCACACTTTGTCCTGTAGAGGTGTCTAGAGGAGGTAGATTTGTTTTGTCTTGTCCCTTCGTGACTGGTGCTTCAGTAACCTTAGGAGGAGCAATCTCCTCATTCTTTTCAGGTTTATCACTACCATCTTCTTCAGAGGTAGACTGGTCAGATACATCCTCAATAATTACTACCTCAATTTTCATCTCCTTGAGGACTTCAACAGTTTTCTTCAGTGTCTCCCTTTTCAGTTTATTTATCTCTTCCTCATTCCTTGACATCATAGTATTTAATCTTTTTTTAGTTCTAAATTCCTTTGTTAGAATTTTAGAAACATTGACTATGTCTTCCTTGGAGATGGTGGCACAAGTCTTTTCAATTGCACTTTTCTGTATCTCAAGTTCTTCACTTAAGGCATCATTCCTTCTTTTAGTAAGGATATCACCAAGTCTTTTAGGCAGTTGGTCAATAATTTCAATTAGAGCCAAATTGTGAGCTCCCATATATCTGACTATTACATCTTCAAGGGTGGATTTATCATTGGAAGGCCTTTCATCATAAATCCTTGCAACTTCCTTTAGTGCACCATACTCTGTAATTGCATTCATAGTTTATTCAAGTTGCAATGGAACATAGTCAGATTTCTTACCTCTTTTTTATTTTCCTTTTCCTTTCTCCTTTGAAGTCTTTTCCTTTTTAATTTCTTCTTTGGTTCTTTTCTTTCTTGTCAGAGACTCAACCTCTTCTTCCTTTTCTTCTTCTTCTTTAATGTCTACAACATTTACTGGAATCATCTTGCCTCTTATGGCCTGACTCTTCTGTCTAGGCATTTTCTTCTCAGTGGTCTGGGATTTCTCAAGGATCTCTATGGGACCTCTCTTGATAGGTAGTGAAGATCCAAAGAGGATAGAGGTAGAGGTTGTGGCTGAAGTTGATTTGCTTGTTCTCCTTGGTAGTTTTGTAGAGGAAATAGCTTGTGCTTTTTCTGCGAATCCTTCAGGGTAATTAAGTATCTTTTCCAAGTCAGCACTCATTTTCTTTGCTTTAGATTTTATCTTTTCTACTTTCTCCTCTACATCCTTCTTCATAGATTTGTTGATGATTTCATCATATGTCCCAAATCTTTCAGTGGAGGGACCCTTAGGTTTGTTGAGTAGCATATCAGCATATCCCCTAAATCAAACTTTGAAACCTTATAAGGTAGAGTTGTAATCCAGAAGGTCCTAGGTTCAACAGCCTCCATGTAATAGTTATCTTTATCTACCATAAAAGTTATGTCATTTTTATATTTTTACACCACCTTTGCTAGAATTCTTTCTCTTGATTGCATCTCTTCCTAAAATGATTTGAAGAATCCCCAAAATGCAGTATTACACAATTTATGATCCATAAATATTCTCTATAGTCTTTAATTTGATGAGCAATAGGGGTGTCTAATTTCCAAACTATTCCTTTCATTGCAGGCAACTCATTCAAAAAGTAAAACATGAGGCATATAATGAGAGATCCATACTGGAACTTGTACTTGGATTCCTTTGTTCTCTTTAAATTTTCTATCAACTATTGCTGCAGGCGCTCATAGAGATCAAAGTCTTTTCCCTCTTTAACCATTTGATATGCAATATATATATTGAAGTTGTTGTGGATAAGTTCTCCCTATTGGTGTGGTATATCTTGTATGCAATATTCATGGTTGCATACCGAACCCCCAAGTCCTCAATGTCATTCACAGTCAAGGTCCTTTTGTCAAATTTGGCTCCGGTGAGTCTCATCACTTCTTCATTCTTGATAGATTTCAGGATAGGCACTAATCCGGAGGAGCATAAACCAGTTACAACCTTTATGTTTTCCTTGGTGATCATGTGTGGTCGATCCAAATAGAATAAATCCTTGTGAATTTGACTTAGGACTATTCTTACCCAAGCATCATCATATCAAAAATTTGGAAAACCCTTCTAGATGTCAAGATTCTTGGTAGCAAGATTCACAAATTTTGGTTTTAACTTAAAATCATCTCCCAACAAGTTATCATTCCTAAATTGTTCAAGTTTGAGATGATCATAATCATCTATTGGTGAATGAATATATATGCAAACATTTTTTGTATGTATCACATTAGCTGGAACATGTGAGAAGGCACCACTTTTATCTGTTACAATGGAATTGAAGGGATGTTTCTTGAACCTTGGCCTTGGCCTCTCAACCACATCAAGCACAACCAGTGTCACCAATATACTATCTTCAGAAATTAGGTTTTTAATCAGAGAAATCAAAAAATACCTGTAGATGCGAAGACTAGGGTTTGCTTCAATACTTTGTTGAGAATCCTTTGCTTTTTTCAATCTCTTCAACTTGCTTGATTTCATTCAAATGAGTGTGAGAATGATCAAATATTGCATATACACATCTCTCACCAACTAATTTCATTTTGCATTAATTGTCTTCACAATTTTTCCCTAGTTTTCCTTTTTCATGTACTGAAGCCAGAAATTACTCAGTAATCCTCCGCAAGTTGGTCAATTTCTCTGAAATTTTTGTCAAGCTCATCTACATGTTGAATTCTTTCAACATCATGAAGGGGAGGTGAAGGATTTGTAGTAACAACTCCCCCTGAGTCCATGTATCCTTTCTGTAGATGCCCTTATCACGATAAACCCTAGAGACTTCCACAATCTACCTCATTTAGAGATTTTTCTCAATAATCCTGATCAGACTTCTTAAAATCATTATCTTAGTATGCATGCATCAACACTAGCCAAATGTTAAAAAATTTAGCATCTTTCTTATTCAGGAGTTTGAAGAATTTTGGAGTTGTAACTCCCCCTGAACTAGTACTTCATTTTTATTTATTGGAGGATCCATCTGCACTAGGCAGAGGTCTGGAAACATCACATACTTCCTTATTCCATAATTTGTTTATTTCCATCCTTTGCTGAGCAATATCAACTTTCTTTTGGAAAACATGCCTCACATTCTTTCCAGAGTGCCCTGTTTGATTGCACTCATGATAGGTGCACTTTGTTTGCTGAGCATTTCCATTTCTCCTTGCCTTTGATCTATAGTTAGCTGCTTTATGGCCAAAATTATTACAAGTATAATAATATCTATAAAAGGATTGAGCATTATCCCTATTGTTCTTTGGCATTTTACTTCTACACACATTAGCCTTATGCCCCATCTTATTGCAAACATAACACCTAACTAAATTATGATTTGTCTTACTTCTACATTCAACAGCTTTATGACCAACTTTATTGCAAGTGTAACAACTTAGAGCATTTTGATTTATCTTGCTCCTACAATCAATAGCTTTGTGACCAAACTTATTTCTAGTAAAAAAATTGCCATTGAAACCTTAAGAGTACCTGATTTGAGCTGGTTGCCTTGTAGATTGAGGATTTTTTAAATTCTTCTTCACATTCTTCCTTTTTCTTCAGACAAGAGTGAATTCATCTTCTTTTGTAACTCTGTAGGCTTTCTTCTTAGGATCTTTAGTGTAGGTCTCTTCCTTCTTAGTTTTAGACTTTCCTCCTGAATGAAAGTTATCATATAAATTTGCAGAGGCACTGATCATAGGACTATTTCCCTTTTCAAAATCCAAAACCTAATTTTTATTTTGCTAGATTTTGAGAGTTAATTATTTCATCAAGGATTTCAGTGCCTTTTTTTAGTTTTAGTTCTTTGTCAATATGCTCTTTTGCCTTTTCCAGTTCTTTCCTTAGAATGGCAACTTCTTCCTCAAGTTTTGAACATTTAGCTGATTCCTCATTGAGCTTGATGTTTAAGTAGTCTTCAATCCTCTTCTCTTCTTCAACCATGACCTTTAGATTTGAGATCATATCTTCAGCCTCTTTGAGCTTTGTGTCACCCCATTTGTCTCCTTCTAATAGAGTTTTCAACTTGCCAATTTCTTCTTTTGACTCTTTGGCCTTTCTCTTCAATTTGTCAATTGTTGCTTTTGCTAATTCAAGCATGTCTTCATATTCTACATTCAGTCCTCTTACTTCATCTAGTTCATTGAGGGCTGACTTGAGTTCTTCCTCAAGGTCAACTTCACTTCCATCAAGATCCCAACTTTCAGGTTCCATTGCTTCTAGATCTGGTTCTGATACAAATACATCATTGTCCATAGCTTCAAATTGCATGTGTTCAAGTGCAAGATCTACCTCATTTGTTAGGCTTCTCAAAGGCACTTAGCTCTGATACCAATTGTTGAACACAATGAGGTACTGAGAGGGGGGTGAATCAACACATATTAAAACTTAACCAGATATTAACAAACAAAATTGAATAACAAATAGAAGAGAAAGGAAATTATCTAACACAAGAATTGACACATGACACTGGTATTTTTACATGGAAAACCCTAAGACAAGAAAAAACCACGGTGAGTGTTAGCTCACAATATAATATGCTCACTGCAAAAATGTTACAAATTTTGTTTTGAGGATTCAACCCAAGGAAGCTACTACTCCCTATATTACAACTTTGATTTAGGGCTACCACCTAAGGAACCTACTACCCCCTAAGTATTTGCTCACTGCAATAGGTTTTACAAAGGTAGTACAAAAATATTGACTGCTATAAAGAACACATCTGACTTATGTTGATAATGCAATCTATTTTTTTCTCAATACATATCCTCAAACTAATTTCACACACTTCATATCTTGCCCTCTTCTCTATTGTGTTCACATTCACCTCATTCTTTACAAATTAAATTTATCTTCTATAAATGTCTTCATCACTTCAAAACATCGATTAGATCGGCATCAAAACATCATTAGATGAAACGTGTACCTCTTCACAAGTTAGCCTCAAAACATACAATATGGTAAGAAAAACTTGTTGCAAACCTCAGGACTTCATTAAGGGGATCAATACACATCTCTCCATACATTCAAAGATAAGGTAACTAATTAGGATCCTTCGTACGTGTCAGATACTTAACCAGTTAGCTCAAACTACTCAACACTACTAATTGTTCATCTTCATACAGCTGGGGAGAAGCCAAAAACTCTATGCAGACCAAGAATTCAATCACATAAGAACTCAACAACCTGCATACTCCTTACTGATGAAGTATCAAATCAATCTATGTATCTGCAAGATAGGAATAATGACTATATGTAGAAAACAGAGCATCTCGGATCACATGTGATACTTCACATCTCAAAATATGATGTTACAGTGAAATACAAGGCCTAAAACCTTTTGGGAATGAGCTTAAAGATCATTATATGCTTCTCGTTAGATCCACACACCTTTATCTGATGATTCCAAAGGAATTCAAAAGTTTGGCATGGATAACCAGAAGTTCAGAGGACAATTATGCTCAACACTTTACTTGCAGACATAATAACTTGATGTGGTACTAGAAAATGAAATTTGTCTACATGCGGATCATACCTGATATCCCTTGGAACATGTAGTGTCTCCATAAACCTTCTAATGACTAATCTATACATGTTTCATCTTCTGCAAAACTCAAGCTTGTGTATTCAGGCTCTAGAAGAGACTATGTTTCCTCTGTCACTTAAGCGTTGTCTTTGCGGACCACAAGACCACTTGATATTCTATCAGGACATGATTTGTACATATGTTAGCCCTTCCTCAAAACCATAAGATAAAATATTGCTCTGCAGAGAAATGCGGACCAACTCAAGATGACTCTGCCTTAGGATGTACATTGTGAATGCCTTAGTTAGATTTTTGCTTCTTATCATTAAGTGTAGTACTCCCAATTGATGAGATATATATGTGTGGATACATGGAACATGCAAAGACATGAGTGTTTACCTTTGCATCATGCTCAAACCCAAAACTAAGCATCTCTTCATACTTAGACTATTTTCTCTTCTCCCGGACTGGTTTGGCTTGACCATACTGATCTTCCTCTGTACAAGTCTGTCTATACATTTCCATCTAGTATGTTGACATCAATATATACTATGTTGACATCAATGACAACACACATTGCCAACAAATATTGTTAGAAATTTAGATCATTTGTGGATCACTAATTATTTTTTCTTTAACTAATGTTTTCATTTAAATAATTGAGCTAAATCTTTAGGGAAATTTTATTGATTAGATATGTCAAGCCTAACCATGTTTAATCAATTGATTTAATATATTAAACATTTATTAGATACACACTAAGTTGGATATTTATATAGACTAGATATCATACAAGTGCATGTAATTACTAATAATTTTTTGGTATATCTCTAGATGCTTTAACTACATTTAATCTTTGCTTGCTTAATATGTTCTTGACATGTTAGTTTAGGAGTACTTTTCATAATTTATATTTGGACATTGTAAGGGCTTTATAGAAAAATAGAGAAATACCTACCCTTTAAATATACAAAATAAAATGAAAATTAACTTTGTTGAGCTAGAATGAATATAAATAATTGGAAAGTCTATGAAGGCAATTGATCATGGGCACTAAATCTTAAAAATATTTATTTGTTGAAAGATAAGTTATTCTAGTAATTTCTATGGTTCATTTTGGGTTTACACAAGTCAAAAGTTGGGACTTGTTCAATAATTGAGTTAAATCTTTAGGCAAATTTTATTGATTAGATTTGTCAAGAGTAACCATGTTTAATCAATTTATTTAAACTATTAAATATTTCATAGATCAATACCTACCCTTTAAATTTACAAAATAAAAAGAAAATTAGAGAAATACCTACCTGTTAAATTTACAAAAGAAATTTAGAAAATTAGAGAAATTTAGGTCTACCCTAAATATCAAAAGAAAAATAGGCAAATACCTACTCTAAATTTCTATATATATATTTGATAAAGAATACTTGGTTCTTGTTATCACTAGGAATTGCACCCGTATGCAAGGCTGGAGAAGCTCTACAATTCTACGTAACATGGGACTAATTTCAGGTTGTGGGTACCCTATAATGAAATTAGACCTCCAGATTGTGGGTTGGTTCCCTTAAAATATTCTATTGGAATGTATGATTTTCTATTTTGGAAAAGGGTAAGAATGAAACTATAAGGAAATGAAAACTGTGAAATTTGGTGATGCACCTAATATGGGTAAAAATATGCAATCTGGTTCACAATATAACTTAGAAATCTGACTCACACAATCCAATATTGGCACAAATATCACAAAAGTATTTCTAAGGAAGGCTTGAAAATAGGCTTTCTATGAAGGAAAAGGATTTCTCACAACACAAAAGGATTATTTTCATTAACACAACCTAAGACCTGCAATAACACTATGCTTAATACTGCAAGCAAAAGTGAGATAATAATTTTAAAGGTTTAATAATTAAACACAGTAAAACTTCATCAAATCACTTCAAACAATTAGAAATAAATGGAAAGGTAAATACTTGATTCCAAAGAATAAAGGAAATATTGCAAAAAGAGACAAAAATGGAACCTGTACCTGCTGATCTCTATAAAATTGTAAAAAAATTGAGCTACAAAACCTTCTTCTCTCAAAGTGTATAAGAGCAAAAAGGCAAGAACTAGCAAAGTCAAGTTTTGCTTTACAATATATAGGCTTTGCTCTCACAAGAGGCATGCAAAAATATGAACTACAGCTAGCTACCTCTAAAAATAATCTCCCACGAGCAACCTCAAAAATAGTGGCTCAAACTATCACAAATTGAGAAAAAATAGCTCCAATTTGGACCTCTCCATATGCTTGACCAAAAAGTTGACCAAGAACTCTAAAAATACTCCCCAAATCATGCAAAAACCTCCTAGACGACCTAGTTAACTCAACTCATCAATTCGCATGATTTTACTTTTGCAAAATTGATTGTGAGTAAATAATAAAGTAATTAAAATAATTACTCTATTATTGGTTACAACTTGCACTTATTTGACTTTACAATTTGTGAAAAATAATAAAGTAATTTGGAAAATATTACTTTATTATTTATTTACAATTAATTTGTTTGTAAAATCATGCTTGAAAAATATAACTCCTTATCACTCCAAATACATATGTCTAATTTGCATGATTCTAGCAAAAAATAGGACTTAGAGACAAATACAATCTCCTTATTACTCCTTGTGAGAAAAAAACACCATTTTGCATGACAATATGCCCTAGGGGGAAAATATACCCTTATCTCTCCAAAGACATTATAAAAAATGCATAAAAAATAAGGCACTTCATACTACACTTATAACTCCATATTTGATTCAAAAGAAAACAAATATGCTTCTCTGCCTTATAACTCCAATCACCATATATATATATATATATATATATATATATATATATATATATATATATATATATATATATATATATATATATATATATATATATATATATATATATATATATATATATATATATCATGCAATATGAAAATGCATACCCTCTACCATATCTCTTCTCCATGCATTCTATAACCACAAGTCATTTTACCACTCTGCCAACTCCTTTTGTCCTTGTGCATATTTTTGACTTTTGATGAAAGTATATAATGCATAACATCATTTCTTTTGACCCTATTCGGTCATTCTACATGATACATGTGATATGAAGGGAATCTTGTCTTATCTCTAAAGAAATGGTGACAAGGAACATCTTTAAACCATGCAATGCCGACCATGAGGAAAATGAGTGTTTGTTTGACTATGTGATATTCGACATCCAAGGAAAGAAAAGTTTTCTTGAAATATCAAAAGGCATAAACCTTACTCTTATTACTACCAACCACCATTTGAAATGTAAGGAGCCCCTCCTATCGGCCACTTCTTGTGATGATCACTAGGGATTACATTGTAATGTTGTTTGACCTCGGTCGACCTTTTGGATATAGTAATAATGTATTTTGATGAAGTCAAAAAACAAAGAAGCTTCAAACAAAAGTGAAGGAACCCTAAACTTTCACTTTCACTTTACTCTCTTCGCTGGCCGCTACTCTGCAACTTTATTGCACTATGGTTTTGACTGGTTCTCATGGCTTCTCCTCTCGGCTTTTCTTTGTCTTGCTCCATGATTTCTTGCATTGAAGAATGGAAAGAAGGGTAAGCATTGTATCCTTTGCCTTTAACTAGTATTTCTTTCTTTATTTCTGTGAGGCTTCTTTTATGGCTGCGGCCATTTCTGCTCTTTATGCTACTTCTATAGCATTTATTTGATACATTATTGCTCTGTGTGTGTTGGATATCTTCAAAATGTGAGAAATATGAAAGAAATGATAAAGAATTTTCAAAAGGACGCCACGGTCATGAAAGTCTTACTCTCTTCATTCAAAGGTAGTTCTTCTTTACTGTTAATACCTTTCTTTCATTGCATGTTTTGAAGAGACAAGAATCACGTTTTTCTTCATATGGGTGTCTTGAATATTCATTTATTTTTGCATGGCCGTAGCCATTGATACTTTTAGTAGCAGATTTGATAGTTCTAACAGTTTCCTTGCTACAAAAATTGAAGTCTCCAGGTTTTGTTATGAGGGTTTCTTCAAGAATGCATATAAATGCATTTCCCATGCATGACCATACCTATAAACACATTGTAGCATCATTCTTTCCTTGAAAATGCAAAAACATGCTAGGGTTTCATCATAAATCCATATGGGTATCTTTTATTTCTCTTCTTCAAGCACGGCTATGACAAAAACAATATTTCTTTGTAGCTTTTTCTTTCTACTATGTAAAAAATGAGGATGAGGGTTTCGTTTGAAAGATTGAGAGATTCTTCAAAAAGTCAAAACATGCTCCTTCAGGTCCCGGCTATGGCAAAAACACACTGTGTTGTTAGAAACTTTATATGGGTATTTGTAAAAACACCTCCTTATGCTATGGCCAGGCATTATAAAACATTTTTGTCACTTTTCTTTCTTCACTGTGCTCATGAGATGAAACTGAGGGTTTGATAAAAATAAGGGTTTCTTGAAAAAATCATAAAGAACCCATCTTCTATGCATGGCTGATGTAGAAACATTCACTATATGCATGAAGTATGTTAGGGTCTCAAACCCTCCTATAGCAATTTGCATCTATATGAATTCTATAGCTTGTTTAGTAGGTCATTTATCTTCTTTTGAACATGGCATATACCTGTACATTTTTTAGACTATAAGATTGTAGCATTCCTTTGATCTTATCTTGATATGCTTTCATTTTTAACTATATCAGTTAGATGATCTCTTCTTGATGTATCTATTTCAAATGTCACTTGGTGGTTGCCTATCATATGCTCTCCAAGATAAACTTTGTATCTTGGTTGTTTTGATTATGAACAACTATTCATCTCCAGATTTCATTTATCCTCCTGTATCTATATGCCATGACCTCCTGCCATCTAAATGCTATGACTGTCACTTTTAAATTTTAGGCTATCCTTCATTAGTATATACATGTATCTTTCAGAAACTGGCTTTCACTTGATTACATTGCCCTTGTCTATTAGTTGCTCTTAGAAGCACAATTGTATTACTTGCCTTGGCTGTACTTGATCATTGTGAATACCTGCAACATGATATTTGCTTACTGTTCCATGCTTATAATCAGATGAATCCTTTGATGTATTATGTAGCTCATGTGCATAAGTCTGTTTCCTATAAGCACTATTTTGTCACTCTTTTTCATCATCAGATAGTAATGTGAACACTTATATGATAGTGAATAAAAAGACATGCATCAGTTTGATTATGTCATTTACTCTCTCCTTTGAACATCAAATGCATAACAGTGAGAGGCTCCTGTAGCTATTCATTCTATTTATTATGCAATTGAGATCTTATTGGCATATATGTTCTTCTGCCCTTGATCCCTTTGATCATAAGTCTGCTATTCATCACCTCTTCATATCTCTGTCATTTCTTAAGTCTGATTTTGTGAAATGTGACATAAAACATGACAGAAACAAAGTATTCTGATAATGATATGAAAGAGATAAATACCTTCTATGGCTGCAATTCTACTTTCTACACTTTGCCAACTTGATTCAGGCATTCTAAATTAATTTGATTTGTTTAAATCAACTATAATGAATGTCATGATGACATAGATTTTCTGCAAGTTGATTAAATGATGCATGGTGTAGCTTGAAAATGATGCATCCTGTCTTTTATGATACTCCTTTTCAAGAGAATAAAAAGGAAACATGATGGGCTCAAACCCTTGTGGGAGCCACATTTAATCCACATGTTTATTTGTCTTCAAATCAGCAACATTACTTTTCCTATACCTGCACAGTGAACAAACAAGTTAGCATAAAAAATATACTTGATGGTATTGATTGATTATGTTCATGATTTTTCTGATTTGTAGCACATATCTGATCTGATCTTTCATATGCAATGCATGATGTGATAAGTAGGTATATATGTTTGATAAAAGAATATGATAACCTTAAACATCCGGAGCGCTAACAGGGTTGTCCCCAAAAAATTTTTGTAGGTTCAATTGATGATGGGAGCTGAAGATAAAGACTAAAGAACAACACCAACAAGACAACTTCCTTGCTTAGACAATGATGGATGTTTATTTTTATCATGTGTTTATTTTATTTCTTTTATCATCCAAATGTATAGCTTACATGTCTACAATTGCTCAGTCTAGTTACTCCCACGGCTTGTGTGGGACACATTTGAACACCTCTTTTAAACATGATCAGTTAATTTATCTTATGCACTAGATGTATGTGTATTTCTGTTTCAATCAATGCATAGGATAAAGTAATAGATATTGAATGTATGTTCAAAACATGACATGAAATAACAGTTCAAAATAAATATCTTTCCTTCTTTCTTTGAAATCTGATTAACTGAATAATCAATCTAACTTATAACTCCTGAAAGATAACATCATGCTAAAACACCTGTATTTCTTGAATGATTGATACCTTGGCAACTTTATTCTCTTGACCTGATGGCTCATTAGTCTTGATTAGACTGATGGGTTATCATGTCATCTAAAGTCTATCTCTGTTCTATCAAGATATCAACTATTCATAAATGCATAACTTCAAAATTTTCTTTTATTCCTTTTGAACAACTGCACTTAGGTCAAATTAATTTTAGTGTGAACAAAAAAATAGTAATATTTCTAGTGACCTCTCAGGGGTGTTTGCCTACTAAACATCTTAGAACCAGTAGCCTTTGCAACTCCATTGGGCATAGAGTCCTTTCTACCCTAAATTTTGAAAAATTATGCAACTCAAAACTGACTGAGACACAACAGCAACAACAAAACTAAAACTAAACTAACTTGCTTAAAACAAAATCAACAACATGTGCAAAAGCACTTCTTGGAAAACAAAACAATAATTGAAACTAAATGTGCAAAAAGCACTTATTGGCAACATAAGGCTGCATCTCTAATAGTATAACTTGAGGTGAATCCCATTAACTGGGATTGGCAACACTTCACCAACTTAGCAAGCTGGAATGCATTGTGTTGCTTGCATTATGTTATTATGTATGGTCCATCCCACATTGCATCAAACTTTTGTATGCTGACCTGGTCTACTCTTCAATTTATTCTACTTGAAAACTAGATCTCCCTCTTCATAAACTCTTGGGACTACTCTCTTATCAAATGTCCTCTTCATTTGGGCCTAGTGTACTTCTAATGTTTTCAAAACCTCTTTTCTAGTTTCTTCAAGTTCAATCAACTGTGCAAGCCTGATTTCCATTGGTTGCTCTTCAAGTAACTCTAATTCTTTTATGTGATTGAGAGTTGGTAACTCCAATGTTATTGGTAACTTGGCTTCTTTTCCATATGTAAGCACATAGGATGAATTACCTATTCATCTTTTAGTTGTAATCCTATCAGCCCATAATGCTATCTTTAACTTATCATGCCAAGACCTCAGATTTTCATCAACTGTTTTCTTTATGATTTTAATCAGACTTTTGTTAGTTGTTTCAGCCTGTCCATTACCTTGAGGGTAATAATTTGATGAAGTATTCATAAATATGTTATTTTTGACAGACCAATTAGACACTCTTAATCCAATAAATGCTAAAGCATTATCTAAAATAATAGAGTCAGGAGTTCCAAACCTAGAAACTAGATCTTGATAAAAATTTAGGATTGATGTTTCATTAGCATCTTTCAAAGCAACTGCTTCAGTCCATTTAGTGAAATAATCAGTAGCAGTCAAAATCCACTTGTGTCCCTAGTTTGAAGGTAGATTAATAGGACCAATGAAGTCCAGTCCCCACTTGCCAAATGGATGCTCCACTTGAATTAGATGCAAAGGCATTGCTGCAAGTCTTTGTTTATCTGCAAAAACTGAACACTTTAAACATTTTTTTACCCATTCATGAGCGTCCTTGAACATGTCAGGCCAATAGTAACCAGCTCTCATAATTTTTAGAGCTGTTGTTCTAGTTGCAAAATGACCTCCAGAAGGTTCGTCATGAAATTCTTCTAGAATCTTTTGAGTTTGATCTGGTTGTACACACCTCAGCAACACATTATTAAAATCTCTTTTATACTGAATCCCATCAATTACAGCATAGGGGATTTCTTGCAATCTGTAATATCTTCTTTTAGATCTATCCAAGCCTTGTGGACAATCACCAGTGTGTAGATAATGGATCATATCATGCACCCAACTTGTAGGGGAATCTGGGGCAGCGGTTGTTTCATCATTTTGAAGTACTGTCTCAGCTTCTCCTCCAAGTTTCTTGCTGTATTTTTCATTTTCTACAAGTTGTTCATGTTGCAAGTATGAGGTTAACCAGTGTTGTCATTGATGTCAACATACTCATATTGCATTGATAAGAAGGATTGGATGAGCTGTGTGCTGAGGATATTGAGAAAATTAGTCTCAATCAGGAACAATGAAGAATAGTGATAAGAAGAAGGCAAAAGTACTCAATGGGTTGAGAATCAGAGGATGCAGATTAAAGGGTTTGTAGATATGAGTCTTGAGATGTTCCAGTTAAGATTTTAGAGGTTGGCATAAAGATCTAGAGAAGTTATGGCTGTTTGGGTAGAACCGGTTCTAGCAGGCGTTCAGTGGTGACAGAGTGTCACAGATTGGTCCGGTGAGTTCTGAGATTACATTCTCTCATTCTGTGGATTGGAGGGAGTGTTGAAGAAGTCAGTGTGAAATGACAACTTGATTTGTGCATTGTTTAGAGGTCTGAAAGAACCTTTTGCATTATGACAGTGATGACAGACTGTGTTCTTGAAGTTTCAGATGAAGGAGAGAAGGATTCCAGTAAGCAGATGAAGTGCAGATGTTCTTGGTGATTCAAAAAAGATTGTGGTGATTTGTGGATCATGTCCAATTCATGTTGGTGGTCTGCATTGAAGTTAGAGTTTGTATTTGAAGAATAACTACAGATTTTGGTGTTCTTCTTAAGACTGGTCGACCGGATGTATTACACGTCTTGCGAATGATCTTGTAGATGTTTGCCGACTTAGATGATTGTTCCTAAGTTGATGTCGTGTATAAATAAGGGTTTGTGAATTCATTTTGAAGTGTGTCTTGTGGTGATGAGAGTAATATAGCGAAGAGAAGTGCGAAAGGCAGAGCAGGCGTTTTGGGCTCAAATGGAACTGATCCAGGCATGGTAAAAATATCAATCTCCAGTTCAAGTTTGTAATACTTGTTATCTTGTAGACAATGTGTCTCTTGTAGGTAGTGTGCCTCTTTGTGAGCAGTGTGCTCAGGCAGTGAGCCCTAATTGGCATGTGCCATCTATTTTTCTTATTCTTCTAACAGAGAATAATCCTTGGGTTAATCACCTCGTGGTTTTTCCCTTAACCAGGTTTTCCACGTCAAAATCTTGGTGTTTCATGTGTTGATGTGTATCTGCTCTGGTGTTTATGTCTTATGCTTTCATGAATGATTAATTGCTATGCTATTGATTAACAAAGTGGATTTAAGTGTTTGAACTGGAAGCGAATTAAGGATAACTGATTCACCTCCCCCCTCTCAGTTATCAATAATTGGTATCAAAGCTAAGTTCCTCTAAAAAGAGCTTAACCGCTTGAGGAGATCTAGGATGTCGTCATACAAGAAGGATAGACCGAAGTTTGATGGAACCAACTTCACTCTTTGGAAAGGCCGCATGAAATGTCACTTGGAGTGTATGGGAAAGGTGTACTTGTCCATGTTCACAAAAGCATATTCACCTCCACAGGGTGGTTCGACAACTCTAAATGAAATCACAGATGCTGAAAACAATCTGCGGATTAAGGAGGCTCTTCTAAGTGCATTAACTAACTCAGAGCTCTCAAATGTTATTGACCTACCAACTACCTATGAGATCTGGATTAAACTAGAACTTCTGCATGAAGGAGATGAGTTTGTTAAGAGTGCAAGGTTGCAGAGTCTCAAAGGGAAATTTGAAAGATTGAAGATGAGAGATGATGAAAATATTACTACCTTTATGCCAAGAGTAAATGAGCTGGTGTGTGGAATTAGGAATGCTGGTGGAGTTTTGGATGGAAATGAGATTGTTTGCAAAATTCTCAGATCCCTTCTTGCTGTCCACAAAATCAAGGTTGCTGCCATTGATGAATTTAGAGCCCATACAACTGTCACAAGAGAGCAATTAGCTGGCAAACTGGCTGCATTTGAAATGACCGAGTTTGGAGATGATCCCCCCAAGACTGAATTTGCATTCAAAGCCAGTGCCTATGTGAAAGGCAAACAAAGATTTGATCCAGGAGAAAACTCTTCAAGGAAGCTGTCTTGGTATGATCAAGAAAGAAAAGACATGGAAGAGGAAGAAGTAGAAACAACTCAACTTGAAGCCCTCATTGCAAAAAGACTGCCAAGAGGATCTAGTAAGTATGAAGGAAAATTACCTTTTAAATGCTTCAACTGCAATAAGATTGGTCACTTTGCCTCAAGATGTCCGGAAAGATCTACAAGGTCAAATTCTAACAGACAAAGGTTCCAAAAGAATTGTTATTATGTTCATGAAGAAGCTGATAATGAAGGAGTAACAGATGATGAATTAGAGATAGGAGGCAAATCTGGAAATGAATGGGTGTTTATTTTCATCAAGGAAGAAGATCCAATATCTATCAATCATAAGGTTGTAGAAAGAGCTTTGGCTGCCCAAGTTGAAGAAAAGGATGATTGGGTTATTGACAGTGGATGCTCTCACCATATGACAGGTGACAAGAACATGTTCTTAGATTTGGAAAGGTATGAAGGAGGAATGGTAAAGTTTGGTGACAATTCTGCTGGTAGAATCAGAGGTAGGGGAACTATCTCTTTTGATGGGAAGAACAAAACCAGTAATGTACTATATGTTGAAGGATTGAAGCACAATCTTCTCAGTGTTGGTCAGTTGGTAGACAAAGGCTATGATCTCCAGTTCAAGAATGGAAGATGCAGGATCTTTGAAAGCTCCAGAACTGAGATTGCATCCAGTACTCAAACAAAAGGTAATATCTTCCATCTAGTTGGTACTAATAAAAGTTGTCTATTTGTTCAAGTTGATCAGAGTTGGTTATGGCATAGAAGAATGTGTCGTGTAAATTTTGATAACATCATCAAGATAAGCAATACTCAGGCTGTACGAGATCTTCCAAAGTTGGTAAAACCTACAAATGGTATGTGCAAAGAATGTCAGCTAGGTAAACAGAGCAGAGTTTCATTCAAAAGCAAGGATCAGTCCTCTATCAGATTATTAGAATTAGTTCATACTGATCTATGTGGTCTGACAAGAATCAAGAGTATGCAAGGTGATAGATATTTCATGTTACTAATTGATGACCATTCTCGGATGATGTGGGTTACCTTTTTGAAAGAGAAATCAGAAGCTTTTGAGAAGTTCAAAATCTTCAAGGCTATGGTAGAAAATCAAACTGGATTGAAACTAAAATGTCTAAGGTCTGATAGAGGTGGTGAATTCACATCCGGTGAATTCATAGACTTTTGTGAGAAGCATGGTATAAAGAGACAATTGTCTGCTCCTAGGACTCCACTGCAAAAAGGAGTAGTTGAGAGAAAGAACCGGACCATCCAGGAAGCTTCCAGGACAATGATGATGGAAGCAAATGTTCCCCAGATGTTTTGGAAAGAAGCTGTCAGCACTGCAGTTTACACTCTCAATCGAGTTCAAATAAGAGGCAATACCGGTAAGACTCCTTATGAAATTTGGTTTGGCATCACTCCTACTGTGAGATATTTCAGAGTATTTGGTGGCAAGTGTTACATCAAAAGAGATGAAGATCTAGGAAAGTTTGATGCTAGAAGTGATGAAGGAATTTTCTTAGGTTACTCCACTCAAAGCAAAGCATACCGTTGTTACAATAAGAGACTGAGAAAGATGATAGAAAGTACAAATGTGAAGGTTGATGAAGGTATTGAGAAGCCCTTAAGATTTTATGTGTATGATGAAGATGATCAGAATGATGTTCTGGTTTAAGGAACTCCATCCTCTCCTGAAGGTCAGATTCAGACTGATCCGATAAATCAGGAAGAAGAGATAGGTCCGGATGAGCCTGATAAAGAAGCAGAAGTGCAAGAAACTCCCAAAGTTCCAAGGTTTGTAAGACTAAACCACTCTGAAGATCAGATCATAGGTGACAAAAGCAAAGGTGTGCAAACTAGAAGGAATGTTGCTCAAAATTTAGATGAATGATGTCTGATTTCAAAGATTGAACCTAAGACAATAAATGAAGCATGCAATGATGAAAATTGGACAAAAGCAATGGAGGAAGAGTTGATGGAAATTAAGAAAAATAACACTTGGGATCTTGTTTCTAGACCTAGAAAAAAGAATGTGATTGGAACCAAATGGGTCTTCTGGAACAAACTAAATGAAGTTGGTGAAGTAATTAGAAATAAGGCCAGATTAGTTTGCAAAGGATACTCTCAAATAGAAGGGATTGATTTTGAGGAAACCTTTGCTCTGGTGGCAAGAATTGAAGTAGTCAGACTATTTCTTGCATTTGCTGCCTTCAAAGATTTCAAAGTGTATCAGATGGATGTCAAATCTGCCTTCCTGAATGGTGACCTAGAAGAAGAGGTGTACATTGAACAACTGGATGGATTTCAGTTATCAGAGCATGGTGATATGGTCTGCAAATTAAAGAAGGCACTGTATGGTCTAAAGCAAGCCCAGAGAGCATGGTATGAGAGGCTGGATAAACATCTTTTGAAGATTGGTTTCAACAAAGGTACTGCTGATAGTAACCTATATTTTCAAATTGATCATGAAAACATCTTGATTGTTGAAGTATTTGTTGATGATATCATCTTTGGAGGAAGAGACAGTATGTGTAAAACCTTTGCAAACCAAATGAAAAGTGAGTTTGAAATGTCAATGCTCGGTGAAATGAATTTCTTTTTGGGTCTGCAAATTACTCAGACAGAGAAAGGAATCTTTATCTCTCAGACCAAATATGTGAAAGAACTATTGAAGAAATTTGGAATGGAAGATTCAAAGCCAATGAACACTCCCATGGCTACCAGATGTAAGTTGAGCAAAGATGATGACTCTCCTAAGATAGATCAGACAAAGTATAGATCAATGATTGGTGGATTACTGTATCTCACTCAGACTAGACCAGATATAATACAGGCTGTTGGTCTTGTGACGAGATTCCAGGCTGATCCTAGAGAATCTCATGTCATGGCAATCAAAAGAATTTTTAGGTACTTGAAAGGAACAGTTGAGTATGGCCAATGGTATCCCAGAGATCATGACTTTTATCTTCATGCATATACAGATGCAGATTGGGCAGGAGTGTGGATGATAGGAAGAGTACAAGTGGAGGAGCATTCTTTTTGGGAAAAAGGTTGGATTCTTGGCTAAGCAAGAAATAAGAAGCAATATCCCTGTCTACAACAGAAGCAAAATACATTGCAACAGCAGGTAGTTGCATCAACTTTTGTGGATGAAGTAAATGCTAAGAGATATTCAAGTAGAATATGAGGAGCCTATCACAATTTTCTGTGACAATTCAAGTGCAATAAATATTTCTAAGAATCCAGTATTGCATTCTAAGACCAAGCATATATCTATCAAATTTCACTTTTTGAGAGAACAAGTGAACAAGAGTGAAGTCAGATTGGAGTATGTGTGGTGCAGGAGCACCTACCTGACAGCTGGTCTGGATGAGGCAGTTAGTAGTTTAGGTCTTGTTTGTGTTTCCAAGAAGGTCTGTTAGACCAATTGCATGTAATAATGTCACGCTGATCATGATAAGATCATGCTGACCGGGCTTTTGCTATTTTTAGATAGTTAGTTATAACAGCTGTCATGATGTATGTTCGGTGGGATCTCCCAGCCGCCTGGAGAGTTCCCAGCCGCTTGGAGTCGGGTCAGTAGTACTCATAGGGAAATCTTTATAAGCATGGGATCGGTTGATTGTAAATCATCGATCAGACTTTGCGAGAGTGAGACAGAGCGAGAGGAACATCATATTGTAGTTGCATCTTTTGAAATCGAATAAAGTATTCCTGTTTGTGTTCATCCTCTGTTGCATTCCATTGCTTGATCGATTGCTGGTTTGAGAGGTTTTCATGGATATACTGATCCATTCCACCGGTTGACTCATCTGATCGGTGGAATGGCAATGTACAGTAGGTTAGATTGTAGGTTGTTTTCTGTTTGCATGCAGGTGTACAGGATCGCGGTCAAGAGATGTTGAAGACCCTAGCATCCTCATGTGCTAGGTCAAGTTGAGAAGTTTGAGTTGGAAGATCACCCTGAGACGGGATCGGGTCATCCCTGGAGGATCGGCGAAGGGAGATTTCGCTAAGTGAAGAAGTTCGCGAAAACAGCATCATCAGGATATTTCTGCAAATATCCTGCAGTCGGGTTAGGCATCATCATCCGGATAAGTGAAGGAGAGCATGATGTTGTCGATTGCATGAAGTGTGAGTTCGTCGGGGTGATCATCAGCAGGAGGAGCCGAGGAGTGCATCGGCATCAGGATCATCATATCGGGAGTGCCAATCATCCGCATATCGCGAGTAGATGCGGAAGAGAAAGTTCGTGTTTTTGGCTAAGTGTTGAGAAGGTCATCAGGATATTGGGTGACGTCATTGTCATCAGGATATGACGTTATCGTCATCAGGATATTGAGATATCCCCTTGTGCGAGTTCATCCTGCTGTCGTAAGGTGCTAAGGTATCGGCGGAAGTCCGTAGAAGGAAGTTGTGTTAACATCATCATCAGGAGGTTTCGAAGAGAACCGGATAAAGTAGATCATGATGCTGTTGCTTGTGTCGTCGGGTAGCGGAGCATCGAAGGTAAGCTGCTGAAGGTGAACGTCATCAGGATATTTGGGACAACCGGATGTTGAATATCCTGCTGACGAAGGAAGTGTTGCATATGATGATGACGATGGAGTTCGGAGCCCGATGAACAGTGCAACCGGAGGATGTGTGCGCCCGCTGAACATCATGATGATGATGTTAGGAGGAAAGCGGAGGAGGTGAATAGTAGTCGGCAGGAGGATGATTGCGAGTGTCCGCAATATGATGATGCTATTGGTTTTAAGAAACATGATGCTGACAGAGTAAAGCCGAAATATGATGATGTTGGTAGTTTTAGGGAATATGATGATGATGGCGAAGATGATGATGATGAGGTTGGTCTGCAGACATTCATGCTATATGCGAATGTTATAGTCTGGATGGCTCTACATCAATGTGCCCTCCAAGGATCAGCTTGCAGATATTTTTACTAAACCTCTTCCCAAGGACTCTTTTGAGTATCTCAGGGAGAAGTTAGGGGTCATGGCCCCTCTGGTGATGAACTAGGATGCACTGATGTGCATCAGTCTGGTGGATATCACAGTCATATCTTGTGATCCGGATTGATGATGGGGAGCTGCTACTAAGGGGGAGCAGCTGGTATGATTCTGATGTGTTAGAATTGCAAGTATGAGCCCTTTTCTATTGATGTCAAAGGGGGAGAGAAGACATGTGAAAAATAAGTAGTTGATGATCAAAAGGGGAGTAGTAAAGGAAGAGAAGACATGTGAAGAGTTGTTGCTGATAGGGGGAGTTGTGACAGAAAGGAGAAGTTCTTGTCTTGATGGTTTTTCACATCATATGTTACCATCAATGACAAAGGAGGAGATTGTTGCAAGTATGAGGTTAACCAGTGTTATCATTGATGTCAACATACTCATATTGCATTGATAAGAAGGATTGGATGAGCTGTGTGCTGAGGATATTGAGAAAATTAGTCTCAATTAGGAACAGTGAAGAACAGTGATAAGAAGAAGGCAAAAGTACTCAATGGGTTGAGAATCAGAGGATGTGGATTAAAGGGTTTGTAGATATGAGTCTTGAGATGTTCCAGTTAAGATTTCAGAGGTCCACATAAAGATCTGAAGAAGTTATGGTTGTTTGGGTAGAACCGGTTCTGGCAGGCATTCAGTGGTGACAGAGTGTCACAGATTGGTCCGGTGAGTTCTGGAATTACATTCTCTCATTCTACGGATTGGAGGGAGTGTTCAAGAAGTCAGTGTGAAGTGACAACTTGATTTGTGCATTGTTTGGAGGTCTGGAAGAACCTTTTGCATTATGACAGTGATGACAGACTGTGTTCTTGAAGTTTCAGATGAAGGAGAGAAGGATTCCAGTAAGCAGATGAAGTGTGGATGTTCTTGGTGATTCAGGAAAGCTTGTGGTGATCTGTGGATTGTGTCCAGTTCATGTTGGTGGTCTGCATTGAAGTTAGAGTTTGTATTTGAAGAATAACCACAGATTTTGGTGTTCTTCTTAAGACTGGCCGACCGGATGTATTACACGTCTTGCGAATGATCTTGTAGATGTTTGCCGACTTAGATGATTGTTCTTAAGTTGATGCCGTGTGTAAATAAGGGTTTGTGAATTCATTTTGAAGTGTGTCTTGTGGTGATGAGAGTAATATAGCGAAGAGAAGTACGAAAGGCAGAGCAGGTGTTTTGGGCTCAAATGGAACTGATCCAGGCATGGTAAAGATGTCAATCTCCAGTTCAAGTTTGTAATACTTGTTATCTTGTAGACAATGTGTCTCTTGTAGGCAGTGTGCCTCTTTGTGAGCAGTGTGCTCGGGCAGTGAGCCCTAATTGCATGTGCCATCTATTTTTCTTATTCTTCTAACAGAGAATAATCCTTGGGTTAATCACCCGTGGTTTTTCCCTTAACCGGGTTTTCCACGTCAAAATCTTGGTGTTTCATGTGTTGATGTGTATCTGCTCTGGTGTTTATGTCTTATGCTTTCATGAATGATTAATTGCTATGCTATTGATTAACAAAGTGGATTCAAGTGTTTGAACTGGAAGTGAATTAAGGATAACTGATTCACCCCCCCTCTCAGTTATCAACGGTTCACACAGTCCTTTGCCTTGGACCAGCTTGGTGACTTTAATTTGGATGTCACAATCCATGACCTTTGTTATCCACCCTACTCTCTTATCACTTAAGTCCTTACTGAGCAAGAATTCTTTCACTATAGGGTAAGCAACCATTAACTAAATTCTATTATTTGAAAGCATATGTTTGAACTTCTTTAGGCTCCTGATAATAACCAATACATGCTTGTCAACAAAAGAATATCTTACCTCATAGTCATGTAGAACTTAGCTGAAAAATGCCACAGGTTGTTCCATTCCTTCATCGTTCTACTGACAAAGCATAGCTGATATAGTATCCACACTGCCAAATGCATATATAATGAAGTCTTTATCAAAATTTGGATTTATCAAAGTGGGAGCAGTAGCAATTGCCTCCTTTATCTCTTCAAAGCTCTACTTTCCTTCTTTGGTCTAGCAAAAAGGAATATTCCTCTTCAGCATTGCTGTAAGAGGCTATAAAAGTGATGCTATGTAAGGAATAAACCTTCTTACAAAGTTAATTCTTCCCAGAAATCTTTGTAAGCCTTTCTTATGTGCAGGAAGAGGTAGTGCCAATATAACAGTGATTCTTTCAGGATCAATTGATATTCCATCTTTAGACACTATGTGTCCTAACAATTTACCTTCATGAACAGAAAAAATACTCTTCATTGGGTTTAGTGATACCCCAAATTCTCTACATCTTTAAAAAATTAGTCTTAAATGATGAAAATGATCTTCATCTTTTTTAGAAAAAATAGTCACATCATCCGAGTATACAAGCACAATTTTATTAATCAGACCTTGAAAGGCCATGTCCATTTCTCTTTGAAATGTTGCACTTGCATTTGATAAGCCAAATGGCATCTTTTTGTATGCTAGTGTGCCCTATTTTATAGTAAAAGTTGTCTTGTACTGATCTTCCTCTTTTACAAGAATTTGGTTATAACCTGAATAACCATCCAATAAAGAGAATCTTTTTGATCCAGAAACAACCTACAATATCTGTTCCATAGATGGTAAAGGATAATGATCCTTTAAAGATGCTCTGTTTAAATCACAGAAATCAACACATAATCTAATTTCTCCATTCTTTTTTCTAACAGGAGCCAAGTTAGAAACCCATGAAGTATGTTTGCTAGGAAAAATGATATTACCTTCAATGAATTTATTGAGTTCAGTCTTCATAAGCACTTCCATCTTAGGATTTAGTGACATTTGCTTCTATCTTACAAGTTTTGCCTTGGGTTCAAGTTCTATGGTATGCTAAGCCAACTCTGGGTTGAAACCTTTGAGATCACCATATTCCCATGCAAATATGTCACTAAACTCCTGACAAAGATGAATGAATGCTTGTTGTTCTTCCTTTGTACATATCTTTCCAAGCTTGAGTAACTTCCCCTTAAGGATCTCAATAGGTTCATAGTGTTCTTGCTTCACAGATAAACTAGCCTTATCTCTTCTTACTTGATCATTAGTATTAAATATTGATTCTAAGGTCACTAAGCCCTTGGGTAGCTTGTTTGATCTTAACTAAAGTATTTGATCATCATATTGTTGCATAAATTTCTGTTGATTACCTGCAGAAAATTCAGCTTCTTCCATTAAGAAATTTACAATTTATTCATCACTGTCAAACACTTGCCAGCTGATATTGTTATCTGGGACTGATGGTCTAACAACAACTTTGACATACAAAAGAGAATGAATATTCTTCATTTCTACAAGAATATCATATTTAGCTCCTATGGCAGCTAGCTTGTCAGATTGCTTATTATTAGTTCTAGGTACAGATATTAGATTAAATGCATCAAATTCATCTATCATGTCCCAGATTCTATGCTTATATAATGTAAGCAAGTCATTTTTTGTAGCAGCAAGGTTTATGACTTGTTTAACCACTAACTCACTGTCTCCAAAAACTTTTAAATATTTGATTTTTCTTTTTCTTGCCCATTCTAGTCCATGAACTAAAGCTTCATATTCAGCTATATTATTAGAACAACTGAAAGAAAATCTGAAAGATGAATAGTATTTCTCACCTGTGGGAGAAACTAAAACAACTCCTCCTCTAGCACCAATCTTGCTTCTAGAACCATCAAAATAAAGTTCCCAAACATCATTTTCAACTTCACTAGTTTGTTATTTTTCTTCTTTAATCAGATTTGGAATGACTGTATTCTTCTCCTGTATCATATACACACCAAGGCCTATCTCATCCATCTATTCAAATGGATCAGTTTCATGGTTCTTTGCTGCCCACTAGTCTAAAACCAAATCAGGAATTTCCTCTAAAGGTGTACTTGGGTCTGGAACAGGAAATAGATCTTCTTGGTAAAAAATGGAAAGGTTGGCATTTATTGAACTGGGTGTATAAGTCTCAAGGTGATCTTTGGCTAATGGCTCAGTTTGATTGTAACCTTGGTTCCATATCTAGTTCTGAAGAACAAATGTGTCCAATTAGATGATAAATATCCTCCTAACCTTTTTGTAAAATCTCTGGATAAGCAAATAGCAAAGGTAGGTGGCAAATCAATGACATAAATATCCTGATATATAACAAAGTTTGGACAAACATGCAGAGTAAGGCCTAAATTTTTGAACATCCCAACTGTGTTAACCTAAGTTCCATCCTTTTGTACAACACCCCTAACAATAGGTTCATATTTCAGACATAACTTATCAGCTAGCTATTTTGGCATAACTAAGCTGTTGGCTCCTGAGTCTATCATGCAATTATGTACTAAATAGTCACCTACAATTAGAGTGACATAGAATGGTGGGGTTTTGCCTACTAGTTTAGGCTGTTCTACTCTCTTTTCTGCCTCATTTGCAGTCATAACTTGAGGTTGATGTGTTTTTTGCACTTCATTTGACAAAGGTAACTAAGATAATGCATCTTGTAACAAATATTTTTGTCCTGGAATATGTAAAGCATCTAAAATAGACATGCTTATTGTTTCCTTTTTCATATGATCCAAAATATTAAAAATAGAACCACTAACTTTTTGTTATACCTTCGGGACAACCACCTCTAGTTGGTCTCTAGCTGGCTGTTGATTTGCTTCTGGCTATCTTTTTTCTGCAGTTGGTTGTCCTCTTGACAAAACATGCAAATCTTTTGATGTAGAAGCTTGATTCTGTTCATTCTAAGTTGTAGAAACTGTACTTTTACCTTTATCACCTTGCTGCTGTACATTTCCAGCTTGTTGTTTACCAGTATCAGCTTGTTGTTGCAAGTCATCAGCTCTCTTTTTTGATCTTGTATTTGCTGCAATATTAGTAAAAGACTATTTTTGACCTGGTAACTGATTTACACCATAAAATTTATTAGCCTGCCAATTCATTAAAGCTACATCAAGATTAACATATTGAGTCTGAGTATCCAACTGGTTATTCACATCACTTGCTGACTGAATTTTCAGCAGCAGCATAGTTATTCTATACCATTAAAGCTTGACTTACTATCCCGTTCGGGCAAGTGGCCTGGTTATGAGGCTAATTACATGGGTAACACCATGCATAATCTTGAACCATGTTATTCTATATAGGCATTATTTCTTTTGATGTACTAATAGCATTTGAATTATATTGCTGATTTGGCCTATTTTTGTAATTCCTCCTTTGACCCTGATAATCTGCCTAGTAAGGCGTCCTATTTGCTTGATATGGGGCTTGGTATGGTCTTATATCCTGATTTGCTTAAACTTTGAGGTTTACTAAGTTATTATTCTATTGCAATAATTTGGCCATTTCTTTTGTCACTGCTTTTGTGATTTCCTATACATCAAAATGGATTGGGTCTACATTATTTTTCACATTTGTTTAATAGCCAAAGGTTGGTATAGTAGGAATTGATGCAATAGGAGGTATTGATAATGGCATTGAAGGTTGAATATCAAGAAAAATTGGCATAGGAGGTCTAGGTGCTATCTTACTAGCCTGTATTAAACTATTTTCTGCTCTTATTGCAATATCAAAAGCAGCTAGTAAGGTTACCCCCCATAGATTATATCATAACAGCATTATCAAAATTTAATGCTCTCAAATAATACAAAAAAACATGTTCTGGTGATGGTTTCACTGTTTCAGGAATTCTATTCCATGTTTTCTAAAATCTAAAATTAAAATCTGTCATTTGCTCTTTTGGAGCTCTTTTAATAGTAGTCATTTGTTCAACTAATGATAAATGATCAGATTTATCCTGAAATTGTCTATTCAAAGTAGCACCTAACTCATCCCAAGATCTAATTGAATTAACTCTTAAGCCTCTAAACCATTGAAGAGCCTTACCTTTTAGTGACGCTGCCAATAACCTGATTGCTATGTTTAATAATTTTAAAGGTTTAATAATTAAACATAGTAAAACTGTTAGGGTTAGATGGCAGAAGATATCAATTAAATGTAAATAAAGATTAAACAAAGAAATGGAAATACACAGAATTAATAACAGCAAGAGACAAGTTTTAACGTGGTTCACCCAAACTTGGGCAACATCCACCAAACAGAGAGTCCAGTATTATTATCCAGTAAATCAAACCGATTACAACCAGCAATCTCTGCAACTCAATACCGTTGCAAAATGCTACAATACAATATATCAAAAAACCTAACCCTTAGTTGCTTTTATCAAGCCTTTTTGTCAGTTACAAAAATTAGGGTTTTCTTATGTCGGTCATAAAAATAGGATTTTTTATGTCGGCCCTAAAAAATGTAGTCATAAAAATAGGATTTTTTATGTCGGCCCTAAAAAATTTAGGATACATGGCTAGTGTACAGTACTTTCCTAATCAGTCGCCACCTACCAACAAAAACTTCATCAAATCACTTCAAACAATTAGCATTAAATGGAAAGGTAAATACTTGGTTCCAAAGAATAAAGGAAATACTGCAAAAAGAGACAAAAATGGAACCTGTAACCTACTGTTCTCAATAAAACTGTAAAATAATTGAGCTACAAAACCTTCTTCTCTCAAAGTGTATAAGAGAAAAAAGGCAAGAACTAGCAAAATCAAGTTTTTCTTTACAATATATAGGCTTTTGCTCTCACAAGAGGCATGCAAAAATATGAACTCTAGCTAGTTGCCTCTAAAAATAATCTCCCACGAGCAACCTCAAAAATCCTCAAAAATAGGGGCTCAAACTGTCACAAATTGAGCAAAAATAGCTCTAATTTGGACCTCTCCATATGCTTGACCAAAAATTTGACCAAGAACTCTAAAAATAGCCCCCAAATCATGCAAAAACCTCCTAGACTACCTAGTGAACTCAACTCATCAATTTGCATAATTTTACTTTTACAAAATTGATTGTGAGTAAATAATAAAGTAATTAAAATAATTACTCTATTATTGGTTACAACTTGCACTTATTTGACTTTACAATTTGTGAAAAATAATAAAGTAATTTGGAAAATATTACTTTATTATTTATTTACAATTAATTTGTTTGTAAAATCATGCTTGAAAAATATAACTCCTTATCACTCCAAATACATATGCCTAATTTGCATGATTTTAGCAAAAAATAGGACTTAGAGACAAATATAATCTCCTTATTACTCCTTGTGAGAAAAAAACACCATTTTGCATGACAATATGCCCTAGGGGAAAAATACACCCTTATCTATCCAAATACATTATCAAAAATGCATAAAAAATAAGGCACTTCATACTACACTTATAACTCCATATTTGATTCAAAAGAAAAAAAAATATGCTTCTCTGCCTTATAACTCCAATCACCATGTAAAAATAGCTTATTGCCTCATATATATATCATGCCAAATGAAAATGCATACCCTCTACCATATCTCTTCTCCATGCATTCTATAACCACAAGTCATTTTACCACTTTGCCAACTCCTTTGTCCTTGTGCATATTTTTGACTTTTGATGAAAGTATATAATGCATAACATCATTTCTTTTGACCCTATTTGGTCATTCTACATGATACATGTGATATGAAGGGAATCTTGTCTTATCTCTAAACAAATGATGACAAGGAACATCTTTAAACCATGCAATGTCGACCATGAGGAAAATGAGTGTTTGTTTGACTATGTGATATTCGACCTCCAAGGAAAGAAAAGTTTGCTTGAAATATCACAAGGCATAAGCCTTATTACTATCGACCACCATTTGAAATGTAAAGAGCCCCTCCTATCGGCCACTTCTTGTAATGATCACTAGGGATTACATTGTAATGTTGTTTGACCTCGGTCAACCTTTTGGATATAGTAATAATGGATTTTGATGAAGTAAAAAAATAAAGAAGCTTCAAACAAAAGTGAAGGAACCCTAAACTTAGTTCACTTTCACTTTACTCTCCTCCCTGGCCGTTGCTCTGCAACTTTATTGCAATAGGGTTTTGACTGGTTTTCATCGCTTTTCCTCTCATCTTTTCTCTGTCTTTCTTCATGATTTCTTGCATTGAGGAATGGAAAGAAGGGTAAGCATTGTATCCTTTGCCTTTAACTGGTATTTCTTTCTTTATTTCTATGAGGCTTCTTTTATGGCCGCAGCCATTTATGCTCTTTATGCTACTTCTGTAGCATTTATTTGATACATTATTGCTCTGTGTGTGTTGGATATCTTCAAAATGTGAGAAATATGAAAGAAATGATAAAGACTTTTCAAAAGGAGGCCACAGTCATGAAAGTCTTACTCTCTTCATTCAAAGGTAGTTCTTTTTTTACTGTCAATACCTTTCTTTCATTTATATGGGTATTTGTAAAAACCCCTCCTTATGCTATGGCCAGGCATTATAAAACATTTTTGTCACTTTTCTTTCTTCACTATGCTCATGAGATGAAACTGAGGGTTTGATGAAAATGAAGGTTTCTTGAAAATCACATAAAGAACCCATCTCCTATGCACGGCTGAGGTAGAAAAATTCACTATATGCATGAAGTATGTTAGGGTTTCAAACCCTCCTGTAGCAATTTGCATCTATATGAATTATGTAGCTTGTTCAGTAGGTCATTTATCTTATTTTGAACATGGCATATACCTGTACATTTTTTATACTATAAGACTGTAGCATTCCTTTGATCTTATCTTGATATGCTTTCATTTTTAACTGTATCAGTTAGATGATCTCTTCTTGATGTATCTTTTTCAAATGTCACTTGGTGGCTGCCTATCATATGCTCTCTATGATAAACTTTGTATCTTGGTTGTTTTGATTATGAACAGCTATTCATCTCTAGATTTCATTTATCCTCATGTATATGTATGCCATGACCTCTTTCCATCTGAATGCTATGACTGTCACTTTTAAATTTTAGGCTGTCCTTCATTAGTATATACCTGTATCTATCAAAAACTGGCTTTCACTTGATTACATTGCCCTTGTCTATTAGTTGCTCTCGGAAGCACAATTGTATTACTTGCCTTGGCTGTACTTGATCATTGTGAATACCTGCAACATGATATTTTCTTATTGTTCCATGCTTATAATCAGATGAATCCTTTGATGTATTATGTAGCTCATGTGCATAAGTTTGTTTCCTGTAAGCACTATTTTGTCACTCTTTTTCATCATCAGATAGTAATGTGAACACTTATATGATAGTGAATAAAAAGACATGCATCAGTTTGATTATGTCATTTACTCTCTCCTTTGAACATCATATGCATAACATTGAGAGGCTCCTATAGCTATTCATTCTATTTAGTAAGCAATTGAGATCTGATTGGCATATATGTACTGCCCTTGATCACTTTGATCATAAGTCTACTATTCATCACCTCTTCACATCTCTGCCATTTCTTAAGTCTAATTTTGTGAAATGTGACATAAAACATGACAAAAACAAAGTATTTTGATAATGATATGCACTTTGCCTACTTGATTCAGGCATTCTAAATTAATCTGATTTGTTTCAATCAACTATAATGAATGTTATGATGACATAGATTTTCTGCAAGTTGATTAAATGATGCACTCTGTCTTTTCTGATACTCATTTTCAAAAGAATAATAAGGAAACATTTTGGGCTCAAACCCTTGTGGGAGCCACATTTAATCCACATGTTTATTTGTCTTCAAATCAGCAACATTACTTTTCCTATACCTGCATAGTGAACAAACAAGTTAGCATAAAAAATATACCTGATGGTATTGATTGATCCTCTTCATGATTTTTTATGATTTGTAGCACTTATTTGATCTGATCTTTCATATGTAATGCATGATGTGATAAGTAGGTATATTTGTTTGATAAAAGAATATGATAACCTTAAACATCCGGAGCGCTAACAGGGTTGTCCCCAAATGTTTTTTGCAAGTTCAACTGATGATGGGAGTTGAAGATAAAGACTAAAGAACAACACCAACAAGACAACTTCCTTGCTGAGGCAATGATGGATGTTTATTTTTATCATGTGTTTATTTCAGTTCTTTTATCATCCAGATGTATAGCTTGCATGTCTGCAATTGCTTAGTCTAGTTACTCCCACGGCTTGTCTGGGACACATTTGAACACCTCTTTTAAACACGATCAGTTAATTTATCTTATGCACTTGATGTATGTGTATTTCATTTTCAATCAATGCATATGATAAAGTAACAGATATTGAATGTATGTTCAAAACATGACATGAAATAATAGTTCAAAATAAAGATCTTTCCTTCTTTCTTTGAAATATGATTAACTGAATAATCAATCTAACTTATAACTCCTGAAAGATAACATCATGCTAAAACAACTGTATTTCTTGAATGATTGATACCTTGGCAACTTTATTCTCTTGACCTGATGGCTCATCAGTCTTGATTAGACTGATGGGTTATCCTGTCATCTGAACTGTATCTCTGTTCTGTCAAAATATCAACTATTCATAAATGCATAACTTCAAAAATTTCTTTTATTCCTTTTGAACAACTGCACTTAGGTCAAACTAATTTTAGTGTGAACAAGAAATTAGTAACAATTCTATCTACTAAAACTTTTGAGATTTGCTTTTAATTTTGAAAAAAAAACTAAAAATTATAATTTCTAAAAAATATAATAAAATTAGCATTTTGTATGTAATTTCATTAGGAGCACCAAATAATAACAACTGAATCAATGTATTAATTGGTTTTTCATAACTTCTCTGTACAAGAAAAAGAGATTCCCTTAGCTTCAAGAAATATAAATATTTTGTATTGACAAGGCCAACCACATGAAGGTGGAATATCAGGTGGCCTCACCTAAGACCTAAGACACATGTATTCTAGTAGATGTAGGACACCTAAGACACCTATTGTATAGTATGTGTCTAGATTCTATAGACGTAGTAGACCTAAGACACCTGGTCTTTATACCTTATCATAGTCTAGACCTAAGTCACCTAGACACCTATTATAGTTCTACCTATGACACCTCTAGAAACCTATTATGGTAGACCTAGTTGACATATACTATCTACCTAAGACACCTAGATTAAATTATACCTTATTCTAGTCTCTAGACCTAGTTGATATGTAGTATCTACCTAAGACACCTAGATTAGATTATACTTTTTTTCTAGTGTCTAGACCTAGTTGACATATAGTATACCTAAGACACAAGTAGATACACCTATTATAGTTAGAATCCAAGGCACCTAGAGACACCTAGATTTTATACATTATTCTCTAAGTATAGATCTAAGATGTATATGTACTTGACACCTATTATATACCTAAGGTCACACCTATTGTATATATATCAAATTCTAAGTCACCTAAGTTAAAGAATACATGTACTTGACACCTAGAAGTTGAAGACTCTAGATATCTCATGTGTAGAGATCATACATGTGCAACAAGAAATAATAGCTTGAAATCCTTTCAACACTACATGTAATTGCAAAAAAAATCTAGAGGTCAGGCCACGATGAAATGTAAATAAAAATTTAGAACCTAGAGATCATTTGTTTAAAGATAAAATTTGTTAAGAAGTTCCATTGAAATTATAATGGAAGGAAAGAACTATTGACGCATAAATTAAAATAATTAATAGTATAGGTCTAGTGAATACCTGAAAAAAATAAAGTGTAAATGAAATTTAAATAATAATTAACACCTTCTATGATTCCATCCTCTGCTATGATTGTAAAAACATCTCCTCTACCATGTAATGAAATGTAAAAAAGTTAGAATGTGTCATGATCTAGGAGAACCAGGAATATTAATATGAAGGCTTAAGGTGAGATACAATCAATTAGGGGAGATGCATTCTAGTAAATCAATTACCTATAAATATACTTAATCCAAAACTCACATTCTAAGAACTACCTAATTAAACTAAATCGTACTTACCTAACTTATGAAACATAACTAGGGGATGTCTTAAGGGGAGTTAAGAGGATGGATTAAGGGGATATGGAATCAACTCTAGTATTTTGGTAAGGGTGTGCACTAACTTATATCATTTAACTATATCAAAATTATTAAACTAAATCCTAAGTTTACCTAACTTATGGAACATAGCTAGGGGATGGCTTAAGGGGAGTTAAGAGGATGTCTTAAGGGGAGATGGAATCAACTCTAGTATTTTGGTAAGGGTGTGCTAACTTATATCAATTAACTATATTGAAGTTATTAAACTAAATCCTAAGTTTACCTAACTTATGGAACATAGCTAGGGGATGGCTTAAGGGGAGTTAAGAGGATGTCTTGAGGGGAGATGAAATCAACTCTAGTATTTTGGTAAGGGTGTGCTAACTTATATCAATTAACTATATTGAAGTTATTAAACTAAATCCTAAGTTTACCTAACTTATGGAACATAACTAGGGGATGGATTAAGGGGAGTTAAGAAGATGTCTTAAGGGGAGATGGAATCAACTCTAGTATTTTGGTAAGGGTGTGCTAACTTATATAAATTAACTATATTGAAGTTATTAAACTAAATCCTAAGTTTACCTAACTTATGGGACATAGATAGGGGATGGCTTAAGGGGAGTTAAGAGGATGTCTTAAGGGGAGATGGAATCAACTCTAGTATTTTGGTAAGGGTGTGCTAACTTATATCAATTAACTATATTGAAGTCATTAAACTAAATCCTAAGTTTACCTAACTTATGGAGCATAACTAGGGGATGGCTTAAGGGGAGATGCAATCAATAAACTATCAATCATATTAATCCTAAACTCACATCCTATACCAAATTCTAAAGCTATTAAACTAAAGCATAATTACTTAATTTATGAAACTTAGTTAGGGAATGGAGTAAGGGGAGTTAAGAGGATGGCTTAAGAGGACATGAAATCACTTAATAATTTGGTTAGAGCATGAAATTAAATGAATTAGTGCTATCAATTAAATATGTATACAACTATACATTAGTCAAAAAACAAAGATTAAAGGTTTAAATTTTTTTGCATACCTGTTAACCATTTAAAAAATTTACTCCATTGTATCATCTGCATCCTCTCTCTTTTTTATAATGCATCTATGATTGCCTCATGCTCTTCCATAGAAAGTGTCCATAAATCTTTTGTGGAAGGTCTCCCTTTATATCTCACTAATTGTATATTTGTTGCCACAACTAGATGCGAGTAGTGCAAAATTTTCTTATGTATTTCATAATCTTCAAATGCAAGTATACCATTCCTCCTTATCAAATATTTATGTAGCCAAGTGCCAACAACAACCACAGAACATGTTGGATACTTGAAGTTATCATCATCTACTCTAGGCTATACCAACTTCTGTTTTACCTCAACACACCGAGCCAACCAATACTATGTTTCCTCTTCATTTCCCTCGGGTGCAACAATAGCATACACATGTCCTACAAAAAAATTCAAATTCAATAAGTCAAAAAATATACATGCATGTATACAATTAAAATTTAGATTACAAAAAATGTATTGAAACTAAATATTGAATTAATGTACCTTCTTGTATAAGGTCTGAAATACGATCATAGTCATCTGATGCTTGCAAATGATTATCCTCCTCAAGTGTTATCTCATTTTGGTCATGTGCTTGTAGAGGTGTTAGGGATATTTGTTGCCATTCTTCAACCCAATCTATATTTTCACATGCTTCCCACTCATCTGCGATACAAAAATGATAAAAACATGTGAGCTCCCTAGTCCATATAGTATATGTGCTTGCATTTGAACTCTTAAATGAATGCCATTTTGTTGATCCACTAATTGTATCACAATCATATCGGGGAGGAATGTTTCCTTCTTCAACCAGCCAAAAACACTGTTGAACTTTAGAGTTTTCACTAGTTGATTCTGTAGTCAATTTTGTATTACACCAATTCACAATTGCACATGCATCTTGAAAATTTATTGCATTGTGAAATTTTATTTGCTTCCTAGCAAGAGCCCCTTTCACACATGCTCTAGCTTCATCATGTTCTCTTTCACCATGTCCAGCTTCAAAGAAACTCCATATATGTTGGATATTGTTTTCTTTATGGGCCCTACTTAACTAATAAAACATTCAAGCATTTTTGAATTGTTTGACTATATGAGATGTTGTGTCATCTGGATTTGTCTTTCTTTTAAGTTGTCATTAAATACTTTGAAACAATACTGCACAAACTCTGATAAATGTAACTAATTATCACTCACATAGAAATGGTACTCCCTCAAAATTTTCCTATCATCTTCTATACTGTCAATTGCATGTTTGTATACAATATGAACAAAGATGGCCACTTGTATTGAGTTATAATATTGTGACTGAATCTCCTCTTGTTGAGCAAGGGTATAGTTTTCTGCAAAGTCAACCATTGGAAGTATATTTCCAAATTGGAAATGTGTTCTTACATCTGTGGAATTGTTCATCAAGCCACCAAGCATATTGAGAGTGTTTCACATATTTATACACAATCTTATTTTTGAACTCTGTGATGAATGCATGTATACTACTTTGTTCTGTGACTAACTCACAATGCTTTCCAGTTTTTCCATCCTTTAATGAATATTGAACATTGGTGAACCTCTTCACATCTACTAATTGTTGTCTAAAATCATGTGAACTACTTTCATGCATGCATTCTCCTAACAATGAAAGGTTACCACATCTATTGCATTGCCTAGAAACACATGGTTTTGAAAAAAAGAATTGCCCATTAGTTGTTTCACAAACTAAACTTGTTATAAACTTCTTAATTGTTGTAGGTGGCATATTAATACCACATTCATGTATAATTTGGTTAGTATGCAAAGTAAAACATATATAAAAAAAATCATAATAATAATGAAATTGCACATAATTTTTGCAACAAGAGATTCATTGTTTATTAATTTTGATATACCAAGGTTTACATTTCTCAAATGATCTTTGAATTATGTTTAAATTTTCTATAACTGAATCATCTAGAAATTTTCTATATAATTCTATTTGAGTCATGTCTAAAAGATGTTTTGGATGAGGATCACAATTTTTTGACCCCACCTTTAATTTCAAAGCATCTCTAGCATTTGATGAAACCCTTGTATTATCATGCCAATATTTTTCAATCAAAGACCTAATTTCATTATTTAATTTCATGTCAGACCTTGGGAGTCTACCACTAAAAGTCCAACATTGGTTGATTGGATCCTCTTCAATACTTACTCTTCTCTTTTCTGCTCTTCTTAAAGTTACAACATGCACATTTAAATATCCACTTGTCTTACTTATCATTCTTTTTCTCACAACTGATTTATTAACTAAAGCAATTGTTATTTCTTGACGTGTTGCATTCTTATCCTTAGATCGACTATTTTTTCCAATAAAACCAATAGCATTAGCAACACTAGACATAACTTGTTCCATTGATTCATCCACCTTTTTGGGTTTTACAAATATGCCTTTTTTTTCATTAATTTTCTCATTTTTGACATTCTCATCAATTGTAATACAAGTTGGCATTGAAATCCAAGAGTTTTTCTATAAAAAACTATTTGTACAATCTATTTGCATGGGTTCAAATTTGTCTCCAAGATATCTTACCATGAAGATACTTCAAAACATTACATTCAATTTAAAAATATATATTTTCATTTTTACACATACAAGGTTTTCATTTTCATTTTTTATTGTCTTGTTTCTAGTAGAAGCATTTATCTCAACAATGTTATAACCATCCTACTTTAAATCATTAATCTCAGTAGCATTCAATGGATTTGAAGACATACCTGGATTCATTCTTATATTTGCATTTCCATGTTCTTGACCTCTTCCACATTTGCATATTCTACATTCACTTCATCCATATTAGTCTCTTCAATATTCTCCTCTTCAATGTTCTCCTCTTTAATAGTCATCAAACTGGATGCTACATCATTCTTCATTTTTTTTTCCTCTCTCTCCTATCTGTTTGTCATTTTGCCTCTTTCTCTCGATGTGCTTCAATTTCTTCAATTGTCATAACCTTCCTCTTCTTTTTTTGTTGATGTTTATTTGATCCCATGATAACCAAAATGTGTTGATAAAATCAACAAATAATATTGTATTATACTTAGAGTTAGATCCCTTCTTAAAATTTATGAAATATAAGTAGATATGGATCATTTGTTCAATATGATATTTGTTTGATCTCTCCAAGAAATTGAATCCTTGTAAAAATTGGATTTTTTTACTTCATTCCATCTGAAAATGCTCCTTATGATTAAATTCCTATAAAAATTACATAAAATATGTCTCGTGGAGAGCTCGAATTGACACTTTGCATATAAAAAAGTCACAGAATTCGTGCATGTCAGTCGTACTGGTAAAAAGGAATGTTGCAAAGTATCTGTTGTACTATGAATTTATGAAAAAAAAAATGGCTAAATAAGAAATGGGTGCCCGTTTTGAAATGGGTACCCGTTTGTAACGGGCACTTGTTACGAATGGGCACCTGTTTACAAATGGGTACCCATTTCTATTTAATTCAAACTTCAAACCTGCTAATTTGCATTAGTTTTAGTCTTGGTAAAGGATTTGAAACCCAAGCCTAAGCCTTGGACTTGCAACTAACCTGCAACTAGGAGACCATGAAAACATTAAGAGAAAAAACTAGTTTCACCACTGTGGCTGACGACTTTTTTTTCAGAATATTTTAACGACCCATTGTAGATCTGAAAGTCTAGTTTTCAAATATGTAATTTTTTCTACTATCGAACATAAATTTCTATTTATTAATTATTTTCTAAACAAACAGACTCATAAACTTGAAATAACATACATTAATTTTTTTTAAATAACTTTTGATTTTGAAAGTTTATTGAAAAAAATTATGTCTGACCAATCTAGATATCATTCTCTGCATGATGAAAAAAAAAATTAGTGAATTGATTAGTTTAGCTCAAATTATGTTGGCTATACATGAGCGGTTTTAAAAAACACTAATTAGGGCCATTAAAAAATTAATAAAAAAAATATTTATCAAAAAAATATCCTGACCAAAATTCAGCATCCTGTACATCTTTCTGCAAAAGGAATTAGAAAAATACCTTCATTTAGGTCAAATTGTCTTGGCCATACACATGCATTCTTTGGCAAAAAATAGGGGACTTTTAAAAAGCCACTTTTTGTACATCCAATAAAAAACTAACTTTCATCATTTGGGTATTAGAAAAAATTACATATTTGAAAACTAGAAATGAAATCCTACATTTCTTTTTTTTACATCATCTTAATATTTTATGTGCAAGTACTTAAAATTTTAACTCCAAGTATGATAAAATTTTAAAAATAGGAAAAATACTTCCACTTTTTGGCCAAAAAGTGTACTCATCTTCTTGCACTTACCCGCATTTTCAGGGTTACAAGGCTATTTGCAGACTTGGGTTGTTACAGATCTAGGGTTTGATGAAGATTTGACAAATGGGTCTTTGAATTGGGCTCTTTCTATGGGGCGTTTTGGAGGTTAGATTTTGTAGCAAGCCTCCTGGGCAAAAATAGACCCTACAATTGGATTCAAGAGGTCCCACAACTGAAGAAAAACATATAATTTGACCATATTTAGAGACAAAAATTTTGCCCTAATTGCTACCCTAGGAGAATCTACAGAGGAATCTTTCGTACGGTGCAGATAATATTACATGTGCACCGTACTTATGTAGGTATGCATGTCAGAGGAATTTTTTAATAAACTTTTTTTCCTTTTGTCTGCAAATGTTTTTATTAAAAAATAAAAACATTAATATTTGTTCAGGGGTCGTACCCCTACCCCAGCAGGTGCCAGGCTTGCGCAGGCTAGCGACACTGTTAACACCATCGATGTTGTCAACCGATGTCAGCAGGGCCACGGTGGCAGGCCCTCGGGCAACGGGAACCATTATCTGTGGGGCTTAGCCCCCAGCCTGGGCCCCCGGTCTCATGGGGAACCAGGGCCACCACCCAGCCCCTTTGGGGCTTTTTCAAAATTTAAAATGATATTTAAAAATTTCATAAATTTAAACCATTTTTTAAACAAATTTAGAATCCACCGCTCATGCACCACCAGGGTGCCACCGGCAAACCTATACACTCAAAATTGTGACTTCGTTTGCCTGGAGCTGTCAGGTCAGATTTCAGCACGCACATGGACCCTTCCCTCCTTGCCACAAGGCGATCCACCACATCAGTCTCACTCACGTAGAATTAGCCAGTCGAGAGGAGACGAGACATGACGAGGGTCTGGCTCATTGGAGAGCTGGACTTCGCAGAGAGGGGTCGACAAGTACTGTAGCCTTTGTTGTGGTGTGCTTAGTTGTATGTTTTGTTCGATTGTTGTTGTAGTTGAGATAACCCTATGACCCAAAGGGTCACTAGTTTCTCTTCTTTTGTTTGGATTTCTAAGATTCCACCTCTGTGTGGGTGAGTGGTTGTTTTTGTTGATGGCTTCTGCTATTTCAATATCTCGAAGGAATTCTCATTATAGTTGTAATTGTCTAGTTTCTTCTAACAACAAGAGGACAAATGGGTCTCCTTGTGGTAGAATGAATGTTTCTTGTTGTGGTCATGGATGGATCTCAATCTCGTCATGGATAGCCCTCACCCATTCTCCTCTCACTCCTAAGCACATTCGTGAATCAAGATAGAGGTAAATGTGTGATTACTAACCTTAACCAGATCTAGGGTTTTGACCTAGGGTTTGACTTTGTGTTGACTTGCTTTTACCTCGTGACGGAATCGAGGGTTTAATTGGATTGTTTAACTGTGGTTACCTCATGATGGAATCGAGGGTTTGCAATTTTGTCTATTCTAGGATTTCTATATGCATGCAAGCTAAATGATATTCAAAACATTTTTTTGGTATTTTTTAATATTTTGGAAATGAAAAGTGCTTTCAATCTATGTAAAGGAAATATGTATGCAATCTAATATAGCTTTTCTAATGTATAGTTAACCTATGTTTTTTGTGTTTTTGATGATTTTGAAGTAATCTAATATAACAAAAAAGGAAAAATGCTTCTTCTAATAATCTAGATCTAGAAATATGAAAGCAATTAATCTAACATGCAAGATCTAATTATCAAGGAAAAAGCAATGTTTTACTATTCCTAAGAGCCAATTTGGTTTTCTAATTACTATTAATTGAACAAAAACAATGAAGGAACCTGAGAGAAACAAAGATTTGTGGACTCCACTATCCTCAGTAATCCTTGTAATTAGCAACCTTGAGTCCTTTTGTGGCAGTGGGTGATCCTCTTGACAACAAAATGATACAAAGAAGCAAAAAGAAGCTTTGATGAAGCTTGTATGAGCTCAGTGATAGCTTGGACTGAGCACAATGGCATAGAATGAAGCAACGTGACGCTACTTGACTGAACAAATAAAGCAAAAGGTACCTTCGTCCTGTAAGAGCATTTGAATGCTAAGTTGGAGAGCAAAACTGGCAAGAGCTGTGTGCACAATGAATTTGCCTCCCTTTGTGCTTAAGGGAGGGGTGTATTTATAGGTTTAGAAGAAGGGATTGATTGAAGAGTTAACTCATTTGATTGATGAGTTAGCAAGGATTGATTGGGAAGTTGACTGAATTGATTGTCCAGTGAACTCAATTGATTAGAGAGTGATGAAGCAAAGATAGCTTATCACTGAAGAGAAAATGGAGGTGAGGGAATGCTATTGGCAAGAGACACTATGTGGCTTCACGAGTGTTGTCATTGATGGCAACAAAGTCTATCCCACACATCCGCAGTACATAGTATGCATATACTAGAAGTCAGATTAAAGATTGTTTTGGTCTGGTGAACAAGAATAGAGTATGCAACAAGGTCTTACAATTAGGTCCAGATCTCTTAGATGGTGTAACTCAAAAAGTTGCAGATTTATATAAGTCAAGATGGATATCATGACTACTATATTCCATAGATTTAGCCTCCGGTGATAAAGCATGAAAAATATATGAGCATCTGAGTGTTGGGTTCCAGACAGACATAGCAGACAGAGAAAGAACTGACCAACAGAGTATCAGACTTCAATCCAGATGAGTAAATGATGTTGATCAAGAAATTTGTGGGATCATACATTATTGGCTGACATGATTAATGACTTCTATGTCTATGTTTTTGATACGCATCACAAATCAAGCATGGATTCAGCCGACAGATCAGTAACTTGTAAATATCTTGAGTATTCTTGTTGCCGACTAAAAAGTTGTTGAAATCCTTGATGTGGATATATATATACTAGATGGATTCCAGTATGTAAGTGTGTGTGAATACAAATATGAGGAAATAGAGTATGAAGAAAAGCAGGGATAAGTGTGGAAGGAGCAATACAAGTCTGGTATGTAACAGAGCAACAACACTAAAGCAAAGGAAGAATGAAGTGCATCATATCAGTATATTGTGCCTAACTAGAACTGAACTCTAGCATTTGTAGATGCCTCTCATCAGTTCAAACACCTGATTACCTTCTGTAAGTTTTATAGACAGTGAGTCTCTTGTAGGCAGTGTGCCTCTTGTGAGCAGGGTGCTCGAGCAGTGAGCCCTAATTGGCATGTGCCATTTTGTACTTCTTATTCTTTTAACATAGAATACAATCTTGGGTTAGTCACCCCATGTTTTTTTTCTCTTAACCAGGTTTTCATCGTAAAAATCCTTGTGTTATGTGTGTTAATTTTATTTTTGGTCTTATGATCATACATGCTTATATGTTTTGATGCTGCACTAATTATTAAAGGAGAAAAGAAAGTTAAGATATTTGAGATAACTGATTCACCCCCCCTCTTAGTTATCTACCTTGTTTCCAACAATTGGTATTAGAGCTAAGTTCCTCTAAATAAAGCCTAACAACTTGAGGAAGATCTAGGAATCTCAATGGATATGTATGGTATGAAGGAACAAATTCAGTCTGCCCTAGATGATCTTGAACAATCTCACTCTAAAGTCAATAATTTGAGAGAAAGACTCAAACAAGCTGATGATTTCATAAATGAGCTAAAAGAGAAATTGAGTATCTCTGTGAAAAAGAGAAAGGAACTACTTCAAAAATTAGCAAATCAGAGTGAAGCCAATGATTCTAATGAAGATCTGGATGAGAAAAACAAGCTATGTGAGAAGCTGTCAAAAGAGGTCATCTTGGTAAGGCATGAAATTGAATCAGGGGTTATGAGATTCACCCAAGAAATTGAAGAGAAAAGGAAAATTGAAGATAATCTAAAACAATCCCTCAAGGAGAAGACAGAGGACTGCCACAAAATGGACAAAATAATTAGGCATCTTGAATCTGATCTTGAAGAAGCTAGAGATAATGAAGAACAACTTGAGAATCAGATAGACACTCTTAAACAAGATCTTCAAACAATAAATGAATACAAAGATAAATTCAAGATAAGCTCAGCCCAACTTGAAGTTCTTCTTGAAATCCAAAAGAGGGTAGATGATAAGCATGGCTTAGATATGAGAAAGGTGAAAGCTCCGGATCTGGTCAGAAGAATTTTGGATCATAAAATCAAAGAAACAGGCCTAGAAGACCTCCGGTAAGACAACCAAATGCTCAAAGATATCCATCCTTCAATGGATACTACTTCAATTGCAACAATTTTGGTCATAAAGCAAATTAGTGTAGAAGGAGAATGAATCAGACTAATCCATCCTTCTCCAGAAAATGTTTCAACTACAAAAGGTATGGTCACAAATCTCATGAATGCAGAAATATGCAAATAAACAATTCATTCAATGGTAGATGCTTTGCATGCAATAGAATGGGACATATGGCTAATCAATGTAGATCAAGAGTATATCAATCAAATATGCAAAGAAATGTTGTTTGTTACAATTGCAATAGATCCGGTCATATTGCCAAATTTTGTAGAAGTAAAAATTAGGATAAAAAGGGTCCAGTGCATCATAATCAAAAACAAGATAAGGGTAAAGGCAAAGTGAATGCAGATGAAGTTCAAAGGGAGATGAGCAAGACTTGGGTGAAGAAGAGTACAAAAAATATTGGGGATGGATCTGCACTGGAATCTGGTGCTGATATTCCTTCTAGAAACTAAACAGATGAGCTCTAGCTCAGGGGGAGTCACAGAGAAAAATAAATTCCCCCAGCCAATCAATTAGTGCCTAAATTAGCACATGGAATGCTGCTGATTAAAGGGTTCTCAGAAAAATATCTAAATAACCCTTGGTAAAAATATGAAAGATCCACATGGTGTTTTGCAAGAGTTTAATCATCCAGATTGATCCGGTTTGACAGCCATCCGGTAAAGCAGAATTTTCACAAACAGATCCGGTATGATTCAAAATTGAAACACTTTGATCTACAGATCCATGGCATGATTGAAGTAAAGAAGATACATTGTCAATCCTCACTAAAAATGATTCTAAGTGCAACACAGTGATTCGAGAAGATCTCTCTCAGAACAGGGCAACCGGATAACTTAAGTTGTGCATTTATTGCAAAAAGAAATTAGGGTTTGTGCAAGAATAAAAGGGTTCTTTCATTCATCATTTGCACACTTGCATTCACGAAGAAGATAAGAAGAGCTCTGCAACAAATTTTTTACAATCCACTCAAAGATCAACTGGGAAATCGAATTCAACCAACGATTTGTTCTGGCTCCTATTTCAAACCCTAAGGCGTAAAAAGGTACTTCCATTCTGAAAATCTCTCTCTGAATCTTTTACAAGATGGCTACTCCAATGGTTGTAAAGATCACTGATAGGCCACGTCCTAAATTCAAGAAACATCCCTACAAATCTCTAGAAGTTGATCCTTTAGGTGCATTTTCTAGCATTCAGCATGGGGTATTACACATAGAAGATGTTAGGGTCTATATCCACGCCAGCATTGAGGAATTTGGAGACTCTAAGCTAATGGACATCTATCACAAACAACTAATAGATGAGAGTTTTGAACCCAAACCCCAATACAAGGCCCTCCAGGATAAACACTTCAGACATTGCATACACTTCCCCTATTTTGCAGAAGATGATTGGGTCTGGTATGTCCTAAGCAGGATACATGATAACTTCATGTGGTTAATGAGGCCCTTAAAGATAACAAAAGATGCCATCAGGGCAGTAACTAGACTGCATTCATCTGGTGGGTTACCTGTACTCAAATCTATTAAGAACCAAACAATAACTGAAGCTACCAAATCTAAGTTTGACAAGAGAGCAATGCCCATAGATGACATCACAGGATCTGGATGTCAAATTTGCCTCAATGATAATTAGGTATAAGATTTGTCATTCTAGTAGGGAGAATTTTGTGTCTGGGACTGCAATATATGCAGCATATCAGATGTTGAGGGAAAATGCAGATTATGACCTATGTGATCTTCTCTTAAATCAACTGTTAGAAAACTTGTAGAAGATCAAGAAGGATAAGAAGAACTCCTTTAAGTATGGTTGTTTGATACTACGTCTATTCTTCTATTACATGAATGAGCTACCCGAATCAAGTGGTTGGGTTTGGCATAATGACAAACCGGTTGCAATACAGATTAGAGACTACATGTATGGACTTGGTGATGATAAAGCTCAAAGCACAACCCTCTAGGGTTACTTTAAGAACTTCCAAAGCATGATGCAAGCTAGAGAGAGGATACCTCAATCCATAGTTGAGAAATACAAGGATACAGTGTGTTTCATGGTAGATACTGATCAATGCCTAATGGAGGCAGTTGAGCCTAGAACAGTTTGGTTAATGCCAATGGGATACGAGGTCGATGAGAAAATCTTGGAGCTACATATTCAACACCTATTGAGCCAGCCTAAGGACCCTGAGGTAGAAAGGTTTAGAACCTTTCAAGAACTAAGTGTAAAAATACATGTTGAGCTAAGAGAATCAGAGATAAAGAGGAAAGTTAGAAGGGAAGTTAAGGAAATTGCCAAAAGATTTGGCATATCAAAAGAGGTAGTAGATGTAAATAGAGAGAGAATGGAGAAGGCTGAGAAAGAGAAACAAGAAGCAAAGAAAGGAGATGTTCCGCTACAAGCCACCTCCTGGACTAGATGCAAGCCACCTCCAAGACTGTAAGGATGAATTTCGGAGTAAAGCAAGAATGAATAAAATTATGCTTGGAGAAACTAACCAAGTAGCAAGAGAAACAAAAGACATCCTTCGAAATGCCTTCAAAAGATTCAATCTTCCTATTGTAGAGGAAACAGATGAAGAACCTTCTACCATGGATGTTGAAGGATTAAATTTAACCAATGAAGAAGGATCAAAAGAGATAGATGAAGAAAAGTCTAAGGACTTGGATTCCTCTATTCCAGAAGAGGAAGAAGCAGTAAACATAGGTAACATCTCTCCTTCAGATCCCACTGCAGACATTCTATATTTAGGAGCTGAAGGAGAAGGAAGAAAAGAGGAGAAAGTGAGTCAAGAAAAGGAGGTTAAGGGAAAAGAAGAAAAACAAGTAGAGAAGACCTATGATGACAGTTCTGAGATCCCAAAAGAAAAGAAGACTCAGTCACCGGCAAGAGACATTGCAGAGGCAGTGAAGAACTTATTGAACAAAGAAATGATGGAGATAGATGAGCTAGCTATAGATATCAGAGTTAGTGAGTTATGAATTTCTTAAATAGAAAGAGTTGTGTAGGTGCAAGTGTAGGTGGTGTTAAGGTAGGTAAGATGAGTATTGGTGGTTGTGCTTCCTTCCCTGCTTGTTTCCATCCCTCGTTCTTTGTTTGCTTCATTCCCTGCTTCCCTCCATCCTTCGATCATCCTTGTTGGATTCCTTTCTTCGGTACTTCCCTGCATGGATCAATGCTTGGTGTGCATCCTTCCCTGCTTGCTTCCTTCATCCTTCGTTCCATCCTTCATTTCCATGTTCGGTTGTTACTGTCCTAACCGGGTGGTTTGCATGTTAACTCATTGATCCTAAAGTTCCCAATGGTTGTTGTTACCCCCCTGTGCATGCAGAGGGTGCCCCCATAGGGAACTTGTTTGGTGGTTTGAGCCTAAACTATTTCAAGGGCCACTAAATTTTGACTCTCTCTCTCCAGTCCAGACAATGAAAATAACATATTTTTCTCAAGCCAAGGAAAAAGAAAAACTCCTGAAATCTCACATGGAAGATTGTGAATTGTTGGAGATTACATCTGGGATACTTGAGAAGATCATGCCATCATTTCAAAAGGATCCTTCAGCCTCTCCATCCAATAACTTGAAATCTTTGGTAAATTCTGTCAGCACTCATTTTGAATCTTTAGAGAAATCGGCTGAAACAAAGGCCGGGAAGGAGTTTTTAGGAAAAAGATTTACTGGAGTGCAAGGACTGAGTACTAAGGATAGGAGGACCCTAGACATTGGGATAAAGAGCCTTGAAAATGCTCTTAAAGATGGTGGGGACATGTACAAATTTTGTCTATCTTGGCCCAAAGTGACAGAGGATATTGAAAAGAAGGTGAAAGAACAAGAAGGTAAACTGTCAAGTTTATCTTAGAATTTTGATCCCCTCACTACATCCTTAATGAATCAAGAATGCCAGGCCATTGTCATCATAAATGAAATAAAGAGGTTGAACAAAGAAAAGAAGGATATAATAAACAGAATGAGTGAACTCAAAGGGATAATTATCCCTAAGCTGGAGGCAATGCATGAGGCCTTGACAGATGCTCAGACCACAACCCGGACCAGTGATCCGGTAGATTTAAGAAGGGCAGAAGCATATGCATTTTTTTTGAGTGGTCACATCTCCATTTTGGATAGGATGAAGCAGAGCTGGGCCACATAATTTGTATAGTTGAAGGCTACTTTTGCGGATATACTTAAGTATATGTAAGTATAACATATATATACTTATGCGGCCATGTATTGGTTAATTTTTGCAAATTTTGGTGTGCGGATTTTGCCCTTTGCCATTGATGTCAAAGGGGGAGTGAGGAGTGGTGAAAAATGTGAAATCCAGCTAAGGGGGAGCTCCGGTAAAACAATGCATAACACAGAGCATCAGCCAAGGGGGAGTTTTCTGCGACACTTAGCCATTTTTCACTAAGTCTTGCCATCAATGCCAAAGGGGGAGATTGTTGGCAAGAGACACTATGTAGCTTCATGAGTTTTGTCATTGATGGCAACAAAGTCTATCCCACACATCCGCAGTACATAGTATGCCTATACCGGAATTTAGATTGAAGATTGTTTTGGTTCGGTGAACAAGAACAAAGTATGCAACAAGGTCCGACAATCAGGTCCAGATCTCTCAGATGGTGTAACTTAGAAAGTTGTAGATTTGATAAGTCAAGAGGGATATCATGACTACTATATTCCATAGATTTAGCCTACGGTGATAAAGTATGAAAAAGATATGAGCATCTGAGTGTTGGGTTCCAGACAGACATAGCAGACAGAGAAAGAACTGACCGACAGAGTATCAGACTTCAATCTGGATGAGTAAATGATGTTGATCAAGCAATTTGTGGGATCATACATTGTTGGCCGACATGATTAATGACTTCTGTGTCTATGTTTTTGATACGCATCACAAATCAAGCATGGATTCAGCTGACAGATCAGTAACTTGTAAATATCTTGAGTATTCTTGTTGCCGACTAGAAAGTTGTTGAAATCCTTGATGCAGATATATATACCAGATGGATTTTAGTATGTAAGTGTGTGTGAATACAAATATGAGGAAATAGAGTGTGAAGAAAAGTAGGGATAAGTGTGAAAGCAACAATTCAAGTTCAATATGTAACAGAGCAACAACACTAAAGCAGAGGAAGAATGAAGTGAATCAGATCAGTATATTGTGCCTAACCAGAACTGAACTCTAGCATTTGTAGATGCCTCTCATCAGTTTAAACACCTGATTGGCTTCTGTAAGTTCTATAGACAGTGAGTCTCTTGTAGGCAATGTGCCTCTTGTGAGCAGTGTGCTCGAGCAATGAGCCCTAATTGGTAAGTGCCATTTTGTACTTATTCTTTTAATATAGAATACAATCTTGGGTTAGTCACCCTGTGGTTTTTTCCCTTAATCAGGTTTTCCATGTAAAAATCCTTGTGTTATGTGTGTTGATTTTATTTCTATTCTTATGATCATATATGCTTATATGTTTTGATGTTGCACTAATTATTAAAGGAGAAAAGAAAGTTAAGATATTTGAGATAACTGATTCACCCCCTCACGTAAAAATCCTTGTGTTATGTGTGTTGATTTTATTTTTGTTCTTATGATCATATATGCTTATATGTTTTGATGCTGCACTAATTATTAAAGGAGAAAAGAAAGTTATCTGCCTTGTTTCCAACAAATGCATGAGATTGATTAAGGAGTTAATTTGAGATCAAATAGAGCTAATTATGCATGTGTGGGTGCATGAAATAGTTAACTTTATATTAGGGATCAAAAATCATGCAAACTGGAAGAAAAATGGGTGAAAATGGAGCAAAAATGAGAGAAACTCAAGTTTTTCCACAGCTGCAAAAATGGCAGGGTTGCCCCTTTTTCCAGTAGGGTCGCCCAAAGGAGATCCAGGCTAGACAAGGTCAAAAGAAGAAAAGGAGGTTGGGAGATGCAAGAAGAGAAGAAAAGGAAGGGTTCTGTTTCAAGAAATAGGTTAGTCATGCGGAAGAATCCAAATCTCCACTTGTGTCCGCAGGATCTCCTGGGGGAGATTTGGATTCGTTAGGCAAAATTGAAAATCGAAAGTGGGAGATGGACAAGGAGACCTCTAGAAGGCTTCTAGGAGGTGCACTAGATGAAAAACATAGGGGAGAGGTGAAAAATCACCTACAAGATACTCACAGGGCTTAGAAGCAAGGTCGAACACTCAGAAAATGTAAGTTGACAAGTGTTGTAACAAGTGTCGCAACAAGTGTCCAAAAGCATCACAAACGAGGAAAGAGAGAAATTGACAAGGAAGAAACAACACAAGACAAGAAAGGAGGACACGTCATCAAGAGGCTAGCTACTTAAAGGACATTATTTCATGCTTACATGTATGTGACAAGAATTTGAATCATCATAGGGGTTCTTGTGGAGGCTGTGCGTGATTTTTGTGCTTACATATTTACCCCCTCGGGGACGGTAATCTTCATGAAAGGTAGCTACCGTTCCTAAACTAGGCCTTACATGTTATTGATTTTCCTACAATTTGTACTTGCAATAACTAGTATTAGTCAGGAATTTAAATATATCAAAGTAAATAATGAAAACTAAAATGACAAACTTACCATAGATTGTTTGAGTTCAACTAGTTACTTGCCTTTTCCATTTTGGACCTATAGGGATGAGAGAATGCAAAACAATGCACGAAATAGATGCATAAAAGCAAAGAACTAATCTAAAAATGCATAAATGAACTAAGCTAAGGGAAAACAAAGTAAGCCAAATTGTGAGATCGGAGCAAAACGGCGACGGAATCATTCATGTGAGAAGTTGCTAGAAATATATCATCGAGGAGATTGAGAAGATGGCCGCCTCTTCTTCATCCGTGAAGAATTAGGTATGCAATCAGTGAAAAACCCTTCTCTAAACCCTAGTTTGATTTTTGTGAAAAATCTAACAAAATTGTCTATTTTTGGTTATTTTCTTTGTTGCATTGTGTTCGTCTTGTCATTTAGAGCAAGATTGGTTTTTCATTTTCTGAAATCGGTAAAAAAATGAGGCTTTTAGAGCAATTTTTGGTCGAGGGATCCTCCTTTAGGGTCACCCCTTTTGTCAGGTAGGGTTGCCTGGGGGAGATCCTAAAAAACACCTAGGTCGTCCGGGGGCGACCCTGTTGGGCTAATTTGGACTGCATTTGATGTTGTTTAACACTTGTTTCACTCTGATCCGACATGACTTGGTTACTGTATTTACTTGTTTATTGCAATTTTGAAGGTTTATGTGTTTTTTTTTTGTATAAGGTTTTCTACAGTTTTACTATTTTTAGGGATTTTTACGAGTTTACGAGATCTAATCTAAAGTTCTCTTCTGATTTTGCAGGACATATGCATCCGATGGAATGCCTACCGAGAGTAGGGATGGCTCTTAGGGATGTTTGCTTCATTGAGGACCGAGGATCGTGCTATTCTGAAGAGGGTAGGCCTAGCTAGAGTTTGCCATGTGCCTGTGATTCATCCTGTATCTCACATATGCTGTGACATTTTGACTTACTAGGATGCCAACAGAAACATATTTAGGTTCCCACAGATTTTTGGAGAGTGGACTATCACTCTATATGATGTGTATCGCATACTTGGGGTTCTTGTGAGAGGACAACCTTTGTCTCTTCCAGTTAGCGAGTCCTATGAAGACAAGGCTTCTTGGGCTGCATTTATGGGGGTCAATCACCCTGGGGACCAGATAGGAGTTTAATTTATCTCCATGCCATGACTTCGCATCCCACTCTTGAGGAGGTTCTTGATTGGATTGATTGTTTCAAGGTTGTTGGGAGACAAGGCCTCGACTCGTCTGAGATGGTGTTGGGCACCCATCATTCGTGAGATTGAGGAGGACACAGTTTACACTTGGGGTCCTGACATTTTGGCCATGGTTTACAGAGATTTCTATCAAATTTCACAGTGAGGGGCTCTAGATTTTAGCCACTCTTATTTGATTATGACATGGATATTTGAGCACATGAGGCCCTATCAGAAGCTCATTCTTCTTCTAGATAGATGTTTACCGAGAGCAGCGAGGTGGATGCATGTTGGTCACTTCAAAGCTACTTTACCCACTGTTGCTACTCTTACTGATGAGGACATGATCTTTGATCCTTATCACGATATGGAGGGAGCTTGGCCCTGAGATGGGTGAGATCAGAGAGTATTGTCGCAAGGTATCTAAGATAACAGACTACAATGGTCTAGTTGAGGCCCATCGGGTTGATCGTGTCTTATAGCAGTTTGGTGGGGATGTCCCTGAGGACTTGCCCCCAATGTCTATTTGTTACAGGACCGTTCAATAAATGGGTGAGATTGGATAGAGAAATGTCATTTGGACTCCTTTGACTACATGCATCTTCAATACTAGGGTATCTAGAGGAGGACGGAGGGGAGGGAGAGGGACTCCTTCACGATCTCTGATTGTGACTATTTACTCAAAGTCTATTGACGAGGACTACATTCCAAATAGTAATGATTCATTAGATGAGGCTCTTCCCAAGGACGAGGATTTCGACGACATTGATGATTCGGATGATGTTCCTAATATCCCTAGAGGTCCTCCTATTGTTCCTTGACCTCCTCATTTAGATGAGGTGATGTGTCAGTTTGACCCTAATTGGCAGCATGGTGAGTTTCACCTATTCACTCTGTATGTACCTTTTTCCTTTCTCTTTTCATATAGAACTGACTTAGTCTTGTTTTGATTTTCTATTTCAGGGAATGTCAGAGAGTGGAGGGACTTTGTTCACAAGATTAATGGTGGATTAGCTTCTCCCTTCACTAGGATGACTCATGATCATCTTTTAGATGATCTTGGTGTGCCCCCTACTGTAGGGTGACACACTGACATTTTTGCTCCTGTCTACCATGGGTGTCAGATGAATATAGAATTGAAGACCCAGGTCGACATCCTTAAGGGTGAGAACCAGGTACTCTGAGAGATGGCTCACCTTAATTTTGGATGACGTGATGCTAGCATGGCAGGACCTTCATAGTTACATGCTCACAACAAAGCACCTCACTCTCATAGGTCTCATGGAGTGATAAGTGGTATTCACAGATGGAGGAGCCGGAGTCCTGAGGGTTCCGTTGGAGGGAACCACCCTTGACTTTCTTTCCTGAAATCGTGCCCCCTTGCATGGGGAGCCTCTACTTTTCTCGGGAGCATTTTGTCTTAGCTCTTTGATACTCCTGTATATGTAAACTTTAGATGTATCTATGAAAGTTTATCCTTTTATGGTTTTCTCCCTATCAAATTTGTACTCATCTCTTGTGCATGTTTGGAGGTTTTGGGAACTTTTTTATTATGTTTGACCTTTTCAACTCTTTTAATGATGCAAGCATGATAACAATGACATATTTTTGTAATTTTTTGTGATATATATATGAGATACAGTTCACGATATGATAATGTAAGAACACAAGGGACATTGAAATGAAACTTTTACTTCTACTAAATGTCATGGGATATGACATTTGACTTTATTTCTTTGAGACTCTTTTTCCAATTTTTGGCATGAATGCAATGTGGAACAAACAATGTGACTACTCTTAGATTTGATTTTCAATTCAGGGGATTGTGAGTTGTCCTGATATAAGAGATCTATCCAAGGCCGTGAGATAGGTTTCAGGTTAACTCAAGTGGGGGGTGGGAATGAATATGGAGCGTTTCTGATTTCTAGACTTTGCTAAAGGCTAAACAATGATCCTTATCTAGATAAGTTAAATTGACAAGCTTTAAACTTAGACAAGTAGCAAGTTTTATAGGTGTTCACTAGACTTAGATCATAGATGGCAAGCAAGATACACCTAGGGTAAAGGATAAATGGGAAAGAACAAGGGTCCCTTGATAGAATATGATCCTAGAGACTACTAGACTCTTTGGTTTTGCTCAGTTAGTGCATGTGTGTGCTTTGTGCCTTTCTTTCTTTGTTAGAATGTCACCCTTGAGGCTTTGAGCTTAGACTAATCTCCACCCAAGAGTACAGACATTTAACAATCTTCTCTCTTTCACTCTTTTTTTGTATCTCTCTTTTTTTTTCTTTTTACTTTTTTTTCACTTGATTTTCTCATTTTTTTGGATTTTGACTTTTCAAGAAATGAATGCTTTTAAAACTTTTGATATGCAATGCTTTGATCTCTCAATTCTCACTTTTTGACACTCTTATTTTGATCACTTATTTTTTTATTCACTCGCATCTTAGATTGATTCCTTCAGAGTTTTGATCTTCCTGATATTTTTGGCCAGGAAAGATAAGGGGCTGAGTGCCACCTCAAGTTTTTGTAATTTGGTTGGACTTCTCTACCACTAGGGAAGAATTGGGAAGGTCTACCTGCAAGCTTCCTTTGAACAATGTAGGTTTGAATGATAACTTTTTTTAGACCTAACATCTTGACTCATTAAGATTGGGATCAATGTAAAGCTAAGAGCTAGGTTTTGATTAGAATCACTGCGAATGAAGGGGGATAATGGCAATTGTGGAAGTGAGGAATCTATGGGTCTTGAAAGGATGATGTATATCTAGACAACATTAGACTCCGTACTAAAAAGAAAATAGTACAAGAGCAAGTCACTAACAGTAATCCAAGATGAACAGAATGATGCAGAAATGCAAGAAACAAATTATTTTTGACATTTTGAATTTTTGATAATTTTTTTGTGTTTTTATGTTTTGAGTTTTTGTATTTTAGACATAATATTTCTTGAGGTGAAAGGCATTGATTGTTTCACCAAATTCCTCTCCCTCCATTGTGCACAAGAGATAGGCACTGTTTCTGACGTCTTCTTTGACCATGTAAGGACCTATTCAATTAGGTCTAAATTTCCATCCTTCACCCACTCTTTTATCGATTAGATTGTCTATCCTGAGCACTAGATCTCCCACTTGAAAGGGTCTTGGGATGACCTTTTTGTTATATTGCTTTCTCATTCTTGCTAGATAAGAATCATTTCTTTAAACGACTCTCAAGTGTGTTTCATCCATCATTTCTAATTCAGCTAACCTTACTGCTCTATACTCTTTGTTGTCCAATAATCCTTGTAATGATACTCTTAGGCTAGGCAATTCTACTTCCAATGGTAATACCACCTCTGACCCAACAGTGAAGGTGTAAGGGGTGGTTCCAATTGGAGTCCTAACACTTTTTCTATATGCCCACAATGTTGGATATAGTTGTAAATGTCAATCCCTCTTAGAATCTTTTACAATTTTAACCAATATTGATTTCAAAGTCTCATTGGTAACCTCTACTTGTCCATTTCCTTGAGGGTAATAGACCAAAGGGGAGTTGTGATTGATGTGAAATCTCTTGCATAACTCTCTTATTTGCAGATTTTTGAATGACAAGGCATTGTCTATCACTATCACTTGAGGGATTCTGAACCGACAAATGATTTGGTTCAATATGAATTTAGCTATTACAGCACCTGACACTGTGGTGAGAGGCATGGCCTCCACCCACTTTGTGAAATATTCTGTTATAGTAATGATGAACAGATGTCCATCCATTGATGGGGGAGATATCTTCCCCACCAGATCTAATCCACATATGGAAAAGGGCCAAGGGGTAATAATCGATTGTAAATCTCTTGTTGGTGTGTGGTGAACATGAGCATAAGCCTGACATTTTGGACACCTCTTTATGAACTTAATTGCATCCCCTTGTAAACAGGGCCAGAAGTATCCCATTCTATGTATTTTTCTTGCCATGGTGTGGCCACCAAAATGTCCTCTAGAGATTCCACTATGACACTCTTCTAATATTGTGCGTGCTTCTTCCTTGTCAACACATCGAAGCAACACTCTGTCTAGGGGCCTTCGATAGAGCACATCGTCTATTAAAACATATCTCATGGTGAGGACTCGTAATCATCTTTTTCCCAAAGGGGTCATGTTTTCTAGGTAAGTCTTGTTTGCGAGATAGTTCACAATATCTCTGTACCAATATGAGGCTACATACTTCTTGAGATCAACCACACAAATTTCTTCATCAGGGAAATCTTCATTCACGGGTTCCTTTTGGGGAACTGGGTTATCTACTAACCAATCCGCTATTATTTGTCCTTTGACTACTTTTTGGTTGACATAGGTTAGCTCAAATTTACTCAACAAGGTTATGAATCGGATGGCTCTTCTTGAGAGCATGGGCTGATTCAAAAAGGTTCTCAATTGTTCAGATCATATCATAACTTTAGTTTCTTGATTCAACATGTAGTGTCGTAGCCTTCAGGTTGTAAAAACTATGGCCAAACAGTCTTTTTCAGCCTGAGTGTAATTCTTCTCATATTCCAACAAAGTTTGACTTATAAAGTAGATGGCTCTTTCTCTTCCACCTTCATCTTCTTGAGCTAGCATGCATGCTACGGAGATATCAGTTGCTCTGAAGTATAAGATGAAGGGTCTGTCGCATTTCGGTGGCATCAATGTGGGTGGGGTTAATAGGAATTTCTTACTTTCTCAAATGTATTTTGACAGTCCACCGTCCAAGTTATGATGACTTGTTTTTTCAATAGATAATTGATTGGATGAATTTTGAAAGTCATGTCTGGTATGAATCATCTGATCATGCCCAACTATCCCAAAAGGCTCTTACTATTCTCTCACTTGCTGGTGGAGTTGCATTTAGGATTTCTTTGACTTTAGCTAGGTCGACATCTATGCCTCTTCATGAGATAATAAATCCCAACAATTTTCCTACGGTGACTCTGAAAACACATTTTTCAAGGTTCAGCCTTACTTTATATTCTCAAAGCCTATTGAATATTTTACGAAGGTCCTCCACATGTTTTGACCTTTGTTCTGATTTAGCCAAAAGGTCGTCAACATATGTTTCAACTATCTTGTGGATGTAATCGTGAAAGATGTGTGTCACTGCTCTTTGGTAGGTGGCTCCTGCATTCTTCAATCCGAATGGCATGACTACGTAGCAGAAAGTCCCACAAGGGGTAGTGAATGTTGTTTTTTTTATCAACTTCTGCAGTTTTAATCTGGTTGTATCCTAAAAATCCATCCATGAGGGAGAGGGCCTTGTACCCCACCATTGAATTGACAATTTGATCAGTGGATGGTAAAGGTAAATCGTCCTTGGGGCAAGCTTGATTGATATCTTTAAAATCAAGACATTTCCAAATTTTTCCATTTTTCTTCAGAAATGGGACAATGTTTGACACCCAATTTGAATAATCCACTAGTTTGATGAAACCAACATTTAACAATTTTTTTAGTTCTTCCTTCACCATTTCAGGTACTTGTGGCTTTATGGGCCTTGGTTTTTGTTTCACAAGTTTTGCATCTGGCTTTGTCACTAAGTTATGCACCACAACCTTGGGAACTAACCCTGACATGTCTGAATATGCCCATGCAAATATATCTAAATATTTGATGAGGAACTCTATGTACTCCTCCAATTCTTCATCATTTAGTTCTCCTCCTCGTTTTAACATCCTGGGTTTTTCGAGTGTTCCAACATTGATGTCGATTGTATCTCTAGTTAGGGATGGGTGTCCTTCCTCAAACTTTTGAGTGGAAGGCAGTAAATCTGAGTTCACTTCAGTCTGAAGAATTTCCTTCTCATTCCCAAAATAGTCCTTTGGATGAGGGAGGAGCATGTATCCTTTTTTTTGGTGCACTATTGGAAGTCCATCATAAGCATGTAGATATTCCAAGATGGCTTCATCGTTCTTGGCATAATCTCGGGTTGGTCTCTCTCCTTGACCCATGGCGTAATTCATGATATTTGGTAATTCTTAGCTTTCCAATAATGGCTCTCCACATATTGAGATAATATATTTTGAATTTTGCAACTGAGCATGTGGTGAAAATAATGTGGCTGACGTGGCCATTGAGTCTGCCACCTAATTTTCTTCCCTAGGTATGACTTTGATGGAGAAGAAATCAAAGAATTGAACCAACTTCCTGATGGTTTCCTTATAAGGTCGCAATCGTTCTGATTTTGTTTCGTAATTGTGTATGAGGAAAAATCAATTAAATCAAAAACTTAATAAAACCAAAAACCCAATAACATAAAGAAAATGAATTTAACTAAAAGCCATGACAAATAATCAATGAAATGAAGACTTTTACCGAAATCTATATTGTTTCCTTTGGATTGAATGTGGATTGCTCAATGAAGTTGTGAAGCCATAGCTGCAACAAGCAAGTAGTGCGCTCAAGAGATCAATGTCAAGAGATCGTGAGAGTGCTCAATCGACGCGTTTTGTATGCTCGAAGCTCTGTTAAGTGTGCCTGAGAATACGATCGAAGAGAGAGAGCCCAATGAAGGAGATGAGGGGGGTTTATATAGATTTCAAGGAAGATCGATCAACGGTCCAGATAATTTAGAAGAATCAACGGAGGAGAATAGTTGAGGAATGTGCAACGAATGAGAAGAAGACATGTGTCTTGATTGCTTTTGCATGAGAGGAGTTATCAAGAATAGAAGAATGAGTTAAAGTAATTAACAAAATGTAATGATCAGTTAAGTGATTTAAAACAAGAAAAAGAGATTTGCATGAGAAAAGAAGATATTTTGTTTTATTAAATATAGAAAGCTTGAGTTATATTAGAGATAACTCAAATTAGAAGAAAAAGCAATTTAAATAAATAATTGATTTATTTAAATTTAGAGGAGATATTTTGGAAGAAATAATTAAATAATTAGAATTATTTAATTTAGAAGATTTGAAAGCAAATTAAATAAATAAATTTATTTAATTGTTGTGCATGATTTTGGAAGAACAATTTTGATTTAATTAAATAATTTAGGAATTATTTAATTATAGATAAGAGGGAATTTGTTGAATTAATTAAATAATTAATTTAATTAATGTGGACTTGAATTTTTGGAGAGAGGATAATGATCTAATTAAATAATTAAAATTATTTAATGTTGGAAGAATAACAGAGGAATTTAGTTTAATTAATTAAATAAAGAGAATTTATTTAATTAATGTCGAAATTTTGTGATTTGGAAGAATTTGGTAAAATTAATTAAATAATTAGAATTATTTAATTAACGTTGAAATGCAGGTAATTTGACAGATTACGAAATGCAAGTGATTCGACGACTTGGTCATTTTAGGGTGTCTACAGTAATTTTTGGCAACCTGATTGATTATCAACTGAGGGTCTCCAAAGGCAATGATTATCTTGACCCACATTCTCATGGCTAGCTTGATTCCTAGGGACAGGGCTTCATACTCAGCGATGTTGTTGGTGCAAAAGAAATCTAACTTGAAGGTGAAGGGGAGGACTTTTCCTTCAGGAGATGTTAAGACTATCCCCGTTCTCGCCCCTATTTTACAACTAGCTCCGTCAATGTAAGGTCCACAAGATTTCATGGTTTTATGAATGAGATGTTTCTCAAAACTCATAAGTGGAAGTTCATTTTTCTTCTTTTTTGTCGCCTTCTTCGATGATTTCAATTGTTCCAACCAAAAGGTTTTTGATATCCCATTCATTAATACATGGAATGGCTGGTAAACCGAACAGCGTATGGGATTTGATGGTATGGGGATCAAAGGGGAATTCTCTAAGATCATCCATTCTTTGATAGGATATGTTGTGAGTGCTTGTATTCATTTTAACATCCTAAGTTTCCTCTTTCTATTTTTCTTGCATGTTCAACTTCTTGTCTTTTTCTTCCTATTCCTTTCTATAGATACTGAAAGGGTCAGGGTCTACTTTGACGATGGTGACCTTTCCTAGATGATGGAAATGTATTTATTGGAATAGAGTGGAGGTAATGGCCTTCATGGCATGAAGCCAAGGCCTCCCCAAGATCATATTGTAATTGGTTTCTCGATTGATAACATAGAAGTCCGTGGAAATGGTTTTTCCCCTCAGATTGAGTGGTAGGCTAATTTTTCTGATTGTTTGGATGTCATAACTGTCGTAAATTCTCAATGTGGCTATTTGTTGCTTGATTCGTGTTTTGCTATATCCCATCCTTCGTAAAAAGGACATTGGTAAAAGATTGACTTCTGATCCTTCATCCACCACTACTCTTTTTATAGTGACCTCTTCTACTTGAATTTGTATGTATAGAGGTGAATCCTTTTTCTTACTTCCTTCACTTTGGGGTAATTCATAAACATCAAATGTAAGAGGAGGTGATTCCTCCTGTGTCGAACATCCTACTTCCAATACTTCTAGAAATGTCTTGCAGTGCGAGGGAGAGGCTCTCAATAAATTTATCACTTGTGAGAGGACATTTTCCGTTTGATCTATCTGTTCCTCTTCATGGATCATGAACACTTCTTGGTCTAGTTCTATGTTATTGGAATGGTTTTGATTGGCCTTTCCTTTCTTGATTTGAGGTTCCTTCTCCTTTCTCTAGGATTGGAGAAGTTTAAGGAAGTTCTTTTGTTGATCTGGAGTAAGTTTAGAGATAGCTTTATTGTATCCATAACAAGTCTTTGTTTCATGACCCTTTGTCTCATGGAACCAACAATAAGTATTGTGGTCGTATGAAGGTTGGTTCAATCCTTGATTTCCTTTTTTTCGCCATTTGTCATTACCAGGATTGCTTTTTATGATATTGACATCCTTCTCTTGGGACACATTGGATGTAGTCTTTTATGTTCCTTTGGATGTTCGAAGTTTTACATTGGTATCATAAGTCTTCCAACCACTATTGATGGTAGCTTGGTCAATCCTCAAAGAACTTTCCAATGCCTCTTCATAAGACTTGTATGGTAATTTTTGGACATCTTCTCTCATGTCCTTGTTAAGAGCATGCAAAAAGAGATCGCACAATTCTCGGTGATCCATGTTCGGAGCACTAGTTGAAGATAAAGGACTTGTCTCCATCGAGTGACGAAGCGGGCTACAGATTCATTTGTCTCTTGTTTCATTGTGGGGAATTCTCTGATCCCTATCTTAACAAGTTTGTTCATGTCAAATGCCATGACAAATTCTCTGATTAATTGTCTGAATGAATGGATTGAAGCTTCTAGGTGACGATAATGCCAATCTAGAGTGATGCCTTCAAGAGTTTTTGGGAAGATCTTTGCTACAACCCCATTCCATGGGAGGAGTTCTCTTATGGCCGTGGTGTAGGATTTGATGTGGGAATTTGGATCTCCTTCCCCTTTAAACTTCAAGAGATCTAGCAATGGCCAAGGTAATTGCACACTTCTTATGTTTTGGTCCAAAGGTTCTTTCAAATATTCAAGATATTTTCCTAAAAAGGCACTTTGAGTTTGCAGGGTTGATAGTAATAAACCCATGGGTGGGTTTTGATAACCCATTGTTGGATTTATCAGATTGTTCTAAATAGGAGGATTCCCATTTAGACATGTGTCATTGCTAGCATTCCATGAATAGTAATTGAGGTAGGGTGATTTTTTGATGCCCCCTAGTCCTGATCATGGGACTTTTGTCTTCTTTCAGGAGCAGCTTGCTCTGCTTCTAAGATTCTAATTCTTTGTACTAGCATTGTGATCAAGTCTATAGGAGTGGCAGTTCTAGGTGTTTCTTTATTTCTAGGATGTTCTCTTCGAATATTTTTGTGGTAATGTGCTTCCTCACGTGCGGCGTTTCTCTTTTGTTCTTCTTGTCAGGCAATCCTCAATGCCTCTTGAGCATCTTAGGTTTCTTGTAGACATTTTTCTAACTGTTTAATCTCCTTATCAAGATGGGTATTCGATGTGCTTATGGAAGGCTGTTCAGGTTGATGTATCTTCGACCTTATCCTTTTTGCTTTATGTGGAGCATTTGGTATGGCCGGGTTGTTTTCCCAAGCTAGGTTGTTGAAAGATAGAGAACACCTAGATTCTCTTTGGTCTAGTTCCTAATGAGAATCCTCGTAATCATAACAGTTGGTGATTGTCGCATTAGGATGTGGTGGCACATACCTATCAAATGACAAAGTTTCTGGTTCTCCTGAGGGAATGTTCCCTTGGTTTAAGTTAGGTTTCATCATATTCGGGGGTGCCATAGACAACACAAAATAATGGAACGGATGATGGCATAAGCAATAGAAGCTGAAGCGGCTATATAGAGTAGTGGAAGAATGTTTTGAAGTTTTTGTTAACTATTATGAAATGTTTTGAAATGGGAACGCAAAATTACTCATCCTAGAAGGATTTACAATTTCATGTCAGGTTCACCAAAATATGTACGCATAGAATCGTGACTCTGGTTGCCTGGGGCTGTCGGGTCAGATTTCAACATGCACACAGACCCTTCCCTCCTTGCCACGGGGTGATCCACCATGTCACTCTCACTCATGTGGAATTATCCAGTCGAGAGGAGGTGAGACACGGTGGGGGTCTGGCTCGTTGGAGAGCTGGACTTCGCGGAGAGGGTTCGACAAGTCCTACGACCATTGTTGTGGTGTGCTTAGTTGTATGTTTCATTCGATTGTTGTTGTAGTTGAGATAACCCTATGACCCGAAGGGTCACTAGTTTCTCTTCTTCTGTTTGGATTTCTAAGATTCCACCTCTTTGTGGGTAAGCGATTGTTTTCATTGATGGCTTCTTCTATTTCAATATCTCGAAGGAATTCTCATTGTAGTTGTAATTTTCTAGTTTCTTCTAACAACAAGAGGACAAATGTGTCTCCTTGTGGTAGAACGAATGTTTCTTGTTGTGGTCATGGATGGATCTCTTCGATCTCGTCATGGATAGCCTTCGCCCATTGTCCTCTCACTCCTAAGCACATTCATGAATTAGGATAGAGGTAAATGTGTGATTACTAACCTTAACCAAATCTAGGGTTTTGACCTAGGGTTTGACTTTATGTTGACTTATTTTTACCTCGTGACGGGATCAAGGGTTTGATTGGATTGTTTAATTGTGGTTCTCATGATGGAATTGAGGGTTTGCAATTTTGCCTATTCTAGGATTTCTATATGCATGCAAGCTAAATGATATGCAAAACATTTTTTTGGTATTTTTTAGTATTTTGGAAATGAAAAGTACTTTTAATCTATGAAAAGGAAATATGTATGCAATCTAATTTAGATTTTCTAATGCAGAGTTAACCTATGTTTTTTGTGTTTTCAATGATTTTGAAGTAATCTAATCTAACGAAAAAGGAAAAATGCTTCTTCCAATAATCTAGATCTAGAAATATGAAAGCAATTAATCTAACATGCAAGATCTAATTATCAAGGAAAAAGTAATGTTTTACTGTTCCCAAGAGCAAATTTGGTTTTCTAATTACTATTAATTGAACAAAAACAATGAAGGAACCTAAGAGAAATGAAGATTTGTGGACTCCACTACCCTTAGTAATCCTTGTAATTGGCAACCTCGGGTCCTTTTTTGGCAGCGAGTGATCCTCTTGACAACAAAATGACACAAAGAAGCAAAACGAAGCTTTGATGAAGCTTGTATGAGCTCAATGAGAGCTTGGATTGAGCACAATGGCATAGAATGAAGCAGCGTGACGCTACTTGACTGAATAAATAAAGAAAAAGGCACCTTCATCATGTAAGAGCATTTGAATGCTAAGTTGGAGAGCAAAACTGACAAGAGCTATGTGCACAATGAATTTGTCTCCCTTTGTGCTTGAGGGAGGGGTGTATTTATAGGTTTAGAAGAAGGGATTGATTGAAGAGTTAACTCATTTGATTGATGAGTTAACAAGAATTGATTGGGGAGTTCACTGAATTGATTTTCTAGTGAACTCAATTGATTAGAGAGTGATGAAGCAAAGATAGCTTATCACTAAAGAGAAAATGGAGGTGAGGGAATGCATGAAATTGATTAAGGAGTTAATTTGAGATCAAATTGAGATAATTATGCATGTGTGGGTGCATGAAATAGTTAACTCTATATTAGGGATAAAAAATCATGCAAACTAGAAGAAAAATAGGCGAAAATAGAGCAAAAACGAGTGAGAAACTCAAGTTTTTCTGCGGCTGCAAAAATCACAAGGTCGCCCCTTTTGCTAGTAGGGTTGCCCAGGGGGCAACCATGGGTCACGCGAGGGAGATCCAGGCTAGACAGGGTCAGAGGCAAAAAAGCAGGTTGGGAGATGCAAGAAGAGAAGAAAAGGAGGGGTTCTACTTCAAGAAATAGGTCAGTCATGTGGAAGAATCCAAATCTCCACTTGTGTCTGTAGGATCTCCAAGGGGAGATTTGGAAATAATAGGGGGAGATTTGGATTGGTTAGGTGAAACTAAAAATTGAAAGTGGGAGATGGACAAGGAGACCTCTAGAAGGCTTCTAGGAGGTGCACTAGATCAAAAACATAGGGGAGAGGTGAAAAATCACCTACAAGACACTCACAGGGCTTAGGAGCAAGGTCGAAAGATCATAAAACACAAGTTGACAAGTGTCAAAAAGTGTCGCAAATGGGGAGAGAGAGAGAAATTGACAAGGAAGAAACAACACAAGACAAGGCGGAAACATCATCAAGAGGCTCGCTGCTTAAAGGACATTATTTCATGCTTACATGTATGTGACAAGGATTTGAATCATCATAGGGGTTCTCGTGGAAGCTATACATGATTTTTGTGCTTACAGGACCACTGACCCACCACCAAGCTGCCACTAGAGGGCCACCAAGGCAAGTTTTATAGCCTAGTTGGGCAATTTTTTTCTAGAGGGTATAACTTTTACCCACGAGTCAATGGAAATCTCTTTCCGAACACTACACTGTGATATTAGAGATTTTTTGAGATTTTGTCATTTTGATAGTGTTTTATTGGTTGGAAGCAAAATGTGCATTTTGAGCTTTGACGGGGCATAACTTGTGCATATGGAGTCATATTTTGGACTTCTTATAGGAGTTAGAAATATATTTCTAATAACTACATAATGGAATAGGTTTGGTGATGATATTCTGAGGTTTGTTCAGTTTGTATCAGTTTGAGTTATTTTGAGTCCTTTTGATTATGGTGCTTTTGTGAGTTGATGGAAAATTGAATCTGAGTGATTTAGTGTGAGTCATTGAAAACTTACATGTTTATCTCTGATTATTCTTTGTTGAAAACATTATACATGTATTGTTGAATTTGCATGTTACATTGTGAGATCTATAGGTTGTGCAGTGTTATAGGTTGTCTATGCTTACAGGTTGCATATATGACTTGGATGTTGTTTGTCTATGCCCATAGATGTTTTAGTGTTGATGCAAATTTTCATTTATGGGTTGGTTTAGTCACATGTTGCATTGGTTTGCTTATCACTATGAGGTGGAAAGATGGTATTACCTAATACAATCATGATATGGGACCTATGTTTGTTGACTATATGGTACAATTGTGTGAGACTTGATTGGAGTTTGGTGGATGTACATTGGGTGGTGATCATGGTGTCATGGATGTTCCTTGTTTGGTTAGGACTTTTGCATGACATGATTTTATTCAAGCACATTGTTGGTGGTGTTGGATTTTAAATGCACAAGACAACTGAGAGGGGAGGTGAATCAATTGTAACTTATAATTTTAAAACCCTCAAACACATTTAGATCCACATGAATTCAATTAACCCTTAAACTATTATGATGATTAAGCATGAAAGCAAATAACATAAACTAAATCAAATCAACATCAAACACAAGAGAACACCAGATTTACATGGAAACCCCATGAAGGGAAAAAACACGGTGAGGATTAGCTCACAGTATAAAGTAATATCAACAATGAAAAACAATAGGCTCACTGTCCAAAAGAAAGGCTCATTGCCAAGGCTTACTGCCAGAATAGAGAAGAAGATAGACAAGATTGTTACAAGGAGAAAACTACCTCAATGCAATAGAGAATTCCATCGCAACACCACCAACATATTTGCAGTCATATTGAAGAATCGTAGACACCTTTTTCTCACTGCATCTAGTGATCTAACACATGAAATCTTGTACTGCACCACACATTCAACTACACTATTGTTCACATCACATTCATTGTGTGCACACCCGATCACAATCCCTTGACACATATTTATACTGTCTTCAACCTTGAGAACACTCTCCAAGGTTGGAAAATCATCTTAACCTAGAAAATTCAAATTAGGTCTAGACCAAAACATTCCAATGGTAGAAAGGAATGAATACGGACCACGCCACACCTTACCTCAGACCTAAATCCACTCTTACACATTACTCCATGCTTCCACAATCACCAAAGCACAACTGCAAGTAGTGTAAACAACCAGGTCAACCAAACTTATGTTGACACTATTATATTTTAAGTACATGCTTTCTCAATGATCAAAAGACAACTCGCAAACCACATGCCAAGATTGAACATGATCTAGAGGCATCCACAAGCACCTAAAAACCAACAAATCCTTTCACAACAACTTTCACCTGACGGAAGTTCGCATCGGAGCACTCAAACAACTCTGTCATACACTACAACTCAAGAAATCAACTTGCAAAGCACTAAACCATGAACAACTTGAACTAAAGCAATATATAAGCATTATAAGCACAAATCCAGAACTGCAAAGCTAGAAACAAATCTACGGAGAAATGCGGAGCAAAATAGTTTCTCCCAAACACCTCTGTAAAGCTCAAAAACATAGTCCACACACTGATGAACACAACTTCCTCTGCACAACGAACTAGAAAACCAAATTCTGAATATAACATCTCTAAACAACATATCCAAACCACAAAGACAGATCTTCAACATAGAGAAAATGCAGAGCAAAACCAGAACACTACTCTGTAAACTAAAATGCCACTTCAACAAATTGTTTCCTTTATTAATCAAATTTTCTCAAAAGCACTTGGAAACCAACCAACAAAAACATATTCTTGACATCTTCAACACCTCTTCAAAGCAACCAATCATCTTTAGAAAAGTAACTCAACCAAATAGCTCATACCATTGCAACAACCTCATCTCTACTCAACTAGTTGACATTAATGACAACACCAAGCTAACATGTTGACATCAATGACAACATTAACTACACATACTTGCAACAATCTCCCCCTTTGTCATTGATGGCAACACATGATGTGAAAAACCATCAAGACAACATCCTCAATACTATGCTTCATACCAACTTATTTCCTTTCTCTTTCTCTCCCCCTCAACCTTATACTCTTTTCCTGACAACTGACTCTCTCCTTTCTCTCCTTTTTCACATTGCTCTCTCTCCCCCTTTGACATCAATGAAAAAGGGCTCCATCCTTCTCTTTCTCATTCTCATACTTGTACCTGCTCACCACTTCTTTGTCACACCTTTTCTTTTATTGTTCATCATACTCCCCCTTAGAAGCAACCAACATTAGAACTTACTCCCCATGACTGCCACAACCATCATGACCACTACCTGCTCCCACTAAGAGGTAGCCTCCAACATCAGTCTAGAATAAGGAATGAATCTTGAAATCCACTGGACTGATGCATCTAGTTTAAAGGAGGAGCAATAACCCCTAACTTCTCCCAGAGATACTCAAATGTATCCTTAGGAAGAACCTTGGTGAATATATTAGAAACTTGATCATTTGTAGGCACATACTCAAGATTCACTTCATTCTCTACAACCTTCTCTCTCAGAAAGTGATACCGGATTGATATATGTTTGTCCTTGAATGCATCACCGGATTCTTTAAAATGTTGATAGCACTTGTATTATCATAGAAGATAGGAATAGGTTCATCATATATGGTGTAGGGCACCTAGGAGCAGTCTGACACCTTAAGCATTTTTTATGCATTTTGATAAGCTATGTTTTGTTTTGATTGTATGTGTGGTAATAAGGCTTTAGCCATGTTTGTATGGTCCCTTTTGTGTGGTCAAGATGATTGAGGTGACCCTATAAACCTCAATCATGCTTAGTCCACTTGGATCCTTGTTGTGCCAATTAGGCCTAGAAGGTCTAAGGATTGGTTTTCGAGTTTTTTTTTGGTTGTTTTAATGTTTTAGTATGTTGGAAGGAGTTTGTTGATCATTTGGACTCCATTGGATGAGCCAAACAAATCAACCTCCTTGTGTTAATGCAAAACACCATAGTTGTCAAAGGTGTTATGTGTTGGGTTGGTTCAAAAACCACTTTGGGCAGTTAAATGCTGTTGTAGAAGTTGGAAACCAACTTGGATGGGTTAATATGGTGGATATCTGACTCCAGTACGGGGGAGGAAGTTTTTGTATGGAATTTGGGCACAAAATTCAAGAAAACTAACTATTTTTTGCTATTTTTTTGCTGTGTACGGACTGTACGGACTTTTCATGTGTGCAAATGATATTTTTCTGAAAGCTCTTGGAGTCAGGGTTCCAATGCAACTAGTTTGAGGTCTTGAAGTGGTCGGAGTCAAAAGTTATTGAATTTTCTTTCAAAACTGGTCTAGAAACCCTGTTTTCTAGGGCAGTCCCACAAATTTGGCCCTAGAATGCATTTCCACCGATGAAATTTCATGCCACTCGGTGAAATGCAGGCTAGGGGTGTATACTACTTGATTCCAAAAGCATTTTCTGAGAAAATACAGTTTACTATTTTTAATGTGATGCCCTAGGTCAAATATCTCTATGTATTTGACTGAATTTATGCAATTTATTGTTGTATTTGACAAAACCCTAAGAGGATGAGTGAATGAATGGTGGATTTGTGTTGTTTGGGGATGGTAGAGTCATTCCAAGTTCTTGCCCCTGACCTATGCACCCAATTTTGAGCACTTGCTTTGTAACCTAGCCTAAATTGATCAATTAGGCCTAGAGACCTAGTAGGCGTTCTGGATTGCTGGAGTAGAGTTGGAGCAGGAGATTTGGAGGTTTGTTAGGGTCCCCTAAAATGTGTTCAATTCCATCATTTGTTTGCCTAGACCTTTGGGATTTTGTCAAGTTTTGTTGAGAAAACCTAGTTTGGAGGGCTAGTAGCCTTACTAGTCAAGGTATAGGTTGAAGAGTTTTGGGAAGTTGGAGATCAAACCAACTGCATAGAAGGTGTTTGTTGATCTGTCTTAAGGTGTTGGAGAAGCCTTAGGGGTTGGACAATAGTCTGGACATCAAATCCTTCATATGCCTTGTATGTGCCTTTGGTTGGTTGGTTGGTTGAAGGCTAGTTGAAGTGGGTGAGTGGGCAAAGGACAATAGAGTAAACCTTTGTGTGTTGCTTCCCTTGTGCCACTCTGCATCAATATACAACTCTGATATCCTTCAAGGTTAGCCTCATCCACAACACTTGTGTGCAACAAGATACTACAGAAATGTATTATGCCTCTGTAGTAGACAAAGATATTGAATCCTACTTCATACTTAACTATGACACCACTCTGCCTCCAAGAAAGAATGCACCACCACTTGTACTTTTCCTATATCTACACAGCCATCCCAATCTACATCTGTGTAAGCACTTAGAGAAAAGTCATTATCCTTTGGATACCACAAGCCATGATCTAGAGTGCCCTTTAAATATCTGAATATCCTCTTCACTGCTGCAACATGTGACTCTCTAGGATCTTCTTGAAATCTAGCCACAAGACAAACTGCATGCATAATATCTAGTCTAGTAGCAATTAAATATATCAATCCTCTGATCATTGACCTATACTTGCTCTGATTAGCCTTAGGAGATTCATCAATCTTGCTCAGCTTGCAACCAGTGGTCATAGTGGTACATACTAGTTTGGAATATTCCATTCCAAACTTCTTTAACATCTCCTTGACATACTTAGATTGTGAAATGAAAATACCTTTATCTGTTTGGTGGATCTATGGCCCAAGGAAGAATTTCATTTCCCCACACATCGACATTTCAAATTCTTTCTACATTTCATTTGCAAAATGTTTACACATACTTTCATTTCCACCAAAGATTATATCACCTACATACACTTCCACAATCAAAATTTGATCTTCTCCTACTTTGATGTACAAATTTCTATCTGTGGTTCCTTTATTGAATCCTTGTTGTAATAAGTACCTACCTAACCTTGCATACCAAGCTCTGGGGGCTTTCTTCAATCTCTATAGTACCTTCTTCAACCTGTAAACCATAACCAGTTTATCTGATAACTGAAATCCATCCGGTTGTTCTATGTATACTTCTTCTTCTAGCTCACCATTCAAGAAAAAATACTTCACATCCATTTGATATACTTTGACATCCTTATGTGTTGCAAAAGCCAAAAACATCCTGATGGCCTTCATTCTTTCCACCAAAGCATAAGTTTCCTCATAGTCAATTCCTTCTACTTGTGAGCAACATTTACACAAGCCTTTCCTTGTTTCTTACCACTTCTCCATTCTCATTCAGTTTGTTCTGAAATACCCACTTAGTTCCAATCACATTTTTGTTTGTTGATCTTGGGACAATTTCCCAGGTTTGATTCTTTTCAATCTACATTAGTTCTTCTTCCATAGCCTTGATCTAATCCTCATCCTTGCATGCTTCAATCACTGTTTTAGGTTGAACTTTGGAGAGTAAACATAGATTTACCTATTCTTCAATAGCTTTCCTTCTTGTCATGACACCTTTATTCTTGTCACCGATGATTTGATCTTCAGAATGATGCTTCTGCACATACTTGGGAGTTTTAGGAGTCTTTTCTGGAGCTTCTTCTTCTTCAATCTGTACTTCCTTTTCATCAGCATTTTCTTCTTCTCTATAAGAGGACTCATTTAATTCATATCCATTAACTTCTGAATTCTTTTGTAGACCTTCATCAACTTTGGCATTTGCACTCTCAACAATCCTTCTTAACCTCTTGTTGTAGCACCAGTAAGCTTTGCTTTTAGTAGAATGCCCAAGGAAGATACCTTCATCAGACCTTGCATCAAACTTTTTTAGATTTTCTTCATCCCTTCTAATATAACATTTGCTTCCAAACACTCTGAAGTACTTGGCAGTAGGAATCCTTCCATACCATAACTCATAAGGGGTCTTTGTACTATTTGATCTTGCCTGCACTCTGTTCAGTATATAAACAATAGTATGAATTGTCTCTCTCCAGTAGACCTCCAATAGATTTGCTTCTTTTATCATTGTCCTTACAGCTTCATGAACAGTCCTATTCTTTCTTTCAACCACTCCATTCTGTTGAGGAGTCCTAGGGGCAAATAAGTGCTTCTTTATTCCATGATTCTCACAAAACAAGTTAAACTCATTGGAGGTGAACTCTCCACCTCTATCAGATGTCAAACATTTAATTGTCATATCCATTTCATTCTCAAGCATGACTTTGAATTCTTCAAACTTATCTAGGGCTTCATATTTTTCTTTGAGAAAAGTAACCCATGTCATCCTAGAATAATCATCAATCAGTAGCATTAAATACCTATCACCTTGAAAACTCCTTACCTTGGTAGGGCCACAAAGATACCAATTCCAATAGTCTGGTAGATGATTGATCCTTGACTTTGAAATTTCTTCTTGCTTGCTTTCCAATTTGACATTCCTTACAGACAACATTGATGGGCTTTGTAATCTTTGGTAGATCTCTCACAGCTTGAATTAAACTTATCCTTACCAAGCTATCAAAATTGATGTGACACAATCTTCTATGCCATAGTCAACTTTCACTGATCTGAGTCATGAAGCAATAACCATCACCACCTTTGAGCTGATAAACATTTCCATCTGTCCTCTTTCAAGTAGCTATCACAGTTCCAAAATATTTTCTGATCTCACAACCACCATCCTGAAACACAAGATTATATCCTTTTCTACACATTTGTCTAACACTCAAGAGGTTATGCTTTAAACCCTTAGCATAAGGAACATCATCATAATTATGCTTTCCATCAAAACTAACTGAGCCTTTTCCACATATCTTAGCAGTTGTATCATCACCAAATCTAACTAGTCCTCCCTCATATTTTTCAAGTTTAACAAACTTACTTACCTCATTCAGTATTAAAACTTACCTCCAAAGCCTTTTTCTTCACACATTTCTCAGAGTTAGCAGATACAACATCCTCTTTTAAAGCTATGAAAATACATTCATTATCCTCATCATTTTCATAATCAGATTATGTTGAATGCACAAGACAACTGAGAGGGGGGGTGAATCAGTTGTCTCAAAAAATTCAAACCCTCGTAAAATAATCACATCCACATCAGTTCACTTAAACTCTTAATTTGTTATAAAGATTAAATATGAAATGCATATAATAAAAACTTAAACACATCAACACCATGCACAAGAGAGAACCAAATTTTTATGTGGAAAAACCTAAAAGGGAAAAACCATGGTGAGGATTAGCTCACAATATAATGTAATAGCAATACCGAATTACAAGAGGCTCACTACCAAAGGGCTCACTACCCAAGGACTCACTATCCAAAGAAATGCTGCAATAGGCTCACTGCCAAAAGGACTCACTGCCAGAAGGCACTCACTACCAAAAGGGGCTCACTACCATGAACTGATATGATAGCATCTACCACATGCTTGAGTTCAGTTCCAATGAAGCACAACAAACATCATCTTCGCAACCTCTCTAAAAATTGTAGATGACTTTTGCTCACTACATTAGGTCTTCTACCACATGAAAGTCCTTGCTACCTCTGATTCAAAATCACAACACAAACATCCTCATCCTTGCACATGCACACATACACATGAATCCTTTACACCTATTTATATCTATCATCAACCTTGAAACATTCACCAAAGTCAGCAACACACTCTACAACCTTTGAAACAGTCTCCAAGGTTGGCAAACATACAGAATTCAAATTAGGTCTAGACCTAAACATCCCTGTAGAGAAAAAGAATGTAAGTAGAACATTTCATAGCTTAGTTTAGACCTAAAAATATCTTCACATGCTTCAACACGCTTCCACAATCCACAAAGCACATCCACACTTAGTGTTAGCACCCGAGTCGACTAAACTTGTGTAAACACCAAGAACACTTAGACACACACTTTCAAGAACATAACCATATCTTGTGGACCAAGAACAATCCTTTAACATGATCTAGAAACATCCACGAACAACTTGAAATCACCTAGGAGCCAACAAATTCATCTACAACGAATCTCACTTGATGATAGTTCACAGACTGTTCACAAGCTCTGCTACTCAAGAAAACTACATTTTGGAGCATCAAATCACAAGTTCTTTGGATAGGACATAGATATGGACCTTATGAACACTCATCCAAAACTACAAGACCAAAAACTAAACTGCAGAGAAATGCAGATCAAAATACTTTCTCCCAGTCACACTGCAAACACTGCCAGGCACAGTCTTCAAACTGGTGAACATAACTCTTAGATCACAATGTTCTAGAGCACCAAATTCTATATTTAAAATCTTCAACCACTTCTCTAAAACATATCCAACCTCACACTCCATTCTTCAACACAAAAGAAATGTGGAGCAAAAACTCGGATAGTATCCTGTAAGCCAGAATACTTCTCAACAATGTCTTCAGTATTTATCAAATTTTCTCAAAAGCACTTGGAAATCCAGTAACAAGAGAAATATAATAACATCATCAGCACTTATGCAATCCATTTATATCACCCTAACACAATGACTCAATCAACCAACAATAGCAACATTAGGAGATATAGTTGACACCAATGACAACACAAACATGTTGCTATCAATGACAACACCGATTAACACCTACTTGCAACAATCTCCCCCTTTGTCATTGATGTTCAAACATATGATGTGAAAAACCATCATGAAACAATTATGCACTAATCTCATTCTCCCCCCTTCTTTTATACATCTTACTCTCCCTTTGTTTTTCACATAAACTCTCTCCCCCTTTGACATCAATGGCAAAGGGTAACACACCTTTTTCAAGCTTTCTCCCCCTGAGTATGATATTGCACATACTTGAACTGATCTCAACTACTCTGAATACCTCACCCTGACTGCAACACTCTTCAATGCCACTACCTGCTCCCCTTGAGAGGTAGCCTCCATCATCAGTCCAGAAAAGAATGATTCATGAATCACACTAAACTAATGCACTTCCTTGTGCATCTAGTTCAACAAAGGAGGGGCAATAACCCCTAACTTCTCTTAGAGATACTCAAATATACCCTTAGGAAGAGCCTTGGTGAATATGTCAACAACCTGATCTTTTGTAGGCACATACTCAAGCTTCACTTCTTTCTCTGCAACCTTCTCTCTCAGGAAGTGATATCTGATCTAGAAATATGATTTGTCCTTGAATGCATCACTGGGTTCTTTAAAATGTTAATGGCACTGGTATTAGGATAGAAAATATGAATTGGATCATCATACTCAACTTTGTATCCTTCATATTTTGTCTCATCCATAGCACCTGTGTGCAACATGATGTTGTCACAATGTACTCTACAACTGCTCCAATAGATAAGGATACTGAATCTTTCTTCTTGCTTTGCCATTACATAGCTCTATCTCTAAGAAAGAACACACCACCACTTGTACTTTTCCTATCATCTACACATCCGGCTCAATCTGCATATGTGTAGGCACTTAGGGTGAAGTCATTGTTCTTAGGACAAACCACGGTCTGGAGTGCCCTTTAAATACATGAATATCCTTTTTACTACCATGACATGTGACTCTCTAGGATCTTCTTAAAATCTAGCCACATGATATCTAGTCTGGTAGCAGTTAGGTATAGCAATCCTCCAGTCATTGATCTATATTTTCTCTGAACAACCTTAGAGTATTCATCATTTTTGCTCAACTTGGAACTAGTTGTCATGGGAGTATAAACTGGTTTAGATTCTTCCATTCCAAACTTCTTCAACAACTCCTTGACATACTTTGATTGTGAAATGAAAATGCCCTTATCTATTTGATTAATTTGCAGCCCAAGAAAGAAGTTCATCTCACCACACATTAACATCTCAAATTATTTCTACATCTCATCTGCAAAGTTCTTACACATACCTTCATTTCCACTGAAGATTATATCATCCACATAGACCTCAATAATCAAGATTTGATCTTTGCTTACCTTGATTTACAAATTATTGTATGTAGACCCTTTACTCAATCTATGCTACAAGAAATACTTGTCTAACCTAGAATACCAAGCTTTGGGAGCTTACTTTAGTCCATACAATGTCTTCTTCAATCTGCATACCATACATGGTTTGTCTGATAATTGAAATCCATCCAGTTGCTCTATATATACTTCTTCTTCCAACTCACCATTCAGAAAAGTAGACTTTACATCCATTTGATATACTTTGAAATCTTTATGTGCTACATAAGCTAGAAACAACCTAATAGCTTCTAGTCTTGCCACTAGAGAAAACTTTTCCTCATAGTCTATTCCTTCCACTTGTGAGTAGCCTTTGTATACAAGTCTAGCTTTGTTTCTTACCACTTCTCCATTCTCATTCAACTTATTTCTGAAAACCCACTTTGTTCTAATCACATTCTTATTTGCATGCCTGGGGACAAGTTCCCAAGTCATGTTTTTTTCAATTTGCATCAATTCTTCTTCCATTGCTTTGACACAGTGTTCATCTTTACATGATTTAGTAATTGTCTTAGGTTCAACCTTTGAAAGTAAACAGAGATTTACCTATTCTTCTACAACTCTTCTTCTTGTCAAAAGTCCTTTGTTTTTATCACAAATGATTTGATTCTCTAAGTGATTCATTTGCACATACTTGGGGGTTTTAGGAACTCTTTCCAGATCTTCTTCTTCATCAATCTAAACTTCCTTGTCTTTGTCTTCTTCAACATCTTTTGTATCAACAGACTCATCTGATTCATATCCATTAGGCTCTGAGATTCTCTGAATATCTTCATCTACCTTCACATTTGCACTTTCAATAATCTTTCTCAACCTTTTTTTGTATCACCAGTAAGCTTTTCTTTTGGTAGAGTGCCCAAGGAATATGCCTTCTTCACATCTAGCATCAAACTTTCCTAACTCTTCATCTCTTCTGATATAGGATTTGCTTCCAAAAATTTTGAAATACTTGACAATAGGAGTTCTTCCATACCATAGCTCATAAGTTATCTTTGTTCCATTTGCTTTGACTTGTACTCTATTTTGAATGTATTCAGGAGTGTGAATTACTTCTTTCCAATATACTTCTAGTAGTTTTGCTTCCTTGATCATTGTTCTAGCAACTTCTTGAGTTGTTCTATTCTTCCTTCAACTACTCCATTTTGCTGAGGAGTTCGGGGGACAGACAATTGTCTCTTTATCCCATGTTCTTCAAAAAAATCATTAAATTTATTTGAAGTAAACTCACCATCGCTATCAGACCTCAAACACTTGATTCTCAAATCCATTTCATTCTCAACCATTGCTTTAAATGCCTTGAACTTGTCTAGGGATTTTGATTTTTCACTAAGAAAAGTAACCCAAGTCATTCTTGAATAATCATCAATAAGTAGCATGAAATACCTATCACCTTGTAGACTTCTTGTTTTTATAGGACCACACAAGTCTATATGCACCAACTCCAATAGACCAGTAGAGGTTTGTTCTTTTCTCTTGAAACTAGTCTTTGTTTGCTTCCCAAATTGACATTCTTTGCAATTAGCATTAGCAGGCTTCACAATCTTAGGCAGATCTCTTACATCTTGAACTAAGCTTATTCTCACCAGATTATCAAAGTTAATATGACACATTCTCCTATGCCATAGCCATCTTTCATTTGACTAAGCCAACAAACAACAATATCAATACCTTTCAATTGATATACATTACCATGAGTCTTCTTACCAGTAGAAATTATTGTTCTAGAGCTTTTCCTTATCTCACATCCATTGTCCTTAAACATCAGATTGTATCCTTTATCACACATCTGTCCAACACTTAGAAGATTATGCTTTAATCCTTTGACATAAAGAACATTTGTGTTATGCTTGCCATCAAAAGTAATTAACCCTTTTCCACAAATCTTACCAACTCCATTATTACCAAATCTAAATAGTCCTCCTTCATACTTTTCCAATTTAACAAACTTACTCTTATCTCCTATCATGTGATTTGAACATCTACTGTCAATGATCCATTCATCCTTTTTCTTTCTAGCATGAAATACAGGCATCACTTTCTCTTCTTCTGGACTTCCTTCCTTCACATAGCTTGCAAGGTTAGTAGAAACAAGTTCTTTTTTTAGGGCAATAAACAAGCATTCACTAGCATTACCATCCTCAAAATCAAATTCATCATCAGTTACACCATCATAGTAACTTTTCCTTACCATATTACCTTTACCTTCTTTGTTCTTGATCTTCAAAGCTCTATTAGGACATCTTGAAGCATAATGACCAATCTTACTACAACTGAAACATTTGAAAGGTAACTTACCTCTTAACTTTTCGGTTCCCTTTTTCATTCTACTTACAAAGTTTGTCTCAATCACATCAAAGTCTTCCTCATCTGACTCCACAACATACTTGTCTGATTTAACAGTCCTTTCTTATTTGGCCTTAAAAGTAATCTCAACTTTTACAAGACCATCAGTAGTACCAAATTCTCTCATCTCAAAAGCAATTAGTTTACCAAGCAATTGATCTTTTGAAAGCTTGTCCATATCCTTCAATTCTTCAATGGCAGACACTTTATGACTATAAGATTTGGGAAGTGTTCTGAGTAGCTTATTTACAACTTCTTTATCATCCATCTCTCCACCAAGACCTTTGATGTCGTTGACAACTTCATCAATCTTCTACATATAACTTGTTATGTTCTCATCTTTAGACATCCACAAAGTTTCATATTTGAACTTCAAATTTTGAAAATTAGATTTCTTAATAGATTCATTACCTTCATAGATATTTTTCAATTTATCCCAGATCTCATGTGTAGTTTCTAGATCCAAAACTTTCACCAATTCAGTGTTAGATAGAGCATTTAGTAGGGCATTTCTAGCTTTACCATTAGTCTCATAAGGCCTAATCTCAGCTGCAGTCTCTGGACCATTTTTAGGTATAGTGTATTCCTTTTGAACCATTCTCCAAACATCATAACCAAGAGAAATAAGATAACTTTACATTCTTACCTTCCAAAAGGCATAGTCAGTTCCATCAAACTGAGGAATGTCTTTCTTATGCGCCATCCCAGATCTACCTTAAGCTGTTAGGCTTTCTTCCAAGGAACCCTCACTCTGATACCAATTTTTGAATGCACAAGACAATTGAGAGGGGGGTGAATCAGTCGTATCAAAAAATTTAAACCCTCATAAACATAATCACAACCACATCAGTTCACTTAACCTCTTAATATGTTATGAAGAATAAACATGAAATGCATATAACAGAAACTAAAACACATCAACACCATGCACAAGAGAACACCAGATTTTTATGTGGAAAACCCTAAAAGGGAAAAACCACAGTGAGGATTAGCTCATAATATAATGTAATAGAAATACCAAATTACAAGAGGCTCACTGCCAAAGGGCTCACTATCCAAAGAAATGCTCACTACAATAGGCTCACTGACAAAAGGCCTCACTGCCAAAAGGGGCTCACTACCATGAACTGATATGATAGCATCTACCACATGCCTGAGTTCAGTTGCAATGAAGCACAACAAACATCATCTTCACAACCTCTCTAAAAATTGTAGATGACTTCTGCTCACTGCATTAGGTCTTCTACCATATGAAAGTCCTTTCTACCTCTGACTCAAATTCACAACACAAACATCCTCATCCTCGCACATGCACACATACACATGAATCCTTTACACTTATTAATATCAATCATCAACCTTGAAACATTCACCAAAGTCGGCAACACACTCTACAACCTTTGAAATAATCTCCAAGGTCAAAAAACATACAAAATTCAAATTAGGTCTGGACCTAAACATTCCCATGGAGAAAATGAATGTAATTAGAATATTTCACAGCTTAGCTCAGACCTAAAAACTCTTCACATGCTTCCACAATCCACGAAGCACATCTGCAATTAATGTTAGCACCCGAGTTGGCTAAACTTGTGTAGACACTAAGAACACTTAGACACACACTTTCAAGAACACAACCATAACTTGTAGACCAAGCACAAGCCTTTAATATGATCTCAAAACATCCATGAAAAACATGAAATCACCTGGAAGCCAACAAATTTAGCTACAACAAATCTCAATTGAAGACAGTTCGCAGACTACTCACAACCAACACTGTCAAGCTCTGCTACTCAAGAAAACTACATTTTGGAGCATCAAATCATGAGTCCTTTGGATAGGACATAGATATGGACCTTATGAACACTCATCTAGAACTGCAAGACCAAAAACCAAACTGCAGATAAATGAGGAGAAAAATACTTTCTCCTAGTCACATTGCAAATGCTCCCAGGCACAGTCTTCAAACTAGCAAACATAACTCTCAAACCACACCGTTCTAGAGCACCAAATTATGGATTTAACATATTCAACCACTTCTCTAAAACATATCTAAAACTCACACTCTGGTCCTCAACACCGAAGAAATATGGAGCAAAAACTCAGACAGTATCATGTAAGCTAGAAGAATTCTTCTCAACATTGTCTTCAGTATTTATCAAATTTTCTCAAAAGTACTTAGAAATCTAGTAAGAAGAACAATATAATAAAATCATCAACACTTCTACAAGCCATTTCGATCACCCTAACATAATGACTCAATCAACCAACAACAGTAACATTAGAAGATATAGTTGACACCAATGACAACACAAACATGTTGACATCAATGACAACACCGATTAGCACCTACTTGCAACAATTTCATCATCATATATACTTTCATCTTCTCTAACCTAGTAGCTTTTGTTAGGCACTCTACTTTTGTTCTCCATATTCTTACTTCTCTAAATTCTTTCCAGACATCTTGAAGCATAATGACCTATCTTGCCACAACTAAAACACTTGAAAGGTAACTTACCACTATACTTACCAGTACCCAATTTCATTTTTCTCACAAATTTAACTTCCACATCATTAGAATCCTCCTACTCTGATTCCACAGTCTTCTCATATTTTCCATCCTTGAAGGCAGTCTTAGCCTTTGTACTACTTGTACCAAATTCTCTCATTTCAAAAGCAGTTAAGGTACCAAGAAACTGATCTTTGGTAAACTGATTTAGATTTTGTAATTCTTCAATAGCAGAAACTTTATGACTATATGCTTTAGGAAGATTTTTGAGTACCTTCAATACCACTTCTTTTTCATTGACATCTCCACCAAGTCCTTTGATACCATTGAAAAATTCATCCACCTTCTGTAAGTAGCTTGTAATGCTTTCATCTTCAGACATCTACATGGTCTCAAACATGAGCTTCAAATTTTGCATTTTAGCTTGCTTGACCTTATAATCTCCTTCATAAATAATTTTTAACTTTTCCCATATTTCCTTAGGAGTTTTTAGATTCATAACTTTCACCAACTCAAAATTATTAAGACCACTTAAAAGAGCATACCTTGCTTTACCATTGGTTTCATAGGCCTTGATCTCAGTTGCAGTACTTGGACTATTTTCTGGTATAGCATATTCAGTCTCAACAGCCTTCCAAATCTCATATCCAAGAGAAATCAGATAACCTTCCATGATTTCTAGAATGCATAATCCATTCCATCAAACAAAGGACATCCTTCTTGTGTACCATCCCTAATTTGCCTCAAGCAGTTAAGCTTTCTTTCAAGGAACCTGGCTCTAATACCAATTTTTGAATGCACAAGACAACTGGGAGGGGGGTGAATCAGTTGTAACTATAATTCCAAAACCCTCAAACACATTTAGATCCACACCAATTCAATTAACCCTTAAACTATTATGATGATTAAGCATGAAAGAAAAAATAGAAACTAAATCAAATCAACATCAAACACAAGAGAACACCCTATTTACGTGGAAAACCCAAGAAGGGAAATTAGCTCACAGTATAAAGTAATATCAACACTGAAAATTATAGGCTCACTGCCAGAAGGCTCACTACCAAAGGGCTCACTTCCCAAAAGAAAGGCTAACTACCAAGGCTCACTACCAAAATAGAGAAGAAGATAGAGAAGATTGTTACAAGGAGAAAACTATCTCAATGCAATAGAGAATTCCATCACAACACCATCAAAACATTCATAGTTATACTAAAGAATTGTAGACACCTTCTTCTCATTGCATCCAATGATCTAACACATTAAATCTTGTATTGCACCACACATTCAACTACATTGTTGTTCACATCACCTTTTTTGTGTGCACACCTGATCATGATCCCTTGACACTTATTTATACTGTCTTCAACCTTGAGAACATTCTCCAAGGTCAGAAAATCACCTTAACCTAGAAAATTTAAATTACGTCTAGACCAAAACATTCCCATGGTGGAAAGGAATGAATGCGGACCAAACCACACCTTAGCTTGGACCTAAATCCACTCTTACAGGTTACTCCACGCTTCCACAATCACCGAAGCATAACCGCAAGTAGTGTAAACAACCAAGTCGGCAAACTTGTGTTAACACTATGAACTTTTAAGTACATGCTTCCTCAATGATCAAAAGACAACTCATGGACCACATGCCAAGCTTGAACATGATCTAGAGGCATCCACAAGAACCTAAAAATCAACAAATTCTTTCACAACAACTTTCACCTAACAGAAGTTCGCACCGGAGCACTCAAACAACTCTATCATACACTACAACTCAAGAAATCAACTTGCGGAGCACCAAACCATAAACAACTTGAATTGAAGCAATATATAAGAATTATAAGCACAAATCTAGAACCACAAAGCTAGAAACAAATCTATAGAGACATGCAAAGCAAAACAATTTCTCCAGACACCTCTGCAAAGCTCAGAAACATAATCCACACACTGGTGAACACAACTTCCTCTGCACAATGAACCAAAACACCAAATTTGGAATATCAGATCTCTTAACATCTCTGAACAACATATCCAAACCACAAAGATAGATCTTCAACATAGAGGAAATGCAGAGCAAAACCAGAACACTACTCTATAAACCAAAATGCCACTTCAACACACTGTTTCCTTTATTAATCAAATTTTATCAAAAGCACTTGGAAACCAACCAACAGAAACATATTCTTGACATCTTCAGCACCTCTTCAAAGCAAACAAATCATCTTCAATAAAGAAACTCAACCAAATAGCTCATACCATTGTAACAACCTCATCTCTGCTCAACTAGTTGACACTAATGGCAACACCAAGCTAACATGTTGACATCAATGACAACACTAATTGCACATAATTGCAACATTGGATTGATTCAAGTTTACAGGTTGTGTTCATATTCTTGGTTTGGAGATTATGGTTTACTCAACCTTTTGGGAGTTGTTGTCATTATAGTAGGATTCTTTGATTGTGTTTGGGCCATGGATGATCTTTGTGTAGGAGATGGTTATCACGATGTCATAGATAGCTTGATTACATGATTTAGTGGGAGATTTTGATAGTGATAGTTTGATGTTTAGCTTGTTGCCATGAATAACTCAGTATCACAGTTTAGTGAGAGCTTTGGTAGGATATGGTTATATTCATGTGATTTGGAGATGTTGTTCCTTGGTTTAGAGATGTTGGTATAGTGTCATGGTTTACTCTTGATACCAGATTTGAGATTTTGACATGATACAGGTTCTCTTGAGATAGGATGTATGCATTAGTGCATGTGATCTTTCTTTGAGGAGATGATTAGATCATGATGTATTCCTAGGTTATGCAGATGTGCAGTGGGAGCTTTGATAATGATCTTGTTGGTTATCTTGGTATTGAGTACATTGGTCATTTGCTTTTGGAGTTTAGCATGGATTGATCATGGAGGTGCTCATGGATACTTGGAGATTTAGGTGAGGCTTGATTTCTCTTGGGATTAGAGATATGTGTTGAGATGGTTACTCTTTGATGAGGATTTCAATAGAAAGACCGAGTAGCCTACACTTTGGTTGAACATGAGTTCAACATGGACCTGTTGAGGAGATTGTTCTTGGAGAGAGTCTTTAAAGCTTGGTGCATCTTGGAGGAGCAATCTCATCCCCACTCTTGGTACACTTGATGGTGAATGATTTGATAGGTATGGCCCACCTGTTTTTCAAATGCATGTTCTTTCCTTGTATCTTATCTTCTCATGATTGAGTCTTGAGCTATGGATTATGGTTATGAGGACTTGTTTGTGGAGTAAATGCATGGATATGATTAGTTATCTCCTTATCTTTGATCCTAATTTGTTATGAGATCATTGTGTGTAATGGAGATTATTAGTGGCTTTGGGCTTATTCCTATTTTGGAATGGTTATGAGTTTGATCACCTTTAGTTTGAGAGGATTGCATCTTGATTTATTGGATGTTGAGAAGGCTTTTTGTTTTGGGGTTGTAAAGGAAATCATACGTTTTACAGCTATAGTACATTAGTGTGGATAGAAGGACATGGTTATGATTTGTAGTTCTCTCTTGATTGGTCTTATTCTTCTTCCTAGATGTTTGTGTTCACATGAAATTAGAGTTGATATGTGTATGGATCTTTTACAACTCTTTGACTTCTTTCTCTTATGATGTGGAGGATTTGGGAGAGATATGGACTTGAGGGAGATTTATATTGCAGCTATTTTGTAGATTTTGCATACCTATGTGTGTGTTCTTTGACAATATGTGATAGAGGGTTTAGCCACATCTTCTATGTGAGTGCTATTAGTGGATCTTTGGATGCCTTGTTTTATTTTCACATTTGACATTTACTCATGCAATGGGAGTTCCAAGATGTATATGATTCCTTTGTTGGATGTTCTCATTATGTTGCGGTATGGAGGGTCTTGAGGTTTGTTATCACATGCTTTGTGTTGTTACCTTGGAGGACTTATTTATGCATGATTGAGTATATACAGGGACTTGTTATCATTGTGATTTGAGTTGGATGTGTTGATGGCATAAGGTCTAATTGTTATCATTTGTATAACTTGTTTTGGAGGTATGGTTAGTTGATGCATTAACAACTAGCTATGGTTGTTATTTTAGCTATGATAATTCATTCTTGTTAGCTAATTGAGCCTATTTGTTACCATTGGATTTGGTGTGTGTGTTTGAATATCAATTGATGCAGGTTTCTTGCTTCTATGTGATAGTTTAGTGTGGCATCTCTTTGGAGGATCTTATCCTTCATGGTTTGGCATGATGGAGGATGAGTGGATTCTTGTTTGAGATGGTGGACACCTTGATTATTGTTGCAGGTACCTTGGAGCACATGGATGTTTATATGGTACATGTTAGGCATATGGCCTATTTCCTTGATGTCATGAGTTTACTTGATGATCCCTTATGCAATGTATACAACAAGTGGGAGAATTTTGGAGGAGGTGTGTTGTACATCTTGCATAACATTGGTATTATTTTATTTACGTAAAATAAATATTTATTTGTGGTGCACCATGGGTGATGTGTTTAGCCACATTAGATATTTATTTGGTGCCACTTGTAATTGTTGTATGTAACATTGGGTTAATTATTTTAGTGTGTGGGACACATAGAGTAATTAATTATTTATTTATAATTATTTAATTATTAAGAGAACTTAGTACCAATAATCAAATTTGGAGGTCAATGGTTTTGTAGAAGCATGGTTTTGGTGGTTTTACCATACCACATGTTGTATTTGTGTCAGCTTATCTCAATAAAAGAAAACACACAAGTAGTTGTTGAGGTTGGTTGTTTTTGGCTTGTTGGCTATTTGATCTATTGGCTAGGTTTGGCTTGATTGAGCATCTCTTGCAGGTTGCATTTTTTTTCTTGAAGCATGGCATTTGATGTGTGGTTACATGCTTGTTCACATGGAGTGCATGTAGAGGTCTTGATGCTTCAGGGTATTCATGGAGACTCTGTATATTATTGTAATGTTTATTATTGAATAATACATGAGAAATGGATGCTTTTGGAGGCTGGGTTTTTCCCTCTATGATGGTTTTCCCAGGGTATATCTCGTGTCACCTTTGATGGTATGATTTTATATTCTTTTTCATATGGATTTATGATTATTGTTGCATATTAATCTCTCATTGGGTTATGAGGAAATAGTCTGTATGGCTACATATTTCCAACAACAAACACCCCCATTAAGTGCAACTTAGCGAGAAGTAGACAAATACAAAGATTTAAAGATGGGTCCCATATAATAGGCCATTTTAGGTATTCATGTACAAATAATCTCTCACAAATAGAGTAAAGGAGAAAATTGAGTGGGACAAAACTCCTCCCTAAAAGAGAGAAAACATGAAAGTGAAATAAGTGATGGAAGGAGGACCCAACATGACCCCCTAGGACTACTTCTGTCACCAATGTACAATCGATTACTCCCTATAGGAGAGATACAATGAGATGGTAGATCCCCCCCCACAAAGAAGTAGCCCCTATGCCAATGAATGTTCGAAGACAGAAAGTAATTCACTACCTACAAACAATAGTTCTCCCCTTGGGAAGAAACAAATATAATGGTGGATGTAGAAGCAACACCCACAATATAGATGAAAAGGGATTCCAAATACAAATGTGTGCCTCAAAATACAACTTTTATGTCCTCATGATGGAAAGAGATATCTTCTCCAAATTAGGAATAAAATGCCCAATCAAAGAAGTAATGCCAGGAAAGGAAGGATAGTGATCTACATCTGAAAAAACTAAAGATGATATGAAATTATGACCATCAAAGAGGAGAGATAGCCCCTCAAATATTTCATCCAAATCTGAAATGTGAGACTCCACAAATAAAGATGCAATGTATGATAAATAGGAATCCCAATGAGGTGGATCAAGAATATTGAATTGATCTTGCTACAAAGAGTCACTGGAATCTCTCAAGGAAGCAACTCTAAACTTTGAAGTAGTAATAGGTGATGGTGGAGTAATGATCTCAATAGGAGGAGAGAGAGAAGCAAGATAAGTCTCCATGTCATCTAAACAATTAAAACATGCTAAATAGTCAAGCTCCTCTTTGTATCATCATCAAAGGGTATATTATTTCCATCATCAATGGGTATGAGGCAATCCATTGTAAGATCAACTAGGAATAGAGAGATATGAGGGTCTCCATAGATCTCCCAAATCTTAGTCCAAAGTGTGTGTGGACACTCAATGTCAGAATCATCCACATAGTGTCATAATCAACACGAGAACAAATCAATGCTACAATATAATAATTCCTATTTGCCCATGCATTTTTCTTCTAAGGTGCAGCTAGTTCAAGTATGATTCCATAAAGATAAGGCAAAAGATTGAGCCACCTGCAATGTGTGAGGATGTTTTTTTGCCAAGACTCATAATTATCATTTTTCAAATTTATCACAGAAGGATGAATAGGAAAACCCATGATATCTCGTCAAATGATTAGAGATCAAAAACTCACAAGATTACCCCCAAATTCACTCAACCATGAAAACCCCCCCAACAAAGTATGATCATGGAACTCTATACTTTGTGCAATTACAATTTCCACAAGCCAAAACAATAAAGTGGTCTTTGATCTTGGTACAATGCAAATGTTAAAATTAGGCTATTTATTAAAGTATATTTTTTGAGAAAAAAATGGATCAAATTGATTACAACTCTGAGAAGTACTAAAAAAAATATGCACTTTCAAAAAAAATTCACCAAAAAATGTTATTGTATGAGCCCAAATGGATCCATACAAGTTCTCAAAATAGAATCACTCGGTAACATCAATGAAGATCTACCTTTTTTGGAAAAACCAAGCAACAAAAGCAAAATCTGATTGCACCACTATGAAGCCTACAAAATTTCTAGCCCAAAACAAAAACAAAAACAAAAAAATGGAGCCAAAATGACGAAGTTATAGGCCTCTAAAGTTTAGGTACCAAAACTAAAAGGAAAATGAGAGGGGGGTTGGATTAGGTCCAAGAGCCTGAAGATGTCATGTTGACATCAATAGTGGGTGAATGGAATATGCCTCTCTCTAGATGGAATATGCTCTGCATGTCCAAAACCACCGTTCGTTTCATCAAAACCACCTTGGAAATATGAAAACCACTCTTTTGATGGTGCTAAACCACTTCTTGATACAAATGGGTGGTTTCTGGGTGTATCTGGAGAATATTCTCTACATAACTCCTTCTGGGAGGTTGACATCAACACTTGAAATATTCTTTTAACTTGACGATACATGCTCTTCCCACAATGTTTGACGGTTGCCAACAATTAGATCTCTGGCTAGTCTCCATTGGTTAGTCCCTTTGTCTGCATGTTTGAGATTATGTGGGGTTCATGTCCCTGTAAGCACAAAAATCACGCACAACTTCCACGAGGACCCCTATGATGATATATGATCCTTGTCATGTACATGTAAGCATGAAATAATGTCCTCTAAGAAGAAAACCTCTTGATGATGTGTCTTTTCTTCCATCTTGTGTTGTTTCCTCTTTATCGTTTTCCCTCTCTCTTTGTCGTCGACACTTTATGACACTTTTGCGACACTTGTTGATTTGCATTTTTTGAGCTTTTGACCCTATTTCTCAGCCTTGTGTGCGTCTTGTAGGTGAGTTTTCACCTTTCCCCTATGTTTTTCATCTTCTCTACCCCCTAGAAGCCTTATAGAGGTCCCCTAGACCCATCTCCCACTTTCGGTTTTCAGTTTCACTCAACCAATCCAAATCTCCCCCTATTATTTCCAGACCTCCCGCCGAGAGATCCTACTTTGCAAGTGGAGATTTGGATTCTTGCACATGATTGACCTGTTTCCAGAGGTAGATCCCCTCCTTTTCATCTCCTCTACCATCTCCCATCATGCATTTTCACCCAGACCCCTTTCTTTCTGGATCTCTCGCCAGGCAACCCTCAAAAAGCTAGATCTCCCCCCGGGCAACCCTGTCGTGTTCCAAGATGCAGAAAAACTCGAGTGTCTAACTTGAAATAGCTCCATTTTCTCTCATTTTTCTTCCATTTTGCATGATTTTTGATGCCTAATTTGGAGTTAACTATTTCATGCACCCACATATGCATAATTAGCTCCATTTGATCTAAAATTAGCAACTCTTTCTCTCCCATGCATCCTTCTAACTCCATTTCTTCTTCATTGATAAGCTAATATTGCATTATCAATCCCAAATTAACTAAGTTTTCTAGGTAATCAATCCAGTTCACTCCCCAATCAATCCTTGTTAACTCTTCAATCAATTGAGATAACTTCTCAATCAATTCCCTTCTTCCAACCTATAAATACTCCCCTCTCTCAATCACAAAGGGAGGCAAATTCATTGTGCACTTGCAAATCTTGCTAAGTTTTTTCTCTTCAATCAGCATTCTCATGCTCACATAAGACGAAGGTGCCTTTTTATTTTGTTCATTTATTCATAAAGCTTTCACATAAGGCTCTTCAAGCATCATTACACTGCTTCAATTAAGCCATCATTCTCATCAACAGCTCTCATTGAGCTCATTCCACGAAGCTTCTAAAGCTTCTTTCGCTTCTTTGTGTTATCTTGTTGCCAAGAGGTCTTCCTGCTGCTTCAAGAGGATATGAGGTTGCCATCAAGGATCTCTAAGGGTAGTGGAGGCTCACAAGTCTTCTTTATCTTAGGTTCCTCTATGCTTTTTTCAATTAGTAGTAATTAAAAAATTGAAATTTCTCTTGGGACTAGTAATTTATTGCTTTTTCCTTGATAGAATAGTTAGATCTAGCATTCTAGAAGTAATTTGCATTCATAGTTTAAATTCATTTACTTGCAATTTCCTTTTCTAGATTAAATCATTTCAAAACATTCAAAAACCCCAAAAACATAGAATAATTGCATTAGGTAAAATTCATTCTAGTTGCTTTCATATTTCCTTTCTTAGACTAAAAAGCATCTTTTATTTCCAAAATACCAAAAAAGCACAAAAAACAAGTTTTGCATGTCATATAGTTGCATTCATAAATATCAAGAAAAGAACAAAAACATTAGGCACATAGATAACTTGCAAACCCTTGATACCATCACAAGTCAACCATGGTCAACTATTTGGTCTAACCCTTGATACCATCACAAGGTCAACAAAAGTCAATGCACAACTAAACCTTAGGTCAACTCAAAACCCTAAGTCAAAACCCCAAGTCAAAACCCTAAGTCTAGTCAAGGTTGGTCCACATATACCTATCTCTTGTCTCATCTCACCAATGTGCCTAGGATTAAGAGGTGAGTGGGTGAGGGCAGTCCTCAGCGAGATTGAGGAAAACAATCTGAGACCACAACAAGATCCCTTTGTCTTACAAGAACTAGATACATTTAGACAACTTCAAATACAACGTACGATCATCCAAAAAATTGAAAGACAAGAAGCCATCAACAAAAGTAACAGCTTACCCACACAGAGGTGGAATAGAAGAAGAGTAACTAGTGACCCTTTGGGTCATACGGTTATCTCTATAACAACAATCATTGAATGAAACATACACATTAGCACACAATAACAAAGGCCCTAGGACATGCTAACCCCTCTCCATGAAGTCCATCTCTCCAACGAGCCAGACCACCCCCGTGTCTCGCCTCCTCTTGACTAGCTACTTCCACAAGAGCGAGAGTGACATGGCAGTTTGCCCCCATGGCAAGGAGGGAAGGGTCCGTGTGTGTGCAAAAATTTGACCTAATAGCCCCAGGCAACCAGGATCACAATTTTGAGCATACATATTTTGGTGAACCTGATGTGAAATACAAAATCTTTTGGTTTTGTAGTTTGCGTTCCCATTATTTGGATCTCAAAGAATTCAACACTTCAAAAGAAAATTTGTCAAAGCATTTTCACTTTATTCTTCATAGCCACTTCCGCCACTTCAGCTTCTTTTGCCTTTGCCATCATCCATTCCATTTATTCTATGGTGTCTATGGCACCCTTGAATATGACAGAACCCAATTTAAACCAAAGGAATATTCCCTCAAGAGAACCAAAAACTCCTTCCTTCGATAGGTATGTGCCACCGCATCTAGATGCACCTATCAGCAACTGCTATGACTATGAAGACTCAGATTATGAACAAGACCAAAGAGACCATAGAGAATCTAGGAGTTCTCTGTCTTTCAACAACCTAGCTTGGGAACACAATCTAGATATACCAAATGCACCACATAAAGCTTGGAGGGTAAGGTCAGAAATACATCGACCTAATCAACCTTCCAAAAGCACATCAAGTACACATCTCAATGAGGAAGTGAAATGATTAGAAAGACACTTGCAAGAGGTAAGAGATGGTCAAGAAGCATTAAGAGTTGCCTTGCGAGAAGAACAAAGAGGAAACACTGCACAAGAAGAAGCATACCATCATGACAATACTAGAAGATAGAACCCTAGAAACAAAGAAACACCTAGAGCTGCCACTCCTGCAGACTTAAACACAACTCTAGTGAAAAGGATTAGAATCTTGGAAGCAGAACAAGCTTCTCTTGAGAGAAGGCAAAAATCCCATGAACAAGACCAGGGGGCATCTCAGAATTGCCCCTATCTCAACTATTATTCACTAAATGCAAGTAATGACACGTGCCTAAATGGGAATCCTCATGTTCAAAACAATTTGGTAGTGTTGGGAAATCAAACAAATCAAATAGTGGGTTATCAAAACCCACCTATAGGGTTATTGTTATCAACCCCTCAATCTCAAAGTGTCTTTCTCAGAACATATCTTGAGTGCTTAAAAGAACCTCTTGATCAAAACATAAGGAACGTACAGTTACCTCGACTATTGCCTGATCTCCCAAAATTCAAAGGGGAAGGAGATCCAAATTCACATATTAAATCTTACACCACTGTGATAAGAGAACTCCTCCCTTGGGATGGGGTTGTTACCAAAATCTTTCCAAAAACTCTCAAAGGAATAGCTCTGGATTGGTACTATCATTTTCCAGAGGCTTCAATTCACTCGTTCAGACAACTAATTAAGGAGTTTGTCATGGCATTTGACATGAAAAAACTCTTCAAAATAGGGATCAAAGAATTCCTCATCATGAAGCAAGAACCAAATGAATCCGTAGCCCATTTTGTGACCAGATGGAGGCAAGTCCTTTATTCCTCAACTAGTGCCCCAAACATGGACCATCATGAACTATGCAATCTTTTCTTACATGCCTTGAACAAGGACATGAGAGAGGATGTTCAAAAATTACCCTACAGATCCTATGAAGAAGCATTGGAAAGTCCTTTGAGGATAGATCAAGCTACCATTGATAGTGGCCAGAAGATTTATGATGCTAATGGAAGACTCAAAATGCCTAAAGCAATTGAAAAGACTATATCTAATGTTTCTCTAGACAAAGATGTCAATGTTGTGAAAAGCAATCCTAGTAATGACAAATGACAACAAAAAGGAATCAAGGGTGAAACCATCACTCCTATGACCCCAATGCTTATTTTTGGTTCCATGGAACAAAAGGCCATGAAACAAACACCTGCTATGGATACCACAAAGATATCTCCAAACTTACTCTAGATCAACAACAAAACTTCCTCAAACTCCTTCAAAGTCAAAGGAAGGAGAAGGAACCTCAAAATGATAAAGGGAAGGCTAATCAAAATAGCTCCAATCACATAGAGTTAAACCAAGAAGTGTTCGTAATCCAAGAAGAGGATCAAACAGATTAGACAAAAAATGTCTTCTCATAAGTGATAAATTTGTTGAGAGTCTCCCCTTCACACCGAAAAACACTCTTGGAAGTATTAGAAGTGGGATGTTCAACACAAGAGGAACCAACCCTCCTCACATTTGATATCTCCAAACAACCACAAAATGAAGGAAGTAATTAAAAGGATTCGCCTCTATACATACAAATTTAGGTTGAAGAGGTCATCATAAAGAGAGTCATAGTGGACAAAGGATCGACAATCAACCTCTTACCAATGTCATTCCTGCAAAGAATGGATATAGAAAAACATGAATCAAGCAATAGACTACCACCTTAAGGATATATGACAGTCATGATATTCAAACAGTTGGGAAAATTAGTCTACTGCTCACTCTAATGGATTAAACTATTTCCACAGACTTCCATGTCATCAGCAAAGAAACCAATTATAATATGATCCTCGAAAGACCTTCGATTCATCCCATGAAATCTATCACCTCCACCTTGTTTCAAGAAATCCACTTCCATCATTTGGGAAAGATCTACATTGTCAAGGCAGACCCTGATCCTTTTAGTGTTTACAAGAAAGAAAAGGAAGAAAAAGACAAAAAGTTAAAGACACAAGACAAGATGAAGGAAGAAACTCAAGATATCAAACCAAACACTAGTACTCACAACATATCATATCAAAGCATGGACAATCTTAGTGAATTCCCCTTTGATCCTCATACAACCAAATCTCATGCACCGTTTGGTTTAGCAATCATTCCGTGTATTGACAAATGGGACATCAAGAACCTCTCGGTAGGAACAATTGAAATTATTGAAGAAGGAGAAGAAAAAGAGGAGAAATTAAACTCAACCTATGAGTTTGGAGAAACATCTCAACCACAAAACAATCAAAATTTATGGACTCTCCACTTCGATGGAGCTAGTTGTAAAACCGGAGTAGGGACAAGGATAATCCTAACCTCCCTGGAAGGAAAAGTTCTTCCCTTTGCCTTTAGGTTGGATTTCTTTTGTACAAACAATATCTCTGAATACGAAGCTTTATCCCTAGGAGTCATGTTAGCCATGATAATGGGTATCAAGAGGATCTCTGCATTTGGAGACTCCCAATTAGTAATCAACCAAGTTGCAAAAAACTATAAAATAAAATTAGAAAGACTATGACCCTACAAAGAAACCATTAGAAAGTTGGTCCAATTCTTCAACTTCTTCTCTATAAAAGCCATACCTAGGGAAGAGAACCAAGTGGTTGATTGAATGGCCACAACCATCACACTATTTTCACCGCATGCTCAACTTCAAAATTTGGAATATGTTGTGTCAGTTCGTGGAGAGCCATTGTTGGAAAGTGAAGAATTACCAAGCATTCTAAATTACACTGCAGATCAAATAGAAAAACCTACTCGAGATTATGCTAAGAATGATGAGACCATATTAGAGTACCTACATGCTTATGATGGCCTCCCAAGAGTATATCACAAGAAAGGATACGTGCTCCTTCCACATCCAGAAGATTATTTTGGAAGTGAAAAAGAGATCCTCCAGATTGAAGCAAATTCAAATTTACCACCTGCCCCTCAAAAGTTTGAAGAGGGACATCCATCATTAACTAGAGATACCATTGATATCAATGTAGGAACTCCTGAGAAACCAAAGATGTTAAAATTGGGAGGGGAGTTAAATGACAAAGAGTTGGAAGAATACACTAAATTTCTAATTGAATATTATGACGTCTTCGCATGGACATACTCAAACATGCCCGGATTAGACCCAAAGATCGTGGTGCACAACTTAGTAAAAAAGATAGATGCAAAACCCATAAAATAGAAATTAAGACCCATAAAGCCTCAAGTGGCTAAGATGGTAAAAGAAGAATTGAATAAATTATTGAATGTCAACTTTATCAAACCAGTGGATTATTCAATTTGGGTGTCAAACATTGTCCCAGTTTTAAAGAACAATGAAAAAATTCAGATATGCCTCGATTTTAGGGATATCAATCAAGCTTACCCAAAAGACAACTTTCCCTTGCCATCCATAGATCAAATTTTCGACTCAACCGCATGGTATGGAATACTTTCTCTTATGGATGGATTCTCAGGATATAATCAAATCAAGATTTCAGAGGTTGATCAAAACAAGACAACATTCACCACTCCTTGGGGAACCTTCTGTTACGTAGTCATACCATTTGGACTGAAAATTGCAGGGGCTACTTATCAAAGAGCCATGACACACATCTTCCATGATTACATTCACAAGATAGTAGAAACCTATGTTGATGATCTTTTGGCTAAGTCGGAGCAAAGATCAACACATGTGGAAGACCTTCGCAAGATCTTCAATAGGCTTTGAGAATACAAAGTAAGGTTAAATCCTGAAAAGTGTGTTTTCGGGGTTACAACAGGTAAGTTGTTGGGTTTCATCATGTTGCAAAGAGGAATTGATGTTGATTCAAAAAAAGTTAAAGAAGTCCTAAACGCAACCCCACCAACCAATGAAAAAGTGGTAAGAATGTTTCTGGGACAATTAGGCTCAATCAGGCATTTCATACCAGACATGACTTTCAAGATCCACCCGATCGATTAGTTACTAAAGAAACAAGTTGGCATAACATGGACGATAGACTATCAAAATGCATTTGAGAAAGTAAAGAAGTTCTTGTTGACACCTCCCATGCTAATGCCATCAAAGCATGACAAACCCTTCATCTTATACTTTAGAGCAACTGATATTTTTGTATCATGCATGTTGGCTCAAGAAGATGAAGGTGGAAGAGAAAGAGCTAGATATTTCATAAGTTGAACCTTACTAGAATATGAGAAGAATTACACATAGGATGAAAAGGAGTGTCTTGCCATAGTCTTCGCAACTTAGAGATTACGACACTACATGTTGAATTAAGAGACTAGAGTCATAATACGATTTGAATAATTGAGAAATTTTTTGAATCAGCCCATGCTATCGAGGAGGGCTTGCTGATTCATAACATTATTGATTGAATTTGAATTAACCTACGTCAATCTAAAGTTAGTTAAAGGACAAGTGATAGCAGACTAGCTAGCAGACAACCCGGTTCCTCAAGAGGAGCCCATAAACAATGATTTCCTAGACAAAGAAATTTGTGTGATTGATCTTGAGAAATATGCCACTTCATATTGGTATAGAGACATTGTGAACTATCTCGCAAACAAAACTTACCCTAAAAACATGACTCCCTTGGGAAAAAGACGATTGTGGGTACTCACTGCAAGATATGTTCTAGTAGAAGATGTGCTTTATCAAAGGGCCTTAGACAAAATGTTGCTTCAATGTATTGACAAAGAAGAAGCACGCAAAATCCTAGAAGAATGCCATAGCGAAATCTATGGAGGACACTTTGGTGGTCATGCCACAGCAAGAAAAATACATAGGATGGGATATTTTTGGCCATGCCTGCAAGGGGATGCTATCAAATGTGTAAAAAGATGTCTAAAATGTCAAGCCTACGCCCATGTTCATCATACACCAACAAGATATTTGCAACTGATAGTTACCCCCTGGCCCATTTCCACTTGGGGCTTAGATTTGGTGGGGAAGATATCTCCCCCATCAATGGATGGACACCTGTTCATCATCACCGTAATGGAATATTTTACCAAATGGGTAGAGACCATGTCTCTCACTATTGTTTCAAGAATTGTAATTGCCAAGTTCATACTAAATCAGATCATATGTCAGTTTGGGATTCCCCAAGTGATAGTGACAGACAACGCATCATCATTTAAAAATCCTCAAGTGAGAGAGTTATGTGAGAGGTTCCACATCAATCATAACTCTCCCTTGGTCTACTATCCCTAAGGGAATGGAAAGGTAGAAGCCACAAACAAAACATTGAAATCAATATTGGTCAAAATCATGAAGGACTCTAAAAGAGATTGGCATTCACAATTATATCCAACTCTCTAGGCTTACATAACAAGTGTAATAACTCCAATTGGAACCACTCCCTACACCCTCACTTTTGGGTTAGAGGCGGTGTTACCTTTGGAAGTAGAACTACCTAGTCTGAGAGTATCGTTACAGAGATTATTGGATAATGAGGAATATTGAGTGGTAAGATTAGTTGAATTAGAGATGATAGATGAAACACATTTAAGATCTATCCAAAGACATGATTCTTACCTTGCAAGAATGAAGAAGCAGTATAACAAAAAGGTCATCCCAAGACCTTTTCAAGTGGGAGACCTAGTACTCATGATAGACAACTTAATCGATAAAAGAGTTGGTGGACGCAAATTCAGACCAATTTGGATAGGTCCTTACATGGTTAAAGAAGATGTTGGAAATGGTGCCTATCTCTTGTGTACAATGGAGGAAGAGGAATTTGGTGAAATAGTCAATGCCTTTCACCTCAAGAAATACTATGTCTAAAAAACCAAAAAAATCATAAAACATAAAAATACAAAAAAATTATAAAAATCAAAAACATCAAAAATAATTTATTTCTTGCATTTGAGTATCATTATGTCCATCTTGCATTACAGTTAGTGACTTGCTCTTATCATTTTCATTTCAGTAAGGAGTCTAAGGTTGCTTAGATATACGTCATCCTTTCAAGTTCTAGAGATTCCCCATTTTCACAATCACCATATCCCCCTTCATTCCTAGTGATTCTAATCAAAGCCTAGCTCTTATCTTTACACTCATCCTAGTCTCAATGAGTCAAGATGTTAGGCTTAAATGAAGTCAGTATTGAAACCTACAATGTTCCCCAATTCTTCCCTAGTAGAAGAGAAGTCCAAATAGATTACAAAAACCTTAGGTGGCGCTCAACCCCTTATCTTTCCTAGCCAAAAATGTCAAGAGAATCAAAACTCTGAAGGAAGCAATCTAAAATCTGAGTGAATAAAAAAATGAGTGATCAAAATAAGAATATTGAGAGACCAAATTGTTGCATATCAAAGTTCCAAAAGCATTCATTTCTTGAAAAGTCAAAAATTTAAAAAAAAAGAGATAATCAAGTGAGAAAATACAAAAAAAAGTGAAAAACTAAAACAAGAGAGATACAAAAAAAGAGAGAGAGAGAAGATTGCTGAATGTCTGTACTCTTGGGTGGAGATCAGTCTAAGCTCAAAGCCTCAAGGGTGACATTCTAACAGAGAAAATAAAAGAGAGAGGTACAAAGCACACACACGCACTGGATGAGCGAAGCTGAGAGTCTAGTAGTCTTTAGGATCATCTTCTATCTAGGACCCTGGTTCTTTCCACTTATCCTTTACCCTGGGTCTATCTTGCTTGCCATCTATGATCTATGTTTTGTGAACATCAATAAAATTTTCTACTTGTCTAAGTTGAAAGCTTGTCAATTTGTCTTATCTAAACAAGGATCAGTGTTTAGCCTTTAGCAAAGCCCAAATTCAGAAGCACTCCATTTCATTCCCGCTCCCCACTTGAGTTCTAAAATCCTATCTCATAGCCTTGAATAGGTCTCTTATATCAGGACAACTTGTAATCCCCTGGATTGAAAATCATATTAAAGAGCAGTCATATTGTTTGTTCCACATTGCATTCATACTCAAAATCAGAAAAAGAGTCTCAAAGAAATAAAGTTAATGTCATAACTCATGACATTCAGTAGAAGTAAATGTTTCATTTTAGCATTTCTTGTGTTATTGCATCTGAATATTGTAAACTGCATCTCATATATAGGCCAAAAAAATTACAAAAACATGTCATCATCATCATACTTGCATGGTTAGAGTTGAAGGTAAAAAACATAATCAAAAAGTTCTAAAAATTCCATAATGCACAAGAGATGAGTACCCATTCAATAGACAAAACCATAAAAATACAAACTTTCATTGATACATCTAAAGTGTACATATACGAGAGTACCAAAGAGCTAAAGAAAAAATGCTCTTAAGGGAAGTAAAGGCTCCCCATCCAAGGGGGCATGATTTCAAAAGAAAAGGAAAGGAAAAATCAAGGATGGTTCCCTCCATCGGAACCCTCAAGACTAATGCTCCTTTGCCTATGTGTACCACTAGTCTCTCCATGAGATCTATAGGAGCGAGGCATCCTACTATGAGCGTGTGATTGTGAAGGCCCTACTGTACTAGCGTCTCACTGTCCAAATCCAAGATGGGCCATCTCATGAAGCACCTAATTCTCACCCTTAAGGATGAGATTCTCGTCCTTCAAATCTGCACTCGCCTGACATCCATGATAGGCAGGGCAAAAATGTCTGTGTCACCCAGCAACAGGAGGCACACTAGGCTCAACCAAGAGACTCTCTCGAGACAACCTAGTGAAGGGAGAAGCCAAGCCAACATTAATCTCATGAACAAAAGCTCTCCACTCTTTGACATTACCTCTGAAGTGAACCAAAAAGTGAAAAGTGTGTTAGTTCTTTACAAAAAGAAAGGAAAGAGAAAGGACAAAAGTGTGAAAATAGTAAAGCAAATGTAGACTCACGTGGGTCACCAGGCTACAAGTTTGGGTCAAGCTACTACATCACCTCATTAGAGTGAGGAGGTCTAGGAACCATAGGTAGACCCTCTGGAACATCATGAACATCATCTGCATCATTAGCATCATCAGAATCATCATCTTGTGCATCCTTTAGTGGGCCCTTATCTACCGAATCATCCCCATTACGAACATAGTCCTCATTAGTAGAATTTGAGTCCTCAACCACAATGAGTGCTTAGGAAGGAGTCCCTCTCCCTCCCCTCTATCCTCTTCTTGAAGATCTTAGAACTCTAGTAATGAAGACTCTAGGAGTCAAAGGAATCCAAGTAACTGTCCTCTGATTAACCTTCCCCATCTCCTGAATAGATCTATAGCAGGTAGGCACTGGGGCAAGTCCTCAAGAAAATCCTTGCCAACTTACTACAAGACACACTCATCAGGATGGTCCTTCACCAGACCATTATGGTCTGAAAGCTCCGTTACCCCGTGGCATTACTATCTGATCTCACCATCATGTGACCATGATCCCTCCAAGTCCACATAAGGATCAAAATTCATATCCTCATATGTGAGAGTAGGTACATCTCATAGAGAAGCATCAAAATGACCCACTTGAATCCATCTAGCTGCTCTCGGTAGTCGTCTATCAGGAATCAGAACTAGCTTCTGATAAGGCCTAATGTGCTCAAAATCCAAGTCATAACCAAAGAAGAGTGGCTAAAAGCAAGAGCCCCTTGTCGTGCAATGTGGTAGAAATCTCTATAGACCATGGCCAAAATGTCTGGCCCCCAAGCGTAGACTCTGCCCTGCTTAAGACCCTGTATGATTGGTGCCCAGCACCATCTCCAGCGAGCCGAGGCCCTCTTGTCTCTAGACAACCTTGATGCAATCAAACCAATCAGGAACTTCCTCAAGCGAGGAATACGAAGTCATGGCATAGAAGTAAGTTGAACTCCTGTCTGATCCTCAAGGCGACTAACCCCCATAAATTGTGCCCAAGATGCCTTGTCCTCAAAGGACTTGCTGGTAGGTAGGACAAGAGGATGTCCTCTCACAGGAACTCCAAGTATACAGTAAACATCAAACAGAGTGATAGTCCACTCTCCTAAAACCTGTGGGAACCTGAAGGTGTTCCTATCTGCATCCCAATATGTCAAGATGTCACAACAAATGCATGCCACAGGATGAATAAATGGCACATGACAAACTCTAGCTAAGCTCGCTCTCCTTAGAATAGCACGATCATCATCACTCAGAGAAGCAAACATCTCTGAGAGCCACAACTGCTCTCTGAAGGCATTCCATCGAATGCGCATGTCCTACAAATCAGAAAAGAACTTTAGATTAGATCTCGTCAACTCTCAAAAATCCTAAAAATTGTAAAACTTGCAGAAAATCTCACAAAAAAAGCGTATAAACCATCAAAATTACAATAAATAGGCAGATATAGTAGTCAAATTAGATCAAAACAAAGTGAAATGAACGTTAGAAAACATCAAATTTCAAACAAAATTTACCCACCGGGATCGGGAGGTGACCCAGATGTCAATAGGATCTCCCCCCGGGCAACCTACCTAACAAAAGGGGTGACCCTATGTGGAGATTCCTCAAACAAAAAATGCTCTAAAATCCCTATTTTTTAGCCAATTTTATTAAACGAAAGACCGATCCTACTCTAAATGACGAAACAAAGATAATGCAACAAGAAGAATCACCAAAAATAGATAATTTCAAGAGATTTTTCACAAAATTCAACCTAGGTTTTAAAGGAGGGGTTTTCACTATTTGCATACCTGATTCTCAGTAGTTGAAGAAGAGGCAGCCATCTTCATGATCTCCTTGACTATATCTACCGAATGAATGTTCACATGATCAATTCTATCACCGATTCACTCCAATCTCACTAATTTGCTTGCTTTTCTTGTCCTTAGCTTAGTTTCTTTTATGCATTCTTAGATTTTTTTTTGCTTTTATGCATCTTCCATGCGTTATTTTACGTGCATTCATTCCTACAGGTCTCACCAACAAAGGAAAACAACTAGTCAAACTATCACAATCTATGGTATGTTCATCATTTTAGTTTTCATTATTCATTTTGATATATTCAGATGCCAGACTAACACTAGTTATTGCAGGTACAATTGTGAAAAATTAACAACAGGTAAGGCCTGGTTCAGGAATGGTACCTACCTTTCATGTAGACAACCATTGCTGAGGGGGAAAATATGTAAGCACAAAAATCACGCACAACCTCCATGAGGACCCCTATGATGATATATGATCCTTGTCACATACATGTAAGTGTGAAATAATGTTCTCTAAGTAGAAAACCTCTTGATGATGTGTCTTTTCTTCCATCTTGTGTTGTTTCCTCTTTATCATTTTCCCTCTCTCTTTGTCGTCGACATTTTTTGACACTTTTGTGGCACTTGTCGATTTGCATTTTCTGAGCTTTCGACCCTATTCCTCAGCCTTGTGTGCATCTTGTAGGTGATTTTTCACCTTTCCCCTATGTTTTTCATCTTCTCCACCCCCTAGAAGCCTTCTAGAGGTCCCCCGAACCCATCTCCCACTTTCGGTTTTTAGTTTCACTCAACCAATCCAAATCTCCCTCTATTATTTCCAGATCTCTTGTCGGGAGATCCTACTTTGCAAGTGGAGATTTGGGTTCTCACATGATTGACTATTTCTGGAGGTAGATCCCCTCCTTTTTATCTCCTCTACCATCTCCCATCATGCATTTTCACCCAGACCCCTTTCTTTCTGGATCTCCCGCCAAGCGACCCTTAAAAAGTTGGATCTCCCCCCAGGCGACCCTGTCGTGTTCCCAGCCACAGAAAAACTCAAATTTTTACTTGAAATAGCTCCGTTTTCACCTGTTTTTCTTCCAGTTTGTTGGTTTTTGCTTCTGAATCAGCAATAGGGTTTGCCAGTTCTAATGCACAGGTAGATTCAGCCAACTAAATACAGGAGGTTGCGTGAGCTCCTCCCCTTCACTTCTGGTTCTGCAGCACCAAGGGGGGTGTCCCTATTTGATAAAAGTATAACCTTGACTAGCTCAATGACAGAAGGATTTAACTTGACGGCAACAGGCAGAATACTCTCATGTATGGACCAAGATTTGTGTAACAAATCACAAGGTTGGCAACATTCTTGGACATAATGTCTGGTTAGGTATGAGAGCATGCAGAGGTTCCTAATCCTAATCCTACAACTAACAGGTGGAAGTGATGAGATGGGTTGAAATGGTGTTTGGAGTGATGGGACTTTCCTAGATCCATTGAACAGACAAATTCCCAAACCAGTGCCTTATCTAGGCAGCAGAGTCATATCTATGACTGTAAATGTCTCCCCATGACAACATAAATTCATATCCAGAGGACCTGAGAATAATGCTACTGCCTGACAGCAACATGTCCAAGAAAGAGTATCATTAATGATCATGCTTAACAGATCCTATGATGCAATCTATTTCCCTTTGTATCTGATCAAAAGCCTATTTAACCACTCCTTGAGCAGACGCAATAAATCAGACACACAGTATGCATACACTGAAAAACTTGGAAGTCCTTGACAACCTTGTTTGAAAGGAAAACAAATGACATACAGGAGACAATCAGAAACAATACACACACAGGTGTTTTTCATTTAAAATCAATTTGCATAGAAGGTCATCATAGAGAAAATCATCATTTACAATCCAAGATAGATTAGTACACCAGACTAAGGACCGAGTCTGTAGCAAAAAATGCCTTTCAAAATGTGAACACCTTATGTTCAGAGTCAGAGCCGAAAGCCCAAAAAACCTCCAACCTCTCAAAAGTAACACAGCCAAAACCATTTATACAGAACCGTGTACATTCAGCAATTAATTACATGGCTAGAAGTCAAAAATCTGCCAGATACATCCATCAGAGGGAATGGCGCTCAGAAGCCATCAATGCAGCAGACAAGGGAGGCCTCGAGCCTTGCGTCACCATCTGGGAGTCTTCATTCACAATCGGGTAGTTTAATTGCTTGTACCATCACCCATACTCCTGCTACAGTCGCCATTGATGGCCCAACAACCCGCAACCATCGAGAAAACTATCGCTACGTTCAAATGGAAGTTTCCCGCCAAAACGCCCTCTTCGCAGGTTCAAACTACACAAGGGAATAATCCCACATGCATGGTGCTGAGACCACACTAGCACTTTATAAACATAGCTACATGCATAATAGGTGTCGAGCGTTTTGCCGCGCTCAACACACGACCCTTCACCAAAAGCCCATTGGCCAAATCTACACCATCGGCTTGCCCCAAAAACCTCTCGCCGATCTCAATCGTCTCACCGACGACACCTCCACAAGCCTCTGTCAGCCAGACATAGTCTATCGGCCAGCCCAAAAGCTTCCTTGGCCGATAGACCAACTCTCCCCAATGGCCACCAAAATACCCTCGTCGGCGAAACCTCCACTGTCGGCCCAACATCTGCCCATTCACCCGACAGTCTATGTCATGCCGATGACCATTCCAAATCCCTTGTCACCAAGACATAGACCATCGGCACACCAATGAAAGCTCCCACCGACCTCAAAAGTCTTGCCGATGCCTACCTTTGTATTCCCCATCAGCTAGAGAAACGCCATCGGGCCAGCACATTCCATCCCTGCCGACACAGCCAGTCACACCAACCACCAACGAGCCACACTCTGTTCCACTATCGGCCAAACACTCATCATCGGAGCAACTGAAAAAACACTGGCCGACACCCTTAGTCACACCGACGAACACCTCCCTAAAGCCTCCAACTTCCACATCGGCCAGAGAAGACCCATCGACGGACCCTCCAACTGCTAGCCCGATATGCAATCTTACTCCGATGGCATTCCCCATCGGGCAAACTCCTTACATCGGCGGCCCAAAAATTTGCTTCGCCGATAGCCAAACACACGCCGATGGACATCCATCGGCCAGACCAAAACAATCGGAGCACTCAAGAAATCTTTCGCCTATGAAGCCAATCACTCTGATAAGACCAAAAACATAAAGCCTTGAACCGTTGAACCCCGAACCAAAAGGGTTCAACACGAGGGTTCAACGCGATGGTTCAAACATCAAAAATAATACTCCATAGGCAACAAAGCTTTGAACCATTGAACCTTGAACCAAAACAAAAAGGTTCAAGCAGGAGGTACAACGATGCAATATTTGTGCAAGGCAAATGCATAATGCGACCCGTTAGAAGAAAATTGAACCCCAAACCACTGAACCATTAAACTTAGAGAAAAAGGGTTCAAGTTCAAACCAAAATGGCAAAGACACAAAAACGAACGCATGCCGATGGAGAAAAGATGAAGACCCCTCCTCAAGAAATGAGATGCAGATGCTGAAAAACACTGAAGGGGTGCCAAAACTTAGAACCTTTTGGATATTTCGGGATGGTGCCTGCATGAAAATTGCTAAATTAACTGACAGTGAATTCAGGCACCAATAGTGGCTCTGATTGGGGACGTGCAGGTGCAAGACTACAGTGAGAACCCCAGATCTCTGGGATGCAGACCAGTGCCTTATCCATTGGGCATAGAGTCATGAAGTTACCATGATCTGCATCACCAATCAAACTTGATGGCCTAAGGCCACCAAGAAAAGGAAAACCAATATTTCCCCTTGTCAAACACCTTGTTCTCATCTGCATACACTGGGTCAAGCCTGAGAGTGCTACCATGATCTGACCATAAGCTACCTTGGTCATTTGCATGTTCAACCTTCTGATTCAGTTTGTCACTGTCACCCTTATGCAAACAACCCTCAGCATCAGGCAACAAATGGATGCAGAATGTATCAAGCAATGCATACTCAAATGGCATAGAACACAGGTTATCATCACTATGCATTGCAAAATGATCTCCTAGCTGGACTTAAAATTGAAAGCACTCGAAGTCCACCACACAACTAGGAAAAATAGGGCTCTCTTTATACGCTGGCCTCTCAAAAGAAAAGCTTTCAAATTCACAATTGTGCACATCATGCACACAACCAATAGCAACACCAAACTAGAAAAGATCAGGCTCTGGCATCTTTTTACAATCTGGCACATCTTTACAATCACTTACCTGATGTATGTTGTTTCCTCTTTCATCAGGATGAGAAACAGAATCCAAGTCAAAAACAATGTCTAGATCCTCACCATACTCAGATAGATCCTCATCATCACATGTGTCATAAATGGGTGACCCAGGTGCATCAGTTTCATTGTAGTATGCCATTGGTTCATGGGTAGCAGAGCACGCATTTTCATCACCAATGGATTCACTCTGTGGAGGAGTATCAACCTGTGTGTCATAAGCAAAACAGCCATCGAATGAAAAATAATCATGCTCTACACTAGCACTTAATTCAATTTCTGACTGCTCTTCATGATCTCCATGTGTTTGAAAGGTAGGCAATGGGTCACACATGGGACTATTTTTCTGTTTGCTTATACCTTCTCTGTCTTGAGTACAATACTCACAATTGTCTCCATAGGTCCATTCCAAAAGTTGCTCATTACTGTCCACAACCTCGTTGTGGTTTTCATGGCCAGCTGCCTCATCATTGCAATGGGAGTCTTCATTAGTTCCTTCATTGGCATCCTCAACTGGTGAACAATCCAGTTGAGCTGTATTGTTAGCAATTATGTTTAGATACAATAGTCTCAACCTCTATGCTTTCATTTTCATTTTTATCTGTACATGATGCTTTAATTATTTGGTCATTTGCAGCTTCACAACTATTTTTCACACCAAAGCCTATGGACAGGGGTTTCAACAAGTGCTCATTTCTGATTTTTTCTATATTTTCTACGAACTTGTATGCCATCTGCATACTTGTCACCTTGAAATCCCTCAGTAATGCACTAGAGCCCTCCTCAAAAGCCTCAAAGAATATGCCTACACAGGCTGAAATATCAAGTCTGAAGACTTCTGGGATCTATGAAAAGGCTACTGCAAACCTATGATTGAAATCAACACATGGCTCTTCATCTTGTTTTCTGATTCTCATCAATTCTGCAACAAGATCAGCCGGTTCTTTTGCAAATTCTTCCTTGAAACAGTCAGCAAGCTCATCCCAACAGGCAAAGGATCTTTTTGAAAAGATCAAATACCAGTCTTTTGCTTTTGCATCAAAGGACCTAACAAAAAACCTCATCCACATATCCTCATCTCTGAATGAATGCTTTCCCATGAACTCATGAAAATTTTGGATATGTGCATTCCCATCACATACACTGTGACCACTAAATCTGGGCATCTGACAGTATATCCTAGCAAGCATAGTTTCTACTTTATAGTCAACCCATGACAAATCTAATTGGTCATACAAAGGATCAAAAGGGCTGATAGGAGGTTTAGCTTTCTGACTGGCAGACACAACAGGGTTATTGTTTTTTAATTGGGCCTGCTCAGCCTCTAAGAATATCAACCTATTTCTTATCTCTTCTATTCTTTTATCCAACATTTCACCACTGAGTATGGGATAATTCATACTTGGATTCATAAAAATCTTACTCTTAGACATCCTTTGTCTGCCTAAGACCTAAGGCTTCCCCTAGCATCTAACTTATGCAGTAAAACAACAAATATAAAGGGGAAGGAACAAGGTACCTTTTCTCATACAGATGCTGAAGTCTGAACAGCACATTTTTGTCACAACACACATCAACTTTTCATGTGCATTTAGATCTTTTGCAGAGTCGCCACCTCTCCAGAGAGGACAAAATTTATAGCAGCTGAAAGCTCAACACATATTTTTCTGAGTTCATACCACCAGCAGAGCATCATCATTCACATGAAAGACTCCCTAGCAGAGTCACCATTTTTGTTGGTGACTCAGATGGGCACACAGATATTTCACCAGGGAGGACAAAAATAACAATTTTCAAATCACCATCCCCAACGGAGTCACCATTTTGTTGGTTTTTGCTTCTGAATCAGCAATAGGGTTTGCCAGTTCTAATGCACAGGCAGATTCAGCCAACTGAATATAGGAGGTTGTGTGAGCTCCTCCCCTTCACTTCTGGTTCTGTAGCACCAAGGGGGGTGTCCCTATTTGATAAAAGTATAACCTTGACTAGCTCAATGATAGAAGGATTTAACTTGACGGCAACAGGCAGAATACTCTCATGTATGGACCAAGATTTGTGTAACAAATCACAAGGTTGGCAACATTCTTGGACATAATGTCTGGTTAGGTATGAGAGCATGCAGAGGTTCCTAATCCTAATCCTACAACTAACAGGTGGAAGTGATGAGATGGGTTGAAATGGTGTTTGGAGTGATGGGACTTTCCTAGACCCATTGAACAGACAAATTCCCAAACCAGTGCCTTATCTGGGCAGCAGAGTCATATCTAAGACTGTAAATGTCTCCCCATGACAACATAAATTCATAGCCAGAGGACCTGAGAATAATGCTACTGCCTGACAGCAACATGTCCAAGAAAGAGTATCATTAATGATCATGCTTAAGTCTTCCTCCATAAATCAGGCCATCTGATCATGTGTACCATTTCTCTTACCCCTGCTACAGTCGCCATTGATGGCTCAACTACCCGCGGCCGTGTGAAAACTGTCGCTGCATTCAAAAAGAAATTTCCCGCTAAAATGCATTTTCTGAAGTTTCAAATGTGCAGGGAAATTAATCCCACATTGGTGCCGCGGAGACTCCTTCAACATTTTATAAACAGGGCCACAAACATAATAAGCGTCGAGCGCTTTTGCCACGCTCGACACACGCCTCTCAGCCCAAAGCCCATCGCCCAGACCTAGGCCATCGGCTCACCCCACAAATCTCTCATCGATCTCAACGGTCTTGCCGACCGCTACCTTCGCATTCCCCTTCATCGGCCAGAGAAAGACCGTCGGGCCGACCCTCCAAACCTTCGCCGATCTCATTAGTTACACTGATGAAGCCACCGCAATCCTCTGTCGGCTAGACTACTACCATCGGCCAACCAAAAAGCCTCCTCGCCGATAGGCAAAAGTCACACCGACGCTTACACTATATTCCTTGTCATCGGCCAGAGAAAGACCGTCGGGCTAACTTCCCAGACTCCCACCGACCATACACGTCTCCCCGATGGCCAACAAAACACACTACGTTAGTGGTTACCAATCCACCCTCCTCCTCCATCGGTATGACCAAAAATTATCGGGAAGACCACAAATTACTACGCCGATAGATCAAAGTCCTGGCGACCACACATATGCCCAAATCCCCATCGGCCTGAGTAACGATATCGGCAGAGGCCAAAACCCCTCTGCCGATAGCAATAGTCCCACCGACGGTCTTTCTGTCTCCAAGACACACTCCCTTGTCACCCCGATATGTCGAACACCAACCTCACCATCGGCCAGACTCCCAACTGTCGGCCTAGCATGAAATTCCCCTGCCGATGAAGAGTATTACATCGATGAACACCAAAAACACAAAGCACTGAACTGTTGAACCGTCAAACCACGAACCGGTTCAACCTGATGGTTCAACACTGAGGTTCAAACATCAAAAATAATACTCCATCTGCAAAATACTCTGGCCGAGAGCAAAAAGCTCAAAGCATCGAACTATTGAACCTTGAACCGTTGAGAAAAGGCTTCAAGCGGGAGGTTCAATGATACAATATTTGCGCAAGGCAAATGCATAATATGAACCGCTAGAAGAGAAATGAACCATGAACCACTAAACCATTGAACTTGTAGAAAAAAGGGTTCAAGTTCAAACCGAAATGTCGAAGACACAAAAATGAACGCATGCCGATGGAGAAAATACGAAGACCCCTCCTCAAGAAATGAGATGCAGATGCTGAAAAACACTGAAGCGGTGCCAAAACTTAGAACCTTTTTTGGATTTTTTGGGATGGTGCCTGCATGAAAATTGCTAAATTAATTGACAGTGAATTCAGGCACCAACACACTCATCATCGGAGCAACTGAAAAAACACTGGCCGACACCCTTAGTCACACCGACGAACACCTCCCTAAAGCCTCCAACTTCCACATCAGCCAAAGAAGACCCATCAGCGGACCCTCCAACTGCTAGCCCGATATGCAATCTTACTCCGATGGCATTCCCCATCGGGCAAACTCCTTACATCGGCGGCCCAAAAATTTGCTTCACCGATAGCCAAACACACGCCGATGGACATCCATCGGCCAAACCAAAACAATCGGAGCACTCAAGAAATCTTTCGCCGATGAAGCCAATCACTCCGATAAGACCAAAAACATAAAGCCTTGAACCATTGAACCCCGAACCAAAAGGGTTCAACACGAGGGTTCAACGCGATGGTTCAAACATCAAAAATAATACTCCATAGGCAACAAAGCTTTGAACCATTGAACCTTGAACCAAAACAAAAAGGTTCAAGCGGGAGGTACAATGATGCAATATTTGCGCAAGGCAAATGCATAATGCGACCCGTTAGAAGAAAATTGAACCCCAAACCGCTGAACCATTGAACTTAGAGAAAAAGGGTTCAAGTTCAAACCAAAATGTCAAAGACACAAAAACGAACGCATGCCGATGGAGAAAAGACGAAGACCCCTCCTCAAGAAATGAGATGCAGATGCTGAAAAACACTGAAGGGGTGCCAAAACTTAGAACCTTTTGGATATTTTGGAATGGTGCCTGTATGAAAATTGCTAAATTAACTGACAGTGAATTCAGGCACCAACACAGTTCACATAATTTTTGAAGCCTAATTTGGATTTGACTATTTCATGCACCCACACATGCATAATTAGCTCCATTTGATCTAAAATTAACAACTCTTTCTCTCCCATGCATCCTTCTAACTCCATTTCTTCTTCAGTGATAAGCTATTATTACATTATCACTCCCAAATTAACTAAGTTTACTGGGTAATCAATCTAGTTCACTCCCCAATCAATCCTTGTTAACTCTTCAATCAATTGAGTTAACTTCTCAATCAATTCCCTTCTTACAACCTATAAATACCCCCTCCCTCAAGCACAAAGGGAGGCAAATTCATTGTGCACACAACTCTTGCTAAGTTTTTGCTCTCTAATCAACATTCTCATGCTCACACAGGATGAAGGTGCCTTTTTATTTTGTTTATTTGTTCATCAAGCTTTCACATAAATCTCTTCAAGCATCATTACACTACTTCAATCAAGTCATCGTGCTCATCAACAACTCTCATTGAGCTCATTCCGCAAAGCTTCTAAAGCTTCTTTCGCTTCTTTGTGTTGTCTTGTCACCAAGAGGTCTTCCTGCTGCTTCAAGAGGATATGAGGTTGCCATCAAGGATCTCTAAGGGTAGTGGAGGCTCACAAGTCTTCTTTATTTCAGGTTCCTCTATGCTTTTGTCAATTGGTAGTAATTAAAAAAATGAAATTTCTCTTGGGATTAGTAATTTATTGTTTTTTTCTTGATAGAATGGTTAGATCTAGCATTATAGAAGTAATTTGCATTCATAGTTTAAATTCATTTACTTGCAATTTCCTTTTCTAGATTAAATCATTTCAAAACATTCAAAAACCCCAAAAACATAGAATAATTGCATTAGCTAAAATTCATTCTAGTTGCATTCATATTTCCTTTCTTATACTAAAAGCATCTTTTATTTCCAAAATACCAAAAAAGCACAAAAAACAAGTTTTGCAAGTCATATAGTTGCATTCATAAATATCTAGAAAAGAGCAAAAACATTAGGCACATAGATAACTTGCAAACCCTTGATACCATCACAAGGTCAACAAAAGTCAACGCACAACTAAACCTTAAGTCAACTCAAAACCCTAAGTCTAGTCAAGGTTGGTCCACGTACACCTATCTCTTGTCTTGGCTCACGAATGTGCCCAGGATTAAGAGGCGAGTGGGTGAGGGCAGTCCTCAGTGAGATTGAGGAAAACAATCTGAGACCAGAACAAGATTCGTTTATCTTACAACAACTAGAGGCATTTAGACAACTTCAAATACAACGTGCAATCATCCAACTAATTGAAAGATACAAATCCATCAATGAAAGTCATAGCTTACCCACACAGAGGTGGAATAGTAGAAACCTTAACAGAAGAAGAGTAACTAGTGATCCTTCGGGTCATACGGTTATCTCTACAACAACAATCATTGAACGAAACATACACATTAGCACACAACAACAAAGGCCCCAAGACGTGTCGACCCCTCTCCATGAAGTTCAGCTCTCCAATGAGCCAGACCACCCTCGTGTCTCACCTCCTCTCAACTGGCTACTTCCATGAGAGTGAGAGTGACGTGGCGATTCGCCCCATGGCAAGGAGGGAAGGGTCCATGTGTGTGCCAAAATCTGACCCATCAGCCCCAGGCAACCGGGGTCATGATTTTGAGCATACAATCCCATGGGTGGCGCAAAAGGTGTCATGTGGCACTTCCAGACTAGTGTACAATACTTATGACACTGTGTAGCTAGGGTACAAGGTACCCTGCTAACACAAGCTATATAACAAATATCCATAGAGTAATGTAATAAACCAGAAAATAAATATATTAATCGACAAACAAGATTTTTACATGGTGGACAAGCGGTCGATGCTAGAATTTGTAGACGGTACAAAGATGACACAAGTAATGAGAGAGAGGCCATACAATGTATGGATCCATATAGATTTGTTGTTGATCTGAATCTACAAACCCTCCAAAAAATGGCCAAATTTTTTTTGAGCCAAAATATGAAGTGTTTTATATCAAAATTTGTTTGTTCATCTTTCTAGACTCAATGGCAAGGTCCTTTAAGGCCAAAACTACACCCAGCAAAAGATCAAGTCTGAAATACTCCCAAATTTGAGAAGGGGCTTGCATATTTGAAGCTTTGATACCATGTAAGAGTCCCCAATGGACTCAAGAACCTAGGATCACCTTCAAAACTAAGATTAGCCATCAACAAGATAGCTACAAGAGAATAATGTTGAATTATAGTGCAACAATGAGTAATGATATTATTACACACTCCATTGCAAATGTACAAGCGAGACCTTGCTTATAAAGGCATGTTGAGAGGTAGGACATCATGTGATCATGAAAAGTGTTCTAATACTATGACATGAGACACAAATATTAAATTCCTTAAGTCAAATTAACATGTGAACATGTGTGAATAGGTCCTAACTAGGAACTAGTTAGATAAAGTGCCTTGTTCATACTACAAAAGGGGAAATTGAATAGGAAACACCCCTATTCACACCAACACATCCAAACAATACTTGGCTTGGTATTTTCATAGTTTACTATGCCTCATTGTTGAGATCTTCCTTAACTTACCAATGATCATAACAGTAATAAATTATATTTTTTTTTATTGGACATTTACCAATTGATATAACAATGTGCATTGTAGCCTACAAGAGACATTGGTATCTTGATGCAATAGTCATATTGGTTTACCAAAAGCGTTGGATGACCATCAATTGAACAATTCTCATTTGATAATATTAACCAATGTATGCCAAAGGTTTATTTATGGATCAGGGTATGGACAACAATCCAAGTGTATAGGATATACATGAATTTATTAATTACTAAAGAAAATAAATTGTTGCGTGTGAGAGGAAGAAGGTGATTATTGAAGGAACATCATTATTGTTTAGGAATAAGTTGGTGGCACAATATGAATCTTTGTTTTAACTATACAACCATTGGGTAAAATAGTTTACTTCATTTATGTAAGAAGGGAAAATATGTTCAAGAAAAGAAAGTTGTTCAAAAAGTTTCTAGGCAAGAAATACAATACAATATCACCCCAAGTATCTTCTTTCTAATCGTTTGGCTAAATGCTTCAAGGGTTTGTTGCAGTCAAATCTTGATATAAACAAAATGGATTCAAGAAAATGCATCAAATATTACCAAACATCCACATGGCCCAACTGAAGCTACAGATGATGTCTATTCAGGTAGCATACCCCTTTCTAGGAAATAGAAGGGTGACTAGTGTGCCTTTACAAATAATAAAAATAGTAATGACTATTTTTACTATTGGGAGTTACAACTTGATGTATAAATTAATATCACTAGTAAATAGGGTAACAACCTAGACTATGCAAGAATGTGTGGGATGACAATGAGATGCGAGTCTTAACAACTCTAGTTTTATGACATTATTATTTATTAAAAAATATCTTTGGAACAAGGTAGAAACCCAAAGAATTTAATTAAAGTACATTGACTACCATAACTAGATTTATATAAACCCTTATAAAGGCATGAGTAACTATTTGATAGAACTAACTGTCTAATTGTTGCCTCAAGAGATACCATGATTGCAGATATGAAATGCAAATATATGACAAAGTTCTCTACATTTTTATCAAAACAATGAATCATGTCCTATAATAAGAATCCATACTCAATAATAAAGAAGAGTTCCAGTAGTGGGTGGTTGCACTACATTACCCATTTTCACAATTGCTACGCCATAAGCTACAAGATCGAATTACAAATTTTACAAGGTTGATATGAGGAATAATAAAATTCCTCCCAATGGTACACCACTATAATGAAAAACACCAAAAAGGGAGTGAAATATCTACCCAAGGGAATAAAATTTCCTATCTAAAAAAATACCGAAAGATATCACAAGAGCAAAGAAAACAAATGATAGTTATACTTGAAACATCTCATTCCTTGCCTTCAATTATCTAATATGTATATTGTAAAATCTAGATATATTGAAGGCTTATAATAGTCATTGGACCAATCATGCAAACAAAAATACCAATATTATAGATTTCAAGAGATTAAATACAGAGCGTGGCCCCACAAGAAATGCATATTGTCAATACAAGTGAAGCAATAATATTGCAAATCTATGTTGACATTTAGATCAAGAGACATTGTCACCTACATAGATCTTAGAGTTGATAGGAAGAAGGGTTCTCTATCTATATGTTCTTGTTCATTGCTACTAAAAACCCTTGTCTTTTCCATCCTCTTCTCCATGTAAGTAGTACTCAAAATTGAATAAAATGAAATAAAGCATGCCAAAAATGGCCAAGAAAAGATTAATTATACTTATCACCAATTTAGTTATCCAACCACCAAAAGTTTATCCATCCATTTCAGTTGCATGAATTTAGAAAAAAAATTAATTCTAATTAATTCAATAGAGCAAATCTCCACAATTAAAGAAACTCGTTTATTATAACTTTTTATTTCTAAAGATATCCTAAATAGATAATTAATGAAAATAATTTCAAACATCTTTATAAATAAATAACAATATAAATATTTATTCACAATCCATTATTAATTATCTTGATTGATTAATTATTAATCATCTATTGTCCACACTGTCGAATCACGTAGGATAATTCTAACACCAAGACCTAGTTCACTATAATGCCTATAGACACAAAAACTAATATAAGCTAGTGCCAGTGTGTGATGATTCTCAATAGGTTCATGGCATCCACATATTTCCACAATCTACCTCCCTCTCCCATATGATGCACTCCCTCTAGAATTTATGAGGGTTAGAATAAATGTCACGGATCCACCTCAAGCTGATAGGTGGTATTTAGTTTGAGATATAGGATCATAGATAAACCACAAATAAAAGTAAAACATTTCCTTACCAAAGTGAAATCATACCTGAGTATCATTTAAATCATGTTGTAGGTATATAATGCTCAGCTCAATTAATAAGTGAAATACGATATGTGGCCCTGACATTATTTTCACTTAATCATGCATCACACAAATGCATAGAACTCAAATAAAGAAATCCTAATGATTACACAATCAAGGGTTTAAATCAACATTAACAAATCCACATATACACATCAACATGAAGAATTTAGAACATACATTCTCTAAAATCAATCCCATTCTAAGGATTTACATCAAAGAAGAATCAAGAAATTTTTAAAAAGGCTCATCAAATCAATATTGTTTCATAAACACAGACTTCGTGCAACAAGCTATCCTAAATTCTTTTTCTTTTAAAGATCAAAATCTATAAACTAGAAATTTAAATCCATAATGTTAAAAAAATATTTTAAGCTATTTAGCTTAACTAATCCAAAAAATTTCATTTAACTATTATAATATATGTTAATTATAACTCTTATCATTGCTTAAAATCTATTCAATTTACTAGAACTGATTTGGTGAAAGGGAGATGCATCATGGTGTTTTAACAACCACTTGTGAAGCTATTAAATCTCCTTGTACTTCACCATTAATGGTGAATCCATCCCTCACATAGAGGCAATAGATATAAGGAGCCAAATAGAATGTAGAGGATCTTGTGCTAAATATGCTCAACATATCATACACACAAACCTTGCATACAATTATAGAACATATATGAAAAATCATGAAATTAATAAATATTTCAAAATACTTTGGCCAAATTTTTATCTATAGCAATACATATTATGTACTATAGCTCATCCACTAGGCAATTAAACTATTTAAAAATTAATCTAACTTTCCCTTGAATAAAGACACTATTCATAAGAACCTACTCATCCAGTATTCCCAATCCTTATCCACATCAACCTAGTCTCATCTTTTTCCTGGTTCACTACCAACTATGATGATAAGAAAGTATCCCATACTACTTGTGGTCATCACTAGCTAAGGTGTAAATGTACAACATACATCATATAAAGGCATTCAATACATTCAAATGGTTACTTGAAAACACCATATTTATTATGCTAAAATTCAAACTCACAGTAGTAATATTAGATAATATTCTACTTTTGAGTGAAACACTAACATATTTGGTAATATTTACTATTAATTGCCCACATTTGGTAAAGGAAAACATAAGGAATTTTATCAATAGATAATTCTCGCAAAGTCGACTAAGATCTTGACAACAAAATTAAACATGATCTCTCTACTAAGTATGTGTGTGTGTGTGTTTCCAGATGGCATAAGGATCGTTGCATTCACGCAATCTAGCATCCTCTCCATGGTGATATGCTCTCTCATATCAGAGGGAAAACAACCCTGTTCCATATAAATTAATATAAAGCAAATGCATTTCCATCATTACTATAATCATAATATTTTCTCTGAGTAACTATCTATCTTCTTGAAAATAATGAAAATAAATACATTAGTTTAAAAATGGGGTGTGACAATCATCACCGCCACTGAGTATTTCACGAAGTGGGTAGAAGCCATCCCTATGACCTACACCATTGGAAAATAGATAGCTAAGTTCATCTTGCATTACATCATTTGCCAGTATGGTATTCCACTTGCTATTGAAAATCTTAAAGAAAACAATCAATGAAGCTAGTTGTGATTGGCATTTGCACCTCAATCCCACCTTATGGGCATATTAGAACCCCAACTAATGCTACTCCATATGCTTTAGTCTATGGAAATGAATCCATTTTGCCTATCTAGGTCAAGTTGGACCATCTCTTCGAGTTTCCATGCAACAATCTCATTGATGGAGAAGAATACAAAATTGCTAGATCACATGAGCTAGAGTTATTTGACAAGAGGCATCTCATAGCATTAAATCACCTTCAAGTCTATCAAAATTGCCTTCATTATAACTATAACAAGAAAATCAAGGAAATACGGTTTCAAGTAGGTGATCTTGTTCTTAAAGAAAATTAGAGAAACCAATAGGATCAAGACAAAAAGGGCAAGTTTGAGCCTAATTGGTTGGGACCATTTGTTATTACAATAGTTTATGGATCAGGAGCTTATACATTATCAACACCTAAAGGGATTCTTCTAAATGAACACATTAACAATGTTCATTTTAAGAAGTCCTATCCTTAATCCTCAGAGTATTCCTAATAGAAAAATACAAAAAAAAAATACATAAAAATCCAAAAAAAATACAAAAATATAAAAAAAATCAAAAAATAGAAAAGAACAAAAAAATATGAAAATACAAAAATAAAATAATTTGTCCTCTGGTGAAAACCTAGAAAAATGGGTGCCTTAGATAAGTACCATAGTGAAAACCTGGCAAACAAGTGCTATGTGTAAGAGTTAGCATCCACCATCTACTAAGTCTCCATCCATACCATTCCATCCCATTCTAGTGCAGTCATGGCTGAAGGGTTCAAAGAATGAACTATCCAAACCATGCAGCTAGAGTAAACACAATGGAAACAACATAAATGCAGAATGCAATAATTGATTCATATATTCATAATATTAAAGAATTACAATGTTCATATGCTGGCAACATGCGGGCTACAATCAAGGGCTCACAGACCTTCTTTCTAGGCTACAACAGATATGCAAGTTATGGCATTGTAGTGCATGCCTGAAAGGAATCTAACTATCTAACTTATGGAAATCATTAACTGACTTCCTAATGCATCTAAGAGATCTATATATATATCATATTCAAGCTCATAGAATCCTCCACGTCGGCCACAAGAAGTTACAAACTCCAATGAAAGGTGTAACATGTAGAAACTATTGGGAATTAAGGTGTCTCAACCTTTGCAAATTCTTGGCATTATTTATTTATTTGTATATTAATTTATTGCCTAATGTTGTAATTACTTGCACATTCAATTTGGTCATTTAGTGAGGTGGCACGATGACATGTCATCTTACTTGGAATGTGACTTGGATGGTCAAGTCAAACCTACATGGATTTGGGCATCCCATTTGAGGTGGCACTAATATGCCATGTGTCGGCATCTTGTGGTGTGTGGAAGACAATATTCTATATGACAAAATCTATGACACGTAAGAGCCAAGTTTGAAGATTCCTATGACAAGTGATGACAAGTGTCGATGAGGATCTTTGCATAAGGGAAAGGCATCTTTAGGTGCCCAAGTTGGGCTATGACATGTTGTAAGAGGAATATGCTATATTTAGCATTGTATGACTGATTCTCTTACAACATTTAAGGTTGTTATGTTGGGAAAATCTATGACAACTATAAGATGCGTAAGAGCATCCGTCATAGTCTATTTTTAGCCTAGAGCGCTCCATATTGGGAAAGTCAAATCTGCCATGTATGACAGATGTAATGGATGTATTTGCAGCAAGGACAAGTGTCCTTTGATGTGGCATAATGGCCATGTGGCCAAGGTGGACACCTATCCCAAGATTCTCTCAATATTTGCCTTGTATTCTCTATATATTGCATTGTTTGGAGTTGTAGTTGCATAGTATTTTTACAGGTACTGTTATGCTGCTAGAATAACTCTAGATTCAACATTTGAAGACTCTTAGAAGAACTTACATTACAAGTGTATTGTAAACTGTAACTGTTTCAGATAATACATTATGCAGGTTTTAGAGTGTGGGGTTTTTTACCTGAAAAGGTTTTCCCCATGTACATCTTGTGTCAACTTCTCTCTGTCTACTTTCTTGTTTGTGTTTGCTATTGTAATATCTCTGATATATGTTTCATATTGTTGCAATTGTAAAGGTTTTAAAGAATTTACACACCTCTCCCCTCATTAGATTAGTTTAGGAAGCTATTTTTGCACACCTAGCTTCCTTTCAGTTGGTATCAGAGCCTGGCCAGTTTTGGTCCTAGTTGGTGGGTAGGGGTTTCTTGTAATGATCTTAGATTGAGTGGGAGTCTATGCAGAGTATTCTAAAATCTTGTTGTAGGAAGGAGATGGCAGGCACATCCAAAAGAATAGAGGTTGAAAAGTTTAATGGCAGTAATTTCAAGTTGTGGAAACTCAAAATGGAAGACATGCTCGTTGATAGAGACCTATGGGAAGCAATTTCTGGTGTAAAACTAGCAGAAATGTCCCAACATAATTGGGATCTCAAAGATCATAAAGCCAAGGGTCTTGTGAGACTCTCTCTGGTGGATTCCATCTTGTTAAATGTTCATGAGGAGAAAACTGTGAAGGATCTGTGGAAGAAATTTGGTGATGTTTATCAGGCTAAATCCCTGGTAAATAAGTTGTTCCTACAGAAGAAGCTATATTCTCTAATGATGCTAGATGGAGGATCTATTGCTAATCACATGAATGCCTTCAATATGTTGGTTGCACAATTGACATCCGTTTCTGTGAATATGGAGGAGGAGGATAGGTGTATGACCCTGCTTTGTTCTTTACCAGATTTGTGGGATCATCTTGTTATGGCCATCGGAAGTACCACATCCACTTTCAAAATGGAACATGTGGTGTCTTCATTGTTATCTAAAGAGATGCAGAGAAAGTCATCTGAGTCAGCCAAAGAAGCTCTTGCGGTTCGTGGAAGACCCAAGGAGAAAGGGAAAAAGAAAGACAAGAAAGCTGAGAAGGGTAGATCCAAATCTCATGGGAGATCCAAATCTCATGGGAGATCCAAATCTCCTGGAAAGTCCAAGGTGATGTGTTGGAACTGTGGGAAAACTGGGCATTTTTGAAAGGAATGCAAAGAGGAGAAAAAGAAGAAAAAGAAGAATGTCCCAGATTCAGATTCTAACAAGTCACAAGATGATGGTGATGCCTTCATTGTAGCCTTGGCCACCCATGCATCTGATGATGTGTGGCTGATTGATTCTAGTGCATCTTTCCACATGACCTTGCATCGAGACTAGTTTACAAAGTATGAAGAGTTTGATGGTGAAAGAGTGTACCTAGATGACAACTCTCATCTGAAGATAGTTGGCCATGGAAGAGTCACAATCTGATTCCCTAATGAATGAGTGAAGAGGATCTCTGGGGCTATGCATATCCAAGGCTTGGCACGGAACCTACTTTCTGTAAGTAAATTGAATGATGCAGGTGTGAATTTGTCTTCTCGAAAGAAGGATGCAAGATGACTAGAAGAGTTATGGTGCTTGCGAAGGGTACTTAGAGAGGTACTATGTTTCAGTTGGAGGGATGCATTTCACAATGCAATAGTTCTTCTAACTCCAAAAAAAGAGTTGCAGTCACTTCATCCCCACCATTGGAACCAGCAACTAAAAGATCTGTTATATCAAATTCTGATGGTAGTGCATTTTGGGTACCTAAGGGTGCTCATGCTTTGGAAGTTAAGCTTCCTGTTGAGAAGACAATGTTATGGCATAAGAGACTTGGCCACATTGGTGAGAAGGGTCTTAGAACCCTGAAAAATAAAAACCTTGTTGAGGGGTTAAATGATTGTAATCTCGAGTTTGACTTTTGCAAACATTGTATATATGGAAAGCAAAATGGTGTTCAGTTTTACTCGAGTTCTCATAAGTCTTTTGGTGTATTGAATCTTGTTCATTCTGATGTGTTTGGTCCAATTAATGTTCCTTCAATCTCTAAATCTGTATATTTTGTATCTTTCATAGATGACTATAGTAGAAGGACATGGATTTATTTTCTCAGAAGCAAATCTGAAGTCTTTAGTCAATTTAAAGAGTTTAAAGCTTTTGCTGAAAATTAGACTAGTAAAAAGATTAAGTGTTTGAGAACTGAAAATGGTGGTGAGTTTTGTTCGGTAGAGTTTGATAAGTTCTGTAGAGAGCAAGGGATTAAAAGACATAAGACAAATCCATACACCCTACAACAAAATGGAGTTGCAGAAAAGATGAATAGGACACTGATGGAGAAGGCTAGGAGTATGCTTAGTGGAGCAAGCCTCGAACAAAAGTTTTGGGCTGAAGCTGTAGCCACTACTTTCTACCTGGTAAATAGGTCTCCTACATCAGCTCTTGTTGGTAAGACATCTATGAAGGTGTGGTCTAGAAAGAAGCCTTCAGTTAGACATCTTCGTGTTTTTTGTTGTGAGGCATATGCACATGTGCCTAGGGAGAAACGATCAAAATTGGAGAACAAGGTTGTTAAGTGTATCTTCATTGGCTATGGTGTCAGTGTGAAAGGATACAAGCTTTGGGATCCTATGGCTGAAAAAGTGTTGTATAGTAGAAGGTTATTTTCATAGAGCTAGCACCTTCTTCCACTATTCTACAACTAGAAGAGAAAGAAAAGAAAGAGGATGTGGTTTAGTTTCCTTCTACCCCTGAGAAGATTGAACTGAATGACCCTGTTGGACCTGATGATGAGGAGAGATTTGGAAGCTCTGAAAGTTTAGAAGATGAAGTAGAACCTCCACCTCAGCCTTTGAAGAGGTCCACATGAATCAGTAAGCAACCTGAGAGGTTTGGTTATACATTGCTTGATTCTAGTTGTGCTTTTGCTTTGCTTACTAATGTTGATGAGCCTAGCACTATGACAGAGGCTATGGGAATGAAAGATGTAGGTTCCTAGAAGGAGGCCATGGAAGATGAAATGGCTTCTTTGGAAAAGAATAAAACTTGGGACTTGGTGCCTTTGCCCGATGGTCAGAAACATGTTGGATGCAAATGGGTTTTCAAGAAGAAATTTGGAGTAGATGGTAGTGTTGAAAAGTATAAAGCCAGATTGGTTACAAAGGGGTACTCACAAGTAGAGGGAATTGATTATGGTGAAATTTTCTCTCCCATTGTAAAGCTGACATCTATTCGGTTCCTATTATATCTTGCAGCTGCTTATGATTTAGAAGTGGAACAAATGGATGTGAAGACAACTTTCCTTCATGGTGACTTGGAGGAAGAGATTTATATGTCACAGCCAGAGCATTACATAGAAAGAGGTAAAGAAAATTTAGTTTGCAAGTTAAAGAAGTCTTTGTATGGTTTGAAGCAATCTCCTAGGATGTGGTACATGAAATTTGATGCCTTTGTGTTGTCGATTGCATATCTGAGATCGAAATTAGATCATTGTGTGTATTATAAGTTTGACAATGATCGTATTCTCATTATTGCACTATATGTTGATGATATGTTGTTGATTGGGAATGGTAAGAATATGATTTCTAATTTGAAGTCTCAGTTGTTAGCACAGTTTGAGATGAAAAACTTAGGGGCAGCCAAGTACATTCTGGGAATGGAAATCAGAAGAGACAGAGCAGACATAAAACTTTGGTTAAGCCAGAGTAAGTATGTGAAGACCGTGTTGGATAGATTTAGCATGGTAGATTGCAAACCATTGAGTGATCCTGTTTCATTAGGGATAAAGTTATCTATGAATGATTGTCCAAAGTCTCCTTCTGAGACAGAGGATATGTGTAGAGTACCTTATGCTAGTGTTGTTGGCAGTTTGATGTATGCTATGGTTTGTACAAGACCAGACATTACCCAAGCAGTGGGAGTCCTTAGTCGATTTATGGCTAATCCTGGACAGGTACATTGGGATGCAATAAAGTGAGTGTTTAGATAATTGTGGGCTACTTCTGAGTATTCCCTATGTTATCATGGTCATCCTATAGGACCTCCACATTTTGTATGTATTCGTGGATTTGTGGATTCTGATTGGGCAGGTGACATTGACAGTAGGAGGTCCACCAGTGCTTATGTGTTTACTATGTTCGGTGGTGCAATTAGTTGGATGAGTAAGAGACAACCTGTGGTTGCTTTGTCCACGATAGAAGCTGAGTATATGGCAGAAAATCATGCTTGTAAGGAATCCATTTGGCTTAAGAGGTTGTGTTTAGATATTGGTGTTGATGCAGGACAAATTACTATTTGTTGTGACAGTCAGAGTGTGATTTTCTTAGCAAAGAATCTGATTTCCATCCTAGAACAAAGCATATTGATGTTCAGTTTCATTTTGTGCAAGACATGGTAGAGGATGGGAAGGTGATATGGGAGAAAGTAGACACTTTGAAGAATGTTGCAGATGCATTGACGCAAATGGACACAGAGAAGTTCAGATGGTGTTCAAAGTCTATGGGCCTCTTGGCCCCTAGTAGTTAAATCTTGTCATTTCTTTTGGCTCTTGCAAGGTGTTCGACAAGTGGGAGAATGATGGGAATTAAGGTGTCTCAACCTTTGCAAATTCCTAGCATTATTTATTTATTTGTATATTAATTTATTGCCTAATGTTGTAATTACTTGCACATTTAGTTTGGACATTTAGTGAGGTGGCACGGTGACATGTCATCTTACTTGGAATGTGACTTGGATGGTCAAGTCAAACCTACATGGATTTGGGTGTCCCATTTGAGGTGGCACTAATATGCCATGTGTCGGCATCTTGTGGTATGTGGAAGACAATATTCCATATGACATAATCTATGATGCGTAAGAGCCAAGTTTGAAGATTCCTATGACAAGTGATGACAAGTGTTGGTGAGGATCTTTGCATGAGGAAAAGGCATCTTTGGGCGCCCAAGTTGGGCTATGACATGTTGTAAGAGGAATATACTATATTTAGCATTGTATGATGAATTCTCTTACAACATTTAAGTTTGTTATGTTGGGAAAATCTATGACAACTGTAAGATGCGTAAGAGCATTAGTTATAGTCTATTTTTAGCCTGGAGCACTCCATATTGGGAAAGTCAAATCTACCATGTATGATAGATGTAAGGGATGTATTTGCAGCAAGGACGAGTGTCCTTTGATGTGGGATAATGACCATGTGGCCAAGGTGGATGCCTATTCCAAGATGCTCTCAATATTTGCCTTGTATTCTCTATATATTGCATTGCAAGTGTATTGTAAACTGTAACTGTTTCAGATAATACATTGTGCAGGTTTTAGAGTGTGGGATATTTTACCTGAAAAGGTTTTCCCCACATACATCTTGTGTCAACTTCTCTCTATCTACTTTCTTGTTTGTGTTTGCTGCAGTAATATTTATGATATATATTTCATATTGCTGCAATTGTAAAGGTTGTAAAGAATTTGCATACCTCTCCCCCCATTAGATTAGTTTAGGAAGCGATTTTCACACACCTAGCTTCTTTTCAGAAACAAGTAGGTTGGCCTACAACATTTCGTATTGCTCTGCAAATGCATGAAACTTGGTGCAGACCTCAAAGAAGGTCTATCTAATCCATATTTATCATGTATGATGTTTCATTAGTCTCTACAAGTCATGGAAGTGCTCCACAAATCTTCTCCTTCAACTGGCTATCTGTATGCTCTATTTTGTGAATGTTAATGATCTTCTGATAGTGATAACTTTTAGCAGACAAATCCAAATGACCTGAAATTTGAATATGATGTATATGATGATATGTAGATGCTAAGTCCTACTCTATGAACTCTGATATGAGGATGTAGTACAAAATGTTGAAGCTACAAATGACTGAACTGAATTGAAAATGCAAGAAAGGAAAGAATGCAAATATTTTTGGTTGATGCAAGATTGCTCTACAACCTGGGATGCTCCTACATCAGACACCCGGGGTTGTTGAAAAAGTAATTCCCTCACTTTGCTAGGGTTGGAGGAAAACCAAGGCAGTCTACCTCAGCCTAAGAAATCCATGATGAATCTTCTTCTGGTCTTCCTTTCCACTTTACTGAATATTCTTTGTATTGCTTGCCTCTGGTACCACATCCAACTTGGCTATCCAAGATGCTCTCTATCTGCTCCAGTTGTTGCTGTGGTAACTCATTCTACAAACTATCTTCAATACTGTTACTTAATTCTCCTTCATGATATTGATATAGGTCTGTAATGTTGAATATAGATGATATACCTAATGTCTTTTGTAGCTCCACTTCATATGCATTTCTTGAATCAAACTTCTTAAGTATCCTACAAGGTCCAAACTTCTTCATCTTCAGCTTGTTGAATGTCACTACAGAAAATCTCTCCTTTCGCAGGATATACCATTACTTCATCTCCAATTGAAAATTCTTTGTGTCTCCTCTTCTCATCTACTTTCTCCTTATACTTGCTATTCATCTCTTCCAAATGCTTCCTGACCTGATTGTGTAGTGTCTCCATGTATCCTACAAATTCTTTTGCTTCTGCACTTCTCTTATTCTCCATAATAATCTCTCTCAATTCTGTAACTCCTCTAGGTTTTACTCTGATCACAATCTCAAATGGTGTCTTCCCTATACTCCTATTCACTAAATTATTATATGCAAACTCTACTTGCGGTAGAATTAGATCCCAATTTCCTACCTTGTCTCCTACTAAACATCTCAACAAGTTACCCAAACTCCTATTTACCACTTCTATTTGTCCATCCATCTATGGATGAAATGTTGAACTGAACTTTAGTTCTATCTTCATCTTCTTCCAAATGTCCTCCAAAAATATCTAACAAATCTTGTATCTCTGTCTGAAACTATACTCGTAGGTAATCCATGCAATCTCACAATCTCCTTAAAAAATAGGTCAGCAACATGCACTACATCATTTGTCTTCTTACGAGGAATGAAATGTGACATCTTTGAAAATCTATCCACCACTATAAATATAGAATCATGTCCCCTCTGTGTTCTCAGCAAACCTAATATGAAATCCATGCTTATGTCTTCCCAAGGTCTCTCCGGTACTATCAAAGATTTGTACAAACCAATATTATGATTGCTCCCTTTTGCAACTTGACATACTCTACAACTCTGCACAAATTTCCTTACATCCTTATGTATCTAAGGCCAAAAGTAATGTTCACTTACCAAAGCTACTATCTTGTCAATCCCAAAATGTCTTGCCAATCCACCACTATGTTTCTCCTTTATGAAATTGTCTCTCATTGAACTCCTTGGTAGACACAACTGATTTCCTTTGAATAACATATCCTCTTGAATGAAATAATCTAACCACTTACTTCTATCTATCACAATAGGTTCCTTGCATGCTCTCCATGGTTTCACAAAATCCAGATCTTCTTCATACATATGCTTCAGTTCCTCAAAACCTAGTATTTCTATCCTCATTTTAGTCAACAACAACTTTGTTTGACTTCCCACTCCTATGCTTCAATACAAATGTGTAACTCTACATGAACTCTACCCATCTCATATGTCTCTGATTCAACTTTCCTTGATTGTTCAAATACTGCAAAGCTTGATGATACATGTACAACACAAATCCCTTAGGCAACAAGTAATGTCTCCACTTCTTCAAAGCTTGAATTATGGCATAGAACTCTTGATCATAAACTAAATATCTTCTCCTTGCATCATTCAACTTCTCACTAAAATATGCTATAGGTCTCCCTTCTTGAATTAACATTGCTCCTATTGCATTTCCACTGGCATCACAATCTACTTGAAATACTTTGTTAAAATCTGGTAATGTTAATACTGGTTGCTCTGTCACTTTTTGCTTCAATAATTCAAAACTCTTATCTGCTCCTAATGTCCACTTAAAATACTTTTTGTCACCTCTCATTTTCTTTTTCATAGGTGTACATACTGAACTAAATTTTTTGATGAACTTCCAATAAAAACTTCCTAGTCCATGAAATGATCTTACTTCTCCAATGCTATCCAGTATTGGCCATTCAACAATCGCTCTAAATTTCTCAAGGCCCATCTTCAATCCTTCCGCAGAAATCATAAATCCCAAATATACCAACTCTTCCTTCATGAAACTACATTTCTTGATGTTTATCAACAATTTCTCTTCTCTCAAACTCTATAATACTTGTCTAATATGCCACAAATGTTCTTTTGTCTTACTAAAAATTAGAATATCATCCAAGTATATAATAAAAAACTTACCCAAGAATTTATTCAAAACCTTAGTCATCAATCTCATGAAATTTCTTGGTGCATTAGTCAATCCAAAAGGCATCACCAACCATTCATACAATCCCTCATTTGTCTTGAATGCAGTCTTCCACTCATCTCCTTCTCTAATCCTGATATGATGGTATCCACTCTTCAAGTCTATCTTTGTGAAATACTTTTCTCCACTCAAATAGTCCATGATGTCATCCATACTTGGCAATGAAAATCTATAATTAACTATAATCTTACTGATTTATCTAGAGTCTGTACACATCCTCCATTCTCCATCTTTCTTTAGTGCTAGTATTGCAGGTACCGTACATGGGCTTAAACTTTCTTTGATCAATCATTTCCTCAACAATTCTTGTATCTGTCTATTTAGCTTCGTATTCTCTACTGGTGTCATCTGGTGTGCTTCTTTGTTAGGCAAACTAGCTCTAGGTATAAGGTCCATATGATGATTGATACTTTAGATTAGTGGAAATCCTTTAGCTAATTTATCTGATATGATACCTTCATACTCTATCAACAATTCAGTTATCTCCTCCGGTGGTTCTTTTGCTTTTCCAGTAATAGTCTCTGCACTTAGGCTTCCACACTTCTTAGGAATCAAAGAAAAACACATATTCTCATGTCTCTATCCATTTAGAAATTTTCTTCCATCAACCAAAAGGATTCTATCATTTCCACATACTTCACTCTTAGGCTCATCTTCCAAAGGTATCAAGATATGTTTCTTCCCATTTGATGTTATAGTATAAGTATTCTTTCTCCCATCATGTATAGCCTTTCTATCATACTACCATGGTCTACCCAACAATATGTGACACACATCCATCGGCATAATATCACACAATACTTCATCATTATAAGATCCTATATGAAATTTCACCAAACATTGTTCACTCACTAATACCTTGTGTTCATCTTAAATCCATGCTATCTTATAGGGCTTAGGGTGTTTCAACCTCTCTAATTTTAGCTGAGTCACCATCTCCTCTGAAACCAAATTATCAGTACTACCACTATCAATGATCACTTTACAACATTTACCTCCTGATTTACATTTGGTCCGAAACAAACTTTTCCTTTGCAGTGGTTCCTCAGTTGTCTCTGCTTGAAATAGTTCTCTCCTCATGACTAATGATTCTCTTTTCTCTGGTTTTCCAACTGAACTAGGTGATCCAACAGGTTCTTCCTCCGCATAAGTTGCTCTTGCATTATTCTCTATTCTCTTGATTGTACTTCCTTGATGACATTCAAATGCTATGTGTCCTTCACCTCCACACTTAAAATAGGTTCCTTTGAATGATCTCTTTGATGAGTCTAGTTTATGACTCAATTTTGTTAGAATTTATTATCTATTTGTTGTAGTTATCATGGACTTTGGTACCTAGATCTTGATCTTTTCATGACATTTTCTCAAAACCATAAGATATTGGGCAGAGGTTATTTCCTATAATCTTTAATGACATTGACATGCTATATGAACTATCTATGTTAATTTTACATGTGGTTAATGAATGTTACTCTAAGATAGTTACAGATATGCAATTATTGTGCGTACTAATATTGTTATGCAGATATAATTAGCAGCCTATAAAGTCGAGGAAGATTCTGTTAGTTGGTTACTCGCCATCAAAGTCAAACAAGGTGGTCATTCAAATGTCAAATGGAGGGAAGATAACTGCCTTGTAACTGGTCTTAATTGCTTGTTGAGCAAATATAGGAGTTGTTGTGCTAGATCTGTGTTAAAGAGAACATGCTTGACCAAATTCCACACATGCATAACCTCCTCTCCACTTTCTATGCTTTCCCTAAAGTCGCGTCCTCCTATGCTAGGTAGTTGGTTTGTAGTTTTTCTTTCTATAAATAAGACTCAGATGCTCCTTCTGAGGGGTTGATTAATCTAAGGTTGTACTCACACTATTAAGTTTTTTAGTAATATAGTTATGTTGCTCATTTGTACTCATGTTTTCCAATGAATAAAATGAAGTTATAAGTTCACATCTTTGAGTTTATATTTGTTTTAAGGGATACTCATCCAAGGGGGCCCACTTGGTGAGCATTCCATTCTTTAGTTTAGTTGTTATTTCCTGTTAAGCAGTTAGTTAGAATTTGGCATCGTATGTTCCTACAACCACTAGAATTCCATTATGTGTTTGTTCCTGCAACCAAAGTAGATAGAGTAGTTTCATGTTTGTTTGCCCAGATTTTCATTTTCTGTCATGCACTTCAACTTAGTATAGTTGTTGGTTGATGTTTAGCATTTATGTTATTTCTTTCCAAGCAATTTACTTTCAGCATTATGTCTTTCTTAGCTATAGAATGAATGTGGCTACTTTGGAGTCCTAGTGCACATACTGTGCTGACCCATTTCAAGTTCACATCCCTGGGTTGACAAGTTAAATGCATCTTCATAGTGATTAAGATAGCCATTCAAGTTAGATGTCCAATCTCTGAGTCACAGCTTTATGGGCTTAGTTGTTAAATCATTGTAGGAGACCAACATTTTTTAGCGCCGTTGCTAGGGATGGTGTCAAACTAGGATGATCTTTGGAGTCATTTTTAGTATTATTTCTTGTAGAAGTATTTTTGAAGTGTGCTCTTAGTATACCCCTCATTAAGGAAGTAACGACCCACAATCTGTTCACAACATTCTTTGTGTGAGTTGGGTAATACTGAGTATATATTGCATGCATAGAGGTAGAAGAAGAGATGCTTTAGGGAGATTCCTTCCTAATGATCCTATTCCTGATCTCAGCTTAGTTGAGTATCCAAACTACCCAACAAAAGAAGCAGAAGTGAATCCTTTTCTTGATGCATTCCCTGATTTGATAAGTTCTGAAACATCATCTGAAGAACAAGCTTCCCAAGACTTGATTGACAATCCATTTTCTTTGATAATCAGCCAAGTAGATATGGCTACTCAAAATAGACCCAATCAACCAACCTTTCCATTTCCTATTGCTCATCAAAATGAAGTAGATAACCTCAAGAACATCCCTACTTCAGTTCTCCCCAAGTTCTATGGACTTGCAACAGAGGACCCAGACACCTTGTTTGAATTTGATATCCTTTGCAAAATCTATGACTACACCATTGATGCTCATAGGCTTAAGTTGTTTCCTACTACCATGAAAGATGTTGCATTGAGATGGTTTATGGGTCAAGGTAGTGATATTGTCAATACTTGGGATGAGATGAAAGAGAAATTTCTTGAGAAATATAAAGACTACTGTAGGGGTGGAGATATGAGAGGAGATGATATTTTCAGAATGCAGTAGAAAGAGGATGAAAGTTTGGCAGATTACATCTCAAGGTTCCTGTTTTGTTTACAAAAATCTCCCCATCATACACTCAATGAGGAGTCTTAGAAACTACTCTTCCTTAGAGGAATAAGTGAGCATTGCACGGATGCCTTGGATTTGATGGGAGGAGGAGATATTACCCAAGTGTCTTGGGAGGATATTAAGGAGACGTGCTAGAATTATTCTAGAGCAGCCATGAAGAAAGGAAGAGGTTACCATTCCCTTATGGGAAAAACCCCTACCAATGGAGTTTCAAGGGTAGAGATAACTCATTTGTTGTCTGATTTTAAGCAAGATATCATAAATAATATGGCCATCCAGCTGGACACACTTCAAGCAAAGAAGAAGCAAGATGAGGCAGAGGTAATGTTGGCAAAATATTGCCCTCATTGTAGATAAAAGAAGAGGGACTGTAGATGCAAGATGGTAGCTAATATTGATAGTAAGCAGATTCCACCTGAGTTCAAGCCAATCCAGGTTGAAGAAAATCAAGACTGCTATGTTGCACAAAGGAGGTCATGGGCTCCAAGACAAGGTATGCCACCAGATCCATTATCATTTGTTGGACCATATTTTAATACTTATGCATCTGGTAACCAATGGCAACAGCCATCTCCATCTAACTATGGAGGATATTCACCTCAGCCTTGGAATAACCCTCCAAATACTTGGAAAAATTACCAAAACCTTGCACCCCAGTGGAAACAACCTTAGGGGAATTAGCAGTCACCTCCAGGAAACTGGCAACAAACATCTCAATGGAGGGGAGGATAGCAATGGCCAAACCAGACAACTAATTACATGCATCCACCTTCTCAACCCCAGTAGCCTGCTATAATGCCTCCTCCTGCTAGTTCCAATTCAAATACACCTAAACCTACTCAATTACCAGCTCAGCCCTCACCTAACCCAAATAATAGACCACAGCAGCAGCCAGTATACTTTGCTGATCCAAATCAATTCCCTGCATATGCTATGAGTGTAAGTGACATCCACCTACGTTCAGGAACTACCTTGGCAGCTCCTTTCAGAACCATTATTATTGAGCTTCCTGAAGAGGAAGACGAGCCTTTAAATACCCCCATTCAACCAAATGCACCTGAAAATCCTGAACCAGTCCCAGTCAAGAAGACTACACAAGAACCACCATTTCCACAGAGGTTGGAAATTGTGAAACAAAAGGAAGAGAAAGAGGAACCCAGCTTTGACATTCTAGAGCAGTTGAAACATGTATGTGTCAAGATCCCTCTATTTCAGGCTATAAAAGATGTTCCTATATATGGCAAAGCAATCAAGGAAGCATGCCTTAAGAAGCCAGACAAAAAGAGGAAAGACCCCACTATGGTTCATGTGGTGGAACCGTTGGCTAACATCATGCTTGGGAAAGTGACTGTTCTCAAATATAATGATCTAGGAAGTCCTGTGGTAGGAGTTGTTATAAATGGGATCCAAATAAGGAATTCTCTAATTGATTTGGGAGCAACCATAAATGTAATGACCAAGGATATCCTACAGTAACTAAATGTTGCAAACATGAGACCTACTCCTATTGTCCTGTAGCTTGCTGATAGTTCTACTATTAAACCTGATGGGATAGTAGAGGACCTTGTGGTATCCCTGGACTCATGGGAATATCCAGCTGATTTCATGCTACTTTCTCCTAAAGCTACATTGGGAGGGTATCCCATCATTCTAGGAATGTTGTGGTTAGCCATAGTTGATGCTTATATTGGATGTCGGTCAGGCGACATGACCATCTCTAATGGGAGAAGCACTAAAGAAGCTTGTTCTTTACCCACCTGCACAGCCATCTCATGATATGGATAATCCTATTTGGCCACATGTTGGTGAAGAGGCCAGAGAAGTTAATTATGTGGTACAACTTATGATGTTAGGCAAAAGCTCTTTCATGCAACTTCAAGAGGAAGATGAGGTATTGTCTAACATAATTCAGAATCATTGTGAAGTAGAGGAAGCATCATCCTCTCACTGTGCTGATCCAGTGAAGACACTTATTCCCACGTTTCCTACAGCAACAGGTATGTCTCATACATTGCTTCCACAAGAAATCAAGGTACCAAGCTTTAGTGAAGTAACTATGGTAGAGTTAACAACTCAAGTGGAGATTTCAGAAGAAAGATATCTGAATACTAAAAAATTGACTCAAGAACAGTAGTTGTCTTTGACAAACTTGTTAAAGAAACACAAGAATGCCTTTGCATGGGATTACCATCACATGAAAGGACTAGATCCCACATTATGCACCCATAGGATTTACATAAAGGAAGATTGTATACCAGTAAGACTGCCACAAAGGAGAATCAACACTGCATTAACAGAAATTGTCAAAGAAGAATTACAGAAGCTATTAGATGCAGGATTTATCTACCCAATCTCAGATAGCCAATGGGTGTCTCCTCTAGTTCTCGTGCCTAAAAAGGGAGGGAAATGGTGAGTTTGTATTGATTACAGAGAATTAAACTCTGCCACCAAAAAGGATCATTTTCCCCTTCCTTTCATAGACTAGGTATTGGACTCACTTGCAGGAAAGCAGTACTTTTCCTTTTTAGATGGGTTCAGCGGTTACAATTAGATACAGATTGCACCAGAGGACTAAGAGAAAACAACCTTTACCTGTCCTTGGGGGACATATGCCTACTCAGTGCTTCCATTTGGCTTATACAATGCACCTGCAACTTTCCAAAGGGCAGTCATTAGCATATTTTCTGATATCTCACATGATTTCATGGAAATCTATATGGATGATTTCACTACTTATGGTGCTACTTTTGATGAGGCATTGGAAAACTTAGGGAAGGTGCTGGAGAGATGTGAGGACCATAATCTATCCCTAAACAATGCAAAGTACTTCATGATGATGCAGGAAGGAGTAGTGCTTGGCCACTATGTCTCTCCAAAAGGAATTCAGGTAGATTGAGCAAAGATTGAAGTGATAATCAATCTGCCCATTCCTACAAAGCAAAAAGATGTTAGAAGCTTCTTGGGTCATGCAGGGTACTATAGACTTTTCATCAAGGATTTCAGCAAAATGGCAGTCCCATTGTATACTCTTCTCACTAAAGATGTTGAATTTTAGTGGAATGAAGACTGTAACAAGGCATTTTCTGATTTAAAGGCAACATTAACTCATGCTCCTGTACTCAAAGGGCCCAATTGGGAGCTCCCTTTCCACATTCATATTGATGCATCAAATTATACAATAGGAGCAGTCTTAGGGCAGAAAGAAGGATCCATTGAACATGCTATTTATTTTGTCAGCAAAAATTTGTAGGGAGCTGAGTTCAATTATACAGTGATAGAAAAGGAAATGCTAGCAGTAATCTGTGCCCTCAACAAATTCAAGCACTACATTTTAGGATATCAAATCTTTGTGCACACAGATCATGCAGCTATTAGGTATCTCATGAAAAAATCATTGATATCAAGTAGATTACAAAGATGGGTATTGCTAATGCAAGAATTTGACATCACTATTGTGGATAAGCCAGGGAAGGCCAATGTTGTTGCAGACTTTCTTTCAAGGCTGACTACATCAGAGGACGACCAAGTCATTAGTGACTTTTTTCCTGATGAACACTTGTTTTCCATCACTGTGCAAACACCCTGGTATGCTGACATAGCTAATTATTTGGTCACAGGGAGAGTCCCTCCTAATTTCTCTCCAAAGGAGAGAAGGGTACTCAATGAAAAGCCTTTTCCTTTTTCATGGATTGCTAGATGTTTGTTCTACACTAGACCAGACCATGTCATGCGGAGATGTGTGAGAGAAGATGAAAAATATGATATTTTGCATGCATTCCACAATGAACCATGTGGAGGACATTTTGCAACCAAGAGGACAGCAATGAAGATTTTGAATACAAGTTATTAATGGCCCACACTCCACAAGGATGCAAGGAGATAGACAAGGAAATGTGATAGATGCCAAAGGATGGGATGACCAACCAAATCTGATGAGATGCCCCTTTACCCTCAGCTAGTGATCACTCCATTTGATAAGTGGGGATTAGATTTTGTAGGACCCATTGATCCTCCATCCAATGGTAAATCCTATATCTTAGTATGCACTGATTATGTAACCAAATGGGTAGAAGTTAAGGCCATGAAGCATGCAAGAGATAACAAGGTTGCATAATTTATTTATGAGGAAATTTTCATACGGTATGGGATTCCCAGAGAAATATGATTGATCAAGGAGCTCAATTCACCTCAACCCTAGTTGCAGCACTAGTCAATGAGTACAACATAAGGCACAAGAAATCTACTCCTTATCACCCTCAAGCCAATGACCAAGTTGAGGTGACTAACAGGGAAATTGAAGCCATTCTAACCAAAATTATGGCTGTCCATAGGAAGGATTGGGCAAACAGGCTACTAGAAGTTGTCTGGGCCTATAGGACAACCTGGAAAACAACCACAGGCTTCACCCCTTTTGAGTTGCTGTATGGAAAGACAGCTATGATGCCCATTGAATTTGAACATAAGACTCTTCAGACTACAATAGACTTGGGGATGAATATCTCTGAGGCACAAAAGGACAGAATCATGCAGCTCAATGCTTTGGATGAGATGAGGAAAGCAGCCTTGCATCATATAGAGGTAGTGCAAAATTAGAAAATAAAGTGGCATGACAAATTCATCAAAGACAAGAAAATCTAGCTAGGTGACTAGGCACTGCTCTATGACTCAAGGTATCAAGATAATGCAGGAAAATTGCAGACAAGGTGGCTAGGACCATATGAGGTTGCTAAAGTTTTCCTCAATGGTGTTGTTCAACTCACCATCATTGACCCTGTCAGATTTAACCTGCTTGTCAATGGTCATTGCCTCAGGTTGTGTCACAAGCCAACTTTGAAGGACAAATTCTTGCAACAATTCACTCAGCATGCAACTCCTGAACTTCCTGTAGCCGAAGGCAGCGGACCTAGTGTCCCTCCTTCTGGCTGACCAAGGTATGACACTTGTCATAATAAAGACTTCCACTTTTGTGGGGGTCCACTTCTTCATTCATTCACCCATCTGCCCATCCATATCCATCATTCTCTCTTCTGTCATGTTGCCATGATCTCACTTCATTCCACCTCACTTTATTTCACTCCACTTTCATTCATTGCTCAATGAATTTCTTAAAAGGTGACCAGTACTTTCTCTATCATTTTTGCAACTGATCTTCCAAACATCAAGATATGTGCAAATTAATTTGTTATATCTTATATTTTAGTGCATTCATTTAATTATTGTAAAATAATGTCGATGTTCTCCATAGCATGTAATTATTCCCTACCCTATCAAATTAAGCATCACCATTTCGCATGTGAGGACACATGCTCAAATTTAGGTTGGGGAGGGAGTGTGAATACCATGTGCACGTGTCAGTCCATGTTGGTTTACGCCAGTACGCCAGAAAAGTTTAAAATTGAGTTGATTTGAATTCTGAGTGAGATGACGGCTCGCAAGTGTGAGGTGATAGCATTCATTGATTACTCCTTACTACTTGAAATACTCTTGTCATAATCTTGAGTCCCCAAATAAGGAAAATTCAGACGACATTAGTGATTAAAAATTTAGCAGTGTTGCAGGAAGGCGAAGTTTAGTTTTTAGATAAAGATTGCAGGAAGAAAAACTTTACAGAGTGATTATTTATTTTCAGACAGCTAAACAATGGGAGGTGGATTAATTTGAAATGAACCCTCGGTTCATGAAGTATTATTGCAGGATGCATCCAGCCAGGCTGAGTTTAGAAATTATGGGTGGTTAGATCATTTCCTGAAGCTGAATGGTTTTAATGAAGATATTGCATTGGAATTTGCCCAAACATTGTCTGAAGGTAAGGCCATAGTAAAAGGATTAGAGGTATTGGCTACTGAAGAAAGGATTGCAGAAGTTATAGGGTTGCATGCTGACGGTGAAAATTACCCTATTGCCAGATATGCCAGGTCAGCTAGGGCCGAATTTATAGAACCTGGTGACCCTCCAATAATTGTGGACAAACAGGGAGCCAAAAGAACCTCTCTACCTGAACCATGGAAGCAAGTAGTTGTTCATGTTGTGAGGTACATTACTTGTGAAGGTTGTCAGTCGAATCTACGTTTTGTGCATTTCAAACTATTGAATCATATGAGGCATGGGAGAAGAATGAATGTGCCAAATGTGCTATACCACCTTCTTTCAATCATGGCGGCTGAGACCCAAAAAGGTAAGGCTAATTCTGTTTCCCACCATTGTTTGATCAAATTGTTAGTTTAAAAGTCTCTGCATGATGTGTCTGATATGACTTGGGAAGAATTCTTAAATATTGATCAAATTAGACCAAAGCATTTGCGACCTATGGTTGTGCCTCAACCTCGTAGGACTAGGAGGAGAGTGAGTTCTATTGAAGCTACTCCTGGAACCTCAACTTCTAGTATAAACCCTCCTGCAGCTGAACAAACTATAGAGATTAGTTCTTCTGAGGCAGAGCATTCAGACAAAGAGAGTTCTTCTTTAGATTCTGATGATGATGTTCCTCTTAGCAACCTAATTCGAACTAGGGCATAGAAGAAAAAGGAAGAAATAAGAAAGGGTAAAGATAAAAAGCAAACTGTAGGAAAGGAAGTGCTAAGCTCTAAGAAACAGAACGCTGACACTGTTCGTCCTGCAGCTGAAGAAAAACATGAGAGCCCTCCTAGAAAATCAAGACTTGCTGAGCCAACCTTTGGTGTGCCTCCACAGAGAAGCCATAGGGCTAAAGAAACATCAACAGAAGATACAGAGGCTCTAATGGGGCATGTGAACGTTGAAGAAAAGGACATATTTGAGGAAGCAACAAATGTAACATTGGCAGACCTTGCTGCCATCGCTAAACAAATTAAGAGTCAAGGACATGAAGACAACTAGGAGTTCCTACATCAAGAGGCCCTTAGCCAAAATTGGATGAACATTCAGGAACCCTGCAGTTAGTGCTATATGAAGGGCAACCATCAATGCCAGGAAAACTTTTGGTAGGAATACACAGGCCCTCTGATTTTTTAATGCATATGGTAGCTATGAATTTATGGAATGAGATGCAGAGGAGAGAAGAGGAATGGAAAAAGGAGAAACGTAGCCTGAAGGAAGAAATTCAAAAGAAAGATGAAGAGATTGAAGATAAGAACACAGAAATTGCAACTTTAAAGGAGAGAGTGGATAATATGGCAGCCTTAGTGCCTCAGGTATTAGAGTGCAGGACTCCTCCAAGGGTCTATGCTCTATATTTGAAGGAGAAGTATCTTTCTTTTAAAATAGCAAGGATTGTTTCATGTTTGAATCCTTCCATTGAGACTCCTCTTGAATTTTTCAATGCTTATCAGATTGCTCCTCCTAAAATGAAGAATTTGTTGTGTGAATTCTATTTACATAATTATGTTGTTTCCCAAGATCATGATTGGAATCCCTTGTATGTTGGGGATGTTTAATTAAGGGCATTTATGTCCTAGATACAAAATGAGATTAGTTGGGGATAACAGTTCAGGGCTTATAGGCAAACAAAATTCAACACTCCCCTGTCCATCAAAGCTGAATCTAGAAATCCAGGGAGCATTTTCAATGATTGGCACATAATGCTTTATAGACCAAGCTATGGCAATAGAATCCTGCCTGAGAGAGAAATAGTTTATAGAGAATATGAGAAGGTAGCAAACACTATAAGAGAATCTATAAAGGGATATTTTGCACAAAGGTGGAATAGTTTGTCTAATGAACTAAAACAAGCAGAGCCTCACTCTCTGTAGAACTATGCTACAGCATGTAAAAGAGTGGATAGATATATACAGATTGGAAGGACAAAGGGGCAATTTTGGCTTCCCTTAATTTTCCAACCACCTATCCTATTATGGCCTGTGCCAAATTTTAGGTACTACTAGTATGATATTACTAAAGAGAGACAGAGATGGAGCAGATTGGATAGACAACAAGGGTTCTATTGGGACCCTAATTCATGCATTGCAGAAACTGATATAGGACAGCTGGCAGTTGCAAATTTCAGGGCATTGACCAAATAGAAGAACGACCCTTCCTCTGCTAGAGGACCAACAAAGCCTTAGGTTGGGGAGAGTGATGAGTCTAGTTTATGACTCAATTTTGTTAGAATTTATTATCCATTTGTTGTAGTTATCATGGACTTTGGTACCTAGATCTTGATCTTTTCATGACATTTCCTCAAAACCATAAGATATTGGGCATAGGTTATTTCTTATAATCTTTAATGACATTGACATGCTATATGAACTCTCTATGTTAATTTTACATGTGGTTAATGAATGTTACTCTAAGATAGTTACATATATGTAATTATTGTGCGTACTAATATTGTTATGTAGATATAATTACTAGCCTATAAAGTCGAGGAAGATTCTATCAGTTGGTTACTCATCGTTAAAGTCAAACAAGGTGATCGTTCAAATGTCAAATGGAGGGAAGATAACTGCCTTGTAACTGGTCTTAATTGCTTGTTGAGAAAATATAGGAGTTGTTGTTATGCTAGATCCGCGTTAAAGCGAACATGCTTGACTAGATTCCACGCATGCATAACCTTGTCTCCACTTTCTATCCTTTCCCTAAAGTGGCATCATCCTATTCTATTGGAGTTGACCGCCTTGCTAGGTAGTTGGTTTATAGTTTTTCTTTCTATAAATAAGACTTAGATGCTCCTTCTTAGGGATTCATTAATCTAAAGTTGTACTCACACTATTAAGTTTTTTCAGTAATACAGTTATGTTGCTCGTTTGTACTCATGTTTTCCAATGAATAAAATGAAGTTATAAGTTAGCAAATCTGAGTTTATATTTGTCTTAAGGGATACTCATCCAAGGGGGCCCACTTGGTGAGCATTCCATGTTAGATCTAGGGCACACAACTGAGAGGGGGGTGAATCAGTTGTACAAAAACTTGCTTTCACTTCAAACACTTGATTCTTCTTTGTTATTTAATAGTATATCAATTAACCATTCATGAAAGCATAAAGCATAAACACTAGAGCAGATAAACATCAACACATTAGACACCAAGATTTGACGTGGAAAACCCAGTCAAGGGAAAAACCACAAGGTGATTAACCCAAGGATTATTCTCTGTTAGAAGAATAAGAAAATAGATGGCACATGCCAATTAGGGCTCACTGCCCGAGCACACTGCTCACAAGGAGGCACACTGCCTACAAGAGACACATTGTCTACAAGATAACAAGTATTACAAACTTGAACTAGAGATTGACATCTTTACCATGCCTGGATCAGTTCCATTTAAGCCCAAAAACTCCTGCTCTGCCTTTCGCACTTCTCTTCACTATATCACACTCATCACCGCAAGATGCACTTCAAAATGAATTGACAAACCCTTATTTATACAAGGCATCAACTTAGGAACAATCATCTAAGTCGGCAAACACCTACAAGATCATTCGCAAGACGTGTAATACATCCAGTCAGCCAGTCTTAAGAAGAACACCAATATCTATGGTTATTCTTTGAATGCAAACTCTAACTTTAATGTGGACCGCCAATAAGAATAGAACACGATCCAAAGATCACCAAAACTTTTCCTGAGTCATCAAGAACATCCGCACTTTATCAACTTACTCGAATTCTTCTATTCTTTATCCGGAACTTCAAGAACACAGTCTGTCATCACTGTCATAATGAAAAAGGTGCTTCCAGACCTCCAAACCATGAACAAATCTAGTTGTCACTTCACACAAACTTATTCAACACTCTCTCTAATCCGCAGAATGAGATAATGCAAGTCTGGAGCTCACCGGACCAATCTGTGACACTTTGTCACCACTGAACGCCTACCGGAACCGGTTCTACTTGAGCAAACATAACTTCTTTAGATCTTCATGCGAACCTCTAAAATCTTAACTGGAACATCTCAAGACTCATATCTACGAACCCTTTAAACCGCATCCTCTGATCCTCAACCTATTGAGTACTTTTGCCTTCTTCTCATCATTGTTCTTCATTGTTCCTGATTGAGACTAATTTCCTCAATAACCTCAGCACACAGCTCATCCAATCCTTCTTATCAATGTAATATGAGTATGTTGACATCAATTACAACACTGGTTAACCTCATACTTGCAACAATCTCCCCCTTTGTCATTGATGGCAACATATGATGTGAAAAACCATCAAGACAAGAACTCCTTTCTGTCACAGCTCCCCCTATCAGCAACAACTCTTCACATGTCTTCTCTTCCCTTATTGCTCCCCCTTTGATCATCAACCACTTGTTTTTCACATGTCTTCTCTCCCCCTTTGACATCAATGGCAAAGGGCTCATACTTGCAAATCTAACACATCAGAATCATACCAGCTGCCCCCCCTTAGTAGCAGCTCCCCATCATCAATCCGGATCACAAGATATGACTGTGATATCCACTGGACTGATGCACATCAGTGCATCCTAGTTCATCACTGGAGGGGCCATGACCCCTAACTTCTCCCTGAGAAACTCAAAAGAGTCCTTGGGAAGAGGTTTAGTAAAAATATCTGCAAGCTGATCCTTGGAGGGCACATACTCTAATCTGACTTCACCCTTGTTCACTTGCTCTCTCAGAAAGTGAAATTTGATGGATATATGCTTGGTCTTAGAATGTAACACTGGATTCTTAGAAATATTTATTGCACTAGAATTATCACAAAAAATTGTGATAGGCTCCTCATATTCTATTTGAATATCTCTTAGCATTTGCTTCATCCACAAAAGTTGGGTGCAACTTGCTATTGCTGCAATGTATTCAGCTTCAGTTGTAGACAGGGTTATTGCTTCTTATTTCTTGCTTAGCCAAGAAACCAATCTTTTTCCCAAAAAGAATGCTCCTCCACTTGTACTCTTCCTATCATCCACATCTCCTACCCAATCTGCATCTGTATATGCATGAAGAGAAAAGTTATGATCTCTAGGATACCATAGACCATACTCGACTGTTCCTTTCAAGTACCTAAAAATTCTTTTGATTGCCATGACATGAGATTCTTTGGGATCAGCCTGGAATCTCACCACAAGACCAACAGCTTGCATTATATCTGGTCTAGTTTGAGTTAAATACAATAATCCTCCAATCATTGATCTGTACTTTGTCTGATATGTCTTAGGAGAGTCATCATCTTTGCTCAACTTACATCCAGTAGCCATGGGAGTGTTCATAGGCTTTGAATCTTCCATTCCAAATTTCTTCAAAAGTTCTTTCACATATTTAGTCTGAGAGATAAAGATTCCTTTCTCTGTCTGAGTAATTTGCAGACCCAAGAAGAAATTCATTTCACCAAGCATTGACATTTCAAACTCACTTTTCATTTGGTTTGCAAATATTTTGCACATACTGTCTCTTCCTCCAAAGATGATATCATCAACAAATACTTCAACAATCAGGATGTTTTCATGATCAATTTTGAAATATAGGTTACTATCAGCAGTACCTTTGTTGAAACCAATCTTCAAAAGATGTTTGTCCACCTTTCATACCATGCTCTTGGTGCTTGCTTTAGACCATACAGTGCCTTCTTTAATTTGCAGACCATATCACCATGCTCAGATAACTGAAATCCATCTGGTTGTTCAATGTACACCTCTTCTTCTAAGTCACCATTCAAGAAAGTAGATTTGACATCCATCTGATACACTTTGAAATCTTTGAAGGCAGCAAATGCAAGAAATAGTCTGACTACTTCAATTCTTGCCACCGGAGCAAAGGTTTCCTCAAAATCAATCCCTTCTATTTGAGAGTAGCCTTTGCAGACTAATCTAGCTTTATTTCTGATTACTTCACCAACTTCATTTAGTTTGTTCCGGAAGACCCATTTGGTTCCAATCACATTCTTGTTACTAGGTCTAGAAACAAGATCCCAAGTGTGATTTTTCTCAATTTGCATCAACTCTTCCTCCATTTCTTTGGTCCAATTTTCATCATTGCAGGCTTCATTTATTGTCTTAGTTTCAATCTTTGAAATCAGACAACATTCATCTGAATTTTGAGCAATTTTCCTTCTAGTTTGCACACATTTGCTTTTGTCACCTATGATCTGATCTTCAGAGTGGTTCAGTCTTACATACCTTGGAACTTTGGGAGTTTCTTGCATTTCTGTTTCTTGATCAAGCTCATTCAGACCTATCTCTTCTTCCTGATTTACCAGATCCGTCTGAATCAAACTTTCAGGAGAGGATTGAGTTCCTTGAACCAGAACACCATCCTGATCATCTTCATCATACTCATAAAACCTTGAAGGCTTCTCAATTCCTTCATCAACCTTCACATTTGTACTTTCTATCATCTTTCTCAGTCTCTTGTTGTAACACCGGTATGCTTTGCTTTGAGTGGAGTAACCCAAGAAAATTTCTTCATCACTTTTAGCATCAAACTTTCCTAGATCTTCATCTCTTTTAATGTAACATTTGCTACCAAATACTCTGAAATATCTCACAGTAGGAGTGATGCCAAACCAAAGTTCATAGGGAGTCTTACCGGTATTGCTTCTGATTTGAACTCGATTGAGAGTGTAGACTACAGTGCTGACAGCTTCTCTCCAAAACATCTGAGGAACATTTGCTTCCATCATCATTGTCCTGGATGCTTCTTGGATGGTCCGGTTCTTTCTCTCAACTACTCCAATCTGCTATGGAGTCCTAGGAGTAGACAACTATCTCTTTATACCATGCTTCTCACAAAAGTCTATGAATTCACTGGATGTGAATTCACCACCTCTATTAGACCTCATACATTTCAGTTTCAATCCAGTTTGATTCTCTACCATAGCCTTGAAGATTTTGAACTTCTCAAAAGCTTCTAATTTCTCTTTCAGAAAGGTAACCCACATCATCCAAGAATGGTCATCAATCAGTAGCATGAAATATCTATCACCTTGCATACTCTTGATTCTTGTCGGACCACATAGATCAGTATGAACTAATTCCAATAATCCGGTAGAGGACTGATCCTTTCTTTTGAATGAGACTCTGCTCTGTTTACCTAGCTGACATTCTTTGCACAAACTATTTGTAGGTTTTATCAACTTTGGAAGATCTCTTACAGCCTAAGTATTACTTATCTTGATGATGTTATCAAAATTTACATGACACATCCTTCTATACCATAACCAACTCTGATCAACTTGAACAAACAAACAACTTTTACTAGCACCAACCAAGTGGAAGATATTACCTTTAGTTTGAGTACCGGATGCAATCTCTGTTCTAGATCTTTCAAAGATTTTACATTTTCCATCCTTGAGTCAGAGATCATAGCCTTTGTCCACCAACTGTCCAACACTGAGAAGATTGTGCTTCAAACCTTCAACATACATCACATTACTAGTTTTGTTTCTTCCACTAAAAGAAATAGTTCCTCTTCCTCTGATTCTACCAGCAGAGTTATCACCAAACTTTACCACTCCTCCATACCTTTCCAAATCTAAGAACTTGTTCTTTGTCACCTATCATATGGTGAGAGCATCCACTGTCAATAACCCAATCATCCTTTTCTTCAACTTGAGCAGCCAAAGCTCTTTCTTCGACCTTATGATTGATAGATTCAGAGGATATTGGATCTTCTTCCTTGATGGCAATAAACACCCATTCATTTCTGGATTTGTCTCCTATCTCTGATTCATCATCTGTTACTCCTTCATTATCAACTTCTTCATGAACATAATAACAATTCTTTTGGAACCTTTGTCTGTTAGAATTTGACCTTGTAGATCTTTCCGAACATCTTGAGGCAAAATGACCAATCTTATTGCAGTTGAAACACTTAAAGGGTAATTTTCCTTCATACTTACTGGATCCTCTTGGCAATATTTTTGCAATGAGGGCTTCAAGTTGAATTGTTTCTGCTTCTTCCTCTTCCATGTCTCTTCTTGCTTGATCATACCATGACAGCTTCCTTGAAGAGCTTTCTCCCAGATCAAATCTTTGTTTGCCTTTCACATAGGCACTGGCTTTGAATGTAGATTCAGTCTTGGGGGGATTATCTCCAAACTTGGTCATTTCAAATGCAGCCAGTTTGCCAGCCAATTGGTCTCTTGTGACTGTTGTATGAGCTCTGAATTCATGAATGGCAGCAACCTTGATTTTGTAGGCAACAGGAAGGGATTTGAGAATTTTGCAAACAATCTCATTTTCATCCAAAACTCCACCAGCATTCCTAATTCCACACACCAGCTCATTTACTCTTGGCATAAAGGTAGTGATATTTTCATCATCTCTCATCATCAATCTTTCAAATTTCCCTTTGAGACTCTGCAACCTTGCACTCTTAACATACTCATCTCCTTCATGCAGAAGTTCCAGTTTAATCCAGATCTCATAGGTAGTTGGTAGGTCAATAACATTTGAGAGCTCTAAGTCAGTTAATGCACTTAGAAGAGCCTCTTTAGTCTGCAGATTGTTTTCAGCATCTGTGATCTCATTTAGAGTTGTCGGACCACCCTGTGGAGGTACATATGTTTTTGTGACCATGGACAAGTAAGCTTTTCCCATGCACTCCAAGTGACATTTCATGCGACCTTTCCAAAGAGAGAAGTTGGTTCCATCAAACTTTAGACTATCCTTCTTGTATGATGACATCATGGATCTCCTCAAGCGGTTAAGCTCCTTTTAGAGGAACTTAATCTGATACCAATTGTTAGATCTAGGGCACACAACTGAGAGGGGGGTGAATCAGTTGTACAAAAACTTGCTTTCACTTCAAACACTTGATTCTTCTTTGTTATTTAATAGTATATCAATTAACCATTCATGAAAGCATAAAGCATAAACACCAGAGCAAATAAACATCAACACATTAGACACCAAGATTTGACGTGGAAAACCCGGTCAAGGGAAAACCACGGGGTGATTAACCCAAGGATTATTCTCTGTTAGAAGAATAAGAAAAATAGATGGCACATGCCAATTAGGGCTCACTACTCGAGCACACTGCTCACAAGGAGGCACACTGCCTACAAGAGACACACTGTCTACAAGATAACAAGTATTACAAACTTAAACTGGAGATTGACATCTTTACCATGCCTGGATCAGTTCCATTTAAGCCCAAAAACTCCTGCTCTGCCTTTCGCACTTCTCTTCGCTATATCACACTCATCACCACAAGACGCACTTCAAAATGAATTCACAAACCCTTATTTATACAAGGCATCAACTTAGGAACAATCATCTAAGTCGGCAAACACCTACAAGATCATTCGCAAGACGTGTAATACATCCGGTCGGCCAGTCTTAAGAAGAACACCAATATCCGTGGTTATTCTTCGAATGCAAACTCTAACTTTAATGTGGACTACCAATAAGAATAGAACATGATCCAAAGATCACCAAAACCTTTCCTGAGTCATCAAGAACATCCGCACTTTATCAGCTTACTCGAATTCTTCTGTTCTTCATCCGAAACTTCAAGAACATAGTCTGTCATCACTGTCATAATGAAAAAGGTGCTTCCGGACCTCCAAACCATGAACAAATCTAGTTGTCACTTCACACAAACTTATTCAACACTCTCTCCAATCTGCAGAATGAGACAATGCAAGTCCGGAGCTCACCGGACCAATCTGTGACACTCTGTCACCACTGAACGCCTGCTAGAACCGGTTCTACTTGAGTGAACATAACTTCTTCAGATCTTCATGCGGACCTCTAAAATCTTAACTGGAACATCTCAAGACTCATATCTACAAACCCTTTAAACCACATCCTCTGAACCTCAACCTATTGAGTACTTTTGCCTTCTTCTCATCACTGTTCTTCACTGTTCCTGATTGAGACTAATTTCCTCAATAACCTCAGCACACAGCTCATCCAATCCTTCTTATCAATGCAATATGAGTATGTTGACATCAATGACAACACTGGTTAACCTCATACTTGCAACATTCCATCCTTTAGTTTAGTTGTTATTTTCTGTTAAGTAGTTAGGTAGAATCTGGCATCACATGTTCCTGCAGCCACTAGAATTCTATTCTGTGTCTATTCCTACAGCCAAAGCAGATAGAGTAGTTTTTTGTTTGTTTGCCAAGATTTTCATTTTCTATCATGCACTTCAGCTTAGTATAGTTGTTGGTTGATGTTCAACATTTATGTTATTTCTTTCCAAGCAATTTACTTTTAGCATTATGTCTTTCTTAGCTGTAGAATGAATGTGGCTACTTTGGAGTCCTAGTGCACATACTGTACTGACCCATTTCAAGTTCATGTCCCTGGGTTGACAAGTTAAGTGCATCTTCATAGTGATTAAGATAGTTATTCAAGCTAGATGTCCAATCTCTGAGTCACAACTTTATGGGCTTAGTTGTTAAATCACTGTAGGAGACCAACACTCTTGTCAAACCCTCTTTCATCTCTCTAGTATCCTTCACTGCGGTAAAAATTATGGTTCCCTCTACTGTTGCGGTAGAAACTTCTGTCATCTCTCCCTCTGTAGTATGAATTATTATCCTTTTCTTCCTTCTGGTATGGGCTCCCTTCTTTGTTCTACTCCACATATGATCTTTCTCCTCCAGAATATGTTCTACCTCTTTGAAATTTACCTCCTCTACCTCTCTACCTTTGCTCATGCTTCTTATTCAACTTGTCTTAAACTTTTAGGGAAAACTAATAAGCTTCTTCTATTGTTGTCATCCTAACCAAACTTAATTCTTCTTAAATGTTCATTCTCAATCCATTTATGTATCTTGCCACTTTCTCCTTTCTTGCTTCACTATGTCTAGTCGTTATGATCATCTTATGAAATTCCTCAGTATACTCCTTCACCAATTTCTCCTTTTACCTTAGGTTTTGCAATCTTTTCAACAATTCCAACTCATAGTCAACAGGTATGAACTAATTCTTCAACTTTGTCACCATCCTATCCCATTTTATGATCTTTTATTTTCCTCTCCTATTTCTATCCAATTGAACTTCTTTCCACCAAATAAAAACATGTCCTTTCAACTTAGTTTTTACAAATCTTACTCTCTCCATATCTTCAATTTATTCATATTCAAAGTATTCTTCCAAGTCATTTATCTAGTCAATCAATTCCTCTGAATTCAAATTTCCAATATAGTTTGATACATCTACTCTAGGTCTCTTACCAATCTTGGAAATAGCTTTCAACATCTTCGCCCGATCTGATTCTTCTTCTTCTTCTAGGGCTTCTTCATTTTGGTCAACAGATTGAAATTCTTCATCATCACTTTCAACATCATGTCTAGGGTTTAGTATTCTTCTTCTATCTTATTCTACAAAATCCAATCAAACCTTCATTATCCTCATCATCTCTATCATTTCTTCCATTCTTCCAACAACATTGGCAATAGCAGACATCCTCCTTGGCAGTATCTCTTCCTAGGATATGGTGCAACTGCCTCAATTTGGCGATTTGACTATAGGGCTACAACTGCCTCACAATCAACGCTCAGTTGACAAACACAAGTAGACTACCTTAGGTCAGGGCTTTCTTCACCACAAGATCTTATCGAATGCCTTCACTTCCCAAAGGATTCAAAACTTCACTCAGATACCACTTGGTGCAGTCATGGTTGGAAGGTTCAAAGAATGAATTGTCCAAACCATACAGCTAGAGTAAACACAATGGAAACAACACAAATGTAGAACGCAATGGCTGATTCATATATTCAGAATATCAAAGAATTACAATGTTCATATGTCGGCAACATGTGGGCTACAATCAAGGCTTCACAGGCCTATTTTTTGAGCTACAACAGATATGCAAGTTATGGCATTGTAGTGCCTACCCAAAAAGAATATAACTATCTAACTTATGGAAATTGCTAACTAACTTCCTAATGCATCTAAGAGATCTATATATATCATCTTCAAGCTCATAGAATCCTCTGCGTCAGCCACAAGAAGTTACAAACTCCAATGAAAGGTGTAATGTGTAGAAACAAGTAGGTCAATCTACAACATTTGGTATTACTCTACAAATGCATGAAACTTGGTGCAGACCTCAAAGAAGCTCTATCTAATCCATATGTGCCATGCATGATGTTTCATTAGGCTCCACAAGTCACGGAAGTGCTCTACAAACCTTCACCTTCAACTAGTTGTCTAGATGCTATGTTCTGTGAAAGTTGATTATCTTCTGATAGCGATAACTTTTAGCAGACAAATCTAAATGACCTAAAATTTGAATATGATGTATATGATGATATGTAGATGCTAAGTCCTGCTTCGTGAACTCTGATATGAGGATGCAGTAAAATGTGGTACAAAATACTGAAGCTACAAATGACTGAACTGAATTGAAAATGTAAGAAAAGAATGAAAATATTTTTTGGTTGATGCAAGATTGCTCTACAACCTGGGATGCTCCTACATCACATTCCATAATAAAACCCCATCCATCCATAAAAAAGTTATTGACCTTTGCATTTCCACATACCCATCTATCATGGCTTGAAAATTGTCAGTGTCAATTGTTATCCATTAGCATCACTCATAGTCGATTCATCCATTTGTCATTCTCTATAATAAAACCTCTTCCCGAATGGGGGCACTTTTCCTTAACCTAGGTCTAGGAATGGATCCTTGTTTTGTCTTGAGAGGAATTGTCATGCTTTTACTCATTTTCTGTAAACATTTTTCATCTATCACAATCCATAATAAATCCAAATTTTCACTTCATCCATCAACCACAATCTATCCTATTCACCTATCACCTTGACTTAACTAACTCAATCAAAAAATGAATGATGCATCCTTTTGTAAGCACAAGTACTTATCAAATCAGAAGCAAAAGAATACTCCTGAATCAATACACTTATCTGCATACCGCTTGCCACATCTGCTAAATCCATCTATCCTAATCCAAAGCCTTTGATAGATATATCGTTCCTACAATAAGGCCCAATATACCATGAGAATCCTCTTTGGCAAGATAAAATGATGGTTGTGTATTTATTTTATCAGTTGGTCAATTTCTTTTTAGTTTATCTTTTGTTCCTTTCTAATACTTAATCAAGACTACCTTAATCTTTCTATATCTTGGTATGCTGTGATAAAGTATGGATTGGGGCATGATTATTACTTTCATATGCTATGTTTGTGGGATGTTCTTATTATCCTACCAAGGCTAATATTTATCTTGTTCATGTTGGAATTAGCATCTTGCATATCAATATCATTTACATCTAAGGTCTTGAAGAAGCCTTATGTGTATTGGGATCATTCTATGCTAAGACTATTTTCCATCCATGTATCCAACAAGGTTCTATTATGTCTTGTATGAATAAGTTCAAACCATTTGTTTGCAAACTCAACGTCTTATGTATTGGATCATCATCACCTTGGTCTTATATACCCTAGTGCATAATATTCATATGATATATCAAGATAAGGATTTCTCTTTACATTTTATAAAGCATAACCAAAGAAAAATCTCTCCATCCATCCACCCATATATCCTAATAAATATCTCTAGCTTTCACAGTTTGATCAATTCTTCTAGTCTTTTTCCATCTATCTTGCATATTTTATCTAACCTTTTTGTCTTCATCCACATCTCTCTACGTACTAACAATTTTCTCTCCTTTTATTTCAAGAGCACACCTGTGTTATTTGAACCCACTTGTCCTCTTGAAGGGACATCATCATCATTCATCTTATTCATTAACTTACCATTATATTTCATTGTCACCCTTGTATTGAGTGACTAGGGCATCACCATTTCTAATCTAATCATTTTCTTCCAACCGTGATCTTCTAAATCAATTTTTTTTATCAAATCAAACACTATTTTTTAAACTTCTTTGAAATGTTGTTACTTTGCAACACCATCTTAAAGAGGGGCAAAATGTAGACACCTAAAAATGACTATCACATTCCCGTATAGTCTCATCAATTCTTCTAATTCAACATTAATTAAATAATTCCTAATTATTAATTAAATCTATCATGTCATTAATTTAATTCTTCTAATTCAACATTAATTAAATAATTCCTAATTATTTAATTAAATCTATCATGCCATCAATTTAATTCTTCTAATTCAACATTAATTAAATATTCCTAATTATTTAAATTAAATCTATCACGTCATCAATTTAATTCCCCTTTCAACATTAATTAATAATTTTAATTATTTGATTAAATCAAACATTTCATTAATTGTATTCTTCTTATCTGTTTTAATTAAATAATTTTAATTATTTTATTAAATTGTCCATTTCAATCCTCAATTTCATATTAATTAAATGATTTCAATTATTTAATTAATTCACCACTTTAATTCCTTTTATCCACAAATAATAAATAATTTCAATTATTTAATTGGCTAAAATAAATTATTCTAATTTATTTAAGTTGACTTTTCTTATCTCCTAAATAAATAAAATCAAATATTTTATTTATTTCCTATTTTTATTCCATCATCCACAACAAATTAAATAAATTTATTTATTTAATTTCTAATATATCCTCTCATCTTCTAAATTTATCTTTTTCTTCTAAATATCTTCCATGAAAATAAATAAAATCAAATATTTTATTTATTTCCTATTTTTATTCCATCATGCACCACAACTTAAATAAATTTATTTATTTAATTTTTAATTTATCTTCTCATCTTCTAAATTTATCTTTTTCATCTCAATATCTTCGATGCAAATAAATAAAATCAAATATTTTATTTATTTCCTATTTTTCTCCATCATGCACAACAAATGAATTAAATTTATTTATTTAATTTCTAATTTATCTTCTCATCTTCCAAATTTATTTTTTTCTTCTAAAAATCTTCCATGCACACAAATTAAATAATTTATTATTTAATTTTAATCCTTTGCATGTCAAAAACCAAATCAAAAGTTTAGTTCAACTAGCTTTAAATCTTTGTTTTTCTCAATCAATTCATTAAATAGAAAAAATCATTATGTTTTTATGAAAATCAATCATATCTTTAGTCAACAAAGCAGTTAACTCAATAAATCAACTTTTTGCATGGACACTTGTCATGTGCACATTCATTCATGATTCCTCAATTTATCTCCTCCGTTGATTTCATCTAATTTCCTTTATTGTTGATCGAACTCTTTTGGAAGGTATAAATACGCCCATTCACCTCTTCACAAACCCTTCATGATTTTGAGCATTCGGCATCCATATCTCCTAGCGCTTTTGAGCACTTGTTGAAGCAATCACACATCCTTTCATCCATCAAACTTATCATGGCTATGCTTTTTGGTATTTTGAGCAATCCAGATTCACAAAATACACCAAGGAATTACACTCAATGGCTAATATTAGTATTTTATACTTTTATCCTATCTTTGTTATATCATTATTGATTTCTTGAAGGTTATGATGGATTTTGGTGTTGAATCTTTATTGTATTGATCCCTTTATGAATTCCAAATTTCCCCATACACATTCTCCTCTCCTCTTATTTTAGTGTAGCTTTATTTGATGCATATTTAGAGTATTTTGTCGCTTTTGTAGTGCTCTTGTACCCTCATATTACGTTCTTTCATCCTTGCAGGTCCCCATGGTGAAGCAAAAGTGACTTAGGTATACTCATGATGCAATCAATGGTACATCACTTGCTTCATTTTCAATAATCTTTTAAAATACATTAAATTTCAAACTAATGCTTATTATTGTAGGTACAATTGCGGGAAATTGATAATAGGTAAGGCCTAGTTTAGGAATGGTACCTACCTTTCATGTAGACTACTGGACCCTCGAGGGGGCAAATATGTAAGCATTAAAATCATGCATGGGCCTACATGGTAATTTGATGATGAGCTATAATCCTAAACACGTACATGTAAGAATGCAATTATGACCTCTCAACAAGCATTCTTCTTGGTCACATGTGGATGGACTTGCCTCATTGATTTTTTCTTCTCATCCCTCTAGCTAACCTTTCTTGGTCATGTTCCTTCTTCACCTCCCCTTGTTAACATTTCATCTTTTTTACTTTTTCAACCTCATTGAAATAGCCTACTAGCATCATAACCTAGAAAAGTCATCCTCTCTTAGACCATTTCACCCTTTTCAACCCTCTAGAGGCCTCTAATTGGCCTCCTAGACCTTTCCCAATCCTCAAAATTGACCTGTTTTCTCTCTTTTTTGAGTCGCCCCCTTTCAGTTTAGGATCTCCCATAGGTGACCTTGGATCTCCCCTAGGTGACCCTGCTAGTAAAAGGGGAAATCCCTTCATATGCATAATTTTTGTCATTTCCAAGGGTCAGATGTCATCTCCAGCCTCCTAGGATCATTCGTAGCACTTTAAATAATTCCTAGGTCTTCTCTTTTTAGGATCACCCCCTTTCAGTTTAGGATCTCCCCAAGCGACCCGAGATCTCCCTTGGGTGACCCTACTCATAAAAGGGGCAACCCTATCATGTTTTCAAATGTGATTTCCTCTTCAATTTGGGGCCAAATTATCTCCATTTTTTCTAGTTTGCATGTAATTTTGACCCTAACTGAGCCTAGCCTATTCTTAACTCATTCTTCTATCCCAATCAACTAGAATTAGCTCCCATTGATCTATTCTTATCTCACCTTCCTCTCATGCTAACTTCCATTCCTCCATAAGTGATAAGCTATCAAGCTTAGTTCATTGTCCAATCAACCCTGTTCACTCCCTAATCATCCCTATTAACTCTTCAATCAAATTGAGTTAACTTCCCAATCAATTCCACCTCTTATGTTCTCTTCAACACTATAAATATCCCCTCCCTCAAGAAATAAGGGAGGCAAATTCATTGTTGTAGCCATTCATCAAGCTTTGCTTTTGCTCTCCACTTAGCATTTTCATGCTCTCCGCATGACTTATGTGCCTTTTTCTTTTTAGTATTGTTGCCAAAGATTTCAAAATCTTCATTTAGCATTGTTACACTCGTGAATTGCCAAGCCTAAGTGCTTCATAGCTTTCATAGCTTATTCAATCATAACTCTCATAGCTCATTTCAAATTAATTGCTACCCCATACTTGTTGCCAAGAGGAGTACCCCATTGCTGCAAAGGAGAGGGAATGTTTCCACACACAAGGATTTATGAGGATATGCTAGGCTCATGCACTAAAGGATCTAGGTTCTTTTTATGTTTTCATAGCTAAATTAATCACACTTTGCTCTTGGAAAAAGTAATCTTGTTATTGCAATTTCCTTGATAGGATTTATTTCAATTTGATTAGATTAGTATTGTTTAAATTAGTTTCATTGCAATTCATAGATTAGCTTTTATTCTTGTATTTTCAATTCTTAGTTTAGATTCCAAATTGTCACAAAAATACAAAAACATAGTGTAGATTGCATTTGGAAAATTCATGTTAAAAGTGCATTTTTATTTCAATTATTAGTTAATTAGATCAATTTTATTTTTCTTGGAAAAGAAACCAACAAAATATTTTTGCATTCATTTAGTTGCATACATAAAAAATACAAAAACACTAGGAAACCTAGGAAACTCAAACCCTCAATTCGATCACGAGGTAGGATTCATTTACACAAAGTCAAACCCTTGATTTTATCACAAGGTATACTTCACAAATCAACACCAAGATAAAAACAAAACCTTTTACTATGAATCAAAGTCAAAGTCAAAGCTAAGTCAACCAAAGGTCAACTTGAATCAACTATCTCTTATCCAAGAATATGAATGTGCCCTAGAGTTAGAGATGAGTGGGTTAGAGCTATCCTTGAGGAAATAGAGTTGATACACCCAAGATCCAACACACTCAACAAACACAAGAAGAACAAGAACAAACCCTTAGGGTCATACAACAAGCAAACATCATACAACAAACCATACATGCTAACGAAGAAATGTTACAACATTCATTACTCATCAACGAACAAAATCAATATTTGTCTAGACGTTGGAACCTTAGGAACCCAAAAAGGAGATCAACAACTAGTGACCCTTCAATTCATAGGGTTGGCCCCAGGACTGGCCAACCACTCTCTGTGATGTTTTGCTTCCACGTAAACAGAACTGCCTCTGAGTTACGCCTCCACTTGACTAGATTTTACCACGAGAGTGGGAGTGACTTGGAGGTCTCCATCAGTAAGGAGAGGGTTCATGTGTTGTATCAAATCTAACTCATTTGTGTTTGTGCATGAGTCACATTTTGAGTACAGTAACTGATGCAGGAGCATCTCAGGTGAATGAACAATTGACATCACCCAAAAAGATTTCTAGTTGTTTCTTTTAATTTTTGTTTTCTTGGGTCTATTTTGGCATTTCTTAGCCTTGGGGAGAAGTAAAATAATCAGATTTGATCAAATTGAGTTTTTTTTGTACTTGGACTTCGACACTCTGTAGGCAGTTTTGTGAAATTTATTCCCAAATATATGTAAGAGCTATATAAGAATCCTTTTGCAGGGGCATTCTTGGAGGTACCATCTCAAAAGTGCAAAAGAATTGAAGTCATATCTCTCACTGTTTGAGATAAATTAATGTCCAAAGTTTGTGCCATTAATGCTGAAAGTGTGTTGTCAGTTTATGGAAAGTTTAATATTTCCTAATTCTAGGAGTTTGGATTAAAATCCTTTTGCGGGGGACCTTGGGACATCATTTTGAGCCTACTCGCCAATTTTCTATTAGATTTAGGGCATACAACTGAGAGGGGGGGTGAATCAGTTGTGTGCAACTTTCTCTTTTTAAACACTTGAATCTTCTTTAGTGATTAGCATAATATTAATCATGAATCATAATGCATTCAAATCCAAAGCAGAAACATATCAACACACATGACACCAAGATTTTGACATGGAAAACCTGGTTAAGGGAAAAACCATGGGGTGATTAACCCAAGAATGTATTCTCTGTTAGAAGAATAGAAAGAACAAAATGGCACATGCCAATTAGGGCTCACTGCCTGAGCACACTGCTCAAGAGGCTCACTGCCTACAAGAGACACACTGTCTACAAAGGAATAAGTATCACCTTTATGAATTGGAGAATAGCATCTTCAGCATGCTTGAATCAGTTCCATTTAAGCCCAATACTTCTGCTCTACCTTTCGCACTTCTCTTCGCTACAACACACTCATCACATCAAAACCCACACCACAAAATGAATTCACAATCCCTTATTTATATAAGGCATCGACTTAGGAACAATCATCTAAGTCAGCAAACACCTACAAGATCATCTGCAAGACGTGTAATACATCCGGTCGGCCAGTCTCAAGAAGAACACCAATATCCGTGGTTATTCTTCAAATGCAAACTCAAACTTTAATGCGGACCATCAACATTAACTGGACATGATCCAACGATCATCATAACCTTCCTTGAATCACCAAAAACATCCGCACTTCATTATCCTACTGGAATTCTTCTTTCCTTCATCTGGAGCTACAAGAACACAGTCTGTCATCACTGTCACAAATGAATAGGCACTTCTGGACCTTCAACCCACGAACTAATCTAGTTGATACTTCATAGGGACGTCCTCAACACTCCCTCAGATCCGCAGAATAGGATAATGAAATACTAGATCTCACCAGACCTTTCTGTGGCCCTCTGTCATCTCTGAACACCTGTCGAAACCAATTCTACTTGAGCGACCATAACTTCTTCAGATCTTCATGCGAACCTCTGAATTCTTGACTGGAGCATCTCAAGATTTATATCTACAAACCCTTTAAATCGTACCCTTTGATCCTCAACCTATTGAGGACTTTTTACCTTCTTGTCATCACTGTTCTTCACTGTTCCTGATTGAGACTTATTCTCTCAATATCCTCAGCACACAGCTTATCTAATCCTTCTCATTAATGCAACATAAGTATGTTGACATCAATGACAACACCGGTTAGGCCCTTACTTGCAACAATCTCCCCCTTTGTCATTGATGGCAACATATGATGTGAAAAACCGTCAAGACAAGAACTTCTCCTTGCTGTTACAACTCCCCCTAACAGCAACAACTATTCACATGTCTTCTCTTCCTTTATTGCTTCCCCTTTGATCAGCAACCACTTGTTTTTCACATGTCTTCTCTCCCCCTTTGACATCAATGGCAAAGGGCTCATACTTGTAACTTCACTACTTCATAACATACCAGCTACTCCCCCTGAGTAGCAGCTCCCTTATCATCAATCCGGATCACAAGATATGACTATGATATCCACCGGATTGATGCACATCAGTGCATCCTAGTTCATCACCGGAGGGGCAATAACCCCTAACTTCTCCCTGAGATACTCAAAAGAGTCCTTGGGAAGAGGTTTAGTAAAAATATCTGCAAGCTGATCCTTGGAGGGTACATACTCCAATCTGACTTCACCCTTGTTCACTTGCTCTCTCAGAAAGTGAAACTTGATAGATATATGCTTAGTTTTAGAATGCAACACCAGATTCTTAGAAATATTTATTGCACTTGAGTTATCACAAAAAAATGTGATAGGCTCCTCATATTCTACTTGAATATCTCTTAGCATCCGCTTCATCCAAAAAACTTGAGTGCAACTTCCTACTGCTGCAATGTATTATGCTTCAGTTGTAGATAGGGATATTGCCTCTTGTTTCTTGCTTAGCCAAGAAACCAACCTTTTTCCCAAAAAGAATGCTCCTCCACTTGTACTCTTCCTATCATCCACATCTCCTGCCCAATCTGCATCTGTGTATGCATGAAGAGAAAAATTATGATCTCTAGGATACCACAGACCATACTCAACTGTTCCTTTTAAGTACCTAAAGATTCTTTTGATTTCCATGACATGAGATTCTCTGGGATCAGCCTGGAATCTCGCCACAAGACCAACAGCCTGCATTATATCTGGTCTAGTTTGAGTGAGATACAGTAATCCTCCAATCATTGATTTGTACTTTGTCTGATCTATCTTAGGAGAGTCATCATCTTTGCTCAACTTACATCTGGTTGCCATGGGAGTGTTCATTGCCTTTGAATCTTCCATTCCAAATTTCCTCAACAATTCTTTCACATATTTGGTCTGAGAGATAAAGATTCCTTTCTCTGTCTGAGTAATTTGCAGACCCAAGAAGAAATTCATTTCACCAAGCATTGACATTTCAAACTCACTTTTCATTTGATTTGCAAAGGTTTTATACATACTGTCTCTTCCTCCAAAGATGATATCATCAACAAATACTTCAACAATCAAGATGTTTTCATGATCAATTTTGAAATATAGGTTACTATCAGCAGTACCTTTGTTGAAACCAATCTTCAAAAGATGTTTGTCCAGCCTTTCATACCATGCTCTTGGGGCTTGCTTTAGACCATACAGTGCCTTCTTTAATTTGCAGACCATATCACCATGCTCAGATAACTGGAATCCATTCGGTTGTTCAATGTACACTTCTTCTTCTAAGTCACCATTCAGGAAAGTAGATTTGACATCCATCTAATACACTTTGAAATCTTTGAAGGTAGCAAAAGCAAGAAATAGTCTGACTGCTTCAATTCTTGCCACCGGAGCAAAGGTTTCCTCAAAACCAATCCCTTCTATTTGAGAGTAGCCTTTACAGACTAATCTGGCTTTATTTTTGATTACTTCACCAACTTCATTTAGTTTGTTCCGGAAGACCCATTTGGTTCCAATCACATTCTTGTTTCTAGGTCTAGAAACAAGATCCCAAGTGTGATTTTTCTCAATTTGCATCAACTCTTCCTCCATTGCTTTCGTCCAATTTTCATCATTGCAGGATTCATTTATTGTCTTAGGTTCAATCTTTGAAATCAGACAACATTCATCTAAATTTTGAGCAATTTTCCTTCTAGTTTGCACACCTTTGCTTTTGTCACCTATGATTTGTTCTTCAGAGTGGTTCAGTCTTACATACCTTGGAACTTTGGGAGTTTCTTGCACTTTTGCTTCTTGATCAGGCTCATTCAGAGCTATCTCTTCTTCTTGATTTACCGAATCAGTCTGAATCTAACTTTCAGGAGAGGATTGAGTTCCTTGAACCAGAACACCATTCTGATCATCTTCATCATACTCATAAAACCTTGAGGGTTTCTCTATTCCCTCATCAACCTTCACATTTGTACTTTCTATCATCTTTCTTAGTCTCTTATTATAACACCGGTATGCTTTACTTTGAGTAGAGTGATCCAAGAATATTCCTTCATCACTTCTAGCATCAAACTTTCCTAAATATTCATCTCTTTTGATGTAACACTTGCTACCAAAGACTCTGAAATATCTTACAATGGGAGTAATGCCAAACCAGAGTTCATAAGGGGTCTTACTGGTACTGCTTCTTATTTGAACTCGATTAAGAGTATAGACTGCAGTGCTGACAGCTTCTCTCCAATAGATCTGAGGAACATTTGCTTCCATCATCATAGTCCTAGATGCTTCCTAGATGGTCCGGTTCTTTCTCTCCACTACTCCATTCTGCTGTGGAGTCCTCGGAGCAGACAACTGTCTCTTAATTCCATGTTTCTCACAGAATTCTATGAACTCACCGGATGTGAATTCTCCACCTCTATCAGACCTCAAACATTTCAACTTTTTTCCTATTTCATTTTCTACCATAGCTTTGAATATTTTGAATTTCTCAAGAGCTTCTGATTTCTCCTTTAGAAAGGTTACCCACATCATCCAGGAATAGTCATCTATTAGTAGCATGAAGTATCTATCACCTTGAATACTTCTGGTTCTTGCTGGACCACAAAGATCAGTGTGAACTAAGTCCAATAGTCCGGTAGAAGACAGTTCCTTGCTTTTGAATGTGACTCTGCTCATCTTACCCAACTAACATTCCTTGCACAAGCTGTTAGTAGGTTTCACCAATCTTGGAAGATCTCTTACAGCCTGAGTATTGCTTATTTTGATGATATTATCAAAATTCACATGACACATCCTTCTATGCCATAACCAACTCTGATCAACTTGAACAAACAAGTAGCTTTTACCAGTACCAACCAAGTGGAAGATATTACCTTTAGTTTGAGTACCGGATGCAATCTCTGTTCTGAATCTTTCAAAGATTTTGCATTTTCCATCCTTGAATTGGAGATCATAGCCTTTGTCCACCAATTGTCCAACACTGAGAAGATTGTGCTTCAAACCTTCAACATACAGTACATTACCAGTTTTGTTTCTTCCATTAAAAGAAATAGTTCCTCTTCCTCTAATTCTACCTGTAGAATTATCACCAAACTTCACCACTCCTCCTTCATACCTTTCCAAATCTATGAACTTATTCTTGTCACCTGTCATGTGGTGAGAGCAACCATTGTTAATGACCCAATCATTCTTTTCTTCAATTTGGGCAGCCAGAGTTGTTTCTACAACTTTATGATTGATAGATACAGAGGCTATTGGTTCTTCTTCCTTGATGGCAATAAACACCCATTCACTTCCGGATTTGTTTCCTGTCTCTGATTCATCATCTGTTACTCCTTCATTATCATCTTCTTCATGAACATAGTAACAATTCTTTTGGAACCTTGATTTGTTAGGATTTGGCTTTGAAAATATTTTCGGACATTTTGAGGCAAAATGACCAATCTTATTACAATTAAAATACTTAAAAGGCAATTTTCCTTCATACTTACCGGATCCTCTTGGCAGTCTCTTTGCAATGAGGGCTTCAAGTTGAGCAGTTTCTACTTCTTCTTCTTCCAGGTCTTTTCTTGCCTTTCCATACCATGACAAATTCCTTGATGAGTTTTCTCCCAGATCAAATCCTTGTTTACCTTTTACAGAGGCACTGGCTTTGAATGCAGATTCAGTTTTGGGGGGATCATCTCCAAATTCGGTCATTTCAAAAGCAGCCAGTTTGCCAGCCAATTGGTCTCTTGTGACAGTTGTATGGGCTCTGAATTCATCAATGGCAGCAACCTTGATTTTGTAAGAGGCAGGAAGGGATCTGAGAATCTTACCAACAATCTCATTTTCATCCAAGACTCCACCAGAATTTCTAATTCCACAAACCAGCTCATTCACTCTTGGCATAAAAGTGGTAATATTTTCATTATCTCTCATCTTCAGTTTTTCAAATTTCCCTTTTAGACTCTGTAACCTTGCACATTTAACATACTCATCTCCTTCATGCAGAAGTTCTAGTTTAATCCAGATCTCATAGGCAGTTGGTAGGTCAATAACATTTGAGAGCTCTAAGTCAGTTAATGTGCTTAGAAGAGCTTCTTTGGTCTGCAGATTGTTTTCAGCATCTGTGATTTCATTTAGGGTTGTCGGACCACCCTGTGGAGGTGCATACGCTTTTGTGACCATGGACCAGTACGCCTTTCCCATACACTGCAAGTGACATTTCATGCGACCTTTCCAAAGAGAAAAGTTGGTTCCATCAAACTTCAGACTATCCTTCTTGTATGACGACATCCTGGATCTCCTCAAGCGGTTAAGCTCCTTTTAGAGGAACTTGTCTCTGATACCAATTGTTAGATTTAGGGCATACAACTGAGAGGGGGGGTGAATTAGTTGTGTGAAACTTTCTCTTTTTAAACACTTGAATCTTCTTTAGTGATTAGCATAATATTAATCATGAATCATAATGCATTCAAATCAAAAATAGAAACATATCAACACACATGACACCAAGATTTTGACATGGAAAACCCGGTTAAGGGAAAAACCACAGGGTGATTAACCCAAGAATGTATTCTCTGTTAGAAGAATAGAAAGAACAAAATGACACATGCCAATTAGGGCTCACTGCCCGAGCACACTGCTCACAAGAGGCTCACTACCTACAAGAGACACACTGTCTACAAAGGAATAAGTATCACCTTTATGAACTGGAGAATAGCATCTTCAGCATGCTTGAATTAGTTCCATTTAAGCCCAATACTTCTGCTCTACCTTTCGCACTTCTCTTTGCTACAACACACTCATCACATCAAAACCCACACCACAAAATGAATTCACAATCCCTTATTTATACAAGGCATCGACTTAGGAACAATCATCTAAGTCGGCAAACACCTACAAGATCATCTGCAAGACGTGTAATACATCCAGTCGGCCAGTCTCAAGAAGAACACCAATATCCATGGTTATTCTTCAAATGCAAACTCTAACTTCAATGCGGACCATCAACATTAACTAGACATGATCCAACGATCATCATAACCTCCCCTAAATCACCAAAAACATCCACACTTCATCATCCTACTGCAATTCTTCTTTCCTTCATCTGGAGCTACAAGAACACAGTCTGTCATCACTATCACAAATGAATAGGCACTTCCGAACCTTCAACCCACAAACTAATCTAGTTGATACTTCACAGGGACATCCTCAACACTCCCTCAGATCCACAGAATGGGATAATGAAATACCGGATCTCACCGGACCTTTCTGTGGCCCTCTGTCACCTCTGAACACTTGTTGGAACCGGTTCTACTTGAGCGACCATAACTTCTTCAGATCTTCATGCGGACCTCTAAAATCTTGACTGGAGCATCTCATGATTTATATCTACAAACCCTTTAAACTGCATCCTCTGATCCTCAACCTATTAAGAAATTTTTACCTTCTTGTCATCACTGTTCTTCACTGTTCCTGATTGAGACTTATTCTCTCAATATCCTCAGCACACAGCTCATCTAATCCTTCTCATTAATGCAACATGAGTATGTTGACATCAATGACAACACCGGTTAGGCCCATACTTGCAACATTTTCATTCAATTCTGAGAAGTTTGAATTTTCCACATGTGGCACCTGATTTCGTATATATGGAGTTCTAATTTGATTATTTCATTCTAGAAAAGAATTAAAAGGAATATGTAAATAATTTGTAGACTTTTAACCTTGCGTTTTTACTTATCTAATTCAGAAAAAGGCTTTTGGAATTTTAGAAGTGTTTAGATGTCAAAAAAAAGAATGAAGAGGAAACGTCATGTTGGGATGCCTCTTTGGGGTTTCTAACATATTTCATACTTAATATTTTTCTCACTATTTTTGTTAGGAGAGAGAGGTGTACAGAAAAAAATAAGAAATTGAATGCCAAAACACTGCCAGTAATCCAAAAGGAATGAATAAAGGAAGAAGAGAGTTCGCTACCCAGAAGGAGAAAAATAGTGTGAAGTTCACTACCAGAGAAGGAATTCAGTTGTTAGATAGAAATACATAGAACAACAAAATAGATAAGAGAAATTAATTGAAAAGAGAGGGACAATCAGCTACAAGAATAGAGGAAAATAAATTTCAAAAGGGTGAGGCAAAGAAGGACGATTTGGGAGAGTCTTGGACAAACAAAATTGCAGAGGAAAGATTATCATACACGCTGCTAAACATCTTAGAACAATAGATGAATAAAAAGGAATAACAAAAAATAAGCATATGGAATTAGTGAAAGGGGAAACCAGGGCAAAGAAATAGAGGAATTGTGAATTGGAGTTGTAGAGAGGAGTGATTGAATGAAAATATAGGTGTAGATTGGAGAGAGAGGTAGTGAAGATCTAGATTGGAGATGGAAGTGTGCAAATATGTGGCATAGCTGAGAAGGCCATTTATTGTAAATTTATATACAAATTTCTAGTGGATTTAAATTAATAAAAATCAATTTCATTAGTTGCAATTATATTTTGTTTTGGGCAAAGTATTGCCCATATCAATATGTATTTCATTTTGTGAGTCTTGATATTGTGAATGTGTTTGAAAAAGTTGTGAGTTTGTGTGGAGGTTTTATGATTTGGCAGAGAGGAGAGTACCGTCTTGCATTAGTAACAAAGATCAACTAAGTAGTAAAACGAGGCACAAATACTTAGGGTCTTACATCACCAAAACAAGGCAAGAATAACACAGGTGGGCATTACATTTTTGGCTTGGGGAGAATGTTAGAAAAATATAGGAGGTTGTGTGGTATGACACATGTCATTAGGTTCATTTTTAGACATATGTATCCATTATATAAAACTTAAATAGCCTTAAATACTGTAAAGACCCTATTTGATCTTTAACTAAATTATCTCAAAGCATTACTACTAATTTTTAATTTTTTGTTTTGTTTAATGTGGAGATAATGTTTTATCTAAAAACTCAAGTAAGATATTAAATGCATCTATTCATATGGAACTAGCAACTCATCTATCCAAATGGGATAGGCAATACATTTGTCCATATGGAACATGCAAATAAGATTTGCTCTAGCTAGAGACTTAGACACATTGGGACAATATCAAGTCTTGAGTCATCCTGATAGACTACATCTCCCTATTGAAGATGCACTGAGGTCATCATCTATCATGACTATAATTTATTATGTTTGCATCCTACCTCATAATTTTGGTTTAAGCCTCGAGGATGCAAAAGTTCACCTGGAATTCTTCTAAGTATCAATTTTTATTCCTCTAGTTGAGTTTCTTACATTAGGAAGCGCAAGTTGGTTAGTCAGTTTAATGACTAACCAAAGTGTAGATGAAAACCTAAACCTGGGAACCTCCTTCGTTTACCCAAGGCTTTCTACATAGTTGCTTCCAAACAAGATCAAGGTCTAATATATATGTAGTTCTATTTTCTAATCTACATTTGATGTGAACTGTTAAATGTGGGTACGCAACCCTTTCTAGGGCCCTTTTTCCCTAGATAATTCCTTTGCAACTGCTACCCACTAAGGGAAGCATTAATTCATTAAGTACTTAGCCACATTGACCAAAACTTGTTTACTATAGTATTCTAAAACCCTACTCCTAATTGAGTACTTAGTCATTTTGACCATGATTTATTTATCAATTTAAACTCACTCCTAATGAGAAAGGTTTTCTTTGGAATTTTTATTTCGATGAAAATGATAACTATTATTAATTTAATTATTTACTTAGTGTTAGACTATCATTTGTATATTCGAGGAAGATTTCTCATTTGCTTAGATTTATTATTAAGATGTCCCTTATTACTCCCCAATGATTTATATAGATGATGTCACAGACGTCATTGTTGTAGCTATATTAGGCTATAGATGCAATAGTTCAAGCACGAAGGTATTACCCATAAATGTGAATCAGAAGCACCATTAATACCGAACATTGCATAGTGTTTGTTTTTGTATAACTTGTCTACCTAACTACATACTTCAACATAACAACTAGTTTACATGCTTGGAAATAAATAAATAAGTAGTTAACTTATTTCATATATGGAAAATAAATAAACTTAGTTACACACTATAAACTTATTTAAATACTTGAAATAAATGAACTTAATTACATTCTTTAAATAAACTAAATTGAATACATGAAATTAATAAACTTAATTGCATAACTGGAATAAATAAGCTTAATTGCACAATTGAGATTAATAAACTTAATTGCACCATGACTTAAATAAATAAATTTAATTTGCATACTTGGAATAGAAATATATAATTGATTTAATGAAACTCATAAAGAATTAGAAATTTAAAATTTCAGTGTATTTAATATAACCTATAATTGTTGTTTGAAGACTATATGCTAAAACTCAACTTTTATAAACATTTGTTTGGATTAATGACAATTTATGTAATTATGTCTTAAATTCTTAGTTTAACTTAATCTAATAATTTCTAAGTTAATAAGGAGTGAGAATGCACAGAGATAGTTTTCGGCAGAGGCGAGGGCTTCCATGGTTGGATTTTGCAAACAAGTGAATTCATGAGGAGCAAAGATTCAAGAGACCCTACTGAAGGGATGCAAGGACTAGTGGACAAGCAGCCAACACTTCAATAGATCAAAGGGGAGGGAGATAAGAAACCTAGAGGATGCAACGGCGAATAAGGTGGATGAAAGAAAAATATGGGCCATGAAGGATAAGAAGATCGATGCGGATGAGATTGTCAAGGAGAACCACTTTCCAGAATGTGCAACAAGAGCAAACAGAATTCCAATCGCCACTAGGGTTAAGAACAAATCCCTGAATATCAAGAATGAATATTTGGAGAGTTCGATGAAGGATTTGAAGGAAAAAGCCTTTTTTTTCTAAAATGGGAAGATCTATGGTTGGCCTAGGACATAATAAACAATTGGTGTGCCAAGAATTGGGGCAATTCGGTCTCCTTGAGGAATTTGTCAAAGGGTTTCTTTCTGGTGCTATGTGAAACTAGGGAAGTTAAAGAAAAAATACTAAGCAGTAAATCATGGATGATGGATGGAGTGGGCTTCTATATAAAGGATTGGGAGCCAAATTTTGATCCGATAGAACATAAAGTTACAATCACCCCCAGATGGGTTATATTATATAATCTCCCAGCAGAATATTGGACGATGGAGATTTTGAATGAAATAGGGGACTGCTTAGGGACTTTCATGGATTTGGATTAAACTACTGTAGATGGTGGATCTGGAGTATATGCAAGGATATGTGTCAATATTAATATGGTGGAGGAATTCCCATATTACATTAACCTTTTTTTGGTGAATGGGGTTTGGAAACAGAGGGTTGAATTGGAAGGTCCAGTGGAACCAACAAAAGAAATTCACAGGGAAGAAACCAAGAAGGAATATGAAAGTGAAATGGGAGAAGAGTCAGATAATTTAGAAGAGAAGAAGGAGGAGGAGAGCCTCTTTGAAACAGGCAATTCTTTTGGAAATGCGGTAGTGGTTGATAGTTTTGAAACTAGGTGTGAGGACAACAATGATCACCGCGATTCCCATTTATGGGATTGCATCGTGGAAGAGGAATGATTGGGCTTCACTCATGGAAAGATATCCATGAACCTGGATTTGGTTAGGGACCTCTTTGGATCACCTGAAAGGAAAAAGACTTCAGAAAGTGGAAAGAAAAATGAGAATAACAAGATTTGTGGAGAGAAAGAAAGAGAGGAAGTGAGGGCATAGGAGGCAGAGGGGTTAGAGGGCAATCCCCTAGCAATGGTTGAAGTGGGGCAATCACAAGTAGAATGCACTCTATAGAAAACATCAAAGCCATTGAGAAAATGGAAGGAGAAATTCTATCCTTGGAGAAGCTAGGAATCTCACAGACAAAAACTGCTCTGGCTACCCCTATATGTGGTGACTCAAAGAAAAAGGGGAGAAACCCCAATTATGTAAAGATGGCGAAGGATGGTGAGGTTGAAGGCCAACTGAAAATCACACAAATGATGCTGAGGTCTGGGAAGGGAATTTCCCTTCCTAGATAGTCATGAAGATCACTTCATCGAATGTTAGGGGTTTAAATGCTCCTAACAAAATGCATCTGGCGAAACACCAGATGGAGATATCAGATTCCAACATTTTCCTACTATAGGAAAAGAAGCTAACAGGTAAAGACATATTTTTTCAAGCTAAGACTAAAGGGATGGAATGGTTCTTTTGTTGATGCGGAAGGTGCCTCAGGTGGACTTGCTATTCTATGGAGGACAAATGATGTAACGGTGGAATGTGTGAGCAACTCTAGATTTTGGATACTAACAAAGGTGATGTGCATTTCTACAAAGCTACATTTCTTTTTTATTAATGTATATGGTTATAACTCCCCCCTCCTTAAAAAAGAATTTGGGAGGAATTGGATTTAATTCTGGAGAATGTTGAAACTTCCTATTGTTTTTGGGAGGAGATTTCAATGCTATTTTGAGTGGTGATGACAAACTGGGGGCCGTTAAGAATTGCAGTCAATCACAATTGGATTTTATAGATTTCCTCATGAGAAATAATCTATTAGACATCCCACTGGAGAATGGAAATTACACTTGGACTAATCGAAGGCTTGGTTTTAGCAACATAGTAGAGCGATTGGACATATTGCTTTGGCTAGGAGACCTAGGGGATTTTGGTAGAGAATGTAATTGTATCTTGTTACCAATTTTTAGATCAGACCATTATCTAATCCAATTGCAGATAGTGGAAGAAAAGAAACCAGTTAAAAGTCCTTTCAAGTTTGAAAATATGTGGAGTGGCGATGACAATTTTACTAGTCTTGTAGAATCGTGGTGGAAGGAAGACATCCAAAAAGGATCGAAGATGTTCAATCTTTTCTTGAAACTGAAAAAACTAAAAGAAAAACTAAAAGTTTGGAACAAAACTAGTTTTGGGGATATTTTCAAAGAAAAGGAAGAAATATAAGAAAAATTAAAGATTTTAAATGAGGAAATTTTTAGGAACGAGATGAATCAGGAATCCTTCATAGCAGAAAAAGAGTTAATGATGAAGCAGGCTAAAATCCTGGTCAAAGAAGAAATCTTCTGGCGTCAAAAATCCAAAGAAGTTTGGTTGTGGGATGGGGACAAAAACATGAATTTTTTCCACAATTCAACGAGAATTAGAAGATAGAAGAGCCATTTAATAAGATTGTGGTGCGGGATGGAACAAAATGTGAAGATGAAAACATTATAAACTTAGTAGGGGTGAACTTCTTTGAAGATCTCCTAAACAATAGAGATTCATCATATTTATGCACCCAACACAAAATTCTGGAGTGCATTCCCAAACAAGTCAAATCATAACACAACGACTTGTTAAAGGAGAAACAAAAATGGTAATTTGCAAACTAAGCAAGCTAAACAGAAGGAGGGAGAGAGGTGGCATGGGAACCAAGAGACCACAAGGAGAAAAAATAATATATGTATACTCCTACTCATACACATAAACATACATGCACATACACAAACCCCTACACAGAAAACTTTGAATTATAAATGTATAAATACAAGAATAATGAAACATTATATTTATATATTATTAATATATGCAATTATAAATAAAAAGAAGAAAAAAGTATCATGGCAAAATAAGAAAACTATGGTAATATATATGGCTAAAAATATATATAATTCTATAAATATAATTATAGAACTATATATATTGTGTATATAAAGAAATTAAATATATATAAGACTAAAAATATATATAATTCTATAAATATAATTACAGAACTATATATATTGTGTATATAAAAAAAATAATTGAGTACTTGCATAAGGTATAATTAAGCAAAAAGTATAAAAACTAAACCATAAAAATGGATTGGTATAATTATACACCTATATATCTATATATCTATATAGAATAACACTAGGAAGTAGTATAATTAAATATCTATAGGTTAATACAATACACTAATGAATATGCATCTAGAAAACAAACAATTGGACGAAGGATTAAAACAAAAATAAAAATAAAAGGAGCACACACACACACACACATATATTGGTATGACTATACAAGAAAATTAATGTCTATGTCCTAAACTAGAACAATCTACAACACACATAGTGAACCAAGAAGAACGAAGAAAAAACAATAAACATACAACCATCAAATAGGCAAGACAATATGAAGAAGGGGCTATGGGGGAGGGGGGTTAAGGCAAATGAACTAGGGAGGGGAGGACGAAAGGGGGGAAGGATAAAAAATGTTAGAAAAAAGAGTCTTCTATGATTTGACCTCATGGATCTGACCTCTACACATGAAAGCAATCTATGAATTTTTGGTCACCTGAAACCTATTCATGTCACCTCCTAGAATTTGAATATGTAAAACAAGTGGTGTTGATGAACATCTTTGAGGAGTTTGCTAGGCAAATATCTCCTTTGGTCAAACCTTAAGGATTTGATTTAACAAACTTGGCATAAGGATCAAAGACAACAAATAATAATGTAAGATGCCTAATTTATCGCTAAGTGCAGATTCTAATGTAAGTTGTTGATTCAATGGTGTGCTCTTCTGCTCCTCTAATGATAATACACATTGAAATAAGAGCTTGTGGATGATGGATAAGTGAATTAGGGCCTTTCCTTTTATATGAAACTACATTATGTGCCAACATGCAAATCTTAGAAAACCATTAGCAAGAAAAATTCAATGAAAATCATGTCTATTATGAAATCTTGTATGTAAATCTCAAGGTAGAGCAATAAAAATAGAAATTAAACTATTAAACTAGCAATCGCACCTTACTATGCAATGGGTACGTCGAGATAACATGTAGATAAAAGTAATAAGTAATTTATTGAGAGTAGAGCATACATTTTTGTTGATGGTCCATAGTAGAATTGAAAGAATGTAGTGATATGTGTTGTTGAAACATTTTTGAAAACACAAAATCATTGGAAATCATGGAATTGCAAAACTAGGCTTAATTGTATAAACATAGTGGCAAAATGTGTTACATTGTGTGATAGACACAGGGCTATGGTCAAGCATTGTAATGGAAAACCCTACATTAAAGATTAGACTATGGTACTTTTACAATGTAAAAAGTGGAGTTTGATATGAAATGACACTTTTACAAAAATAGAGAGAGATAAAGAAAAGCGAGAGTGACTTTCCCTTTATAATTACTCTCTCTCTATATATATCTCTATTATTCTTTTCTCTATCTCTCTTTCTCTATTATTCTTTGTCCATCAATCTCCCTCTCTCTCTCTCTCTTCCTTTGTCTCTATCCCTCTCTCTTTCTCCCTTCTCGAGCTTCCGCTATTAGTCTTTCTCTCTCCCCTTCTCTCTCTCATTCTTAGTTTGTCTACCCTTCTCTCTCTTACTCTTCCTCTATATGATGATAATGGTTCTAGATTTTTCATCATTAGTGTTTGTCAATAGATCTAGAGATGTATAATGCAAATTACATAAATGGTAGTTGTTTGAAATTATTTCCCAATGGGCTGTAATACTTGCTTTAATGAACCAATATCATTATGAATGTTTATGAATGGCTGATATAGTAACAATTCATTCCAACCTGGAATGCTTGAAAACATTGATCATGTACTATTGGGATGGTGGTCAAACAAGGGGAGACTCGAATAATAGAAGGTGTAAAGTGTTGTTTCCATTGTTGGACTTCTAAGATGCTATAAATGTCCATTTTTGACACTTAAATAAGTGATATTGTTTCCAACTATATTGGTCATGCCATGTATTAATGAATGAACCTTGGAGATAGGATGTTGTTATTGTTAGAGATAGCTACACTTTAGTGTGGAATAGGTACATTAAATAGGTCTTAATGGTGAATTATTAGGTCCTTAAGAAAATGGCATGTTTCACTAATATATTAAGGTTTACTTTTGGTGGTGGGTCTCTTACTCAGAAAGGTTTTCCCAAGTATATATGTCATCTTATCTTCTCCATCTCCTTCACTTATTCTTCTATATATAATTAAGGTTACATGTGTTTTAAGTCAACAAATTTTATTACTTTCCATTGCTCCTAATTGAGGAATAAGCATTTTAAAACCAACATTTGGTATCAAACCTTTGTTTCCATTGATCCCATGAAGGATGGGATACATTTCTTATGTTGTTTTCAATTTTTTTAGGGATAATTCATGTGGATTTAAAATAACATTTGAAAATTAGAAGTCATGGCCAACACCTTAACAATTGAGATCAATAAGTTCAGTAGGTAAAGCTTTAAGTTATGGAAATTGAAGGTTGAAGATATTTTGGTGGAGATAGTTTAGTGTATCATAATAGTTGTTGCACTCAATTTTCTACCATCGACAATGGATCAAGATGAATGGGACAAGTTGGATAGAAGAGATAGATCTACTATTACATTGTATCTTTCTAATTCAATCTTGATGAATGTTTTAGTACAAAACATTGCTAAGAGTTTATGAGATAAAATTATTGCATTATATCAAGCTGTGAAGAATTGCTTTGATTTAATTTCTTTCAGGAAGACAAAGAGTGGATCAAAAGATAATGTAATCTATAAATGATAACCTATGTATTGAGTTCCTCCATTTATAGTTGGTTGCCCATAGATTTTCCTTTCTTGTTGGTGGAAAGCTATACTTGTTAGAAGTGTTTTTCCATGATAATAAGTTGTTAGGAACTGACATGATCTCCTTGCCTTAAGCCTCTACAACTAATTACCCTGGGGGTGCAAATACAACATTATATACAATCAATCATCTATTTGTTGAATCTAAACTCTTATAGGGTCTTTAGGAGGAAGTTTTAATCACACTTGTCAAATGCTTTAGATATGTCAAGCATTATAACAATCCCTAACCAATGTTGTTTTGGTTGAGTGGAGTTCTTGGGCAAGATCATGCCCTTCATATTGCATGTATTGCAAAACCAAGCTCTCGATGGATAGGTTGCAAGATCATATTGGTTATTCATCCACTTACATTAACTTTATAAATTAGTGAATGTTTTAAATTTAGTCTCCTATGTTGCGACATCCTTGGAATACAAAAAGTTAGATAAAAGTATCTAGCAAATACTCTCTCTCTCTCTCTCTCTCTCTCTCTCTCTCTATATATATATATATATATATATATATATATATATATATATATATATATATAGTGTATGAGGAAAATTGAGAGGTTGAATGATAAAATCAAAGCAATGATAATAACAACTCAATAACCCATAACATAAAGAGATCAATCTAAGTAAAATCCAATATCAATAAATAAATCAAATAAAACAAGAAAGGCTTCACCTAGATTGTATAGTTCTCTTTGTAGATATGTGGATTGCTCAATAATGTTGCAAAACCATGTTTGCAACAAGCGAATGTAAGTGCTCAAAGTGTTCAAAATATCGATGTGTGCTCAATGATGTGATGTATGCTCAATTCGCTGTTAAGGAATGCTTGAGAATAAATGATCGAAGAGGACTTGTGAAGGAGATAAGGGGGTTTATATAGGTTTCAAACATGATCAATCAATGGATGAAATAAATCCATAGAATGAATGGTTGAGATAAATCAAATAACTCATGTTGAATGTGCACACGACATGTGTCACTCCAAAAAGTATTTTTATTAAGATAATTGTTTTTTTTATAAAGATAGATTTTATTTCATAAATTAGAATGTTTTTTCTTCTAATTCATGAGTTGATGAAAACAAGATAAATTAAATCAAATTAACTCAACTTGTAATTTGCTTTTTGAAGTTCTAAAAATAAGACTGATTGTGCACATGAGTTAACATGATATTTTTAGAGGATTTGGAAAGATAATTCAAATTAAATAAATAAATTTATTTAATTGTTTGTGCATGATAGAGGAATATGAAGATTTAAATAAATTAAACAAATAAATTGATTTAACTTATTTTGCATGATGAAGGATAAATAAAATATTTGATTATATTTTATTTTTAGAAGATTTATTTTTAGAGGAAAAAGTAAATTAAATAAATAAATTTATTTAATTGTCTCTGCAAGATTAGAGCACATAAAAGATTATAAATAAAATACTTGATTTTATTTATTTTTAGAAGATTGAGATAATTTAAATAAATTTGCATGATTTATTTAAATTTAGAAGAATAATTGATTTAATTAAATAATGTAAATTATTTAATTATAGATAAGAGAATTTGGAAGATAAATTAATTAAATAATTGGATTTATTTAATTAATGTGGGTTTGAAATTTGAAAGAGGATAATGATTTAATTAAATAATAAAATTATTTAATTTTGGAAGAATAAGGTTGATTTTGCTAAAATTAATTAAATAAATATAATTTATTCAATTAATGTTGAATTTTGGAGTTTTGGAAGAATTTGATGAAATTAATTAAATAATTAGATTATTCAATTAATATTTGAAATGTAGGTGATGTGACAGATTAGATGAAAATGCAAGTGATGTGACGACTTGGTCATTTTAGGGTGTCTACATTTTTCCCCTCTTTGATGCATGTAGTTTACAGCGTTGCATCAAAGAAAATGATTGTTGAGGACATGATACAATTTTTTTATTTTTATGCCTCCGTGTAACTAGCTGCCCTATCGTATGCCCCCTCGAGAGGAAAGACAGGAAAGTGACAGATGGACTGGGTTAATGCTCAACAAGAAGAGTGTGTGATGATATAGGAAAAAAATGGGTGGGAAGAAAAAAGGGAGGGACACTATAAATAGGTCCCAAGGGGACCACATTCCACATTTGCACACTAAGAGTTGCCAACTTTAGAGCTTGGAGTCTCTTAGCTTAGTGTGTGAGTGTTGAGTGGAGAAGGAGAGTGTAGCGTGGAGAGATGCCAATCCCAGCACATAAGCATCGAGCGGAGCTGGTGCGGACGTACGAGAGACCAACGGGAGCACTGGTAGCGGTAAGTGTTCGATAACCTCTTTGCATTTGAATTTGTAGGTCATTTTTAGGGTTTTATGTGGGTAGGTTCTAAGTTAGCCAAAAGTGTTGCACCATGCTAGGGCACTCTAAGTAGTCGGTCAAAGTGCCTTTGGCACGCTAAAGTGCAGTTGGTAGGTTAGTACAGTGCCTTTGGTCAAAGCTCAGCGCTATTGGTTTGTAGGCACTACGCCGAAGCACGGTTGGTATGATCCCAAAGTGCTATTGCAAAGGTAGTAAAGCACGGTTGGGAGGGTAGTACGATGCAATTGGTAGAACAGGGAAGCGCGCTTGTGCAAAACAAGTTGCTATTGGTATGGACAGTAAAGTGTTGTTGTTGAAACAGTAAGGCGCTTTTGGTAAAACAGTGTAACGTGTTTGGAGAAAACAAGGCACTTTTGGTTAGGGTAGAACAAAGCAGGAGTTAGGGTTGACCAGTTAAGTTAGAGATGTGGAAAGGTGACCTAGGGTTTGCATCATAGTGTTGTGCTTGTAGATGTCCTTAGTGTCTTAGAGAATTTGCAAATGGTCTGACAAGTGGTTTGTGTTGATGTAGAGAGTTCTTCCTCCGCTGATGTCGAGGGAACGACACCACATCATTGCTGATGAGGTAGTACAGATTACGTGGGAGGAGGATGCATTCTTGGAGTACATGGCATTGTGTCATGTGGCGCACTTGACACACATTAGGGTGAATATCTCCCTTTTGATAGTAGTTGTGGAGAGATATCATAGTGAGACATGTTCGTTTCACTTTCTGACAGGGGAGGCTATATTGACACTTAAGGATGTGTATCGCATCCTCAAGATTTTGATTGATGGAGAGAGAGTGGACTTTGACCCGGCACGAGGTGAGGCGGGCCTGATAGAGGTATTCTGCACGGATGACTTGCGGATAGGGGATGGCAAGATTTGGTGGGCTGATGTGCCAAGACTATGTGATCAGATTAGATGGATTGTGGTGTCATTGGTTGGTGGCTTCCTCTACCTAGACAGACGATTGTGAAGATTATCTATAGGATGGGGTACTATATTGTTGGGGATGTTTACACATGGCATCCACTATGCATGGGGCCCTTGTGTGTTGGGGTAGTTGTACCGAGATGTGCATGATTACGTGTACAGGAGAGGACAGAGTTTATCAGCAAGTGTGACTCTATTACAGGTGTGGGCTTGGGAGCACATCCTAGTGATCAGACCGATTACACAGCGCCACCGTGAGAGGGGGAGCCATATGCATTTTTATACGAGGGAGTGATCACCCACCGACGGCTTGGATCTGTGAGCCATTGGAGGTGACAGATTGATGAGATGGACCTATTTATTTAGATACCATGGCTACTGTGTGAGGCATGGGAGGATGAGCATGAGCAGCTGATGTACTACCGACAAGCTCGATATCTATTTGGTAGACGAATAGATATTATTGAGAGATACCTGCCAGAGCGGGTACTCAGACAGTTTGACTTGCCACAGGGGTTGCTTGTTGGAGAGGCGACACATGTGAGGACACAGCGAGAGGTTGGGGACTGGGATGCAGAGATTCTAGTGGCTACAACATTAGTAGAGTTACAGGGACTTGCCCTAGTGAGATGGGATTGGGATTTAGGATTGGCGGATCCCGAGACACTACCAGAGTATGACAGGTACTGGCAGACACACAGGCCAGTGAGACTGACCACACCAGGGGTGGCAGGAGTAGTTCGAGAGGTATTGGTGCCAGGTGGAGAGACGAAGGTCAGACAACAAGCTAGACAGTAGGTGGGTGGAGAGGACAGAGGCCAACAGGCTGAGGTAGAGATGGCAGAGGAGGAGGATCTAGTCGTAGAGACTGAGCTGGAGTAGGCCCAACAGCTATTACAGGAGGAGATTGCACGGAGGACTCATTTGGAGCTCTAGATGGTGAGATTAAGGAGGGACAGGGATGTAGTGAGGGCAGAGGCTAGACAAGCCGAGGCCCAGGTGCAGATACAGGCATAGGCAGCAGCAGCGGCACAGGTAGCCTTGGTAGTGGCACAGGGCATGCCAGCACCAGTAGCAGACAACGGGCAGTGGGCTCAGATGACTTTAGAGAGGGATGCAACAGTACAGCTATGCTTGATAGCGAGGCCACCATACAGAGGGTTAGGCAGGAGAGAGATGAGGCATACCGTGCATTGGGTGCTGATAAGAGGACTTTGTACAATGAGCTCATCCATGTGCAGGGAGAGCTAGTGTCAGCAAGCAGAGATGTCAAGTATTACAGAAGTCTCTACGTTGGTACGGTGCCAGCAGCTCAGTAGGCACCCAGCTATAGAGAGCAGAGCCGATCAGGGGCGTCAGGGTCACGCAGGATAGGACAGTCAGTGTCCTCAATTAGAGGACCCTTTGTGCCACTAGGGGGACCTTCTCTGAGTACCAGTGGAGGACAGGGACCACAGGAGGAGGGCAGCTCTACCCACTAGAGCATGTATTTTGTATATTGTATCATTTTTGTATCATTATGGACATTGTATATTTTGACTGATGCCTACGTGCATCCGATGTATATTTTGTGAGCTCTTGATAGCCATGATGTACTTATTGATGTATATTTGGATGTATACATATGGACTGTTTGATGTAGACATGTACATTTTGTATTTTGATGACCTTTTCATGATGATATATGATGACATATTATGCTCACTGATGTTCACGTTTTTGTATATGCTTATATGATGCTCACAGATGTATGACATATGATGACATGATGATAATATCGATATGATGTTATAGATTCTATGAAATGCGATATCTAACATGTGGTTTTTACAGATTCACTGGTAAGCAAATAGCCAAGTTTATCCTTAACTACCTCATTTGTTGGTATGGTATCCCTAAATCCATTGTCACTGATAATGGGAGGCCATTCAAGAATCGAGATGTCTGTGCCTTATGCACACAATACAATATCCAACATCGCTTTTCAACTCCCTACTATCCACAGAGTAACGACCAAGCTGAGGCTTCCAACAAAACCATTCTTAAAATCCTCAAGAAAATGGTTAATGAAGCTGGTCATGATTGGCACCTACAACTCAATCCCGCCTTATGGGCCTACCACACTAGTATTAGAACACCAACTGGTGCCACACCCTATGCCTTGGTCTATGGATCTGAAGCCATCCTACTTATAGAGGTTAAGATCCCATCCCTCAGAGTATCCATGCAAAACTTGATTGATAGAGAGGAGTATCGCACTTCTAGATTAGCTGACCTAGAATTACTAGATGAGAGGCGCCTTGACGCACTTAATCATCTCCATGTTTATCAAAACCACCTTCGGCGTAATTACAACAAAAAGATCAAAGAAAGATGGTTTCAAGTTGGTGATCTAGTCTTAAAAGAAAACTAGAGAAATCAAGCAGATCGAGAAAAGAAGGGCAAGTTCAAGCCTAATTGGTTAGGACCCTTTATTGTCACAACAACATATGGATCATGAGCTTATACTTTAGCTACACCTAACGGCATTCCTCTAGATGAGCCACTCAACAATGTTCATCTTAAAAAGTTTTATGCTTGATCCTCAGAGTAAAAAAAATAAAACATAAACAAACAAACAAAAACAAAATAATCCATCCTCTTGTGAAAACCTGGCAAATATGTGCCTTGGATAAGTACCATAGTGAAAACCTGGCAAACAAACGCTATGTGTAGAGTCAGTAGCCATCATCTATCAAGTCCTGTTCATTCCATGTCTCTTTCACAACAAACTTCATCCATCTATCCATAATAAAACCATTGACCTTATTTGCATTTCCATCTCCCTATCTAGGATAGCTTGGAAATTTGTCGATGTCCATCATCGTCGTCCCACATCTTGATCTGTGTCAACAGTTAGCACTGTCTTGTCCTAGGTCAAATTTTCTATGTCTTCTTCATTAGCCACCTATGCAAATACCTCTACTAGAATGGGGGAAACTCTTTCCTTAACCTAGGTCTAGGAATGGATCCTTGTTCGTGGTTCACAAACACCTCAAACACTTCACATCAATGCAAACACTTCAATCGTTCTCCTTTCAAAAGATAACACCCTTTAATAGACACATCACTCATACAATAAGGTTGTTATCTTCCCAACGCTTTTTCTACATCATCACACAAACCAGAACTACATATCATCTTCTCAATCTTAAGGTACCTTGATCCCATGGATATGGGTATGTAGGCAGTCTAGAACACGAAGGATGTTTCCAGTACTCAGGTACATAAGATCTCATCATTTCACCTACCCAAGCCCAAACACCTTGACCCATCTCATCACTCTACCAAAACTACATATTATCATCTTTCATCATAATGTGCCTTGATCTCGTGGATACAGGGTATGTAGGCAGTCTAGAATACGAAGGAAGTATCCAGTACTCAAGCACATACGATTCATCATTCTTCACCCATTTTCAATCTATTGACATTCCATCTTTCTTGTCTTTCATTTATCAAAATCCATTCACCTCAACTTGACTAACTCAAGCAGCAAAAACAACAAATAAGCACATCCTTTCAAAGCAAAATTCCTTCACCAACCTGAAGCAGAGACACTCACTCATAGAGCCACATATTGTCCTACATATTGCTTGCCAACACCAGCTAAATCAATCTCAAACCGCGCAGCAAATCAACAAACTTGTCTTATATAGAGTGTTCCATGATTAGGACCAACACACGCATCTTATACAACATGTGGCATTTCTTAAAACCAGGCATTATCTTTTCAATAGATAACACCCTTTAATAGACACATAACTCCTATGATAAGGTCATTATCTTTCCTATCCAATCTATCCTAAGTAACCTCTTTGGCAAGAGAACATGTTCGCTGTATGTTTACTTTGAAAGTCAGTCAATTTCTTTTTGGTTTATCTTTTGTTCCTTTTCCAATACTTATTCAAGACTACTTTGATTTATCTATAATCTTGGTATGTTGCGATGCAGTACAGAATGGGGGCATAGTCATTGCTTTTATGTGTCGTGTTTGAGGAATGATCTTTAATATCTTTCTTACCAGCATATTTATCTTGTGTGTGTTACGACCTAGTATCTTACATATTAATATTCTTCTTGCATTTATGTATTGAAGTTTTATGTTCAAGACTATGGCTCATTCACATGTACAACAAGGTCATATTATGTCTAAGGGATCTAAGTTCAAACCACTTGCTAGCAGATTCAACGTCCATGCACTTGGATATCATAGCACCTTGGTCATTTATACCTTGGTGGCAAACTATGCATGTGCTATATCAAAAATAAGGATTGCTCTTTATAAACATTTGTGAAACCGTTGCAACAAGCTCATCTATTTACCCATCCATTTATCCATGGCCTTAAATAGACTTTCAAGCAAGGATCGATCAACAATCTTTCTCTCATATTCTCTTCTGTCTCCTTTCTTCTATCTCCAACACAATCTTCTAGTCGAGCGTCAACCCAATTCTTTTGTCGCTTCCATGTCTTTCCTCTCGAGGGGGCATATGCTGGGGTAGCTTGTAGATATGTAGATTGCTTAATAACGTTGCAAAACCATGTTTGTAACAAGCGGATGTAGGTTTTCTATGTGCTCAAAAGATCGAAGTGCTCAACTTTACAATGTATGTTCAATGCGCTGTAATGCCTGTGAATAAATGATCGAAGAGGATTTGTGAAGGAGATGAGGGGGGTTTATATAGGTTTCAAACATAATAGATCAACAGATGAAATAAATCCATATAATGAATGGTTGAGATAAATCAAATAACTCATGATGAATGTGCACACGACATATGTCACTTTAAAAGTTATTTTTATTAAGATAATTGCTTTTTTGATAAAGATAGATTTGATTTCATAAATTAGAATACTTTTTCTTCTAATTCATGAGTTGATGAAAACAAGATAAATTAAAGCCAATTAACTTAACTTTAGATTTGCCTTGTTTTAGAGTTCTAAAAATAAGACTGATTGTGCACATGAGTTAACATGATATTTTTAGAGGAATTCGAAAGATAATTGAAATTAAATAAATAAATTTATTTAATTGATTGTGCATGATTTTGAAGAATAGATAAGATTTAAAGATTTAAATAAATTAAACAAATAAATTGATTTAATTTATTTTGCATGATGAAGGATAAATAAAATATGTGATTATATTTTATTTTTAGAAGATGTATTTTTAGAGGAAAAAGCAAATTAAATAAATAAATTTATTTAATTGTCTATGCAAGATTAGAGGACATAGAAGATTATAAATAAAATACTTGATTTTATTTATTTTTAGAGGATTGATATAATTTAAATAAATTTGCATGATTTATTTAAATTTAGAAGAATAATTGATTTAATTAAATAATGTAAATTATTTAATTGTAGATAAGAGAATTTGGAAGATAAATTAATTAAATAATTGGATTTATTTAATTAATGTGGGTTTCAAAATTTGAAAGAGGATAATAATTTAATTAATTAATAAAAAATATTTAATTTTGGAAGAATAAGGTTGATTTTACTGAAATTAATTAAATAAATGCAATTTATTCAATTAATGTTGAATTTTAGAGTTTTGGAAGAATTTGATGAAATTAATTAAATAATTAGATTATTCAATTAATGTTTGAAATGCAGGTGATGCGACAGATTAGATGAAAATGCAAGTGATGTGACGACTTGGTCATTTTAGGGTGTCTACATTTTGCCCCTCTTTGATGCAATGCAGTTTACAGCGTTGCGCCAAAGAAAATGATTGTTGAAGACATGATACAATTTTGATGCCCTAGTGTAGCTAGCTACCCTGTGTAGCTGGCATAGGATGCCCCCTCAAGAGGAAAGATAGGGAAGCGATAGAAGAACTGGGTTGACGCTCAACTAGAAGATTGTGTTAGAGATAGAAGAACGTGGAGATAGAAGAGAATATTAGAGAAAGACAATTGATCGATCTTTGCTTGAAAGTATATAAGGCCATGGATAAATGGATGGGTAAATGAATGAGCTTGTTGCATTGGTTTCACAAATGTTTATAAAGAGCAATCCTTAATTTTGATATAGCACTTGGATAGTTTGCCACCAAGGTATAAATGACCAAGGTCTTGTGATATCTGAATGTGTGGACGTTGACTCTGCAAGCAAGCGGTTTGAACTTAGATCCCTTAGACATAATCTAACCTTGCTGTACATGTGAATGAGCCATAGTCTTGAACATAAAATAAACTTTAATACATAAATGCAAGGAGAATATTAATATGTAAGATGCTAGGACGTAACACACACAAGATAAATATGCTGCTAAGAAAGATACTAAAGATCATTCCTCAAACATGGCACACAAAAGCAATGACTATGCCCCTAATCCGTACTGCATCTCAACATAACAAGATCATAGATAAATCAAGGTAGTCTTGAATAGGTATTGGAAAGGAAATTAAAAAAGTAAACCAAAAAGCAAATTGGCTGACTTACAAAGTAAACATACAACCAACATATTCTCTTGCCAAAGAGGTTGCTCATGGTAGATTTGATAGGAAAGATAACAGCCTTATCGTAGGAGCTATGTGTCCATTAAAGGGTGTTATCCGTTTGAAAGGATAATGTTTGTTTTTAGGAAATACCACATGTTGTATAAGACATGTGTGTTGGTCTCGATCATGGAACACTCTGTATAAGACAAATTTGTTGATCTGTTGCTTAGTTGAGATTGATGTAGCTGATGTTGGTAATCAATATGTAGGATAGCATATGGCTCTATAAGTAAGTTTCTGTGCTTCAGGTTTGTTAAGGACTTTTACTTTGAGAGGATGCGTTAGTTGTTGTTTTTGCTACTTGAGTTAGTCAAGTCGAGGTGAATGGATTTTAAGAAATGAAAGACTAGAAAGATGGAATGTCAATGGATTGAAAATGGGTGAAGAATGGTGAATCGTATGTACCTGAGTATTGGAAACTTCCTTCATATTCTAGACTGCCTACATACCCATATCCATGGGACCAAGGTACCTTAAGATTGAGATGAGATAATATATAGTTCTGGTTTGTGTGATGATGTAAAAAAAGTGTTGGGAAGATAACAACCTTATCGTAGGAGTGATGTGTCTGTTAAAGGGTGTTATCTTTTGAAAGGAGAACAATTGAAGTGTTTGCGTTGATGTGAAGTGTTTGAGGTGTTTGTGAACCACTAACAAAGATCCATTCCTAGACTTAGGTTAAGGAAAGAGTTGCCCCCATTTTGGTAGAGGTATTTGCATAGGTGACTGATGAAGAAGACATAGAAAGTTTGACCTAGGACAAGACAGTGCTAACTGTTGACACAGATCAAGATGTGGGATGACGATGATGGACATTGACAAATTTCCAAGCTATTCTAGATAGGGAGATGGAAATGCAAACAAGGTCAATGGTTTTATTATGGATGGATGGATGAAGTTTGTTGTGAAATGGACATGGAATGAACATGACTCGATAGATGATGGATGTTGACTCTACACATAGCACCTATTTGCTAGGTTTTCACCATGGTACTTGTCTAAGGTGCCTGTTTGCCAAGTTTTCACCAGAGGACGGATTATTGTTTTGTTTGTTTATTTATTTATTTTTGGATACTTTGAGGATCAGGCATAAAACTTCTTGAGATGAACACTGTTGAGTAGCTCATCTAGAGGAATGTCGTCAGGTGTAGCTAAAGTATAAGCTCCTGATCCATATGTTGCTATGACAATAAAGGGTCCTAACCAATTAGGCTCAAACTTGCCCTTCTTTTCTCGATCTGCTTGATTTCTCTTATTTTATTTTAAGACAAGATCACCAACTTGAAACTATTTTTCTTTGATCTTTTTGTTGTAATTACGCCGGAGGCAGTTTTGATAGACATGGAGATGATTAAGTGCAAAAAGGCGCATCTCATCTAGTAATTCTAGCTCAGCTAATCTGGAAGTACGATACTCCTCTCCATCAATCAGGTTCTGCATGGATACTCTGAGGGATGGGATCTCGACTTCTATAGGTAGGATGGCTTCAGAGCCATAGACCAAGGCATAGGGTGTGGCACCAGTTGGTGTTCTAATACTAGTGCGGTAGGCCCATAGGGCGGGATTGAGTTGTAAGTGCTAATCACGACCAACTTCATTGACTATTTTCTTGAGGATTTTGAGAATGGTTTTGTTGGAAGCCTCGGCTTGGCCGTTACTTTGCGGATAGTAGGGACATGCAAAGCGATGTTGGATATTGTATTGTGTGCATAAGGCATGGACATCTTGGTTCTTGAATGGTCTCCCATTATCAATGACAATGGCTTGGGGAATACCATACAGACAAATGAGGTAGTTAAGGATAAACTTGGCTATTTGCTTACTAGTGATATAGGTCATGGGAATGGCTTCGACCCACTTCGTGAAGTACTCAGTGGCGGTAATGATAAATTTGTGTCCATTAGATGAGGATGGCTAGATTTGTCCTACGAGGTTGAGACCCCATTGTGAAAAAGGCCATGAAGTAGTCATAGGTTGTAGTTCATGAGCTGGTGCGTGAATCAAATCTCCATGTTGCTAGCATTGTAGACACTTCTTAGCAAACTGTAAAGCATCTTACTCTATTGTAGGCCAGTAGTAACTTGTTCTGAGTATCTTCTTAGCGAGATTAGGACCGGTAGAATGTACACCACAAACACCTTCATGTATGCCTCGTAAGGTAGCTTCGGCTTCTTTCGTGTTAAGACATCGTAAGAGGATACCATCGAGACTCTGGCGATATAGTGTATCACCCAGAATGGTGTAGCGGGAGGATCAACGAATAAAGGTTTTGTGTTGGGTAGCGGATAGCTCAAAGGGAAAGGTACCATTTTTAAGGTATTCATAGATATCTTCATACCATGGGGAATTGGGACCAACAAGTTCGTAGATGATTTTAGTAGTTGGAACATCAACGGTTGGTATCAACAATTGCTCGATCAATAACTCACATTTTTGTGTGTTTGCAGGCATGTCTATAAGTGACCCCACAAAAGCCATAGAGTCTGCAGCTTTGTTATACTCTCTTGGAATGTGCTCAAATGTGATGCTAGAAAAGTGTGGTTTGTAGGCATCCACTAGTTGCTTGTAGGGGACCAATTTTTCATCTTTTGTTTGGTACTCATCTGTGACTTATCGAATGACTAGTTGTGAGTCTCCATATACCTGTAGTTCTGTGATGTCCCATTGAACTGTTGTATTGAGACCTATGAGGAGTGCTTCATACTCAGCTATGTTGTTGGTGCAAGGAAATGCAAGCCGATATGACTTTGGAATATAGCCATTTTGAGGTGTGATGAATAAGATGTCAGCCCTTGATCTATGTTGTGTGTGGGAACTATCAAAGTACAATTTCCACATTATTGAGGTAGAAAGAGTGAAGAGATTTTCATCTGGAAAGTCAGATACCATAGGATGTACATCTGTCATGGGTGCTTCTGCTAATTGATTTGCTAGGGCTTGTCCCTTGATTATTTTATGATCCACATACTCAACGTCAAACTCACTAAGGATCATGACCCATTTAGCTAGTCTGTCTGTAAGAGCTGCTTTTGCTAGTAGATACTTCAATGGATCAATTTTTGCTATGAGATTTGTATGTTGGTTTAGCATGTAATGCCGTAACTTTTGGGAAGCGAACACTACTGCTAAACAAGCTCTCTCCATAGGTGAATAATTGAGTTCATAACCCACCAAGGTTTGACTGATATAATAGATTGCATGCTCTTTTCCTAACTCGTCATGCTATGCTAGAAGAGCCCCTAGGGTTGTAGTTGTAGTTGAGATGTACAAGATCAAAGGTCTATCGGTGACTAGTGGTACCAAGATAGGAGGTGTAGCTAGATATTCCTTAAGTTGATCAAATGCTGCTTGACACTTATCATCCCATCAAAAGGAGACATCCTTTCAGAGCAAGTGTTGAAATGGTTGACATTTATCTGCTAGCTGTGTGATGAAATGCCTAATAGACTGTAACCTTCCTTGAAGGCTCCTTAATGCTTTTAGGTTCTTTGGTGGAGGCATTTCCACTATAGCTTTGACTTTTATGTGATCTACTTCGATGCCTCTACGAGATACAATGTATCCCAATAGTTTTCCTGATGTTACCCCGAAGACACATTTCTTTGGATTGATTTGTACTTGATATTTCTCGAGCCTGTCAAAGATCTATCCTAAAACGTGTATGTGGTCTGTCTGAGAAGATTTTTCTAGTATGTCGTCCACATAGTCCTCTATGATGTGATGAAAGAGGTCATGGAATATCACTGTCATTGCTCTTTGATAAGTTGCCCCTGCATTCTTTAGACCAAATGGCATGACGCACCAATAATAGTTACCCCAAGGACAAGTAAAAGTTGTTTTATGTTGATCTTCTTCTACTATCATTATCTGATTGTAGCCGGAGAATCCATCCATGAGAGAAAGCATTTCATGACCAGGAGCCAAGTCTACTATGAGATCAATGTTTGGTAATGGGAAGTCATCTTTGGGATATGCCTTGTTAAGATCTCTGAAGTCAGAACACATGCGGATGCCCCCATTTGGTTTAGACACAGGTACAATGTTTGAGACCCATTCTAGATAATCAATGGGCTTGATGAATTTGACATCTAGCAACTTCTGTATTTCCACTTTCACCAAGAGAGCTATTTGTGGATGCATCTTCCTTAGCTTTTGCTTGATTGGTTTAGCTGTTGGATCAACTATGAGATAGTGAACTACTAGCTTAGGGTCTAGCCTTGGCATATCAGCATAGGTCCATGCAAAGTTGATGGTTCTTTGTAAGAAGTTGTTAAGATTCTTGTGCTCTTGTTCTGATAATGATGCTGCAAGGAATGTTGTCTTAGGATATTGCTCTGTGCCAAGGTTTATCTCTATAGAATCTTCCACTAGGAGATTTAATTTCTCTTGATACTTAGATGGTAGGGGAAGGTCAAATCCTCCATCCTCAAGTGCCACAATTGGGTTTTCACCTTTGGATACGTCCTTTGTTTTGACTATTTTGTGATTGGGAGGTGCCACAGTTTGATTTTCACCTAGAGATCTTTGTTTATTTTTACTTTTGCGACTGGAGGATTTGGCATTCTCATCAAAATAAGATGTTGGCTCTAGTACCATTACAAAACCATCTTTATGATCGCCAAGAGGGATACCATCTTGGAGTCCCATGAACTCAGCAATAGCTTCATCATTCTAAAAAACATCTAATACGGGGGCCCCTTGTTGGTCCCAATCAATAAGTTCAGGATAGACAAGTGTTACAATCTGGGTGCTGGTGGTGGATGTTAAGGATATGGATGATAGCATGAAAATGGAGGATTTGGTAAATAGGTTAGTCATATGGAGGGAAGAGTCATCGATGATATCCTCATTAGACATCAAATCGGTGGGAAAAGTTTCTACCACCTTGTCGAGGATACCCTCGATGTCCAAGGCGTGTGGTACCTTTCTACCAAATCCTAACCCCTTCTTGTCTAGTTTCTTTGTCACAATAATGGGTTCCATTATTCCTTGATTCTGTTTCCCAAGGCCACCTTTGCCTTTATAGCCCATGTTTTTGACTATCCTTAAGCCATTGTCATATTGCTTGACTGGTACTGTGATTGGTTCTTTCTCCTTATAGAGCCAAGAAGAGATGTCTTCAATAGTTTCCTCTGCCAATAATTTTCCTTCTTGAAATTGGGTTAGAGATGCTGGGGGAGGAATAGATGCTTTTTTAGTGGCTTTGGCAATGGGCGGTTGGCCATAAGATTTAGGGGATAAAGGCATCCGCCCTACACAACAAGATTTTGAGATATCATATTCTCCAAAGCCAATATCACGGATGTGAGCTTTGATTTCAGGAATAGGATGAGGATTAGGTTCACTTACAGAGGCTTTTGTCAAAATTTTAGGGTTTACATACATTGGGGATTCATGGGCTTTGTCATTATTGGGCACTTGGTTGCAATTCTTATAACTGCCTTGTAAGACATGACAAAATTCGAAAGGATTAGGGTCGCCTGGGATAGTTATCTCCATACCATTGAATGGGAACTTGAGAGACTGATGGTACATTGAGGGAACAACTTTCATGGCATGGATCCATGGGCGTCCTAGGATAATGTTGTAAGGTAGCTCAATGTCCAGGACTTGGCACCTAGTTTCAAGCATGACCGAGCCTACTTGTATAGGCAAGTGGATAACACCTTATGACTGGCGTTCAACATCATCATACCCCTTGATTGTAATACTTTGATCAATGTTGATCCTCAGAGTATCCCAATTGTTTAAGTAACTTTAGAGAACAGATATTGAGACCAGCACCACCATCTATGAGTATGCATTTGATCTTGCGTTTATGGATGAGAACCTCAATGTGAAGGGCATCATTGTGACATGGATCGTGAGATGGGAGGTCTTTTTCAGAGAAGACCACATTGTAGGGTGAGGCAATGTTACCTATTATAGCTTGGAACTTTATGACCACTATGTTGATAGGAACCGAAGACTCTTGTAGGGCTTTTTCAAGCACAACTTTATGTGTGGGTGATAACCGTAGAAGGTCCAAAATAGAGATCTGTGTAGGGGTTTTCCCTAAATGTTTTGACAAGATTGTAATCTGATTGATTTGGGAGACTTGGTTTAGGACCATGAATAGTGACACAACCACGACAAGTTGTAACTACACAATCTGTAGATTTGCCTTTGATTGTGAGGGTAGACACCTGGCTCTCTTCAAAATGACCCACAATAGAGTCATAGAAAGTTGAAGCTTTGTTAACACATTTACTTTTATCCAGATGTGGACCTTAACCATGGTTAGGGAATGGTTCCTTGTACATGTTGAGGTCTTTATTAGTGTTTTGAGTTGGTAGTTCATCCTCAAAAGAGATTAGGTTTCCGTCGATAAGGTTTTGGATTATGTGCTTGAGTTTCATGCATGATGAGGTCTTGTGTCCTTTGCTCCTATGGAATTCACAATATTCATTTTCTCTGTATCGTGAGGATTTGTAAAGAGGTTCACCATATGATTTGGTAAGGTGACGAGTCCATTGTGTAAAAGTTTCCTTAGAACAAACTCTATGGGCTCTCCCAAGGGAGTGAATTGACACGGCGGAGGGTAATCTTGTTGAGGTTGCTCTTGTTGTCGTTGGTTTTGGTATGGTTGTCTTTGTTGTTGTTGGTTTTGTTGAGGCGGAGGTTGACTTGGTTTAGAAAGCTAAAGGGGTTGCTGGAATGTTTGGACATGTTTATAATCGATCACACCATCATTGACCACGTTTTTATTTTTGTTCCAAAATTTTGGTTTGTCATTTGTTTGTTGTTGGGGAGCATTGTCTTTGTTATCTTTAAAGATTTTGACCACGCCCTTAGCGATGAGGGCTTTTTCAATGTTGATTCCCTTGTAGGTAATTTCGTCGAAGGTTGTTGCACTAAGAATTTGTAAATGGAAACCTAATTCTTGGTTAAGGTTCTGCACAAATATGCTAACAAGCTGCTTTTCAGGTATCTTGAATGGGAATTTGCTAGCCATTTGTCTCCATCTTTGAAGGAAGGAAATGAAAGTTTCCCCATTTTTTTGTTTGTTGTTGCATAGGTCGGTCATGGAGATCTCATGTTCTGTGTTGTAAGAGAAATGGGTGGCAAATTTATTTGCAAGCTCATTAAAAGATTTAATACCCATGGGGAGGTGCGAGAACCATTCTATAGCTTGACCTCCAAGACTGCAAGGAAAGAGGCGCATAAGATATGTGTCGTTATGTGAGGCCTTAAAGCAAGCGAGATAGAATTCTCTAAGATGGTCTTTTGGGTCTCCTTTTCCTTTGTATTTATCAAATTTGGGAATAGTGAAATTGTGAGAAAAAGGGATCATGAGTAATGACCGATCAAAAGGATAAGGACAAACTTCTTCCAAAGAGAAGTTTTTCTTGGTGTGGCCAAATGTAAGATCAGATAGTTGTTGTTGAACTTCCGCAAGTTTTAGCTCCATAGTTGTGGGAGGGGTTGGAAACATCTCCTGTTGTCTGAGAGGTGGTTGTTGTTGCCCATATGAAAGATTGTAGTGGAAGCCATGGGCATTGGTGTTGTAAGGATCATATGATTGGTTGGGGTCGTATGCGTTGTATGTTGGGTTTAGATTAGGTATTTTGATTTTGGGGGGGTGGAGGTGGTGATAGGTAAGAATGTAGGCTTTGTGATGGTTGTAGATAAGAGTTTGGTGGATGAAAGCTAAAGTAAATATCACAACTCAATAACCCATAACATAAAGAGATTGATCCAAGTAAAAAGCCAATATCAAATGAATAAATCAAATAAAAACAAGAAAGCTTTTACCAAGATTGTATAGTTCTCTTTGTCAAATGTGGATTGCTTAATAACACTGTGAAACCATGTTTGCAACAAGCAAGTATAGGTGCTCAAAGTACTCAAAAGATCGTAAGGTGCTCAACGATGTGATGTATGCTCAAAGCGCTGTAAAGGATGCCTGAGAATAAGTGATCGAAGAGGATTTGTGAAGAAGATGAGGGGTGTTTATATAGGTTTCAAACATGATCGATCAACGGATGAAACAAATCCATAGAATGAATGGTTGAGATAAATCAAATAACTCATGTTGAATGTGCACACGACATGTGTCACTCCAAAAAAATATTTTAAATAAGATAATTACTTTTTTGATAAAGATAGATTTGATCAAAAGATGAAATAAATCCATAGAATGAATGGTTGAAATAAATCAAATAACTCATGCTGAATGTACACACGACATGTGTCACTCCAAAAAGATATTTTTATTAGGATAATTGTTTTTTTTGATAAAAATAGATTTGATTTCATAAATTAGAATGCTTTTTTTTCTAATTCAAGAGTTGATGAAAACAAGATAAATTAAGTCAATTAACTTAACTTTAAATTTTACTTTTTGTAGAGTTCTAAAAATAAGACTGATTGTGCACATGAATTAACATGATATTTTTAGAGGAATTGGAAAGATAATTGAAATTAAATAAATAAATTTATTTAATTGTTTGTGCATGATAGAAGACATAATAGATTTGAAGATTTAAATAAATTAAACAAATAAATTGATTTAATTTATTTTGCATGATGAAGGATAAATAAAATATGTGATTATATTTTATTTTTAGAAGATTTATTTTTAGAGGAAAAAATAAATTAAATAAATACATTTATTTAATTATCTGTGCAAGATTTTTTTTTTTTTTTTAAAACAAAGGGGTAAAAACTTTATTAGAAATCAGAAAAGAGCATTACAATAATAACTAAGGGACCCAGCCCCAAAAAACAAGGCGAAAGCCCCACAGCATAAACAACATCAACTACCCTCATGTATCCTCCTATCCTCCTCCAAGAACCGGTCTAAATCCAGATGCAGCTCAGGGTTAACCTGATCCCAATCCTCAACTTTCCAACCACTATCATGCTTAGAGGCCCATTTGGCCAAGCAGTCGGCAACTCGATTCCACTCCCTTGGGATGTGAACAAAGGATGCCTCCTCCAACCGAGAACTAACCTGAAGAATCCGCTGAACCACCGAAGCCAACTGCCAATTAATATCAGATATCTTTCGCTCATTCAAGAGATTAATCAAAATCTGTGAATCAGCTTCACATATAACTTTTCTCCAGCCCAAAGCAAGGGCCCTCTCAATAGCATGCAGAATTGCCAGACCCTCCATGAAGTTAACAGTCTTCACCCCCTCATGTATAGAGAACAGAAAAATCACCGACCCAACTGAGTCCCTACCAACTCCACCAATTCCAGCAGGCCTAGGATTGCCCCTAGAAGAACCGTCAGTATTGATCTTTAAAAATCCATTGGGAGGAAGTAACCACCTTCCAACCCGTTGAACCCTCTTTTTTCCATGCCTACAGTTCCTGGAACTGACAAAAGAAGAATGAATTTCTTGAAGACCTAGTCTGGCCACCAACTCATCATCACCTCTCTCCAAGGGGAAAACCAAATCACATTTAGCTGAAACTGACTCCTGCACCATTCCTAGCATACGCAGCCAAACTTGCCGACCCACCAACTTCTGATCACGAAAAATTCGGCGGTTCCGTTCCAGCCAAATCTGCCAAAGCAGAAAGGTAGGACCCACGAACCAAACTTCCTGCAAAAAGGAAGCCATAGAAGGAGGTCTTCCCATACTATCCCAGAATTCAACCAAAGAGCACGCATGAATACAAGGAAGCTTCCATACCTCCCACCACCAATGCCAAAGCTGCACAACAAAGGGGCACCGGAAGAACAAATGCGAAGAATCCTCTTCTGCTCCCCCACACAAGACACAAATTGAAGGTCCTTGAAATCCCCGTTTACGAATGTTATCCCAGGTCAAACACCTATTCCAAGCCAAAGTCCAAACAAAGCAATTGCATTTAGGCCACGAGAGTTTATTCCACACCCTTTTCCACCAATGAACCTCTACCCCAGTTAGCTTCTGAGCCAATAACACCTGATATCCAGAAGCAACAGAGTAAACCCCCTTAGGATTATGGGTCCAAGCAAGAATATCCTCTTCCAGAAGAGAACTACAACTCCTACTATGAAGAATCTTGTGAAGCTCAGCACTATCTTCCACAAGTCCCAAATCTGGCCACACTGCGGGATCCTTCCAATGAGCTACCTCCAACTGACCAAAAGAAGCAACAGACTTGAAGTCACTCACCCTAGCCCATCCAGCCTTAAGAAATCTTTGGCACAGAGGAAGAAGGTTGGGGAACTGAGAAGTAAGTGGAGGGAATCCATCCCAAGAATCTGACCAGAAGAGAGCTTCAGTTCCCCGTCTACAAATCCAAAATAAACCTTCCTTGATAAGCTTAGCACCCTTTTGAAGAGTATGCCAAATCACTGAACCTTTCCCCTCAAGAGGGTAACGAGGGAGATCCTGCCGTGGAATCCCCGGGAAATACTTATGAGATAATATCCTGGCCCATGGCCGATCCAGTTCCACACACCATCTCCAAAATAACTTAGCAGCCATAGCCACTCCAGATAATGCTGACTGTCAAAGACCAAGACCACCAAATTGCTTTGGGCTACACACAACATCCCACCTGACCAGGCTCCACTTGGAGGATGACAAACTTCCCGCCCATAAGAACTGCCTCGCAAGAGAATCCAACTCCCTCAGAAAACCCATTGGAGCCACCTGAAGCATACATCGGTAGGTAGGGAGAGCCTGCACCACCGACTTGAGAAGCTGAACCTGCCCCGCAAAAGACAACCATCTGTGGGTCCAATGATTAACTTTTGCATGGAGCTTATCAATAATATTCTGCCAAGAACCCTTGGGAAGAGGGCGAACAGAAATTGGGAAACCCAGATACGTCAAAGGGAGAACTCCTATCTGAAACCTCAAGATATTAGCAATTCTTCTCTGAATGGGGGTCAGCGTATTGAAGAAGAATATGGATGACTTCTCCTCATTAATCAATTGTCCTGAAGCAACAAGATATATGTCCAACACCTGCCTCAAGTTAGTAGCTTCCCTAACAGTAGCCATCCCCATCAAGGCAGTATCATCAACAAACTGTAAATGAGATTGCGGAGGCAAGTCTCCACCCCATCGCCAACCCTGATTGGTGCCAAGCTCCACCCTTCTTTTCAACAAACGTCCAAGGCCTTCCACAAGAAGCAGAAAAAGATACGGAGAAAGAGGATCCCCTTGGCGCAAGCCCCTTGAGGCACAAAAAAGTTCAGAATGATCTCCATTTATCAAAACTGAGAAGGAAATAGACGTGACACAGCTCATGACCCATTGGATCCACTCCTCACCAAAGCCAAAAGAAACAAGGATCTTCTGCAAAAAAGACCATCTAACCCTGTCATAAGCCTTAGCCATATCTAGCTTAATGAACATAGCCTTCTCATGGGAGTTGTCCATGGAGTGGATGGTCTCCGTAGCAATGACAACCCCGTCAAGAATCTGTCGACCTGCCACAAATCCACTCTGTTCCTCTGAAATCAACACTTTAAGCCACTTCTTCAATCTCTCAGCCAATAACTTAGAAATGATTTTGTAAGCCACATTGCAAAGAGAGATAGGCCGAAACTGAGATAACCTATCAACCCCTTCACACTTGGGTATGAGAGCTAGGAAGGTGGAATTCAGAGCACGAAGCATCTGCTTATTCCTCTGGGACTCAAGGACAACCGCCAGAAGATCCAACTTTATGATATCCCAGAATTCCTGAAAAAATTCAATTGGGAAACCATCGGGACCAGGAACTTTACCCTTCTTCATCTGAAACACAATCCCCTCCAGCTCATCAAGAGAGATATCTTTCATCAGATACTCATTCGCCTCCCTGGAGACCAACTGAGGAATACAAGAAAGGACCTGTGCTTCCTCAACAGAGCCCCCTCGAGAATCCTCCCTAAATAAAGTAGCAAAATACTGAGAAGCCTCAGCAGAGATTTCCTGAAACGAGGCAAGACGTTCACCCCTATCATTCACCAAAAAAGGAATGGAATTACCATACCTCCTGTCCTTCACAGAATTGAAGAAGAAGGCAGTGTTTTTATCACCTTCCTGTAACCATTCAACTCAGGCCTTTTGCTTCCAATAGATTTCTTCCCGCAATTCAAATTCCTCAACCACTTTCAAAGTCTTAGCCTCCTCCCTTAGAAGATCCTCAGAGGCCCCATTCTCACGAATCAACTGCGTAATATTATTCAACTCCTCCTGGGCAGCAACCTTAGCATGAAAGATATTACCAAAACATCGTCGATTCCACCTTTTAAGCTGATATTTGACAAATTGAAGAAGCTTGGAAAATGTGTACATTGCCGTACCAAAAGTTGGTCTACCAATCCGCCACCACTCAGCCACAAGTTCATGAAGAGTAGGATCCCGTAACCACATAATCTGGAACTTGAATGAGGGAGAACGAGGCCTCCGAGCAGAGATAATGCTAAGCTTAATCGGCCAATGATCAGAGCCTCTCCAATCAAGAATTTCAGATCGAGTGGACCATAAGTCTCCAACCCAATAACAGGAAACCAAGAATCGATCAAGCCTCTCAGCAACACAGCTCTCACCAATTCTCCTATTATTCCAAGTGAAGCAACCATTACTTGGCAGAACATCAATAAGATTTAATTCAGAAATGCTATCTCTGAATAATAGAGCAGAAGGCTCCAACCTAGGAATACCACCTCTTTTCTCAGACAACTCCACAATAGCATTAAAATCGCCAGCCATAACCCACGGATGGTAAGGAGCTAAGCTACGAACAAAACGAAGATGGGACCAAAGAAGTTGTTTACCCGGAAACTCAACAGGAGCATACACATTAGAGAGGAGAATACACTCACCAGTCTCATACCAAGAGGCGACTAGGGATATAGAGGATCTAGAGGACATCCACCAGAGAGGGAAAATCTTCCGAGGGTTCCAAAAACAAGCCACCCCTCCAGAAGCACCAAGAGCCCCCATACAATGGCATTCACCATATTTCCACAACTTAGGAGCCATGGCCAACATATTATCTACAGATAATTTAGTCTCCTGAAGAAAAAGAACATCTGGAGAATGATTCCTAACCAAATCACGAACAGCGTTTTGTCGAGGGCCACTGTTCAAGCCCCTTACATTCCATGAGAGAACAATCATTTCTGGGGGCATGAAAAATGTGAATCCAGAGTCTTGACTGACCCTGACTCCACCAAAGTTTCCCCAGTTAATTTAATCTTCTCCATATCCTTCTTCCTTCCCAACTTGGAAGTCCTGTCACCAATCCCTTTCTTCAGTTCAATTTGCTGAATACCCAAAAGAGGGGAGGCCAAAGAGCTCTTCCCCACATTCTTGCCTCCTTTCAGGGGCAATGGGGAACCACCTCCACCACTCTTCGAAGCTCCAAAAGAAGATTCTTGTTCAGTCTGGACAATCAATTGTTGATCCCTATCCATCTGCCCAACCCCAATCTCTTGCACAACCTGCATGGCCTCCAATGGTGGCCCATCCTGTCCTGTACCCAAAGTTCCCTGATCCAAGTTCAGCAACCCCGGATTCACTTCCCCTTGGCTGAGATCATCCAGCACCTCAAACCTATTAAAAGTTTCATCAACCTGCCTCTCCCTCAAGGTCCGCTTCTGGCCCCGATTCCTATTGCGAGCCTTGACAGGGACATAGCCATCATCTCCATTACCATCACCTGGAATAGGCTCCTTACCATTATCAGCCCTAGGTGGATTACGAGAAGGTTGAGAAGGTTGGGGCACCACAGGCTTAGCCCTAGGGCACCTACGCTGCAAGTGACCATATTCATGACAAAGACGACACCGAAAAGGTAGGGTTTCGTAATCTAGCTGTTGCACCCAAGTATATGATCCAGCACTCACTTCAATAGAATCTGGTAGTGGCTTGCTTAAATCAATTTCTACACAGATACGAGCAAAAGTCATTACCTTTTTATACTGCGTCTGTTGTGAAGACCCAACAGGTTTACCGAGCATTGAAGCCACCAAATGCAACACGTCATCCCGCCAACACTCCACTGGAAACCACGGCAACTGAACCCAAACTGGGATCCGACTTGGTAGTGCCTCAGTCGGGTTGAAGCCAGCATGCCATGGCTTGATAAACAAACCCACCTGGTTATAAAAATAGGGGCCGCCCTCGAAGACTTTATTCCGATCTGCCATGCAATCAAAAGAGACCATAAAAAAGTTGTTCGCAAGGAGCCTAATCTCCATCTCCCCCTCTGGCATCCAAGTCCGCTGAGCCCAAGATTCCAAAAATTGCAGCGAGACTCTCAAACCCATGAACTTGCAATAAAAAGAGTGCCTTGAATAGTATTCAATATCATCTGCAAGCATTTCCATCGGGATAATCAACTTCGGTCGCTCTTTGCATCTTTCCAAACACCCATTAATCTTTGTTATTCGGGAACCACTAACCGATCTTAGATCATTCATCTCCATCTCTGAAGAAAACAGCGTATTATCAAAAACATTCACTCCATGCGCCGGAGGCTTCGAACCAACTGCTGATCGGAAATCGAATTTGGGGCTAGCCCCAGATGTTTCCCCACCCTACATAGAAAAAAACAAGAACCCCAGCAGGCATGCAAACCCCCAGGACACGTTTGCAAGAAATGGAAGAAGACAAAACCCCAAGGGAAGGATCAAAACCCTTCCACCCACAAGCCACCCAAATGGCAGCAAGAAGGCCTCCAGAAAAGAAAAAAAACCCACCACCACCACCCCGAAAGCTTAAAAAATACCCCCCCCACAACGCAGAAGCGAGCAACACACAGAGAACGAGCTAGGGCACGGTCGCCCTAGCGCGGCTTGCAGAGCACGCGAACGCCATCGCTTTATCTATGCAAGATTAGAGGACATAGAAGATTATAGATAAAATACTTGATTTTATTTATTTTTAGAGGATTGAGATAATTTAAATAAATTTGCATGATTTATTTAAATTTAGAAGAATAATTGATTTAATTAAATAATGTAGATAAGAGAATTTAGAAGATAAATTAATTAAATAATTGGATTTATTTAATTAATGTGGGTTTGAAATTTGAAAGAGGATAATGATTTAATTAAATAATAAAAATTATTTAATTTTGGAAGAATAAAGTTGATTTTGCTGAAATTAATTAAACAAATACAATTTATTCAATTAATGTTGAATTTTAGAGTTTTAGAAGAATTTGATGAAATTAATAAAATAATTAGATTATTCAATTAATGTTTGAAATGTAGGTGATGCGACAGATTAGATGAAAATGCAAGTGATGTGATGACTTGGTCATTTTAGGGTGTGTGTGTGTGTGTGTGTGTATTCTCTTGTAGCATCAATACTTCTTGTGTCCATAAGGCAGGGGTTGTCAAGGAAAGATTGATGCAAAGTATGATTTCTTGATTCAACACTTTGGGGTTTCTAAACAGAGACATAGATATCAATGTAGTCAAGTGTTAAAACTAATAAATATATTATATATATAATTGTTATGTCTCTCACTTTTTATCTCTTCCTCCCTCCCTCTTTGTCTTGTATTGTTATAAGATAATGTCAACCATTGATGCCTAAGTGAGCCATAATTTGGAATGATCTCTCTTACTCTATCCCCCATGGACATATGCCAACTTTGGATTATTAGCATTAAGCAATTGATCAAAAGTTAGTCTCTCTCCCCTTGCTCATGGAAAGTAAATTAAGTAGTTAGGTTTGTTATAAGTTAATTAAAATATATCTATTAACTATATATTATATTGTCTTTATATTTAATAATGTAAACATAATAATGTTATATTATTATAAATTAATTTAAATAGTCTTGTACTAGTATATATATAGTCTTTAGGTTTATTATATTTAATATATAATAAATATATTAATAAATAACAAATAAACATAAACAATAAATATATCATTTTTGTAATCTAAAGATATGACTTTATAATATAATATTGTATTAAATATATATGGTACTTTACATTATAAAATATTGTAGATAATAATAAATAAGATAATTATATATTTTATATATAAAACAAATATAATTAAATTATTAATATATTTAATCTAAATATTCAATTTTATATTATAATACTATACTAAAAATATAATGAGTGTCTTTGTCTCTAAATTATTATGAGTAGGGGATTTAGTTTAGCAAAGTTATGTAAGGATATAATTTGGTGTAATTACTTTTAAGGGTATACGATATTTAGTCTAGCAAAGTCATCTAAGGGCAAAATTTGGTTTAATCATACTTTTACGGGATTTGAGACTTGGTGGATGGTGTATAAACCAACATACCATCATCTTATTGGCTCAACTATTTAAACTATGACCTTTTAGTGAACATTTTTTTCTTATCTCTAATAACAAGAATATATGATTTAAAGCAAGCATATATAAATCTTAAATGACCAATAACATGACAAGTTGAAAGTCATATATTTGTCACAACCCTCTAATGATAATAATACATACAATTATATAATATTTAAATTAAGGATAAAATTTATATTTTTTAATAATGTATATTGACTAAAAAGATATTTAAAACATATTATATATTTAATATTTATATTTATTTAAAACTTAATTACATTTATTTTATATATAATATATAATATAATTATATTTATTGTTATATAGTATATTTGATATAATGTAAATTACTTAATATATTTTGAAAATAATATTATATTATAAAATTATTTATTTGTATTAAATATATTTATAATTTAATTATATTTGTTTTATACATAATATCTAATATGCACTCAATTCACATACCCAAAAAAATCATTAAAAAAAAATTAATGAAAAATAGGGGCTCAACAAAATTATTTAAAGCCCAGAAGGTCTTGTTCAAAAACAAGACAATTGTAACTTGTAAGATATAAGCAAATACCTAAGCCAGATGGAAATGACTTTAAGGAAGAGCAAAATACATCGCCAAGTTGTGTAAAAGGTCACACAAGAATTGAAATACACGTAAATAAAGTGCCAACACACATACATTCTGCGGAAACTGCCTAAACCGGTAAAGTTGTCTACTACCAGCCACTAGGTCGAGGTATCCTTACATTAATTAATAATTCACAAACCTCTAATAATTAACCAATAGGATTTTATCTGTGAGCATTATAGTGCTCGAAATTCTCATGTTGTAAAAAAAATTCATGCCGAAAAATTTTCTAAACTCGTCGGTTGTTCCTATCGGCATATTCCTTGAACCTCCTATGGGTGCAAGTGCTAGTATTAAATATTCTGTACAACTCTGATGTAGATAAGACGCCACACAATGGATACAGTTAATTACTGAGTGAATAATGATTACGAGGTCACATACACATTAATATGACATAATAATGGATACTATAGTCTCCTGAAAAAATACGGTGGGAGTCTACGTGGGTTGCACCTCCTCTGTATAACGTATATTCCATCTCATTCCGCCTGCGTAAAACTGGATGCTGGAAATATGATTGAGGATGCAACGGGAAAAAATGGTGAAATCTAACAGTTGAACATCCTTTAATCGTCTTGCACGCCTGTGCGTCAACCGAAACCGTTGATGCATGAAGTCAACACCTCTACTCATAAAGGGAACGCCTTTGGTGTAATAAACAATAAGATTTATTACCATAAATTCTATTTTGTAGTTGCAAATTTGCTCTTGATTGACAAAAGAAATGTAATTGCTCAAGATGAAACTATTTGAAAAATTATGCAACATAAGTTTAGTAACATTCATGGATGAATTGTTGAATTACACCGAGAGGCGTCCTACGGTGGTAGGAAAGAGCTGAGAGATTCAGATTCCCATAAACTAAATTAAATAAAAAAAAGAGAATCTTTATTAAAAGGAGAAAAAAATAGAGATAAATCATGGCTGTTATATTTAGTTTTAGCTGGTGGCATCATTCAACTATTCTGGCGAATGGTCTATTTTGGGCATTAGTCTTGATTTTCCACAATCCATAAAATCGGAGATAAACATTTTAAAAAGGGGGATCGTGCTTTTAAAAAACGAACGTTATTAATTAAAAGGGATTCCTAATTTTTTTATTTGGAGGTGACAGACATCAAGAAAGAGAGATTTAAGAGGACGTTCCATGAAGAAACATATATTTTCATTAATAGTCTATAAGTGTGGGTAGCAGAAAAATAATTCCAAACCCCCCACCTTTACTTTTACCTTTAACAAATATGTGATAAAAAGATGCCTATTATATTTGGAAAAGTATATTGATATTTATAAGATTAGTTTTTTTAATAATTAGTTTAAGTGAACATTATCTTTTAGGATAAGATAGTTTGTTAATGTCAATTAGCTAGCATATTTATATTTAAAAAATATATCTAAAGTGCACTGAGAGATATCCTTCTCGAGGCACCTATCCTTCTCGAGGCACACTAATTCTAACATTAGGCGCGTTGAGAAAGATATCTCTCGATGTACCTTAGATATATTTTTTAAATATAAGTATGCTAGTTTATAGATTTTTGAAATCAATGGCCTAGATCTGAAGATAGAGGGTTGTGATTGAATGAGCGAGAAAATGGTTAAATTATTAAAGTTTCATTAATATTTTTGGTTGAAAATATTAATGGATTGTTGAAATAGTCTTTGGATTTGTAATGAGTAGTTAACTACTAAATGAGGTAGTTAACTCCTCATTACTCTATTAAATTCATTCAATTTAATAGCATTTAAGTACATAATAAGTGGATAATTAGTAAAAGAATATTAATTGGTGAGGTTAATAGATATGCTATTAATTAAATAATATAATGATTTAATTAATTAATGAATAAAAAATGTTCTTGGTAGAGATTAAAAGTGGTGAATTTTGGTGTAAAAAATGTAAGGTGAATTTTGGTGTTGAAAATGTAAATATGAATATTTAATTAATTGATGGTGGATAATAGACATGGTATTAATTAAATAATATAATTATTTAATTAGTTAATGAATAAGAAATGTTAGTGTGGTAGAGATTAGAAGTGGTGAATTTTGGTGTCAAAAATGTAATGTGAATTTTAATGTCGAAAATGTAAAGTGAAATTTAGGTGTCAACATTGTGCAATTCAAAATATTTTGCAATCAAGTTGGCCCATAATGACTAGTTAGGAAGGGGTCAACTTGAGCCCAATCCGAAATTTGAGTTTACGAGTCCTAAATCATTTCTATGTCTACAAATTTGACTTGACCATCATATTTATATTTTAAAAAATATATTTAAAGTACGTCGAGAGATATCCTCAAAAATAAAGTATCTCAATACGCCTATTTTTCAATCACTAATCTTTTAAAAAATAAATACACCTATTTTTCAATCACTAATCTTTTAAAAAATAATCTTTACGTTAGGCGCCTCGAGAAGGATATATCTCGACATACTTTATATATATTTGAGTTGACAAGTTCTAAATCATTTCTATGTCTACAAATTTGACTTGATTAAATAAATGAATACAATAAAAATATGGACAAAGGAACATGGTCAAATGAAATCAAGTTGAACAATTTTAACACTCTTACACATAAATACACTATTCTTTATCTTATATAAATAAATGACAACCCAATCAAAATAAATCCAAAACAATAGAAAAAAATGGAAAGTAAGAGATTTTGAGCATTACTATAGGGAGGGAGGGCAGGTACAACCAGAAAGGAGTGGCAGCTAGGCAATTGCAAAAGCTGTTTATGTTTATGTAGGCCTAGGTAGAGCAAGGCGACCTCATTAATAGCCTGCCCTGCCAGATCGAATATAATAAATACATAGCCTATTGTTTTTTACCACGGTCAAATTACCTATGAGCTTGGCCGCCGCATGAAAATGACAAGAGTTAATGCACGCATGTCTTAAATGCAAACGAAACGCATTCAATTCATCATTGAATGCGACGGATCACTGGATTTCCGACGATGGCCTTCCTCATTAATGTCTCCACTAAACACAGGATTAATGGTTTCTTATTTATATACCCAAATCTTGGTAGTTGGGGATGCCTTGACTACTACGGGACTTGAATTCTCCTCTACGTCACCGTCCTTATCATCATCATTACTCATCATTACCAAGGGAAAACCATCATTTCCTCAACTCCAAACTTGGATTTGCAGCTTCAGATTTTTGTTAGAGTTGAAGAGGAAGAGAGCCCTTTTGGCAAAGGTAATTAGTTATGATAGTGTAAATATGCAAACCAGGGATCTGCTGGGAGGAAGTTTGCAGACGGAAATCGACCTGGAGATTGGCCTGCCTCCACCTCTGCTCTCCTTGTCCGGATGGGAAAGGCGTCTCGACATGAAGGTAGCTACCTATTCCTTTCTTTTCCTCCTCTCTTTTACTCATTTACTCCCTTTTCCTCCGCCGCCTTTTCTTTAACACACCTCTGCTTGCCTCTGCAGTCGGGTAAGGTTTATTATGGCACCACAAATCCTCCGGATTCTGTGCAGGACCTAAATTTTCCCCCAACCTCCATTGTTGATGGGAGAGAGAAGGAGAGGGACAGGGAAACGGAAAAGGAAAGGGATAGCGACAGGGAATCATTGGAGGAACATGATTTTATGGGAGGAGGAAATGGAGATGGAGATGGAAATGTTGAGGCCCATTTACTCCCAATCGACGATTCCGACTGGCAGAGCGTCTGCACCCTCGACAAAGTAAAGATGGCTCTCCAAAGAGCTCACAAGCAAACCGCCAAGCGCAAAGGAGGAGGAGGAGGAGGAGGAGAAGAGGCGCTGCAATGTTATACTTCTTCTTCTTCTTTTTCTGAGGCGAAGGCATCAATGGAGTATTCCTCTGCTTCCGCTTCTGCCTCGTCTTCTTTGCTGGCTGCAGGATGCCCAAGATGCCTTTTGTATGTTCTTCTTCCGAAGAGCGACCCTAAATGCCCCCGCTGTTCTTGCTCCATTCTTGATGTTACCACTACTTCTGTTAAAAGACCTCGCCTTTACCCTACAGACACTATTGCAAATCAGGGATCTAATAACGCTTCTCCACCTTTTCTCTTCGATTTAAACACACCAATTTGATTGCGTTTTTCACACAAATCCAGCGTTATTTTTTATTCAATTAATTTGTTCGATCCGTGTTAGGATATAACCCTTGTGCAGCGTAGTATTCTTATTTGCTTCCTCTGCATTTATTCTACTGTCTTCTGAGGGCAAATGCCCTCAAAGAAAAATAACATGTATAAAGTATGATAAAGAAATACTTTATGTTTTTTAGGGTATTCAATAAAGGAATCAAATGAGACCGTTTCTAATTGCAGGAGATGTTCCACTGTAGTAGCAACTGAAAAGGAATTTGTTTCATTTGGGTCACCTTAATTAGGTTTTTTTTAGGGTATTCAATAAAGGAATCAAATGAGACCGTTTCTAATTGCAGGAGATGTTCCACTGTAGTAGCAACTGAAAAGGAATTTGTTTCATTTGGGTCACCTTAATTAGGCTTTTTTTTATTGCATAGAAGCAATCTTATGGCCATTAATTCTTTCTGAAGGTTATGGCGGCATAAAATATTTTCATATACCACAAAGATCTACAGCACAAATATGTAAATTAAAGTCGATTTTCATCAACCACCGTGGATGGACTCGAATATAACACTTGGATCCACTGCACAAATGCCAGAAAAAGACTATGGAATAATTCAACTTTATAGATCAGAGTCGATCTTGATCAACCACGGTGGATTGATACCATTCTTTTGTGGTTTGCGCTTATATTATTTCTTGACACAAATTGGATAAAATAACTGTGCCGCGGTTACATTTAAAATAATGAAATTCGTCTATTCTTGTCCTTCAATTTTTCGTCTAATCTTGTCCTTCAATTTTTCTTCTGTGAATGGTATATTCTGGTTAGGTCAGTTCAAAATCATATGAATAGTTGGATTGTGGAGAGTCTTAGTGAGTTATTGGAGGAGGTAAGGATTCACAATACCACTGCTTTATTACAATACTACTGGTTTATTGATCAAGATATATTATTGGAGGAAGTAAGGATTCACAATACCACTGGTTTATTGATCAAGATTCATAACAGAAGATTCATCTCTAAAAGAATTTGAAAATGTTTTGAAAAGTGTTTTCTGGATCCCTTAAACTACCTAAATCTTACTGGTTTATTGATCAAGATGAGTTATTGGAGGAGGTAAGGATTCACAATACCACTGGTTTATTACAATACCACTGGTTTATTGATCAAGATTCATAACAGAAGATTCTTCTCTAAAAGAATTTGAAAATGTTTTGAAGAGTATTTTCTGAATCCCTTAAACTAAATGTTTTGAAGAGTGTTTTCTGAATCCCTTCAACTATCTAAATGTTTTGAAGAGTGTTTTCTGAATCTCTTAAACTATCTAAATCTGGTGAATGTTATTAAAATCTTTCTTTCTTTCATTCATTCATTGTTTGATTTCTGGACGGAATTTTTTGGGAGGAGAAATGATAATTAAAGAAGTTAATTTTCATTCATTGTTTGATTTCTGGACGGAATTTTTTGGGAGGAGAAATGATAATCAAAGAAGTTAATTTTTTTTTTTGAGGAGAAATGACAATCAAATAAGTTAAATTGATATACCTTCGAAAAAAGCTCTAGGAAAAGTAAAAATGCGAGCGAAATGAAATATAAAAAATTAGAAGTTCTTGGTTGAAACGTAAAGTGTTGCGCACAAATATAAATTAAGATAAGGGACATCTCTCAAATCGCCTTTATTTATTCTGAGAAGTGGGCCAGGGTGGGCCTCCAATTAGGCGCTATATTTGCAACCTTGAACTCTTAAAGGGTATCTTCCTGCTCTCGCACCACTCGATTACCTGCTATTCCATTTTTCCTTCGTACAAGTCAAACAAAAATATTCTTCATTTTAATTGTAAACAATTCAAAGAGTTTATAAATTAATGCAATTCTGAAAGTTGTATGGTCAAGTTAAATTTTATTTAGATTTTTTTATTTTGAGAGAATATGGTAAATACCAACGAGTTGTGTATTCTCGTATAAAGTTGGTAAAATTAAATTTGTGTTAACTTATACCCATTTCAATCATATGATGAGTCAACTTTGTACTTCATATGATTATTGTTATGTAGTGGTATTTAAAGATACTCATTTGGGAGTTAGTACATTACATCTTCAAACATCTTAGAACCATTCAACTTCTTAGAGCATTCAAGGAGCATTTATTAGAGGAAAACCTCATTTGTTGTACTACAAGGAACAATATTTACTTCAGAGTTAACATGCAAGACATTTGCAGGTGTATTTGCAATTTGTTGATCTCTAGCATGAACACAAAGATAAGACTTTCTATGGGGTTAACCTAAGAGAATAGCCTCCTTAAGGAATTTTTAAATACCGTCATTTCTTCATGACAAACAAGAATCAAAAAATTTAGCAAACCATAGAGTAGAAGTGTGCAACTAGTGGGATCATATTTGTGGGTCATAAGATAGATCTGCACTTGCAAATGTGATAACTAGAATGTGACTTAGACACAATGTGTGTGAGTCAGACTCTAGATAAAACATGCATTACATCCTTGCTAAAGGCGTCAACCAAATTACTTATACTTTATAGCGAAAGCTAGTTAGGTAGAGGTGATTTGAATGATTATTCTTTTTACATGGAAGAAGAGTGTCATGGTTGCAAGAGGAGTTGTGTTGTATGTTTGAATTTATGTACACGAGAAGTATAGAGTATATGTGAATGTACAATGAGATACACTATTTGGTATATAATTTTATATAAAAAAGAGGTAGTCAAAATTAAAAAATACTATGCGAATGTCCTAGGTGTGAAAGCATGTACCTCTTCAAAGTTTAATTAATTATTGTTGATCAAACCTTTGTGTTGTATTAGTTCTAATCTAAACTTGGCTCTAATACCAAAATGTAACACTACTTTTCTTCAGAGTTATTTAATTAATTGTAGTGGATTTATTATAGTTAACACTAGAGTTAAGATAATTTAGAATATTAAATGATGTGCAAAAAACAAAGGTAAATTATAACGGGATAATTTAGTATCTCTAAAGTAAACCATTAACAAGGCAAATTGGATAGCATAATCACATAATTAGATTAACATCAAAAACCACATATAATAATTCTAATATCTTTTATTAATAATAAGTTCAGTACTTATCTGAATCACTGATCACTTGGATCAACCACTCTTACCTTAGGAAGATGTCAATGGTCTTGGCCCTCATAGTTATGGCACATTCTAGGAGGAACTCGTTCTTATTCAGAACCAACACACATGCTTCCCAAGCACACAATTCTTATTCAGAACCAACATACATGTTTTCCATGTATCAAGAAAATCAATACAGAGGGTTACTCTGTGCTGCAACAACACCTAGTCAAGAAGGGTCAATTGATGTACATAGTGTGCATAGTTGGTGTGTATAGTTAAATAGTGTATTCAAGTGCATTTAAGTTGTAATAAGGTCTAAATAAGACCATCAAAATGTTTGGGGGTCATCTAAGTCTTAGAAGTTAAAATTTGTCAAAGATTGCTTTGTGTTAGAGTGTATGAGGAAGGCCAAAGATCAAAAATTGCATTTCCAAATATGGACTGTTGATGTTCTGAGTAAACATACATTAAAAAAAGGTCCTCATTGTACTCGGTGTGCAGGTGGAAGTAAAAGACCAATAAAGATACTTACGTTTTATCTTTGTTTTTCTTGTTTTTAAGTATTTTTCTATTATTCTTCAGGAGTTGTACGGCCCGTACGACTCTATTATGAGGTAAAACCTGTTGGGGAAGAAAGTAGGATGAATCTACTTTGTCTTTCAGGTGATTTGGAGGCATGGCATCCATCTAGAGAAAAGATTTTAGCTTTTGTTTGTAAACCGCTCTGCAGAAACAGGGGGTTAGGGTTTACATAGAAAAATTGAGTTTTTGACATTTTCCACCAACCAAAATTATTGAAAATGGAATGGTAGATGCTGCACTAGGTACCCTAAGTGTTCCAAGTGGTTTGAAGATTGAATCATGAGATTTTGTGGGTTTTTGAGGAAGCCTTAGGTGATTTTTTCCTAGTTTTTAGGCTATTTTAAAGGGTTTCTAGTTTGAACATGAAATTCAGAGCATGAAGTAATATAATTGACCCCAAAACCGATTGAATCCCTTTATTTTCTACCTATTTAAAGTCCACAAATCATTTTGGGAGTTTGGAAGTGCAAAATCATCATACTTCCTTTGTAAAATTGGCCTAATTAGGCCTATCGACAAATTGAAACAGTCATTTTTTGAGCCTTTTGTTTCAAAGAAACCTATGCTGGATTTTTAATATGTTTTAAAAATTGATAATGGGTACCCAAAAATGTCTTCACAGTCTTGAAAGGAGGCCTGAAACATAAATTATGCTCTAACAGTCCTTTTTTGAGGGCTACTAGGATTGGGGTAGTTTGAAAACAAAATGTCTTTAGTGAAGAGGGCAGACCTTGGTGAATGATGGAGATGGTTGTGTTTGAGTTTCAGAGGTGCAAGAAGGTCATTGGTAACCTGGTTTAGGTCTGGAAGTTGGAAACTTAAGAATGTGCCCTTGAAATAGGATCTATTGCCATGAGATGTTTGCTCTTGAAATATGAAGAATGACCTTTTGAGCCCATTGTTGTGAAATACGACCCTTTGGATTTGAGTTTGACACCTAGTTTGACATCAAATTGGTATCAGAGCCAGGTAGGAAGTAGATCTCTTGAGGGTAAAGAGTTGAAGGTTGAAGAAGGAAAGGTTGGAATTTGAAGAGTCAAGATGCCTCCTAAGAATAGTGGCACAACTAGAGAGTTGCAGGAGTTAAAGGAGAGACATGCTAAGTTGTTGGAGTTTCATAATACTGTTTTGGCAAGGCTTGCTGCTTTGGAGTCAAGTCAAAGAAGAGGTGTGGCACTAGGTGATGTTAGTGAATCTGAGGAAGAAGAAGGGGAAGAAGAGAATGAAGCAGAGGTAGAGCAGATGGATCCTAATAAACAGAGGACAATAAGGATTTTGAAGGCAGTAAGAGGAGAAGAATATAAGTCCAAGGTTGATTTGCCCATGTATGGAGGAAGTTTGAATGATGAGGAGCATCTAGATTGGATTGTAGCCATGGATAATCACTTTGAATGTGAAGATGTTCCTGAAGAGAAGGTCAAGATTGCCAAGACAAAGTTGAAAGGTCATGCATTATTGTGGTGGGACTATGAACAAGCTGAGAGGATAAAGAAAGGTAAATCAAACATAGTTTCTTGGGACAGAATGGTTGGTAAACTCAAAGGTAAGTTTCTTCCTAAAGATTATGAAGTTCAATTGTTTAAGAAACTCCAAGGTTTGAAGCAAAAGGATTTAGATGTTAAGACCTATACTGATGAATTCTATAAGTTGAGCATAAGATTAGGTAGAATGGAAGATGAAGTTGAAAAGATTGCAAGGTACCTTGGTGGACTTAGATTTAACATTCAAGATGAATTAGTAGTGGCAAATCCAAGAACTGTTGAAGAGTGTTATCAAATGGCAGTTAGAGTGGAAGAGAAGATCAAAAGAAGGCAAGACAAATCTGTTAGAGGAAGAGGCAACAATCAAAGAGAAAGAGGATCATTTCCTACATCAAAACAGTCCCACGATGAACAAGACGATGTAAACAAAGGTAAAGAACAAATTGCTGATGCAAGAGCTGGATTTAGAGGTTTTTGGCTTTCTATTTCTTTACATGATAGAGTTGTTCATTTGTTTCTTTACAATCCATTTCTTTGACTGTCTCATTATTTGAGACTCAAGAATTCATAATCACAACTATGCACAACAACTCAGGATGGATCTTGCATTCTTGGTGCTTTCTTGATCATGAATTCATAATCACTTGAGGAGAAGAAACCCTAAACCTAATTCTTGATCATGATTGAGTTGTTCATTTAGGTGTCATCAAGAAAGCACCTCAACAAATGAACAACTCTATCATGTCATCAAGACACACTACATACAAAGACATCAAGGTGATCAAAACTATGAAACCCTAAACCTTAATCACTTATAGAGGGGACATTATAGTGGGGATTTAGGTATCATCAAGAAAGCACTTCAACAAATGAACAACTCTATCATGTCATCAAGACACACTGCATACAAAGACATCAAGGTGATCAATAACATGAGCTTTGCATTATGAAGTACCAGCTCTTGCAACACATGTGAAGCAACTCCTCTTGCACAACTCCATGTGAACAACACCTATTTAAAGCACCATCACATGTGATATATCTCTGCCACATGCACATCAACATCCATGTGAACAACATGAGCATAACATCATGTCCTGATGAAACTTGGCACCACATAAAACTTGGCATTGTACATACTATGAACTACCCTAATTTTACAAGTCTTATCAAACATCAAACAACATCATAAGCACTTTGACATCAATGACAACTGCATCACAACAATCTCCCCCTTTGTCATTGATGGCAAAACCACTTCAACTCTTATTTCTCACTCCCCCTTTTTGTCATTCAATGACAAAGAGACAACAACTCTCCCTGTCTGATACCACTGTGATTTTGTCACTACAAGAAAAGATTGAACCACATTGTTGCACTGGATCATAACTTGAAAGAAGGACATAAGCTTTCATTGTTACTGCCCTACAAATGCCATCATCAGGAACATATCTCCTTTTTTCACCTACATTGATATCAGTCAAAGCAAACGACCCACTTCACATCATAAACAAACAAGATGGTACTTTCATCATTCACTGTCCACTGTATAAAAACAACACCATTGTTAGGAATTGAACATGAAACCCCAAAGATTGTATTATGTCAATCATTGTAAGGCATCAACTAATAAAGGCATCAATGAATCAAAGCATGAAAACTTATCAAATCAAAAGATCACTGTACAACAGAGCACTGTATAATTTAGCTGGAAAAACCAAAGATCATTGTAACAACCCAAAATAGTTCAAAGATCAAGAATCAACTAAAGTCATCGAGAATCACAATACCACATTATAGCATATGTACCATCACATCTGTATAACAAGTAATTTCTCCCCCTTTTTACAACATGTCAGTGACTGAAATGTCAGGAAACTATGATCAAAACAATGATATTGTTTTCACTATCAGAGAAGATGTTATTAGAGCCACTACTGCATTGTTTCCTCTTGTGATCTTTTACTACTTCAAGACTGAACAGTGAGAGCACAAAACTTAAATGATAGTCATTTTGACAACTACCACTATACCATCATATAAAGAACCAAAACCAATATGAAGATCTTTTGAAATGAATCAAGAGGATCAAAGACCACACTAAACCTCAAACAACATTTTTGATCAAAACCAAAAGATAGCAGAACATCATTATTACTCAAGCATGAAGAGTAACTCTTTAGTTGTATTGAAGAGCATAACAAACCCATCCTTATGTCCTGATTACTGTGTGAGGCTGATTATTTTCACTTCCCTATTTTGATCATTTTACTTTATAGTTGGTGACATTATCAGACTTTTAGAGACTATTGTTCCATTATGCAGATTAGATTATATCTCCCGATTTTTGGTTTGACATTGATTAGACATGTGGTGATTTGATTTGATAATATTTTGATGCTATGATGAGGTTAGACATGCGAGATATATTATATGATTATTGATGTGATTTCAAGTTCATTATGTGGATTTATTATTTGATGATGATTATGAGACATTAGATAGAAAATACAGTTTTAATCTTAAATTATGTTGTGAATGATTAATGTTGTGTGCAATGACATGTATTTAATTTCAGTTGCTTTGGCTATGATTATTCATGATGTGATTGACGCTTGATCTAGTTGTGCAGGATTATATTCCCAGGCCACAGGAAATCGGAGGTAGTTTTCACACATATGTTATTCCCTGTTAAGTTGATCCATTCCCAAGAGGGATGAGGATCACATTTGATTGGATGATGTTTTAGTACGTTTGATTTATTATTTTGGCCTAGTGACCCCTTCTTAGATTGAGTTATATCATGTGTTGTATATTTATATTTTTTTTACACCACTTGGTATTATTTTTAATTATGGGCCATTTAAAGTGATTTTATGTCTCCCTAGGTGTACCCTAGTGTCCCAAACTTACCCTAGGTGGTAACCCTAGGGTCTAGGGTCAATTTTGACTAATTAAACCCTAGGGTAACTCACTTTTGGTCACTCTAAACTAGGGTTTAGTCAAAGTGACGAATTTTGAAATGGCTAAGGGTGGGAGATGAGTCATGCTTTGGGAAAGACCCATCTCCCTTCCCAAAGTTTGGGGATCCCTTCACCAAGAAGACTTGGGAGGTCTTCAAGACTCCCAAGTGTGTGGGATCTCCCTCCAAGATTCTCACACATGTGTGAGAGAATCTTGGAGGGAGATGGCTCTCTTGGAGAATAAGAGGATGCCATGTGGCATCCCTTATCCTCAAGAAAGCTTGAAGGGAGTTGCCAACTCACCACTTGGTCTCTCACACATATGTGAGAGCACAAGTGCATAAGGTGAGGGATAGAATGGAATTGGAGGGTAACACTTGTCACCCTCACACTCCTCCCTTGCGAGTGGCATGGGATGAGGAAGGAGAAGGTGACAAGTGTTACATTCTCATTCCTCAAGGCCAAATTGGAAGGCCTATATTATCTCCTCTTGGAGAAGAGTGTGGGGTTCTTTTTTTTTGAAATTTTCTATTATTCTTGGAGGTTTTGAGAGTGTTAAAGAAATTTGGAGAGTTGGAGAACTTTTTGGGAAGCTTGGAGCTTTTCATCAAACGTGCTTCCATTTTAGGGCTTTTGAAGGTAAGCTCCATGGCAATGGCCATTTCCCTTTTTGCTTATGTTATTTCTTTTTGTGTATGTGGTTGAAAATTATGTGTGTTGTTTTATTTTTTTGTGTGGGATGAGTGTGGTGAGAGCACCTCCATTTGGAGGAAAGGCTCAACTAGTTTGGGGTAGGGGAGAATGAACCTCCTCAAGGTCATCTCCTTTGTGTTGCACTATTCATAGCCTTGAGGGCATCATATGGAGTTTGGGAGTATTTTTGATTTTGGCATGAGTGCCATAGTGATTCTTGATTATGGTGGAAAATTTTGTTTGGCTTGAGGCCTTGGGATTTTGTGATTTTTTGTTGTTGTTCTTGGGGTGGCCTCTTGAGTTGAGGGGTCCACTCCCCTACCCCCCTCTAAACTCAATTTATTGAGTTTTGTTTGTGCAAATCCATGGGAGTGAATTTTTTTTTGTGTTTGAAAAATTTCACTTGTGGTGGTATGTGTGTGCAATCGTGTGAATCCTACCTCCCTAGCTCGGGGGTGACCCACTAGCGGGTCTATGGTAGGGAGGAGGGTATTCATTCATGGCTTGGTTCCCCATTGTTGTGTTGTTTATTGTAGGTTTTTAGTTGAAAAAAATGGAGCTCGGTGAAGTCCGTTTTTGGTGTTTTGGTACTGCTTTTAGTTGGCTGGTTGGAGCCATGGCCATAGAGGTTGTTGCAAGTATGAGGTAAACCAGTGTTGTCATTGATGTCAACATACTCATATTGCTTTGACAAGAAGGATTCAATGAGCAGTGTGCTGAGGATATTGAGAAAATTAGCCTCAGTCAGGAACAGTAAAGAACAGTGATGAGAAGAAGGCAAATGTACTGTATAGGATGCGAACCGGAGGATGCGGATTAAAGGGTTTGTAGATATGAGTCTTGAGATGCTTCAGTTAAGATTTTAGAGGTCCGCATGAAGATCTGAAGGAGTTGTGGCTGTCGGTGTAGAACCGCTTCTGGCAAGTATTCAGAGGTGACAGAGGATAACAAAAGGTCCGGTAAGGTCCGGAACTGTATAATCCTAATCTGCGGATTGGAAGGAGTATTTGGGATGTCCTTGTGATGTGCCATCTCGAGTTGTGTATGATTTGGAGGTTCGGAAGTACCTCTTGCATTATGACAGTAGCGACAGACAGTGTTCTTGAAGTTTCAGATAAGGAGGATAAGAGATTTCAGTAAGTAAAGGAAATGCGGACGTACCTGGTCATTCAGGCAGGCTTGTGAAGGTTCTTGGATCATGTTGAGGTTGTGTTGTTGGTCCGCATTGATAGTAGAGCCCAGAATTGAAGATATTCTTCCGGATGAAGTTCTTGCTCTATTTAGCCGACCGGATGAGTTGTTCATCTTGCGAATGTTCTTATGGTGGCCGACCGGATGTGTTATTCATCTTGCGGATATTCTTATGGTTGATTGCCGAATTAGATGATTGTTCCTAAGTCGATGTCTTGTATAAATAAAGGTTTGTGAGTTCATTTTGATGGTGTACTTGAGCGGAAAAAGGTGGAGTAGTGAAGAGAAGTGCAGAAGGCAGAGCAGATGTTTCTGGGCTTAAATGGAACTGATCCAGACATGGTAAAGATGTCATTCTCCAGTTCAAGATTGTGATTCTTATCACTTTGTAGACAGTGTGTCTCCTTGTAGGCAGTGGGCCTCTTTGTGAGCAGTGTGCTCGGGCAGTGAGCCCTAATTGGCAAGTGCCATTTTGTAATTCCTTATTCTTCTAACAGAGAATAATCTTTGGGTTAATCACCCCGTGGTTTTCTCCCTTAACCGGGTTTCCACGTCAAAATACTGTGTCATGTGTTTCTCATTTCATGATAATGTTTGTTTGATTCAATACTGCTTTGATTGATAAGAAGGTTCAAAAGAAGAAATAATTAGGATAACTGATTCACCCCCCCTCTCAGTTATCAACAATTGGTATCAGAGCCAGGTTCCTCTGAAAGAAGCTTAACCGCTTGAGGAGATCTAGGATGTCGTCATACAAAAAGGATAGTCCGAAGTTCGATGGAACCAATTTCACTCTCTGGAAGGGTCGCATGAAATGTCACCTGGAATGTATGGGAAAAGCATACTTGGCCATGGTTTCAAAACCATATGTACCTCCACAAGGTGGTCCGACAACTCTGAATGAAATCATAGAAGCTGAAAACAATCTGCGGACCAAGGAAGCTCTTCTAAGCGTATTGAATGACTCAGATCTCTCAAATGTTATTGACCTACCAACTGCATATGAGATCCTGACTAAACTGGAACTTCTGTATGAAGGAGATGAGTTTGTCAAGAGTGCAAGGTTGCAAAGTCTGAAAGGGAAATTCGAAAGATTGAAGATGAGAGATGATGAAAACATCACTACTTTTATGCCAAGAGTGAATGAACTAGTGTGTGGAATTAGAAATGCTGGTGGGACTCTGGATGAAAATGAGATTGTTTGCAAAATCCTTAGATCCCTTCCTGCTACCTACAAAATCAAGGTTGCTGCAATTGATGAATTTAGAGCCCACACAACTGTCACAAGAGAACAATTGGCTGGCAAGCTAGCTGCATTTGAAATGACCGAGTTTGGAGATGATCCTCCCAAGACTGAATCTGCTTTCAAAACCAGTGCCTATGTGAAAGGCAAATAGAGAGTTGATCCGGGAGAAAACTCTTCAAGGAAGATGACATGGTATGATCAAGCAAGAAGAGACATGGAAGAAGAAGAAGCAGAAACAGCTCAACTTGAAGCCCTCGTTGCAAAAAAGACTACCAAGAGGATCCGGTAAGTATGAAGGAAAACTACCCTTTAAGTGCTTCAACTGCAATAAGATTGGTCATTTTGCTTCAAGATGTCCGGAAAGATCTGCAAGGTCTAATACTAACAGACAAAGGTTTCAAAAGAACTGCTATTATGTTCATGAAGAAGATGACAATGAGGGAGTAATAGATGATGAATCAGAACTAGGAAGCAAATCCGGAAATGAGTGAGTGTTTATTGCCATCAAGGAAGAAGATTCAATACTCTCTAAATCTGTCAATCACAAAGTTGTTGAAAAAGCTTTGGCTGCTCAAGTGGAAGAAAAGGATGATTGGGTTATTGACAGTGGATGTTCTCACCATATGACTGGTGACAAGAATAAGTTCTTGAATTTGGAAAGGTATGAAGGAGGAATGGTAAAGTTTGGTGACAATTCTGCTGGCAGAATCAGAGGCAGGGGAACTATTTCCTTTGATGGAAAGAGCAAAACAGGTAATGTACTATATGTTGAAGGATTGAAGCACAATCTTCTCAGTTTTGGTCAGTTAGTAGACAAAGGCTATGATCTTCAGTTTAAGAATGGAAAATGCAGAATCTTTACAAGCTGCGGAACTGAAATTGCATCCGGTACTCAGACAAAAGGTAATATCTTTCATCTGGTTGGTTCAAATAAAAGTTGTTTGTTTGTTCAAATTGATCAGAGTTGGTTATGGCATAGAAGAATGTGTCATGTAAATTTTGATAACATCATCAAGATAAGCAATACTCAGGCTGTAAGAGATCTTCCAAAATTGATGAAACCTACAAATAGTTTGTGCAAAGAATGTCAGCTAGGTAAACAAAGCAGAGTCTCTTTCAAAAGCAAAGATCAGTCTTCTACCGGATTGTTGGAATTAGTACATACTGATCTCTGTGGTCTGACAAGAATCAAGAGTCTGCAAGGTGATAGATATTTCATGTTGTTAATTGATGATCATTCCCGGATGATGTGGGTTACCTTTCTAAAAGAAAAATTAGAAGCATTTGAGAAGTTCAAAATCTTCAAAGCTTTGGTAGAGAATCAAACCGGATTGAAACTAAAGTGTCTAAGGTCTGATAGAGGTGGTGAATTTACATCTGGAGAGTTCATTGACTATTGTGAGAAGCAGGGTATAAGGAGACAATTGTCTGCTCCTAGGACTCCACAGCAGAATGGAGTAGTTGAAAGAAAGAACCGGACCATCCAGGAAGCTGCCAGGACAATGATGTTGGAAGCAAATGTTCCTCAGATGTTCTGGAAAGAAGCTATCAGCACTGCAGTCTACACTCTAAATCGAGTTCAAATCAGAAACAATACTGGTAAGACCCCCTACGAACTCTGGTTTGGCATCACTCCCACTGTGAAATATTTCAGAGTATTTGGTAGCAAGTGTTATATCAAAAGAGATGAAGATCTAGGAAAGTTTGATGCTAGAAGTGATGAAGGAATTTTCTTGGGTTACTCCACTCAAAGCAAAGCATACCGATGTTATAATAAGAGACTGAGGAAGATGATAGAAAGCACTAATGTGAAAGTTGATGAAGGAATTGAGAAGCCCTCAAGATTTTATGAATCTGATGAAGATGACCAAGACAGTGTTCAAGGAACTCAATCCTCTCCGGTAAGACAGAGTCAGCCTGATCCGGTAAATCAGGAAGAAGAGATAGGTTTGAATGAGCCAGATCAAGAAGCAGCAGTGCAGGATACTCCCAAAATTCTAAGGTATGTGACACTAAACCACTCTGAAGATCAGATCATAGGTGACAGAAGCAAAGGTGTGCAAACTAGAAGGAATGTTGCTCAAAATCAGGATGAATGTTGTCTGATTTCAAAGATTGAACCTAAAACAGTAAATGAAGCTTGCAATGATGAACACTGGACTAAAGCAATGAAAGATGAATTAATGCAAATTGAGAAAAATCATACTTGGGATCTTGTTCCCAGACCTAGAGACAGGAATGTGATTGGAACCAAATGGGTCTTCCGGAACAAATTAAATGAAGCTGGTAAAGTAATCAGAAACAAAGCTAGATTGGTCTGCAAAGGCTACTCCCAAATAGAAGGAATTGATTATGAAGAGACCTTTGCTCCTGTGGCAAGAATTGAAGCAGTCAGATTATTTCTTGCATTTGCTGCCTTCAAAGACTTCAAGGTATATCAGATGGATGTCAAGTCTGCCTTCCTAAATGGTGATCTGGAAGAAGAAGTTTACATTGAACAACTGGATGGATTTCAATTATCTGACAATGATGATATGGTCTGTAAGTTAAAGAAAGCATTGTATGGATTAAAACAAGGTCCAAGAGCATGGTATGAAAGGTTGGATAAGCATCTCGTGCAGATTGGATTCAGCAAAGGTACTGCTGACAGTAACTTATATTTCAAAATTGATCATGAAAACATTTTGATTGTTGAAGTGTTTGTAGATGATATCATTTTTGGAGGAAGAGATAGTATGTGCAAAACTTTTGCAAATCAGATGAAATGTGAATTTGAAATGTCTATGCTTGGTGAAATGAATTTCTTCTTGGGTCTGCAAATTACTCAAACAAAGAAAGGAATCTTCATTTCTCAGACCAAATATGTGAAAGAATTGTTAAGGAAATATGGTATGGAAGATTCAAAACCAATGAACACTCCCATGGCAACCGGATGTAAGTTGAGCAAAGATGATGACTCTCCAAAGGCAGATCAGACAATGTATAGATCAATGATTGGTGGATTGTTGTATCTCACTCAAACCAGACCAGATATAATGCAGGCTGTTGGTCTTGTGGCAAGATTCCAGGCTGATCCTAGAGAATCTCATGTTATGGCAATCAAAAGAATTTTTAGGTACTTGAAAGGAACAGTTGAGTATGGTCTATGGTACCCTAGAGATCCAGATTTCTCTCTTCATGCTTACACAGATGCAGATTGGGCAGGAGATGTAGATGATCGAAAGAGCACCAGTGGTGGAGCATTCTTTTTGGGGAAGAGATTGGTTTCTTGGCTAAGCAAGAAACAAGATGCAATATCTCTGTCTACAACTGAAGCAGAATACATTGCAGCAGCAAGCAGTTGCACTCAAATCCTATGGATGAAGCAGATGCTAAGAGATATTAAAATTGAATATGCGGAGCCTATCACAATTTTCTGTGATAATTCAAGTGCAATTAATATTTCCAAGAATCTGATATTACACTCTAAGACTAAGCACATATCTATCAAGTTTCATTTCTTGAGAGAACAAGTGAACAAGGAAGAAGTCAGGTTGGAGTATGTTCCCTCCAAGGATTAGATTGCAGATATCTTTACTAAACCTCTTCCCAAGGACTCTTTTGAATATCTCCGGGAGAAGTTAGGGGTCATGGCCCCTCCGGTGATAAACTAGGATGCACTGATGTGCATCAGTCCGGTGGATATCACAGTCACATCTTGTGATCCGGATTGATGATGGGGAGCTGCTACTAAGGGGGAGTAGCTGGTATGATTCTGATGTGTAAAAATTGCAAGTATGAGCCCTTTGACATTGATGTCAAAGGGGGAGAGAAGACATGTGAAAAACAAGTAGCTGATGATCAAAAGGGGAGCAGTAAATGAGGAGAAGACATGTTGCTGATAGGGGGAGAAGTGACAGAAAGGAGAAGTTTCTTGTCTTGATGGTTTTTCACATCATATGTTGCCATCAATGACAAAGCGGGAGATTGTTGCAAGTATGAGGTAAACCAGTGTTGTCATTGATGTCAACATACTCATATTGCTTTGACAAGAAGGATTCAATGAGCAGTGTGCTGAGGATATTGAGAAAATTAGCCTCAGTCAGGAACAGTAAAGAATAGTGATGAGAAGAAGGCAAATGTACTGTATAGGATGCGAACTGGAGGATGCGGATTAAAGGGTTTGTAGATATGAGTCTTGAGATGCTTCAGTTAAGATTTCAGAGGTCCGCATGAAGATCTGAAGGAGTTGTGGCTGTCGGTGTAGAACCGGTTCTGGCAAGTATTCAGAGGTGACAGAGGATAACAAAAGGTCTGGTAAGGTCCAGAACTGTATAATCCTAATCTGCGGATTGGAAGGAGTCTTTGGGATGTCCTTGTGATGTGCCATCTCAAGTTGTGTATGATTTGGAGGTCCGGAAGTACCTCTTGCATTATGACAGTAGCGACAGACAGTGTTCTTGAAGTTTCGGATAAGGAGGATAAGAGATTTCAGTAAGTAAAGGAAATGCGGACGTACCTGGTCATTCAGGCAGGCTTGTGAAGGTTCTTGGATCATGTTGAGGTTGTGTTGTTGGTCCGCATTGATAGTAGAGCCTAGAATTGAAGATATTCTTCCGGATGAAGTTCTTGCTCTGTTTAGCTGACCGGATGAGTTGTTCATCCTGCGAATGTTCTTATGGTGGCCGACCGGATGTGTTATTCATCTTGCGGATATTCTTATGGTTGATTGCCGACTTAGATGATTGTTCCTAAGTCGATGTCTTGTATAAATAAAGGTTTGTGAGTTCATTTTGATGGTGTACTTGAGCGGAAAAAGGTGGAGTAGTGAAGAGAAGTGTAGAAGGCAGAGCAGATGTTTCTGGGCTTAAATGGAACTGATCCGGACATGGTAAAGATGTCATTCTCCAGTTCAAGATTGTGATTCTTATCACTTTGTAGACAGTGTGTCTCCTTGTAGGCAGTGGGCCTCTTTGTGAGCAGTGTGCTCGGGCAGTGAGCCCTAATTGGCAAGTGCCATTTTGTAATTCCTTATTCTTCTAACAGAGAATAATCTTTGGGTTAATCACCCCGTAGTTTTCTCCCTTAACCGGGTTTCCACGTCAAAATACTGTGTCATGTGTTTCTCATTTCATGATAATGTTTGTTTGTTTGATTCAATACTGCTTTGATTGATAAGAAGGTTCAAAAAAAGAAATAATTAGGATAACTGATTCACCCCCCCCCTCTCAGTTATCAACAGAGGCCTTATTGTAGCTATTGTCAAAATTATTATTATCCTTTGTGTTGGTTGTTGTAAGGAAAATTGTTGTGAGTACTCTTTAATGTTTATTTAAAATCTGTTGTTATTTTCATGCTATTGTGTTTATAGGTTTATGGAGAAATGCAAGAGAAAATACATTTTGCTATCATATTATTTCAAAAAAAATATGAGTTGCTATTGAAATTTTAGTTGTATGCTGGGTGGAAAAGAAAATATGCATTGTTGTTTTGTATGTAATGGAAATACATGTTTATCATTTGTTGTTTGTGCACATGTGTTGTTGAAAGTATGACAAAAATGATCCTTTGTATTTACTGTCATTTTATATTTGAAAAGAAAAGAAGTGTAATGTTGAAGTAGCCCTTGAAATGAGTTTTTAGAAATATAAGAAAATTGTTGTATAAACCATATTTTATTCTCAAGAAAATGTCAAAATGGTATTGTATATTTTCTGTTATATCAAAAGAATAATATTATGTTTCAACTTATTTGCTGTTAAAAAGGGAAGGAAAGAAATAATTAGTCGTTGTATTATTTTTGCCAAAAAAAAGAAAAGAAATAGTATTGGTGCTTAAAAGAAATTTAAACCTGGTTATTGTATTAAACAATCTGTCCTATTATTTTAATTTGAAAATAGGTGTACATAAAAAAGATATATATATATATATATATATATATATTAATCTTAAACATATTATTCTGGTTATGAGTATTTTATCACTGTATTTTTAAACGCACAGTGTATATATACCACTATATATATATTGAATGTAATAACAAACTGTATAAATCATAAACATATTTATAGTCAATATAATATACAAATTGTTTTTAAAAGTTAAAAAAAAATCAGAATTAAAAATGGCCGAACCCAAAATTTTGTAGGGTCTGTGTTTTTTTTGAAGGAGACAAAAAAAAGTTTATGCAGTGAGCGGCGGCCAGAAGACGACCGCCCATTGCCATCTCTTTTGCTAAGTGTAAAGGGGGTGTGGGGAGGTCCACCCACACCCCTCTCCCCTCTTCCCTCTCCCTTGGGCGCTGCCCACACCATTTCCCCAACTCCATCTCCTTTGAACAATGTTCGGTGATGGAAGAACTTAGGGCGTCGGCCCTAAAACCGTCATTTAGCCCTCTTCGTACCTCCTTAAATCTATAGATTTCTATATGTATTTTTTTAACAGTTTGTAATATATAAGGGTTACACAGCATTATATATATATATATATATATCATTTCTGTGTAAAAATTAAAAAAAGGGAGAATATACACTCCCAGATTTTAAACAGTAAATATATATATATATATATATATATATACGAAAAGAATAAAAACTCCTACTGTATATTTATTGAATATACCTCTGTGTAATACTACCATGGCTGCCAATCCTCACTTAAAACTTCAACCTGCAAAACAAAAGAGAAAATAAAACTAGAGAGGAGAAAGCAAACTAGTGAGAAAACAAAGAGAAGAGATAGGGTTTCCATAAGGAAACTAATAAAATATGTTTAAGGTAACTCTTGTAAAATATATTAAATAAATGGTGGAATAGGGTTAAGTTGGAGGATGAGGGAAATGGATTTGAGAGGCATTTTAATTATTTCCCTCATTTTGCCTTGTGCACGAGAATTTAAGATTCCCTCTCCCTTGCCCTTGCTTTTCTGAATTATTTTTATTTCTCCTTGAGTTTATTTTAGTTGATTTAATATTTATTTGGGGTTTTGATTTTAATGCCTTGTGGAAATTTAATTGGTGGGATGGGTTGTTTTATTTTATTGAGGGATGCCCTATCCCTTGGTAAGTTATTAAAATTGGCATTCATTTTAATTACCTTGCATATTTTAATTTAATGTTGTGGGAAGTCCTTTTATTGGAATTTATATTTTAATCAATTTCATTATTTTTACGGGAGAGATATTTTAATTTGTACCCTTTATAAATTATCTTTTTGAGTTAGTTAATATATATAATGGTCGAAATTATATTTATTAAAGGACTTAATGTTTGAGTTTTATTTTGGTCATTTATTTATTTTTTGAATTTTAATATTTTGTGAAATGGTTGATTTAACCTTGGAAATTTATTTTGTCCTTATTTTATTATTTTAATTTTTGCATTAATTTCTTCCAGGAGTTTTTGTTTTTAATTTTTTTTTCAATTATTGAAAACACATTATGCTGTTGAAATTTTCCCAGATTTTAGGGTTTCTTTTTTGTGGCATTTTTGTAACATCATTTAATTGCCCCATTTTATCATGTGACCATCTTACCATTTGATGTGTTATTATTATTCGGTTTTCATTTATGCATTAGAGTTAGGGCTTGGTTCAAATCTGTCGATATCATCCCTTTCGCCTAGGAAACTTAGGGTTTGAATTAAATCTGTTCTAACCCTAGAAGCGGTGCACATCGCGTCACATACCCCCTCGTCGGCTTTCATCACGCAGGGAGTGCGTAAGTAGACGCACTTCCCCGAATATGATTGAAATGTTTATGCCTTATGCGTATTGCCACCGAGCACGCTGATGTGTGCGAGGGGGTTTCTAGGGACATGCGGAAAAGTTTTTGATATTTTGTGTCATGACCACATGACAAATGTGGACATGACACGTGTGTTACATGTCGTGACCTCATGGGAAATGTGGGCATGACATACTACTTGTCCAACATTATGAAGTGCATCATGATCATGTTCTGGTCACTGAAATCTCAATATGTTCTGGTAACAAACATGAGTTCACACTTTCTGCAAACCAGCTCACAAGCATCTGACCCAAAAATCCCTAATCATGACAAATCAATGGAGGGATAAGGCACTCAAACACTCAAACTAGAAAAATGTAAATGTAGCATCCTTGAAGGCTTTGAAACATGATGAAACACAAGAACATGAATCACAAAGGCATGCACTTAAGCTGTTATCAAACATCAAACCAGACTTCCTACACCATCAAACTTCTTGAAAATTCTTGGGGCAAGAGATAGAACATTAGACAACTCCCCCTCATTCTAAGCTATGTCTCATGCGGTTTGTAATGTCTCTTGTGCAGCATGCACAAGATTAGGACTTCCTTCTTCTTGACTTTATTTTCTTCTCCAATCTAGCATAGGATATTTGTTTTCCTTTCCCAAGACATTCACTTACTTTTGCTTGAACATGTAGCCTCTAGTTGGTTTTATCCTTCCTCTACACCATTGTGATTTGTGCCCAAACATATTGCATCTATAACACAAAATATTGTAGTCTTGACCAAGAGAAAAATAGTTTCTTCTAGGTGATCTAAGAGAATCTCTATTGACATTCCTTGCATGCATCCAATAGTTTTTTGCTAGATGGCCAACTTTATTACGATTATAACAAGCATTGTTGTAGTTCTGATTTGACCAGCTATAAAAATTTTTCTCTTTATTCCACCCAAAACCATTTCTTTTACAATCTCTAGCCCTATGACCATAAATGTGACAAGTATAGCAATAACCATGAAATTGGGAGTAATTGTACCTGATAGGTGGAGATCTTGATGACTCATTAGCAACATTAACTTTAGCTTTCTTCTTGGCTTCAACCTCAAGTGCAACAGAGTGAAATGTTAGGTCTATCTTCTTCCTAGGAGCATTTCTTGTCTTAGAACACTCTCCTTTTTCATAACCCAAGCCAATAGTGTCCTTGTATTATTTTTGCTTACTCAATATGTCATTCAAACATTTAGTACTCTTGTTAAATTGAATATCCTTGTGAAGTTTAGAAGAAATCTTTTCCAAATCCTTTCTCAAAGAGACTATTTCCAACTCTAGTCTTAGACATTCACTAGATTTGACTTCAAGACCAGATTTTTAAAAATCAACTATTCTTTTAGCTTCTTCAATTTCTATTTTTTAGACTATTGACTAATTTGTTTGTTTCTTCAACTTGTACCTTTGCTTCTTTAAGTTTTAAAGAAACTTTAGCAAAATCAGAAAGTACCTTAGTCTTGGAGTCCTTCTCTTGCTGAAGTTGAACCTTTAATCCCTGGTTTTCTTTTTGAAGATGCTTGATCTCATCCAGGGCACATAAAAGTTCTCCTTCAATATCAATTTCACAGTCATCTTCATCCACAAAGAAATCTTTTTCATCAAGGTTTTGTTCATCTATACTTACAGTAAAGTCCTTTTTATCAAAACTCTCAACTGCAAGACCATTCTGTTTATCAACATTCAAGGAAGATTCATGCAACAAATCATCACATAACTTGACCGGGGTTTGATGTACAACCTTTGGTTTGACCTCTTTCTTTTCTCTATTTATTCTACCCTTTCCCATGGTACTCCACTATCAGGACCTACCCAAGCCTATTAGACTTCTATAGGGAACCTACGCTTTGATACCACTTGTTGGAGTACAGACAACACTGAGAGGGGGGGATGAATCAGTGTTGTTGATAAAAAACAATTCAATTGACTTCTTATCAAAACTTGAAAAATAAAAGGTAAAGATACTGATGTAATGCAAGAAACCAAATACTATACAATAAAGGACAGGATATTCAAATATAAAGAGCAAATGTACCATGCATCAAATGAGACCATAACACAAAGATTTTAGGAGTGGAAAATCCTCATGGGGTAGAAAAACCAGTCAGTAAATGCCTCACTGGCTTAATCAAAATATGCTTCACTAGCAAATACAGATGCCTCACTGGCTAATTGTGCCTCACTGGCTATATGTGCCTCACTGGATTTTTATACAATCTGCCTCACTGGCATAAAAATTTTTCATGAATACAATGAAGAAAATCAATACAGAGGGTTACTCTATTTCTTTACATTCCAGTTCTTTGACTGTCTCATTATTTGAGACTCAAGAATTCATAATCACAACTATGCACAACAACTCAAGATGGATCTTGCATCAACACTCTGTTACAATCTCAATGATAGTGTAACCACACACACACCATCAATATCATACAAGTGTTGTATATATAATATTTCACCATGTCTTCCTTTTTCATTAAACAGTTTGTATCTATAACTGAAATAGTTGAACGGTGAAAAATATTTTGCTTTTGAACAAGTAACTGTTAGAGTCATATGGTGGAATGATGCCATTTGAATAACTGGTTTTGAGATCATTACAAAGCTTAACCCATAGGGTTACAATAATCTTTTAACATTTCATTATAACCATTGCACCAAACTTCCTTCTCAACAATAGTTAATCAACATCCAATCAAAATAGTTCATATAATTTTTCAAACTATTTAATGTAACAAGAAATGCCTTTTTCAAACTGATGATAACCAACAAAGTTTAATCAAAACTGTCTTCAAGACCTTTGCAAAAGACCCTTGTGTTGAGTCATGAGGGTGTTACTTTTTCAAACCCTAACAAAACCAAAGAAAGAGTTTAACTATTTGCAAACCCTAACAACCACTGTCTCAAAAATAAATTGTTTGTCATTTTTCATCTTATAACTATTTTTCAAAAAGATAAGTAAAGTGTATGTAAGACAACAAACCCTTCAACCTTCGTGGTTCACAACAGAGTTTCAAAACTCTTGCCATTTTTTGTTTCCCAACTTCTTTACAACAGAATAGATGAAGTGAATATGAGCCAACGACCATAGTTAAAAGTCAAAGACTTCATAGTGAAAACCCAAGCTCAAAAATGAAGTCAAAACAACACTTAAGACTGTCATGGCTAAAAAGACCTTCTAACCAAGATCTCTAACAGAAACTCATGTGAAAGATCAAAGAGAAACTACCAAAGAAGGATATCACCTGAAGTTGCAAATAACTGAAAGCATTTGTTGTGCCTCGAGCTCCAAAAGACTAACAATAACTATCAAGCTCACTTCTGCATGTCGAGCATTGTCAAATCTTTAAAAAATCCAGCATTATGATGAGAAGAATCTTCAAGTTTTTGGCAGTTGTTATAACCCTAGGCCGAGAATCAAAGTTTGACCATATGAAAATGAGCTCAAAAATAAACTTTTTCAATGTATACATTGTTTACCTCCTGACCTAGTATGCCCTAAAATGGCCGATCACAATAAACCACAAACATGAACTTTTTACTTGTTAACAAGCCCGATACCTGCTTGGTAGGTCATTAACTTTAGTGACCAAAAAAGCTTTGTTCATATTGTTTTTTGTTTAAAACAAATAAAAAACCTTTCACAAACAATATGATGTCTTCTCCTAACCTTGGAGTTAGATAGAATAAAAACCTCCTTTATACAACCTTTGCTTTGTGTCATTTTGAAGTTGAAGATAAATGAAACAAGATAACCTTAATGACTAAGTATGATCCTTGCAATAGTATGTCTTTCTTTACATATAGGATCAAGAGAACCAATTAAGTGCCTAAGTCAACATTAAACCTTAGATGACATAATGAATGACATTTGTATTTGTATCCCCTTTGAAAGTGATCAAGTCTTTGTAAGAACAAATTCAAAGAATATGAATACTGATTTGACGTCAAAATGAAACAAGATCATAACCTTGCACTATCACATGATAACCTCCAAACACCTATGAACAACTTCTAATCACCTGTGAACATGTCTTAGACAACAAACTCCTCATCAATGAACAACATGAACTCAAGACAACAGACATGCATGGTATACACAATTCATATCTTATAATTAGCATGGCATGCATCTTACCTCAACAAATGAACAACTATATCATGTCATCAAGACACATTGCATACAAAGACATTAAGGTGATCAATAACATGAGCCTTGCATTATGAAGTACCAGCTCCTGCAACACATGTGAAGCAACTCCTCCTGCACAACTCCATGTGAACAACACCTATTTAAAGCACCATCACCTATTAGACATCTCTACCACATGCAGATCAACATCCATGTGAATAACATGATGAGCATAACATCATGCCCTGATGAAACTTGGCACCACATAAAACTTGGCATTGTACATCATGTGAACTATCCTGATTCTACAAGTCCTATCAAACATCAAACAACATCATAAGTACTTTGACGTCAATGACAACTACATCACAAAAAATATGTAGTACAACTTTCAAGTGGAGAACAACTAATCTCACATCCAATATTCCTATGCATTCACTAATAGGAATATTCACAACAAGGTTTCTACGATTCATAGAGGTTCATGTAACAGTCTAATGATTATTTGTTAATGGAACCTATAGGAGATCAAGAAAAATGAAAAATTATTGATTGGATTCACCTAAAAACCATAAAAGTTGGTTATTAGCAGTAACAACTAAATTGCATTGAAATACAATGTTCACATGGAAAGATTCAAGTAGATTAATACAAGCAAATAGACGTAACATTTAATTGTGATGTGAAAATGATTCGTCACAACTCAGTGAGAAAGTAGTAAGGTTTTGATGTGTTTAATTTAGAAGAGGAAAGACATAAAAGGAACAAGTGCTTCATGAAACAAAATTAGCGAGGCACCATCACCTACTACATAAACTATATTGAGATTGTACAAGGTAGGAAAAACAAATGATGAGGCAACAACAAACGAGCTTCTACTTACTTATTCTAGCAAAGTTGAAAGTTCCAGTGGTGCTAAATGATTCCACCAAGGGCTTTACTTGGAGCATGACAATCTTAAAAGTTTCTATAGAAAATGCCACACACTTCATAGACTCATAGGTATCTCTTTAGGATCAATACATCTTAAAGATATATCTTTTGAATTATTTGTTTATAAGTCACAATAGATGTCCCATTGTAAAATAGAGAGTAATGCAAGATACTACAAGATATATTATGGCATAAGTTAATAGGATATGGTACGAGAAAAATATAAGAATCAATTTTTGTACAGGAGAAGTATAGAGTATATGTGAATGTACAATGAGATACACTAAATTTGGTATATATTTTTATATATAAAAGAGTTAGAGTCAAAATAAAAAATACTATGCAAATGTCCTATGTGTGAAAGCATGTACCTTTTCAAAGTTTAATTAATTATTGTTGATCAAACCTTTGTGTTGTATTAGCTCTAATCTAAACTTGGCTTTGATACCAAGATGTAACACTACTTTTCCCCAGACTTATTTAATTAATTGCAGCAGATTTATTATAGTTATCACTAGAGTTAAGATAATTTAGAATATTAAATGATGTGTAAATATCAAAGGTAAATTACAACATGTGATAATTTAGTATCTCTAAAGTAAATCATTGACAAGGCAAATTGGATAGCATAATCACATAATTAGATTAACATCAAAAACCACATATAGAATAATTCTAACATCTTTTATTAATAATAAGCTCAGTACTTATCTAAATTATTGAGCACTTGGATCGACCACTCTCACCCTAAAAAGATCTTAGTGGTCTTGGCCCTCATAGTTATGGCACATTCTAGGAGGAACCAATTCTTATTTAGAACCAACACATGTTCTTCCCAAGCACATAGTTCTTATTTAGAACCAACATACATGCTTCCCAAGCATCATCCCTGGCCAGGACAATCTTGGGTGTACCCTATACCCCAATTTGGACACATCCCATGTTCCCCTTCTCCTATTGTCCATAGCCCACCAAAACCACCCTTCTTCTTCCTTGAGTGTTCTCCATGCCCTTTCCAAGTCCCTCATCAATTCCTTAGATAAACTTCTAAGGGCTAGTTTCCAAATCAACACACCCTTTCATAAAGGTTGCCTTTTAATACTTATTTAAATAAATACATTTATTCCCCCCACTTAAAAGAGATTATATAAATACTCTTTATTAATCTCCTTTTTTAACCAAATGAGATTAATATCCTTTATTTTTTCATTAGCCTTTTAATTATAAAGGGTTAAATAAATTCTATCCTCTTATAGATTTAAAGGGTTATCCATTAATGGCTTTCTTTTCTATTTTGGGGAAAAGTCACATAACACCCTTTTAGGACCAAGGTCACCCCTTTTGCCAACTAGGGTTGCCTCGGTGACCTATAAACACTAAGGGAAACCCTAAGACACAAAGGGGTGTCTTTAAACAAACAAAAAAAAGGGGTCAACAAGGCAACACACAAGGTAACAAAAGTTAATTTGGGGGTTGAAAAAGATGGCCAAAGAACTAAAAAATAGAAAGGACATGTCAGCAAGAGTGCAACTACTAAGAGGAGTGTAGTTAATGCCTATGTGGCCATAATTAGGATCTCTTTATCATCATCATACTACTATGTAGGATTGACATGATTTTGGTACTTATATATTTGTTCTCTCAGGGACAATAGTCTACATGAAAGATAGGTACCATTCCTGAAACATAGCTCTTACCCTTTTGCCATTGTCTTGCATCTGGACCTAAAAAATAAATTGATTCAAGTGTAAGTTCAATGTATGATAAGCTAGAAGTACTAGAAGGTAGATGATAAAACATACCATAGATGTTGAGTTTACTTTGTTGCAAGTATGTGCTAATCGGTGTTGTCGTTGATGTCAACAAGCTCATGTTGTCATTGGTGTCAACTGTGTTAATAGTATGAGTTAAGAAATGATGCAAGAGTATGAGTAGTTTTTTTTTGAGCAGATATCAGAGATAAGGTTGTGAATAGATGAGGGTATGAGCTATTGTTGAAGGTGATTTGGTTACTTTGTAGCAGTGATGAAGATGTTAAGAATATGGTTCTGATGGTTGATTTCCAAGTGCTTTTGAGAACATTTGATTAATAAAGGAAACAATGTGTTGAAGATGTGTTATGGCTTAACAGAGTTGTGATCGAGTTTTGCTCCACATTTTTTCCTCATTGAAGATTTGGTTTTGCAGTTTGAATATGTTGATTAGAGGTGTTCAGAGATGTTATGTTCCAAATTTGGTGCTCTGGTTCATTGTGCAGAGAAAGTTGTGTTCACCAGTGTGTGGATTGTGTTTCTAGGTTGTGTAGAGGTGTTTGGGAGAAACTATTTTGCTCTGCATTTCTCTGCAAATTTGTTTGTAGCTTTGCAGTTCTAGATTCATGCTTATAAGGTCTATATCTTTCTTTAGTTCAGTGGTTTGTGGTTTGGTGCTCTACAAGTTCATTTTTAAGTTGCAATTGATGACTGAGTATGATAGAGATGGTTAAGTACTTCGGTGTGAACTTTCTTCAGGTGAAAGATGTTGCAAAAAATTTTGTTGGTTTTTAGGTGCTTGTGGATGTTCCTAGATCATGTTCTAGCTTGAAGAGTGGTCCGCATGTTGTCTTTTGGTCTTGAGGAAGCATGCACTTAAAAGTTCATAGTGTTAACACAAGTTTGGCTGACTTTCTTGTTTACACTAATTGCGGTTGTGCTTTGTTGATTGTGAAAGCGTGATGAAGCATGTAAGAGTGCATTTAGGTCCATGATAAGGCATGATGTGGTTCGCATTAATTCCTTTCCTCCATGGGAATATTTTGGTCCATACCTAATTTGAATTTCATGGGTTAAGATGTGTTGCCGACCTTGGAGAATGTTTTCAAGGTTGATGATGGTGTAAATAAGTGTCAAGGATTCATGAGTATATGCATTCACGATGGATATGATGTATGTAATGTGAATTTGATTAGTGCAGTGAGAGATTTCATGTGTTAGGCTATTAGATGCAATGAGTAGAAGGTGTATACTATTTTTCAGTGTTGCTACAAAGGTGATGTTTGTGTTGTGGTGAATATTGAGCTTCATTGGAACTGAACTCCATGCATATGTTATATACAATTATATCAGTTCATCCCTGGCAGTGAGCCTTCTCTTCTATCTCTTTCTTCTGGACAGTGAATCCTTTGGAAGTGAGCCTTTCTTTCTTTCTTCTAGGTAGTGAGCCTTTTTTTAATTTGGTGTTGCTACTACTTTATATTGTGAGCTAATCCTCACCATGGTTTTTCCCTTCTTGGGTTTTCCACGTAAAATCTGGTGTTGTCTTGTGTTTGGTACTGTTATGATCCAATTTCTGTTATTTTCTTTTCATGCTTAATCATCATAATAAGTTTAAAGGATAATGTGGATTTGAATGTTTGTGAGGGCTTGAAATTTTTGATACAACTGATTCACCTCCCCTCTTAGTTGTCTTGTGCATTCAACAATTGGTATAAGAGTGAGGTTCCTTTGAAGAAAGCTTAACAACTTGAGATAGATCCAGGATGGCGCACAAGAAGGATATTCCCTTGTTTGATGGATCAGACTATGCTCTCTAGAAGGTAAGGATGGAAGCCTTTATGATTTCTCTTGATTATGAGATCTGGAAATCCATTAGGTCTAATTACACTGTACTTGAGAATGGTATAAATACTGATGATGAGATCAAAGATGTTGAAATAGATGGTAAGGCTAAACACACTCTTTTAAGTGGTCTTAATAATTATGAGTTGGTGAAAGTTCTAAATTTAAAAACTGCTAATGAGATTTGGAAAAAGTTGGAATGTGTTTATGAAGGAGATGATAAGGTCAAACAAGCTAAAATGCTGAATTTGAAGCTTACATTTGAGACCATGCAATTTTCTGAAGATGAAAACATTACAAGCTACTTACAGAAGGTGGATGAAGTTGTCAATGGCATCAAAGGACTTGGTGGAAATATAGATGATAAAGAAGTGATATTGAAGGTACTCATAACTCTTCCTAAAGCCTATAGTCATAAGGTTTCTGCTATTGAAGAATTATAAAATTTGAATCAGTTTACCAAAGATTAGTTGCTTGGCACCTTAACTACTTTTGAAATAAGATAATTTGGCACAACTAGTGGAACTGCAAAGGATGAGACTACTTTTAAGGCTGGCAAAGTAGAGAAGACCATGGAATCATATCTGGAAGACCTTGATGAAGTGGAAGCTAACTTTATGAGAAGGATGAAAAAGGATACTAGAAAGTTTAGTGGTAAGTTACCTTTTAGATGTTTCAGTTGTGGAAAAATAGGTCATTATGCTTCAAGATGTCCAGATAGAGCTCTGAGAATTAAGAATAGGGAAAACATAGGTAAGATGGTTAATAAAATTTACTATGTTAGAGAAGATGCAAGTATTTATGATGATGAATCTGATTATGAGGATGATAATGATAATGAATGCTTATTCATAGCCCTAAGAGATGAAACTGTTTCTGCTAACTCTTGAAGCTGTGTGAAGGAAAAGGGTCCAGAAGCAAGTACTAACCTTGAAAGCACTGTAATGTCTTCTTTTCATGCTAGAAGAGAAAAAGATGACTGGGTCATTGACAATGTATGCTCAAATAATATGACAGGTGATAAGAGTAAGTTTTTTAAACTTGAAAAATATGATGGTGGGGTAGTTAGGTTTGGTGATGATGCAACTGCAAAGATTTGTGGAAAAGGTTCAATCAGTTTTTATGGAAAGCATTACATTGATGATGTTTTTTATGTCAAAGGTTTAAAGCATAATCTCTTGAGTGTTGGACATATGTGTAGCAAGGGTTACAATCTTCTGTTTCAGGATGATGGCTATGAAATCAGAAAAAGCTCTGGAACAGTGATTACTGCTAGAAAGAGGACAAATGGAAATGTTTATCATCTCAAAGGTGGTGATAGTTATTGCTTTATGAATCAGATTAGTGAGAGTTGACTATGGCATAGGAGATTGTGTCACATCAATTTTGATAGCTGGTAAGGATAAGTTTAGTTCAAACTGTGAGAGATCTGCCAAAGATTACAAAGTCCATCAATGTTGTCTGTAAGGAATGTTAGATTGGAAAGCAAACAAGAAGCAACTTCAAAGTTAAGGATTAGTCATCTACCGGACTATTGGAATTGGTACATACAAATCTTTGTGGTCCTACTGGAGTAAGGAGTTTTTAAGGTGACAGGTATTTCATGCTATTTATTGATGATTGCTCTAGAATGACATGGGTCACTTTTCTTAAGGAAAAATTAGAAGCCCTAGATAAATTTAAAGCCTTTAAAGTAATGGTTGAAAATGAAATGCATATGAAGATCAAATGTTTGAGGTCTGTCAAAGGTGGATAATTTACTTCTAATGAGTTTAACATGTTTTGTGAGGATCATGGGATAAAGAGGCATTTATCTTCCCCTAGGACTCCTCAACAGAATGGAGTGGTTGAAAGGAAGAACATAATTATTCAAGAAGCTACAAGGACAATGATAAAAGACACAAACCTAATGGAAGTCTACTGGAGAGAAGCAATTCAGACTGCTATCTACATATAGAACAGAGTACAAGTAAGAGCAAATGACACAAAGACTCCTTATGAGATATGGTATGGAAGGATTCCTATTGTTAAATATTTCAAAGTTTTTGGAAGTAAATGTTATATCAAAAGAGATGGAGAACTAGGAAAGTTTGATGCAAGGTGTGATGAAGGTATCTTCCTTGGGTATTCTCCTAGAAACAAAGCTTACCGGTGCTACAACAAAAGGCTAAATTTTTTTTATTGAAAGTGCTAATGTTAAGGTTGATGAAGATATACAGAAGATGTCAGAGGTTAATGGATATGAATCAGATGAGTCTTCTTGTGGAGAAGAAGAAGAATCTAAAGATAAAGAATTACATGTTGAAGAATAAGAAGCTCTGGAAAGAATCCATAAAAATCCCAAGTATGTGCAGAAGCATCACTCTGAAGACCAGATCATTGGTGATAAGAGTAAAGGTGTATTGACAAGAAGGAGAGTTGTTGAAGAACATGTAAATCTATGTTTACTCTTTAAAGTTGAACCTAAAACAGTGGTTGAGGCATGCAAGGATGAGTATTGGATCAAGGCTATGGAAGAAGAACTAATACAAATTGAGAAGCATCAGACTTGGGAACTTGTCCCAAGACCAGAGAACAAAAATGTAATTGGAACTAAGTGGGTATTCCAGAACAAATTAAATGAAAATGGAGAAGTGGTGAGGAACAAGGCAAGACTTGTTTGTAAAGGCTACTCACAAGTGGAAGGAATAGACTATGAGCAAACTTATGCTCCAGTGGCAAGAATGGAGGCCATTAGGATGTTTTTGGCTTTTGTAGCACATAAGGATTTCAAAGTATATCAAATGGATGTGAAGTTTGCATTCTTGAATGGTGAGTTGGAAGAGGAAATGTACATAGAACAACCAGATGGATTTCAATTGTTAGATAAGCCAGATATGGTTTGCAGGTTGAAGAAGGAACTATATGGATTGAAGCAAACCCCTAGATCTTGGTATTCAAGGCTAGACAAGTATTTATTATAGCAAGGATTCAATAAAGGGTCCGTAGATAGAAATTTGTACATCAAAGTAAGTGGAGATCAAATTCTGATTGTGGAACTGTATGTAGATGACATAATTTTTGGTGGAAATGAAGGTATGTGTAAGAGTTTTCCAGATGAAATGCAGAAAGAAATTGAAATGTCAATGTGTTGGGAAATGTATTTCTTCCTTGGGTTATAGATCAATCAAACAGATAAGGGTATTTTCATTTCTCAGTCAAAGTATGTAAAAGAGTTGTTAAAGAAGTTTGGAATGGAAGAATCTAAACTAGTTTATACTCATATGGTTATTGGTTGTAAGTTGAGCAAGAATGATGAATCTCCTAAGGTTGATCAGAGAAGTATAGATCAATGATTGGAGGATTACTATATCTATCTACTACTAGACCAAATATTATGCATGCAGTCTATCTTGTGGCTAGATTTCAAGAAGATCCTAGAGAGTCACATGTTATGGAAGTTAAGAGGATATTTAGATATTTAAAGGGCACTCTAGATCATGGCTTGTGGTATCCAAAAGATGTTGACTTTACTTTAAGTGCTTATATAGATGCAGATTGGGCTGGTTGTGTAGATGACAAGAAAATTACAAGTGGTGGTGCATTCTTTCTTGGATGTAGATTGATGTCTTGGCTAAGTAAGAAACAATATTTAGTGTCTTTATCTACTACAGAGGTAGAATATATTGCTACAACATCATGTTGCACACAGGTGTTATAGATGAGATAAACCTTGAAGGATACCAAAGTTGTGTATGATGAGCCAATTTCTATTTTCTGTGATAATACAAGTGCTATTAACATTTCAAAGAATCCAATGATGCATTCAAGGACAAAGCATATCTCAATTAAGTATCACTTTCTAAGAGAGAAGGTTGTAGAGAATTAAGTGAAGCTTGAGTATGTTCCTACAAAGGATTAGGTTGCTGATATATTCACTAAGTCTCTTCCTAAGGATATATTTGAGTATCTCTAGGAGAAGTTAGGGGTTATTGCCCCTCCTTTTTTGAACTAGATGCATAAGGAGGTGCATCAGTCCAGTGGATTTCAAGATTTATTCTTTTCTAGATTGATGTTGGAGGCTACCTCTCAGGGGGAGTAGGTAGTGGTCATGATGATTATTGTAGTCACGGGGAGTAAGAGTTGACATAGTTTGGTGTGCACTCATAAGGGGGAGTATTCAGAGTAGTAAAAAGAAAAGATCATGTGACTTGATAAGAGTGAAAGAAGAGGTGTGTTGCCCTTTTCCATTGATGTCAAAGGGGGAGAGAGAGCAATGTGAAAAAGAAGTGAATCAGTGATCAGGGAGAGAGAGAGTAAGATGTGTAAAAGAAAGGGGGAGAGTAAGAAAGTAAAGAAGATTGGTGCAGAGTTGTGTCTTGATGGTTTTTCACATTATGTGTTGCCATCAATGACAAAGGGGGAGATTGTTGCAAGTATGTACTAATCGGTGTTGTCATTGATGTCAATAAGCTTGTGTTGTCATTGGTGTCAACTGTGTCTAGAGTATGAGTTAAGAAATGATGCAAGAGTATGAGTAGTTTGTGTTGAACAAAGATTAGAGATAAGGCTGTGCAGAGATGAGGGTATGAGCTATTGCTGAAGGTGATTTGGTTACTTTGTAGAAGTGATGAAGATGTTAATAATATGGTTCTAATGGTTGGTTTCTAAGTGCTTTTGAGAAAATTTGATTAATAAAGGAAATAGTGTGTTGAAGATGTGTTTTGGCTTAACAGAGTCGTGATTGAGTTTTTCTCTACATTTCTTCCTCATTCAAGATCTGCTTTTGTGGTTTGAATATGTTGATCAGAGATTTTTAGAGATGTTATGTTCCAAATTTGGTGTTTCGATTCATTGTGTAGATAAAGTTGTGTTCACCAGTGTGTGGAACGTGTTTCTGGGTTGTGCAGAGGTGTCTGGGAGAAACTATTTTGCTCTACATTTCTTTGTAGATTTGTTTCTGGCTTTGCAGTTCTAGATTCATGCTTATAAGGTCTATATCTTTCTTTAGTTCAAGTGGTTCATGGTTTGGTGCTCTACAAGTTCATTTTTAAGTTGGAGTTGATGACAAAGTATGATAGAATTGGTTAAGTACTTCGGTGTGAACTTTCTTTAGGTGAAAGATGTTGCAAAAGATTTTGTTAGTTTTTAGGTGCTTGTGGATGTTCCTAGATCATGTTCTAGCTTGGAGTGTGGTCCACATGTTGTCTTTTGGTCTTGAGGAAGTGTGTACTTAGAAGTTCGTAGTGTTAACACAAGTTTAGCTGACTTGGTTGTTTACACTAATTGCAATTGTGCTTTGTTGATTGTGAAAGCGTGATGGAGCGTGTAAGAGTGGATTTAGGTCTGTGCTAAGGCGTGATGTGGTCCACATTCATTCCTTTCCTCCACGGGAATATTTTGGTCCAAACCTAATTTGAATTTCATGGGTTAAGATGTGTTGCCAACCTTGGAGAATGTTTTCAAGGTTGATGATGGTATAAATAAGTGTCAAGGATTCATGAGTGTATGCATGCATGATGGATATGATGTATGTGATGCGAATCTGATCAGTGTAGTGAGAGCTTTCATGTGTTAGGCTACTAGATGCAGTGAGCAGAAGTTGTCTACTATTTTTCAATGTTGCTGTGAAGGTGATGTTTGTGTTGTGAATATTGAGCTTCATTGGAACTAAACTCCATACATATGTTAGATGCAATTATATCAGCTCATCCCTGGTAGTGAGCCTTCTCTTCTATCTCTTTCTTCTAGATAGTGAGTCCTTTGGCAGTGAGCCTTTCTTTCTTTCTTCTAGGCAGTGAGCCCTCTGGCAGTGAGCCTTTTGTAATTTGGTATTGCTACTACTTTATATTGTGAGCTAATCCTCACCGTGGTTTTTCCCTTAGATTTTCCATGTAAAATCTGGTGTTGTCTTGTGTTTGGTGCTGTTATGATTTAGTTTCTATTATTTGCTTTTCATGCTTAATCATCATAACAAGTTTAAAGGATAATGTGGATCTGAATGTTTGTGAGGGCTTAAAATTTTTGATACAACTGACTCACCCCCCCTCTCAGTTGTCTTGTGCATTGAACATACTTGAGTTAGCTCGTCTTGTTATGATAATTTGCAATGATGATAGAAAACATGCAATATGAGGATAAAGCCTACACTAAGGAAATAAAAGATCACAGACACATGTTAAACTAGAGAGGTAAAGTGTAAATTCTCCTTTTATTATAGATTTTGAAGGATGTATTTGATTTCTAATATATTTTTTTATTTTTATGATTTTTTGGAAGGTTTTGAAGGTCTCACTTAATGTCTCTTTCCTTATAAGTCACTTTGAGTTTTTTGAGAGACCTATGTTTATTACCAATTTAAATCTTGTCCCTTTGCATGGGAAGACTTGTATGCTTGAGTGCATAGTTTTATTCTTTTGACTCTGTTGGAGGAGTGACTTGTACTTAGACATTGTTATTCACTTATTGTTGCGAGACCTAATTGGTTGACATCTTGTATTTCACTTTCCTTCTTGTGCACATGGTTGGATATGACTTTATTTATGTTTACACCAATGTTTAAATTTATGCACACCTATTATGATCACATATGATGATGATGATGATATTGTTTTTGTTATCATTTTGAGTTTATACTGTATGTGTAGACACCCTAAAATGACCAAGTCGTCACATTACTCGCATTTCGTCATTTCTTCCTAATCACCTACATTTCAACATTAATTAAATAATCTAATTATTTAATTAAAATCATCAAATTCTTCTAAATCTCCTAAATTCAAAATTAATTAAATAAATCCTCTTTATTTAATTAATTAAATCAAATTCCTCTATATTCTTCCACAATTAAATAATTTCAATTATTTAATTAGATCATTACCCTCTTTTCAAAATTCAAATCCACATTAATTAAATGAATCTAATTATTTAATTAATTCATCACAAATTCCCTCTTATCTACAATTAAATAATTCTTAATTATTTAATTAAATCAAACTTATTCTTCCAAAAATAAAATATAATCAATTATTTTATTTATTCTTCCAAAATCATGCACATCAATTAAAAAAATTTATTTATTTAATTTGCTTTCAAATCTTCAAAATTAAATAATCCCAATTATTTAATTGTTTCTTCCAATAATATCTTTTCTAAATTTAAATAAATCAAATATTTATTTAAGTGGCTTTTTCTTCTAAATTGAGTTATCTCTAAATATAACTCAAGCTTTCTTGCACATGCAATTAAATATTCCCAATATTTAATAAAGCAAAATATCTTCTCATTCTCATGCAAATCCCTTTTTCTTGTTTTAAATCACTTAACTGATTGTTATAGTCTTTTAATTGCTTTAACTCATTCTTCTATTCTTGATAACTCCTCTCATGCAAAAGAAAGCAAGACACATGTCTTCTTCTTATTCGTTGCACATTCCTCAACTTATCTCCTCCGTTGATTCTTTTGAATTATCTGGACTGTTGATTGATCTTTGTTGAAACCTATATAAACCCCCCTCATCTCCTTCATTAAGCCTCTCTTCGATCACTTATTCTCAGGCATCCTTTAACAGCGCTTTGAGCATACATCGCATCGATTGAGCACTTTACGATCTTTTGACATTGATCTTTGAGCACTTTACTTGCTTGTTGCAACCATGGTTTTGCAATACCATTGAGCAATCCGCATTCATCCAAAGGAAACAATACAAATCTCGGTAAAAGCTTTCATATTTCATGGATTATTATTAAGGGCATTTATTTAGATCGGTTCTCTTTATGTTATTGGGTTTTTGATTTTGTTAGTTTATCATAGTCAATTTTCCTCATACACATTTTGGCACGCTAGGTGGGACCCATTAATCCCTCTTTTTCTTTGAGAAATTGATTTTTTTAAAGTTACAGTACGGAACAATGCAAAAGACATAGAAAAGCGCTTTCGGCAGTATCCTTAAGCGCTACTGGAGGCACAGTACAGTGCCCTCGGGTGATATTTCGATGCTTCTAGTAACACAGAGCTATGTTTTTGGTAATACAGAACGATGCTTTTGGTAGTATCATTAAGCGCTTTCAACAAAATAGGTTTTTTGACTTTGGTTGGTGTTTTTGCAGGGTTCTTTTCATATACATATCTTTGATTTGTCTGACAAGCTATTGTATTTGTCTTTCAATTGTCTTTTGATACTTCCTAAGCTGACTTATTTAGGGGTATTTTGGATATTTGAGTTAACCTATCTATTCGCGACACCTATTTGAGTTTGATTGATTTCAGGATACAGATCTAGCAGATATTACTTCTCAAAACATTGGATCAATCACGAAATCCTATCTGAACCTAGTTATTTTGACAAAGTATGACTTTTTTTGGATCTAAGACAGAACAACGCTTTTGGTCGCACAGTACAGTGCTTCTGGTAGCACAGTACCGTGCTGCTGGTTCTAATTCAGCACTTCTGATAGCACAGTGAGTCGCTTCTGGTCTCATCACCATGCTTTTGGAAATACAGTGCAACACTATTGGCATCACAGTAAGTCGCTTTAGGTTGGATAGTAACACGCTTTTGGTCAATTTGATTTATTTTTTTCTAACTTGTGAGTTTTTGTGGAACTAATTGACTTGTTGCAGCTTCTTATCACTCACACAGAGCAAAAAAGGTTTTTCTAATATGTTCATGCAGGACGAGCATTGAAGAAATCTTGATTTATCTCACTAAGTCTTAGAAACATATTGCCTTCTTAAGGGATAATTGAACAAATCATTTTGGCAATCTAAGTCTTAGGAACATACTGCTTTTCTTAAGGGACAATGGACATGTATGCAAAAACACCTCAATTTTCTAAGGGACAATGGACATGAATGCCAAACACTTCAATTTCATAAGGGACAATTGACAACTACAAATGTGTGTGTGCCTAATTTAGTTGTACCTTATTTTTCTTATAACGAGACAATTGAACCTTTGTTTGATGTGCTTGCTCTTACATTTTAGTATTTCCTTTAGAAGGGCCTACTTTTGGATTGCATTTCATCCAAAAGGGATGACCCAAAGCGGAGTTTTCCTTTGAACCGCTATATAAGAGGGATAAGGCGAAAGCCAAGTCCTAACCGACATCAGCCTTACCTTGTGGTGCCAAACTGAAAAGAGGTGTACTAGCTCTTTGTGGAAACAATTGTCACATTGAGCGAAGTGTTTGATACTCTTAGTAGGATTGGTTAAAGCTTTTAGTAGCTTGTCGCATTGCTCATAAGGCATCGGTCCCTCAAAGTTACTAAGAATCATTCTAGATAGAGACTACCCGATCTACCTCCAAACATTGCGGTAATCATTAGTGCAAGGGGAATCGATTTAAGCCCTTAAGATACTCACCATTAAGGTCTCGACTGTATAGATATTAAGGTCTTTATGAATAATGTCATTTTCCCTACATGGAATGGCTACTAAATTAAAGGGAGCATAAGACTTTGTTGAGTGGGAATTAAAGAGTAATTCTATTGTTGCCCCCTTCCCTATAGATTTTGAGGTCTTAGCTACATTTGAGATTTCTTTTGATGTCTCAGTTTTAAAAAAAAATGATTCTTAGGTCATTAGTGGTTTTTATGGCCTTTCCCTTCTTTTTGGCATGTTTGATTCTATAAATGTTGAAAGGGTCATAGTCTCTTTAATGATATGGGTTTGACCCATGTGCAAGAAATGGATTTATTGAAATAATGTGGAGGGGACAAACCTTATCCTATAAAATCCAAGGTCTTCCTAGGATCATGTTGTAAGTGGTTTATTCATTGATAATGTAAAATTTAGTTGGAAGGGTTTTGGGACCCAATGTAATTTGAAGATTAACTTTTCCAATGGTTTGAATGTTTGGGTTATTATAAATTCTAAGGATGGAAATTTCTCATGTGATGTGAGTTTCATCATAACCTATTTTTTGAAGGAGAGAGAAAGAGACTACATGGATTGCAGACCCATCATCGATCATGGAATGCTCAATAGAATAGTCTTGAACTTGGACAATTAGGTAGAGGGGAATACCACCCTATTTAGATATGTCATCATCTAAAGACAATTTTTTAAAATTGAATGTGGAAGAACATTTTTTGTTTGGAGTGTTTTAAAGTAGATGGCCTAGATCTAAGGCATTAAGGAGATCATTCTTATGCGTAGGAGAATTTTTGAGAAGTTATAACATGTAAGAAAAATTTGGGTTGTAGGAGTGTTATCTGGTTGTTTTGGTCTTTGAGTGGTGCAAGCATCTCAATCTTTGTCTAATTCCACAAGGTCTAAGGTGTTTTGATAGATTTTAGGACTATTCCATTCATCTTGTGAGAATGTGTCCATGAATGATTGATCTTTTGGGAGGTTTGATATGAAGTGATGGTACTTTTGACATGACTTGATATCATGGCACCTTCTCTTGAGAAACAAGCAATTTATTTATTATGATTGTAATTTCAAGGTTTTGATAGGGGATAGTTGTTGAAATTTTGGTTCCCCAAATATGTATGACTATTGTACTCATAGTTTTTGTAGACACCTAAAAATGACCCTTCGCATCACATCACTTGCATACATCAATTCTTCTTAAATCACTTGCAATCAACATTAATTAAATAATCTAATTATTTAATTAATTTCATCAATTTCCTCTAAATAACCTGATTCCAGCATTAATTGAATAAATCTTATTTATTTAATTAATTTTTTTTAATCAAGATTCACTTTATTCCTCTAAATTAAGTAATTTTAATTATTTAATCAAATTATATTCTTTCAATTTTCCAATCGACAATAATTAAATAAATCTAATTATTTAATTAATTCATCATCTAAATTCCTCTTATCCACAATTAAATAATTTTAATTATTTAATTAATCAATTATTCCTCTAAAATTAAATAAATTATTCAAATTTATTTAAGTTGACCATTATCTCTAAAAATAAATAAAATAAATATTTTATTTATATTCCTTTATCATGCAAAATAAATTAAATGAATTTATTTGTTTAATTTATTCTCTATATTTATATCTTATCTATTCTTCCAACATGCACAATCAATTAAATAAATTTATTTGTTTAATTTCTCAATTATTCTTCTAAAAATAATCTTCTTCTTCCATGCATAATAAATTAAATAAATTTATTTATTTAATTTGTTTTAACCCTCCAATTCCTCTAAAAATATCATTTTAACTCATGTGCACAATCAGTCTTATTTTTAGAACTTAAAAAAAAAAAATCATAAGTTGAGTTAATTGGCTTAATCATTATTGTTTTTATCAACTCATAAATTAGAAAAAAATATTCTAATTTATGAAATCAAATGATGTCTTTTATCAAAAAGTAATTAATTCAATAAAAATACCTTTTTAGAGTGACACATGGTGTGCACATTCATCATGAGTTATTTGATTTATCTCATCCATCCATTTCATTGATTTATCTCTATCGTTGATCGATCCAACCCTGAAAACTATATATACCCCCTTCACTCCTTAAAAAATCCTCTTCGATCATTTATTCTCAAGCATCCCTATAGCACATTGAGCATACATCACATCGCTGAGCACATTGAGCACTTATCATCATCACATTCACTTGTTACAAACATGGTTTCACAATTGATAGAGCAAACCACAAAAGACAAAGATAACAATACAATCTAGGTGAAAGCTTTCATTATTTTTGTGTTATTCATTGATTATTCAATTATTATCTAGATCATTATCTTGAAGGTTATAGGATTGAGTTGTTTATCATTGTTTTGATCTCATTAATCAATCTTAATTTTTAGAGGGGATTAGATATGCATGGGGCCCCTATCTATTAGGATAATTATATCATGATATGCACCAGGTAGCCTATAGATATGGGTCTAGCTTGGTTGCAAGAGTCACTTTGCTTCACGTTTGGACATGGGAGCACATAGTTATGATGCACCCTATTTTGGCATGACAGAGAGAGCATGGATAGCCATTTGTTCATTTATATGATGGAGAAGTGACATATAGGCAGCCGAGGGAGCTGAGATATTAGCACTAGGTTCTAGATGAGCTTGACATAGTTATATGGAGATCATGGCAAGATATTGAGGTGTGGTTTGACGATGCTGAACACTTACTGTATTGCAAATAGGGGAGGTATCATTTTAGGAGGATGATGTATATGATTGAGAGATACCTCCCAAATAGGGTACTCAGATAGTTTGGGTTGCCCTAGCCGGTGCCGGTCCAGGAGGCCATTTTTGCACAAACCCAGAGAGAGGTGTAGGATTGGGGTCCAAAGATAGTGGTAGCTATGGCCTTGGATGATTTTGATGCACTTTCCCCAGTTTAGTGGAATCCTAGAGGTGGAGAGGCAAATCTAGGGATGACACTAGAGTATAATGCCTAGTGGTTGGCTCACAGGCCAGTTAGATTGACTATCCCTAGGGAGGTAGGAGGATGACGGAGGAGGAGATCAAGGGAGCTAGATAGTAGGGAGTTACCAGTAGAGATGGGAAGAGCCAGACAATAGAGGTAGTAAGTACAGGTAGAGGAGGCTCCAAGACTAGAGGAGTAGGTACAGGTGGAAGCCAACCATCAGGACATGGCCATGGGTGAGAAAGATGCTCCTATTAGAGAGTAGGATGTGGAGGAGAGGGAGACAAAGATAGAGAGACTACATTGGCCCTTAGAGGTATAGGTACATAAGTGATAGTGGTTTGAGATTCTAGTAGTTAAAATCCATAGGGAGTGGGATGAGGCTAGAGTAGTAGAACAATAGTCACATGCTTCTTCACATGTATAGGTACTAGGGCAATATCCAAGGGATATGACCAGAGTGATGGCTGAGAGAGACGGTGCCATATCAATGTGACTCAGGGTAGAGTCACAATTGCAGAGAGTGACACAAAATAGACATATAACTAGGTCTCTGATTGATACTAATCATCCAATGGTTGCCCTAGTTACAGAGCTCTCTCAAGTATAACATTAGTTGATTGGAGTGACTTGGGAGGTCGAGTACTAAGGAGGTTGTATCATAGCATAGTGCCACCTACTCAGAGGTAGCCTAGCTTCGGAGAGAGGAGTAGATTAGGGGCCTCCTTGTCAAGGAGGTCAGGTGGATCAGTCATGGGGACTCCACCACCATGAGTACCAAGAGCACAACAACCTCCTCCGATAGGATCACAACCATTAGGGGCTAGTGTCGAGCCTTCGGAGGGGAGCTCTACACATGGACATCATTAGAAATTTGTATATATTTTGATGAGAGTGAGTATGTATATATATTTATGTAAGACATGATGATGTCTACGGGATTTTGTACAATTTTATATATTTATGGATCATGTAGCCCTTTGTATAGACAGGTACATGACATTTATTTTTTTGATATATTTTAGCGACCTATATGATGTGTTATTTATGATATACATGATGCTTATAATGCTTATATATGATGTAATGATGACATTATGATATGGTTGACATATATTATGATCATGGATTTATGTTATGATGTTATGCATGTTGTGGCTATACTATGGAAAAACTATGGATATATGATGTTTATAATGTTATCTCTAACATGCATGTTTTTGCAGGATTTTTCATGAATACAATAGAAGAATATCTAGTGATGATGTTAGTATGATTGAAGAAATGATGTTTAGAATATAGAAAAAGATGGTTGATCAAACTTTATGAAAGCTATGGATTTTTATTAGGATATATGGGTAGGTGGATGGGGTGAATTTGCTTTGGTTATGCTTTATAAAATGTAAAGAGCAATCCTTATTTTGATGTAGTGTATGGATATTATGCACCAGGGTGTATAAGACCAAGGTGACAATGTATCCAATGCATAGGACATTGACTCTACAAACAAATGATTTTTCCTTATTCATACCAAACATAATAGAACCTTATTGGGTACGTGAATGGAAAATAGTCTTAGAGTAGAATGATCCTAGTGCAAAAAAAGGCTTTTGAATGACATTAGATGCAAAGGATATTGATATGCAAGATGCTATTCCAACACATACAAGATAAATATTATCCTTGGTAGGGTAATAAGAACATCCCATAAAAATAGCATACGAAAGCAATGACAATGCCCCAGTCCATACTTTATCGTAACATACCAAGATATAGAAAGATCAAGGTAGTCTTGATTAGGTATTAGAAAGGAATAAAAGATAAACCAAAAGAAATTGACCAACTGACAAAACAAATACATAACCATCATATCTCTTTTAAAAGAGGGTGCTCATAGTAGATTGGGTCTTATTGTAGGAAAGATACATCTGTTAAAGGCTTTGAATTAGGATAATGGATTTAGCAGAATAGGCAAGGGGTATGCGGGCAAGTGCACTGCTTTGAGAGTGGTCTTTTGCTTTTGATTTGGTAAGTACATGAGCTTTCAAAAAGATGCATAGTTAATTTTTCTACTTGAGTTAGTCAAGTCAGGGTGATAGGTGGATAAGATAGATTGTGATAGATGGATGAAGTGGAATGTTTGATTTTTATTATGGGTTGTGGTAGATGGATAATGTTTATGGAAAATGTGTGAAAAAGTAACAATTCCTCTCGAGAAAAGGATCCATTCCTAGAACTAAGCTAAGGAGAGATGCCCCTAGTCAAGTACATGATTTATTATGGAGAACGATGGATGGACTTATTATGAAGTTAAAAGACTAGTGGAGAACAAGTGATACTAACAATTTCCAAGCCATGATAGATGGGTATATGGAAATACATAGGTCAAATACTTTATTATGGATGGATGGAAGGGTTTTTACTGTGGGATGAAATGGAGTGATATGGATGAGAACTTAATAGATGGTGGATGCTGACACTTACACATTATGCCTATTTACCAAGTTTTCACTATGATACTTATCCAAGGTGCTTGTTTGCTAGGTTTTCACCAGAGGATGAATTATTTTATTTTTGGATTTTTTTGTATTTTTATATTTTCTACTAGGGATACTCTAAGGATCAAACATATAACTTCTTAAGATGAATTCTATTGATGGGATCATCTAAAGTAATTCCTTCAAGTGTTAATAATGTATAATCTCTCGATCCATATACTATTGTAACAATCAAGGGTCCCAACCAACTAGGTTGAAACTTTCCCTTTTTGTCTCGATCTTGTTGGTTTCTCTGATTTTCTTTTAGAACAAGATCACCTACTTGAAACCATCTTTCCTTGATCTTATTATTATAACTATGATGAAGGTGGTTTTGATAGAATTGAAGATGATTAAGTGCTATAAGATGCCTCTCATCCAGTAATTCTAGCTCATGTGATCTAGCAATTCTGTACTCTTCTCCATCAATGATATGTTGCATGGAAACTCTAAGAAACAGGAACTCAACCTCGATAGGTAAAATGGTCACGGTGCCATAGAATAATGCATATGGAGTAGCACCATTTTGGTTTTGGATACTAGTGTGATATGCCCATAAGGCGGGATTGACTTGCAAATGCCAATCACGACCAACTTCATCGACTATTTTCTTAAGGATTTTCAATATAGTTTTATTGGAGGCCTCAGCTTGGTTGTTACTTTGCAGATAATAAGGGGTAGAGAAGCGATACTAAATATGGAAATGAGTGCACAAGACGCATACATCTTGGTTCTTAAAAGGTCTACCATTATCAGTTATAATAACAAGTGGAACAACATACCGACAGATGATGTAATTCAAGATGTACTTAACGATCTATTTTCAAGTAATGTAGGTCATAGGAATGGCTTCTACCCACTTCGTAAAATACTCAGTGGTAGTAATTATAAACTTATGGCCATTAGAGGATGATAGATGGATTTTACCTATGAGGTCAAGTCCCCATTGTGAAAATGACCAAGGAGTAGTAACAAGTTGCAACTCATGTGCTGGCGCATGTGTGTATGGGGAAATTTGGAAGTCATAAAGGGATCAATACAACAAAGATTTAATACCAAAATGCATCATAACCTTAAAGAAATCAACAATGGTATAACACAGATCTAATAAAATCATGAAATAATCTCTAAAAGTTACCCATCGCTTGGAATTACTTGGTGTATTTGTGAATGTGGATTGCTTAAAAACAAAAGCATAACCTTAGTAGTGAGATGGATGAATGATAGCTCAAATAGATGCATGATTTGCTTCAACAAATTCTCAAAAGCGCTGGGAGAAATGGATGCCAATTACCCAAAATCATGAAGGGTTTGTGAAGAAGTGAATGGATGTATTTATAGCTCTTAGAGAAGACCGATCAATGGTGTCCAGGAAATTAGATGAAATCAATGGATGAGGTAAATTGAGGAATCGTGATGAATGTGTACATGAAAAGTATCCATGAAAAAAAATTGATTTAAATATTTAACTGCTTTCTTGACTAAAGATAGGATTGATCTTCATAAAAATAAAAATGCTTTTTCTATTTAATGAATTGATTAAGAAAAACAAAGATTTGAAGCCAATTAAACTCAATTTTGATTTGCTTTTTGACATGCAATAGATAAAATTAAATAATAGATTATTTAATTTATGTGCATGGAAGAAAAAGATATTTTTAGGAGATGAGTGGATAATTAGAAAATTAATTAAATAAGTTTATTTAATTTATTGTGCATGATAGGGGAAAATAAATAAAATAATGAATTTATTTATTTAGGAGATAAGAAAAGTCAACTTAAATAAATTAGAACAATTTATTTAATTTGGAGGAATAATTAGCCTTTTAAATGATTAAAATTATTTCATTATGTGGATAAGAGGAATAAGATGATGAATTAATTAAATAATTTAGAATCATTTAATTAATGTTGGATTAAGGTGAATCAGAAGAATTGATTCTAGAAGAATGATGTGTATGCAAGGCAATAATGCAATGATCATTTTTGGGTGTCTACATTTTGCCCCTCTTTGAGATGGTGTTACGAAGTACCAACATTTCAACAAAATTTAAAACATATTGTTTGATTTGGTAGAAGAGGATTCTGATTTATAAGAATATGGTTGGAAGAAAATGATTGGATTAGAGATGGTGATGCCCCAGTCACTCAAAGTGAGGGTGACAAGGAGAGATAATGGTAAGTTAATGGATAACATGAATGATGATGATGACCGATCGAGAGGACAAGTGGGGTCAAAGAACACAGGTGTGCTCTCAAAAAGAAAGGAAAGGAAATTGTTAGTTGGTAGAGAGATGTGGATGAAGATGAAAAGTTAGATGAAAGATGGAAGAAGAAGCTACAAAAGATGTAGAAGAATAGAAGAATTGATCAAACTGTGAAAGTTATAGGTATTTATTAGGATGTATTGGTGAGATGGATGGGGTGATTTTACTTTGGTTATGCTTTATAAAATGTAAAGAAAAATCCTTATTTTGATATAGCAATGGATGTTATGCACTAGGGTATAGAAGACCAAGGTGACAAAGTATCCAATACATAAGACAAACACACAAAAAGATAAAGGACACAAGCAACCCTATACCATATAGCACCATGGTATTGAAGACCATGATACCGTGGTGGTAGGTAGATTACAAGGACCGATGTAGATACAAGACAAAAGATGCAAGATAAAATGATAGTGCTGATAAAAAGATAATGCTAATAAATGATGCAAGATAAAATGATAACATACACACACAAGCAAGCAAGCACAAATGATTAAAAAATAATCAAGGTTATTGCCCTTATAGAGTTGAAAACTAAGGATTAAGTGATCAAGGATTGATTGGATTGATTGAGGATAATGTTGTCATTGTGGAGAACGATATATCCCTAGAAAAACACAAGGATGAGAGAAATATATATCTTGTTAATGATGATTACATAAATGATCGATTGATTAGTTTGACAACAAGGTTGGAACAAAACCATGTATGCTTTTGGATGAATGGGTAGATTACTTGACTTGATTGGTTTGGAGTAAGGATGACTTGCATTAGGATTGATTGATTGGATGTTTGGAATTCTTTAAATTTTTTGGAGTTTTCTATTTTTTTGATTTATTTGGATTTTTCTTTGGAATGTTTTGATTTTTTTAAATTTTTCTTTGGATGTTTTGGATTTTTTGGAATGTTTTGATTTTTTTGGAGGTTTTGGATGTAGGATAGCCTTAGTGCTAGATACCAATGACAAGGGAACATCATGGATAGGTAGACAGATGGACAATAATGGATAATGGATGGATAGGTAGAAGGATAGGCGATAGTGGATAATGGAATGGATGGTGTATGAAGGATGGACAATAGTGGATAATGGATGGATAGTGCATGAAGGATAGATGGATGGAAGAATTTAGGATGTGATCTCCAAGGACTATGTTGCATAGGAATAACATGTCATATTCTAGGTATGAGATTCAAGATATGACATGACAATTTGGTTGCAATGAGAGGATCAAAACTTGGTCTATTGATTATCAGGACCATTTTGATAAGGTTTTTGTGTGCTATGACTGAGGGTTGATTCGTTGTATGCTCAAAGATAGTTCTGTGACTTACTAAAGGGCCAATGAAGACAGACTACACAGAATGGTGATTCTAAAGTGGCTAGGAACTTCTGAGACATAGAGTGGTGCTTCTGGGGTGGATAGGCACTTTTGAAAGTCAGAGTGGTGCAATTGGTTGTGTCTAGGCACTTTTGAGATGCAAAAAGGTGCTTCTAGGGTGGATAGGTGCTTCTGGGGCCTAGAATGGAGCTTCTAGAGGCTAAAATGTAGAGTGTCACTTCTAAAAAGTAGAGTGGTGCTAATGGGGGATGTAGTGGCACAAATAATGAATAGGGTGGCACAATTGGTCACCAGAATGGCATTTTTGGAGTTTTTAAGGTTTCTAGGTTGTCTGAAGGCAAAATTTCACTCCTGGAGGCCTAATTGTAAAGTGGCACTTCTAGTGAAAGGTGTAGAACTAATGGTAGTCAAGATGGTGTAATTGGTTGTCAGGATGGTGCAATTGGTCACCGAAATGGTGCATCTACAATTTTTGGGGTTTCTGAGTTGTTTGAGGGCAAACTGGACCCTTGGATGTTTGTTTGCAAAGTGTCACTTTTGGTGAGTAGAGTGGCTCTAATGGTAGTCAACATGGTGCAATTGATTGTCACGATGGCATAATTGGTCACCATAATGGCACTTCTAGAATTTTGGGGGTTTATGAGCTATCTGAGGGAGAATTAGACCCTGTGGATGCTTGTTTGCAAAGTGGCACTTCTAGTGAGTAGAGTGGTGCTATGGGTAGTTAGGATGGTGCAATTGGTTGCCAGGATGGTGCAATTGGTCACCAAATGGTTCTTCTAGAATCATGGGGGTTTTAAGCTATTTGAGGGAAAATAGACACTCTTGGGAGCCTGTTTGTAGAATGATGCTTCTGGTGAAAGGTATGGCACTTTTGGGGACTAGAATGGTGCTAATGGTTGCCAGAATGGTGCTACTGGTTGCTAGGATGGCACTAATGGAGTCCTGGGTGAAATTTTTGGGGTTGTTGTTATGTGGGTTTCAATGGTTTGCTTTGGATGATGAGAGAGGAAGTTAAAATGGATTGGATTTGGAATGGAATGAAGTGGTTTAGAAATGGATTGGAATGTATTAGGATGTTTTGGGATAGTTTAGGGATGGTTTAAAATGGTTTAGGGATGGTTTATGATAGTTTAGCGATGTTTTGGGATAGTTTAGGGATGTTTTCAGATAGTCTAGGAATTATTTGGAATGAATTAGGGATGATGTTAAGTGATTGGGGGATGATTGGAAGTGGTTTGAAATGATTAGGGATGATGTTAAGTGGTTTAGGAATGATGTGAAATGGTTAGGGTTTGATGTTGGAATAGTTTAGGGAATGATTGGAAGTGGTTTGAAAATTGTTAAGTGGTTTGGGAATGATGTCAGGTGGTTAGGGTTTGATGTTCAATTGGTTTAGGGTTTGATTGATTTAATTTTTAGAGTGGTTTAGGAATGATGTCAAGTGGTTAGGGTTTGATGTTGAAATGGTTTAAGGTTTTATTGGTTTGATGTTGAAGTGGTTTGGGAATGATTGTTTTGATGTTTGGAGTGGTTAAGGAATGATGTCAAGTGGTTTAGAAATGATTAGGGATGATGTTTGATGGATGCAGATTAAAGTTTTTTTAGGATGAATTGAAGTTGTTTTAGATAGAATTAGGATGAAGTGGATGTGATATGGATAGACAGAGGATAGGTTGTATCAAATTAGATGAATTGGGATGAAGATGACAATAGGAAGGTTAGAAACTTAGGACCTAACCAAAAGTGCCATAGTTCTGACCAAAAGCACCAAGATACTGACCAAAATTGCCAAGATACTAACCAGATTCTCATAGATAATCAGAAGTACCATAGGACTGATCAGAAGTGCAGGACTGATAGAAAAGGTGAAAATGGCTAGTAGACAACTTGTTTTTGACAATAGATAAAAAACATAAAAGTTGATGATTTTCAAGGTGTATAATGACGTGAAAGGCTGCTACTATCATGGGTCATTGTACCTTGGCATTTAATCATATTTATGTGTCAAATTTAGGGTTATGTCCATGGCAGTTTGTAATAGGAACTTGACAATCAACATTCCTTAACTAATCTACGAGATTGAAACTTTCGTAATTAATCAAACTCATGCCTCTAACTATCTTCTTTGAAGGAAAACCTGATCTAAGAATTGTAATAGTACTTTGCTGGAAATGACCTATTTGATTACAAAAAGCTGAACAATCATTAAGACAAAAACAAGATTGAATTAACAAGAATCAAATTTATTCTATGAAAGTAGGAAAGACTACATTAAGGAATATAAAATAATGTAATAAAGCAAGAGATAATACTAGCCTCCTTTCTATTTGTGGGAGTGGGCCCTTTCTCCACACCTTTAGAACTAAAGGCTAAACAGAGATTTCATAACAAAAATATAATAGAACCGCTTTTCTTAATCAAGTATATCAAAAGTATAGTATATTCAAGAAGTATATGTTTCTGCTAAATCTGATTTACATAAAAACTAGCTATAAAACTATATCTTATTCTATTGTCTCCATCAATATATATCAGTTTGTTGTCGATATCATATCTTTGGAGTTAACCATCTTTTCTCTCAGTTTAATTTGAGATACAAAAGATATTTTATTCTAAAACTTAAACATGCAACTACCTCTATAAAAGTATAATCATTCACAACTTAAAAAGACTTAAGTGACATTGAAGGTGTCCTTAAGTCTAAAGTTTAACTTTTAATAAAATAGCTTGTGGAATTAACTTTTAAAAACAATGAACTACTAGAGTCTATAATTCATGCAAAAACAAATGGAAGTTGTACTGTGTCCCCTTGAACCACTAGAGTTATCTTCTAAAAAACCCTAGCCTTGATGTGAGGAACTCCATAGCTTTACAACATCTTCAGAGATTCTAGCAGTGAAGTAGCTCTAGAGATTCTGTACAACTTTGGAGACTTTGTGCAGTTACCAGCAACTTCGAAGACCACTATAGGGCTCATTAGGGTAGATCTCTGGAGGTCTTCATGATCACCAACTCCTGTTCTTCTGCTTCAACTTTGGAGGTCCTCCAACCATCCTAGAAAATGTTGGAGTGTATCTTCTGCTCAACTCTGGAGATAGTTAGGATCATCTCCGAAGTCTCCCAAAAACATTTCTTTGCCTAAGAGATAGATACATGTGAAACAAAGGAGACATTTCTAAATAATTTTTCTAGTTTAAATCCAAAACATGGGTCATTTCATCACAATAGTAGCTTCAACATTTCATCTTTTATTAGCATAATTATTCAAGATTTCACAACTTCCATAGTGTAATTAGCAGGACAAGAGGTGTAAGAAAATGGGAAAAAAGGAACAAAAAGGCGTGTTTAGATGAGTGCTATCTTCCACTCATCACTAACCCTCATAGATAACTAGTGGCTTGTATATGCATATCACATAAAATCATGCCAAATACTCTTGTACATTCCTACTTTTATTCAATCAAGGAGTGTCATATCCTGTGGACTCACTCAGGTGCGACTTCAACCCCCACTATTAGATAATGGTGATTTCCATCCCATTCATACCATCTACCATTGTTTGGAGGGTAGGGAATGTAAGGTCATGTACCACCTTATACCCCTTACTTTGGAGATGAAATTCTTGCCCAAAGATTGTTCCATATCAAATAATGGAGGTAATAGTGTGAGCTCTTCTCCCTCTGCTACAACGATGCACTGTATGATATGACAGATGAAGGTCTTATCTAGGTTAACAAGGTGTCTAGGGTGCCCCAAAATATACATGAGGTACAATGGGGTCCAAGTTTGTGAACGAGGGTGTGCCAATCATCCAACCAAGTGCCAAGTAAACACAAGTCTTGGTGGACCTAGGGTCTTAGGGTTTTTATAGAATAGAGGGGGTCCTTCCTTTGAAATGAGTCTTGTGATTCTCATAAAATTTACATACCACACTAGAACAAGCAATTAAGGTCATCCTTAAGGGTGATGAAATCCCTTAACATGCCTTCTATAGAGGATTCTAATTAATTTTGATTCTCAAGATCATCTTGCGATGTAAGATAATAGCATACGTATGACTCTTGGGTCCCCGGGAGTAAAGAAAATAAAGCAAGTAAAGTGAATTATGTAGTACTTTTGATCTCCAAGATCACCTTTTGGTGCAAGGACAGATCATACGTACATAAACATTCAAGACATAGCAAACAATTGTATATTCCCTTAATGAAATTGAAGTGTTCTACTAAACTAGTGAGAAATCAAATCTTTGTCCAGTGTCCTGCACCAGATACATTAACTTAATTCAAATTTTGTTTCTCTGAAAAGCAATAAGAGGCTGCACAAATGATGTTAATAGATAAATATGTAATATTAAAGAGACAGATGTTAAAATCTAGTAGCCAAAACAAATGACATCAACCTTATGATTTTTTATATGATTTAAAAAAAAATCATTCAATTTTGACCTAATTTGCAAACGTTATGGCCTTTTAAAGTTTGACAGTTAGTTAAGGCAACCAGATGCAAGCTGTTATTGACCATATGTACCCTGTTATCTACCAAATGCACCAAACTATTTACTGGATGTGTAATTCTATCTGCCAAATGTGCAACTCTATTTGCCAGATGCACAACTATGTCTACCAAATGCACAACTCTGTCTACCAGATGTGCAACTCTGTCCTAACCTACAAAATAGAGAAACTCAGAGTCAAAAGCATGATTGTTTCACTCAAAAGTGAATTAGGATGTCCTAGATGCGCGAAACTGTCTACTAGATGCACAACTTTGTCTACCGAATGCATCTTTTCGTCAATCAAAAGCACAAATCTATACCTATAGCCTAAAAAACAAAATTTCTCAAGCCAAAATGTGTTAAGTTCATGGAGTGAGTCTCACTGGGCATGCTAAAATGTTTATGGGGAAATCTGGAATCTATAAAGGGATCAATACAATAAAGATTCAATACCAAAATCCATCATAACCTTCAAAAAATCAACAATGGTATAACAAAGATATAATAAAAGCATGAAATAATCACTAAAAGTTACCCATTGCTTGGAATTCGTTAGTGTAATTGTGAATGTGGATTGCTCAAATACAAAAGCATAACCTTAGTAGCGAAATGGATGGATGATAGCTCAAATGGATGTGTGATTTGCTTTAATGAATGCTCAAAAGCATTGGGATATATGGATGCTAATTGCTCAAAATCATGAAGGGTTTGTGAAGAGGTGAATGGACGTATTTATAGCTCTCAGAGAAGTCGATCAACGGTGGAGGAAATTAGATGAAATTGATCGATGAGATAAATTGAGGAATTATGATGAATGTGCACATGACAAGTTTCCATGCAAAAAATTGATTTAAAGAATTAACTGCTTTCTTGGCTAAAGATAAGATTGATTTTCATAAAAATAGAATGTTTTTGTCTATTTAATGAATTGGTTGAGAAAAATAAAGATTTAAAGCCAATTAAACTCAAATTTGATTTGCTTTTTGACATGCAATAGGTAAAATTAAATAATAAATTATTTAATTTATGTGCATGGAAGAAAACTATATTTTTAGGAGATGAGTGGATAATTAGAAAATTAAATAAATAAATTTATTTAATTTATTGTGCATGATAGGGGAAAATAAATAAAATAATTTAGGAGATAAGAAAAGTCTTTAAATAAATTAGAATAATTTATTTAATTTGGAGGAATAATTAGCCAATTAAATAATTAAAATTATTTAATTGTGTGGATAAGAGGAATAAGATGTTGAATTTATTAAATAATTGATTTATTTAATTAATGGGAAAATAGAAGAATAAATGTGGTGAAATAATGAAATTGATTAAATAATCTAGAATCATTTAATTAATGTTGGATTAAGGTGAAATAGAAGAATTGATGCTAGAAGAACGATGTGTATGCAAGGTGATAAAGCAATGGTCATTTTTGGGTGTCTACAACATGAATCAGGTCTCCATGCTACTAACATTGAAGACACTTCTTAGCAAGGGTTAGGCTAAAAGAATGTGCCCCATAGACACATTTGTGAACTTCTCGTAAAGTAGTGCTGGCCTCTTCTAAGTTAATCCATCTAAGTAGGATACCATCGAGACTCCATTGGTAAAAGGTATCACCAAGGATACTAAATTAGGAAGCACGATGGATAAAGGTTTTCTTTTGGGTATTGGTTAGGTTTGATGGAAGGGTGTTATAATGGGGGTAATCATAGATGTATTAGTACCAAGGAGAATTGGAACCAACAAGTTCTCATATTAATTCAGTAAGTGGAACATCGAGAGCTAGTAGCAAGAGTTGTTCGACTAGGAATTCACAACGTTGAGTATTAGTCAAGATATCTAGAAGAGATCCTATTTCTTCCATAGCATCTACAACTTTGTTGTTTAGTCTAGGAATATGTTCAAAAGAGATCTTGCAAAAATATTTATTGAAGTCATCCACCATTCTTTTATAGGGAAACAATTTGTCATCTTTAGTTTGATATTCATTTGTAACTTGTAGAATAACCAAATGGGAATATCCATAGACCTGTAGCTTCTTTGTGTTCCATTATACGACCATTTAGAGGCATGTAATTAGAGCTTCATTCTTGGTGATGTTATTGGTGTAAGGAAAAGCTAGCCGATATGACTTAGGAATACAATTGCCCTGTAGCCTGATGAAAATGACTCCAGCTCATGAACCATGCTGGGTATATGAACCATTAAAGTAGAGCTACCACACAACTGATGGATTGACATTAAATATCCATTTGTCTAGAAAATCTAAAATTATAAGATGCATATATGTGATGGGTGTTGGTTCCCAAATCTACAGATTGCCAAACCCTAAAAGTATGCCATGCTTTATGATCAGGGTCAACAACTAATTTGGCCAACAAATGGAATCAACCAAAATGGTTTGAATTCCCTGCACTTCAGGCTCTGTTATGCCTAGGTGGGTGTACCTCAATAACCAATATTTATTACTTCTTTAGGATTAAATGGTGATAGTTAAGCATATTAAAACATCACACAACTTCATTGAATTTCTATTTCATACTAGCATGAGGGTCTAAAATAGAAAATTCAAATATACTAATTGCTACTCCTACTCCTACTGCTACCACTAAAAATTAAAATATACAATGATTTTATTTGTTCTGGAGCATAAATTTGATCAGTGCCTTATTTGTTGGGTATTCAGAGTCATAATGAGTTTTTGCTCATCCAATGGTCTGAAATTCTAACTGTTTAGCACTATTCCTATTTATGCCTTGCATAAACATGCAAGTAATTTCAACCATGAAAACCATTCTTGTTAATCCAAACTGAATTCTCTGAATCATAGCAACATATTCAACAAAATTTAATCTCTACTTGAGAGAACCCATTAAAAATATCACACAGAAGAATTTAAAGATGCAATGACAAATAAATAAGTACTTGATAAATTGATTCATATGATTAAAAGAAAACAATTTGGAGATAGTTTCACAATTTCTTTTCGTTTAACTCGATAAACATTTGAAACCATTTTCAGAGTAAATTCATTTCTACATAATCTCATCTCATATCTTCATAGGTACACCATGCTATTCTGCCCCCCTTATTCTCAGTCTTGGCTTCCTTTTTATAGGCAGATGAATGAAGCGTTACAACTTTTCAACTACCCACCTGAATGCAATTTTTCATTATATTGATTATTTTTTGTTTGTCTCTCTTCAGAACTAAAATATTTAATTTTATCTTCCTTTGTCTTCGCATCCCATGAAATATAATTTCACCAATATACTTTGCAACACAATAATCTTAATGACTATTCTTATCCCCCTTTTTGCTGGCAATTTAATATTTATATTTACCTATATGCAATTTCACCCAAAACATATCTTTCAGGTAAAAACATTTACCCACTCCAAAACTTTTATTTTCACTTAACTCACTCGGCGGAAATATTTTACAATTTCCTATCACCATCAATAAAAAATATTTTCCCTCAGAATAATATTACGTTCAATGCTGTGGGTAATTTAAATAATTTTCCCCTTTCAAATGTAGAAATAATCACCACCTTTTTATTTAAATAAAATGCTTTCACATTATGTAGGCTCCCACAACACCACACCAACTTTAGGATTTTTTATTTGGCCTTTGCTGGGATGCAGGTAAGGTTATTTCTCTTTTTACATGCTCTCACCGCAACACCGCACCATTTTAGGGCTTATAATTTTACTGTTGCGGGAACGCGGGGACCATTAAAAAGGTTAACAAATATTGACCAGAGGAGACATTAGTGTCCCGAAGTGAACCTGTAAAGCCTCTCAAACCATCACAAAAGTAAAATGAAGTAAATAATCCATTTAAATACAACATCACAAGTAATGAAGTAAAATGATGTAATTAATCCGCTTAAATACAATATAAAAAGATAAAAGATGTAATTAATCTGCTTAATTACAATATCACAAGTAAAAAGAGAAAACTCATAAATATGAATCAATAAGAGTCATTAAATCTTAAAAAATCTCGTACTCAATCCAGGTGATAGCACTATAAAATAATATACAAAGTCCATTAGCATTCATGCCATAAATACATCCAATTACAAGTTACAATAATCATGTACAATAAGTATAAATAAATCAATACACTCTCCAGTCACCACGAACCAAATGGTTCTCCTGTGACCTAAGAGATGGGAACATGGCTCAGGTGCTTTTCCACCCAACCATGAAGCAATTACACTTCCCCGGATCCCTTCATGAAACGAAGGAAACCCAGCCCTACACGAAATGTCTAGCTACCTAGAACAACTGGCAGGTGGGAACACTCGATGAAACCTGATGTCTAATGTGCAATTCTAATAATGAAATGCAGATTGTCTCACAACAAGATGTGGCAGAGATATATATCAATATGTTTGCTAGACAAAATATTCATCTTTTTCAATGACAACTCGTTTAGATCTAAACCTTTAAAACATAGTGACCGGTCAATTCCCAAAAAGAGGAAAAGCCATCTCTGATAATCCACATTCAACATCGTAGCCCAGAAGTAACCCAATAACACATTCCTAGATTAAAATCTACTTCTTTCCCCAAGAAATAAATAAAAAAGATAAAAGAAATAAAGAGAAAATAGCAACCCATTTCACCTATAAACCATCTGTAAATTCTCTCTTTCCAAAGCAACAATAATGAAGACATACTTTCATTAAGAAATAAGTAGAACATCATTCATTCAAGAAATTTAATTATAATGTCTAGAGTCTAGTTATAATCTTTATCATTAATTCATTATAAAAGGGTTTGAAGATTCTATGTTTATCTCTTTCCAATCCAGTATCAGTTATGATCTAACATTATAGAGAGTTTTTAAATAGGAGTTTAAGACTTGTTTCAATAATAAATAAGAATAGGAAATATTTTGAACATTAAACTCTCTGTTCTGCAAAATAATAACTATTTTAAAGAATTTTAAATAAGCTTCAGAAGCAATTTATTCAAGCTATAGGACCTTATATCAGCTATAAATAAAATTGCATATATGTCTGCTACAGGAACTAGACTATGTTGACAGTAATAAAATAACATCTATAGAAGTAATCAACTCACTTCTATAGGAAAATAAATCAGATCCAAAAACAAAAGATTGCGAGAGGTCTCATCAAATATCTATGAAAGTAATAACACCAAGCTACAGGTAGTGTTTAGAACAATAAGGAGGGACATCGACTAAGGGATAATTCTATAAATTCAAAAATCTCAGTTTATTCATTTAGCAGGCCATTCCTACAGCTAGGCTACTCCCAATAGAACGCCAAAACCCTCACAGGTTAACACAAGTATAGGAGGTGGGTAGATTTTAAGCGGTTTCAGAAAGATATCCTCAGGCAAAGCTAACTAAACAATGACCAAAGGGATTCTCAGACTGAATGCCAAAAACAAAGAAGAGGTCATTTCTATAAGCATAAAATAAACATGAGTATGCTGGTGACAAGGATATAATACATGGCAGGTCAAGCAAGAAAATAAGAGGCTAATCGCCTACAAAAGCAAGTTGATCCCAATCTAAATGCAGAGGAAAGAATACAGGTCGAGCTATGCAAGTAGGTCAAATCAGTTTAAAGAGTCTAACACCTTCAGAGAAAGACTAAAATACTATCGTTTAATAGTAAAAAACAATCATATTTTTATTGCAATTAAATTAAAAAAAACCCAGAATTTCAAGTGCTTGTCAAAGGTTGAATTCTCTATTGCTATTGCCACCCTTCTCTCCTCCTGTCACTACCCAGAAATCACTAAAAATTCCACTTTTGTTGCCAAAATCATGGTGTTTTCTCTGCTATGACTGCTCTGTTTTCTCCTCTCTTGGTCACTCAGAAAAGAATGCCCCTTATTTCTTCTGCTGTCCATTATTTTTATTAAAAATCTTTGCTAATATTGGTGTTGGAAAATTTAGGTTTTTGATTGCTTTTTGATAACTAAAGTCTTGTTTAAGTTTGCATGAGTTTTGGCTTGTTCAAAAGCCTCCAAAATAAAATAGATTAAACTTTATTTACTCCTATCGCTTGCATGATAGAATTATTCTTTTAATTCCTTTAATTAGATTTCTAAATATAATATGTATTATTAACATAGTTTATTTATTTTCAAAATAATATAATCACTTAAATCATACAAGAAGTATTTAAAATTCTAAAACAATATATATATATATCTTGTAATCTAAATAAAATGGTTTGAATCTAATTTAGATATTGTCTTCCAAACATCAATATTTATATAAATAGGAAAACATTATTTATTTATTATTAAATAATATAAAACACACAATTTTAAATATAAATCAAAAGAATAATTAATATTTATGACTAAATAATACATTTGAAATAAACTATTGCAATTAAAACACAATATTTTTCTAAGTATCTAACCATCAATCACATTTATTATACACACAATAATGCATATTAAACCATTCAAAATAATGCAATATGAGACTATGTGAGTGTGTGAGTGCATCAGGTTAACCATCCCATCAGTTCTTGCCAAGTGGTTAGAACATCTTTGTTGATTGTTAGGAACAATGAGAGGGGGGGTGAATCAGTGTTCTATAAATCTTTTCTTGCACTTTTAATTTTAACAATATCAAAAGAATAATCCAACAGAAGAAAAATATAAAACTGAACAACATCCACAAGATCATGACACATAACACCAAGATTTTACGTGGAAAACCCAAAACGGGAAAAACCATGGAGAGGATTAGCTCTCATATATATATTGCAACCTTTACAAAAATGATGTTCAAGCTTGGTCACTCCATGGGCCTAGAACATGCTGGCTTACTGCCATGAAGTACAACTAGATTTAGCAGGCTCATTGCCTCAACCCTAAACCTAGCAAGACTACAATGAGGGCTGTTAAACCCTGAGGGTTGTTAGACCCTACTGAAGGCTCACTGTCAGCTTACTTCCTTGAAGACAACAAATTGCTTCCAATTAGATCACACATGATAACTAGATATTGCTTAAGCATTTGCCACTATACCAGGGTGTAGTCTTTTAGCAACTGAATTCTGAATCCCAAGTCTTCATCACTACTTCTCTTCTAACTCTGCTCTTCTATTCGCATTCTCACATCACACACAAACACTCAATACACATCCACACACTCAACCAAAGATCATCACTCTTATATATATCCGCATCATGATTTGATTCCATAATCAGGTCGGCATCCAAGAAGTGAAATGTGTACATAGAAAGATGTACCTTGTTGTTCAATCCAATGCACTATGGGTCGTACGGACCCAAATCTTCCCCCAAATGTGTTCATATAGGTCGTCTCTAATCATTCAATTACTTACATAGATCTTTCACACACTATCCTTCTCCACATCATGATTTATCTCACCAGTCGGCCTGTTCCTCAAAAGTATGCTTAACAGGTTCATCTGCTGACTTGCAACTTCTACTGCGGATCACAAAACACTTCCAGAATCATAACAAGGACTCTTTACACATTCCCAATCTTGCCCTTAGAACCACAAGACATTATGTCATCTTGCGGAGAAATGTGGACCATCAGAATTCAGACTCTGTCTCTGTCAAACTCTGTCAAACATTATGTTGATACTTAGCAACTTGTAGCTAACCTTCCGGTGGACTTCAGATCTCATAACTCTAGAATAAGACACTTCATACAAGTGTTTACAACACCTTACAACTACATAACAAAATACTTATCTACGGAGGAATGCGGACCATTGCACTATGCCCTGTTCACTGTTCCGGTTATACCTTTGCTTACCTGGACTTAGACGATTCTTCAAGGTGACTTCTGGAGGAGATCATGACTTAACCTCTGAAGCATAACACTATCAAACAACTGAGAGCATCATATTTGAACCACATTAACTAATCATCATCTATGGAGACATACTATCTGACTTACTGTCTTCTACTCAGAATACTTTCCATACATAGCCATTTTCTGTCAACCGGACCTGGAATCTAACATGTTCTTCCATAGATATCTCTTCTTGTCATGGTGATAGGATCTCTAAGCCTTGTTGTCATCAATTAAAACATACAGATCCATACCGAAGTAGTGTCACTTGCCAATAATCTCTACCTCAACCATGTTCTCCTCTTCGACGAGTACCTGCATTCATTCACACTCAACTTGACATCAATAGTTTAGTGCCTCAAAAACATAGTCGAAGTGAAACATTATAATTACATCAATAATATTTAATATTTAAATCAATTTTCCAATTTACAAAACTATAGCTTCATGATAATTACCTTCTCACACGTGGAATTCACGCAAAGTAAAACAATCATAGTAAATGTTCACTAATCTAAATAATTATATAATCCATAAAAATGAGACGTGACATCCTTCCCACTAGGAAGAGACATCATCTCGATGTCTTATTACACAACAAAATAATAATGTGTCAATCCACCACCAACAAAGTATCAAAGTATCAAAGTATCATAAAACAATAACAATAACTCAAAGTATCATAATCATGCATGAATAAGAAATCTATGCTATATCCTCATATGAGGAAAAGATCTATCAATCTCCTACCTTATATTGTACCACATCTCTGCTTCACAACTTAACGTTGTGCCTCTCTAAGATTTGAGTGGGCTCCACCAGCACCACTCCTGGATCCTGAACCTGTAAAGTATGCCAATCAAGAATATTGATGTGTCAGGATGATAAAGCTTAAGCAAGGACACATGAAAAATATTATGGATTCTAGCAAGTGCAGGCAGTAGAGAGAGTCTATATGCTACAGGATTGATCACTTCCAAGACATCGAATGGTCCTACAAAATGAGGAGCAAGTTTGGATGCTTTGCCAAATGAAACTAATCTCTTCTGAGGTTTGACCCTAAAGAAGACTTTGTCACCCATTGAGAACTGTCTAGGTATCCTATTTCTATTTGTATAATTATTTTGATGATCAGAAGCTTGCTTCAACTCTCTTTGATTAATCTCATCTGATCATCCATTTCCCTTAACATATCAAGACCAATCACTATTTTATCCTCCACCTTATGCCAATTGATAGGTGTTTGACACCTACACCCATAAAGATCTTCGAACGGTGCCATTCCCAAAGATGCATGGTATGAATTGTTGTATGCAAACTCTACCAATGGAAGATACTCTTCCCACTTATACTGTTGATCCATTTAATACATTATAAGAAGGTCTTCAACAACTTGATTGTCTCTTTCTATCTGACCATCCGTTTGAGGATGATATGCCGAACTAAAATTTAACTTTGTACCCAAAGGTACATTAAGAGTTGTCTAAAATCTAGATGTCATGTGAGTGTCTTGATCTGAAAGGATCGTCTTAGGCACTCCATGCAATCAAAAAATCTCCTGAACAAACTTCTTAGCTAAAACCATAGAACCATCTGAAAGATTCCTTGGAATAAAATGTGCTACCTTTGTCAACTTGCCCACAAACACTAAGATGACATAATGCCAATTTTTAGACATGGCCAACCTCTGAATAAAATCCACTTATTACTTGCCACTTATGCTCAGGAACACTATGCGGGTACAACAATCCTGCTGGATGTGCATGCTCAGCTTTGAATCGTTGGCATTCCAAACATTGAGCCACAAATTCTGTCACATCCTTCTTAAGTCTAGGCCAAAAGTATAAAGGTCTCAAACCTTCGACCAATAAGGTGCATTGTGGATCTCCTCAAGCACTAACTTCCTCAATTCTCCTGAGTTAGGAATAGACATCCTTCCGTGAAATCTCAAAAGTCCATCCAAGGGTTTTCCATATGCCCAGGTCTAATAGATAACTTAGGTACTACTTTAGGATCTACAAAACATTCTGTGACACCAATGTCAATTAAAATAGAAACAAGTAGTCCATAGAGCTTACCTTGAAACTATACAGGTGCTGCTTGAAAGTTCGCTTGCCGATTGTCCACTGCGGCATGTATCTGATGTTGAGGTGCTCCTTGATGATTTCTATTTCCTCTTCCAGTTGATCTCTGTGGACATGAATTTGCATAATGCTTTCCTCTACAAATGTAGCATCCACTCTTCGTAGCTCTCTGTCCATCAGTTCTTTCCCTCTGGTTGTTGTTTCTATTGATATAGCCACCTCTTTTGTTTCCTCCATGCTGCTTTCCACCATTTTCATCCTGAGAGTTATTACCTCTCTTCAAATTCTTGATCTATCGATTGCCATTACCTTGATTGTTATTATGATTATAATTCTATTGATAGTTCTGCTGATTATTCTGAGGTCTCTTATTGGCAAACTTCACATCTCCCTGCTAATGGTAACTAGCTACTTGTTGCAACTTCTGCCCTTGTTTAATTGCTTTCTCAAATATTGCATCCATAGTAAGTGGGTTATGAATATCTACCTCTTCTCCAATCTGAGTCCTGAAGCCTACTATAAACTTCCTAATCCAAAATCTCTCATCTATTTGGTACTATGGAACATACTTAAGTAGATGCGAGAACCTCTCCCAATAATTGGTTACGGACATACCTCCTTGAACCAAATTCTAAAACTCTGTCATCTTCTTGTCAAAGAAGGGCTGTGGTAACCATCTTTTCCTAAAAAGATGTAGGAAAATCTCCCAAGTTATTTAACTAGGTAACAGTTTCTTATCTACCTTCTCATTATCCCACCATTTTGCTGCTTCACCAGTCAACTGATATGATCCCCACATTGCCTTCATGTGATTTGAAAGGTTTCAGAGCCCAAAGTATTTCTCCATTTCTATGATCCACACTTTAGCTCTATCTCCAATTGTCTTCCCATCAAATTTCAGCAATGAGACCTTCTTGAGGCCTTTCCCCAACTTTTCTGCAATCTTTGCTTGATTGTTAGCATTAACTTCAACCTCAGGAACTTGGTCTTCTATCCTTAGATTCTTATTGTCATTAGCACCTCCTGGGTTTTCATTAGCATTCTACCCTCTAGGATTCCCTCTGAGCTCTTGCTCAAGGGCAGTCATTCTAGTATCCTGTTGAGTCAAGAGAGCAAGAATGCAGTGCAATCTTCCACCTTGATCATTATTAGCATCTCTATGATTCCCTACATTTCGACCACCATGTACACCTCCACGGTTTCTTCCATTTTGACCACTTCCTGATCCTTCACTATGATCAGTATTTCTAGTATTCATGATGAATAATTTGCATCAAGTTTGTGACTTAGCATAATAGTCCCAAAAAGAGGCCCTAGTGTTCAACCTAGAGCTCTGATACCAAATGTAAAGCCTCTCAAACCATCACAAAAGTAAAATGAAGTAAATAATCCATTTAAATACAACATCACAAGTAACGAAGTAAAATGTGTAATTAATATGCTTAATTACAATATAAAAAGATAAAAGATGTAATTAATCCACTTAATTACAATATCACAAGTAAATAGAGAAAAGTCATAAATATGAATCAATAAGAGTCATTAAATCTTAAAAAAATCTCGTGCTCAATCCAGGTGATAGCACTATAAAATAATATACAAATTCCATTGGCATTCATGCCATAAATACATCCAATTACAAGTTACAATAATCATGTACAATAAGTATAAATAAATCAATACACTCTCAAGTCGCCACGAACCAAATGGTTCTCCTGGGAGCCAAGAGATAGGAACATGGCTCGGGCACTTTTTCACCCAACCATGAAGCAATTACACTTCCCCGGATCCCTTCATGACACGAAGGAAACCCAACCCTATATGAAATGTCTAGCTACTTGGAACAACTGGCAGGTGGGAACACCCAATGCAACCTCATGTCTAATGTGCAATTCTAATAATGAAATGCAGATTGTCTCACAACAGGATGTGGTAGAGATATATATCAATAAGTTTGCTAGACAAAATATTCATCTTTTTTAATGATAGCTCGTTTAGATCTAAACCTTTAAAACATAGTAACTGATCAATTCCTGAAAAGAGGAAAAGCCATCTCTGATAATCCACATTCGACATCCTAGCCCAGAAGTAACCCAATAACACATTCCTAGATAAAAATCTACTTATTTCCCCAAGAAATAAATAAAAAGGATAAAAGAAATAAATAGAAAACAACAACCCATTTCACCTATAAACCATCTGTAAATTCTCTCTTTCCAAAGCAACAATAATGAAGACACACTTTCATTAAGCAATAAGTAGAACATCATTCATTCGTTCATTCAAGCAATTTAATTATAATCTGTAGAGTCTAGTTATAATATTTATCATTAATTCATTATAAAAGGGTTTGAAGATTCTATGTTTATCTCTTTCCAATCCAATATCGGTTATGATCTAACATTATAGAGAGTCTTTAAATAGGATTTTAAGACTAGTTTTCAGCAATAAATAAGAATAGGAAATATTCTAAAAATTAAATTGTCTCTGTTATGCAAAATAATAACTATTTTAAAGAATTTTAAATAAGATTCAGAAGCAATTTCTTCAAGGTACATGACCTTATATCAGCTATAAATAGCATTACATATATGTCTGCTACGGGAACTAGACTATGGTGATAGTAATAAAATAATAGCTATATAAGTAATCAACTCACTACTACAGGAAAAGAAATCAGATCCAAAAACAAAAGACTACGACAAGTCTCATCTAATATATGTGATAGTAATAACACCAAGCTATAGGTAGTGTTTAGAACAATAAGGAGGGACAACGACCAAGGGATAATTCTATAAATTTAGAAATCTTAGTTTATTCATTTAGCAGGCCATTCCTATAGCCAGGCCGCTCCCAACAGAATGCCAAAACCCTCATAGGTCAATGCAAGTATAGGAGGTGGGTAGATTTTAAGCAGTTTTAGAAATATATCCTTAGGCAAAGCTAACTAAATAGCGACCAAAGGGATTCTTAGACCGAATGCCAAAAACAAGGAAGAGACCATTTCTATAAGCATAAAACAGAGGTAAGTATGCTGGCGACAGGGATATAATACATGGCAAGTCGAGCAAGAAAATAAGAGGCTAATCGCCTATAGAAGCAAGTTGATCCCAATCTAAATGCAGAGGAAAGAATGTAGGTCGAGCTATGCAGGCAAGTTGAATTAGTTTAAAGAGTCTAACACCTTTAGAGATAGACTAAAATACTACCATTTAACAATAAAAAACAATCATATTTTTATTGCAATTAAATCAGAAAAATACCCAGAATCTCAAGCGCCTATCAAAGGTTGAATTCTCTACTGCTGTCGCCGCCCTTCTCTTCTCCTGTCACTGCCCAAAAATCACTGAAAATTCCCCTTCTGCTACCAAAATCACGGTGTTTTCTCTGCTGTGACTGCTCTGTTTTCTCCTCTCTTGGTCACTCAGAAAAGAATGCCCCTTATTTCTTCTATTGTCCATTTTTTTATTAAAAATCTTTGCTAATATAAGTGTTGGAAAATTTAGGTTTTTGATTGCTTTTTGATAACTAAAGTCTTGTTTAAGTTTGCATGAGTTTTGGCTTGTTCAAAAGCCTCCAAAATAAAATAGATTAAAATTTATTTATTCCTGTCACTTGCATGAAAGAATTATTCTTTTAATTACTTTAATTAGCTTTCTAAATATAATATGTATTATTAACATAGTTTATTTATTTTCAAAATAACATTATAATATATATATATATATATATATTGTAATTTAAAGTCTAATTTAGATATTGTCTTCCAAACATCAATATTTATATTAGTAGGAAAATATTATTTATTTAATATTAATAATATTAAACAAACAATTTTAAATATAAATCAAAAGAATCATTAATATTTATAACTAAATCATACATTCGAAATAAATTATTGCAATTAAAACATAATATTTTTCTAAGTATCTAACCATCAATCACATTTATTATCCACACAATAATGTATATTAAGCCATTCAAAATAATGCAATATGAGACTATGTGAGTTTGTGAGTGCATCAGGGTAACCATCCCATCAGTTCTTGCCAAGTTGCTAGAACATCTCTACCTCAACTATGTTCTCGTCTTTAACGAGTACCTGCATTCATTCGCACTCAACTCAATGTCAATAGGTTAGTGCCTCAAAAACATAGCTGAAGCAAAACATTATAATTACATCGATAATATTTAATATTTAAATCAATATTCCAATTTACAAAACTATAACTTCATGATAATTACCTTCACACATGTGGAATTTACACAAAGTAAAATAATCATAATAAATGTTCACTAATCTAAAATAATTATATAATCCATAAAATGAGACATGACAGAACTAGAGTTGTTTGATAGAAAGCATATGCCAAACTTGCATGTCAGAACTGTTTCCTCACAAATGGTTTCTGGCAGATAAGTAACCTTTGTTCATTATCATCCTTCTAACCAGCTTTACTCCTGATGCAGAAGCATCTAGTGGTGTAAGGGCAATCTTGCATCACCCAAAAAAAAGATGTGTTTCAAAATTGTTAATGTTCTTTCTATTTCTTTTCAAAATTTGTGGTTTTGGTTCCATAATCACTTGAATAATGATGTAGAAATTTCGGTTTTTCTAAACTACTAAAAATAGAAACCTGCTATTTTTAGAAAGTTTGCATTTGGGTACGGAATGAAGCAAAAATTTACAAGAAGCTACATAACTAAAAAATAAGACCTTTGGCGAAGGAATCATGCAAAGATCATTTACGAGATGAAAGATATTAAAGTTTTTGTTTCTTGAAAAATGCCTGAAAATTATTCAAACTTAGGTTTGAGGCACTAAACAGTCCTGTACGGGCCCGAAAATGGCTAGAACCAGCAAAGCCAGTTCTTAGCGCATAGAGCACTCTATGAGCTTTTCGACGCATAAAACAATTCGTCAATCAGACACCCGGATCAAAAGTTATGGCTCCTAGAAGTTGACCTATTTTTAGAGGGTGATGCAAATTTTGAAATTAGGTTGTTGGCTGCCAAAAAGAGTATTAATAACCATTTTTGGGAACCTTGGGTAGTAGTAGAGTTAAGGGGGAAAGTGTACAGTCAAGAATAGGTGGGAAAACATAAACCCTAGCTCATTTGGGGTTACAGAAGGCTGATGATTCCAGAGTCTGGTGAGAGGAAGTTGTAATGTGTTGCACCCTGTGGAGGGTTGATTCCTTTGATTGTATTTGAGCTTCTATAATGTAATAAGTTGTCCAAATCAATAAAAGAAAGTTCTATTTTCTATGTGTAATTTCTATTGTTGTGTGTTTTATGATTTACCCCCTTCATCAAGTGGTGTCAGAGCAAGGGTTCCTGAGTGTGTAGACAGATCACCGACCATGAGGCAGTTTGCACCAGGATCTGAGGTTGTGGGTTTGTTACAGAGATCAAGATGCTCCACGAAGAAATTGTATTGGGAGGAATGCTTTGATAGAAGAGGGTTTTAGAGCCCTACAAAGGCAAATTGATGCATTGCAAGAGGAGCTACAAAGAGGGTATGATTCGAGAACAAGAGAAGAAAGTGATGATGAATCTAAAGAAGAGCTATCTGAGGAAGAACAAGAAGCTGGAGGAGATCCTGTAGAAGTTAGGTTGTTGAGGGCCATTTCAAAGATCAGAAAGAGGCCCAGGATCAGAGTTTCTACATATTCCAGAGATTTCAATATGGAACAACTTATTGATTGGATCAATGACATGGAGGAATATTTTGAGTATGAAGATGTGGAAGACCTAGATTGGGTCAAGTTTGCAAAAACAAAATTGAAGGGCCATGCCAATATTTGGTGGAAGGAGGTCTAGTTAGAGAGGAACAAAAGAGGAAAAGATCACCAGATGGAATCAGATGGTGGAGAAACTGAAGAAGTAGTTCATTCCTGTGGACTATGAGATGGAGTTTTTGAAGAAGTTGCAAGGATTGAAGCAATGCAACAAGTCTATTAACGAGTATACAGGAGAGTTTTATAAGATTACTATCAAAACCAGTCATGCAGAGGCCAATAAGGAGAAGGTAGACCATTACATTAATGGGTTGAGACCAAGTATTCAAGAGGAGTTGAGCCTGGTCAGAATGGCCACCATAGAAGATGCATACCAGTTTTCCCTGAAGGTGGAAGAGAAGCTGAATAAGAGATTTGATAGCAAGCAAAGGGGAAGAGGTCAAGGAAGAAAGACTGGTGGAAGACCCTATGGGGGCCGAAATGAAGATTCAAAGAAAAGTGAAGAAGCCAGTACCAGTCAAAATTAGAGAGGAGATAATACCTACCGCCCTCGTGACTAGAACAATGGAGAGCAAAGAGGAAGAGGCCAACTTGGGCAAGGACTTGGAAGAGGAGGTTTTAGAGGAACCTATTTCCAATGTGGAGAAGAAGGACATCGAGTATACGAGTGTCCACAACATCAAGGACAAATAGAAGACCCGAAGGTAATACATGAGTTGCACATGTCGATGAAGATGCGCAATCTGAGCGCTCTGAAGATGCTGAAAGGGGAGAAACCCTAGTTGCTAGAAGAACTTTGTTGAATGAGGAGAAAGAACCCAATCAGAGGAAGAGTTTATTCTGCACAAGGTGCAAATGTGAAGGTAAGTGTTGTGATATTATTATTGATAGTGGAAGCACTGATAATCTTGTTTTAGAAGAGATGGTTGGCAAGTTGAAGTTGACAAGAAGAAAGCATCCGCATCCATATCGGATTGCATGGCTGCAGAAGGACCATAGAGATTTGGTCAATGAGCAGTCTTTAGTGAAGTTCAAGATTGGTGACTACCATGATGAGGTGCTATATGACATCATACTGATGGATGCATGTCATATGTTATTGGGAAGGCCGTACCAATATGATAGGAGCGATGTCCATGATGGTCATGCAAACACATACTCCCTAACAAAGGATGGAGTTCCTCATAAGTTGAAGCCCTTAAAGGAGGTGGAAGAAAAGGTATGTAGTACTACCAGAATTTGCTTGGTAGATGGTAGAAAACTTTTGGAGGGTATGAAGCATGAGCGTCATTGCTTTGCATTGATTCCTAAGATAAGTCAAGAGAAATGTGAAGATGTACTAGCATAAGTCTCAGAAATGTTGGAAGAATTTAAAGATATTATCTCTGATAATGTACCAGAAGGTTTACCACCAGTGAGGAAGATAAGTCATCAAATGGATCTAATACCAGGAGCCACTTTATTGAATAAGGTAGCCCACAGAATGACCCCTACAGAGAGTGAAGAGTTGAATAGACAAGTTTAGGAGTTGTTGAGGAAGAGATTGATAAGAGAGAGCCTAAGTCCATGTGTGGTACCTACAGTACTAGCACCAAAGAAAGATGGAGAGTGGAGAATGTGTACAGACTCTCAAGCCATCAATAAGATCATGATCAAGTACAAATTTCCATTGTCCAGAATGGATGACATAATAGACTGTTTGAGTGGAGCCAAGTACTTCACAACGGTTGACCTGAAGAGTGGGTATCACCAGATCTGTATCAGAGAAGGAGATGTGTGTAAGATAGCCTTCAAGACAAAGGAAGTTTGTATGAGTGGTTAGTCATGCCATTTGGGCTAACCAATGCATCGAGCACATTCATACAACTCATGAATGAGGTATTGAAAGAATTTTTGGGAAGTTTTGTTATTATTTATTTAGATGATATTTTGATTTTCAGTAAGACTTGGGATGAGCATATGATGCATAATAGAAGAGTTTTTGAGAAGCTGAGGGAGGAGAAGTTGTTGATTAATATGAAGAAATGTAGCTTTGCAAAGGAGTTGGTATACCTGAGATTTGTTGTCTTAGAAGGTCTTAAGATGGACCTAGAGAAAGTGAGGGCTATCATTGAATGGCCTACGCCAAGGAGTGCTTCCGAGGTAAGATCTTTTCATGGTTTGGCAAGTTTTTACAGAAAGTTTATCAAGAATTTTAGTAGCATTTGTGCACCCCTAACTGAGACAATGAGAGGGGATAGAAAAGAGTTTAGATGGACTAAAAAAGTAGATAAAAGCTTTGATACATTGAAACATAGAGTCACAGAGCAACTTGTTTTGGCACTTCCAGATTTTAATAAGGTATTTCAGGTAGATTGTGATGCTAGTGGAATTGCTATAGGAGCTGTTTTGAGCCAAGAAGGTAAGCCCATTACCTATTTTAGTGAGAAGCTCAATGATGCCAAGAAAAAGTATTCTATTTATGATTAGGAGTTTTATGCAATAGTTTAGGCCTTGAAGAAATGGAGACGTTATTTGTTGCGAAAGGAGTTTGTTTTATATACTGAGCATTAGGCTTTGCAGTATCCTAATAGTCAAAGAAAGTTGAACTAGAGGCACTTAAAATGGGTTGAGTTTTTACAGAGTTATACTTTTGTTTTGAGGCACAGGAGTGGGAAGTCCAACAGAGTTGCAGATGCCTTGAGAAGAATGCAAAATTTGTTGATAGAAATGAAGATAGAGGTTGTTGGGTTCGATGAGCTCAAAAGTTTGTATCCTAAAGATCCAGATTTTATAGAGGCTTGGAAAGCTTGTTTGGAACGTATTACTTTGGACAGGACAAAATGGTTGGATTTCATAATCCAAGATGGAATATTGTTTAAAGGAAGCCAGTTGTGCATTCCGAGGAGTTTCATGAGAGAGAACCTGATTAAGGAGAAGCATAGTGGAGGATTGGCCGGACACTTTGGTTGATATAAGACCATTGTTATTGTTGGTGAAGATTATTATTGGCCACAGTTGCAGCAGGATGTGAGAAAATTTGTGCAGAGTTGCATAGTATGTCAAATGGCAAAAGGAACAAGTCAGAATACAGGGCTATATCAGCCATTACCTGTACCAGAGAAGCCATGGGATGATATTAGTATGGATTTTGTTCTTGGTTTACCAAAGACACAGAGATGACATGATTCCTTTTTTGTGGTGGTGGAAAGATTCTCAAAGATGGCACATTTTATTCCTTGCAAGAAGACAAATGATGCTGTTCATATTGTTGAATTATTTCTTAGGGAGGTGGTGAGATTACACGGTCTACCAAAGAGCATATTTTTAGATCGAGACACCAAGTTTGTTGGTTATTTCTGGAGGACATTGTGGAAGAAGTTGAAGACAGATTTGAAGTTCAGTTCTGCACACCATCCATAGACTGATGGATAGACCGAAGTGGTGAATAGGAGTTTGGGTAACCTGCTACGATGCTTAGTAGGAGATAAGCCCAAGGGATGGGATTTGATTTTACCACAGGCAAAATTTTCTTAGAACAATTCTGTCAATAGGAGTATTGGTAAATCACCATTCCAAATTGTATATGGGAATAGTCCAAGAAATACTTTAGAGTTAAGAAACCTGGACAAAGGAGAAAAGACAAGTGCTGAGGCTGAAGATTTTGCAGAACACATGAAGAATTTGCGTGAAGAGGTGAAAGAGCACATTAATAAGATGAATATTTAGTACAAGGCTAAGGCAGATTAGAAGAGGAGATATATGGAATTCTAGGTAGGAGATGAAGTCATGGTTCACTTGAGAAAAGAAAGGTTCCCAATTGGAACATACAATAAGCTGAAAATGAAGAAATTTGGACTATGTAGAATTTTGAAGAAACATAATTCAAGAAATGCACATGAGGTAGAGCTGTCGAGTGGGATCAACATTTCCCCTATTTTCAACATTGCTGATTTATTAGAATATCATGAAGGTGGAACAGAGGATGGACCAATAGAAGAACAGTGGAGTATTTTGGTATCTACTTCAATAGAGGAGATAGAAGAGATCTTGGATAGTCGTGTGGGAAGATGTACTCAGAACAGGTAATATGAAGAATATCTGTTGAAATGAAAAGGAAGGCCTGTTGAAGATTTTTCTTGGTTGTCTAAGGCAAAGGTTGGGACATTGTGGAAGAAGTTGAAGATAGATTTGAAGTTCAGTTCTGCACACCATCCATAGACTGATGGATAGACCAAAGTGGTGAATAGGAGTTTGGGTAACCTGCTACAATGCTTAGTAGGAGATAAGCCCAAGGGATGGGATTTGATTTTACCACAGGCAAAATTTTCTTACAACAATTCTGTCAATAGGAGTACTGGTAAATCACCATTGCAGATTGTATATGGGAATAGTCCAAGAAATGCTTCAGAGTTAAGGAACCTGGACAAAGGAGAAAAGACAAGTGCTGAGGCTAAAGATTTTACAGAACACATGAAGAATTTGCATGAAGAGGTGAAAGAGCACATTAATAAGATGAATATTCAGTACAAGGCTAAGGCAGATCAGAAGAGGAGATATATGGAATTCCAGATAGGAGATGAAGTCATGCTTCACTTGAGAAAAGAAAGGTTCCCAATTGGAACATACAATAAGCTAAAAATGAAGAAATTTGGACTATGTAGAATTTTGAAGAAACATAATTCAGGAAATGCATATGAGGTAGAGCTGTTGAGTGGGATCAACATTTCCCCTATTTTCAACATTGCTGATTTATTAGAATATCATGAAGGTGGAACAGAGGATGGACCAACAGAAGAACAGTGGAGTATTCTGGCATCTAGTTCAATAGAGGAGATAGAAGAGATCTTGGATAGTCATGTGGGAAGAAGTACTCAGAACAACAATATGAAGAATATATGTTGAAATGAAAAGGAAGTCCTGTTGAAGATTTTTCTTGGTTGTCTAAGGTAGAGGTTGACCATTTGGGTTTTCCTCACACAAACACCTGAGACGTGACAGGGTCACTTCTCAAATTACCCTGGGTGTCTGATGCAGGAAAATCCAATGGTGTAAGGGCAATCTTGCATCACCCAAAAAAAAGATGTGTTTCAAAATTGTTGATGTTCTTTCCATTTCTTTTAAAAATTTGTGGTTCCAGTTCCATAATCGCTTGAATAATGATGTAGAACTTTCAGTTTTTCCAAACTGCTAAAAATAGCAACCTGCTATTTTTAAAAAGTTTGCATTTGGGCACGAAATGAAGTGAAAATTTACAGGAAGCTACATAACTAAAAAATAAGAGCTTTGGTGAAGGAATCACGCAAAGATTATTTGTGAGCTGAAAGATATTAAAGTTTTCGTTTCCTGAAAAACACTTGAAAATTATTCAAACTTAGGTTTGAGGCACTAAACGGTCCTGTACAGGCCCGAAAAAGGCCAGAACTAGCAGAGCCGGTTCTTAGCATGTAGAGCACTCTGCGAGATTTCTGACGTATGAAACAATTTGTCAATCAGACACCTAGATTAAAAGTTATGGCTCCCGGAAGTTGACCTATTTTTGGAGGGAGATGCAAATTTTGAAATTAGGTTGTTGGTTGCCAAAAAGGCTATTAATAACCATTTTTGGGAACCTTGGGCAGTAGTAGAGTTAAGGGGGAAAGTGTAGAATCAAGAATAGGCAGGAAAACATAAACCCTAGCTGATTTGGGATTACAGAAGGCTGATGATTCCAGAGTTTGGTGAGAGGAAGCTGTAATGTGTTGCAGCTTATGGAGGGTTGATTCCTTTGATTGTATTTGAGCTTCTTTAATGTAATAAGTTGTACAAATCAATAAAAGAAAGTTCTATTTTATGTGTGAAATTTCTATTGTTGTGTGTTTTATGATTTACCCCTTCATCAAGTTGTATCAGAGTAAGGGTTTCTGAGTGTATAGACAGATTGCCGACCATGAGGTAGTTTGTACCAGGACCTAAGCTTGTGGGTTTGCTGTGGAGATCAAGATGCCTCCATGAAGAAATCGTATTGGGAGGAATGCTTTGACAGAAGAGGGTTTTAGAGCCCTACAAAGGCAAATCAATGCATTGCAAGAGGAGTTGCGAAGAGGGTATGATTCAAGAACAAGAGAAGAAAGTGATGATGAAGCTAAAGAAGAGCTATCCGAGGAAGAACAAAAAGCTAGAGGAGATCCTACAGAAGTTAGGTTGTTGAGGGCCATTTCAAAGATCAGAAAGAGGCCCAGGATCGAAGTTTCTACATATTCTGGAGGTTTGAATCTGGAACAACTTATTGATTGGATCAATGACATGGAGGAATATTTCAAGTATGAAGATGTGGAAGACCCAGATCAGGTCAAGTTTGCAAAAACAAAATTTAAGGGCCATGCCAGTATTTGATGGAAGGAGGTCCAATTAGAGAGGAACAGAAGAGGAAAAGGAAAGATCACCATATGGGATCAGATGGTGGAGAAACTAAAGAAGTAATTCATTCCTGTGGACTATGAGATGGAGTTATTGAAGAAGCTACAAGGATTGAAGCAAGGCAACAAGTCTGTTAAGGAGAATACATAAGAGTTTTATAAGATTACTATCAGAACCGGTTATGCAGAGGTCAATAAGGAGAAGGTATCCCATTACATTAATGAGTTGAGACCAAGTATTCAAGAGGAGCTGATCCTGGTCAGAATGGCCACCATATAAGATGCATACCAGTTTTCCCTGAAGGTGGAAGAGAAGCTGAATAAAAGATTTGACAGCAAGCAAAGGGGAAGAGGTCAAGGCAGAAGGACCAGTGGAAGACCCTATGGGGGCCGAAATGAAGATTTAAATAAAAGTGAAGAAGCTGGCACTAGTAGAAATCAGAGAGGAGATAATACCTACCGCCTTCGTGACCAAAACAATGGAGAGCAAAGAGGAAGAGGAAGAGGCCGACCTGGGCAAGGACCTGGAAGAGGAGGTTTCAGAGGAACTTGTTTCCAATGTGGAGAAGAAGGACATCAAGCATACGAGTGTCCATAACATCAAGGAAGGACAAATAGAAGATCTGAAGGTAATGCACGAGTTGCACATGTTGATGAAAATGTGTAATCTAAGCGCTCTGAAGATGCTAAAAGGGGAGAAACCCTAGTTGTTAGAAGAACTTTGTTGAATGAGGAGAAAGAACCCAATCAGAGGAAGAGTTTATTCCACACAAAGTTCAAATGTGAAGGTAAGTGTTGTGATATTATTATTGACAGTGGAAGCACTTATAATTTTATTTCAGAAGAGATGGTTGACAAGTTGAAGTTGACAAGAAAAAAGCATCCGCATCCATATCAGATTGCATGGTTGTAAAAAGACCATAGAGCTTTGGTCAATGAGTAGTGTTTAGTGAAGTTCAAGATTGGTGACTACCATGATGAAGTGTTGTGTGACATCATACCGATGGATGCATGTCATATGTTATTGGGAAGGCCGTGGCAGTAGGATAGGAGCACTGTCCATGATGGGCATGCAAACACATACTCCCTAACAAAGGATGGAGTTCATCATAAGTTGAAGCCCTTGAAGGAGGTGGAAGAAAAGGTATGTAGTATTGCCAAAATTTGCTTGGTAGATGGTAGAAAATTTTTGGAGCGTATGAAGCATGAGCATCATTGCTTTGCATTGATTCCTAAGATTAGTCAAGAGAAATGTGAAGATGTACTAGCAGAAGTCTCAGAAATGTTGGAAGAATTTCAAGATATTGTTTCTGATAATGTACTAGAAGGTTTACCACTGGTGAGGAAGATAAATTATCAAATGGATTTGATACTAGGAGCCAGTTTGCTGAATAAGACAGCCCACAGAATGACCCCTGCAGAGAGTGAAGAGTTGAATAGACAAGTTTAGGAGTTGTTGAGGAAGGGATTGATAAGAGAGAGCCTAAGTCCATGCACAGTGTTAGAGTTGGCTATGATTGGAGCCACCCAGGATCTAGGACTTCATGAAAGCACAAGAGAGATCAAATGAGAGAATAATGCTATTCTATCAATGAATGCAAAAGATTGTTGTTTGTTGTTACAATGTACATGATATGCCTTGCTTATAAAGGCAAGGTGAGAGCTAGGAAGGTGGAGTGGAAAGTGGAGATATTCCTACAACATGTGCCAATTAGAGGATGATAATTAATTACACATGTGGAGGATAAGACAACTCACTCCAACTATCAACAACTCAACACACAACTAGACTTACTAGACACAACTAGACATCTAGTAGACTCACTAAGTCAACTTAACATGTGTGATTTAGTGTGATGTGTGAATATTATTTAACTAGTAAATAGAAAAATAAGATGAATTATCCACACTAGGGTAAACCAGTTAGGTGATAACCCTGTTAACACCAATACGAGATACCTGCAATACTGGCACCAAAGAAAGATGGAGAGTGGAGAATGTGTATAGACTCTTGAGCCATCAATAAGATCATGATCAAGTACATATTTCTATTGCCCATAATGGATGACATAATGGACTGTTTGAGTGGAGCCAAGTACTTCACAAAGGTTGACCTGAAGAGTGGGTATCACCAGATCCGTATCAGAGAAGGAGATGAGTGGAAGACAACCTTCAAGAAAAAGGAAGGTTTGTATGAGTGGTTAGTCATATCATTTGGGCTAACCAATGCACCGAGCACATTCATGCGGCTCATGAATGAGGTATTGAAAATTTTTTTGGGAAGTTTTGTTATTGTTTATTTAGATGATATTTTGATTTTCAGTAAGACTTGGGATGAGCATATGATGGACATCAGAAGATTTTTTGAGAAGCCGAGGGAGGAGAAGTTGTTGATCAATATGAAGAAATATAGCTTTGCAAAGAAGGAGTTGGTATCCCTGGGATTTGTTGTCTCAGACGAAGGTCTTAAGATGGACTCAGAGAAAGTGAGGGCTATCATTGAATGGCCTACGCCAAGGAGTGATTCCGAGGTAAGATCTTATCATGGTTTTGCAAGTTTTTACAGAAAGTGTATCAAGAATTTTAGTAGCATTTGTGCACCCCTAATTGAGACAATGAGAGGGGATAGAAAAGAGTTTAGATGGACTAAAGGGGCAGATAAAAGCTTTGATACATTGAAACATAAAGTCACAGAGCAACCTATTTTGGCACTTCCAGATTTCAATAAGGTATTTCAGGTAGATTGTGATGCTAGTGGCAGTGCTATAGGATCTCTTTTGAACCAAGAAGGTAAGCCCATTGTCTATTTTAGTGAGAAGCTTAATGATGCCAAAAAAAAGTATTCTATTTATGATCAGGAGTTTTATGCAACAGTTCAGGCCTTGAAGAAATGGAGACATTATTTGTTGCCAAAGGAGTTTGTTTTGTATACTGATCATCAAGCTTTGTAGTATCCTAATAGTTAAGGAAAGTTGAACTAGAGGCACCTAAAATCGGTTGAGTTTTTGCAGAGTTATACTTTTGTTTTGAAGCACAAAAGTGGGAAGTCCAACATAGTTGTAGATGCCTTGAGCAGAAGGCAAAATTTGTTGACAGAAATAAAGATAGAGGTTGTTGGGTTTGATGATCTCAAAAGTTTGTATCCTAAAGATCTAGATTTTGTAGAGGCTTGGAAAGCTTGTCTGGAACCTCTTACTTTGGATAGGACAAAATGGTTGGATTTCATAATCCAAGATGGCATGTTGTTTAAAGGAAGCCAGTTGTGCATTCCAAGGAGTTCCATGAGAGAGAACCTGATTAAGGAGAAGCATAGTGGAGGATTGGCTAGACACTTTGGTCGAGATAAGACCATTGCTATTATTGGTGAAAATTATTATTGGCCACAATTGTAGCAGGATGTGAGGAAATTTGTGCAGACTTCCAGAGTATGTCAAATGGCAAAAGGAACAAGTCAGAATACAGGGCTATATTAGCCATTACCTATACCAGAGAAGCCACGGGATGATATTAGTATGGATTTTGTTCTTGGTTTACCAAGGACATAGAGAGGATATGATTCCATTTTTGTGGTGGTGGATAGATTCTCAAAGATGGCACATTTTATTCCTTACAAGAAGACTAATGATGCTGTTCATATTGCTAAATTATTTTTCAAGGAGGTGGTGAGATTGCACGGTCTACCAAAGAGCATAGTTTCAGATCGAGACACCAAGTTTGTTGGTTATTTTTGGAGGACATTGTGGAAGAAGTTGAAGACAAATTTGAAGTTCAGTTCTGTACACCATCCATAGACTGATGGATAGACTGAAGTGGTGAATAGGAGTTTGGGTAACCTACTATGATGCTTAGTAGGAGATAAGCCCAAGGGATGGGATTTGATTTTACCATAGGCAGAATTTGCTTACAATAATTCTATCAATAGGAGTACTAGTAAACCACCATTCTAGATTGTATATGGGAATAGTCCAAGAAATGTTTCAGATTTAAGGAACCTGGACAAAGGAGAAAAGACAAGTGCTGAGGTTGAGGACTTTGCAGAAGACATGAAGAATTTGCATGAAGAGGTGAAAAAGCACATTAATAAGATGAATATTCAATACAAGGCTAAGACAAATTAAAAGAGGAGATATAAGGAATTCCATGTAGGAGATGAAGTCATGGTTCAGTTGAGAAAAGAAAGGTTCCCAATTGGAACATACAATAAGCTGAAAATGAAGAAATTTGGACTATGTAGAATTTTGAACAAGCATGATTCAAGAAATGCATATGAGCTAGAGCTGCTTAGTGGGATCAACATTTCCCTTATTTTCAATGTTGCTGATTTATCAGAATATCATGAAAGTGGAACAGAGGATGGACCAATAGAAGAGCAGTGGAGTATTCTAGCATCTACTTCAATAGAGGAGATAGAAGAGATCTTGGATAGTCGTGTGGGAAGAAGTACTTAGAACAAACAATATGAAGAATATCTAGTGAAATGGAAAGGAAGGCCTATTGAAGATTCTTCTTGGTTGTCTAAGGCAGAGGTTGATCATTTGGGTTTTCCTCACACAAACACCCGAGACGTGATAGGGTTACTTCTCAAATTACCCTGGGTGTCTGATGCAGGAGCATCCAGTGGTGTAAGGGCAATCTTGCATCACCCAAAAAAAAGATGTGTTTCAAAATTGTTGATGTTCTTTCCATTTCTTTTAAAAATTTGTGGTTCTGTTTCCATAATTGCTTGAATAATGATGTAGACCTTTTAGTTTTTTCAAATTGCTAAAAATAGCAACTTGCTATTTTTATAAAGTTTGCATTTGGGCACGGAATGAAGTGAAAATTTACAGGAAGCTACATAACTGAAAAATAAGACTTTTGGTGAAGAAATCACGCAAAGATCATTTGCGAGCTGAAAGATATTAAAGTTTCTATTTTTTGAAAAATGCTTAAAAATTATTCAAACTCAAATTTGAGGCACTAAATGGTACCTTACGGCCCCAAAAAAGGCCAAAACTAGTAGATCCAGTTCTTAGTGCATAGAACACTCTGCGGTCTTTTCAACGCATAAAACGGTTCGTCAATCAGACACCTTGATCAAAAGTTATGGCTCCCGAAAGTTGACCTGTTTTTGGAGGGAGATGCAAAATTTGAAATTAGGTTGTTGGCTGCCAAAAAGGCTAGTAGAGTTAAGGGGGAAATTGTAGAGTCAAGAATAGGTGGGAAAATAGAAACCCTAGCTGATTTGGGGTTACAGAAGGCTGATGATTCCAGAGTCTGGTGAGAGGAAGCTGTAATGTGTTGTAGCCTGTGGAGGGTTGATTCCTTTGATTGTATTTGAGCTTCTGCAATGTAATAAGTTGTCCAAATCAATAAAAGAAAGTTCTATTTTCTATGGGCAATTTCTGTTGTTGTGTGTTTTATGATTTACCCTCTTCATCAACTCCAAACTTGTCACACAAATAGCGTAATCTAGTTGCATCTCCTCAACTTACCTCTCTCAGTTCAAATGCCAGATTTTGTGCCACTAATGTGTACAATTTGAGTTGGTTATTCAACTGTGGTTGAATTTGATAAGAAGCAAAATTGTCTTCAGATTTTGTATTGTCAAAGGCTTCGCTTCTAGGTTCCTCAATAATAACCCTCAAAAGTGCCATTAACTGAGGGCCAACTTATAGTGGATAAAAAAGAATGGAGATTTTCCCAAACTCTAGATCAGGTTCCCTAACTATATCATCAAGAAGAGCAACACAAGACTCATTGTCATTTACAAGTTTTCTTTTTGTACACCTTGTCATTGACTCCATGTTAGCATGTTTAGAAATGTTTGTTGCTTCTCGTAATCCACTTAAGAATGCACCATGCATAGTTGCTGGGTATCTACAACTAGTGGTCTCCCCAATAAAGAAATCCCTACCATCCCCAACACTTTCTCCTAGTTTATCATAGTCATTGCCAGATGCCCCAACAACTACATGAGAGTATGAACCAAAACATAGAGGATCACTTCCCCATCTTGTACACACTATTTTGAATGGGATTAGGTACATTAATTCCTCCTTGACCATAAATACCTCTCAGAATATGAAGCACCTGATGAAAAGCATCTGTTGCAAGCATGCTCTTAAATTTGATTACAGTTTCTCCAGCTATAAGGGCAATCAGAAGTGGCCCTCCAGATACATAGGCATAGCTATAGAATAAAAAGAATTCATCCGACTGGCTAGTTTCATTGTTCAAATGGCCAAAAGTATCAAGATCAGCTTCCCAGAATACATAAGGAAAGAGTGTAGCAACCTTGTCTAACAATCAAACCTTAATATTGGAATAGCTTCCACTTTGCTCTTAGGCAGCTCTGGGACAAATTTTATTGAACCACTTTTTACACAGAGCTGCATCTGCTTCAAACACTTGTCCTCCAGTGAGCAAGTAGTGATCACCACCCATATCATAAAATGCAAGTGACAACTTGGAAAACCATGTAGCATTTGTATATTCAAGGTTAGTCAAATGCCAACTCAAAAGTTGTCTTTCCTTTAAGATAATCAAAAGTTATTTGATCTGCTGCAACAAACTATAGAGAAATAGAGAAATTTTTAATTTCTCCTATGACCATTTAGAGAAAATTCATTGCGGGCAAACCAGGTGACCTGAAGCCATGATTTTTTGTGAGGAGGCATAATCATATAAATAAAACATGGGTTTGTTTCCCATTTTCCCCAGCTCACCAAATTTATGCACTTCCTTTGAAAACTGGCCCTGCCGGCAAGTTACGGGAAATACTAAAGTTTAAGATGATATAGCAAATGAGCTCGGACGACTGCAAAATTGAAACTGGAGTCATTTGAGACCAAAATATCAAATAGGTCACCCTCAGAATTTTGAAATTGGCAACTTTTTGGGATGCTAAATCTAGTCCAGGAGCAGTCAGGAACACATTAAAAACTCATCCGACAACCACAAAACTAAACAGACACGCTGACATATGTACCAAGAAACTTTCTACTACATTTAATTACAAGATCACTTCTAGGTTTCAAAAATTTTAATTGTCAGAGCTGTCCTCTGGGGCATATTTGCGAAGTGCAGACATAAAAACTCTCTAAGACTCAACTAGTTTGTGCTTTGAAAAATGATCAGATTAAGTCATTAGATTGTGAAACTAGGAAAATATACTCACATATGACACATGAGTATGTCCAACAAGTGGTAGCTCATAATAATGAACACATTTAAATTTACCATGCTCCCAAGTAGGCTACACAAGCAGATCCAACAAGGGTGTTTCTGAGTGCTGCAACTGCAAGTTGAAGACATAATGGCACTTCAAATTACAAAAATTTGAAGGTGCCAACAGTGGATCTAACTAGGGATGTATGCCCCTTGTGGGCATAACAAGAATCTAGATCTTTGGTGGAAGTAGACTGAGTGTTTTGTCCATTGGGCAGCAGAGTCAAAGTTCTCCTCTACCCTGAACTGGTATGGTTTGAAAATTTAAACCACAGCTGATGGCACAAGGCCACCAGAAAATAAAAGCCTTTATTTGCCTTGGTCATACACTTGGTTTTCATCACTCTGTACTGAAGCCAATCTAAAAATATTATTGAAATCTGCTTGACGTAATATGTTGATATTTTTCATCAACCTACTATACTCAATACTGCCATTGCATTCTCCATTATTAGGCATCTAGAAATAAGGTATAATATGAAAATTTTTATCATCACGTGGCAACAAGAGATCACAACCACCAAACAAGTTAGTCCCAGACTCTATGTGATACCCTATTTTATCACATTTGTTGTCATTCACTAAATGATGGCTCTCTAACTGAATTGGAAAGAAAAACAAATCATACTGCAACAATTGTGAACCTAAAACTCCATCATCAGTTGCCTCAACAATTTGTAGATTTAACATGCTTGAATCATCAACACCCCGAGATTCAATAGAAGTGTGCATTTCTGGAGCACTGCTATAATGAAAATCACAACCACCAGATGTCCCTATTTTATCAAAATGTAATCTTGAATATAGTCTTCCACACTCACCATGCAATGCATCATTATTGTCATACAAAGTAGCTTTAGTGTCAAAGCAAATGTGTGTTGGGCATGAAACTTCATAATCATTCTTATGTGTATATCTCTGAAATTCAATAGTCAGTAAATCTGAAATGTGTTCACTACTGAGTGAACATGCCTCTTCATTCACCTCATTTCTAATATATTCTACTTTTTTCATCATCACAACAATACTCATGATCATTAAGAAATAAAAAATTAGATGTATTATTTTCATCAACATAGTTATTTGCTTCACAAGTTGATACAACATCCTGATCATCTGAAAATGTTTCATCTTCATCATATAATGGATTTGAAAACACATGAAAATCATGCTTTGATACACCTTGGCAATATATCATCTTATTTTCTTCTATCATTTCCTCATACAAGGGGTTTGAACAAATCTAAAAACCATTTTCAGGTGTACATATTTCTTTTTCACCAATTGTGTCACCATGGTACTCAGTTGTTAATAGATGTGCTATTTGTTCACTGCTGAGTGGACTTGCTCCTTCACTTACCTCATTGTTGATGCACTCCTCATGCAGTTTGTCCTCAACATCATCTTCAATATTGCAGTCCCCCTCCAAGGTGAAGAGTTGGCCTTCCATGATTTCATCTTCATTCAAATCTGGAATATTATTATTGAAAACTTCATTCACATATGTTTCCTCTATTGGCTGCATTGTTTGATTATTTTTCCCATATCCGTGAATGATATCACCATTTTCCATGTTATTATATTTAGCATTTCTATCATGGTCATGCCTGATCCTTTCTATAACATAAATAAATTCACACACCTGATAAAAAGTAGTTGGCTTCAAAGACTCAGCCAATAAATTGAATTAGGCTCATATAATCTCATGAACAACTCAATGCATACAGATTCATCAGGCATACAATTAACAGGTATTTGCATATAGATATTCAACATTCTTTTGAATAGAGAAAAACTAGATTCTCCCTCATGTCTTCTCATGCCAAAAAATGCATCTAAGGGGGATATACATGTTGAACTGCACCAGACAACTAAGAGGGGGGGTGAATTAGTTGTCCTAAAACTTTTAACCAATTATAAACATCAACTTATCAATTACTTATATTTTGATATAACCATGACAACATAAAATGAGAAGCTCAACACAATAACATAATCAACACAGAAGACACTAGATTTTTATGTGGAAAACCCTAAAAGGGAAAAATCATGGTGGGTGTTAGCCCACAAAAATATATAAGTTATATCAATACCAAAAAATAGAGGCTCACTTCCTACAGGGCTCACTGCCCAAATTGCTCACTACAAAAAATGGCTCACTGCCAAAATGGTGAACTGATTAAGTAACATCTACTCCATGCCTAGGTTTAGTTCCTTTGAAGCACAATAAAACTTCTTTGCTCTGCTCTTTCACACCTTCTCACTTATCTCCTCATATTTGCAACACACCTCCTTTTTCGCAACTTCATTACATGCTTTTATACAATTCATCAACCTTGGAATGTGCATCAAGGTCGGCATTACATTCATCAACCATTGGATCAATCTCCAAGGTTGACATTACAATTATACATAAAATAAGTCTAGACCTAATACAAATTAAGCTAAGGAAAAGATATAAAGATGTATACGGATCACGCCATGCCTTAGCTGGGACTCAAACCCAATCCTCCACACCACAACACGCTTCTACAATCTTTGATGTTTCTCCACAAATAATTAATTCAACCAGGTCGGCCAAGACTGATGATAGCACTAGGTCTGCAAGAAAATTCTTCATTCATGATCCAATTTTCTCTTTGCAGACCAATGCAAAGGTAGGAATATGATCACGAGACTTCTACAAGCACATTGTAATCACTAGGAACAACCACACAATTTCTAATCACTCTATCAGTAAGATTCTTCAAACCAGAGCATAATAACAACACTGTCAGCCACTGTCATAAGTAAAAGATAGCTTGTGGACCACCAAATCATTAACCATTGTAGTTGAAGGCACTTAACATCATTACAGACTTAATTCTAGAACCATAGACCAAAATACTTCAATGAGAAGGAATGTGGAGCAAAACACTTTCTCCCTGTCACCACCAAACATACAGAAAAAGTAGTTTTCACACTGGCGAACACAACTTACTCAAATCTTCATTCTGGAGGCTCAAGCTTGGAATATAACATCTTCATACAGGCTTCTAAATAACTTCAAATCTGTAGGCAAATATATTCATTCTACAGGAAATGCAGAGCATTCTTTTGGACTGTTCTTTTGCATGTAATGCACTATTTCTACTGCAATTTACTGTTTTTACCGGATGAGCTAATTTTCTCAATATCCTCAACTTCTACAAGAAATTAACAAAAAGAGGACACAATTGACACTAATGACAACACATATATGTTGACATCAATGATAACACTGATTAGGCACATACTTGCAATAATCTCCCCTTTGTCATTGATGGCAAGATATGATGTGAAAAACTGAAAAGACCATCAAGACAAGATTCTCCCCCTTTCTCTTTACACATCTACATTCTTACTCCTCCTAAGTCTTTCACATGATTTCTCTCCCCCTTTGACATCAATGGTAAAGGGCACATACTTGCATGTTGCTGCTCTGATCCACTTACTTTATTAGAAACATCTAGCTACTCCCTCTGAGAGGTAGCCCTTAAAACATCAATCCGGATCAAAGAATGACACTTTGAGCTCCACTGGATTGATGCATTCCAATGCATCTTAGTTCAGGGAAAAAGGGGTAATGACCCCTAATTTTTCTCTGAGATATTCAAAGGTATCTTTAGGCAGAGGCTTAGTGAAAATGTCTACAATCTGGTCCTTTGTAGACACATATTCCAGCTTAACTTCATTTTCTATCACCTTTTCTCTCAAAAAGTGATACCTTATTGATATGGGCTTTGTTCTTGAGTGCATCATTGGATTCTTTGAAATGTTTATGGTACTTGTATTGTCACAAAAGATTGCAATTGGATCTTCATACACAACTCTTATATCCTTCAAAGTCTGCTTCATTCATAACACTTGAGTGCAACATGCTGCTGCAATATACTCTGCTTCTGTAGTTGACAAAGAGATTGAATCTTATTTCTTGCTTAGCCATGAAACCAATCTATTACCCAAGAAGAAAGCACCTCCACTTGTACTCTTTCTGTCATCAACATCTCCAACCCAATCTACATCTGTATAAGCACTAAGACTGAAGTCATTGTCCTTTGGATACCATAAGCCATGATCCGGAGTACCTTTTAAATACCTTAGGATTTTCTTGACTGCCATCACATGTGATTCTCTTGGATCATCTTGAAACCTTGCAACAAGACAAACTGCATGCATTATATTAGGTTTGGTTTGAGTTAGATAAAGCAATCCTCCAATCATGGATCTATATTTTTTTATCAGCCTTAGGTGATTCGTCAGTTTTTCTCAACTTGTAGCCAGTCACCATGGGAGTACATACCGGTTTAGAGTCTTCCATCCCAAACTTCTTCAACAACTCTTTCACATACTTAGATTGAGAAATGAAGATTCCTTTATATGATTGATTTATTTGCAGACCTAGAAAGAAATTCATCTCACCAAACATGGACATCTCAAACTCTTTTTGCATTTCACCAACAAATTTCATACACATACTTTCATTGCCTCCAAAGATGATATCATCAACAAAGACTTCAACAATCAAAATTTGATCATCATTAATTTTGAAGTAAAGATTACTATCAGCAGTACCTTTATTGAACCCTAATTGGTAATAAGTACTTATCCAACCTTGCATATCAGGCTCTAGGAGCTTGCTTGAGTCCATACAAAGCTTTATTCAACCTGCACACAAAATCACCTTGGTCTGATAACTTAAATCCTTCTGGTTGCTCAATGTAAACTTCCTCTTCCAACTCACCATTCAGAAATGCAGACTTCACATCCATCTGATACACTTTGAAATCTTTGTGGGCTAGAAATGCTAGAAATATTCTGATTTCCTCAATCTGAGCTATAGGAGCAAAAGTCTTCAAAATCTATTCCTTCAATCTGAGAGTATCCTTTACATACAAGCCTTTCCTTATTCCTTACAACTTCTCCATTCTCATTCAGGTTATTCCTGAAAACCCATTTGGTTCCAATAACATTTTTGTTAGCAAGTCTGGGAACTAATTCCCAAGTATCATTCTTTTCTATTTGCATTAGTTCTTCCTCCATAGCTTTTACCTAGCTTTCATCATTACATGCTTCATTCACAGTCTTTGGTTCAACCTTTGAAAGAAAACAGTAATTCACTTGTTCTTCTACAACTCTTCTCCTTGTTAGCACACCTTTGTTTTTGTCACCTATAATCTGATCTTCAGAATGTTTGATCCTTACATACTTGGGAGTCTTGACAACACTTTCCAGAGCCTCTTCTTCATCCTGACTGTCTTCTTGCTCATCTTTTTCTTCATTCATTATAGTCATAGGTTAATCTGGTTCATATAGTAGTTCATGTCTGATATCTTTTCCTTGCCTTATCCACCTTCACATTTGCACTCTCAACAATCTTTTTGAGCCTTTTGTTATAGCACTGGTAGGCTTTACTCTTGGTAGAGTAACCAAGGAAGATTCCTTCATCACACCTTGCATCAAACTTTCCTAGATCTTCATCTCTCTTGATATAACATTTGCTTCCAAAGACTTTGAAATATTTTATTGTAGGAATTCTTCCATACCACAATTCATAAGGAGTTTTAGTACCATTACCTTTCACTTGAATTCTGTTTTGAATGTAGACAACATTGTGTATAGCTTCTTTCCAAAAGACTTCCGGTAGACCTCCTTCCTTCATCATTGTCCTAGTAGCCTCCTGAACTATCCTATTCTTCCTTTCCACAACTCCATTATGCTGGGGAGTTCTAGGTGCAGACAATTGCCTCTTAATCCCTTGCTCTTCACATAAAATGTTGAACTCATTTGAAGTGAACTCACCTCCTCTATTTGACCTCAAGCATTTGATTTTCAACTCTATTTCATTCTCAACCATTGCCTTGAAATATTTGAACTTCTCTACACTACAAAAAATCCCTGTGATTAGCTCCTTTTTTTTCTCCTTTTTTTCTTCCACCCACTATTTTAATGTATTTTTCTCCAATTTTTTGAAAAAGTCAGAGCTATTTGTCAGGATGGCACATTTTTTTGGCATTTTTTGCACTGATTAGAACAAGTGGGCGCTAAATTAGGTACCACATTGCCCCTAAATTAGAGTCAACTTTAGCACCCAAATTAGCACCACCTGTAGCACCAATTATAATGACTAAACTTGTGCCGACTTTAGTGCCGTACACCAAAAAATTTAGCAGTCTCATCGATACCCCGAAAGTCAAACAAATAAGGCACTTCGGCGTGACACCAAAACGTGTCACAACAATCAAATGAAAATATCGATAACCTTTAAGGCATTCAGGATATCGAAGTGATATGGTTTAGAGTCTCACCAATATAAGGGGTCACATTGATGAAAAGATAATGTAAATGGTGTTTCGAAGAAACTCTACTATGTCGAAGAGAGGGTTTTTGGGGTCTCTTTGAAAAGGTGACAAAAAGAAAATAAAATATCAAAAGGGTGATTTCTTGTTCGAGGAGACTCATATTATCGAAGTAATGCCAGTTAGGGTCATACCGAAATACTGAACATTAGCACTGACGTAAATGCTGACTTTAATGTCTAAATGAGTGCCGACTTTAGCACCGTACCTCTAAGCCTCGATGGATTGTGTTGGATCAAAATTTTAGACTTTAAAATTTTGTCATTCCCTCCATAATCCCTAATAAGACATTCTACTTGAACCCAAAAAATATCACCATTCCCTTATTAGCCCTAAATTGCATACCTCAACTGTAAACTATTTGATGAAAAAATCACTATAGATAACATCAACAAGATGATACTACATCGGGGAGACTCAATATACAGTCTCTTTGATGACCCAAAGGCACAAGCAGACAAAAGGAAAATCACATGAAAACCTGAAGTAATGAGCAAATCGAAGAGACAGAGGATATCAGCAAGAGTCATTCAACAGTCTCATCGATACCCCGAAAGTTGAACAGATAAGGGATTCAGGATATCAAAGTGATATGGTTTAGAGTCTCACCGATAGAAGGGGTCTCGCTGATGAAAAGATAATGTAAAGGGTATTTCGAAGAAACTCTATTATGTCGAAGAGAGGGTTTTTGGGGTCTCTCCGAAAAGGTGACGAAAAGAAATTAAAATATCAAAAGGGTGATTTCATGTTCGAGGAGACTCATATTATCAAAGTAACGCTAGTTAGGGTCATACCGAAATCTTGAACAATAAAGTGACAAGACATAAAGGTAGCAATCTAATGCTCTATTTTTGAAAAAAATTAAATTTCCTTCGATGATAATTGATTGTAGTACAGATGCCATTGATTTCACAGAGTTAAGATTGTTGAATGGGAATTCAAAGGGCATTGCAAAGAACAAGTGCAGGGCGTGGATGAATAGGCAATTCAGGACCAGAGCAATTTGTCAAGTAAGTAGTTTTCATTCACTAAAATCCTTAAGATTGCTAGCCTCCAAATATTCACCAAAATCTATTTTGTAGTAGTTTTCATTGCTTTCTCTATTTGTTTCCAAGCTTTTTTTGCAACTTCTTGTGGACAGGTGGCGGCAGTAGCTACACTTCCCGCTATAAAACCACCCGAAGCTAGAAAGACATAAATTTTCTAAACTCATCAGTTGTTTTTATTTTCATGTCCTTGAGCCTTCTGTGGATGCAAGTGTAAAAGGTTAAGATTGTGCCTACGTATAACCATAATCTGCCCTTCAGGATTTTGTGTTGAATGACAGAATTCAAACATTTAGCAACCTTTTTCAAAAAAAGGAAAAAACAAAAACAACCTCGTGTTTATAGCTAACCCTAACCTTTAAAACCATTGGTTAAGATCAACCCATTATAGGAAGATAATTGTTCCTTCAATGCTCTCAAGGTTGTTGTCAACTATGCATTCTCGGCTTCTAAAATCTAATCCTTGGATTTTGCTTTAGTTACCAATTCTTCATTCTAGAGACTTTGTAGGGAAATAAACAAATTATTCTAACATTCACTTTTATTCTCATGATTAATATGATTTAGAGACAATCTTTCGGTGAATATTTTATGAGTTGTCTCAAAATTGAGTTTTTCTTGTAATTTGCATGGCTCTGAAGTAACGTTTTCAAAGTTGGTGGTTATAAATGGTAAATTTTACTATATCCCTAGTGTTGTGATATCTGTAATCAAATCATATTACTTTTATAACATGTTTAATTTTTGCATTGATATTTATCCTTACATTTGGTTTAATTGAATAGCCTTCATCGTGTTGATTGCAGGTTAGCACTTTTGGAATTTGAATAAAACCATCATCTACTTCCCAATGTTAAGCCTTTCATCTTTTCATTAATTTTTGACTTGTTGCAAATGTTGATTGGACTCCCATAGTGGAACTGTTCTTGTACTTCCTGAATGCACTTTATAAATTAGTCTGCATTTATAAATCACAGAGTTGAAATCCAGACATAGTGATAGAATATGGAAGAAACAATTCAAAACCCAAAGAGTAAAACACAAAAAATTGAGGATAGGCATCTAAACCGGGATTTATTAGACCAATGTTCCAGGCCAAGACAAAAATCTAGAAGAAATGCCCAACTAAACCCACATGCTGAGAAATTTGAAGATTTATACAAGGATATTAGGGATATATGGACTCCAGTTAGAGGGTATGATCTCTTTATCTCCCATTACAGAAAAATACATAGGCATAAACCCATTTCAAACCCATGGTGGCTAAACTTGGGTAAATTGGTAGTCCCGAATGTGTTTGTAAATGTCCAGTTGTTGAAGTTTTTTGTAGAGAAATTCAACCCTAAGACTTGTTATATTGAATTCAACGATGGGATTGGTTTCTTCTCCATTACCAGAGACTATATAGCCATAGTGTTTTGGTTAGACACAAGTTTAGACAAGAAATTCAGAATCAAGGATTTGTTGGTTGAGTACCGCAATATGAGTAGCAATTATAAGAGATGGAAGTTACCCTTGCACAGGCCTCGCGGTGACAATAACCAACTTAGGGTATTTTTAGAGGGTGAAGATCCACCCTATTCAACTGAATTGTTTGAAGATTATTTCAAAAACACATATTACTCTGCTTGCCAGATATTGGGAATAGAGGCCTCCATGTTCATGGAAATTGCGCCCATGGTCCTAGCTGCGGACATACAGAGTCATGATGCACGGTATTTTGATTATGCTGAATACTTGGTGTATAATATAAAAAATGATTTAATGTCTATTAAGAATGGAGGAAGTAAATTTAGACATTATTCTTTATTTATGCATATGGTATTATATGAAGGACAATGTATGGGCTTATGGGATAGAAATCTTAGGGTAAGAGACCTAGACAAAAATGGAGATATAAAACCTGTGCAAGTGTGGAATTCTATTTGGGATAGTAGATGTGACAGATCCCATTATTTATACTTTGAAGAGTTTTTTGTGAAACTAATATTCAAACAGTTTGGACATTCTTGCAGCCACAATTTTTCATTGGAAATACAAAAGTTTTTGAGACAAAAAGATAGAAATGAAGAGGGAAAGTTCAGCCATAATTGGGGTGATTGGTATGTTTTCAGAGATTACACTATGATAAGAGTATTTGGATATGAAGGGTCACCCTTCCTGCTACCAAAGACATGCCTAGATCCAGTTGCATACTTAGAAATTGTTAGGCAATTAGCTTCCTCAGACTTCATGTATCTCAAGAATCAACATAAATAGTCATTTATGCCTGGGAATTTATGCTTTGGAGATTTCATAGTAATTTCTAACAAAGGTTATCAATTAATTTATAGTAAATTAGAACAATTTAGATTACCTTTTGGAAATGCAAGAGGAAATTTTGATCCAAAACACTTCATAAACAGTGTAAAAATAAAGTAGAAGTTAAAGGGATATGATCATGTCCTATTTGTTGATGAAGATTTAATTAGAAATTGTGATGAAACTACAACAGTAGAAAGAAGAAGTTTGTACCATAAAACTATGTTAGCAGAGGCTTGGAGGGTAGCCCAAACCCCACCTACACCAGAGTTTTCTAGGATATTGATGATCCTGTTGAAAGACTAGACACTATGATTAGACATGCACCAGAACTGATCAAGAATGTTCCCCTTCATGTATTTAACAAAAAAGGAAAACAACTTAAAGATGCATAGGCTGAATATAAAGTACCCCTGCGTCACTTGTCACCTCAACCCATACCGAATATAAGTTTCTCTGTAGACACAAACATTGCACAAGAAGAGGGAGAGTTTGAAGAAGGGGTGCAAAGTTATGACCCAACCATTGAGGGGTATGAACTACCTGGAGATAGAGAAGCTGTCATTGTGGAAGCACCAAATGATCTATCAGAAGACATAAGGCAACTGGCCAATAGTAAATTCATATTAGATGATGATTTCATCAAAACACCTGAGTTTAAAGCCTTCTTATATGAATACAAGGGCAAACAAGCTAGGAAGAGAATGAAAGATATCACTCCTGACATACAGGATGAGGTATTGTCTGAGCTTCATAAGGAGATCAACAATGAATTGGAGATAATGACTCCAGAAAGGGGAAGGACCTTGTTACAAGAAGTAGGTGTGATTTTACTTCCTGGATGGGACATGGCTTCGGCCATTGTATTTGATTCTTTCAATAGAAATTAAGATAAGAAGTTGAAACTTAGCATTGAGGCAATGGATGATATTAGAAGAGGATCAGGGTATGACCCTGATAAAAGAGCATTGCTTATATGGGCATTGTATCCTCCAAATAAGAGACCACATATCATTGATGATCCTATTAAATCTTTTAGTAGCCTATTGATACAAAGGATTGAGGATACAGATCCTATGGACACTGCTGATTTAGATGTTAATGTTGCAAGGTTTACTAAAGCACAAATTGAGAAATTAATGAAAGATAATAATATATATAAGAAATAAAATGCTATACTGAGACAAGAGATTGATTTGAATAGAGACAAGTTGCCTTCATCCAGCAGCTACTCACCATACCTAGAAGGTGATCAAAGGGTAATAGAGGCCTTGTTAGATGTGAATTATTGGAAGTATAAGGTAGAAAAGAATCAAAAGAAAAGTGAGCAGCTAGAAACTGAATTGAAAACTATCAAATATAGTATGGCCTCTGAATTGATTCAAAGAAGGTTTGGCCACATGATGAAAAATAGTGACAAGGTTTGGGATTTGCACAATAGAACACAACAATTATACCAAGAGCATAAAAGACTACACCTCAAAATGTTGGAAACAAAGGAAGGGTTGAATGCTAAAGCTAGCACTGAGGAACAAGTGCTCAAATGATATAATGAATTGATGAAAGAACATGAGAGATTTAATGGTATATTGATAGCAGATTTGAAAGATTTTGATCAACGTATTGATTTGGCATTTCCTAACTTCTTCAATGATGAGGGCAACCTAAAAGACAAGGACACTTGGAGGAATGAACTGGGTCAGTTACTGCCACCACTACTTGAAAATGTAAATAATGAGGAAAGGATGATAGAGAATACTTACACATGTCTGGGAAAGACATTTACTCTGGAATCAATGATGATCAGTTTACTTGAGACTAATCCATGTGATGATCAAGTGTACATTGACCATATCGCTCAAATAAATCTATTTGTATTGAGAGTGCTGTGATGAAGCAAAAGGAGTACAATTTTGTCAAGCAATGCAGGGGTATCAATCTATATTATGGAGATGAGGACGACCTTGCCAGGTCTTTGAGTCACGAGTCACTCTATGGAGATTAATGGAGCCAAAATCAGATCACTGCATATGCTTTTATCTTCATTTATGTTTGTCAATTATGCATTAGTTATCAAAGGATGTTATTATGAAAAGGTATAATGTTTCAGGCTTGAAGCTTGTTTGCATCCTATAAAATAGGATAACAAGGCTACTATGAAGGAGATCATCCAATCTATTTCAGAGACATATATTTAATATAAAAGTAGTATTCACAGAATCCATTTCCATCTATCTATGTTTTCAAACCAGTATGAATTGCTAAATTAATAAAAAGAATTAGAGTTAGTTGGTGGATCCAAAATTGATGTTCAATTGTTGTGTTGATGTTAATATTTATGAGTTGCATGATTTTCTCCAAAGTGGTTTGTCAAGTTGTTTAAGTTAGTATATCAAGGATATCATTAATTTTTCAGTATACATTTGTTGTTATTCAATTGTTGTGTTGATGTTAATATTTATGAGTTGCATGATTTTCTCCAAAGTGGTTTGTCAAGTTGTTTAAGTTAATATATCAAGGATATCATTAATTTTTTAGTATACATTTGTTGTTATTCAATTGTTGTGTTGATGTTAATATATATGAGTTGCATGATTTTCTCCAAAGTGGTTTGTCAAGTTGTTTAAGTTAATATATCAAGGATATCATTAATTTTTCAGTATACATTTGCTGTTACTATATGATCTGTGTGATTGGTTTATGAGGAAGTTGATTTAAATCTGGCTGAGTAGTTATTGTTTATTGGTCTTTGCCCAGGGTTAAAATCCTTTGAACAATCTATTCTAGGTCATAGAAATTTGAAGAAATATCATTGGGATTTATAAGAAGAATCTTGTACCTCAACATTCTTGCACATTTGCACAAGATACGGATTTACATAAGTGCCTAACAATCTGAGTTAAGTCAATATAAAGATCCATTACACTATTGACTCTTGATTTCTTTGCCCTATAGATAAAGCATTGGTCCAATTTACTATTCATATTTGCAAACCTTAACCTTAGAAATACATTCCAACCCTTACATCTACTTCACACCTATTTGCCACTGTGAAGGTTACACAAAAATCTGCAATATCTTTCAAGGTACACCGACCTAGGTCTAGCAGAGCCTAAAGACAAAAAGGTATTTGACTACCTAAGCTAATAGCTAGTTCATGCACTCACCATAATGTTGGACTCATGTGGTCACAACTTCTTTGACCAGGAACCTCTCTACCCACTAGACTTGTACTTTGCATAGAACTACACTAAGCTCTTACAAGGCAAATAGGTTGGTGAATTTTACATGTCTAACAAGCTTCACTACAAGCTCAAGTATCTCTATGTTTTAGACACCACATCACACTAGAGACTCATCTAAGAAGCATACTATTCCAAAATAACTCAACACTTCAACATTACTAAAACACTAGCAACACTTGAACAACAATTCTAGTGGCCTCACATATGTGCAAATTGAGAACCACATCAAGTCTCTCATTCTTTGTAGCATTGCAAAATATTGGAAATAGGAAGCCTAGACTCTACACCCCTCTCTTAGTTTTGACGGTACCTTGGGAATCATTAACATGGATTTATTAAGAAGAGTACCTATGAAAAAGCACTGGTGTAACTCCATGACTGTCTTATCATTATGTATTTTTCTTATGTTTGCCATACTTATTTCTTCTTATGTTTGAATGAATATCAGTTATTGAGCCTCAATACTATGCTTATGTGAATAAATATGTTGATACAGTAAAGCATTTACTGTGGATGTTTTCAGTTACATGTTCAAAATTATGTTCAACATAAAAATGGAAACTATTTAAAAATAATAAAGTTAACAAATTTGCTTATTTAAATAATTGTGAGTTACGTGCATTAATATTTTATTAACTTTTCTGTCTTCACAAACATATGTTGATACAAAATGAATGGAAGAAGCATCCAAGTAATCCTAATTTTTTCTGCCAATGATTCAAACCAAAGATTGAACAATTTAAGGATATTGCAATAGATAATTTGTATCGACACAAATAATATTACTGAAGCATTACAAAGTTTAGGCCATCAAAATCATCCTTTTTTAAACATGGATTGCAAATAATTCTAAAAATTTAGAAGTCTTGGTCATTAACATTATTGTCTGCTACAATGTCATCAAGTGTACATTGTCAATGTTCATATGTTCTTTCAAGAATTTAATAGTATCATCATCCTCATCTTGACCTGCATCATCTTCATCATCATTGAAATTTGACTGTAGACCATCTATAGTGTTACCAAATGTATTTGGATCATCATTTTCTATACCATCCATATTGTTGTCTTCCATAACATCATCTAACTCTGGATTGTTGTCTTCTTGTGCTTGAACATAACCATCTTCAACATCATCATGGATGTCAATTTCTTTGATGTTCTCTAATCCCTCTCTCATTTTGTTGGCCATCATTATTTTGCTTAGTATCCACTAATGCATCGTCAAATACATGCCTTAATCTTGGATCATAATGTATGACAAATATCCATTTCGGGTCCAAAATATCTTCATAGAAAAATACCCGCACATGAACAACATACATATATTAGATGTATGGTATAACAATTTTATTGATTAATAAACACATGTATATATTCACAATAAACTATGAATTAATAGATTAATGATCACTACCGCTTCTTGTTTGAGTTAAAGAAATACCTGCTCACAATGAATTGGTAGAACATAAGGCTCCTTATCCTCCGGTAGGAAACATGAGGAATCTATAGAAAACAATCCACTATGGGTATCATGTCTTCATGTCCTCTCAAATGCTTCATACCATCTACACTTAAAAACACAACATTTGAAAGAGCAGAAATCCAACTCAATAATTTCTTGTATTTTCCCAACATATTGTAGATTCCCTTTAATTATATTCTTATCTTTTGAGCTTGATCAACTGGATTGCTTGAAGTCAACCATGATGCCACAATTGAAGGATCGTCTCTTTACATCTACACTTTCTACATGATAATATCGACCATATGACCACATTGCTGGATATTTCTTCGCCTGTGAAAGACTATTTATTTCAATGAAAACAAATATAATGAGGAATATTAAAATAGTTAATAGTGTCAAAATTGTAAGGAGACAACATTTTGTAAAATTCCAACTATACCTTTCTTTCACATCCTCTAGACATGTTGATTTCATCTTCTGTTATGTTTGAATCTATACCTGCATCTTCTATTTGATTTTGAATCTGTTCAGTAACCCATTCTAGTGTGTAATCTTTGCCCCATTCCCCAAGTAGATTAGTGGGAAGTGGAGTATTCCTTGGGTTCGATATCTTAAACTATCTCCTTGCTTCTAACACTTCTCTCTTTTTATCATACAGATTGATCCATTTGTTCATAAAGTCCATGTGGTACAGAATGAACTTGTCAAGTATAGCACTTTTGTCTAAACCTATTACATGTCAACATGTTTATTTCAAACTCCAAATGTCATGCTATTAATTTGACAAATAAATTATAGAGTCAATTAATGATTGCAAGAAAAACAACCACACTGATCATGAATTTACTTACTAATTTCTACTTGAACACCATTAGATTGTGGTTTTTCTCCATCAATATTATCTTATGCTTGTTCTTCATCCTAGAAGCGTGACCCATCTTCAAAATCCTTACCAAGGAATTCACACAGGAATAAAAATGCTTCATTCAATACATACCCTTCAGCCATGCAACCCTCTAGATGTGCCTTTTGTTGGACATATCTTTTTAGAGTTTTCATATACCTCTCAAAGAAAAACATCCACCTCGTTGATATGACACCCACCAATTCAATGTCATCGACTAGGTGTATAAGTAAATGGACTTGTAGGTCCATGAAACATGTAGGGAGATCCTTCTAAAATACACATACAATTTCTGCAATTTCCTTCTTCCATTTTGGCACTTCACATTCGTGGATCTCCTTGGAGGTCACCCACCTAATATAAGAATAGTAAATTAGTATGAACCTTTAGTCAAAAATTAAAATGCAATATAATATCTTTGTCTCTCACACATGAACATTTCATATAACCACATACCTTGTAAATGTTGACAATCGATTTATGGCATTCCCTAAGTCAATTGTAAGACAAGAATCCCTCCTAATTGCCAATGGCATGATATGCTATCAAACACATTTATGAAAAGGTGATTAGTAATTTTTCCTCACACAACAAAATATCAAAATATATTTAGTAGTTAATCAATGTTAGCAGTAAATGGTAAATGATGATATATAATACCTTCATAAAATTATGAAAATCATGTGTTTTAAATCCTGTGATATGTCCATCAATTGTAAAAGCTTTAGCCAATGACGACCCATAGCCAGTAGGTGTCCTTATTGAATGGATGACATTTTTTAGTTGGTCTAGCTCTTTTTTTTTTCAAAATCCATGGAGCTTCTGCATATGTTTCATTTTCCCTATTTGGCCACAAATGTTTTCTATCAATTTTGCTACACGAAAGAGCAATATCTCTCCTCGAAGACAAGGTGTCCTTCTCTTTGCCTGATATATGTCAAAATATAAAATCTGGGTCATTTTTGAAGATGTGCATAGGATCTAATAGGTGATATATTAATAGATCCTTCTAGTAAGGGAGCTCATAAAATATGAATTTCCTTTTCATTCCTTGTGGCATATTAACTACAACTTGTTCTGGTTCTTCAATTGAATCACCCCGATCAAAAAATCATCCCAAGCTTTCAATTCAGCATCTTCATACTTCTTAAGCCAATTACCTAGACCTATAATCATGGGAGGGCCTCTATTTTCAACTTTTCCATCAAATTAATTCTTCAAGCGATTTCTAAAGTTATGATCTAGTGGTAGAAAAACCCTATTGTTTGTGTAAATAAATTTATGTAGATCTTTAGAATATCACCCTTGAAATTATTCTACACATCTTGGACATGCAAATATCCACTTTGTTTGAAGCCCTACAATTCAATAAGTAATATTAATAATATCAAAAAAATAGTATAAAACTAAGTATGAAAGTTGGGATGGAAATAAATTATGAGTTAAATACATAAATATTTTATCTTACCAGAACAAACACCAAGTCCTGGGAAATCATGAATAGTCCAACATAGCACACCATACAACATGAAGGACCTATTTGATGGGGGACGTGATATGTCATACATTCTTATGCCTTTCCATAGCAGTTGCATCTCATCAATAAAAGACACAAGATAAACATCCATGTTTTTAACTAGATGTTTTCTTGGAACAATGAGAGTCAGCATAAGGTGCTCCTTTCTAACACTCATCCATGGGGGAATATTGTATACTATCAATCTGACTGGCCAAACACTATAATTTGAGCTTAGGAAAGAGAATGGACACACTCCATCAATTGCAAGACCAAACTTGATACTATGGGGTTCATCTTTGAATTTTCTTGGCCATTTTTCCTCTATGTGTTTCATTGCTTTGGAATCGACCAAAATTCGTATGAATCCATCTTTACTCCTATTTTTTGCATGCCAGTCCATCAATTGTGCAAGTGACTTGTAACAAAACATTCGTTGAAGTCTAGGTATAATTGGCATGTGATGTAAAACCTTCTTTGGAACTGTAGGACCTTGTACATTTGTATGATATCTCTTCTCTTTGCATATAGGGCATTCTACCTTATTTTCATATTCATCTCTGTATAAAATGCAATCATTTTTACATGAATGAATTTGCTTATATTCAATCCCCAACTCAACCAACAACAGACGTGCCTCTCTGCAAGTTGATGGCAACACATTCTCTTCTGGGAATATTTTAGTTTTTAGTGCCCTGTAAGATTTCTAGAGATTAAATCAATTGAATGTTTGACTTATGATGAACATGTTTCATATGTCAATCTATACTAGGACTGTTTATATACAATATATGGTTTTAAATTCCCCTTAAAGAAATAAAAATGAAGTTGATGAATGTTTACGAATTATGTATACCAATTGACAATGCAAAGTAAGAAATGTATTTCATCTCACTTTAGTAGGGTAGTGAATCCTTTGTCTGACCAACCAAATAGTGACTTGATTTCTAATAATATTAATGTGCATGCCAGTTTTGAAGTTCTACTTGCACCTGATTTGAACACGGGTGTCTTCTCTACTTGCTTGATGGAGTCTTTCAGGTTGTTATCATCAACATTATGTTGGTGGTAATTACCCCTGCTATCATCATTACTGTCAACCATATGATCATTATTGTCATCATTGTTTCCATCCACAAAGAAACCTGTAAGCATTTCATTCAGTCCTTCTTCATGCACTACATTTTCACTATCATGATCATCATCATTAAGGCTAGCTGGCATGTCATCAGTGTATGCAGATCTCATTAGTAGTTCAAATTTCTCAGCTACTAGTATTCTCTTCAATGTTGTTCTTTTCTACCTGGTATGGTTTAAAGGATGATTTGGATCATCCCGTCCAAACCTTAATAACCCAGTTGGATCTTGGGTATTAGTATGTGTTTCATCAACATCTTCTACCTATCAACAAACGCAAGCATTATTTAATGTTTGGCAACAATTGTACTAAATTCAAAATGTATCAATTTCAAAGAAATATAATCAAATATGGCTTAAAAAATAAAAATATAAATTGTATGAACATATATACACCAATTGAATAATGGAACATTATTTTATAGACTACCTTTTTTATACAATAATTTAAAGAAAACATAATTTTGACAACATAGTTTATAAAACATCAGTCCACACTCATTTATTATTCTTTGGTTTTCTACCCTTAAGAACGTCCTTAGGGAGACCTTGTTCTTCCCTTTTCTTTCATGCAGGAGTGCATTTTAAGAAGGGGAAATCAATCAATAACTCATCCCCAATGGTAAGGTCCATAATAGCCTCAACCATTATGAATCTATCAACCTCTCTTTCCATATCTCCATCTTTATCATTTATAACCTCAACAAATTGACAATTCAATCTTACATTAGGGTCCCTTCCCTTACTACTATTTATAAATCCTACAATATTTTTGTGTGTGTATGCACGTCCATCTATATACATAAGATGACCTCTATTCATTTCTTTTCCACTTTCCAATTGGAGACTATGTGTATACATATTCGAATTTAGACCATATACTGACATGCTACGCTTATATTCTGCTAGCCTTCTCCATTCACCATTGTAATATGATGGACCATAATATGGCATTAATCTCCTAGTGCTTTGTTCTAAATTATTTCTTTGTTTAGATCCCACATGTACATTTTGTATGACAAAGAGGCCTAGATTCAGTCGATGAATATTGGAGGGTCATCTCATGTAACTGTATCCCCAAAATTTAAACACCTCGTACACTCTAGGTAGTTGTTGATCACTAGGCCAAGTGCAATATAGTCAATGATCAAATGTCTCTTTGTGAATTGATCTCAAACTCAGGGGCAAGTCATCATCTCCATCACATTCATTCTCATAGGGTATGTAGTCCACCTTCCCCTTGTCTTTAAGCAAATTATGCATCTTTAAACCGGTTCTTGTTCTGTTACTTATTTTCATCAATTCCTCATCTTCAGAACTGGTATATTGGCACATATTTTTGTTAGATGTATCATCTGATGAATGATCATTGCCCTCTAGGCTGGAAGTCGATGATCTAGGAAACTTTAAACTGAGAACTTTATCCTGCAAGTATCCATTAAGAAAAAAATTAGTTATTTAAATAATATAAAACAATGTTTAAATGAAGTATACATGTTATTTATATCAAATTGGAAAAGTCCTTACCACAATTCCTATTGGATTTGAATCGATTGTAGGAGGCATACTACCGTCTGGAAGCTCATCATATATGTAATGTCTTTGTACAATCATTCGTTTGAATTGTTTCTTTCCACGACATACAAAACATCCACAAACAACAATTTTCTCAAAGTATTCATCACATGTAGTATAGTCATGACCAACCTCTTGTTCAGTACAATCATTTGTTGTGTTTGTAGGATCCATTGTTATATCCTCTTCCACCCATTGTCGACTACGTGATTTAACAGTTTTAGGTCCACATCCACGTACATATCTTTTTCTTTTTCTAGTTGAACACTCAGGCTCTGCATTCGCTCCAATCTCCATCTAAAATAATCAACAACATGCATTAATTTATGTCAAGATTGGATAATACATTATAAATTTCAATAATACTGTGAAAAAAGATTAACATATCACAAAATGCCATCATATCATTTTTTCCTAAGTTAAGTCAAAATTTGAGTCCTTGATGTCCCACTTCATCCGTTCTGTCCTCATTTGATATGACATGATCTGTTGCCATGGCCTCGTCTAGCCCCTATAATACACAACATAGTTAATAATGTTTAGTACACCAATTATATCATTTCAACGAATATGCTATCTAACACAAAACCTCACTTTAGTCATATATGTGACATATTCATATCATGTTTTGGCCATCCTAATTTTCAAACTTTTCCCTTGATCATAGATTCACATTTAATCACCATTCCTGTGCATTTTCAACCAATAAGTTTGACCTCAGAGGCCTCATGGACAAAAAAATGACTTTCCTCTATGTTGTAGCATTTATGAATTCATAAACACCTTCCTCCTTTGGTTGAGGTTGCTTTCTCTTCTTACCTCTATTGTATCTGTAGATTCTGTTGTCATATCTATTTCCACCCACTTTCCTCTCTGCGATTTAGTAGTTCTATGCCATCCACGTCCTCTCTCCATGGCCTCCTCTGGATCCTATAATACACAACAATGACAATAGTCACATAACATCTATGCACAAAGAGGTTAAAAGGAACCAATCAAGATAACCACACATGAATAGCAAATGTGTCCTAACAGATTATATAAATTTCCTATATGTTTGCATTTATCCTCTAACCTTTCTACATCAGCCCTCAATTATGTAGACCTCCTAGTTGTTATATGCGAATGATTTGTATCCTTGCATTCATATTGGCAAATACAGTGAATTGATTTGAATCCTTGTATAACCAATTTACAGGTATAGTGAATTGATTTGAGTTTTTGCATTCACAATTAAAAATCACAGCGAGATGGTTTGAATCCTTGAGTTTTAAGTAAAATGAAATGGGTGAGACCAGTGCCTTGTTGGGTAAATGGAGTCAAATGAAAATCTGAGATAAGTGGCTTATATTTGGTAGTAATTCTAACTATTTGGCACACTAATATTGCTTAATAACTTGTATAACCGTGCAAGGAACCAGTTGAATAAATTGAATAAATCAAACAAGAACAATAGATGATATCAACTTGGAAACAGAATGCCAACCCTAATTATGTGGTTCTTCTTACTGATCCAATTAATACTCCCAGATTATTGTGATCTGAAAATAGTGTTGGTAAGATTTTTGGGATATCTTCAATGGGGCTCTCGGTATCACCAATTATGTGATGCCACATCAGCACACCAACAAAACATGACTTAATGAACAACTATTGGTCCACCGTTGTTTCGGGAACTATTAGACACCTTAACAAAAAGCATGCTGAGCAACTATTGGTCCACCTTTGGTCAAGAGCATTGCCCTTAGACCTCACTCTAGTTTTAAAAAGAAAAAAATAAAAAACATTTTGAACCATGCTAGATGGAAAAACAACATTTTTTTTTTAATTTTTGACTCTTTTCCATTTAAATCCCAAATATTTGAATTACATTTATTCTTCTAGTTTTCTAAGTCAATCTTTATCCTAAGTAATGCTTTTATGGCCCTAGCAGAGATACAAACACATGGCTCCACAAAGAGATAGAAATTTTGGACTAAATGATACAAACTTCTTTCTACCATAATTCATGATTCCATATTATAATTTTTGTTTTTGATGCCATGGATATCATAATTGATAAGTTTTATGTTCCTAAAACACTTTGACAATATTTATATATCTAAAAAATGATACAAACTTCTTTCTACCATAATTCATGATTCCATATTATAATTTTTGTTTTTGATGCCATGAATATTATAATTGATAAGTTTTATACTCCTAAAACACTTTGACAATATTCATATATCTAAAAATGGTGTTTCTTTTATACTTGATCTTAGTAGCTTCTATTAGTTTAGTTTATTGTGCCTTTAAAATTTATTTAATAAAGGATGCATGAAACAGATTTTAAATCCTTAAAAATCTCTATATTTAATTGCCTAGTCTTCATTGAGTTTTGACCGAATTTGAGCATAGAATCTGAGGTCAAAAAGAGTCCAAACCAGTTGGATCAAACCATATTAAATTTTTATATGGCAAGCAACTATGACAAGAGTCAATACTAGAAGCTATAGTAGAGGAAATCACAATGAACCTATAGTAGAGGAAACCATCGTAAATTTTTATATGGTATGCAACTGTGATATATCAATTTAAATAATAAGGAAGCAATAAAATGGAGACAACTAAATAATTAAATAACTTTTTAACAAACAATTGATACCAATATGGCACCACAGAATCAGAGATTTTCCAATAGCTTCTTCAAAATTATGCTTGCAACATGTTCTTTGAGTTTGTAAATATTATGGAACTTTTTCTACTATCTACCACTACTAGCTCCTCTCTTCCCCCTATATCTTTTTATCGGGTCTTGGTCTCTCTTTTTATAGGAGAGGCAAAAAAGCTTCAGACCCGTTACAATAGAAAAGACATAACTGTTAAGAAAATACTTGTAAACTAAACAAAATGTTTTTAATTAGAAAAGACCAATCTATTATTCACCGAATAGAAACCTATGACCATTCAAGGCCTAAGCAAGGCATTCTATTTTCTGATGTGGTATCTCCTCTTCACATTCAATCCTCTTCAAAACCTAAATATGTTCATAACTATTAAGAAAATACTTTTAAACTTAAAAAAATGTTTTTAATTAGAAAACACCAATCTGTTAATCTGTGAATAGAAGCTCCTAACCATTCAAGGCCTAAGCAAGACTTTCTATTTTTCCATAAGGTGCTTCATTTGTCTACTAGCTAATTTACTCACTTTGAAGAATTTGTGGCGGTGTCAGTCATATCAATTGCTCTGCACATGAACATATTAATTTTAGATAAATATTCAATATACTCCTGTTTTGCATATGTGTCAGCATTAAGGGCTATCCCTTTCATGTCATGCTCTGTGTTCATCATTTTCTCAAGATACTTGTGAATATTCTGCATGATCATATCTTCATTATTGATTTCTTGTAAAGCAATATTTAGAACTATGGATACATCTTCCTTCCACTCTTCATATTTTCACGGTTCTCTAGTATCATCATGAATTGAGGGAGCGATATCAAAAGAATTCAACTCCTTATTTAATTTATTATGATACTTTTCATGCATCTTGACCAACTTATCATATATTTGCAATCCTTGTTTTGTTAAAAGTTTTTTGTCTGAAAGTTCCTCTTTCCTTTGCATCATCCTCTCCTGCAATCTTTTGTTTTCTATAATGGCTGAATATGTTTGTTGGAATGATTTCCAACAGGTATCTACACATTCCCACATCTTTTTGAACCTTTCTTTTATTATTTCAGAGGCCATGGCGTATTTGAGGGTCTTTACTTCCCTAAAAAGCTTCTCACATTTTTTCTAGGATTTAGCATGGCTTTCTTTCTAATAGATTACATCTGTTAATGCCTCTATCATTTCTTTTTCTTTCTGGATCCATGGGGAATGTACCTTAGATGCAAAAGAAGCTCTTTCCTTGTGCTCTATTAATTCTTTCATCTTGTCATTTTCCTTGATTAATTTCTCAATTTGGGCCTTAGTGAACTTTGCTACATTAACATTTAGTTCAATAGCTTCCAAGGGATTTGTGTCTCCTATCCTTTTGACTAAGAGGTGACCAAACATTTGATTTGGGTCATTGGTTATTATTAGTCTCTTATCTTGGGGATAAAAAGACCAAATCAATAAAGTGGCTTCATCTGCATTATACCCTAACCCTGAGTTATATACTTTGTCACTTGCTTCCTCTATCAAACTCAGTGTTTTATCTTCCCTCCTCCTGAACGTGTCAAATACAATGGCAGAGCTCATATCCCAATCTGGCACAAGCAATACATTGGCTTCTTGGAGTAGTTGTCTTCCTCTTTCTGGAGTAATAGACTCCATTTATCTGTCAATCTCTTTTTTCAATTCCTCTAAGGCATCAGTTTCTTGCTCAGGGGTAGTATCTTTCATTTTTTTCCTCATTTTATTTCCTTGATATTCATATACAAAAGATTTAAATTTAGGAGTCTTGATAAATTCATCATCAGAGACAAACTTTTGAGCAGCCATAACTCTGATGTCATCAGACAGATCCTCAAAAGTCCCAAATTTTACATGGTTCAATTCTGCAGGAGGTTCATAATGTGGAACAACATGAGCACTTATTGTTTGCATTTGTTCAATCTCATCATCACTCACTTCTTCATCTATATCTGTATCTATAGAAAATGATACTTCAGGGGTTAGCTGTGAAGGTATGTGAGTTAGAGGCTGCACCTCTTGAGCTTGTGTCCCAGAGTATTGTATGTAAGCTGTATCAAAAGCAATTAAAGGCACACCCTCAATTATCTCATCTGCATGAGCAATAAGCTGCTCAACTCTTGATAGTGGGTCTTCAATTTCAGAAAAGGCTCTTGAGTATGAAGGAACATTCTTGCATTTCCAATCCTGTGCAAGTAGAATTTTATTAAGTATAGCCATTCTATCTTCAGTAGAGGCTTCGTCTCGATTTCTAATTATATCTACTTCTGAAAAAAGATGTTCATAACCAGATAGACCCTGTGAGACCTTGGCTCTGTGAATAAAACCCTTTGTATTAAAACATTTTCTTTCATCTCCTATTGGGAGATCATATTGTGCTAGTTTGGCATTGACTTCTTCATAACCCTCATTCATGACTATTGTGAATTCCCCAAACCAGAAAGTGTTGGGCATGAATGATTGTTTGTTGTTCCTCTTTAGATGAAAAGCATCAGATTTAGCCAATTGTCTCACAATAAGTATGCAATTCTGTCTGGGACAACCCTAGGCAATAGATAAGGGTAACCCTCAAATCCATAGACTCATATCATGGTGCAATCTGAAAAGGCATACCAATCACCCCAGTTATGATTCACCTTAGTCTTTGGATCATTTTCCTTTGGCCTAAGAAACCTTTGTATACTGGGAGAGAGCCTATAGTCATGAGAATGTCCCAATAGTTGCATTAGAGTCTTCACAAAATATTCTTCAAAGAAAAAATAATGAGATTTATCAAAATGACAATCCCACAGTGAAGTCAACATTTGCACTGGTTTTGGGTCCCCATTGTCAAACGAGTCCCGAATTTTCATATCTGAACTCCACCATCCTCTACCATGCCCTTCATGCAAAAGCAAATGCATTAACAAAGAGTAGTGTTTGAAATTAGTCTTATCACTATTATGTTTGATTTTCTCCAATCCATGGTTTAGAGCATTAGCTATGTAACTTGCATAATCAAAAGGCCTTGCTCCCTTTGTTTGAATATCTACAGCTAACACCATAGGTGCAATTGATATTTGTGGGGGAACCTTGAGACCTAAGACTTGACTAGCAGCATAATAAGTGTAACAAAAGTACTCAAATAATTCTTCAGAAAATGGAGGGTTCTCAGCATTGGAAAATTTCCTCATCTAACCCTTGTCATCTTTTAGCTTGTGTAAAGCTAACTTGCCTCTCTTATAACTGGTGTCCATATGCCTATACTCTAGCAATAGGTCTCTAACTATAATGGGCGTGTCAAAGCCACATTCCAATTGAAAAACATTCACAATGAAATCCTTGGAAAGCACCAGTATATTGTCACCAGTGTGTGATCTAATAGTTCTTGTTTTTGGGTCATATTTGCTAGCTAAGGCTTTAATCAAATCCACATTGATAAAGACATTAGACACTATTAGCCTTACTAAATTTAACCTCCAAGGGTTGTAGACAGGTTCATACCTATATTGTTTCTTGAAATGATACATAAATAATTGATACCCTCGAAGAGGGGTCCAAACATCTCCTAACTCCTTATAGTCGTCTATCAATTTATCTATGGAGGGATTAGTCTGGGCACTTCTTTTTGGTCTCAGCCCAGACCCTGGGCATTGGTCAATTAAATCTTGATTCAGTGATCTTTTCTCAACCTTCTTCTTTTTAGCTTTATGTTTCTCTGGATTATTTTCCATAATGCAGACTCCAAAGCTTCTACACAGTATAAATTTATAGTCAGGACCGATATACTTACTTGAAATATATTTTTGGTTGGCCTTTTTCTGCTTCTTGCTTTCTGAGAGGTAAAAATTCCTTTCTCCTTCTTTCTTCAGCCAAATCTTATAGGGGTGGAATAACTTATTTCAATCTCAACTCATAAATGCACCATCGATGTGTATCTTGCCATCTAGTCGGTTTATTAATTACAAATATTTGACCGATGTCTTGGAATGTCACATCAATCTTCTCTACAATCATCGTTGTATCGTTGAGACTTTGTTTTATATTCCACTGAAGTCCATCCCTTCCATCGATAAATTTCCTTTTCTTGGTCCATCGGCGAGGTTCCATATGAAGTTTCCCCAATGTGCCCTAGTTTGACCAATGTTCTTCATATCCTCAATGTTTTATAGTTATTTCAGGCTATAGGTGGAAATTCATCCTTAGTTCCAGTGATCCTTACATGCTACAATGATGCTTTTGTCTTTGTTAGTTTTATTAGCATGTTAGGGGAAATCGTATATAAGTTCTGCTGAAGTTGACATGTTTCGACGATAAGCTAACTCTTGTCGAGTTCATCAGCTCATCAGTGAGGGTGTGATATGTATTCCATCGAAATCCACATGTTACGGTGATATAACCTTCTTCTACCAACTTTATTAGCCTGTCGGTGGAACCATGATGTGGTTTCCACCGATGTTGCATGTTATATTGATAAGCTCATTTTATTCCATTTTGTCGATCTATCGATGGGATGACCTCAAAGGTTACCCCAATAGATCATTGTTTTTCCGATATCGTGATACTATATCTTTATCAGGCCATCGGTATAGCAAAGTGAAAGGTTCCAACGATGGGGTCACATTGGGCCGATATGTTCTTAGGAAAGGCAAAGGGTACAATTCGTGGAATGGATATGCAAGACGTAGGTTAATTATGGATTTTGTAACACAATTGATTACTATTATGAGATTAAGGGTATAATGTTCTGATCTTGGTTGAAAAGGGGATGGGTAGAAGTATAGAAAAATTGCAAAATTTTCTTGTCCCAATAGGGTTTAGGGTTTAGGGTTTAGGGATTATGGTTTAGAGTTGAGGTATTAGGATTTAGAGTTGAGGGTTATAGTCCCATTAGAGAACAATGTCCTTACTCATGGACCATGTCGAGTGCCCTCATCGATGTTGGTAAGGGATACATGGAAGGCAAATGGATTAGGCAGATAGTGGATTATGACGTGGATTCTAGAGGGGAGAAAAGTGGATTATGATGTGAATTATGTAGGGAAAATAGTGGATTATGATGTGGATTATGTCAAACTTATGCCAAAGCATGGACCATAGGGATGGTATGTGGAGGGTATCTAGGATAGTGGATGAATGATGGTAGATTTTTTGGCTTTATCAGTAGAGGTATCTAATTTTGCATTTTTGGATCCCTTGAGGATGGTGGAATGAGTGGAAGCTTTAAGTTTAGCTTTAAGATTAGGGTTGAGGGTTGAGGGATTAGGGTTTAAGGTATAGTGTTGAGGGTTAAGGGTTTAGGGTTTAGGGTTTAGGGATTATGGTTTATAGTTGAGGGATTAGGGTTTAAGGCATAATATTGTTTAGCATTGAGGGTTTAGGGATAGGGTTTAGGATTTAAGGTTCAAGTGTTGAGGGTTAAGGCTTTAGGGATAGGGTTTAAGGTTTAGCAATAAGGGATTAGGGTTTAGGGTTGAGGGATTAGGGTTTAGTGTTGAGGGATTAGAGTCTAAGGTATAGTATTTACTATTGAGGGTTTACGGTTTAGTGTTGAGGGATTAGAGTTTAAGGTATAATGTTTAGGGTTGAAGGTTTAGGGATAGGGTTGACAGTTTAAGGTTTAAGGGTTGAGGCTTCAGGCTTTAGGGATAGCATTTACGATTGAGGGATTGGGGTTTAGGGTGGAGGGATTAGGGTTTAAGGTTGTGTTATGCTGCACTGAAAGGTTATAGTCCCATTAGAGAATGATGTCCTCGCCCATGGACCATATCAAGTGCCCTCATCAATGTTGGTAAGGGATACATGGAAGGCAAATGGATTAGGCAGATAGTGGATTATGATGTGGATTCTAGAGGGGAGAAAAGTGGATTATGACATGGATTATGTAGGGAAAATAGTGGATTATGATGTGGATTATGTCAGACTTATGCCAAAGCATGGACCATAGGGATGGTATGTGGAGGGTGTAGACACCCTAAAATGACCAAGTCATCACACTACTCGTATTTCATCTAATTCTTCTAATCACCTGCATTTCAACATTAATTAAATAATCTAATTATTTAATTATTTTCTCCAAATTCTTCTAAATCACATACATTCGACATTAATTAAATAAATCCTCGTTATTTAATTAATTAAATTAAATGCCTCTATTATTCTTCCTCAAGTCTCAATTAATTAAATAAATCCCATTATTTAATTAATTCACCACAAATTTCCCTCTTATCTACAATTAAATAATTCTTAATTATTTAATTAAATCAAATTCATTCTTCCAAAAAATGAAATATAATCAAGTGTTTTATTTATTCTTCCAAAATCATGCACAACAATTAAATAAATTTATTTATTTAATTTGCTTTCAAATCTTCTAAATTTAATAATTCTAATTATTTAATTGTTTCTTCCAATAATATCTTCTCTAAATTTAAATAAATCAAATATTTATTGAAGTTACTTTTTCTTCTAAATTGAGTTATCTCCAAATATAATTCAAGCTTTCTTGCACATGCAATTAAATATTCCTAATATTTAATAAAGCAAAATATCTTCTTATTCTCATGCAAATCCCTTCTTCTTGTTTTAAATCACTTAGCTGATTATTATATTCTTTTAATTGCTTTAACTCATTCTTCTATTCTTAGCTAATCTTCTCATGCAAAAGAAAGCAAGACACATGTCTTTTTCTTATTCAATGCACGTTCCTCAACTGTTCTCCTCCGTTGATTCTTCTGAATTATCTGGACTGTGGATCGATCTCTATTGAAACCTATATAAACCCCCCTCATCTCCTTCACAAATCCTCTTCGATCACTTATTCTCAGGCATAGTTAACAGTGGTTTAAGAATACATCACATCGATTGAGCAACTTCACGATCTCTTAACATTGATCTTTTGAGCACTTTACTTGCTTGTTGCAACCATGGTTTCGCAGCACTATTGAGCAATCCACATTCATCCAAAGGGAACAATACAAATCTCGGTAAAAGCTTTTATATTTCATTGATTTATTAGTAATGGATTTTATTTAGATTCGTTCTCTTTATGTTATTGGTTTTTGATTTTCTTAGTTTATCATAGTCAATTTTCCTCATACACATTCTAGCACGCCTGGTGGGACCCACTAATCCCTCTTTTTCTTTGAGAAATTGATTTTTTTTAAGTTACAGTATGGAACAATGCAAAAGACACAGAAAATCACTTTTGGCAGTATCCTTAAGCGCTCCTGGAGGCACAGTACAGTGCCTTCAAGCGATATTGCGGCGCTTCTAGTAACATAGAGCCGCGCTTTTGGTAGTATCGTTAAGTGCTTTTGGCAAAATAGGTTTTCTGACATTGGTTGGTGTTTTTGCAGGGTTTTATTCATATACATATCTTTGATTTGTCTAACAAGCTGTTTTATTTGTCTTTCAACTATCTTTTGATACTTCCTAAGCTGACTTATTTAGGGGTATTTTCGATATTTGAGTTAACCTATCTATTCACGACACCTTTTTTGAGTTTTTTGATTTCAGGATACAGATCTACCAGATATTATTTCTTAGAACATTAGATCAATCATGAAATCCTATCTAAACCTAGTTATTTTGACAAAGCATAACTTTTTTTAGATCTGAGACAGAACAACGGTTTTGGATATACAGTATTGTGCTTTCGGCAGCTCGGTATGACCCTTCTGGGTCTGATTTAGCGCTTTTGATAGCACAGTGAGTCGCTTCTGGTCTACATCACTGCACATTTGGAAACATAGTGCAACGCTATTGGTATCACAATAAGTCACATTCGGTAAGATAGTAGCTCACTTTTGGTCAAAAGATTTGTCTTTTGAGTTTTTGTGGAACTAATTTACTTGTTGCAGCTTCTTATTACTCACACAGAGCAAAAAGGTTTTTTCTAATATGTTCATGCAGGATGAGAATTGAAGAAATCTTGATTTATCTCACTAAGTCTTAGAAACATATTACCTTCTTAAGGGATAATTGAACAAATCATTTCTATAATCTAAGTCTTAGGAACATACTGCTTTTCTTAAGGGACAATGGACATGTATGTGAAAACACCTCAATTTTCGAAGGGACAATGGACATGAATGCCAAACACTTCAATTTCATAATGGACAATTGACAACTACAAATGTGTGTGTGCCTAATTTAGTTGCACCTTATTTTTCTTATAACGAGATAATTGAACCTTTGTTTGACGTGCTTGCTCTTACATTTTAGTATTTCCTTTAGAAGGCTTGCTTTTGGATTGCGTTTCATCCAAAAGGGACGACCCTAAGCGGAGTTTTCCTTTGAACCACTATATAAGAGGGATAAGGTGAAAGCCAAGTCTTAATCGACGTTAGCCTTACCTTGTGGTGCCAAACTGAAAAGAGGTGTACTAGCTCTTTGTGGAAACAATTTTCACATTGAGCGAAGTGTTTGATACTCTTAGTAGGATTGGTTAAAGCTTTTAGTAGCTTATCACATTGCTCGTAAGGCGTTGGTCCCTCAAAGTTACTAAGAACCATTCTAGATAGAGACTACCCGATCTACCTTCGAACATTGTGATAATCATCAATGCAAGGGGAATCGATTTAAGCCCTTAAGATACTCACCATTGGCTCCCTTGGCCATAAAGCTCTTGTGACCTACTTGAGCTTTCCAAGGGGAGGGTGAGATATCCCTACCTATCGTCTTTCATAAAGATATAAAATATCCAACACCTTTATGGAATGATATTTTTATTAACGGAGTATTAAGCTATGAGCTGATTTACTGCAATGAAACCTTGTCTCTAGGGATAAAAAAGTGCTTGATATTTGTTTGCAATTGTCTCATACCTGTGGAAACATTGGGATTTTTTGTGAGCCTCGAACATACACTATCTGTTGTGTCAGTCCCTTTTTGCAAACTTTGTTTGTTGTGTTTTCTCTTGCCAAAACAAATCCAATCCGAAACAAACCAAATCTATCAAAATTTGCCTTTTAAAACATCAAACACTACTTCAGCGCATTTGGTATTACAACAGCTTGCCCTTGGTGGTAGAGTAGCTTGCTTTTGGTCATCGTAGCTCACCTTTGGTAGCTTAGTCCATCGCCTTTGGTATTACAGTAGCACTCTTTTAGTTGCACAGTCTTGTGCCTCTGGTCAAACAGTATAACACGTTTGGTCTAGTGAGTTGTGCATTAGGAGTTTGTCTTTCTCAAAACATAAGTAGAATCTCAACATTACCTTTTGTCCTAGTGTATTCCATGGTAACTACTAGGCTCCAACAAACTATGAAGTCCAAGCAAGTTGCCCCTAGGAAGCGCAAATCGCCTCCTCACACACCGCAATTAGGCCATCTCAACATTACTCCCAAGGTTACCCCTAGAACACCCACAGAAAGATCTACCAATTCTCCCAACATGCCACACCTTGATCAACCAAACAATCCACAAAAGGGTAGAACCCCTTTGGTAAGTACACCCCACTATACCACCGGCTTGCCTCTGGATTTTGTCCCACAAGCTTATACTGCCAATCCGGTCCCATCTCAGGAGGAAAGAGTTCATTTGGTAAGTACACCTCATTACACCACCGGCTTGCCTCCTGATTTTGTCCCACTAGGTTATACTGCAGATCTAGCCCCATCTCAAGAAGAGAGACACTTTGAAATAGGTCAATCCTCTCAAGAAGATGGGCAAGATCTTGATGAATTCATACAAGATCCTAGAGCTATAGCCGCCTTTGACAAAATCCTTAGCAAGAACCAAGATCATTTCTTTCGCTTGCTAGCAGAGCAAGGAGCCAAATTACCTCAAGATTTTGATTTATCCAATCTCAAGGAGACAAACAACACCCTAAGCACCATACAGGCGGTCCAAACCATGTCAACAGTGACCATGCCTTCACCCGAACAAGGCTCACAAGGGAAAACAATGGTACAATATAAGAATCCCCTTTATCAAAACCCAACAAGAAAGAGGGCCATTTCACCACTTCAGACTCCTATGGAGATCTACAAAAATCAACAAGAAACTCTCCAACATCAAGCAGAGCTAGCTAAGGAAGCCACCGTAGCTTGATCAAATATACAACAAACTCCTAAAGTGTCCACACCAATCACAAGTGGAATTTTGGTTACTCCTTCATGAATAGGTTTCCCACCAAATTAAAATCCAGGGAACAACTATGTAGCTATGCAACAAGAGTCTCAACACATACCACCTCCCATATCATCAAACCTTTATGTCTCTCAACCAATTAGAGTCATGCAATCCCCCCCACAAAATTCTTCTACACTCATCCCCAATCAACCATCGCATAACACTTCCACCTATGTCCCTCCTCCACTACGTTCATCAGCGCTAAATTTCCTTCACACATTGCCTAGCCACCCTCAACTTCCCCAACATCAAGTTTCCCAAACCTATGTGCCACCATCGCAACCTAATCCAACTCACTTTAGCTTTCCTCCACCCAATTCTTTTCTTCAACCATCACAAAGCCAACATTCTTACCTAGTGCCACCTCCACCTCTTCCAAATCAAAACATCCAATTCCAACCCAATCTGAACCCAACGTACAATGCATACTACCCCAACCAATCTTACGACCCTTATAATACCAATGCTCATGGCTTACACTATAATCTTCCATATGGGCAGCAACAACCACTTCTAGGACAACAAGAGATGTTTCCAACCCCTCCCATAGCGATGGAGCTAAAAATCACAGAAGTTCAACAACAACTATTTGATCTTACGTTTGGCCACACCAAGAAGACCTTCTCGTTAGAGGAAGTGTGTCCTTATCCTTTTGATCGGTCATTACCTATGATCCCTTTTCCTCAAAATTTTACTATTCCTAAGTTTGATAAATACAAAGGAAAAGGTGACCCAAAAGACCATCTTAGGGAATTCAATCTTTCTTGCTTCAAGGTCTCACATAATGACACATATCTTATGTGTCTCTTTCCTCGCAATCTTGGAGGTCAAGCTATAGAATGGTTCTCACACTTACCTACGGGTATCAAGTCTTTTAACGAACTAGTAGAGAAATTTGCCACCCATTTTTCTTACAACACAGAACATGAGATTTCCATGACCGATCTATGCAACAATAAATAGAAAAATGGTGAAACTTTCATTTCTTTCCTTCAATGATGGAGACAAATGGCTAGCAAATTCCCTTTCAAGATTCCTGAGAAATAGTTGGTTAGCATATTTGTGCAGAACCTCAACCAAGAGTTAGGTTTCCATTTGCAAATTCTTAGTGCTACAACCTTCGACGAAATCACGTACAAAGGAATTAACATTGAAAAGGCCCTCATTGCTAAGGGTGTGGTCAAAATATTCAAAGAAATGAAAGACAATGCTCCTCATCAACAATCAAACGATAAACCCAAATATTGGAACAAAAACATAAACGTGGTCAATGATGGGGTGGTCGATTCTAAACATGTCCAAACTTTGCAAACGCCGCTACAACTTTCCAAGCCAAGTCAAGCTCCACCGCACCAACAGCAACAACAAAGGCAACCTTATCAAAACCAACAGCAATGACAACAAGAGCGGCCTCAACAAGATTACCCTCCGCGGCGTCAATTCACTCCCTTGGAAGAGCCCATAGAATCTATCCTATAAAAGATTTTACACAAAGGCCTCATCACCTTACCGGATGCTCCCCCATATGGAGAACCTATTTACAAAACTGCATGGTACCGAGAAAATGAATACTATGAATTCCATAGGAGCAAAGGGCACAGAACTACATCATGCATGAAGCTCAAGCACCTAATCCAAAATCTCATTGAAGGCAATCAAATATCTCTACAAGATGATCCACCAGCTCAGCACACAAACAAAGACCTCAATATGTAAAAGGAACCATTCCCTCATCATGGTCCACCTCCTCCTCAAGATAGAGGTAAAGGTATCAATCATGCCTCCACTTCCTTTGATTCCATTGTAGGTCATTTTGAAGAGAGTCGATTGTCTACCCTCACAATCAAAGGCAAATATATGTATTGTGCTATTACAACTCGTCGTGGTCGTGTCACCATTCATGGTCCTACACCCAGTCTTCTGGCTCAATCTGATTATAATCTTGTCGAACACCTAGGGAAAATGCCAGCATAGATCTCTATCTTGGACCTTCTACAGTCATCACTTGCACATAGAGTAGTGCTAGAAAAAGCCCTCCAAGAGTCTTCGGTTCCTAACAACATAGCGGTCACAGATTTCCAAGCTATAGTAGGTAAAATTGCTTCACCCTACAATGTGGTCTTCACTGAGAAAGATCTCCCATCCCATGATCCGTGTCACAATGATGCCCTTCATATTGAGGTTCTCATCCAAAAGTGCAAAATCAAACGTATACTCATAGATGGTGGTGCTGGTCTCAACATCTGTTCTTTAAAGTTACTTAAGCAATTGGGGTACTCTGAGGATCATGTCAATACTAATCAAAGTATTACAATCAAGGGATATGATGATGCTGAATGCCATTCAGAAGGTATTATCCACTTTCCTATACAACTGGGTCCTGTCATGCTTGAAACCAGGTGTCAAATCCTTGATATTGAGTTGCCTTACAATATTATCCTAGGTCACCCATGGATGCATGCAATGAAAGTTGTTCCCTCCATGTACCATCAGTCCCTCAAATTCCCATTCAATGGTACAGAGATCACTATCCCAGGAGACCCCAATCCTTTTGAATTCTGCTGTGTCTTGCAGGGCAGCTCTAAGAATTGCAACCAAGTGCCTAAAAATGAAAAAGCCCTTGAAACTCCACTATATGTTGATCCTAAAACTTTGACACAAGCCTCTATAAGTGAGCCTAATCCTCTCCCAGAAATCAAAGTGCACATCCATGATATAGGCTTTGGAACATATGATATCTCCAAATCTTGTTGTGTAGGGCGGTTGGTTTTTTCCCAGACTGGATGCTTATTCCCAGATTTCCCTACAAGGTAGCCATCGATGATCAACAAGATCTCTGGGCCAGGGGCCAACAGTGTAGGAAATAGACTCTATATTTTATCTCCTCTTCTTCTTTAGGCTTTGCAAAACCTAGGGGGGTATTCCCTACTCAGCATCCGTGAGGATATGCATATAAAGGCTGGGATGCTAACAGAAAGTAGATAAGTCCTCCTGTAAGTAGACTAAAACTGTAAGATAAGAGCAAAGGGGCTAGCTTTGGGCCTATTTGCAGTTGTAGACAGAGGACTTGGATCCTAAAACTAATTCTACTATCCTAATGGTTGTTTTGGAGTTTTGATTTTGATTTTATATTTGGATGCAAAGCTGGACATGGTATATAACACAAAAACAAAGCTAGATCGGTGCCTATCTAGGGCTTGGAGTTAGTAGACATACACCTGTGAATGATCAGCATGAACAACTAAAACTGGTTTTCAGGGGGACACATGTGATATCTGCCTTACAGATATCTCCCACTACAGAGTGTTAAGCTATCTATACTTATGGCATCCCTACTGCAGTATATCCTTCCCAATATTCAATCTGAGAACAATTTAATCTACCCCTTGAGCAGAAGTTAAGAGATTAAACATTCAACACAGGAATTCTATGTTCTAGAATCTTAGATATTCCTTGAATACCTAGACTGAGAAGAAAGATACATGCAACACTAGAGATAGAATTAGCACAACACATGCAAACATAGCATTATTCATATAAGATTAAACATGAAACCAGCAGATTCATGCAAAAAACATACAACAGGAGATACATAAACTCACAAGTTTTGCTGCACAGAGCAACCAAAACCAACTGTATTGTATTACAGAGCCAAATGTTCAACTTTCAACAACCACAAAAATGAGTAACACTTCCTGCTTAAAACAGCCAAAGAAGCGTACTCAGCATTAATTACATGGTGGACATAAAAAAATGTCAAATACAGATCCCACAAAGGAATGGTGCACAAAATTTATTGTTGCAACAAACAAGAGAGTAGACAAGGGTGGCCTCGAGCCCTATGCTGCCATCTGGAAGTCCTCATGCCAAAAATTGGGCAGTTTAATTACTTGTACCATCGCCCATACCCTTGCTACAGTCACCATTGATGGCTCAACCACCTGCATTTCACTTGGAAACCGTCGCTGCGTTCAAAATGGAGCTTCCCACCAAAACGCATTTTACTAAAGTTTCAAATATGCAGGAAGAATAGTCCCACATGCATGGTGTGGAGACCCCTTTAGTATTTTAAAAACATGGCCACATGCATAATAGTTGGCGAGTGCCTTTTGCCGCGCTCGACGCATGCTCCTTCTCCAAAAGCCCATCACTATGACCTAAGCCATCGGCCAACCCCAAAAAACTCTTTCCGACCTCCGTTGTCTTGCCGACGCCTACATTGCATACCCCATCATCGGCCAGAGATGAACCATCGGGCCAACTCTCCAGATCTCCACTGATAGCATGAGTCTCTCCGATCGCTACTCCAAACTACCCTGTCGGTGTGATCGACACCATTGGCCAACAAGAAATTCCTCCTGCCAATCTCAATGGTCTCACCGACTGCAAACTCCACATTCCCCTTAGCGGCTACCAGTCCACCTTCCTCCTCCATCGGTATGACCAAAACTATCAGGAAGACCACAAATTCCTTCGCCGATAGATCAAGGTCTTGGCGACCACACACATGCCCAAATCCCCATCGGCCTAAGTAACGATATTGACAGAGACCAAAACCCCTCTGCCGATAGCAATAGTCTCGCCGACGGTCCTCCTGTCGCTAAGACATACTCCCTCGTCACCCCAATATGCCAAACATCAACTCCACCATCGGCCAGACTCCCAACTGTCGGCCCAACTCAAAAATCCTTTGCTGATGATGCCGACGCCTCCGATAAGACCAAAATCATAAAGCTTTGAACCATTGAACCTTGAACCGGTTCAACTCGATGGTTCAAATGAGAGGTTCAACTGAGAAGTTCAACGCCGATACCAACTCTGTCGGCAACATAAAAGCAACCCCGTGAACCCATTGAACTGATGAACCGGTTCAATGGCGAGGTTCAATATTGAGGTACTCCAGTGAGGTTCAAACCTCCAAAACAATACTCCATTGGCAACAAAGCTTCGAACCATTGAACCTTGAACCGGTGAACTATTGAACTTTGAGAAAAGGGGTTCAAGTTCAAACTGAAATGTCGAAGACACAAAAATGAACTCATGCCGATGGAGAAAACACGAAGACCAACTCCTCAAAAACTATGATGCAGATGCTGAAAAACGCTGAAGGGGTGCCAAAACTTAAACTTTTTTGGATTTTTTGGGAAGGTGCCTGCATGAAAATTGCTCCAAAACTGAGAGCCAATTCAGGCACCAACAGTGGCTCTATCTGGGGACATGCAGGTGCAAAACTGTAGCGAGAACCAAATCTCTGGGATGCAGACCAGTCCCTTATCCATTGGGCACGGAGTCGATCATTGCACCAACCTGCTCATAAATTATATTTTTAGTCATCACTTGGGTGGCCTCGGGTAGCCAAAAAGGAAGAACCAAAATTTTTTCCTGCCAAATGCCTGATTCCAAACTGAAAGATCCCAATCCCAACTGAAAAGATTAGTATAGTTTGCCCATAAGGTCATTTGCTCAATTAGATATTCTACCATTTCTGACAACTTGCCATTTGTAGTACTGCCTCTGTCACTCTGCATTTGAAAATCAAACATGCAGCCATACATGCTAAAAAATCCTTTAGCATTAAGCAACATATGCATGTTATACTCTTCAAATGGTATATTCTCCTCCTCCACTTGGCTATTACATATCACCAGGCATTCATGTAGTTGATCCAAAAGCTGAAGACATTCAGAAAATATGAGACCCCCAATATTTATTGATATTGAAAACAAATCTTGATCCACACACCCAATGTTGCACATGTCTAGATCAAGTGATGATGAACATACATTATCCACAGTTTACAAATCCATACTATCTTCACAAGAACTGAAGATATCTGATTCATATGCCCCCCCCTCACAAACTGATGTATCACCTAGGTCAACTATCTCCTTATATTCATCATCATCCTCAAAAAGAGGATTAATCCTGCACCACTGAAAGTCAGGACTCACAGCATCAAAGGCATCTGCAGACTCATCATAAAGGGGATTTATATTCACTGCAAAGTTCTCTACTTCTTTTTCATGACAGTCCAATTCTTCTTCATTACTATCAGATCCAGAGTCATAAGGAGAACAAACCTGATCCATGAATTGATCATGGATATCATTTTTATCATCTGATTGCCCCATATACAAGATTTCTGTTGTTTCAATGTACTCTAAAGTTGAACTATCTGTATCATTTTCTAGCCCTCTAATACTTCTTGATGAAACTGATACTGATTGTTGATCCACATGATCATAAATTTGTACAACTGGATCATTTAAACATGAATATTCTTTGATAGGAGCTGGCATGTAAATACTACTTGAAAAATCATTGTTTTCAACTTCATTTGCTGGGCAAATCAGGACATCCTCCACTATAACAGTAACATCATCAACTTGGAATGATGCAAAAACTGGGATAGTAGGGGTGTGATTACCTTGACATTCATTGTCAACATCTGAATTAAAACTTTCATTAACATTGGGGGCTACAGGACAACAATTTTTTTTAGAAAAATAACCCTTTTGTATTCCATACCTCCAATTGTTTTCAATATCTATTGCAAACTGATGTGCCTGATGCAATGTGGTGGGCTCCTTGTCTCTCAATCTATAACTCATTTTTTTGTCAAATGCTCCCAAATAGACGACTAAGCACAGTGCATCATTAGGTCTCATGCATTTTGGAATTCTATTCAATGCCCTCATAAATCTGAGGTTAAAGGCTGGGATCAACTCATCTTCTTCAATGTGGATATACATAAAGTCACTAATAACTGTATATTCAGAGATTCTTTCACCATATTGTACTAGAAATGCAGATTTAAAACCATGCCAAGAGCTGACAGAGTGAGCTGGAAGGTAGGAAAACCAGTTCCTTGCATCTTCATCTAGAGATTGAACAAATAATCTCATAACCACATCCTCATGGTCAATCTCAAGGTCATCTATCACATTTATAAACTGCTGCAAGTGTCTCTCAGCTGATTCATCCTTTGCACCACTAAATTTGGGCAAATACTTTCTGATTTTAGGTCGAAAAACATTTGGGTAGCCACAAATGCCACTGAAATTTATGGGCTTATATCTATCTATGTTGAAGCCTCTTTTATTACATGGTTAGTACTGACTACTATACATTTTTGCATTTGACACCTCACAAGGGTGCATAAGCTAACAATACATCTTTTTATGCTTTTGCAATCCTCTTCTCTACTTAGATTTTCAATCACAATATGACCTTAGGCCCTTAAAATACAAACTGCTATTTCAACCTGCCTAAAGTCCTCTATATGAGTCTTTTAAACAACATTGCATGCCCTTTTGAAATACAGAGTAGGTTCTAACAAAAGCATGCAAGCTCTATTTTCACCAATGTTTCCCTTTTAACCAGTGCTATTTCACCAAATAGGGAACCTTTCAAAAACTTGAAATACCTGGATATGTTGCAGCAACTGATAGATTCATTCAACAGAGTCGCCACCTCCTTGGTAGAGGAATGAGCTTCAAACAGGCTGAAGCTAAAAATTGATTTCTTTCTTTCTGGGTCATCCACCAGCAGAGCCACAGATAAAACTTTTTCTTTTGCTACAACCAGGCACCTCCAGGTTTGATTCTTCAATTTCTTAGACTCAAGCTTCACGGATATGACATTGTCTCCCCAGCAGAGTCGCCAATTTCTGTTGCGACTCGGATGGGCCACAAATATTTCACCAAGGAGGACAAAAAATAACAATTTTCAAATCACTCCCCAGTAGAGTCACCAATTTCTGTTGGTTTTTTCCCAGACTGGATGCTTATTCCCAGATTTCCCTACAAGGTAGCCATCAATGATCAATAGGATCTCTGGGCCAGGGGCCAACAATGTAGGAAATAGACTTTATATTTTATCTCCTCTTCTTCTTCAGGCTCTACAAAACCTAGGGGGTATTATCTACTCAACATCCGTGAGGATATGCATATAAAGGCTGGGATGCTGACAGAAAACAGATAAGTCCTCCTGTAAGTAGACCAAAACTGTAAGATAAGAGCAAAGGGGCTAGCTTTGGGCCTATTTGCAGTTGTAGATAGAGGACTTGGATCCTAAAACTAATTCTACTGTCCTAATGGTTGTTTTGGAGTTTTGATTTCAATTTTATATTTGGATGCAAAGCTGGACATGGTATATAACACAAACACAAAGCTAGATCAGTGCCTATCTAGGGCTTGGAGTCAGTAGACATACACCTGCGAATGATCAGCATGAACAACTAAAACTAGATTTTAGGGGGACACATGTGATATCTGCCTTACAGATATCTCCCAATACAGAGTGTTAAGCTATCTATACTTATGGCATCCCTACTGCAGTATATCCTTCCCAATATTCAATCTGAGAACAATTTAATCTACCCCTTGAGCATAAGTTAAGAGATTAAACATTCAACACAGGAATTCTATGTTCTAGAATCTTAGATATTCCTTGAATACCTAGACTGAGAAGAGAGATACATGCAACACTGGAGACAGAATTAGCACAACACATGCAAACATAGCATTATTCATATAAGATTAACCATGAAATCAACGGATTCATGTAAAAAACACACAATAGGAGATACATAAACTCACAAGTTTTGCTGTACAGAGCAACCAAAACTAACTGTATTGTATTACAGAGCCAAATGTTCAACTTTCAACAACCACAAAAATGAGTAACACTTCCTGCTTAAAACAGCCAAAGAAGCGTACTCAGCATTAATTACATGGTGGACATCAAAAAACATCAGATACAGATCCCACAAAGGAATGTCACTCAAAATTTATTGTTCCAACAGACAAGAGAGTAGACAAGGGTGGCCTCGAGACCTGTGCTACCATCTGGAAGTCCTCATGCCAAAAATTAGGTAGTTTAATTGCTTGTACCATCACCCATACCCTTGCTACAGTCACCATTGATGGCTCAACCACCCGCGTTTCACTTGGAAACTGTCGCTGCATTTAAAATGGAGCTTCCCACCAAAATGCATTTTATTGAAGTTTCAAATATTCAGGAAGAATAGTCCCACATGCATGGTGCAGAGACCCCTTTAGTATTTTAAAAACATGGCCACATGCATAATAGGTGTCGAGCACCTTTTGCCGCACTCGATGCATGCTCCTTCTCCAAAAGCCCATCACTATGACCTAAGCCATCGGCCAACCCCAAAAAACTCTTGCCGATGCCTACATCGCATACCCCATCATCGGCCAGAGATGAACCATCGGGCCAACTCTCCAGACCTCCACCGATAGCATGAGTCTCTCCGATCGCTACTCCAAACTACTCTGTCGGTGTGATCGACACCATCGGCCAACATGAAATTCCTCTTGCTAATCTCAATGGTCTCGCCGACCGCAAACTCCACATTCCCCTTAGCGGCTACCAGTCCACCTTCCTCCTCCATCGGTATGACCAAAACTATCAGGAAGACCACAAATTCCTTCGCTGATAGATCAAGGTCTTAGCGACCACACACATGCCCAAATCCCCATCGGCCTGAGTAATGATATCGGCAGAGACCAAAACCCCTCTGCCGATAGCAATAGTCTCGCCGACAGTCCTCCTGTCACCAAGACACACTCCCTCGTCACCCTGATATGCCAAATATCAACTCCACCATCAGCCAGACTCCCAACTATCGGCCCAACTCAAAAATCCTTCGCCGATGATGCCGATGCCTCCGATAAGACCAAAATCATAAAGCTTTGAACCATTGAACCTTGAACCGGTTCAACCCGATGGTTCAAATGAGAGGTTCAACTGAGAAGTTCAACGTTGATACCAACTTTGTCGGCAACATAAAAGCAACCCCGCGAACCCATTGAACCGATGAACCAGTTCAATGGCGAGGTTCAATACTGAGGTACGTCGGCGAGGTTCAAACCTCTAAAACAATACTCCATTGGCAACAAAGCTTCGAACCATTGAACCTTGAACCAGTGAACTATTGAACTTTGAGAAAAGGGGTTCAAGTTCAAACCGAAATGTCGAAGACACAAAAATGAACTCATGCCGATGGAGAAAACACAAAGACCACCTCCTCAAAAACTATGATGCAGATGCTGAAAAACACTGAAGGGGTGCCAAAACTTAAACTTTTTTGGATTTTTTGGGAAGGTGCCTGCATGAAAATTGCTCCAAAACTGAGAGCCAATTCAGGCACCAACAGGGCGGATGCCTTTATCCCCTAAATCTTATGGCCAACCGCCCATTGCCAAAGTAGCTAAAAAAGCAGCTATTCCTCCCCCAGCATTTCTAACCCAATTCCAACAAGGACGGTTATTGGAGGAAACTATTGAGGACATTTCTTCTTGGCTCTATAAAGAGAAAGAACTAGTCACAATACCAGTCAAGCAATATGGTAATGGCTTAAGGATAGTCAAACACATGGGCTATAAAGGAAAAGGTGGCCTTGGGAAACAGAATCAAGGAACAATGGAACCCATCATTGTGATGAAGAAACTAGACAAGAAGGGGTTAGGATTTGGTAGAAAGGTACCGCACGCCTTGGACATCGAGTATATGCTCGACGAGGTGGCTGAAACTTTTCCCACCGATTCGATGTCTACTAAGGATATCATTGATGACTCTTCCCTCCATATGACCAACCTATTTGCAGAATCCTCCATTTTTATGCTATCCTCCGTATCCTTAACCTCCACCACAAACACCCAGAATGTAACACTTGTCTACCCTGAACTTATCGATTGGGACCAACAAGGGTCCCTCGTTATAGATGTATTTCAAAATGATGAAGCTATAGCTGAGTTCATGGGACTTCGGGAAGGTATCCCTCTTGGTGATCATAAAGCAAGTTTTGTAATGGAACTAGAGCCAACAACTTATTTTGGTGAGAATGCCAAATCCTCCATTCGCAAAAATTAAAAATAAAGAAAGATCTCTAGGTGAAAACCACACTGTGGCACCTCCCGATCATAAAATAGTAAAAACAAAGGACGTATCCAAAGGTGAAAACCTAATTGTGGCACCTGAGGATGGAGGATTTGACCTTCCCCTACCATCTAAGTATCAAGAAAAGTCAGCTCTCCTAGTGGAAGATTCTACAGAGATAAACCTTGGCACAGAGCAAAATCTGAAGACCACAGTCCTAGTAGCATCATTATCAAAAACAGAGCATAGGAATCTTGACACATTCTTCTTACAGCGAACCATCAACTTTGCATGGACCTACATAGATATGCCAGGGTTAGACCCTAAGCTAGTGGTTCACTATCTCACAGTTGATCCAAAAGTTAAACCAGTCAAGCAAAAGCTGAGAAAGATGCACCCACACATAGCCCTCTTGGTAAAAGTGGAAATATAGAAGCTGTTAGATGCAAAGTTCATCCGACCTATTGATTATTCAGACTGGGTATCAAACATTGTACCTGTGTCTAAACCCAATGGGCACATCCACATGTGCAATGATTTTAGAGATCTTAATAAAGCATGTCCCAAAGATGACTTTCCATTACCAAACATTGATATTATAGTAGACTTGACAGTAGGTCACGAAATGCTTTCTCTCATGGATGTATTCTCAGGCTACAATCAGATAAGGATAGCAGAAGAAGATCAACATAAAACAACCTTTACTTGCCCGTGGGGTAATTATTGTTGGTGTGTCATGCCGTTTGGTCTAAAGAATGAAGGAGCAACCTATCAGAGAGAAATGACAGTTATATTCCACGACCTCTTTCATCATATCATGGAGGACTATGTTGATGACATACTAGCTAAATCTTCTAAGGCAGATCGCATACAGGTTCTAGGACAAATCTTTGATAGGCTCGAGAAATACCAAGTGTGCCTCAATCCAAAGAAGTTTGTCTTTGGTGTAACATCAGGAAAGCTATTGGGATATATTGTATCTCGTAGAGGTATCGAAGTAGATCTCACGAAATTCAAGGCTATAGTGGAGATGCCTCCACCAAAGAACCTCAAAGCATTAAGGAGCCTTTAGGGAAGGTTGTAATCCATCAAGCGTTTCATCTCACAACTAGCAAATAAATGTCAACCATTTCAACACTTACTCCGAAAGGATATCTCATTTTGATGGGACAATAAGTGTCAAGCAACATTTGATCAGCTTAAAGAGTATCTAGCTACACCTCCTGAATTAGTACCACCAGTGGCTGATAAACCTTTGATATTATACATCTCAACTACAACTTCAGCCCTAGGGGCCCTGCTAGCACAACATGATGAAACAGGAAAAGAGCATGCAATTTATTATATCAGTAGGACCTTGGTGGGATACAAACTCAATTATTCACCAATGGAAAGGGTTTGTTTAGCAGTAGTGTTCACTTCCCAAAAGTTACGGCATTACATGTTGAACCAACACACAAATCTTATAGCCAAAATTGATCCATTGAAGTATCTACTAGCAAAAATAACTCTTACAGGCAGACTGGCTAAATGGGTCATGATCCTTACTGAGTTCGACATTGAGTATATGGATCATAAAGCAATCAAAGGACAAGCCCTAGCAGATCAACTAGAAGAAGCACCCATGACAGATACACACCCTATGGTAGCAGACTTTCCAGATGAGAATCTATTCACTCTTTCTAACTCAATAATGTGGAAGTTATACTTTGATGGTTCCTACACATAGCATGGATCGGAGGTCGGCATCTTATTCATCACACCTCAGAATGACTATATTCTAAAGTCATATCGACTTGCATTCCCTTGCACCAACAACATTGCCGAGTATGAAGCACTCTCATAGGTCTCAATACAACAGTCCAATGGGACATCACAGAATTACAGGTATATGGAGACTCCCAACTAGTCATTCGCCAAGTCACAGATGAGTACCAAACAAAAGATGAAAAGTTGGTCCCCTACAAGCAACTAGTGGATGCCTATAAACCACACTTTTCTAGCATCACATTTGAGCAAATTCCAAGAGAGCATAACAAAGCTATAGATTCTATGGCTTCTGTAGGGTCACTGATTGACATGCCTACTAATACACAGAAATGTGAATTCTTGATCGAGCAATTGTTGATACCAACCGTCGATGTTCCCGTTACTGAAATCATCTGTGAACTTGTTGGTCCCAATTCCCCATTGTACGAAGATATCTATGAATACCTTAAACACAATACCTTTCCCCCTAACCTATCATCCACCCAATGCAAAACCTTTATCCGTCGATCCTCCCATTACACCATTATGGGTGATACACTATATCGTTGGAGTCTCGATGGTATCCTCTTACAATGTCTTAAGGTAGAAGAAGCCGAAGCTACCTTACGAGACATACACGAAGGTGTATGTGGCGCACATTCTACTGGTCCTAATCTCGCTAGGAAGATACTTAGAACATGTTATTACTGGCCTACAATAGAACAAGATGCTACACAGTTTGCTAAGAAGTGTCTACAATGCCAGCAGCATGGAGATTTGATTCACGCACCAGCTCATGAACTACAACTTGTGACAACTCCATGGCCTTTTTCTCAATGGGGTCTCGACCTTGTAGGACAAATCCACCCATCCTCATCCAATGGCCACAAATTCATTATTACTGCGACTGAGTACTTCATGAAGTGGGTTGAAGCCATTCCCATGACCTATATCACCGATAAGAAAATAGCCAAGTTTATCCTTAACTACCTCATATGCCGGTATGGTATTCCCCAAGCCATTGTCACTGATAATGGGAGACCATTCAAGAATCAAGATTTCCGTGCCTTGTGCACACAATATAATTTCCAACTTCACTTTTCAACTCCCTACTATCTACAGAGTAACAACCAAGTTGAGGCTTCCAATAAGACCATCCTCAAGATCCTCAAGAAAATAGTCAATGAAGCTGGTCGTGATTGGCACTTGTAACTCAATCCCGCCCTATGGGCCTACTGCACTAGTATTAGAACACCAACTGGTGCCACACCCTATGCCTTGGTCTATGGCTCTGAAGCCATCCTACCTATAGAGTTCGAGATCCCATCCCTCAGAGTATCCACATAGGACCTGATCGGCAGAGAAGAGTATCGCACTTCCAGATTAGCTGAGCTAGAACTACTAGATGAAAGGTGCCTTGCCACATTGAATCATCTCCATATCTATCAAAACCACGTCCAGCGTAATAACAACAAAAAGATCAAAGAAAGATGGTTTCAAGTTGGTGATCTTGTACTTAAAGAGAATCAGAGAAATCAAGCAGATTGAGAAAAGAAGGCAATGTTTGAGCCTAACTGGTTAGGCCCCTTTATTGTCACAACATATGGATCAGGAGCTTATACTTTAGCTACACTTGACGGCATTCCTCTAGATGAGCCACTTAACAGTGTTCATCTCAAGAAGTTCTATGCCTAATCCTCAGAGTATTCCAAAAAAAATTCTGTCCTCTAGTAAAAACCTGGCAAACGGGCGCCTTGGATAAGTACCATAGTGAAAACTTGGCAAACAGGCACTATGTGTAGAGTTAGCACCCATCGTCTATCGAGTCTTCATTTCTTGTTGTCACAACGCACTTCATCCATCCATCCATAATAAAACCATTGACCTTGTTTGCATTTCCATCTCCCTATCTAGTATAGCTTGGAAATTTCTCAGTGTCCATTGTCGTCATCCCATGTCTTGATCTGTGTCAGCAGTCATCACTGTCTTGTCCTAGGTCACAACTTTCTATGTCTCCTCCATTGGTCACCCATGCAAATTCCTCTGCCAGAATGGGGGCAACCCTTTCCTTAACTTAGGTCTAGGATTGGTTCCTTGTTCATGGTTCGCAACACGCTCTTCAATCTTTTCTCCTTTCCGTAGATAGCATCCTTTAACGGACACATCGCTCCTATGATAAGGCTGTTATCTCCCCAACATTTTTCCTACATCATCACATCAACCAGAACCACATATCATCTTCTCAGTCTTAAGGTACCTTGATCCCATGGATATGGGTATGTAGGCAGTCTGGAATACGAAGGAAGTTTCCAGTACTCAGGTACATAAGATCTCCCCCTCACCACCTTGACCCATCTCATCACTCTATCCAGAACTACATATTTATCATTTTCATCTTTCATCGTAATGTGCCTTGATCCCGTGGATACAGGGTATGTAGGCAATCTAGAATACGAAGGATGTATCCAGTACTTAGGCACACATGATTCATCATTCTCCACCCGTTCAATCCATTGACATGTCATCTTTTTAAGTCTTCCGTTTATCAAAATCCATTTCACCTCGACTTGACTAACTCAAGCAACAAGCAAGCGCATCTTTTCAGAGCAAAAGTCCTTAACAAATCTAAAACAAAGAGGCTTACTTCCAGAGTCATCTACTGTCCTATTGTTCCAATTGACAACATCAGCTAATTCTGGCTTAACCAAAGCACTAGATCAACAAGCTTGTCTTCTGCGAAGTGTTCCATTGTCAAGACCAACACACGTGTCTCCTGCAACATGTGGCATTTCCTACAACGAGACATTTTCTTTTTAGGTAGATAGCACCCTTTAATGGACACAGATTTCCTACGATAGGGCTATTATCTTTCCTATGCAATCTATCCTAAGCAACCTCTTTGGCAAGAGAATATGTTGGCTATATGTTTACTTTGTAAGTCAGTCAATTTACTTTATGGTTTATCTTTTGTTCCTGTTCCATTACCTATTCAAGACTACCTTGATTTATCTATAATCTTGGTATGTTGCAATGCTATACGGATTGGGGGCATAGTCATTGTTTTTTGTGTGTTGTGTTTGAGGAATGATCTTTAGTATCTTTCTTAGCATCATATTTATCTTGTGTGTGTTACAACCTAGCATCTTACATATTAATAATTCTTCTTGCATTTACATGTATTGAAGTTTACTTTATGTTCAAGACTAAGGCTCATTCACATATTCCAACAAGGTTATATCATGTCTAAGGGATCTAAGTTCAAACTGCTTGCTTGCAGAGTCAACGTCCACACACTCAGATATCACTGCACTTGGTCTTTTATACCTTGGTGGTGAACTATCCACGTGCTATATCAAAAATAAGGATTGCTCTTTATATACAATTGTGAAATCAATGCAACAAGTTCATTCATCCATTCCCACAACCCTTATATCTTTTTCATTGCAATGATTGATCAACATAAACTGTTTTCCATCTCCTTCTATTCTTCTCTCTGGTGCATATCTACAAAACCCACATGTTAGATATCAATAGTCATAGCATCTACTCATTTCTTCTCTCTTGTGCATATCTGCAGAACCCACATGTTAGATATCACTAGTCGCAGAATCTATATCATCATACATCTATAAGCATCATGACATCTAGAAGCATCATATAAACAATATACATCATCGCATAAATCAATAATCATACATACATATCATCACATCCATCACATCAAGAAGTGCATATATACAAGCATGAACATCAATGAGCAGAATAGATCATCATATATCTCACGTGAAGGTCATCATAATACAAAATGTATGTGTCTACATCAATAGTCCATATATACATCAATATAGTACATCAAGGCTATCAAGAGCCTGCAAAATATACATCAGGATGCACGCAGGTATCTATCCAAAATGATACAAAGTGATACAAATATAAAAATGTACATGCTCTAGTGGGTAGAGCTGCCCTCCTGTTGTGGCCCATGTCCTCCACCTATGCTTAGTGCAGGTCCCCCTGCTGGTCCTCCTCCCCTTGGTGGCACCCTTGGTCCCCTAACAGAGGACAGTGACTGCCCTGTCCTGCGAGACCCAGATGCTCCAGACCTGCTCCTATTTCTGTAGCTCAGCTCTCATTGTGCCACTGGCACCGCACCTGCATAAAGCACCCTATAGTACTCTGCCTCCCTCCCTATTGACACTAGCTCTCCTTGCACGTGGATGAGCTCGCTATATAGTGTCCTCTGATCTGCACCTAGTGCACGGTATGCCTCATCTCTCTCCCACCTCAGTCTATGTAGTGTGGCCTCTACTGTCAGCCATAGCTATACCTCTGCATCTCTCTCCCTCATCACCTGGGCTAGCTGTCTGTCATCTACTGCTGGTGTGGATGGCACCTGTACCTATACCAGTATCTGTGCGTGAGCCTGGATCTGTAGCTGTACCTGTGTGTGTGCCAGGGCTATCTGTGCTGCTGCTACTACCTGTGTCTGCACCTAAGCTAAGGCCTCAGCTTGTCTTGCCTTGACCCTCGCTGCATCCCTATCTCTCCTCAACCATACCATTTGAAGCTCTAATCGAGTCCTCTGGGCTATCTCCTCCTGTAACAACCACTCAGGCCTCTGCAAATTGGTCTCTACGACCGGATCCCCCTTCACAGCCATCTCCACATCTGCCTACTGGCCACTGGCCTCTCCAACTACCTGTTGTCTCGCCTCTCTGGCCTGTCGCCTCATCCTGGCCTCTACACCTGGGACTAGTACCTCTCCCACTGCCCCTACCACACCTGGTGTAGTCAATCTCACCGGCCTATGTGTCTACCAGTACCTGTTGTACTCTGGTAGTGTCCCCAGATCTGCCAGTCCTATATCCCAATCCCATCTCATAGGGACAAGTCCCCATACCTCTGCCAGTGTTGTCTCTACTGGAATCTCTGTATCCCAGTCCCCAACCTCTCGTCATGTCCTGGCATGCATCGCCTCTCCAACTGGTAGCCCCTGTGGTAATCCAAACTGTCTCAGTGCTCACTCTGGCAGGTACCTCTCAATAGTGTCTGTCTGTCTCCCAAAGAGGTAGCGAGCCTGGCAGCAGTACATAAGCTGTTCATGCTCATCCTCCCACTCCTCACAAAGTAACCATGGCCTCCAAACAAATAGGTCCATCTCGTCGATCTGTTGCCTCAAGTAGCTAACAGATCCCAGCCTACTGTGTGTGATCACTCCCTCATATAGGAATGTGTATGGCTCTCCCCTCTCCCGGTGGCACTGTGTCATGGGTCTGATCACTAGGATATGCTCCCATGTCCACACCTGTAGTAAGGTCACCCCTACTAAGAGACTGCGGCCCCTCCTGTACACGCAGTCATGCATGTCTCGATATAGCTGTCCAAGCACACAAGGCCCCCATGCGTACTGTGTCCCATGTGTAAACATCCCTAATAGTACTGTGCCCCATCTCATAGATAGTCCTCTCGACCGCTTGTCAGGGCATAGGAAGCCACCAACCAGTGAAGCAACTATCCATCTGATCCTGTCACAGAGTCGTGGGACGTCTGCCCATCAAATCTCCCTGTCATCTATCCCTAGGTCATCTTTGCATTAGACCTCTACCAAACCTGCATCACCCCATGCCGGGTCAAAATCCACTCTCTCTCCATCAATCCGAATCCTCAAGATGTGATACACATCCTCCAGCGTCACTGTCGCCTCCCTTGTCAGAAAGTGAAACGAGTCTGTCTCACTATGAAATCGCTCCACAACTGCTGTTACTAGGGCGAGATTCACCCTAATGTGTGTCAAGTGTGCCACATGCCATAATCTCGCGTGCTCTAGGAATGTGTCCTTCTCCCATGAAAGCTGTACTACCTCATGTGCTATCGCATGGTGTCACTCTCGTAACATCAATGGCGGCATAATCCTCTGCATCCACGCAACCACTTGTCAGTTCTTTTCCACTAGTCCTACCAACTTGTACCCTATGACACAAAACCCTAGGACCAACTCCCCCCTTTCTCTAATCTAAGTGGTTACCTCCACAGTCAACCCTAACTTGATGCCTCTTCTCTCCTAACCAATAGCGCTTTGTTTCATACAAAAGCGCTACATTGTTGTCCCAAAAGCGCTACACTGCTGATGCACAAACACTTCACTTTCTCCTACCAAAGGTGACCTATTTTACAGGGGTGCTTTGCTACCTATCCAACCACGCCTCATTGCGCTACCAGACGTGACTTGATTTTCTCCCTCCCAAACCAACCGTGCCTTGCTACCTAGCCAACTGCGCTACACTGCTCTACCAAGAGTGCTGCGACTTTTTACTAATCGCGCTGCAGCACTGTACGCAAAAGCCAATAGGCTTTGCTTTTACCAATAGCTCTATTCTTCCCTACCAGATGCACTGCAGCACGCCAAAAGCACCTAACCTGACCGCCAATAGCGTCGTACTATCCTAAAGCACTTTTGGCTGACCTAATTGACCTCTCTAACCCTAGCCCTAAACCACCCTAAAACATCAAATTACAATGAGGTTTTTGGACACTTACCACTGCCAGATCTCCTGCTGGCCTCCCATATGTCCGCACTCACTCCGCTCGATGCTTGTGCGCTTGAATCGGCATCTCTCCACGCTGTCAGCTCCTTCCACTCAACTCTCTCACCCTATGTTTGGAGGCTCTACTCTCTAAAATTAGAAACTCTTAGGGTGCAAATGAGGATTGTGGTCCCCATGGGACCTATTTATAGCATCCCTCCCTCTTTTTTCTTTCTTCCCAACCCATTCTACTTTTCCTTCTACCTCATCACACACTCTTCTAGTCGACCGTCAACCCAGTCCTTCTGTCACTTCCCTGTCTTCCCACTCGAGGGGGCATATGCTGGGGCAACTACCTACATTGGGGCATCAAAAAATTGTATCACATCTTCAACAATCATTTTCTTTGAGGCAACGTTGTAAACTGCATTGCACCAAAGAGGGGCAAAATGTAGACACCCTAAAATGACCAAGTCATCGTACTACTCGCATTTCATCTAATTCTTCTAATCACCTACATTTCAACATTAATTAAATAATCTAATTATTTAATTAATTTCACCAAATTCTTCTAAATCACATACATTCGATATTAATTAAATAAATCCTCGTTATTTAATTAATTAAATTAAATGCCTCTATTATTCTTCCTCAAGTCTCAATTAATTAAATAAATCCCATTATTTAATTAATTCACCACAAATTTCCCTCTTATCTAATATTAAATAATTCTTAATTATTTAATTAAATCAAATTCATTCTTCCAAAAAATGAAATATAATCAAGTGTTTTATTTATTCTTCCAAAATCATGCACAACAATTAAATAAATTTATTTATTTAATTTGCTTTCAAATCTTCTAAATTAAATAATTCTAATTATTTAATTGTTTCTTCCAATAATATCTTCTCTAAATTTAAATAAATCAAATATTTATTTAAGTTACTTTTTCTTCTAAATTGAGTTATCTCCAAATATAATTCAAGCTTTCTTGCACATGCAATTAAATATTCCTAATATTTAATAAAACAAAATATCTTCTTATTCTCATGCAAATCCCTTCTTCTTGTTTTAAATCACTTAGCTGATTATTAGATTCTTTTAATTGCTTTAACTCATTCTTCTATTCTTAGCTAATCTTCTCATGCAAAAGAAAGCAAGACACATGTCTTTTTCTTATTCAATGCACGTTTGTCAACTGTTCTCCTCCATTGATTCTTCTGAATTATCTGGACCATCGATCAATCTCTGTTGAAACCTATATAAACCCCCCTCATCTCCTTCACAAATCCTCTTCGATCACTTATTCTCAGGCATAGTTAACAGCAGTTTGAGCATACATCGCATCGATTGAGCAACTTCACAATCTCTTAACATTGATCTTTTGAGCACTTTACTTGCTTGTTGTAACCATGGTTTTGCAACACTATTGAGCAATCCACATTCATCCAAAGGGAACAATACAAATCTCGACAAAAGCTTTTATATTTCATTGATTCATTAGTAATGGCTTTTATTTAGATTTGTTCTCTTTATGTTATTGGTTTTTGATTTTGTTAGTTTATCATAGTCAATTTTCCTCATACACAGAGGGTATGTAGGATAGTGGATGAATGATGGTAGATTTTTTGGCTTTATCAGTAGAGGCATCTAATTTTGCATTTCTGGATCCCTTGAGGATGGTGGAATGAGTGGAATCTTTATGTTTATCTTTAAGATTAGGGTTGAGGGTTGAGGGATTAGGATTTAAGGTATAGTGTTGAGGGTTTAGGGTTTAGGGTTTACGGATTACGATTTAGAGTTGAGGGATTAGAGTTTAAGGCATAGTATTGTTTAGGGTTGAGGGTTTAGGGATAGGGTTTAAGGTTTAATGATAAGGGATTAGGGTTTAGGGTTGGGGGATTAGGGTTTAGTGTTGAGGGATTAGAGTTTAAGATATAGTGTTTAGGGTTGACAGTTTAGGGTTTAGTGTTGAGGGATTAGAGTTTAAGGTATAGTGTTTAGGGTTGAGGGTTTAGGGATAGGGTTGATGGTTTAAGGTTTAAGGGTTGAGGCTTCAAGCTTTAGGGATATCATTTATGGTTGAGGGATTAGGGTTTAGGGTGGAGGGATTAGGGTTTAAGGTAAAGTTTTTAGGGTTGAGGGTGGAAGGTTGCATTACACTGCACTGAAAGGTTATAGTCCCATTAGAGAATGATGTCCTCACGCATGGACCATGTCGAGTGCCCTCATCGATGTTAGTAAGGGATACATGGAAGGCAAATGGATTAGGCAGATAGTGGATTATGACGTGGATTCTAGAGGGGAGAAAAGTGGATTATGACATGGATTATGTAGGGAAAATAATGGATTATGATGTGGATTATGTCAAACTTATGCCAAAGCATGGACCATAGGGATGGTATGTGGAGGGTATGTAGGATAGTGGATGAATGATGGTAGATTTTGTGGCTTTATTAGTAGAGGCATCTAATTTTGCATTTCTAGATCCCTTGAGGATGGTGGAATGAGTGGAAGCTTTAAGTTTAGCTTTAAGATTAGGATTAAGGGTTGAGGGTTGAGGGATTAGGGTTTAAGGTATATCGTTGAGGGTTGAGGGTTGAGGGTTTAGGGTTTAGAGATTACGGTTTAGAGTTGAGGGATTAGGGTTTAAGGCATATTACTGTTTAGGGTTAAGGGTTTAGGGATAGGGTTTAAGGTTTAGTGATAAGGGATTAGGGTTTAGGGTTGAGGGATTAGGGTTTAGTGTTGAGGGATTAGAGTTTAAGGTATAGTGTTTAGTGTTGAGGGTTTATGGTTTAGTGTTGAGGGATTAGAGTTTAAGGTATAGTGTTTAGGGTTGAGGGTTTTGGGATAGGGTTGATGGTTTAAGGTTTAAGGGTTGAGGCTTCAGGCGTTAGGGACAGCGTTTACGATTGAGGGATTAGGGTTTAGGGTGGAGGGATTAGGGTTTAAGGTATAGTTTTTAAGGTTGAGGGTTGAAGGTTGTGTTACGCTGCACTGAAAGGTTATAGTCCCATTAGAGAATGATGTCCTTGCCCATGGACCATGTCGAGTGCCCTCATCGATGTTGGTAAGGGATACATGGAAGGAAAATGGATTAGGCAGATAGTGGATTATGACGTGGATTCTAGAGGGGAGAAAAGTGGATTATGACATGGATTATGTAGAGAAAATAATGGATTATGATGTGGATTATGTCAGACTTATGCCAAAGTGTGGACCATAGGGATGGTATGTGGAGGGTATGTAGGATAGTGGATGAATGATGGTAGATTTTTTGGCTTTATCAATAGAGGCATCTAATTTTGCATTTCTGGATCCCTTGAGGATGGTGGAATGAGTGGAAACTTTATGTTTAGCTTTAAGATTAGGGTTGAGGGTTGAGGGATTAGGGTTTAAGGTATAGTGTTGAGGGTTGAGGGTTTAGGGATTATGGTTTAGAGTTGAGGGATTAGGGTTTAAGGCATAGTACTATTTAGGGTTGAGGGTTTAGGGATAGGGTTTAGGATTTAAGGTTTAAGTGTTGAGGGTTGAGGCTTTAGGGATGGGTTTTAAGGTTTAACGATAAGGGATTAGGGTTTAGGGTTGAGGGATTAGGGTTTAGTGTTGAGGGATTAGAGTTTAAGATATAGTGTTTAGGGTTTAGTGTTGAGGGATTAGAGTTTAAGGTATAGTGTTTAGGGTTGAGGTTTTAGGGATAGGGTTGACGATTTAAGGTTTAAGGGTTGAGACTTCAGGCTTTAGGGATAGCATTTACGGTTGAGGGATTAGGGTTTAGGGTGGAGGGATTAAGGTTTAAGGTATAGTTTTTAGGGTTGAGGGTTGAAGGTTACATTACGCTGCATTGAAAGGTTATAGTCCCATTAGAGAATGATGTCCTCACGTATGGACCATGTCGAGTGCCCTCATCGATGTTGGTAAGGGATACATGGAAGGCAAATGGATTAGGCAGATAGTGGATTATGACGTGGATTCTACAGGGGAGAAAAGTGGATTATGATGTGGATTATGTAGGGAAAATAGTGGATTATGATGTGGATTATGTCAAACTTATGCCAAAGTATGGACCATAGGGATGGTATGTGGAGGATATGTAGGATAGTGGATGAATGATGGTAGATTTTTTGGATTTATGAGTAGAGGCATCTAATTTTGCATTTCTGGATCCCTTGAGGATGGTGGAATGATTGGAAGCTTTAAGTTTAACTTTAGGATTAGAGTTGATGGTTGAGGGTTGAGGGATTAGGGTTTAAGGTATAGTGTTGAGGGTTGAGGGTTTAGGGTTTAAGGTTTAGGGATTATGGTTTAGAATTGAGGGATTAGGGTTTAAGGCATAGTACTGTTCAGGGTTGAGGGTTTAGGGATAGGGTTTAGGATTTAAGGTTCAAGTGTTGAGGGTTGAGGCTTTAGGAATAGGGTTTAAGGTTTAGCGATAAGGGATTAGGGTTTAGATTTGAGGGATTAGGGTTAAGTGTTGAGGGATTAGAGTTTAAGATATAGTGTTTAGGGTTGAGGGTTTAGGGTTTAGTGTTGAGGGATTAGAGTTTAAGGTATAGTGTTTAGGGTTGAGGATTTAGGGATAGGGTTGACAGTTTAAGGTTTAAGGGTTGAAGCTTCAGGCTTTAGGGACAAGGTTTATGGTTGAGGGATTAGGGTGGAGGGATTAGGGTTTAAGGTATAGTGTTTAGGGTTGAGGGTTGAAGGTTGTGTTATGCTGCACTAAAAGGTTATAGTCCCATTAGAGAATGATGTCCTTGCACATGGACCATGTCGAGTGCCCTCATCGATGTTGGTAAGGGATACATGGAATGCGAATAGATTAGGCAGATAGTGGATTATGTCAAACTTATGCCAAAGCATGGACCATAGGGATGGTATGTGGAGGGTATGTAGGATAGTGGATGGATGATGATAGATTTATTGTAGAATGGAAGGCAACCATAACTAACGGTTGTACACATCCCCATAAAAGTTGAAGCTTGTGATGTGGAGGTGGTGTAGGGTGCAATGGAGATGTTTGCTCAAGAGATGGATGATGAAGGGCTTTAGGAACCCACATAGACTTAGGCATTTTATTACTTTTATTTTGCTTGCGGGATGGAATGTTTTGACACTTTTGAACGGAATGGGAATTTGAGATGGGAGTTGATGGTTGGGATTTTTTAGAGGTAGATGCCTCATTTAACTTGATTTCTTGTTGCTTAGGTACCCATACCATTTTGGTTTTGGACTTTACTTGTGGAGGTATGGGCTTGGATAACTTTTTGGATTGATTTTTCTTTGACTCTTTATTTTTATGTCCTGAGGCATGACGACCCTTAGGATGTTTGGCTTTATCAGTAGAGGCATCTAATTTTGCATTTCTGGATCCCTTGGGGATGGTGGAATGAGTGGAAGATTTAAGTTTAGCTTTAAGATTAGGGTTGAGGGTTGAGGGTTGAGGGATTAGGTTTTAGTGTTGAGGGATTAGAGTTTAAGATATACTATTTAGGGTTGAGGGTTTAGGGTTTAGTGTTAAGGGATTAGAGTTTAAGGTATAGTGTTTAGGGTTTAGGGTTTAGGGTTTAAGGTTTAAGGGTTGAGGCATCAGGCTTTAGGGATAGCGTTTACGGTTGAGGGATTAGGGTTTAAGGTATAGTGTTTAGGGTTGAGGGTTGAAGGTTGCGTTACATTGCACTGAAAGGTTATAGTCCCATTAGAGAACAATGTCCTCACGCATGGACCATGTCGAGTGCCCTCATCGATGTTGGTAAGGGATACATGGAAGGCAAATGGATTAGGTAGATAGTGGATTATGATGTGGATTCTAGAGGCAAGAAAAGTGGATTATGACATGGATTATGTATGAAAAATAGTGGATTATGTCAGACTTATGCCAAAGCATGGACCATAGGGATGGTATGTGGAGGGTATGTAGGATAGTGGATGAATGATGGTAGATTTATTGCGGAATGGAAGGGAACCATAACCAATGGTTGCACACATCCTCATAAAAGTTGAAGCTTGTGATGCAGAGGTGGTGTAGGGTGTAATGGAGATGTTTTCTTAGGAGATGGATGATGATGGCACTAAATTAGGTGCATTTGGCACCAGTTTTGGCTACCCAAAAAGATTACATTTAGGGCTAAAAATTGGTGCAAAAGTTGAAGTTAGAAACGCCGACTTTAGCGCCGACTAATGAATCCAAAAAAAATTTAAAATTCATGCCAACGTTAAAACATACCACACAAAAAAACACAAATAAGTTAATACATTTTATCCCAAAACATAGTGTACTCTGCCTCTATTTTAGGTTTCCTGCGAAGCGATGACTTTATTATGTCGAAAACGGAAGTTACTGAAAAGTTTCTATAATGGATCTGTGAATTTGTATTTTATTTATTTGTGGTTCTAGACATCTAGAAGATAAAAAATTGCTTTAGCTAGCTGCTAAATTTAGGGTTTCTAGCTACCTCAGCCATTCAATCAAGCTTCTTCCTCTACCTTTTAGCAAGTAAGTTAACTCTTGACCTAGGTTTTTATCCATTTTGATATAATTTTGAGCTCAAAGAAAGTTTTTCTAAGATGTTGTACTCACGATTTAGGGTAAATTTGAGTAGTATTGTTGTTAATTATCCTTCCTTGCAGTATAACTTGCATTTACCATTTTTAGAAAGCCTATCGAATAAGGTCTCTTTGTACATCATACCCAAAATTCACGCTGTTAAATTTTGTTTTTGGCTACATATTTGTTTTAGGCTACAATTGGTCAAGCATGTTGTTAATTCATACCTAGCTACGATTGCCTCCATAGACTGGACGAAAATAATTTGTCCTAGGTCACCTCAAAATGTCAAGTAATAGAGGGAAGAGAGCAAACTCTAGCCACAATCAGGTAATTCAATGTCAATTTATAGATTTGTAAATGTTTCCATTGTTTCTTTGATTTTTAGTATTTAGTTTTCTATTTCTAAATTTGAAAAAAGAAATTTATTTTATATATATAGGGACATGAGACTGACAAAGATAAAGAGGCATTGGCTTCCACATTGGGGGTAGATGTAGTGAACAAATTGGATGGTGTTGACTTGACAATGCTTGCCAGATACATAGAAAAATGATCTAGTAAAGCCCCTTAAACATTGCAACCAAATCGACAGTGTCAAAGGGAATCAATTGATTCCCCAACCAGTCATGGATCGGGTAAAAGATCCAGGAGGAAATCAATAACAGTAACCTCTAAGAATGTGGAATAGGGAGTAGAGACTTCCAATGTCCCAGCCACTCCTGGGACACAGACTTCTTCGACCACCATGCCATGTTTTGCATCTTGCACTGGTAGCTATGATACCAAGATAGAATACGATGTGGTTTCAGGGGAAGTCCGAATGACAGATGCTGGAAAAATGTTTGTGAATAGGTTGAAGGAATCATACCTTCAACGGTTCAAAGACCATCTACATTTTCCATTCTCAAAGATACCCATGCACCTGCAAAAAGCAGTTATCCAAGACATGGAGACTAAATTTGACACAGGTTGGTCTGTAAAGAAAATAAAGCTACAAATGTCTCAAAACTGCAAGAGATTTCGGTGCAACCAAACAAAAAAGATAAAAAAAATCCCTCCCGAGCAAAGGCTCAAAAAAAGGCCAATTGATGTAAGTCTCAAAGTATGGAAAGATCTTGTAAAAACATATGAGAAGTCTGATGCACGGAGGAAGTCCGGTGAGGAGAGTACATAGGTATTTGAATTTGCTCATAAGATTCAATCAAATTTATTAAATGATTTTTAAATTTTATTTGTGCTTTACCTAAATTGAATTAGTATATGTTTCAGGACAAGGCCTCCAAGGCTAGGCTTGACAAACTTCGTGCCACTCATCATAGTGGCCAGAAAGGTTTACATGCCTTGATCTATACATTTGTAAGTATATTTAATATGTTAAATGATATATTTTTTTATTTCCTAGGAAAATTTAAATGATTGCATATTAATTAGTTTAACTAGTCCATGTGCCATGTTTTGATAGGATGAGAAATATGGCTAGCAACCAACACAATTTGAAAAGGAAATGTTACAAAGAAAAAAGTGGACCGATTTGTAATCTAGATGGAGAACGAGGTATCAATAGTTGATTTTCAATAACTTAGTTGGATATTGTTGTGTTAATATGTCAATTTACATTTCTTGTGTTGAGTTTCAATAATCTTTAAAGACGTTATAGAGTGATACTTGAGACAAACAGTTACAGTTGTACTCTATTTGTTGTGTTTGGTTTTTGTAGCACATTTCACAGTTGAGTATATTGTCTTTTCATTGATGTCAAAATGATGGTGTTTTTCATTGATGCCAAAATGGTAGTAACATCAAGAAATGGTCTTCTTCAGTGACATGGTCTTCATGGTAATGATTTCAGTGATATGGTTTTCAGGTCAGTGATGTGGTCTTCAGTGAATAGTTTTTCAGTTAATGGTGTGGATATGTGACATGTTCTATGTCATGTCATATAATTATCAATTGAATAAAGAGAATGTTGTGACATATATGATATCTCATCTATACTCATCTATAGTCAGCAGATGTGGTCAGGTTAAGAACTTGGAGAAAAGTTAAATCATATGGTGTAAAGATCAAATTGTTATATTTGTTTATTACATGGCATAAAGCTTTACAAAATCCAAACCTAGAATGAAAAACCAAAAATCTAACTGTCCTAGCACTTTTATTCTAATCGGCAGTTGACCGGTCAAGGAGGTCATCGGGTTTTAAATAACAACTTGAGGGTATGTGCCTCGTTGTTTTACCGGCCCCTTGTGTTAGGTGTTCGGTTGAGCGCTGGTGTAAGCTTCAATTGTGGGCGCGAAAAAGCCGATCAATGGCTATGTTTTGAATAATGATTGGCGGGGGTGTCCTCATCGGATGGTGGAGGTTTAAACGAAGCCTCAGTTAGCAGATTCTAAATTTGACAGTTTTTGTGTTTAAAAAGGCAAGAAAATCAAGCTTTTTGTTTCTATTCTAGTGAGACAGCGAAGCCCAAGAGATGTGGAGTCTTGAAGAATGAAGTTAGAAAGTTTGTTTAGATTTTTTGTTAGATTTGGAAGGTTTCCTACGACAGAGAAGATGAAAAGAATGTAATCTTCATTTTTGGTGTTTTAGTTTTTATTTTTTTTTAGAATGTGAGATGAATGAAATATGATGGTGGAAGTTGAACAAATTTTTTGATATTATTGTTTGATTGAAATTCATTTTGTATATAGAGATTTTTAATGGCAGATATATAGAGTTGCAGATGAGAGATGACATTGAAGGTTGTAAGAAGTTTTTGGAGAATGGAATTTTTGTTTTGAAATGTATTTTTGCAGGAATGAAGAATCAATATTTCAGGGAATTATGTTGAGATTTTGAAAGAATGTTGGTTCAATAAATGAATGGAGTCCTTCAATGATCATGATGGATTAATGTTTGTTCAGAGAAAGTGAAAGTGATAAAAGACAATAATTTCTCAGAGAGGGTAAATTGTTTAGTTTTGCACAGAGAGAAAGTTCAAGAAATGGTGAATTAGTTTGAGATTGTTTTGCAGAGGGAAATCCCCTGAGTTATAATTTTCATTGAATGATGATGTTGTAATGTCAGTGAGACATGCAGAGAAGTACAATATGCCAGTGAGGCAGAATTATAATGTCAGTGAGACAGTTGTAATCAGAAATTTGTGTTAAGCCAGTGAGGCAGTTGAGTGGTTTTTATACCCCAGGAGGGTTTTCCACTCGGGAAATTTCTTGTGTCAAGTTTTGTGTTGATACTTTGCATATTTTCTTTGTTCTATCTGAAGAATTCTACAATTGTGAAATTAAATTAAGAAAAGGAGTAAAAAGTGTTAAAATTGTTAACAACACTGATTCACCCCCCCCTCTCAGTGTTGAGTGTATTCCTAGAATTGGTATGAGAGCTTGGTACCCTGTCAAAGCTTAATCAGCTTGGGTAGATCATATTTCTGGAATACTTATCATGGCAAGTCAAGAAGGTTACTCAAATTATAAAACACCTGTGTTTGATGGTTCTAACTATGCTTTTTGGAAATTCAGGATGGAGTCATATTTGTCATCTCTGGGGAATGATGTGTATGCTGCCATTGTTACTGCATATACTGCTACAAATCCTCCTAGCACAGCTGATGAGAAAAGGGCATATGAAAATAACGCTAAGGCTAAAAATGCATTATGTTGTGGTCTTACCAATGACATACTTGTCAAAATCATGGAGTGTAAAACAGCCAAGGAAATATGGGACAAATTGTCTAATATTTATCAAGGAGATGATAAAATCAAAGAAGCAAAACTGCAATCCTATAGAGCTAAATTTGAAAGTCTCAGAATGAGTGATGATGAGAAAGTGGTAGAATATCTTCTAAGGGTCCAAGAAATTGTAAATGCTATCAGAGGACTTGGTGATACACTGGAAGAAAAGACAGTTGTTACAAAAGTCTTAAGGACTTTAAATCCAAAATATGAATCCAAAGTGTCTGCAGTTGAAGAAAGAGACTTAAGCAAAGTTACCTTTGATGAACTTCATGGCACTTTCACAGCTTATGAGATGAGAATTAGCAATGACATACCTTCAAGCAAAGAAGCTGCTTTCAAATCAGTCAGAAAAGAAAAGGAGATTTCTAATTCAGAAGAATTGGATGATGATCAAGAAATATCTCTTGCAATCAAGTTGAAGAAGGGATCTGTTGGTAAGTACAAAGGTAAGCTTCCATTCAAATGTTTTGAGTGTGGAAAGATTGGACACTATGCAGCTCAGTGTCCTTACAAAGACCTAGACAGTGATGAAGATGAAAACAAGAAGCAATTTAAAAAGAAACAGTTTGTTTCTAGAAGGAAAAATAATTTGAGAAAGAAAAGAAGTTTGTTCATCAAAAATGTTGATATGACTAAAAGTGATTCAGATGAATTTCTTGATGAAAATGCACAGACCTTATTTATGGCTATTCTAAATGAAGTTCAAAATTAAAAATGTGAGGAACAATCAAACAGTTGTGAAGTTGTTATTGATTTTGAATGAGAATTGATGTGTGCTTTAAGTCAAGTCAAGAAACTTAAAAAGGAAATCATTGCACAAAGAAGTCAGTTTCAAAAGGAAAATGATATCATGAATGATAAATTAACTTGTTATGAGAAATAGATTACTGATCTAATTCTTTCTCTTGAAGAAAGTAAGAGAATTATTGATGTTAAAGACAAAGAGTTGAATAACAAGGACAAGGAATGTCATACACTTGAAGCTGAAATTGTTGATCTGAGAAGAAGACTTGATATGTGCAGAAGTAGTGATAAACTTGATGATCTTCTTGATAGACAAAAAGGATTCAAAGATAAATCAGGTCTTGGATTTGAAGAGGGACAATGTTCTCAAAAGGCTAGTACAAATGGAAAATCAATCATAATGACAACAAACTACAACAGGAGTGATACCTTCAGGTATAATGCTTACTTTACTGGATTTTATTTTTGTTGCAACAGGTTTGGACATAAAGCCAGTGAATACAGATTTGGAGTCAGAAGAGAAATGCATTTATTTCCAAGGAATCCATTCATGTTTTTAAGAAGTTTGAAGTGTCACAATTGTAAAAATTTTGGGCATATTGCCAAATTTTGTAGACCTTCTTTGCAAATGCAGTGAACTATAAGGAATACTGTTACAGGTTTGTCTTCTTCAAGTTCTGAAAAGAAGTTGCTTGTTTGGAAACCTAAGGTAATCAAAAAGAGCATTGATGTTATGATTGCACAAGCTGCTTTTCATGCCAAAAAGAAGGAACAGTGGGTGATTGACAGTGGCTGTTCCAACCACATGACAGGAGACAAAGAAAAAATTGTTAAGTTTGAAGACATTAATGAAGGCTCTGTTATGTTTTGAAATAATGATTGCATTATGATCAAAGGCAAAGGTACAATTCTTCTTGATGATGAAACACCACTACATGATGTGTATTTTGTAGAAGGACTGAAGCATAACTTGTTAAGTGTCAGTCAAATATGTGACAATGGTTTTAATGTGGTTTTTGATGCACATGGATGTGAGATCAAAAAGAAATTAGGTAAAGTTATTGCAGCAGGTTTAAGGACTAGTGGTAATATCTACAATCTTCATAACTCAGAAACTAAAAGTGTTGATAGCCATATCTGTTTCATGGGTCAAATTGAGGAAAGCTGGTTGTGGCATAGAAGACTTGGTCATGTGAATTTTGACAATCTTGTGAGAATCAGCAGGAATCACAATGTCAGAAATATGCCTCATATTTCAAAACCAAGTAATACTATATGCAAAGAGTGTCAACTGGGTAAGCAAACCAAAATTAGTTTCAAGCCTAAGGAGTATTTTACTTCAAAACCTCTGCAGCTGGTACATTCAGATTTGTGTGGTCCTACAAGGACTAAAGCTCTGGGAGGAGAAAAATATTTTATGCTTTTCATTGATGACTTTTCAAGAATGACATGGGTAACATTCTTAAGGCATAAATCAGAGGCATTTGATAGGTTCAAAATCTTCAAGAAGATGGTTGAAAAGGAATCTGATTTCAAGCTAAAATGTCTAAGGTCAGACAATGGAGGAGAGTACACTTCAAAGGAATTTGAGGAGTATTGTGAAAAACATGGGATAAGAAGGCAATTCTCCACTCCTAGAACTCCACAGCAAAATGGAGTAGCTGAAAGGAAAAACAGGATTGTAAAAGAGATGGCAAGAACCTTACTACATGATGCAAATCTGCCTAATGTCTATTGGAGAGAAGCTGTTCATACAGCTGTATATACTTTGAACAGAGTTCAATTAAGGGTAAAGTCAAATTATACTCCTTATGAACTTTGGTATGGTAAGTCAGCTAATGTTGGGTATTTTAAAATTTTTGGAAGTAAGTGTTACATCAAGAAAGATAATGATAGCTTATGTGGTTTTGAGTCTAGATATGATGAAGGTATATTTCTTGGTTATTCTACACATAGCAAGGCATATAAGTGTTTTAACAATAGGCTCAAAAGAATAATTGAAAGTACTAATGTTAAGGTGGATGAGGATTTGCAGCCCTGTATGCAGTTGATTCATGACAATGAAGTTGATCATCATTCACAAAAGGAAGAAGAAATTCAGGAAGAGGAAGAAGATCCTGAAAAATCTGTTGATGTTAAGACAAAGACTCTTTCAAAGGCATTTCAAAGAGATCATCCTCATGAGTTGATTATTGGGGATAAGGATAGTGGTGTGTTAACAAGAAAAGGAAAGCTTGCTGCTGCACATAATCAAGCACATGTGTGTTTGATATCTGAAATGGAACCAAAGAATTATGTTGAGGCTAGCAAAGATGAAGCATGGGTTAATGCCATGGAAGAGGAGTTAAGCCAAATAGAAAAGAACAAAACATGGGAACTTGTTCCAAGACCAAAAGGTAAGAATGTCATTGGATCAAAATGGGTTTTTAGGAATAAGCTTGATGATAAAGGTAAAGTTGTTAGAAACAAAGCTAGATTGGTTTGCAAAGGGTATTCACAAATTTAAGGTATTGACTTTGAAGAAAAATTTGCTCTTGTTGCTAGATTAGAAGCTATAAGAATGTTTTTAGCTTTTTCAGTTTATAAAAATTTCAAAGTTTACCAAATGGATGTAAAATCAGCATTTCTAAATGGAGATCTTGAAGAAGAAGTTTACATGGAACAACCAGAAGGTTTTGTGAATAAAGATAATTCAGATTATGTTTATAGGTTGAAAAAGGCTTTATATGGTTTAAAGCAAGCTCCAAGGGCTTGGTATTATAGACTGGATAAGTTTCTGTAAGAACAGGGGTTTATAAAAGGAGGTGTGGACAGTAATTTGTACTATCTAATCAAAGGTGAGGATATTCTGGATGTTGAAATTTATGTAGATGATATCATTTTTGGTAGTAACAATGATGATATGAGTCATTCATTTCCTAACATCATGAAATCAGAATTTGAAATGTCTATGTTGGGAGAATTGTCTTTCTTTCTTGGTCTTCAGGTATCTCAGCTTGAAAAGGGAATATTTATCTCACAAAATAAATATGCCAAAGAGATGTTAAAGAGATTTCAAATGGATGATTGCAAACCTTTGGGTACTCCTATGGAGACAGGGCATAAGCTAAGTAAAAATGATGAATCACCTGAAGTAGAATAGTCTCTGTATAGATCTATGATTGGGAGTCTTTTATATCTCACTGCTTCTAGGCTTGATATTATGCAGGCTATTTGTTTGGTTGCAAGATTTCAAGCTTGTCCTAAACAATCACATTTGAATGCTGTTAAGAGAATCTTTAGATATATTAAGGTTACACTTGATTTTGGTTTATGGTATCCTAGACACAATGATTTTACACTTCTTGCCTATACAGATGCAGATTGGGCAGGGTGTCTTGATGACAGAAAAAGCACAAGTGGGGCAGCTTTCTTTTTGGGTGGCAGATTGGTTGCATGGCATAGTAAGAAACAAGATTGTGTTTCTCTATCTACAGCTGAAGCTGAGTACATTGCTGCTTCATCATGTTGTACATAGGTACTTTGGATGGTACAATCACTTCTTGATATTAAGGTTGAGGTTAAAAAGCTTGTGTCTATTCTTTGTGATAACACAAGTTCTATCAATATGTCAAAGAATCCTATAATGCATTCAAGAACTAAGCACATTGCTATCAGATATCATTTTCTAAGGGAAAAAGTGATTGAAAATGAAGTTGCATTGGAATATGTGCATACTAGTGATCAATTGGCTGATATCTTCACAAAGCCTTTGCCAAAGGAGACATTTGAAACTCTGAGACAGAGATTAAGAGTTCTGTCTCTTGTCTCTCTTCAATAGGTTACAGAGATATTAAATTCAGGGGGAGTTGTCTTCTAGATCATTTTGATGGCCTGAATCTCATTTGTACATAGTTTGTATTTAGTTTTTGTACATAATTTTTGTGGTTGATATTGTTACAGTATTGTGCATTTGATCAGTGTGATGTAGAGTGTTGGTTTCTGACAGTTTTATGTTTTTCAGAGGATTGTATTTACAAGAACAGGACATTTTTTTTGCCTTTGACATTTTTATGTCAAAAAGGGGGAGAAATGAGTTATGGTTTTGCCATCAATGTCAAAGACAAAGGGGGAGTTTTGTAGCACATTTCACAGTTGAGTATATTGTCTTTTCATTGATGTCAAAATGATGGTGTTTTTCATTGATGCCAAAATGGTAGTAACATCAGGAAATGGTCTTCTTCAGTGACATGGTCTTCATGGTAATGATTTCAGTGATATGGTTTTCAGGTCAGTGATGTGGTCTTCAGTGAATAGTTTTTCAATTAATGGTGTGGATATGTGACATGTTCTATGTCATGTCATATAATTATCAATTGAATAAAGAGAATGTTGTGACATATATGATATCTCATCTATACTCATCTGTAGTCAGCAGATGTGGTCAGGTTAAGAACTTGGAGAAAAGTTAAATCATATGGTGTAAAGATCAAATTGTTATATTTGTTTATTACATGGTATAAAGCTTTACAAAATCCAAACCTAGAATGAAAAACCAAAAATCTAACTGTCATAGAACTTTTATTCTAATCGGCAGTTGACCGGTCGAGGAGGTCATCGGGTTTTAAATAACAACTTGAGGGTATGTGCCTCATTGTTTTACCGGCCCCTTGTGTTAGGTGGTTGAGCACCGGTGTAAGCTTCAATTGTGGGCGCGAAATAGCCGATCAATGGCTATGTTTTGAATAATGATTGGCGGGGGTGTCCTCATCAGATGGTGGAGGTTTAAACAGAGCCTCAGTTAGCAGATTCTAAATTTGACGGTTTCTGTGTTTAAAAAGGCAAGAAAATCAAGCTTTTTATTTCTATTCTAGTGAGACAGCGAAGCCCAAGAGATGTGGAGTCTTGAAGAATGAAGTTAGAAAGTTTGTTTAGATTTTTTGTTAGATTTGGAAGGTTTCCTATGACAGAGAAGATGAAAAGAATGTAATCTTCATTTTTGGTGTTTTAGTTTTTATTTTTTTTGAGAATGTGAGATGAATGAAATATGATGGTGGAAGTTGAACAAATTTTTTGATATTATTGTTTGATTGAAATTCATTTTGTATATAGAGATTTTTAATGGCAGATATATAGAGTTGCAGATGAGAGATGACATTGAAGGTTGTAAGAAGTTTTTGGAGAATGGAATTTTTGTTTTGAAATGTATTTTTGCAGGAATGAAGAATCAATATTTCAGGGAATTATGTTGAGATTTTGAAAGAATGTTGGTTCAATAAATGAATGGAGTCCTTCAATGATCATGATGGATTAATGTTTGTTCAGAGAAAGTGAAAGTGATAAAAGACAATAATTTCTCAGAGAGGGTAAATTGTTTAGTTTTGCACAGAGAGAAAGTTCAAGAAATGGTGAATTAGTTTGAGATTGTTTTGCAGAGGGAAATCCCCTGAATTATAATTTTCATTGAATGATGATGTTGTAATGTCAGTGAGACATGCAGAGAAGTACAATATGCCAGTGAGGCAGAATTATAATGTCAGTGAGACAGTTGTAATCAGAAATTTGTGTTAAGCCAGTGAGGCAGTTGAGTGGTTTTTATACCCCAAGAGGGTTTTCCACTCGGGAAATTTCTTGTGTCAAGTTTTGTGTTGATACTCTGCATATTTTCTTTGTTCTATATGAAGAATTCTACAATTGTGAAATTAAATTAAGAAAAGGAGTAAAAAGTGTTAAAATTGTTAACAACACTGATTCACCCCCCCCTCTCAGTGTTGAGTGTATTCCTACAGTTTCTATTGGTCTTCTTGTCTTTTTGACTCAAGTGGATTGTTATTCATAGGTCGCTTGTCATTCCTTTTGATCATGTGGATGTATTTATCATTGAGTTTTTAGGTGGTCTCCTAAGTGAACAAACCAAAGGGTTTATCTCAAGTCTTTGTTTCCGAACCTTTTTATTATTAGACTTAAAGGGGGGCATGCATTACAGTTACGTTGTTGGTTATATTTCAAAACTTTGAAATATAATAGTGGACATTTAAATTTTAATATGCACATTTTTTTTTGTTGAGAAGGAGCCATCATTGGCAGTAGGCATTAACTCTCCTCTACCATAACAGCTTTGGGAAGTACTAGTCTTTAATGTGCTTGGTTTTGGGGTATGTGAGGGAGAAAAGGAAGGAGTGGGGAACCATTTTGGGGGGGAATTCTTCTTTTTACCTTGGGGTTGAGGAAGGAAGGTTGATGGTTGGACTATAAGTGATTTAGAGGAAGGGAGACTTTGGTTGTGCTCATCATGTTGGCTAAGTGTCTTGTTGTTTGGGTTGGAGACTAAGATTCAAATTGCCAACTGGTCTTCTTCAACTAAGCTAACCTTTCTTTAAAGTAAAGCTCCTTGTCATCCATTCTTGTAAAATTACACTGGCCATTTTTGTGAAACATTTCCTTTAACTTGTGTAACTGTATGTGGTCTTGTGAAAGCCTATGCTAAAGGGTTTGGATGAGGAAAATATTGTTAACTATGAGAGTTCAGACTTAAGATCATGGGACTTATGAATTGTGGAAAACTATTGGTTATTGTGTTTTGGATTTCTATCATGAAGGAAGCTACATTAATTTGGTCACAGTTTGAGGTAGAGTTTCAAACCCTGGCTAGAATTTCTAGAATGCTATCATTGCAACATACCATGAGTCTTGAGGAAACCTGGCTTGGTTCATGGTTATCTTTTTTGATATTGTTGTAAACTATAATGGTGTTGGTATTTCACCTATAAATGTCCACTCTCTCAATTGTGGATGCGAGGTCTTCTTGGGATTAATAATACCACTCCTAGGTGGGCTTTTGGGATGGTTTTGGATCCTTGGTTCAGGTCAACTTGCCCCCGAACACTCCCTCCAAGGTTATGAAGTTTGCATTACTGAAGCCACAATGGAATACAATGTTGAAACAACACTACATGATTGTATTTGATTACTAGTTGACTCTTGGAAAGAATGGGTTTTGTCAATTGCATACAGTTGTGTAACATTGCAATAGTTGTATTGTACTTGTAACTAGAACAGTCTATTGTGAAGGCATTCATTTGATGACAATGACCTTTGAGTTCATTGTAATGACTTGCACTAAATTAGAAATGTGATTTCAATCTAGTATTTATTAAATTGGAGAATGTTTGTGAACAAATTTATCTTAGTATGGACTTCCCTGTGTTTGAATGTTTGAGCACTACCCATGGAATAGTAGATATTATGTACTTGTGATCACTGCGTCATTTGGATAGAGGACTCATAAATGGAATATAGGACCTTCTATTTCATTGTCCATAAAATCCTAAGGGTTGATTAAGTTATTGTGCATGGATGTAAATGGAAACTTTAAGCTCTCCGAAGACTTGCTTATTGTTTGCAAAGTAGCATTAATTTCTTATTTTAACTGTGGAAACATCTTGTGGACACTAGTATGGTGTTGACTAAGGAATTATCTTGTAAACACTAGAAAGGTCTATGCATTGTATTCATAGACTATAACCCTACATTTGGAAGGTAATTGTTACTATAGATGTGATATATACTGTACAGTGGTATCTATTTTATGGCATGACATCTTTAGTAGGAGGTACCTTTAGATTTCTCTAGCATCATGTTTGGGCTAAGGTACCATAAAGTTAAGTGTGCATTGTATGGTGTTATTGTATTAGAGGTTGCTATATGCAAATCTACAGTGATGCAAGGAGATTCAACTCTCATCATTTCATTGCACAAAGTGAGTGACAAAACAACTACCTAGTTTAAAATTGGCCCTTCTTTAAGCAACATATGTAGCAATGAGACTTAGGATTCTTGAAAATGAGAGGCATCCTTCTCCCCATACAACCTGCTAACTAGAGCCTCTATGTTTACGTGCATGGTTGACCTCCTTGCCATTGCTAGCTATCTTGAAGACACCCTAAACTTTATCATTGAGATACCTATTAAATCTGTGCTAGTTGTATGCATATGTTTTCTTGGTGTTTGTAGATCACATATGAATATAGGCTTAGGAGTATTTACAGCAACACTACTTTTTGATTTGGATCCTAAAAATGCTGCACAACTTATGTTCTTCTCTCAAACATCTATCCACAAGTGGGCAGGTGTGGTGAGGTAAGGAGATTGATGAAAGATAGAGGAATTAAAAAAATGCCTGGATGCAATTGGATTGAAGGGCATAAAATGGTACATGCTTTTTTGTGTAGGAGACATATCACATCCATAGACAAAGGAGACCTATGCAAAGTTGGAGAAATTAGCTTGGAAGATGAAGGCGGCAAGTATTTTCCAGATTCAAAAATTTACTTAATGCCATGGAAGGATGGGAAAAATAATTATTTCTCTGCCACCATGGTGAAAAGTTGACAATTGCATTTGGTTTGTTAAACATGCCCCATGGAACAACTATTAGACCTTTATCTTAAGGTTACTCATGAACCTTATGATAACTAATTATTGAAAAAAAATTGTGCATTCATTAATGACATGTAAGAGAATTTAATCAATTGCTACTTAAAACTCTTTAATGTTTCTGTCTAATGCAGGTTATTAGATTAATAGTGAAAAAGAACATACATTGACCACGCAATTTGTGGCACTTAAGGTTATGTAATAGAATTTACAGTTGATAGTTAAATTGTATAACAATTTTTTTTATGATCTTTAGTAATGTTTATTACAATTGTTGCATGTTTTACATCATTGGAATAACATATTAGCTGTAACTTTGTTGAAATTTTATTATGGTATGTGCACTTTGATATGATTTAATATGATTATGGTTTTGTTTCATATGTTGGAATATTAGATATATAACAGAAAAATAAATTATTACATGAAATAAATAATAACTTTTCATTTTAAATATTTTTTTTTACAGAACACGGGTCTTCCAAAAGATGAAGATGATCCTAATGATATAGATCCAGATTATATTGGTTCTGGTACAGATCACATGGTAGAGGATGATGATGATGTAGATACAGAAGACAACAAGGCCAATGATGATGATGATGATGATGCCAATGATGATCATGATGATGATGATCATGATGGTGATGATGATGATAAGGTGGTTGCTGGTAGTAGCCAGTGACATTCATGATCATATAGATTGCATCATGGATCATTGCTGATATATCGTTATGATGCCTCTTTTCATGGTTACTATCATATGTATCATTTTCACGGCCTGCAGTACCATATTATTTAGTTGTATCATTTTCACATGTATCAATTTGACTTATATCATTTGGACATGTATCATCTTGACTTGTATCATTTTGAGTTACATAATTTATCATTTTTACTTATATCATTTGTACATGTATCATTTTGACATGTTATTGATCTACTGGCATATTTGACTTTCACTTGTTTTAGTTATATATGATGATGATCTTATTAGTATTGACTTGTCAATTTATATAAATTGAAAATGGTTGATAATTTTTGGATGGATATTTATTACGTATGATGATTTTAATTTACTGTAGGATGGATGTTGTAAAATTCAATTAAATTATAGATATTTGACTCACTTGTTTTAATTATAGATGATAATCATGTTATAAAAATTATCTTGTTATTTTATAATAATTATCTTATTTTTTTATATAATTATCTTGTTAAATTGGAAGCAAAACCCAAAGCAACAAAGGAGGTCATAATGGAAGCAAAACTTGGCGTTAATTAGGAAGCCAAAAAAGAAGCTATTTTAGATGCCATACAAGAAGCAAAATATGAAGCACAACTGAGAGAAAAATTAGAAGCAAAAATGGGAGCAGACATGGAAGCAAAACTAGAAGCTAAATTGGGTGTCAAATCTAGCGCTAAATTGGAAGCAAAAATGGAAGCAAACCTAGAAGCAAACCTGGAAGCAAAATCGGAAGCAACATTGGAAGCAAAACTGGAAGCAAAACCAGAAGCAAAACTGGAAGCAAAACTAGAAGCAACACAAGAAGCGAAACCAGAAGAAAAATTGGAAGCCAAATCTGGAAGGAAAATGGGAAGAAAAATTGGAAGCAAAAATTGAAGCAAAACTAGAAGCAAAACTGGAAGCAAAAATTGAAAGCAAAAACTGAAGCAAAACCAAAAGAAAAACTGGAAGCAAACTTGGAAGCAACACAAGAAGTAAAATCGGAAGCCAAATTAGGTGCCAAATCTAGCACTAAATGGGAAGCAAATCTGGAAGTAAAATGGGAAGCGAAATTGGAAGCAAAACTAGAAGCAAACCTGGAAGCAAAACTAGAAGCAAACCTAGAAGCAACACAAGAAGCAAAACCAAAAGAAAAATCGAAAGCCAAACTGGTTGCCAAATTCAGCGCTAAATTGGAAGCAAATCTGGAAGCAAAATCAGAAGCAACACAGGAAGCAAAACAAGAAGCCAAACTAGAAGTAAAATTGGAAGCCAAATTTGGTGTAAAATCTGGCGCTAAAGCTGGCACCAAATCTAGCACAAAAGTTGGCGCAAAAGTCAGTGCTAAATCTATCATTAAAGTCAGCGCTAAATCTGGTGTAAAAGTAAGCATGCAAAATTGCGCCGAGTTTTGTGCCAGACAAAGTGTCTAATTTCTGAGTTCAATTACACTAAAATCTAGTGCTATTTTAGGTGCTTATGGCCTATTCTGTTGTAGTGCTAGGGCTACTTATTTTTCTCTTAGAAAATTAACCCAAGTCATTCTAGAATAATCATCAATAAGGAACATGAAGTACCTTTCACCTTGTAGACTTCTCACCCTTGTAGGACCACAGAGATCTGTATGCACTAGATCTAGCAAACCGGCAAAAAATTGTTCTTTTCTCTTGAAACTTGTTCTTGTCTGCTTCCCTAACTAACATTCCTTGCAAATTGTATTGGATGGTTTCATAAGTTTTGGTAAATCTCTCACAACCTGACTTAAACTTATCTTTACTAGATTATCAAAGTTTATATGACACATCCTTCTATGCCACAACCAACTTTCATCTGCTTGGGCCAATAAACAGTAATCACTAGTTCCTCTTAATTGATAAATGTTACCTCTTGTCTTCTTATCAGTAGCAATCACAGTTCTAGAGCTTTCCATGATCTTGCACCCATTGTCTTTGAATCTCAGATCATATCCCTTGTCACACATCTGACCAACACTCAAAGATTATGCTTCAAACCCTTCACATATAGGACATTGTTAGTATTATGCTTTCCATCAAATGAAATAGATCATTTTCCACAAATCTTACTAGTTGCATTATCTCCAAACCTAACTAGTCCTCCATCATACTTTTCCAAACTTACAAACTTACTTTTGTCACTAGTCATGTGATGTGAGCATCCACTATCAATAATCCATTCTTCCTTATCTTTCTCAACTTGAACAGCCAAAATACTTTCTTCCACCGGTTTTTCTTCCTTCACACTGCTAGCAGAATTAGTAGACATAGGATCTTCTTTAATAGCAATAAATAGGCATTCATTTGCACTAGTAATGGCATCATTAGATTCATCATCAGTCACACCTTCATCATCAAAATCTTTGACATAGTAGCATTTATTTGAAACTCTAGGCCTGCTCTCATATTTTTTCTTATTTATTTCAATTCTTTTAGGACATTTGGAAGCATAATGAGCTACTTTACCACAAGAGAAACATTTGAAAGGTAATTTACCTTTGAACTTATCGTAACGTCTTTGCAACCTGTCAACAAAGTTAGCTTCAATTTGCTCAAAGTCATTATCCAATTTATATTTCTTAGCTCTGGAAATCTTTTCAGAAGTACTGGCTTTAAAAACTGATTCAACTTTCGACAGGGCATCACCAAATTCTCTCATCTCAAAGCCTGTAAACTTTCCAAGCAATTGATCTCTATCAATAGTTTTCACAGTCATAAATTCTTCAATGGTAGCTACCTTGTGACTATAAGACTTTGGTAGTGATATGAGAATTTTCATCACAATTTCCTTATCACTGAGAGTTCCTCCCATACCTTTTATTCTAGTGACAAGTTCATCAACTCTTTGCATAAAGGCTGTTAATGTTTTCATCTTCATTCATCTTCAAACCCTCATATTTCACTTTCAAGCTCTGTAGCTTAGCTTCTCTTACATAATCATCTCTTTCATACAGATTTTTCAACTTCTCCCATACCTCATTTATAGATTCAAGATCCACAACTTTTGTCAACACTGAGTCACTTAAGGAACTTAACATGGCATCCTTTGCTTTGACATCCAATTCGTATTCTTTAGTATCATCTTCAGTTGTCAAGCCATCTTTAGGCATGACAAATTGTGACTATGTAGCTAACCATACTTTATAACCAAGACAGAGGAGATGGATTTTCATGCGTACCTTCCAAAGAGCATAATTTGTCCCATCAATTTGCAGAGATTCCTTCCTATAAGACATCCTGGATCTTCCTCGAGTTGTTAGACTTTCTTCTGAGGAACCTTGCTTTGATACCAATTATTGAACTGCATTGAACAACTGAGAGGGGGAGTGAATCGGTTGTCCTAAAAATTTTAACCAATTATGAACACCAACTTATCAATTACTTATATTCTGATATAACCATGAAAGCATAAAATGAGAAGCTCAACACAATAACATAATCAACACAGAAGACACTAGATTTTTACGTGGAAAACCCTAAAAGGGAAAAACCACAGTGGGTGTTAGCCCACAAAAATATATAAGTTATATCAATACCAAAAAACAAAGGCTCACTACCTATAGGGCTCACTACCAAATTGCTCACTGCAAAGAATGACTCACTACCAAAGGGGTGGCTCATTGCCAAAATGGTGAACTGATTAAGTAGCACCTACTCCATGCCTAGGTTCAGTTCCTTTGAAGCACAATAAAACTTCTCTTCTCTACTCTTTCACACCTTCTCACTTATCTCCTCATATTCACAACACACCTCCTTTTTTGCAACTTCATTACATTCTTCTATACAATTCATCAACCTTGGAATGTGCCTCAAGGTCGGCATTACATTCATCAACCATTAGATCAATCTCCAAGGTCGGCATTACAATTATACATAAATAGGTCTGGACCTAATACAAATTAAGCTAAGGAAAAGATATAAAGATGTATGTGGATCACAACACACCTTAGCTGGGACTCAAACCCAATCCTCCACACGATAACACGCTTCTACAATCTTTGATGTATCTCTGCAAATAATGAATTCAACGAGGTCAGCCAAGACTGATGATAGCATTGGGTCTACAAGAACATTCTTCATTCATGATCCAATTTTCTCTTTGTGGAGCAATCCAAAGGTAGGAACATGATCAAGAGACTTCTACAAGCACATTGTAATCACTAGGAACAACTGCACAATCTCTAATCACTCTATCAGTAAGATTCTTCAAACCGGAGCACAAGAACAACACTGTTAGCCACTGTCATAAGAAAAAGATAGCTTGTGGACCACCAAATCATGAAACATTACAGTTGAAGGCAATTAACATCACCATAGACTTAATTCTAGAACCGCAGACCAAAATACTTCAATGTGGAGGAATGCAGAGCAAAACACTTTCTCCCTATCACCACCAAACCTACAGAAAAAAACACTTTTCACACTGGTGAACACAACTTACTCAAATCTTCATTCCGTAGGCTCAACCTTGGAATATAGCATCTTCATATAGGCTTCTAAATAACTTCCAATCTACAAGAAAAGATATTAATTCTATAGGAAATGTGGAGCCTTCTTTTGGACTGTTCTTCTGCATGTAATGCACTGTTTCTACTGCAATTTACTATTTTACCGGATGGGCTAATTTTCTCAATATCCTCAACTTCTACAAGCAATTAACAAAAAGAGGGCACAATTGACACTAATGACAACACAGATATGTTGACATCAATGACAATACCGATTAGGCATATACTTGCAACAATACAATATTTTGATTTCATGATGGAACCTTGACTTCTTTCTTGAATATGTAAATAATCATCATTTTTCTCTTCAAACTGGTACATGTATTTACTTGCAAGTTCATTCCATGAGGTTATGCAATGCATAGTATTGTTCTCAAAATTAGCTATGCTCATTTTTGTAGACAACCCCCACGAAACTTGTCCATTTCGTGATCTACACTCTAAGTTCGCAAATCGAGACAAGATTCTCTTGGTTCGGTGCGAAGTCGTATGGCATCCTAGACTAGTTTACAACATTCCCTCAAATCGATTCCTCGATATTTACGCAGATTGATTTAGATGTAAACTAACCAATATATCAATTTTGGTCATTTTTAGGGTGTTAGTAAAATTTTGAACCTTTATATACAAAGTCGGCCAAATTTGCCTCTATTGCATATTCTATTGTTCGCTTGTGTTGATTCGACACTTTTTGCCATTTTTACATAGTTTTTTCTTTTCACATGTGCAAGGTCGGCATATTCTACGACCGTTACATGTTCTCGGTCATAATGCGCATGTACAAAGTCAGTGATTTTTACTGCTTTTGCATTTTGGAAAGCACCTTGCAAGGTCGGTGATTTTCACTGCCCAAGCGAGGTCGATCTTTGAAATCACAAAATCTAGTGGCATTAATTGCCACTCGTGTTGGCATTAAGATCATGTCTTTCAAACCTTTTAAATGTGTTATTTTGTTGTTTTTCGTCATTTCTTTTCTTCTAATGCTTCCTAGTCAATTCTTGGACCATCTTCAAACCGCTCGACCGTGGTAACCTTGGATTCAAAACAGATTTCAAATCACCACCGTCAAGCTTGGGGTTTTCATTCTTTTTGACAGGCATCTCTATTTGCGTTTCTTTTGTCGTTTGATTCCTAGCCTTGTTGTGATAACCCTAGTTTTTCCCAATACTTGTGCATTGTCTAGGTCCTTTTGTTTGTGCCCTAGATTGAAAATTAGTAAGTCCAAATGATGATAATTACCGCTTGGGACAAACCTTCATAACCATTGTTGTATATGTTGTTGGTGAATCTGATTGCTCCAACATGTCCATGTGTAGCCACCCACATTTCTTCCATAAACTTATGAGCAAATGTAAAGTCGGCGTTATTCACCGCTTATGTGTTTAGAGATACCAACATGCAAGTGTATGGGTGGCGAAATTCACCGCTCCAACACGAAAACCTTGAGACTCCTACCACATGCAGTAGCGGCATTTTTTGCCGTTTGAACATCAAACGCCATTTATATCATATGCAATGTCAGCATAATTAGCCGCTCGGACACTTGAAATTTCCTCAGATCACATGCATTGTCAAAATTTTTTTGCCGCTCAGACATAAATACACTTGTAGTTCTCCAAACATGCAAAATTGGTAAAAATGGCCGCCGATACACTTGTGAACTATCCCTTACATGCAAGGGCAGCAAATTTTGCCATTCGTGCATCACCCTCTTCAGAAATTTTCTAACTCTGGAGAATTCTCTAAAAGCTATCCTGAACTCGCTTTCCTTCATTTTTTTGACCCGCTTGCTCTTTAGCCCTTTCAAGCTCACCCCTGTGATCATGATCGCCGACATGCAGTTTCCCAAAATTACAAGTATTTCCCCTAACTGCAAGATCATGACTTTTTGTTACAGTTTCTCCTGCAAAGCTATTGAGGTTATTGCATCATCCGAAGGAGTCTATCTTTCAAATGATTGGCCCATCTCCTAAGAAGGCCAAAGTAATGAAGTACAAGATAGCAGGGGTCTGATAATAAGAGCATGTACATGACAGTAAAGAAGGATGTTGAAAGCCCTTACTCATGGAGACAGGTGATTCAATTCATAGTCATGACAATGAGAATGATGTGTTGTGCCACTTGTAGTCAAGGAGGAGCAGTTGTGTTTAGAGATGAGCAATCATGTATGGACAATGCAATAGACATTGGAGAGTGAATAGTAGTGATGACAATGGAAGTGGCACACAAAGATGTTGAGTCACCAAACCTGGCAAGTTACTCTTGAATTGGGTTCGTGGACTGATCATCATGAAGATGTGTGCAGATTACAGAGAATGGGAGTTGATGAAAGCCATCATGCCTTAGAATATTTTTGTAGTTTCATATGTACTTTTCATTTAGTTTTAGACACTTTTACATGTACTTTTCTCATATGGAATTACATGTAAAAACATAGGAAGTCCCAAGTCAATAAGGACTCCTATTTTTGAATAATTCAAAGTAGTTAGGTTTTTCCTAAATTTTCTCAAGGCCTCTCCCTATAAATAAAGAGGGCCTCTATTGTAAATATCATCTTTTATCTATTGCAACAAAACTCTGCCAAATTGAGAAGCAAGTTGAGACTTTGTGCTTATTTGCGTAAATCAATTTTCAAATATTTATCAATACAAGAGAGCAAGTTAAATTTCAATCTTTGTCTTGGAGTGATTTGTTTTATGATAGAATTGTTCTTATTTCTTTGCTATCATATTATCTTGGATAAGTAATTGAAGTGTGAGCATTTATTTCAAGTGATTAAGGAGTATTCTAAATTTGATTTTAATAGACTTTGAGCTATAAAATCATTTGTGAGGATTGTGTTCATGTTTGTGAGGATAAAATAGTTTGAAGACTTTGTGCTACAAGTTATTATATTCAATCTACTTTTATCATCTTAGAGAAGAGTGAAGACTTTGGGCTGCATTCAACTTCAAATAAATTCGATTGGCCATTAGTAAGTGAGGCAACAAAAAACTTTGTGTTTCTGTGGGTTTATGAAAGTTCATAAGTTCTTTATTATCATCTTGAAGTATAAGCATCTATTCTAAAAAAAGAGAATGAGATGAAATGGAACCACCACAAATATAGTGTTTAGTGTACATAAATTTCATAAGTTATTTGTTTATAATAGTTAAGCAATTAGAGGGAACCTCTCCTTGCTGAGAGGAGAGACTTTGTCTCATCATAACTGTGGCTGATATACCCATTTTGCCATTAGTGAGTTAATGACAAAATATTCACCCAACAGTTTTTTGGCGACTCTGTTGGGGATCGAACGTGCAATCAAGAGCCTCATGCTTTTGGTTGAAGCATACCAGCCTCATCTTTGTGTAATATATTTTTGTTATATCTGCTCTATTTTTTGTTAAGAGTATGGCTATCCCAGGTCCATGGGGAAATCCATTTGGCCCTTTGAAATTGACTCAGCCTCTACATGAACTACCTCGGGGTTCACATAAGAATTTTCCCAAGTTCTATGGGGATGGTAAACAACATCCGAATGAGCACATTGCAACTTTCTACATTGCATGTGGTGTTCTCGGAGTTGAGTATGAAGATGTTTCTATTAGACTGTTTGTAGAAACACTCCAAGGTGTTGCATCAGATTGGTTCTTTCACCTTGCACCTGGAACTATCACTGGATGGAGTACACTTCGAACCCAGTTCGAAGCTAGATTCAAGTCAGCAGAAGATGCTTATGCATTGTTGGCCCAAATTACTCAAATGAAAAAGGAACCGCATGAGTCCATGCGTGAGTTCGTGGCAAAGTTCAATAAGCTAAAGAACAGGATCCCAACTGTTGCTCAACCTACAACTAAGAACCTTAAATGCTTCTTCATCAATTCACAATTGCCAGAAGTAAGTTTTCTTTTACGAAGAGTAGCACCAACTAATCTTGCAATTGCTCAAAGTTTGGCAGTTGAAGTGGAAGATGATTTGATCTTAGCGGGAAAGTTGAAGAAGGATACTATTGGGCCTAATGAGCAGCCCTTTTTGGCTTTATCTTCTACAAACACTATGGATCCTATAGTGCAAAAGTTGGCTAATGAGCTGTTAGCTTTGAAAGAATAGGTATCACAGAATTTGTCCATTCCCTTCTATAAGGACATACCAAGGGGAATTTCTCTAAATGCTTCGAGTTACCAAGGCAATGTTTCAAGGGATCAGAATCAAAATAGGTTTCCTCCACAATGAGGAATACTTGCTTTAGAAGCACCACCTGTGAATGCAGCAATCTTCTATTATGAATCGGAGCAAAACAATCTTCTTCAATTAGAATATGATCAAGGAGAAGATGTTGCTAATCTTTTCACGGAAGGTGAAGAGCAGTTAGCTGGTGACTCTACCACCAGGTTCTTGAACTTGGAAGGTGAAATGAAACAAGAAGAAGATGCTTTTGATGAATCTTATGTCATTCTTACATGGTCACAAAATCAATTTAATCATCAATATGTGGCTGGTGACAACCAAATAAGTACATCAGATCTTCCTACTTCATCCCTTATTCCTAATACTAGTACCCCCAATGAAAAACCTCAAGATGAGAGTTTTTTGTCTTTTGTAGCAAATCCATATCAACCTGTTGATATCACAGATCATGTTGAGGAGACAAAGATTCAAATGTCTGAGGCAAGAATACCTGTTAAGGGTATTATGCAGGAGTTTCATCCTAAAAGGGAGGCCATGTACATAGTGATAAAATCTGAGGATCCAAAAGTTCAGATTCTTTTTGAATCTTCCGATATGGGTACTTATTTCTTGATTTCTAATGAAGATCCTAAGTTATTGGATAGTGTTTCAAATGGAGGTCTAGAAATAGAGGGATCATTCTTCTCAAGCGAAGGGATTTTCTAGCTAAGAGGAAATGGCATTTCCAAGGGATTGGTTTCTCTGAAGAAACTTTTTAATGAGCCTAATTGCTTTGTTAAACGACAACAATAGTTGGGACCAAAATCATCAGCGTCAGTTGGGCAATTCAATTTGGATGCAGAAGAAGATCCTAGAATGACAAACACTGGGAAGTGTTACTCTTTCAATAATAAAAGAAAAAGAAGTGGAACATATTTTCTACTACCTCACAACAGACATCATCTGAAGCTTTTCTCAAAGTGAAGTGACAGATAAGTTTTCATATTTTTGTACAGTTTTTTGTGTCCTTTTCATTTTAATATTTTTGTGTTTTTGATTAGTCTTTTGTGTCTTTTTCTTTTTGGTAGATTGACTCTATAGCCCAATGGCATGGATGAAGGCACTTAGAGACTGAATTCTCCTCCCTTCGATCGTTTCAAAGTTTGATCGATGGAAGTTCCCCAGTTAGAGCCAGCTGTTGTTCTCAAAATCAGCTACGCTCATTTTTGTAGACAACCCCCACGAAACTTGTCCATTTCATGATCTACACTCTAAGTTCACAAAATCGAGACAAGATTCTCTTGGTTTGGTGCGAAGTCGTATGGCATCCTAGACTAGTTTACAACATTCCCTCAAATCAATTCCTCGATATTTACGTAGATCGATTCGAATGTAAACTGACCAATATATCAATTTTGGTCATTTTTAGGGTGTTAGTAAAATTTTGAACCTTTATATGCAAAGTCGGCCAAATTTGCCGCTATTGCATATTCTATTGTTCGCTTGTGTTGAGTTGGCACTTTTTGTCATTTTTACATAGTTTTTTCTTTTCACATGTGCAAGGCCGGCATATTCTACTGTCGTTACATGTTCTCGATCATAATGCACATGTGCAAAGTCGGTGGTTTTTACTGCTTTTGCATTTTGGAAAGCACCCTATGAGGTCAGCGATTTTCACCACCCGAGCGAGGTTGATCTTTGAAATCACGAACTCCAGTGGCATTAATTGCCACTCGTGTTGGCATTAAGATCATGTCTTTCAAACCTTTTAAATGTGTTATTTCATTATTTTTCATCATTTCTTTTCTTCTAATGCTTCCTAGTCAATTCTTGGACCCTCCTCAAACTACTCGACCGTGGTAACCTTGGATTCAAAACAAATTTCAAATCGCCGCCATCAAGCTTGGGGTTTTTGTTCTTTTTGACAGGCATCTCTATTCGCGTTTCTTTTGTCATTTGATACCCAACCTTGTTGTGATAACCCTAGTTTTTCCCAATACTTGTGCGTTGTCTAGGTCCTTTTGTTTGTGCCCTAGATTGAAAATTAGTAAGTCCAAACAGTGATAATTACCGCTTTAGACAAACCTTCATAACCATTGTTGTATGTGTTGTTGGTTAATCTGATCGCTCCAACATGTCCATGTGTAGTCGCCCACATTTCTTCCATAAACTTATGAGCAAATGCAAAGTCGGCGTTATTCACCGCTTATGCGTTTGGAGATACCAACATGCAAGTGTATGGGCAGAGAAATTCGCCACTCCAACACGAAAACCTTGAGACTCCTATCACATGCAGTAGCAGCATTTTTTGCCGTCCGAACATTAAACGCCATTTATATCATATGCAATGTCAGCATAATTAGCCACTTGGACACTTGAAATTTCCCCAGATCACATGCATTGTCGGCATTTTTTTTCTGCTCAAACATAAATACACTTGCAGTTCTCCAAACATGCAAAATCGGTAAAAATGGCTGCCGATACACTTGTGAACTATCCCTTACATGCAAGGGTGGCAAATTTTGCCGCCCGTGCATCACCCTCTTCAGAAATTTTCTAACTCTAGAGAATTCTCTAAAAGCTATCTTGAGCCCACTTTCCTTCATTTTTTCGACCCGCTTGCTCTTTAGCCCTTTCAAGCTCACCCCTGTGATCATGATCGCCAACATGCAGTTTCCCAAAATTACCAGTATTTCCCCTAACTGCAAGATCATGACTTTTTGTTACGGTTTCTTCTGTAAAGTTGTTGAGGTTATCACATCATCCAAAGGAGTCTATCTTTCAAATGATTAGCCCATCTCCTAAGAAGGCCAAAGTAATGAAGCACAAGATAGCAGGGGTCTGATAATAAGAGCATGTACATGACAGTAAAGAAGGATGTTGAAAGCCCTTACTCATGGAGACAGGTGATTCAATTCATAGTCATAACAATGAGAATGATGTGTTGTGCCACTTGTAGTCAAGGAGGAGAAGTTGTGTTTAGAGATGAGCAATCATGTATGGACAATGCAATAGACATTGGAGAGTGAATAGTGGTGACAATGGAAGTGGCACACAAAGATGCTAAGTCATCAAACCTGGCAAGTTACTCTTGAATTGGGTTCGTGGACCGATCATCATGAAGATGTGTGCAGATTACAAAGAATGGGAGTTGATGAAAGCCATCATGCCTTAGAATATTTTTGTAGTTTCATATGTACTTTTCATTTAGTTTTAGACACATTTACATGTACTTTTCTCATATGTAATTACATGTAAAAACATAGGAAGTCCCAAGTCAATAAGGACTCCTATTTTTAAATAAGTCAAAGTAGTTAGGTTTTTCCTAAATTTTCTCAAGGCCTCTCCCTATAAATAAAGAGGGCCTCTATTGTAAATATCAACTTTTATCTATTGCAACAAAACTCTGCCAAATTGAGAAGCAAGTTGAGACTTTGTGCTTATTTGCGTAAATCAATTTTCAAATATTTATCAATACAAGAGAGCAAGTTAAATTCCAATCTTTGTCTTGGATTGATTTGTTTTATGATAGAATTGTTCTTATGTCTTTGCTATCATATTATCTTGGATAAGTAATTGAACTGTGAGCATTTATTTAAAGTGATTAAGGAGTATTCTAAATATGATTTTAATAGACTTTGAGCTATAAAATCATTTGTGAGGATTGTGTTCATGTTTGTGAGGATAAAATAGTTTGAAGACTTTGTGCTGCAAGTTATTATATTCAATCTACTTTTATCATCTTGGAGAAGAGTGAAGACTTTGGGCTGCATTCAACTTCAAATAAGTTCTATTTGCCATTAGTAAGTGAGGCAACATAAAACTTTGTGTTTCTGTGGGTTTATGAAAGTTCATAAGTTCTTTATTATCATCTTGAAGTATAAGCATCTATTCTGAAAAAAGAGAATGAGATGAAATGGAACCACCACAAATATAGTGTTTAGTGTACATAAATTTCATAAGTTATTTGTTTATAATAGTTAAGCAATCAGAGGGAACCTCCCCTTGCTGAGAGGAGAGACTTTGTCTCATCATAGCTGTGGCTGATATACCCATTTTTCCGTTAGTGAGTTAATGACAAAATATTCACCCAACACATAGGTAGGCTGTAAAACCAATCTTCAGCATCATTTTCCAATGTTCTCACAAAAAGTTTCATTATAACATCCTCTTCATTGATTTGACAATTCATCACTAAATTAATGAACCGTTGCAAGTGCGTATCTACTGATTCTAATTTACATCCATTAAATTTTAACAAACAATTTTTTACATTCAAAGGGATAAGAGGTGGGTAACCCTAAAATTTTGTTAAATCAAGTGGTTTGTACATTTCAAGATCAAATAACCTCCTCTGAAAGCATAACTGTTGCTGTTGTAATTCTTCCGTGGCATCATAATTTGTATAGGGAAAATAAGAATTACATTACATACTTTAGCCTTTAACCTTTATTTTTGAATGGAAATGTTGTAGTTCTGAGATGTCTTTGCATTCTTCATCAGGTTCTTCTTAATGGAGTCGCCACCTCTCTTAAAGAGGAATAAATTTTATTTTTTGGGTCTTCTCCAACAATAGAGTCATTGACATATCTCTTCGCCACTACTACAACAAAACTTTATCCAGTTTTGAAACTTCAATATCTAAACCAAATTTCAGATTTACACCATTTGATTCTTGACTCTTCCCAATGATAATCACTTATCTCCTCAGCGGAGTCGCCAATCTATTGGTGGCTTAGCTAGGCAAAATTTCTCAACAGTGAGCTTCAAGAGTGTGGGTATTTGTAAATAGGGGAATATAACTGCTACGCCCTTAATATTGGTGTACATAGGGTTATGAATAGTCAGCTTGTGGCTATCTTAACTCCTAATTAAGTCATATTATCATTATTATATTGTTATTTAGTTGTTTAGGTTGGCCTAAGGCTTCTATAGGTCTATCTAAGTCGGCCCGGGTGATATCCTAGGCATAAATAGGTATATATAGGAGGTAGTGAGTCTCATTTCATATCATATTTAGTATTGTGTTCTCATTGAAGACTGTTGGAGGTATCCCCCTTGAAGTGGATTAGGAGGTTGCCCCCTCGAAGTGGCATATTATTATCAAGTATTTTCAGCATATTTACTATTATATTCAGATATTGTGCAAGTTGTTTCATTACAAGTGGTATCAGAGCATGATCTTGGCACCGTAGAGGCAAGATTTTTTCTCAACATTGGAGGCGATTTTTGGAAGAGCATAACTTTCAGATTTTAGAGAATTTTTTAAAGATTTTTAAAGTGTTTTTGAAGACCATATTAAAGAAGATACAGTCCAGATTTTAGAGGAATTGAAGCAAAAATAAGCAAGTTATTGCAAAATTAGGGTTTCTAACAAATTTGCTCTCAAGGCAGCAAATTTGCTAAGTTTTTAGATTTTTTTCTAGGTAAGTGGTATCTTGGCATTAGTAAGTTACATTAAAAATTTCAGAAAATTTACATTTCATTTGTGTGATTTATTTCAAAAATATTGGTTTCCATCATGACGGGGCCTGCAACAAGAGGCAAAAAGAATGTTGCCACACCAGGGAAATCCTCTGATAAGGATGAGGAAATAATAGAGGATAGTAATCCCAATGAGGAAATGAGTAAGGTCAAAGAAGATGTGTCCTCAATTAAGAGGGATATGTGTGACCTAAGAGGAGATATATCAAATCTACGAAGCATGTTCAGCGCCTATATGAATGAACCAAGAAAGGAGTTCTCAAGCAACCAAGGTGAAACCTTCAAGTCGGCTAATAATGACACAAATTTTAATACTCCTATGGGATCTAGGAATTTCTTTCCTAAGGTGGATATGTGCAAGTTCGATGGTAAGGATCCTCTAACATGGATTAACCAAATGGAGAATTTTTTTGAAGTACATCAAATCCCATATGGACAAAAGGTCACGATGGCTTCCCTATATCTAGAACCAGATCAATTCATTTGGTATCGTTGGCTTTGTACTCATCAGAGAAAAAAGGGTCTCACCGTCTCATGGTCAATTTTTACAGAAGAACTCCAAGCACAATATAGCAATAGTGTGACAGACAACTTCTTCAGCCAGCTTGCTAAACTTCAACAAATAGGATCAGTTAAGGATTATATTCAAAAATTCCAAAATCTATCATTAAGAGTGGATACAATTACAGAGGAGAACTTGAATGATTAATTCTTGGGTGGTCTCAAGGATTACATTCAACATGAGGTACGTATGTTTAGTCCTAGCTCAGTAAATGAGTCTTTTATCTTGGCATGCAGGGTAGAGGATAAATATTTGATTCCTAGAAAGCAAGGGGCTAATATGACAAGAGAGAAAGGATATTCAACACCTTCTCTTCCTCAACCTACTAGGTTGACTCCACAACAAATTGAGGAGAAAAGAGCAAAAGGGTTGTGTTTCAATTATGATAGCAAATACAGTCGAGGACATAAATGTAGTGAAAAGAAATTGTTCTATATTGAAGGTCCAAGTGAGGAAGAAGAGGAGGAACCCATATTAGAGGAGGATAGGGAGTCAAGTGAGGAATCACATGATTCTCAGCCAATCATTTCTTGTCATGCACTCTCAGGTTTCAGTGCACCACAAACTCTCAAGGTAGTGGGTTTCTTAAAGCAGCAAAAAGTAATAGTGTTGATCGACTCAGGTAGTACTCATAATTTCATCAACAAAAAGTTAGCAACTCATCTAAATTGTTTTATATATCCAGCCCCAGAGTTTCAGGTTTTGATTGCAGATGGGGGTACAGTTAGTTGTTCAGGGAAGTGTCATAGCATTAAATTATCCATGGGAGATTATCAACTTGATACCCCAATGTATGCAATATCCATGGGTGCAGCAGATATTGTTTTGGGAGTACAATGGCTTACTACATTGGGAACAATTGAGATGAACTTCCAAGAACTATTCATGAGATTTCAATCAGAAGGAAAGGTAGTGGAGCTAAGGGGGTTGAAGGCAAAATCCCCACAGATGGCAAGCTCTCATCAAATGCAAAAGTTGCTTAAGAAAGGAGCAGATGGATTTGTGGCCCAGCTATGTTCATTAGAAGTCTCTCAATCTAATGCTCCTACTCATCCAAATTTACAAGCCATAATTGATCATCACTCAGTGGTTCTTGGAGATATGCCTAAAGGACTTCATCCTAAGAGGGATCATGACCATGCCATACAACTAGTTCCAGGGAGCCAACCACCAAACATCAGGCCTTATAGGTACCCACACATACAAAAAAGTGAGATAGAAAAAATTGTTGAGGAGATGCTAGAGGTGGGAATTATCAGGCATAGCCAAAGTGCTTACTCCTCGCCTGTGGTGATGGTGCGTAAGAAGGATGAAACTTGGCACATGTGTCCAGATTATAGAGTGCTCAACATGTACACCATTAAAGATAAGTTTCCTATTCCAGTCATTGATGATTTGCTAGATGAATTGAATGGAGCTATGTATTTTACCAAGTTAGATCTTAGATCTGGTTATCACCAAATTCGGATTAAGGAGGAAGATATTTGTAAGACAGCATTCCGAACTCATGAGGGTCATTATGAATTTTTGGTGATGTCATTCGGCCTTACCAATGCACCATCTACATTCCAAAGTTTGATGAATTCCATTTTTAAGAAGTTCTTGAGAAAGTTTGTGTTAGTGTTCTTTGATGATATATTGATTTATAGCAAGACTTGGGAAGAACATTTGCAACATGTAGATCAAGCATTACAATTACTCAAAGATCATCAACTCTATGCTAAGCCATCCAAGTGTGCTTTTGGTCTTAAGGAGGTGGAGTATTTGGGACACATAGTTTCACATGAAGGAGTAAAGGTGGACCCTAACAAAATTAAGGCTATCATGGAATGGCCTATTCCAAAAACCATTAAGAAACTGAGGGGTCTCTTGGGATTGACAGGGTACTATAGAATATTTGTGAAGAATTATGGTCGTATAGCAGCACCCCTCACCACTCTCTTGAAGAAGGATTCTTTTCATTGGAATGAGTCTGCTAATGTAGCATTTGAGCAATTGAAGGAGGCTATGTGTACAACTCCAGTGCTTGCCACTCCAGACTTCACCAAGGAATTCATTGTGGAATGTGATGCTTTTGGAAATGGGATAGGAGCAGTTCTCATGCAAGAAGGTCGACCAATTGCTTTTGAGAGTCGTCAATTAAAGGGTAAAAATCATCTCAAACCTATTTATGAGAAGGAAATGCTAGCAATCCTTCACGCAGTTAAACAATGGAGGCCTTATTTAATGGGTCGACACTTCAAGGTTAAGACAGATCATGATAGCCTAAAATATTTTTTGGAACAAAGACTATCCTCTGAAGAGCAACAAAAATGGGTCACTAAGATGTTGGGATATGACTTTGAGATTGTATATAAGAAAGGGAAGGAAAATATTTTGGCTGATGCACTTTCTAGGAAGGATGAGAAAGATGAAGCCTTATTGTGTGCCCTTTCAATAGTACAAGCAAATTGGGTGGAAGAAGCCAAAGCAGAATGGCAAAATGATGTTGCAACAAGTAATCTCATCCAACAATTAAAAAGTGATCCTAGTAGTTCAGATAAGTTTTGTTTGAAGGGAGATATTCTTTGGTATAAAGAGTGTTTGTATCTCTGCAAGAATTCCACTCTTAAACACAAGATTCTCACAGAGCTACATGAGTCCCCAGTTGGTGGTCATTCAGGATTTTTGAAGACGTATCATCGGGTCAAGCAAGATTTTTTTTGGGAAGGGTTAAAAGGTGATGTTCAAAAATTTGTGGCTAAATGTTTGGTTTGTCAAAGAAATAAGGGGGAGACAATTAAGACACCAGGTCTCTTGCAGCCCTTATCTATTTCTAGCCAGCGTTGGGAAGAGGTATCCATGGACTTCATCACAGGGCTTCCCAAATCTAAAGGTCATAATGTCATCATGGTAGTAGTTGATTGCCTCACTAAATATGCACATTTCATTGCATTATCACATCCTTTTACAGCAAGTGCAGTGGCAAAAGTTTTCTTAGAGAATATCCAAAAGCTACATGGTACACCTAAGGTTATTGTCAGTGATCGTGATCCTATCTTTACTAGTCACTTTTGAAAAGATTTATTCTCATGTTTGGGTACTCAATTGGCTCATAGTTCTTCATACGATCCTCAATCAGATGGGAAAACTGAGGTTGTTAATAAATGTTTGGAAGGATATCTACGTTGTTTCACTTCAGAAAAGCAATCTCAATGGGTAGATTGGCTACCACTGGCAGAATGGTGGTATAACACTTCTTTTCATAGCTCATAAAAAATGTCTCCATTTTTGGCACTTTATGGATATCATCCTCCTTCCATCACATCATCATTAAAGGTGTCACCAAGAGTTCAGGCAGTAGAGGACCACTTGCATCATCAACAATAGGTACTTTCAAGACTCAAGGAGAATTTAGCTATGGCACAAAATCGAATGAAACAACAGGTGGACTAACATCGTAGTGAAAGAAATTTTGAAGTTGGGGATTGGGTCTTCTTGAGATTGCAGCCTTATAAACAAATTTCAATGAAGCAACACAAAAAGAATAATAAGTTGTCTCCAAGATATTATGGGCCATACCAAATCATGCAAAAGATTGGTAGTGTTGCCTACAAGCTAGAGTTGCCACCAACAACAAAGATACATCCAGTTTTTCATGTTTCTTGTTTGAAGAAGGTAATTGGGCAGAATATTCCTACTCAAATAGTACTACCAGAACTCGATGAAGAAGGAACAATAATTTTGGAACCAGAGGGCATTCTTCAAACTTGCACAAAGAAGCTGAGGAATAGAACCCTCACTTAGTATCTCATCCAATGGAAGAATTTACTAGTTGAAGAGGCCACATGGGAGGATGAGGAGTTCATTCAAAAGAATCCACACTTGGTTAGCATTGAGGACAATGCTTCTTTGAAGAGAGGGGCCATGCTACGCCCTTAATATTGGTGTACATAGGGTTATGAATAGTCGGCTTGTGGCTATCTTAACTCCTAATTAAGTCATATTATCATTATTATATTGTTATTTAGTTGTTTAGGTCGGCCTAAGGCTTCTATAGGTCTATCTAAGTCGGCCTGGGTGATATCCTAGGCATAAATAGGTATATATAGGAGGTAGTGAGTCTCATTTCATATCATATTTAGTATTGTGTTCTCATTGAGGACTGTTGGAGGTATCCCCCTCGAAGTGGATTAGGAGGTTGCCCCCTCGATGTGGCATATTATTATCAAGTATTTTCAACATATTTACTATTATATTCAGATATTGTGCAAGTTGTTTCATTACAATAACTTAGGATAAGACACAATTCTTAGTTCATTTCCTGAGTGGAGTCACCAATCTGTTGGTGGCTCAGATGGGCAAAAATTCTTGATAATGTGCTATAAGAGTTTTGGTATTTCAAACAGGGGAATACATGACTTAGGGTAATACACAATTTTACTCAAATATCCCCGGTAGAGTCACCAATCTGTTGGTTCCCAAATCTACAAATTCTTAAACCCTAAAAGTATGCTAGGCTTTATGATCATTTTCAATAACTGATTTGGCCAACGAACAGAATCAATCAAATGGTTTGAATTCCCTGCACTTCAGACTCTGCTATGCCTAGGTGGGTGTACCTCAATCACCAATGTTTATTACTTCTCAAGGATTAAATGGTGATAGTTAAGAAAATTAAAACCTCACACAACTTTATTGGGTTTCTATTTCATAATAGCATGAGGGTCTGAAATAGAAAATTCAAATATACTAATTGCTACTCCTACTCCTACTCCTACAACTAAAAATCAAAATATACAATGATTTTTTTGTTCTAGAGCATAACTTTGATCGGTGCCTTATTTGTTGGGTATTGGGAGTCATAATGAGTTTCTGCTCATCCTTGATGGTCTTAAATTCTAACTATTTAGCACTATTCCTATTTATGTCTTGCATAAATGTGTAAGTAATTTCAACCATGAAAACCATTCTTCTTAATCCAAACTGAATTATCTGAATCATAGCAACATATTCAACAGAATTTAATCTCTACTTGAGAGAACCCATTAAAAATATCACACAGAAGCATTTAAAGATGCAACGACAAATCAATAAGTACTTGACAATTTAATTCATATGATTAAAAGATAACAATTTGGAGACAGTTTCACAATTTCTTTTCATTTAAATCGATAAACAATTGAAACCATTTTCAGAGCAAATTCATTTCTGCACAATCTCATCTCATATATTCACAGGTACACCATGTTGTTTTACCCCCCTTATTCTTAATCTTGGCTTCCTTTTTATAGGTAGATGAATGAAGTGTTACAACTTTTCAACTACCCACTTGAACATAATTTTTCATTATATTGATTATTTTTTGTTTGTCTCTCTTCGGAACTAAAATATTTAATTTTATCTTCCTTTTTCTTTGCATCCCATGAAAAATAATTTCGCCAATATACTTTGCAATACAGTAATCTTAATGACTATTGTTATCCCCCTTTTTGCCGGCAATTTAATAATTATATTTACCTGTATGCATTTTCACCCAAAACATATCTTTCAGGTAAAAACATTTACCCACTCCAAAACTTTTATTTCCACTTAACTCCCTAGGTGGAAATATTTTACAATTTCCTATCACCATCAATAAAAATTATTTTCCCTCAGAATAATATTACGCTCAATGTTGTGGGTAATTGAAATCATTTTTCCCCTTTCAAATGTAGAAATAATCACTGCCTTCTTATTTAAATAAAATGCTTTCACATTCTATAGGCTCACACAACACCGCACCAACTTTAGGATTTTTTATTTGGCCTTTGCGGGGATGCGGATAAGGTTATTTCACTTTTTGCATGCTCTCGCCCCAACACTACACCATTTTAGGGTTTATGATTTTGCTGTTGTGGGAATGCGGGGACTATTAAAAAGGTTCACAAATATTGACTAGAGGAGACATTAGTGCCCCGAAGTGAACCAAAGTTGTTTGATAGAAAGCATATGCCAAACTTGCATGTCTGAATTATTTCCTCACAAATGGTTTCTGGTAGATAGGTCATCTCTATTCATTATCATCCTTCCAACTAGCTTTACTCCAAACTTTTCACACAAATAGCATAATCTAGTTGCATCTCCTCCACTTACCTCTCAGTTCAAATGCTAGATTTTGTGCCACTAATGTGTACAATTTGAGTTGCTTATTCAACTGTGGCTAAATTTGATAAGAAGCAAATTTGTCTTTAGATTTTGTATTATCAATGGCTTCACTTCTAGGTCCCTCAATAACAACCCTCAAAAGTGCCATTTACTGAGGGCCAACTTATAGTGGATAAAAAAGAATGGACAATTTCCCAAACTCTAGATCAGGTTCCCTAAATATATCATCAAGAAGAGCAGCATAAGACTCATTTTCCTTTACAAGTTTTCTTTTTATATACCTTGTCATTGACTTCATGTTAGCATGTTTATAAATGTTTGCTGCTTCCCGCAATCTACTTAAAAATGTACCATGCATAGTTGCCAGGTATCTATGACCAGTGACCTCCCCAGCAAAGAAAACCCTACTATCTCCAACACTTTCTCCTAGTTTATCATAGTCACTACCAGATGCCCCAACAACTACATGAGAGTATGAAGCAAAACATAGAGGATCACTTCCCCATTTCGTACACATTGTTTTGAATGGGATCATGTACATTAACTCCTCTTGGACTATAAATACCTCTAAAAATATGAAGCACCCGTTGAAAAACATCTATTGCAGGCATGCTCTCAAAGGTTATTGCAGCTTCTCCAGCTACAAGGGCAATCAGAAGTGGCCCTCCAGATACAGAGGCATAGCTATAGAACAAAAAGAATTCACCCCACTGGCTAGTTTCATAGTTCAAATGGCCAAAAGTATCAAGATTAGCTTCCTAGAATACATAAGAAAAGAGTGTAGCAACATTGTCCAACAATCAAGCCCTAATCTCAGAATAGCTTCCACTTTGCTCTTAGGTAGCTCTAGGACAAATTTTATTGAACCACTTTTTACACAAAGTTGCATCTACTTCAAACACTTGTCCTCCAATGAGCAAACAGTGATCACCACCCATCTCATAAAATGCAAGTGACAACTTGGAAAGCCATGCAACATTCACATATTCAAGGTTAGCTAAATGCCAATTCAAAAGTTGTCTTTCCTTCAAGATAATTAAAAGTTATCTAATTTGCTGCAACAAACTATAGAGAAATAGAGAAATTTTTAATTTCTCCTACAACCATTTCAGAGCAAATTCACTGAGGGAAAACTAGGCAACCTGAAGCCATGATTTTTTGTGAGGAGGCATAATCAATTAAATAAAGCATGGGTTTGTTATCTATTTTTGCCCAGCTCATCAAATTTATGCACTTCCTTTGAAAATTGGCCCTGTCGACAAGTTGCGGGAAAAGTGAAGTTTAAAATGATATACCAAATGAGCTTAGACGGTTGCAAAATTGAAACTGGAGTAATTTGAGACCAAAATATTAACTGGGTCACCCTTAGAATTTTGAAATTTGCAACTTTTTGGGATGCCAAATCTAGTCCAAGAGTAGTTAGGAATGCATTAAAAACCATATCAAAACTCATTTGGTGACAATGAAACTGAATAGACATGCTGATATATGTACCAAGAAACTTTATACCATATAGAATTGCAAGATCATTTCCAGGTTTCAAAAATTTTAATCGTCAAAGCTGTCCTCCAGGGCATATTTGCAAAGTGCAGACATAAAAACTCTCCAAGACTCAACTAGTTTGGGCTTTGAAAACTGATCAAATGAAGTCCTTAGATTGTGAAACTAGGAAAATATACTCACATATGACACATGAGTATGTCCAACAAGTGGTAGCACATGACAATGAACACATTTCAAAATTTATCATGCTCCCAAGTAGGCTACACAAGCATATCTAACATGGGTGTTTTTGAGTGCTACAACTGCAAGTTCAAGACATAATGGCACTTTAAATTGCAAAAATTTGAAGGTGCTAACAATGGGTGCCTCTTCTACTTGATCAGCGATGACTTTTCCTTTTATTGCTTTACAATCAACATACTCAATGTCAAACTCACTAAGAATCATGACCCATTTTGCTAATCTACCTCTAAGAACTACCTTATATAGAAGCTATTTCAATGGATCTACCTTGGAAATAAGCTTAGTTTGTTGATTTAACATGTATTGCCACAATTTTTTGGAAGCAAACACAGAAACTAGACATGTCCGCTCCATAGGAGTATAATTAAGCTCATATCCTATTAAGGTGCGAATGATATTTCTAGTTCTTTTCCAGATTCATCATGTTGAGCTAGGAGGGATCCTAGGGCAGCTGGTGTTGCAAAATATGTAACAATAAAGGCCTTTCTGAAACTAGTGGTACATCCACTAGAGGTGTAGCAAGATACTCTTTCAATTTGTTGAATGTCTATTGACACTTACTATCCCATATGAATGACACATCATTGCGTAGTAAGTGCAAAAAAGGTTGACATTTGTTGGCAAGCTGAGCTATAAAAATCCTGATAGATTGTAGTTTACCTTGGAGGCTACTTAGTTGTTTTAGGTTAGAAGGTGGAGCCATCTCAACTATAGCTTTTACTTTGGCAGGGTCTACTTCAATCCCTCTACGAAACACTATGTATCCCAACAATTTCCCTGATGTAAAACCAAATACACACTTCTTAGGGTTGACTCTAACCTGGTATTGTTCTAACTTGTCAAAAATATGTGCCAGAGCCTATAGATGACCATCTGTAGTAACTGATTTTCCCAATAGATCGTCACCATAATCTTCCATGGTAGTGTGAAAGAGGTCATGAAATATAAGATTTATTTCTCTTTGGTATGTTGTTCCAATGTTTTTCAAACTAAAAGGCATGACTTGCTAACAATAGGTTCCCCAAGTGTAATGCCCCTCGCTTTTGCTTATGATAGATGTTAGTTTCATGACTCCTATGACAGTTCTAGTATAGATGATAGTCTTATAGTGCATGTTACAGTTCGAGATATTTTGATTTCTATGTTATGGTTGATGTTCTCCTTGATCTTGATAGACACTTGGTTATCATACGAGCTAGATATGGATTTATGTTCGATGATGCTTGATTACTTGTACTTTGTGCTTTCACAGTTGATGGACATGGTTATAGATTGATGTTACTTTTGGTTTAATATGTCGTTCGATCATGATTATGATGTATGACTGGTATAAGTTATTTAATGATGTGTTACTTGAACAGAACAGTGTTGCATTACTCGTGTCCGAGTACCCTGCTACGCTGCGACTTCTGTTCATTATGCTTATGATTACATGGTTATATATATGTATATATGCACAACCTTGTTGTTCATTGCAGGATGCAGGTACCGGGCATCGACTCCACCTGAATTGCCAGGTCTGAGTGTGCCCTAGCCAATGGAATTGTGGATTGGAGTTGACATGAGGTTCCCCTAATTAGTCAACATCCTCAAGGAGGATGAGCTTTCAATGTTGTACCCTATCGTCACCATCAGTGGGACTGTTGTCGTCATTGGTCGTCATTGGTCATTATGTCCTGTGGCTTCACTTGGGTCAGGTATCACCTTGTGAGTAGGGCATATCCAATTTAAGTATCGATTCATGCATGATTAATATTTCATTTAAATAAGGTTAAATTAAAGCTTAAGTTAAATAAACATTGCTAGGGATTATGTGTGGTTTATTAATTATAAATAATTTAATTATTGATAATTGGTAAAACTAATATGAAAAATAGTAATTAATAAATAAACTGGATAAATAATTAAATGAGTAAAAAGAAATAATAAGTCCTAAGTTGTAAGAGGATTTAATTAAAAGAAAGTAAGATTCATTTGTAAGATGATTAAACAATTATCATTTTGATTAAATGAATTGACGGTAGTAAAAGTAGTGTTCTAAAGATTAAATAATAAGGTTTGTTACTCTCTTCCATGTATTCGGTGCTTGGGATATGCAAACAATGCAGAGTGCCGACATTTGCTAATGGGAGGAATTGGGAGTCCTTGGAAATAATTAATTTTGAACTTCTCGAGAATGTGGACTGTGGGAAAATGGAGAGCCATGCCTCCTGCATTTACCCAAGGAGCTCAATCCTTGTTCCAAGAAAGTGGGAGGTTGATGAGGTAGGCTTGTCTCCTACATTTATGGGGGAAGTGAATCCTGGTGTTGAAGGAGGGGAAGGAAAAGATTTCTGAAAAAGAAAGATTTGAAGAAATTGGAGAGGGAGAAAGCAGCTATCAGATTCAACAGGGCAAACTCTCAAACATTTCAATCAGGTTCCACTGTTGTCTAAGACTTATCTCTGAATCTCTTAATTTAGCCTATGGTGATAGTATAGTAACTTTTCTTCTTGCCGAATGATTGTTGAGTTTCCGATGCCTATTTAAATCTATTTCATATTTATTATGCAAACATTGTATTCCTATGATCACATCTCTGAGGGGATTTAACAATAGTCCATAGGCTTGGTTGTTTATTTTTATTTCCCCATTTTGCATTCATAATAGTCAGTCTTGTTACAATGACTACATTTGACAGATTTCTCTTTCCTTCATGCCGTGATGAATGTCAATGCCCATGCCAAAGGCCTTGCTTTTAAATCTGCCAAACACCTTTACCTGGAAGTCTTCTTAAACCCCTTCTATAGACCCATCTTTGTGAGTGTTCAACATTCACTGCATTCCAGGGGCGTTCTCATCCAAAGGCACTCTACGGAACACCACAGTACCTTGCCTGAGCATCCTCTTCCTTCCTATATGCATAGCATTACTTATGAAACAAAACATGTTAACTGCCTCCCTAAGGAAATAAAAACACACTCTTAAAAATGTAGGCTGTCACTAACTCACTCACATGAATCTATATGATCATGCAGCTGGCATTAGAAATCACATTATGCATCCACTCTTACTTCATAAAATGATTGAGTTGAGAGACATTCGTTTCAGGAACTAAATGGGCAAATAGTGGAGCAACCTCTGGTTTCATTGTTATTTATGCTCCTCCTTATTGAGTCGAATGTTTTAAAAGGCCTTTTCAGCAAACCTATGTTGTGCTTCATGTCTACGAGAGCATCTCCTGCTATAGTATCTGTTCCCTTAACCTTTATATTTGATGAATAACCTTATCTTGCCCAAAGCTCCTTTCTGCAGTCGCGAGACGGTGCCTTTGAGTCATCTGCCCATCCCTAGACACCCAGTTTTTCTCTCTTCCTATGGAGAACAATGTATACTCCTGCAATTAGTGTCCTCTCTCTCAGCTCTTTAAATATGCACATTAAGTAACAGATTCCAACCCTTTAGTGCAACATACAACGCTGCCTCTGTGTGGGTATTATCAACAGCTTGAAAGCTTTTCTTTTGGTGCTCTAGGATTCCTATTACTATTTCATTTCTTTGTCTTTTCGAAGGCTTAAGGAGTGAAGCAAAATGCAAGACTTGGGTGGGCGGTGTAATGGAGGGTGCAGATGAAGTCGACATAGCCTTCCACACTCAAGTCGTAGCCCAGTTAGGGATCGATTGCTTTCTCTACAAACCATTTTGTAAATGTCCTTCAATCATCCTGTCCATTTCGCGTATCTGAAACTGTGACTTGTGATGTTCGTCCTGCCTTGATGCATATTCATTCTTGCTCTAAGACCGCAACTCTAACCTTGAAGGATGGCAATGGCTGGGATCTAGCTTTTGCCTGCATACAATCCTTCATTGTCTCCTTGAAGCACCCTACAAGTCTGTAGCAAGATTCATGATGTTAATGTGTGTGTAGGAAAGTTTCTAAAACCTTCTGGCAAACTTGCCTTGTGCGCTGTCCAAATCCCATAATAGGCGATGTGTATCATAGTCTCCACGCACCCTCCAGCATGATTCTCGCCATGTATTTGGAATGATTTGTTTCCTTTCTCAACGTATCATGACTGTATTAGGATTGAACTCCAATTTAGCATTTTTAACTGTAGAAGAAGTTTAAACGTATCATTCATTCCTATACTTAGTAGATTTTTCTTTTAAATCTAAAACTTAGTCAGTGGTATTAAACGGATGTGTGTGGGAAAACATCTTTGTAGGCCATTTGCGCCCTCAAGAGAATAGCTCTCATAAAATGTTTAAATTAGATGTGTCATCTAATAAAATTTAGTTCCCCTCTAGACAGTCATTGCATTTGATACAAATTCATAAGGTGTCCATAAATCATTTAGGGATAAGAAGAAAATAAAATATAAATATATTCATGCTGTCCATCGACCCATGGCATAATAATAATAATGATGTTAATATTATTGTTATTAATGTTATTATTATTATTAAATCCAACGGAAAAGATGACATATTGTTATCATTAGTAATATTAATATTATGGTTATTAATATTATTATTAATATCGAATCAAAACGGAAACAGATGGTATATTGTTATTATTAGTATTAATGTTATTATTATTATTATTGATATTTATGTTGGCCCCGTGATTTATCTAAATTGAATTAACAAGAATTATACGACCAAATTAATGAGTTTAATATGTAAATGGATCGTGATAATGAAAGACGATGAATTAGATTTGGGATAAATGAATAGCCGATTTGTTGATTCGTAGAAAGGGTAAATGTATTCAACGTAGTATTTAAATTATCACCTTCTCTTTGTTAATGACTAGTTGAACTAGATTCGTTCGTTGTAAATATACTTTGATATTCTCATGAATGTTGTGATAGATAGATAATGGTATGTGATCTGTAGGTAGTTGTAATCATTAATCACGTAGTAGTGATTTGCATTGTTCCTCTCTTGGTTATAAATTAAAACGGAATACTCAAACTTATCCATATGAAACAAATTTAAACTTTCCTTATAATCATTTAATCAATTTGAGATTACATTACTGACAATAGAAGTTTACTTTACTTACGGCAATGATAATTGTAGCATGTAGAATAATTAAATGATTGTTTTCTTTATACATAAATAAACATAATTCACTTTAATGGAAGTCATAGATTTATCCCTTGTAAGAATACAATCAAACGACAAGCTCTATCTTGATGATTGATATACCAATGTAACAACTTAGTCAAGTGCAAATGGCTATAGTGGAAGTAGTTGTAAGAAGGCATAATTGGATCATAAGTATAATTGATTCTCGTAATATGTTAATTCAACTGTGGGTCATAGAACCGTTCTTATAGTCTTGATTATGTAATCTTTCCGTGTGGCTTGAGTTCTAGAGGCTTAGCTTGGGAGGTCTTGAATTCATGTGTTGTGTCGTTAGTTGTCTTGAGATCATGATGTTATAAGAAGCCCTGTCGTCTCTAGTTATGTATGGATTAAATGACAATTGAGTGATAATGCACTTCGTGTGATTGTATTATGATCCAACTGGTTGTACTAGTCTTGTATCCAGTTTTGTGGTAAGATATGGGACAGGGTGACATGGAAATCTTAGAGTTGTAATGAATAAGTGTTATTATGGGCAATGGTCTAGGAGTCCTGCCCTTATAATTATGTTATGGAGGGTCAATGCTTGTATTGTTAGTTGTTATGCAAGATGGTCAATGCCTTTCATGGTTCCGTACCCTCGTTATGGTGATGTCTTGCAATGCTTGTTGTGTAGGGTTTCCTAGTTGTAGGTAAGGGAGTGGCTTCTGATGTGGGGGCAGGCGCCAAGTGGCTAGCCAGGGCAACCCACTGGGAGTTGGTAATTCAGTGATAACATAATAAAATACCTAGGGGTTGGGTAGTTTTCACATTAACAAGATAATAATATGTTTGGTTCCTCACTCATGCCTGTAGTGCTAGTTCAGACTAAGGATGAGGGGAGAAGGCTAGGATTGGTAGAGCTACTTCCTTGTCATCACGAAAGGAAGGTTGTTTCTGCATGCGTCATCCTATGGGGCCAGTGTCTAGAGAGAGACTGCCTGGGTAACCCATGTTAGGACCATGCGATGACACTCTCCTTACTACAGCCTAGCATTCCCTAGTTGTTCTCTTCCCTTGTTATGTATCTGCCTCTGGATGTACTGTGGTGTTATTGAGATATTGACTTGTGATGTTGGAGTCATGTGTTGTCTTATAGCCTTCTGTCTACCTGATTGTATGTCGTAGTGGGAACCTCATGTTAACTCCTGGCTCGGGGGGTGGACCTCAGGGTTCCACATGGTCGGGTGGAAGAGCTTTATCCATTGGCCTCTTTCCTTGGCCGTTACTTGTAAGCGAGAGGGGACACTCTCCTTGTGTTTCAGACATCAAATCTTGTACCTATTTTGAAGACACTTATTGTGCTCATGTTCTAGCCAGGTATCAATGGATTCAGATTGTATGTATTCAAATGTAATCATAATAGTAATGATGTAATTTACACAATGATGTACTCATTTGTAGAAACTTGGAATTTGTGCATGTAATCATGATTAAAGCTGAGTATCTAAATGATGTCATGAAATGGAGATGTTTATGTGTAATCAATATTGTAATAGAGTTAGAATGATTTGTCGATGTCAGTTAGTTATGCATGTATACTATGTTGGTTAAATTGCCTAGTAATGCAACCATGGGACCTTGGAAGACAAGTTGTTAGTTAATGATGTGTATTGAATTGCTAAACATTACCTTGTTATCTTATACAAAAAAAAATTTCCGCTTTGCATAGCATAGATGTGTTGTTTTCCAAGGTTTTCATGGCAGGGCACTACACCAAGGACATGTGAAAGTTCTCTTATGTTGATCTTCAGGTGCTATAAGAATCTAGTTGTAACTAGAAAACCATCCATCAAGGGAAGCATTTCATGACTAGTTGTTAAGTCTACTATGATGTCGATATTTGGTAGAGGGAAATCATCCTTTGGGCATGCCTTGTTTAGATATTTTGAAATCAGTACAAATAAGAATGCCCCCAATGAATTTGGATATAGGTACCAAATTAGAAACCCATTTTGGATATTCAATGGGATGAATGAATCTCACATCTAATATCTTCTGAAGTTCTACCTTAACAAGCAATGCTATCTAGGGATGCATTTTTCAAAGCTTCTGTTTAACAGGCTTGACATTAGGAAATTCTACTAAGTGATGGACCATTAATGGAGGATTCAATCCAAGCATGTCAGTGTATGACCAAGCAAATTTGACTATTCTTTTCAGAAAGGAAGCTGTAAAATTCTTTTTGTCTTACTCTGAAAGACATGCTTCTAGAAAGGTGATCTTTGGATTCTGTGCAGTACCCAAATTGATTTCTTGTGATTTCTCAACCAACACTGGAGACTTTTCCTAATATGTTGAAGTCAAGGGAAGGTCAAATCCTCCATCCTCGGGTGCCCCAGAGAGGTTTTCACTATTGAATACATCCTTTATTTGTTTTATTTTGGGATCTGGTGGTGCCATAGTGTGGTTTTCACTAGGGGATCTTATTTATTTTTTGTTTTTACTTTTGTGACTAGAGGATTTAGCCTTATCATTAAAGTATGTTGTGAGGTTGAGGTCCATGATAAATCCATTTTTGTGGTCACCAAGTGGAATATTGTCTCATAATCCCATGAATTTTGTAATGGCCTCATCATTCTAAAATGTATCAAGATCTGGAGGCTCTTGTTGGTCCCAATCAATAAGGTCATGGTATACAAGTGTAAGGCTTTGGGTTTTGGTTGTGGATGTAAGGGAAATGGAGGATATCAGAAGATAGAGGTTTCTTTGAATAAGTCAGTGAGTTGCGGATAGGAGTCATCAATGGTATCCTTGTTAGAAATCACAATTGCAGGAAAAAGCCTTCACTACTTCATCAAGGATATACTTAATGTTCGACAACCTTAGTACCTCCTTACCATATCCTAACCCTTGTCTATTATGTTTCTTTTCCAAAATAATGGGTTCTATGCTTCCTTATCCCTGTAATCCAAGGCCACCTTGGCCTTTATAATCCATGTTCTTAACAATACGAAGACCTTTGGTATACTTCTCAACTGGTAGTGTGACTAGATCTTGGGCTTCTTTGTATATCCATGATGAAACATCTTTAATGGATTCGTCTTCTAGAAATCCCCAAGAAATGATAATTGTGGGGTTAGCCTATATGACAACTTTTGGATGTGCTTTTGTTAGTGGTGGTTTTCCATAAGATGTAGGTGATAGTGGCAAATTTCCCACATACAATATTTTGTAGGTCATACTCACCAATCCTTTTTCCTTGTATTGAACCTTGATCTTGGGGAAAGGTGTATCAGATGAAGCTTTGGTTAATGTAGATGGATCAATGTAGGAGGAAGATGCTTGAGCTGTAATATCGTTAGGAACTTGGTTTGAATTATGGTATCAACATTGCATAGCCCTACAAATTAAAAGGATTAGGATCCCTGAGGATAGTAATTTATGTACCATTATATGGAAATTTGAGACATTGATGGTATGTAGATGGCATGAATTGCATGGTATGTATCCATGGGTGACCTAGAATGATATTATAGGGAAGATCAAGGTCCAACGCCTGACAATGAGTTTCTATGATTGCAAGACCAACTTGGATGGGTAAATGGATAATACCTTCAAATTCTCATTCTACATCATCATATGCTTTGATCGTTATACTTTTATCTGAATCAATAACATCCTTAGAGTATCCTAATTGTTTCAACAAATTTAGAGAACAAATATCTAAGCCAACATCACCATCTATAAGAACTCATTTGGCTTTGCATTCGGTGGATATAGACTTCTATGTGTAAAGCATCATTATGGTAAGGATTACGTGATGGAATATCTTTCTTAGTGAAAACCAGGTGATGGGGTGAAGCGATATGCCCTATCATGTCTTGGAATTGGTCAATATCAATTTTATTAGGGATGAATGACTCTTAAAGGGCCTTCTCAAGTATGGCTTTATGTGCGGGTGATGTTCGAAGGAGGTCTAAGATGGATATCTAGGCCGGTGCTTTACCTAAATGGTCTAAGATATTATACTCAGAGGTTGGATAGGTATTAGGTGCTACCCCATGAAGGGTAACATGACCATGATAGGTTATAATTGTATAATCTAATGCTTTTCCCCTAATAGAAAGGGTAGACACATGACTCTCTTCTATATGGCCTACAATAGAGTCATAGGAATTAGATGCATGATTTACATTTTTACCTTTGTTCGGGAGCATTTCCTTTAGCATGGCACATGAATGGATCATTGTATATGTTGAGATTATTGTTAGAGGATTATTTAGGAGGATCATCCATAGTTACTTCACCTCTGTTGATAAGATTTTGGATGAGGTTTTTATGTTTCATACATCTAGGTGTTTTGTGTCCTTTTACCCTTTGGAATTCATAGTATCCATTATTTTATACCATGAGGGTTTAAATTGAGGTTCATCGTATTGTTGTGCTTCAGGTAATAATGTGATGAGACCTATTTGAACACGTTTTCATAGGATAGATCAATGGGTTCTCCCAATCGAGTAAATTTACATCTAGGCATTGAATCGTGTCAGGGTTTCTCTCTAGGAGTAGATATGGCATTTTTGGTTGGTTGAAGATTGACAGGTGCTTAGACATTTTGAACTTGTTTAGCATCCACAACACCATTCTTGACAACATTTTTATTTTTAGACCAGAAATGGGGTTTTTCATTTGATTGTTGGGGATTGTCTTTGGTCTCTTTGAAGATTTTGATTAGACCTTTAGTGATAAGGGCCTTTTCAATGTTTGTTCCCTTAGATATAATCTCATCAAAAGAATTGGCACATTGGATTTGTAAGTGAAAACCTATTTCTAGGTTTAAGTTTTGGATGAATATGTGCACCAATTATTTTTTGAGAATAGGCCATGGGAATTTACTAGCTATGTTTTGTTACATTACATGGAGCCTAATCAGACTCAAAGGTTAAATTTACCCCATTTTTATCAGCGCAGTTTCCCCCCAAATTCTTATGGGGTCAAGGGCTAGCGCCCCTTGCGAAGGTTTGGGGCAACGCCCCCAAAACCTCACATAGTTTTTTATTATTTTATTAAGGCGTCGGGAGTTATTTTTTCATTGGCCGACATAAATAAAACCCTATTTTGTAACCAACAAAAGTCATGATAAAAATGGCTAAGGGTTAAGGTTTCCATTGATGTATTGTAGCATTTTGCAATGGTATTGGGTTGCAAGGATTGCTGGTTGTAATCAGTTTGATTTACTGGATAATAATATTGGACTCTTTGTTGCTAGATGTAGCCCGAGTTTGGGTGAACCACATTAAAACTTGTCTATCGCTATTATTATTTATGTGTATTTTCATTCCTCTGTTTAATCTTTATTTACATTTAATTGATATCTTCTGTCGACTAACCCTAACAAGTGGTATCAGAGCCAAGTTGTGTTTGATTATCGTCTGCAGGAAGGTCTCACAGTTGAGTGGGAGTAATGGCAGATGAGGGTAAATTAAAGGTAGACAAATTCAATGGACAAAACTATTAGTTATGAAAGATGCAGATGGAGGATTATCTTTATCAGAAGGATTTATGGAGGCCTTTGGAAGGAGTAGCCAAGAAACTGGCAACAATGTCTAATCACGATTGGAATCTTCTGGATAGAAAGGCATTGGGAACCATTTGGTTGTGCCTGGCACCATCAGTGGCATTCAATATAATGGAAGTGAAGACAACAGATGGTTTGATGAAAGCTTTGGCTAAATTGTATGAAAAACCCTCAGCCTCAAATAAGGTATTTCTCATGAAGCATTTGTTTAATCTGAAAATGATTGAAGGTGGATCTGTGATAGATCATTTAAATGAGTTTAATACAATTATCAGTTAGTTAACTTCTGTAAAAGTAAGTTTTGATGAAGAGGTGAGGGCTCTCTTGATATTATGTTCTTTTCTAGAAAGCTAGAATAGCTTGGTAATGGCTGTAAGTAACTATGTCTCTGGTTCAAATACTTTAAAATTTGATGATGTTGTTGGTGTTATCCTTAGTGATGAAATGCGACAGAAAAGCTCAGGAGGGTCCACATCAGATAGTGTTTTGAATATAGAAAGCAAGGGCAGATCAAAGGAGAGAGGAAAAAGTTATGGAGGTCATGGGAAGTCACGAGGAAAATGAAAGGACAAGAGATCCCAATCTAGAGGATAGAAAGATTGCTGGTACTGTGGGAAACTAGGTCATCTAAAGAAAAATTATTGGTCTCAGAAGAATAAAGGAGACAAACAAGAAGGAAATAAGGAGGCAAATGTGGTAAGTAATAAATCTTAAGATGATGCTTTGATTCTTTCCCTATATAATGTTGATGATTCATGGGTTTTAGATTCAGGGGCCTCATTTCATGCTATGCCCCATAGAAGTTATTTTCTTGATTATGTCCAAGGGGATTTTGTGCTTGTTTATTTGGGAGATAACGAACCCTGTCAGATTGTTGGAAAGGGGAGAATTAAGATTAAGTTGCAGAATGGGAATTATTGGCTACTATAAGAGGTAAGGCACATTCCAAGGCTTAGTAGGAATTTAATTTCAGCAGGACAACTAGCTGAAGAAGGTTGCATTTTTACATTTACTGATAAAAATTGGAAGGTTTCAAAAGGTGCCTTAATAGTAGCAAAAGGTGTGAAAGTAGGCACCTTATATCTTTGTATAGGTCATACTATTCCTTCTACTTTAGCTGTTGTAGAGAAAAAACAAATAGGTTCAGGAACAGTTGATGTAGGTTCGCAGGAAGAGACTGAAACAGTTGCTGCAGGTTCTGAGACAACACTGTGGCATAACAGATTTGGGCATATGAGTGAAAAAAGTATGAAGGTACTTCATTCTAAGAAAGTTTTACCAGGTTTGAAATGTATTAACATGGATTTATGTGAAAGTTGTGTGTATGACAAACAAAAGAGAGTCAGTTTTCTCAAGGATGGGAAGCAAAAGAAAGATGAAAAGTTGGAGCTTGTGCATACAGATGTATGGGGACCAGCTTAGGTATCTTTTCTTGGTGGCTCTTGGTATTATGTTACATTCATAGATGATGCAACTAGGAAGGTATAGATTTATTTCCTTAGGCAGAAATTTGATGTATTTGAAACATTTAAGAAATGGAGAAGCTTGGTTGAGAATGAGAATGGTAAAAGATTAAAATCTCTCAGATTTGATAATGGTAGTGAGTATTGCAGCGAAGAATTTGAGGATTATTGTTCCTTTAATGGAATTTGTAGGTAGAAAACAGTTCCAGGGACTCCACAGGAAAATGGAGTGGCTGAACGCATGAATAAGACAATAATGGAGCATGCAAGGACCATGAGATTGCATGCTGGGATGCCTTTAAACATGTGGGCAGAGGTTGTCAACACAACTATATATTTAATTAATAGAGGTCCTTCAGTTCCTCTAGGCTGTGGTATGCCAGAGGAAGCATGGACAGGTAAGAAGGTGAGTTATTTTTTCTCAAAACCTTCAGATGTGAAGCATTTGCACATGTAGATTCTAAAAATAGAACCAAGTTGGATGCAAAATCAAAAAAGTGTACCTTCATTGGATATAGCATTGATGAATTTGGTTATAGGCTTTGGGATTTTGAAAATTAGAAAATTGTGAGAAGAAAGGATGTTGTATTCAATGAGAAGGTGTTGTACAAAGATCAGTTGCAGCAGCATGAGAAGAAAGAAAAGGATTATGTGGTGCTAGATGATACTCCAAATAGTGATGTTCCAGTGGTTCCTCATGCTCCACAACAGCAACCATAAATACCACAAACTCCAGTGAATGTTAGACGGTCAACAAGCCTAAGTAGACCTCCTGAAAGGTTTTCTCCCTCTCTGTATTCTATTTTGTTAACAGATGCTGGTGAACCAGAAGGGTATGATGAAGCTATGCAAGTGGATACAAAGGTTCAGTGGGAGCTTACAATGAAAGAAGAAATGGACTCCTTACTGAAAAATTAGACTTGAGAATTATGTAAGTTACTTGTAGGTAAAAAGGCTTTACCAAACAAATGGGTTTATAGGCTGAAAGAGGAAGATGGAGGTAAGAAAATATTTAAATTCAGGTTAGTTGTAAAAGGATTTGCACAAAAAAAGGGCATTGATTTTGATGAGATTTTTTCTTTGGTTGTTAAGATGACTTCTATTCATACTGTTTTAAGTATTGTGGCTGCTGAAGATTTGTATTTGGAACAGCTAGATGTAAAAACTACCTTTCTCCATGGTGATTTGGAGGAGGAGATATACATGGAACAACCCCAAGGATTTGAGGTCAAAGGTAAGGAGAAACTGGTGTGCAGATTGAAGAAGAGTTTATATGGCCTAAAACAAGTACCTCGGCAATGGTACTTGAAATTTGATAGTTTTATGGCTGAGCAAGGCTACAACTGGTGTAATTCTAACCATTGTGTTTATTTTAAGAGGTTGGATAATGATAGCTACATTATTTTATGTTTATATGTTGATGACATGCTTGTTGCAGGGTCTAACATGGATCACATAAGAGAGTTAAAATAGTAGTTAGCACAGTCATTTGCTATGAAGGATTTGGGGGCAGCAAAACAAATCCTTGGTATGAAAATTTGTAGAGATAGGAAGAACATAAAATTGACTCTATCTCTGGCTGATTATGTTTAAAAGGTGTTGCAGAGATTCCATATGGAGAATGCCAAAGCTGTCAGCACACATTTGCCTAGTCATTTGAAATTGACTAAGGAGATGTGTCCTAAGACACTAGAGAAGGAAGAAAAAATGTCCAAGGTACCATATGCTTCAGTTGTAGGAAGTTTAATGTATGTCATGGTATGCACGAGACTGGATATTGCACATGCTATAAGAGTCATAAGAATGTATATGAGTCATCCCAGATTGGAGCATTGGAATGCAGTAAAATAAATTCTCAGATATTTGAGAGGTACATCCAATAAACACTTATGTTTTGGGGGCTCTAATACTGATTTAGTAGGTTATGTAGACTTAGATTTGGCAAGGCATATTGATACTAGGTAGAGTACTACATGTTATGTCTTTATCGTAGGTGGGACAATGGTGAGTTGGATCTCAAGGTTGCAAAAGGTGGTTGCTTTATCCACCATGGAGGCAGAGTATGTAGCTGCAATAGAGGCAAGAAAGGAGATGTATGGCTGTAATCTTTCATGGAAGAACTGGGCAAACAACAGGCTAACAGTTATTTGTTTACGGATAGTCAGAGTGCCATACATCTTGCAAAAAATTCTGCCTTGCATTCAAAGACCAAACACATACAGTTGAGGTATCACTTCATCCAGTTGGTGTTGGATGATGGATAGTTAAGGCTAGAAAAGATACATACAGATGAAAATCCAGCGGATAGGTTTACAAAGGTAGTTACAAGGGAGAAGCTGAGCTCCTCTTCAGCTTCAATTGGTCTTCAAGACTGAAAACAAAATTAGAACAGTAGAGTCCAAGGTGCTTATTTCCAATGGGAGCTACAGGGTCAACAGTGTTATGATTAGTATCCAAGTGGAAGATTGTTGTTATATGGAGCCTAATCAGACTTGGAGGTTAAATTTATCCCTTTTATCGGTGCGGTTTCCCCCCAAATTCTCACAGAGTCAAGGGCCAATGCCCCTTGCGAGGGTTTGGGGGCAGTGCCCCCAAGATAGGGTCAAGGGGTAGCATTTTGTAACCCTATTTTGTAACTGACAAAAGTCATGATAAAAATGGCTAAGGGTTAGGGTTTCCATTGATGTATTGTAGCATTTTACAATGATATTGAGTTGCAATGATTGTTGGTTGTAATTGGTTTGATTTACTGGATAATAATATTGGACTCTTTGTTGGTGGATGTAGCCTAAGTTTGGGTGAACCACGTTAAAACTTGTCTCTTGTTGTTGTTATTTCTGTGTATTTTCATTCCTCTATTTAATCTTTATTTGCATTTAATTGATATCTTCTATCGTCTAACCCTAACATTTTTCTCTAACTTTGTAGAAAAGATATAAAGGTTTCCCTATTTATTTGTTTATTGTTGCATAGATCTGTCATGGAAATCTCATGCTCTATGTTATATGAAAAATGAGTTACAAACTTTTCAGCTAACTCATTAAAGGTCTTAATACCTAGGAGTAAATGATAAAACCATTCTATAGATTTCCCTCTAAGACTACAAGGGAAGAGACACATAAGATATGTATCATTGTGAACCACCTCTTGGAAAGCAATGTAGAATTCCCTAAGATGCTCTTTTGGATCTCCTTTTCCTTTGTACTTGTCAAATTTGGACATTTCAATATTAGGAGGAAAAGGAATCATAGGGATAGATCGATCGAAAGGATAAGGACAAATGTCTTCTAAAGATAACATTTTCTTTGTAAATCCTAAGGTGATGTATGAGATTTGTTTTTGCAGATGTAATAATCTCTGATATATTTTTGATGTGGGCTCTTGTGAGACTTGAGGAGGATTGGTGTTGTTGAACACCTGAGATACTGAGAGGGGGGGTGAATCAGTATCTCATTAAATCTTTAACTTGTTAATCTAACAATACATTTACTACATGCAATAATTAAGTAGATTAAGTACAAAAGAGACAACTACAATCCATAACACATGAACACATGGATTTTTATGTGGAAAACTCAAAACAGGGAAAACCACAGTGAGTGTTATCTCATAATATATTATGTAGGAATAATACCGAATTACAAAGAGGCTCATTGCCAAGAGGTCTCAATGCCCAAATGAATGCTCACTATAAGAAAGGCTCATTGTAAAAAAGGTTGAACTGATATGGTAGGATCTACAACATGGTTGAGTTTAGTTCCATTGATAGTTCAAAATACAGTTTCAAATCTCTTCATCTTGACTACTCTGTTTCTCTGCCCAGTTCACATATACTTTGTTATTCTGTCCTCTATACTCTTACCACACTTTTTGGATTAGAAAAACCAATTTAGATCACACACACACAAGTTCCTCCAATATAGAAATCCATCAAGTATTTATATCTGCAACAAGATCTAACTCAAATATGGGTTGGCTTGACAGAAATGAAACGTGTACACAATAGGTTGTACTTTGTGCAGACCAATAAAATCCTTCAAGAACCTTCATATAGGTGCAGACCTATTATAGAACCACTTAGAATGATGATCCAAACAATATATCTTCACTGCATACCGATCCAACTTGTATGTTGGCTTCATCCTTAAGTATACACTTAACTAAATCAACTGTCATGCCACAACTCCCAATGTAGACCACACAAGACTCTAAAATTCATACCAAACACTCATTATACATCACCCAACATACCTTTAGAACTGTGAGTCATAATATTCTTATGCGGTAGAATGTGGATCTCTGAACTACTATCTTTGTCACTGTGAAATACTGCCAACCTGAATGCTGATACTTAAAAACTTGTAGACGAACATCCGGTAAACCTCAGACTCCACAAATATGGAATTGGATGCTCCTAACATGTGTTTACAACAAATCCAAACTACAAATTAAAACAACCAATAGTGGAGAAATGCAGACTAAAATTCTCAGGTATTCTGTACAAAACCGCATACCAGAATCTATATCTGCAGAGAAATACCAACCAACTCTTTGTCACTAACTTAGTAAGTTGCCAATAGTTAGTCAATTTAACTAGGTCATTCTTCCTAGACTTGTTCCCAATCATATCTTATTGTTTCCATCAATGACAACACCATATCACAATCATATCAGCGGTGTCTCTTGACCATGTTGCCAATAGGTGTGAGATAGGTATAAATATGGATTTGAAGTTTGAGGTTGTGATGTATGTGGTGGATTGGTGTGAGATATATATGAATAAGAATTGGAAGTTTGGGGTTGTGATGTAAGGTATGCCAATGTGTTAGATACTTGGGGTGTGTATGAAGTAATGGGTGGATTGGGTTGAGTTATGGATGACATAGTTGAAATGATTTGGGGAATAGATGACGGAATACTAGAGGAAGCATGACCAAATGATGTGGGAAATTGGTAGAGAGGATTGACAGATTGGTTGGTGAATGGAAATGAAGAAATATTATGTGGGGGTGGTGTAGGTGTGTTTGGTATAGTAGGTGTTATGGTAGACATGGCAGGAATAGAAATAGGATGTGATTCTCCCATAGCTGCAATAGCAATGTTTATAGATTCTTGCTTCTTAAGAGTAGAAGTATCAAAATCACTATGCAACTTAGCTCCTTTCTTAGCAAGTAGAAGAAAGTATCTATTAGGGTCTGATGCTAGGAGTCTATCCAAAGATTGTAAGGTATCCAGGTCTTAGAATTATTTAGCTAAGTCTATGGGTTCTTCATGTGATTGTTGACCTATATTGGTGGAAGATGAAGGACCTGTAGACACCTAAAAATGACCCTTCACATTGCATCACCTGCATACATCAATTCTGTCAAATCACTTGCATCCAACATTAATCAAATAATCTAATTATTTAATTAATTTTATCAAATTCATCAATTTCCTCTAAATCACCTGATTCCAACATTAATTGAATAAATTCTATTTATTTAATTAATTTCCTCTTTATTCATCTAAATTAAATAATTTTAATTATTTAATTAAATCATTATCTTCTTCCAATTTCAAATCCACATTAATTAAATAAATTAATTCATCACTTAAATTTTCTCTTATCAATAACTAAATAATTTTAATTATTTAATTAATCAATTATTCCTCCAAATTTAAATAAATTATTCAAATTTATTTAAGTTGATGTCATCCTCTAAAAATAAAAATAAATTGATGTTTTATTTATATTCCTCTATCATGCAAAATAAATCAAATCAAATTTATATGTTTAATTTATTTAAATCTTCATATCTTATCTTTTCGTCTATCATGCACAATTAATTAAATAAATTTATTTATTTAATTTTAAAATATCTTCAATTATCTTCCAAAAATAATTTTATTCTTCCATGCACAATAAATTAAATAAATTTATTTAGTTAATTTTCCATTATCTTCTAATTCTTCTAAAAATAAATCTTGTTTATCATGCACACAAATTAAATAATTTATTATTTAATTTTTCAAATCATGCAAAAAGCAAATCTAAAGTTAAGATAATTGGCTTTAATCTTTATTATTATTTTTATCATCAACTCATAAATTGGAAAAAAACATTCTAATTTTATGAAATCAAATCATATCTTTAGCCAAAAAGTAATTAACTTAATAAAAATAGCTTTAAAGCATGACACATGTCGTGTGCACATTCATCATGTCCTCTCAAATTATCTTAACCATTGATTTCATTGATTTATCTCCATCGTTGATCGATCTTTCTTTGAAACCTATATATACCCCCTTCATCTCTTCATAAATCTCACTTTGATCATTTACGCTTTGGCATTCCTATAGTGCTTGAGCATTCACGTATCATTGAGCACATATTGTATCTTTGAGCACTTTGAGCACTTATCTACATCCACTTGTTGCAACCATGGGTACACGACATATTGAGCAATCCACATAGATCCAAAAGATCAATACAATCTAGGTGATAGCTTTCGATTGTTTAATTGCATACTCATTGATATTGTTATCGTTTAGATGGATATTTTGATGTTATAGGATTGAGTTGTTATCATTGTTTTGATCTTATTCAATCTCAATTTTACCTATACATAGGATCTAGTGTATATCCACTGGGAAGAAAGACATTAGGAGGCATACCTATGGTAAAATGTCTAGCATCAATGGGAGTTTTTGGATCATTTTGAGGAATTTTTGGGTCACTTTGATTAGTTTCCATATTTTTCTTGTATTGTGACCTAGTAAGAGGCATAAAATATTTCAAACCTTTGGTGAATGATGAGGGTGGATGATTGATGAGGTTTTTGGACTTTGGTAACAATTTGAGACTTTAAGAGGATTGGATGATTTGATGTTTTGATAAGAGAGATAAATCTAGATCAATGTGATAGGTTTTGGATTGAGATTGTCTTCCAAGAACTAGACTAATGAGCTCAAGAAAAGACTATATGGGTAGTGAGTTTCACCAAATCAAGAGGAGCCACTCTCCTAAGCTAGATATTTCATTAATGATAGATGCTAACTTGTTTTCTAACTTGAGAGAGGCAACTTCCCAAACAAGTGACAAACTAGTGGATGGGATCTAGATTTTGACTCTAATGAGCTGATTAAGATAGCTAGATGATAAAAAGGATTGTGTTGGTTGATGATGATAATAATGTTGAATAGTTTTACCTATATTCTCAATGGGATAAAAATCTCTATAGTCCATAAAGAGAGGCAATGGGAGATGATGATGATGGATGGATGACTGAAGGGCTGATGGTAGATAGTCTAAAAAAGTCTCAAGTTTGTGTGTAAGTTTAATCTGAGGTAAAAGATCTCTAAATATGGGTAGGTGATGATTGGAAACTCTCTGTGAAATTAGAAGTGCAAGATTGTGTATCAGAAGCACAGAGGAATAAATTAGAAGTGGTCATAGGATAACTCAAATGTGCAATAGAGTCTGTCAAAAGTGCAAAATGATAGATCAGTAGCACCAGAGAATGACTCAAAAGTGGCTACATGATAGTTCAAATGTTCAATTTTAGAAATGATAGTAGTCAGAGGACAAAATTAGAAGGGCAAGAATGGTAATCAAAAGTGCAACACTGGCTATCATATGCACAACAAAATATATCAAAAGTGTAGGGTTTTTACTCAAAAGTGCAACTTTGAGTGTCAAATGTGTAGCTCTATGTAATGGACTCATAAAATAGTTTAAAATTAGAAACATAATAGTTTGGATCAAAAGCACCACTCTATCAGTCAGATGCATAGCTCTATTAGTCAAATGTGTAGCTATATCTATCATAATAACAACAATATGGATCAAAAGTGCAGTGTAATAGTTCATAGGCAAAATTTTGTAGTTCAAAAGCAAAAATTTTGTGACTAGTTTGGATAACAATTTTTGTAAGTTCTTTGGCAAGAGATTCAAACAATAAGAGACAATGGCTATTGACTCTTTTGGAATTGGGTGCACAAGGCTATTAACCTTCATAGATAACAAATGGTGTATACTGGTAAATCACATGAAAACATGCTAAAAACTCTTGTACAAGCCTAATATCTTGTGGACTCACTCAGGTGTGACTTCGGTCTCCACTATTAGATAATGGCGACTTCCATCCCCTTGATACCATTTACCATATTATGGATAGATAGAGAATGCAATGTCATGTACCACCTTACACCCCTTACCTTCGAGACTAATGTCTCAGTGCTTAAAGTTTAATCTATCTTAAACAACAATGGTAATAATGTGAGCTCTTCTCCCCCTACTGCAGTGATGAACTATAGCATATGATGGTTGAAGGTCTTATCTTAGTTGAAGGTCTTATCTAGGTTAACAAGGTGTCTAGGGAGCCCTTGATATACACTGGGTACAATGGGGTCCAAGCTTGTGAATATGATTCCACAATGGCACACCGCAAACATCACCAAACCAAATCTTGGCAGACCAAGGGTCTCGGGGATCAATTTGGACACATCAAGTTCACCATTGAGGTACAAATTTTTCTCTCCCCCCTTTATATACCCCACCAAAACATGTGGTTAAGGTCATCCTTAAGGGTGATGAAATCCCTTAACAAGCCTTCTGGAGAGGATACCAAGTACTTTTGATTATCAAGATCACCTTTTGACGTGAGAGAAGAGCATAGATACATATTGATCTTGGGTCCATGGGAATAAAAGTAAATAAAACAAGTAAAAGAATTAACTAGTGCTTTTGATCTCCAAGATCACCTTTCAGTGTGAGGAGAGAGAATACACACATAGAAATTCAATACATAGAAAACAAAGTTCATTCCCTTAATAAAATTGATGTGTACTACTAAATTCATGAGAAATCAAGTCTTTCAAAATACGTCATGCACTAGATATATTAGTAGTTGAATTTTTGCTTCATTGATTAGGGATAAGAGGCTACACAAATGAGATTAGATTCCAAAACCAACTTGTTAGATTGAAAAGATAAAATCAAAATTTCTATAATTAGAATCGTTAGTCTGATAATCAAAAGCGCCACAAAATTAATCAAAAGAGTTGCAGAAATTATCAAAAGTGCAACAAGATTTATCAGATGCATAAACAGTATTAATCAAAAGTGCCAAGATATTAATCAAATGCGCAAAGTGATGTATGAGATGCGGATGGTATACCTTTCAAAAGTGCCACAAAATTGATCAAATGCTCAACATTATTCCTCATAAACACAACTCTATCCCAATCTGTAAAATAGTAACACACAGAGAGTCAAAAGCACATTTCTTTCAATTAGAAGTGAACTAGAATGTATCAAATGCACCAGAAAGCTATTCAAAAGCAATACTCTGTCAGGCCTGCATAATCAAGAGACAAAAAACCATAACAGGGAAGTTAATTAGGTTAAAAAATCAACTAGGTATGCCCACAACTACATAAGCTTGTGAAATAACCAGAATTAGTGCCTACAAATAAGTTAGCTTGCAAGTAAATATGATGAAAATAAGTGCCTAACAACTCTACAGGAAAGAAACTAAAGGCAGGACACAGAAATTAGAAGCATCAGAATTTTAATCATATGCACCACTTTGTTCATCAAAAGTGCCTAGATTTCCATTAGATGTGTCATTCTATTATGTAGAAGTGTCATATTACACTTCAAAAATGTCATTTTGTTAATAAGAAGTGTAATTCCATACCTATAGCCTAAAAATCACCAATTCTTAAGCCAAATTCAATAAAAATTAGAGAGTGAGTCCCACTGCACGTGCCAAATGTATATGCTATAAATTGGAATGCAAACAAGAAACATAGAGATCCTATTTCAATGTCTACATAACTCAAGAAATAATTGAAAGTGACATAATGAAATTCAACAATAGATATTACCACACAAAGATGTTTATTCCTTGGTATATTGATATGTGGATTGCTCAATACATAGCATAACCATAGTTGCAAATGGATGGATGAATGGTAAGCTCAATGGATGCGATGGTTCTCAACGAATACTCAAAGATCAATAGGATGATATGGATACCAGAAGCTCAAAGTTCGTGGAGGGTTGGTGAATGAGTGAAGGGACACATTTATAACTTTCACATAGTGATGATCAATGGTGAAGAAAATTAGATGAAATCGATGGTTGAGATAAATTGAGAGGACATGAAGTAATGTGGACATGACATGTGTCAATACAAAAAGATTTTTTAAAGAGTTAATTACTTTCTTGGATAAAGATAGAGATTTGATATTCATAAAATAGAATTGATTTTCTATTTAATGAATTGTTTGATAAAAACAAAGATTTAAAGCCAATTAAACTGAATGCATGATTTTTTTTTATGAGTAAGTGCTGCCAGTATGACAGCAGATATATTAAAATAAGAAACAAAACTAAGTACATAAGTCAAAAATGGTTGAAGTCAACCCATTACATAGTGAGTAGATAATCCTAAGCTATTGGACATAGTGCCAGAGGAATCTAAGTCTCTCAGCCAATTTTCTTGCTCTTTCCACTTGGGTTGGGGACAAAAGATCCCCATATTGACTCAGAAAATAGGGAAATGTTTCCATGTTATTCCTCTGAATACCCTGCCTTTAGACCGCTAAAGCTTGGTCTGCCACCTATTTTTTGTTAATTTCTACTGCATCAAAGACACCAACCATCATGTTGTAAGTCAAACATTTGTTGAAATTGGAAATGGCAGCCTTTGTTGCATTCACCATGTTGACTTTGACAAAGCTAGTTGCCAGAAGTTTTCCGTTGTATAAAATCCCATCATGGATATGATTACTGCTAAAGAAATTTACCCCAATTACTTTGTAGATAGCCTCTTCCACAACCTTAGAGCCCACGTTGAAGAGCCACCTAATTTGTGCTTTTGGGTCTTTAACAATATTATCCTCTTGTTCCTCTTCATCATCTTCATTCTCTCCTTCCTCTTCCTCCTCCTCATCTTCCTCCTCTTCCCCACTTTCCTCCTCATCATCCTTCAATTATTCAGCTTGGCAAATGTAAATGCAATTAATCGACATCCTTCTCACCATATCATTTGTAAGAATTGCTGCTACAGAAGCTCCCTCTGTATACTTGAACTGTGAATGATCCCGAGAAGAGTCAAGTTGCGAAAAATGCATGTGACTCCCTACATATCAAATCTTAGAAAATTGAATCATCCTCCTAGAACAAATCTTCCATGGGAGTATAAAGATAAAATCTACACCTTCTTAATTTGAATGACAACCTATCAAACTAGCCCAGTCTAAGTTTTGATTCTTGCGAAGGCATATTCGATGAGTGTGCCCGACCAGGACTAGTAGAAATTGAGTCCATCCAAATTTTTTGGCATGCTAAGATGCCAAAAGTAGGGCAAGTAGCCCCTTAACTCTTTTATATCAGAGACAATTTTGACACCCCACCAGAGGTGCCCCGAAAAAAGTTTGATAATTTCATGTTAGTAATGCAATTTCCCATCCTTGGCTAGTTTCCTACTCTAGAAAAATGCTTCTTCTTACAAGGACCCGTTCCTTTGGTGTCCTTCCTTCTGAACAACCTAAATTCTTTTCAGATTTTGGATGGGCGATGTGATCCTAGGGATTAGAGTTCAAAATAATTAGGCAAGATGCATCATTTTGTGTTCGGAGGGAAACCTCATCGCCTATTTCACCTATGAGATTCGATGCATGGCTGCTACCCACTACAATTTCTTCACGAATTGGATTAGCCTCTTGACCCTGTGAGCCAAGAGTGTTGGTGTCTAGAGGAGTACACGATTGTGAATTGTCCTACATTCAAAAAATGATCCTAAATTTTTAAGATCTTTCCTTTCCTTTGGGCATGAGTCTTGGAAGTGGCTACGACTGTGACAATTTAAGCAGAAGAAATGCCTTTCTTCGACCTCCAATTTCTACACCCTTTGGAAATCCTTAGTGTGCAAAGTGATTTCATTTAGAATTTTGTTAATGGCCACCACAAGAAATCTAGCAAACATATACGAATTGCTATTCAATAGGTCTGCATCAATTGAGATTACCATGTTCCTAGTGACCGCTTGATTTTTAGAAGAGAATCCTTAGTTCAAAATTATGGTGGAAGATTGTATATCTGATCCATTTGGGTTCGTCGTATGGGTCACATTTTTTTGGGTCAAAATTTGGTGCCCATTTCTACATGTACAATGGCACACCATTTCTTGTCCAATTATTCCCTCTTAAAATCATGTCCCTGTCAGTCGTTGATAGAGAGGCAATGAGGAAAAAACCTTTGGGAAGGAATTTGATGATGCACTGGACTTTCCATATTTCTTCCACCCAAACTTTCAGCTGGTTTCTGCTGAGCTTCGACTTGATGAAGCAGAAAATTAGGGTAGTCTTCAATAAAACTTCAGCTTTTTTTTAAGTTTCCTCCGTGCCATCAATCCAGAGGGAGGGTTTTGGCAGAGCCTTGCATTCACTTGCCATTTTTTGCTAGTACACATGATTTTCTTTTTTACATGCAATAGATAAATTAAATAATAAATTATTTAATTTATGTGCATGGAAGATATTTAGAAGAAAAAGATAAATTTTAGAAGATGAGAAGGTAATTAGAAACTAAATAAATAAATTTAATTTTATTTGTTGTGCATGATGGAGGAAAATAGGAAATAAATAAAATATTTGATTTTATTTATTTAGGAGATAAGAAAAGTCAACTTGAATAAATTAGAATATTTATCTAATTTTGAAGGAATAATTAGCCAATTAAATAATGAAAATTATTTAATTGTTTGTGGATAAGAAGAATTAAAGCGGTGAATTAATTAAATAATAGGTTTATTTAATTAATGTGATATAGAAGAATAAATTTGGAGGGAAAGATTGATTTAATTAAACAATTTGAAATTATTTAATTATTGTTGAAAGGGGGGATAAATTGGTGACAAGGTGAAATTAATTAAACACTTAGGAATCATTTAATTATTGTTATATTAGAAGAAATTGATGAGATAATGATACATATGACAAGATGATAATGTGTTAATCATTTTTAGGTGTCTACAGTAGTCACTTTACACTTGGCACATTTATGAAGATGCCAAAGGATATGCTCTATGAGAGGAATGATGTTGGCCATGACTTATCACTTATATAAAACACACTTGGATGAATTATAAACAATTCAAAATAAGTTGAAAGGAAACATCTATGCTCTAAAAATCAAAGATCCTTGAGTAGAAAATCATATTGTGTATGCTAGAAATTGGAAAATAAAGAAGAAACATAAGAACTCTTTATTCCAATGCCTACATAACTCAAGAAATAATCAAAATGTGTAATAATAAAACCCAAAATAAATCACAATACCAGTTACTAGAAAATGATATTTATTCCTTGGTGTTTTGAGATATAGATTGCTCTAAATGTAGCATAACCTTGTTTGCAAATCATGGATGGAAGCTCAATTCGACAACATAAGTTTGCATAAAATGAAAGTCCTCCATTTGGTTTGGAGAAGGGTTTATTTATAGATTTTTTATGATGGAGAGATAAGGATTTGATTTTTTTCTTTATTTGACAAAAGTGGAAATAAATCAAATAGAAGCTAAGATTTGAAAGAAGAGAAGGGATTTGATTTTTATTTTAAAAGGAAATAAATCCAAAAGAAGGCAAGGTAAGATATGAAAAGATTTATCTAATTAATTTAATTGATTAGATACACATGAGTTTAAAAAATGAAAGAAATTAAGAATGAAGTGTTATTTGGATTAATTAAATAAATATTTGATTTATTTAATTAATATTGGATTTGTGATTTAATTAATTAAATATTTATAAATTATTTAATTAATATTAGAAAAAAAGAAGGGATTAATTAAATAATTGTAAATTATTCAATTAATGCTAGGAAAATGGGGAAACTTAACTTAATTAAATAATTAATAATTATTTAATTAATGTGGAACAATAACGATTTTAATAAAGATGGATGAATTTAATTAAATAATTAAAAATTATTTAATTAATGTGAAAGTGTAGAAAATGAAAAATTAAGTTGGGAAGTGAGGTGAATTTTAGGTGTCTACATTTTGCCCCTCTTTGAGACGGTGTTGCAAAGTGACATCATTTCAAAGAAGTTTAAAACATATTGTTGTGTTGGATAGAAGAAGACTTTGGTTTAGAAGAATATGATTGGAAGAAAATGATTGGATTAGAGATGGTGATTCCCCAATCACTCAAAGTGAGGGTGACAAGGAAAGATAATGGTAATATAATGAATAAGATGAATGATGACGATGCTCCCTTGAGAGGACAGGTGGGTTCAAGGAACATAGGTGTGCTCTTGAAATAAAAGGAGAGGAATTTGTTAAGAGAAAAAGAGATTTAGAAGAAGATGAAAAAGATAGGTAAAAGATGGAAGAATGGTGGGAGAAGAATGGAGGCAGTGATGTAGGATGATAGAAGAATAGAAAAATTGATCAAATTGTGAAAGATATAGTGTATGAGGAAAATTGAGAGGTCGAATGATAAAATCACAAAGCAATAATAATTACTCATTTACCCATAACATAAAGAGATCGATCTAAGTAAAATCCAATAGCTATGAATAAATCAATTTAAAACAAGAAAGACTTCACCTAGATTGTATAGTTCTCTTTGTATGAATGTAGATTGCTCAATAACGTTGCAAAACCATATTTACAACAAGTGGATGTAGGTAGTGCTCATGCTTTAAAGATCGATGTGTTCTCAACAATGCGATGTATGCTCAATTCGCTGTTAAGGAATGCCTGAGAATAAATGATTGAAGAGGATTTGCTATGAAGAGGAGGGGGGTTTATATAAGCTTCAATGAAGATCGATCAACGGATGAAATAAATCCATAAAATTAATGGTTGAGATAAATCAAAAGATTCATGATGAATGTGCACATGACATGTGTCACTCCAAAAAGGTATTTTTATTAAGATAATTGCTTTTTTGATAAAGATAGGATTTGATTTCATAAATTAGAATGTTTTTTCTTCTAATTCAAAAGTTGATGAAAATAAGATAAATTAAAGTCAATTAACTTAACTTTAGATTTTCCTTTTTTGGAGTTCTAAAAATAAGACTAATTGTGCACATGAGTTAACATGATATTTTTAGAGGAATTGGAAAGATAATTGAAATTAAATAAATAAATTTATTTAATTGATTGTGCATGATAGACTAATATGAAGATTATAAATAAAATATTTGATTTTATTTATTTTTAGAGGATTGAGATAATTTAAATAAATTTGCATGATTTATTTAAATTTGGAAGAACAATTTGATTTAATTAAATAATGTAAATTATTTAATTGTAGATAAGAGAGGATTTGTGATGAATTAATTAAATAATTGGATTTATTTAATTAATGTTGAAAATATGTGATTTGGAAGAATTTGATGAAATTAATTAAATAATTTAGATTATTTAATTAATGTTGAATGCAGGTGATTAGACAGATTTGATGAAATGCAAGTGATGCGAAGACATGGTCATTTTTAGGTGTCTACATTTTGCCCCTCTTTGATGCAATGCAGTTTACAGCATTGCATCAAAGAAAATGATTGTTGAAGACATAATACAAGCTTGATACCCCTGTGTAGCTAGTTGCCCCTGTGTAGCTGGTGTAGGATGCGCCCTCGAGAGGAAAGATAGGGAAGCAACAGAAGGACTGGGTTGACGCTCGACTAGAAGATTGTGTTGATGTTAGACTAGAAGATGATTATGGATTGAGTGGTTTCAGTAGGCATAGATTGCTTACAGATGTATGATAGATGATGACATCATGATATGATAATGATATGATATGTGATATCTAACATGTGGGTTTTGCAGATATGCACCAGATGGTGATGGAGATAGAAGAGAATATGTAAGAAAGACTGTTGATTGATCTTTGCTTGAAACCTATATAATGACATGGATAAATGGATGAGCTTGTTGCAAAATTTTCACAAATGTTTATAAAGAGCAATCCTTATTTTTGATATAGCACATGGATAGTTTGCCACCAAGGTGTTTTGATATCTGAGTGCATGGATGTTGACTCTGCAAGCAAGTGGTTTGAACTTAAATCCCTTAGACATAATATAACCTTGTTGTACATGTGAATGAGCCATAGTCTTGAACATAAAATAAACTTCAATACATAAATGTAAGAAGAATATTAATATTTAAGATGCTAGGTTGTAACACTCACACAAGATAAATATGCTACTAAGAAAGATACTAAAGATCATTCCTCAAACATGGCACCCAAAAGCAATGACTATGCCCCTAATTCGTATTGCATCGTAACATACCAAGATATAGATAAATCAAGGTAGTCTTGAATAGGTAATGGAAAAGGAACAAAATATAAACCAAAAAGCAAATTGATTAACTTACAAAGTAAACATACAACCAACATATTCTCTTGCCAAAGAGTTTGCTCGGGATGGTTTAGATTGGTTGGGTAGATAACAGCCTTATCATAGGAACGATGTGTCTGTTAAAGGGTGTTATCTAAGATGTCGTATAAGATGTTTAGTCTAGTTTCGATCATGGAGCATCCTGTATAAGACAAGTTTATTGATCTGTTGCTTGGTTGAAGTTGATTGATGTAGTAGATGTTGGCAATCGATATGTAGGACAACATATGGCTCTGTAAGTAGGTGTTTTTACTTTAGGTTGTTTAAGGACTTTTTCTTTGAAAGGATATGTTTGTTTGTTGTTTTACTGCTTGAGTTAGCCAAGTCAAGGTGAATGGATTTTGATAAATAGAAGACTAGAAAGATGACATGTCAATGGACTGAGGTGGGTGAAGAATGATGAATCATATGCACCTGAGTACTGGATACTTCCTTCGTATACCTAATTGCCTACATACCATGTATCCACGGGATCAAGGCACATTACAATGAAAGATGAAAATGATAATATGTAGTTCTGGGTAGAGTGATGAGTGGGTCAAGGTGTTTGAGCTTGGGTAGGTGAAATGATGAGATCTTATGTACCTAAGTACTAGATACTTCCTTCATAATCTAGACTGCCTACATACCCATATCCATGGGATCAAGGTGCCTTAAGATTGAGATGTAGGAAAAGTGTTGTCATTGTGGGGAATGATATATCCCTAGATCAACACAAGGATGAAGGTGTCTAGTTTCAGAAAGGAAACATCTCGTATAAGATGCTTGGTCTAGTTTCGAGCATGTGACAGTCTATATATGATAGTTGATATGGTTGATTGGTTTGGTTTGATGTGTTTGTGTTTTTTTTGTGTTTGAAGGTTTGAAGTGTTGGAAGTGTTTAAAGTGTTTGTGTTTTTGTGAACCACAAACAAGGATCCATTCCTAAACCTAGGTTAAGGAAAGAGTTGCCCCCATTCTGGTAGAGGAAGACAGATAATTTCACATAGGATAGAGGATGTAAACTAAGTGATAACTGACATGGGATGACGACGATGAACATTGACAAATTTCCAAGCTATATTAGATAGGGCAAGGGAAATGCAAACAAGGTCAATGATTTTATTTTGGATGGATGGATGGAGTTTATTATGAAAGAGACATGGAATGAACTCGATAGATGATGGATGCTGACTCTACACATAGTGCATGTTTTCCAGGTTTTCACTATGGTACGTATCCAAGGCGTCTGTTTACTAGGTTTTCACCAGAGGACGGATTATTTTTGTTTTTGTGTTTTTGTTTTTTTTTGCTTTTTTTGTTTTTGTTTTTTTGACATGGATACTCTGAGGATCAAGCATAGAACTTCTTGAGATGAACACTATTGAGTGGCTCATCTAGAGGAATGCTTTCATGTGTTGCTAAAGTATAAGCTCCTGATCCATATGCTGTTGTGATAACAAAGGGTCCTAACCAATCAGGCTCAAACTTGCCCTTCTTTTCTCAATCTACTTGATTTCTCTAATTTTATTTTAAGACAAGATCACCCACTTGAAACAGTCTTTTTTTGATCTTCTTGTTGTAGTTACGCTAGAAGCAGTTTTGATAGACATGGAGATGATTAAGTGATGTAAGGCACCTCTCATCTAGTAGTTCTAGTTCAGCTAATCTAGAAGTACAATACTCCTCTCCATAAATCAGGTCCTGCATGGATACTTTGAGGGATGGGATCTCGACCTCTATAGGTAGGATGGCTTCAGAGCCATAAACCAAGGCATAGGGTGTTGTACCAGTTGGTGTTCTGATACTAGTGCGGTAAGCCCATAGGGCGGGATTGAGTTGCAAGTGCCAATCACGACCAACTTCATTAATTCTCTTTTTGAGGATTTTGAGAATGGTTTTGTTAGAAGCCTCAGCTTAGCTATTACTCTGCAGATAATAAGGAGTGGAAAAATGATGTTGGATATTGTATTGGGTGCATAAGGGATGGACATCTTGGTTCTTGAATGGTCTCCCATTATCAGTAATAATGGCTTGAGGGATACCATACCGGCAAATGAGGTAGTTAAGGAAAAACTTGGCTAGTTGCTTACCAGTGATATATGTCATGGGAATGGCTTCGACCCACTTTGTGAAATACTCAGTGGCGGTAATGATAAACTTATGGCCATTGGATGAGGATGGGTGGATTTGTCCTATGAGGTCGAGACCCCATTGTGAAAAAGGCCATGGAGTAGTCATAGTTTGTAGGTCATGAGCTGGTGCGTGAATCAAATCTCCATGATGCTGGCATTGTAGACACTTCTTAGCAAACTGCAAAGCATCTTGTTCTATAGTAGGCCAATACTACCCTGTACAAAGTATCTTCTTAGTGAGATTAGGACTAGTAGAATGTGCACCATAGACACCTTCGTGTATGTCTCATAAGGTAGCATTAGCTTCTTCCACGTTAAGACATCATAAGAAGATACCATTGAGACTCTAGCGATATAGTGTATCACCTAGAATAGTGTAACAGGAGGATCAATGGATGGTTTTGCGTTGGGTGGCAGCTAGCTCAAAGGGAAAGGTACCATGTTTAAGTATTCATAGACATCTTCATACCATGGGGAATTGGGACCAACAAGTTTGCAGATGATTTTAGTAGTAGGAACATCGATAGCTAGTATCAACAATTGCTCAATCAAGAACTCACATTTTTGTGTGTTTGCAGGCATGTCTATAAGTGACCCCACAGAAGCCATAGAATCTGTAGATTTGTTATTCTCTCTTGGAATCTACTCAAATGTGATGCTAGAAAAGTGTGATTTGTAGGCATCCACTAATTGCTTGTAGGGACCAACTTTTCATCTTTTGTTTGGTACTCATCAGTGACTTGTCGAATGACTAGTTGTGAGTCTCCATATACCTATAGTTCTGTGATGTCCCATTGAACTACTGTGTTGAGACTATGAGGAGTGCTTCATACTGGACTATGTTGTTGGTACAAGGAAATGCAAGACAATATGACTTGGGAATATAGTTATTTTGAGGCGTGATAAAAATGATGTCAGCCCCTAATCCATGTTGTGTGTAGGAACCATCAAAATACAGTTTCCACATTATTGAGGTAGAAAGAGTGAAGAGATTTTCATCCAGAAAGTTAGATACCATAGGATGAACATCTATCATGGGTGCTTCTACTAGTTGATATGCTAGGGCTTGTACCTTGATTACTTTACGATCCACATACTCAATGTCAAACTCACTAAGGATCATGACCCATTTAGCTAGTCTGCCTGTGAGAGCTGCTTTTGCTAGGAGATACTTCAATGATCAAATTTTACTATGAGATGTATATGTTGGTTTAGCATGTAATGCTACAACTTTTGGGAAGCAAACACTAAGGCTAAATAAGCTCTTTCCATAGGTGAATAATTGAGTTCATAACCCACCAAGGTTCACTGATATAATAGATTGCATGTTCTTTTACCGACTCATCATGTTGTGCTAGACGAGCCCCTAGGGCTGCAGTTGTAGTTGAGATGTATAAGATCAAAGGCCTATCGGTGACTGGTGGTATCAAGACAGGAGGTGTACCTAGATATTCCTTGAACTGATCAAATTTTGCTTGAAACTTATCATCCCATCAAAATGAGACATCCTTTTAGAGTAAGTGTTGAAACGATTGACAGTTAGCCGCTAGCTGTGAGATAAATCGCCTAACGGATTGTAACCTTCCTTGAAGGCTTCTTAGTGCTTTCAGATTCTTTGGTGGAGGCATCTCTACTATAGCCTTGAGTTCTGCTGGATCTACTTCAATGCCTCTATGAGATACAATGTATCCCAACAGTTTTCCTAATGTCACCCTGAAGACACACTTCTTTAGATTGAGTCTTACTTGATATTTTTCAAGTCTGTCAAAGATTTGTCCTAGAACCTATATGTGATCTGCACTAGAAGACTTTGCTATTATATCATCCACATAGTCCTCCATGATGTGATGAAAGAGATCATGGAATATCACTGTCAGTGCTCTTTGATAGGTTGCCCCTGCATTTTTAAGACCAAATGGCATGACACACCAACAATAGGTACCCCAAGGACAAGTGAAAGTTGTTTTATGTTGATCTTTTTCCGCTATCATTATTTGATTGTAGCTAGAAAACCCATCCATTAGAGAAAGCATTTCATGACCAGCAGTTAAGTCTACTATGAGATCAATGTTTGGCAGTGGGAAGTCATCTTTGGGACATGCTTTATTGAGATCTCTAAAGTTGGAACACATGCGGATGCCCCCATTGGGTTTAGCCATAAGTATAATGTTTGAGACCCATTCTAGATAATCAATAGGCTTGATAAACTTTGCATCTAATCATTTTTGTATTTCAACTTTCACCAAGAGAGCAATCTGTGGATGCATCTTTCGTAGCTTTTGCTTGACCGGGTTAGCTTTTGGATCAACTATGAGATAGTGAACTACTAGCGAAGGGTCTAACCCTGACATATCAGTATAGGTCCACACAAAGTTGATGGTTCTTTGTAAGAAGTTGGTGAGATTCTTGTGCTCTTGTTCTGATAGTGATGCTGCAAGGAATGTGGTCTTTGGATTTTTCTCTGTGCCCAAATTTATCTTTGTAGAATCTTCCATTAGAAGAGTTGATTTCTCTTGATACTTAGATGGTAGGGGAAGGTCAAATCCTCCATCTTCATGTGCCACAATTGGGTTTTCACCTTTGGATACGTCCTTTGTTTTTATTGTTTTGTGATCAAGAGGTGCCACAGTGTGGTTTTCACCTAGAGATCTTTCTTTATTTCTACTTTTGCGACTGGAGGATTTGGCATTCTCACCAAAATAAGCATTTTGCTCTAGTTCCATTACAAAACCAGCTTTGTGATCACCAAGAGGAATACCATCTCAAAGTCCCATGAACTCAGCAATAGCTTCATAATTCTAAAATACATCTAGAATAGGGGCCCCTTGTTGGTCCCAATCGATAAGTTTAGGGTAGACAAGTGTTACAATCTGAGTGTTGGTGGTGGATGTTAAGGATATAGATGATATCATAAATACAAAGGATTCAATGAATAGGTCATTCATATGGAGGGAAGAGTCATCAATGATATCCTCATTAGATGTCAAATCAGCGAGAGAAGTTTGTACCACCTTGTTGAGAATACCCTTGATGTCCAAGGCATGTGGTACCTTCCTACCAAATCCTAAACCCTTTTTGTCTAGCTTATTCTTTACAATAATGGGTTCCATTTCACCTTGATTATTTTCCCAAGGCCTCCTTTGCCTTTGTAGCCCATGTTTTTGACAATTCTTAGGCCATTGCCATATTGTTTAACTGGTATGATGACTGGTTCTTTCTCCTTGTAGAGACAAGAAGAGATGTCTTCAATTGTTTCCTCTGCCGATAATTTTCCCTCTTGGAATTGGGTTAGAGATGTTGGGGGAGGAATAGCTACTTTTTTAGTTGCTTTGGCTATGAGCGGTTGGCCATAGGATTTAGGAGATAGGGGCATCCACCCTACACAACAAGATTTTGAGATATCATATTCTCCAAAGTCTATATCACAGATGTGAGCTTTGATTTTGGGAATAGGATGAGGATTAGGTTCAGTTATGGAGGCTTTTGTTAGATTGTTAGCATCGACATATAATGGGGATTCATGGGCTTTGTCGTTATTGGGCACTTGGTTGCAATTCTTATGACTGCCTTGCAAGACATGACAAAATTCAAAGGGATTAGGATCTCCATGGATAGTTATCTCCGTACCATTAAATGGGAATTTGAGAGACTGATGGTACATGGAGGGAACAACTTTAATGGTATGGATCCATGGGCATCCTAGGATAATGTTATAAGGTAACTCAATGTCAAGGACTTGGCACCTAGTTTCATGCATGACATGGCCTACTTGTATAGGTAAGTGGAACACCTTCTGACCGGTGCTCAGCATCATCATACCCCTTGATTGTAATACTTTGATCAATGTTGACACGATCCTCAGAGTATCCCAATTTTTTGATTAATTTTAGAGAACAGATATTGAGACCAGCACCACCATCTATAAGTATGCATTTGATCTTGCGTTTATGGATGAAGACTTGTGAAGGGCATCATTGTGACATGGATCATGAGATGGGAGGTCTTTTTCCGAGAAGACCACATTGTAGGGTGAGGCAATGTTACCTATTATAGCTTGGAAATCTATGACTGCTATGTTGTTAGGAACCAAAGACTCTTGTAAGGCTTTTTCGAGCACATCTTTATGTGCAGGTGATGACTGTAGGAGGTCCAAGATAGAGATCTGTGCAGGGGTTTTCCCTAGATGTTCAACAAGATTGTAATCAAATTGGGTTGGGAGAATTGGTGTAGGACCATGAAGGGTGACACGACCACGACAAGTTGTAACTACACAATCCGTAGATTTGCCTTTGATAGTGAGGGTAGATACACGACTTTCTTCAAAATGACCCACAATAGAGTCATAGGAAGTTAAAGATTTGTGACCACCTTTACCTTTGCCAGGATTTTGACCTTGACCATGGTTAGGGAATGTCTCCTTGTACATGTTGAGGTCTTTATTGGTGTTTTGAGTTAGTGGTTCATCCTCAAAAGAGATTTGGTTTCCGTCGATAAGGTTTTGGATCACGTGCTTGAGTTTCATGCATGATGTGGTCCTGTGTCCTTTGCTCCTATGGTACTCACAATATTCATTTTCTCTATACTGTGTGGTTTTGTAAACATGTTCGCCTACCTTGATTTATCTATATCTTGGTATGTTGCGATGCAGTATGGATTGGGGACATAGTCATTGCTTTTGGGTGTCGTGTTTGAGGAATGATCTTTAGTATCTTTCATAGCAACATATTTATCTTGTGTGAGTGTTAAAACCTAGCATCTTACATATTAATATTCTTCTTGCATTTATGTATTGAAGTTTATTTTATGTTCAAGACTATGGCTCATTCACACGTACAAGGTGTTATTATGTCTAATGGATCTAAGTTCAAACTGCTTGCTTGCAGAGTCAACGTCCACGCACTCAAATATCATAGCACCTTGGTCTTTTATACCTTGGTGGCAAACTATCCATGTGCTATATCAAAAATAAGGATTGCTTTTTATAAGCATTTGTGAAACCGTTGCAACAAGCTCATCTATTTAACCATCCATTTATCCATGTCATTATATAGTGTAGTGCCCCTCCATTCTCATCTTGGATGTGCAGATAGTCTGGCTAAGGAGAATGAAGATGAAGGTAAAATAATAGGAATATTTAGGGTATGTTAGACAGTTGATGTTGTACATTATATGATGTTGGTAGATGCTACATTCATGTTGGTGACATTCCTGATTATCCTCATGTGTGGTTTCATATGATAGCATGTTTTATTGATAATCCTTGTTGCGACACTGATAATTCATATGCTCTGACATTCTTTTACATTCAGTTGATTATGATGTTGATCTTAATATGATTGACATAAGTTATAATTGATTCTTATGTGACTGATTTTGTATTATAGCATAATTTGATTATTGTGTGGTGTAAAAAGAGACAATGTTGTACCACTCATTCGTGAGCATCCGGTGACGTTGCGATTCTCTTTCATGCCGTGACCATTTGATATTTATTATACTTGTGCATAGACTGTGTTGTGTGCTACAGGTTGTAGGTATCAGGTATTGACTCCACCTAAATTGACAAGTCTAAGCATGCCTTAAAACCAATGGAACTATTGAATGGAGATAACATATGGTCCCCTAGTTAGCCATCATCCTTGAAAAGGATGAGTATCCACTTTTACACCCAGTCAGTGTTGTCTGTATGGGCATGATAATCAGTCGTTGTGGTCATGCTTTTCAATCGTACATAGTGTCGGGTATTGTTTGGCATTTAGGTTATTTTGTTTGGAATTGTTTGATTAATGCTTTAGTTAATTGTTGCATTAAAATAAAATTAGTAAGTTAAGAAGGCACTTTTGATAAATAAATAAATATAGATGCTTTTATGTAAATTTAAGTTTATGGGAAATTAGATTATATTGTATTTTATAATGAGGAAAAATAAAGTATTGTTAAAACGGGAATATAATTGATAAAATTAAAATGAAAACATTTTATAAACAAGTAAATGTTTTGTTAGTGGCAATAAAAATAAATTTATATTTATGAGTTGTCATAAAAACTTATATATATAGCAAATTCTAAAATAAATAAAATCAGAGAGAGATTATTGTCTTGTTAAAATAACATATTGTAAGAAAGTATTAAAGGCAGAATTTATTGCCATTATAGAGGGAATCTTAGAAATAATTGCTTCTTTTGAGTAAGAGACTAATTTTAGTAAGTAGAAAGAAATTGTTTTTTTAGAGGAAGCAATAAAGGCAGAATTTATTGCATTTAATAAGGAGAATCTTCTGGAAGAAATTATGGGGGTGGTTATGTATGTTCAACTTTAATTTGAAATCTGAAGATATAATTTGGGGAAGGAGCGTGCATTTAAGGGAGGAGAATATGTTTTATGTTTTCATGATCTCTCTCTGAGGAAGTTTTCATTTTTCTTTTGGCACCATAAACCATAGGTTCTAGAAGAAAAGACTTGGGGGAAAATGGATGCGAGCTAAGAAATTTTGTGAAAATGAGATAGAAGTAATATTCTAGGTATGGACTGAGATATGAAATTGGTTTATTGTTGCATTAGATTTAGTGAAATGAATTTGTAATATGCAAACTTTATATTATTCTGTGAATTCTCTTCTATATATTTTGAACCCAGTTTATTACGTTAGCCATAACTTTATTTTTACAAAATGGGTTCCTTTAAAATTTTTATATATGGTGCACGACCTAGTTATCTAAATCATATCCAAAAATCAGCCTTACCCAATTTGTCGTTTTGGAGATATGAATATTTTGTGACTGTTTATCTCTCACCATTTCATCTCTGTTTTAACAATCTGTTGTGTTAGCCATAACTTTATTTTTACGAACTGGGTTCCTTTATAATTTTTATATATGGTGTATGAACCAGTTATCTAAATCATATCCAAAAATTAGCCTTGCCCAGTTTGTCATTTTAGAGATGAATATTTTGTGACTGTCTACCTCTCACCTGTTTCATCTCTGTTAAAACAGTTAGTTACGTCACCAATAACTCTATATTTTTGAACTGGGTTTCTCTAAAATTTTTATATAAGATTCATCTCTTACCTATGAAAATCATATCCAAAAAATTAGCATTACCTAGTTTGTGAATTCAGAGATATGTATCAATTAGTGACATTCCTATGTCATCTTGGTTGTTGTTATTAAATCTACAAATCCATTTTGTGCGTACCCTGCAATCAATTTCATGCGCCATTATTTTCTAAGTTTGACCTATTGATTGCATATTTAATGCTATTTCTTTTGGAAGGCACGAGCACTTGCTTTAATAGACTACATTTAGAAATTTTCTATTCTAAACAAAGAGCTAACTTCAGTCTTATGTAAGGCACTCATAACTAGTCGATTGAATATAAAAAACTGCCTTATTTGCTGTGTTTTTGAAAAAGTCATAAACTTAAAATGCTTCAGTGATTTCTATGAATGCTCCTTTGTATTGCCCATATGATATTTGATTAATATGAAAAAGTTTATGGACAGGAAATCTTTTTTTACTTAGCCTATTATTACACTTGAATTGATATCTAGTAATTATCTTTTGGCAGTTAAAATGTAAAGAGGTTTAGTAATGTATTTGTTGTAAATGTCTTAAACTACAGACTTATTTTTATTTTATAATGAAGTTATACATCTCATTATCCCCTAGGTAATTTTTGCAAACTAGTGAGCCTTCAATTATTATGGGCATGTATAGGGATGTGATGAATAATAGTGTTAATGAGAATATAAGCTCCTTTAATCTATTTAAGTCTATATATTAAGAAGCATTGTTTTATCTTATGCTAGTTTTCCTTAAGCAATGATTTTGAGTAGCCATAATTGTTTGACCTTCCATAATAATGATTCCTTATTATCGACTAGAGAGCCTTATATACGATAGGTGGGTAAATATTTAGGTAGTAAAACTAGAACCTTTTGGAAAATTGTAGTAATTCCTTAAATGTGTTATGATCCTATCATTTGTATATAGTTAAAATGGGGTAGATTTGATGAAGATGTTAGATCTATAGGAATGTTTTGTTGTTATGTGTTCCTTTCCTCTCAAGCTAACCTTAGAACAAGGTTCTTTTATTGTAGCTACGGGTTTTTGTATCTTGTGATTCTAAGTAGTGTAAGAAATTTATAGCATTCTAATATTATAGGAATTTAATCTTGCTTATACAGTGATATATAATACTATTTACAAAATTGCCTATCTTATTAATGAAATCTACATCAGTGTAAATAGTGGTTTAGTGAATTTTGTAGCCATTGGTATAGCATTCATGTGTTATGGTTATTAATACTCTATTGTATGATTTTTAATTGTGGTGATAGTCCCTCACTGTGATAAGAATTGCATTTAAATAATTGTTGTGTTTTAATATGTATGCCTTAGGGTTATTTGCATGTTGGTCGCAATCATTTTTTATTAAACAAAACTAAAATAAGTCTTGGGATCTATTGGTTAAAATATTGTTACTTGTGGGAACTTATATATCATATGATCATAGTAGTTAGAATATTATTGTTCTGCATTATAAAGATAGATTCACTTTGTGTTTGGTAGATGATTGATCATGGTTGGATTAATGTTACATTCTTTAAGACCCATAATTTAGTGCATCATATTATATGTTGCATTTGTGGTATTGTAATTGAAATATTGAGGAAGGATCTTAGTTTATGATGTGCATTTGAGAGTGAATGTGATCTGAGACCATAGTGTTTAGTGTGTCAAGTGTTTGTGTCATTTGGGAAAGTTGATTCCAGAGGCCAAGAGGGGTAGTCATGTGTATGACTCCTATGATTATGTAATCTTGCTAATGGTTGAATATGTATTGGTTATATGTTGACTCCCCTCTATTTATGGATTCATGTGGTTATGATGACTATGCAAGATGGATAATGTCTTGCTCAGTGTACCTATTCATGTGGTTATGATAACTATGCAAGATAGGTAATGCCTTGCTCTGTGTAATGTGAAATGATGTATATTTTGTGTTGTAAATGTATCATGATGAGAAATGTGATAGTTCATGCTTGGATTTTGTTTTAGGCTTTGAGAATCTAGATGCAGTGAAGGGGAAGTGGCTTTCAATGTGGGGTCGGCGCCCAAAGTGGCTTGTTAGTGTAACCCATTGGAAATTGTTAATCTAGTGATAACTTAATAATAAATTTAGAGGGTTGGGTAGTTTTCACACTAATCAAGATAATTAGATGCCTCACTCATGCCTGTAGTGCTCGTTCAATCTAAGGATGAGATGAGAAGGTCGTGGTTGGCAAAATCAACTCCTTGTCCTCACGAAAGGAATGTTGGTTCCGCATGTGTCACCCTATGGGGCCAGCGTCTAGTGAGAGACTGTTAGGGTAACCATAGATGGGGGTCGGTGCATAGCGAGCGACTGTCAAGGTAACCCATGGATGGGGGCCAGCGTTTAGCTAGAGACTCTCAGGGTAAACCATGCTAGGACCATGCGATGACACACATCCCTACTGCAATCTAGCATTCTATACTTGTGTTCTCCCCTTTGTTTTGTGAATGCCTCTGGACGTGATGTTTGAGTTACTTGAGATGTCCTTATTGACTGGTTTTGTTTTGGAGTCATGTGTAGTCCTTGCACCTATTAGTCTATTGTCTTTTTAACTGTTGGAGGAAGTGGTGACTCTGTTGTGAATGTCATATGTACTTGTATGTTGGAGTCATGTTACCCTTTTATGTTGTGTTCTTGTCTTCTTAACTGTTTCATGTTGCGGGACCTTATTGTTATCTCCTAGCACGGGGGGTGGACCTTAGGGTTCCACATGGTCAGGGGGTTGTGCTTATATCTCCATTGGTTTCCCTTGCTGTTGTTCGTGTGTGAGAAGGATGTGCCTTATGTGGTAGATTTTAGATCTTGTTCTAGCTTGAGGAAACATAAACCTATGTTCATGTTCCAGTTTTGTATATTAGTAGAATCATGTACTATTATCTTGATGTATGTACTCCAATGTAATCAGGAAAGCAATATTATAAGCAATGTAATTGTGTACCCTCACGTAAAGGGAATTGTATATGTACTTGTAATCCTTTATATAGAACCTTAATGATTACTTATCTAATGTTATAATATGGAAATGTATGTGTCTATTCAATTGATGCAATTAGATTTAGAATGAACTATGGTTGTTAGTTAATTCATAATGTTGGTTAGATCTTGTTAATAGTTTGTTAGTAATGCAGCCGTGGAACCCTAGAGGATAATCTTAACTTGGTGTTATGAATAAATATGATTTACATTTCTTTGCTATTTCTTTCCTTAAAAAAAATTGTCCTTTTTTGTATAGCATAGTTGAGCTGTTCTTTGGGGTTTCCTGGCAGGGCATTACATATAGTTTTAAGCAAAGATCGATCAATAGTCTTTCTCGCATATTCTCTTGTCTTCTTTCTTATCTCCATCACCATCTGGTGCATATCTACAAAACCCACATATTAGATATAGCATATCATATCATGAAGTCATCATCTGTCATACATCTGTAAGCAATCTATGCCTATTGAAACCACTCAATCAATAATCATCTTCTAGTTGAACATCAACACAATCTTCTGGTTGGACGTCAACCCAGTCCTTCTGTCGCTTCCCCATCTTTTCTCTCGAGGGGGCATCGTACGCCAGCTACACAGGGCCAGCTAGCTACACTGGGGCATCAAGCTTGTATCATGTCTTCAACAATCATTTTCTTTGACGCAATGTTGTGAACTGCATTGCATCAAAGAGGGAAAAAATGTAGACACCTAAAAATGACCATGTCTTTGCATCACTTGCATTTCATCAAATCTGTCTAATCACCGGCATTTAGCATTAATTACATAATCTAAATTATTTAATTAATTTCATCAAATTCTTCCAAATCACATATTTTCAACATTAATTAAATAAATCCTCTTTATTTAATTAATTTCATTAAATTCCTCTATATTATTCCAAAATTTAATAATGTTTATTATTTAATTAAATCATTATTCTCTTTCAAATTTCAAGTCCACATTAATTAAATAAATCCAATTATTTAATTAATTCATCACAAATCCTCTCCTATCTACAATTAAATAATTTACATTATTTAATTAAATCAAATTATTCTTCCAAATTTATTTAAATTATCTCAATCCTCTAAAAATAAATAAAATCAACTATTTTATTTATAATCTTCATATTACTCTATCATGCACAATCAATTAAATAAATTTATTTATTTAATTTCAATTATCTTTCCAATTCCTCTAAAAATATCATGTTAACTCGTGCACAATCAGTCTTATTTTTAGAACTCTAAAAAAGGCAAATCTAAAGTTAAGTTAATTAGCTTTAATTTATCTTATTTTCATCAACTCATGAATTAGAAGAAAAAGTATTCTAATTTATGAAATCAAATCCTATCTTTATCAAAAAAGCAATTATCTTAATAAAAATACCTTTTTGGAGTGACACATGTCATGTGCACATTCATCATGAATCTTTTGATTTATCTCAACCATTCATTCTATGGATCTATTCATCTGTTGATCAATCTTCATTGAAACCTATATAAACCCCCCTCCTCTTCATAGCAAATCCTCTTCAATCATTTATTCTCAAGCATTCCTTAATAGCGAATTGAGCATGCATTGCATCGTTCAGGACACATCGATCTTTTGAGCACGAACACTACCTACATCCACTTGTTGCAAATATGGTTTCACAACGTTATTGAACAATCTACATTCATACAAAGAGAACTATACAATCTAGGTGAAGTCTTTCTTATTTTAAACAATTTAAAACATAAATAAATGACTAAAAAAACTACCAAAAATTGGTCATGTGACCATTAGTTTGGTCACGTGACCATTGGTAGTTTATTGCTGATCATTTATCTCACGACCAAATTTATGACTAAACAAATTTTAGTCATTAATTTGGTAGTATATTTAGTCATTAATTTGGTAGTATATTTAGTCATCAATTTGGTAGTATATTTGGTAATTTGGTAGTATATTTAGTCATCAATTTGGTAGTATATTTGGTAATTTGGTAGTATATTTAGTCATCAATTTGGTAGTATATTTAGTCATCAATTTGATAGTATATTTGGTAATTTGGTAGTATATTTAGTCATCAATTTGGTAGTATATTGAATCATTAATTTAGTCATTGATTATTGTTAACTGGTCATTTATTTAGTCATTGTAATCATTAATTTGGTAGTATATTTAGTCATCAATTTGGTAGTATATTTAGTCATCAATTTGGTAATATATTTAGTAATTAATTTAATCATTGATTGTTGTTAACTGGTCATTTATTTAGTCATGCTAGTCATTTTTATTTACTGGTTTCCATTAATTGGTAGTAAATTTAGTCATGATATGAGTAATTTATTAGATACCATAAATTTTATAATGCAGAAAAAACATATTATTAAATTTGAATTAAAACATAAAAGAAAATAAAAAAATTACATGTACGAACAAGATACAACATGCTAGAATTAAAAGATTGATTCAGCATCATGATAAAGAAAGGTAATCTACAATAAAAATATAATGCAAATATATATATATCAAGTTATACGATATAAAACTATCTAAGAGTATATATATAAATATAATCAAAAATGTCAAAGTTGTCTAAGAGTTTCCAACTCTTTCAAATACACCATGAAAATTAAGATCCCTAAACAACACATTCAAAATACTGCATAAGGTAGTGGGCCAAGATGTCTAACAACTAGTAGATGATAAACATCAACTATGCCATTTTTTGCAAATATTCTAGTGGCCACCATGTGAAGGTTCCTTATTTCTCTTTTAGACGAACAACTCCATCTATTTTGTCTTCATAGGCAAGGGGTATGTTACTTGTGACCTTTAAATTTTTTACATTTGCATCTCATGTTCCTTTCAAGTTGACTCCATGTACAATAGATAGTGAGTGAATCTGCCCAATGCCCACATCAACACCATCAAACGGATCCAACACCCTAACTTTATCCCCTTCTTGGAGTTTATCAATACATTTCTGTGAAAACAAAAAAAAAATACACATTATATTGAAATACATAATAATTATTACATAGGTAATGATTACCCTTATTTACATAATAAACCAACCATTACTTATGTTTGAACAAAATTTTAAAACCCTAAAATTTTGTTAATTCCCACCATTATTCCAAATAAACTATTCTCACAATGTTATTTTAATATTTCATTCGAAACAATAAATCCGATCGGCTTATATCCTAGCCTTAATAATCCCACGACATCCCATTGATATCCAAAAGGAATAAAATCATTAAAGTTAACCCAAAAAATCCCTTAAATAAAAAGGCCATACAAAGGGATATCATTGGGAGAATGCTATGTCGAAAGGACTCAACATAGTGTCTCTTCGATAGCCCAAAGTAGTAAATATAACTTGTCTTGCATGTAAGGCTGATGTCAGAAAAATTAAAGAGAATAAAACATTTCAAGGAGACAAAAGGGTATCGGGATGACTCGATCGCATATCTCTTCGATATCTTGATAATGCCAAACATATCAATGGGACCAATGCATATTGGTGTGACACCTAAATGTGTCACACCGATACAATGATATCTATCAATAAAAGCATATCGAGGGGACTCAAGGATATCAAAGTGACATAATTTTAGGTCTCGCCAATACACCGATAATGCTTATTAAAGGGCATTTTGAAGAAAGTTAATAAATAAAAGGGATCATATAACACATAAAATATATCGATGGGACATAATGATATCGGTGTAACACTATCCGAAGTCATCCTAATAGCCCGAAGAATGATGAACTAATGTCAAAGAAAGAAAAAGAGACCATCCTGATAAATCAGTGACATGACTATTTGACATGAATTAGACAGCTCATGTTTGAAAGAATTAATTATTTCTGCATAAGATATTGAATTTTCCATGGATATGCCATCAATGAGCCAGAGCTAAAAGAAGTGATTTCTAAAATATTTTTAAAACTGTTGAGCAGACGAAGAAAATTGAGGAGCTTAGAGATTGGAAATGACAAAGTTGCAGATCAGGGGAAGCTTGTTCAAGTAAGTACTCCAAGCCTAAATTTAAATTTACAGAGAATTGTGGAAGTCATAAACACATAAAACTATGGAAATTAAGAATGAAAACCCTAAGAAAAGACAGAAAAGTGAGGATAGACATTTAAACCAAGACCTAATAGAACAATGCCCAGGGTCTGGACAAAGGTCCAAAAGAAATGCTCAACTAAATCCACATGCTAAGAAATTGGAAGATGCTAACAGACATGTAGGGGATTTGTGGACCCCTATAAGGGGATATGACCTGTTCATTTACCATTATAAAAAAATGCATAGACACAAACCAATCTCAAATCCTTGGAATTTAAATTTGGGGAAATTAGTAGTACCCAATGTATTTTTGAATATAGAACTGCTTAAAATGTTGGCATATCATTATAATCCACAAACTCGTATGATTGAGCTTAAAGATGGGTTTGGGTTTATTCCTATTATCCAGGATTATATATCAATGGTCTTTCAGTTAGATTCCAGCTTTGATATGGTATTCAGGATTAAGGACTTATTGAATGAGTATCGAAATCTGAGTAACACTTATAAAAGGTGGAGGCTACTGTTTCACAGACCTAGGGATGAAAACAATCATCTCAGAGTATTCTCAAGGGTGGAGGACCCCCCTTATTCAGTTGATCTGTTTGAACCATATTTTAGATATACTTATTCCTCAGTCTGTCAGATATTAGGTGTGGATGCCCCTAAATTTATGGATACAGCACCAATGGTTCTAGCTACAGATATACAAAGCCCTTATGCCAGAACATCTAATTATGTTGAATATCTCTCGAATGATCTTCACAATGATTTAAATGCTATAAAGGATAACAAGAAAGGCTTTAGATTTATGCATTATTCCTTATTTATGCATCTGGTTTTATATGAAGGGAAAAACATGGGCCTGTGGGATGAATCTCTCAAGGTTAGAGATCTAGATAAAAATGAAGACATTAAGCCAATACAAATGTGGACTACCAATTGGGATAGCAGGTGTGATAGGTCACATTATTTGTATTTCAAAGAGTATTTTCTAAAGCCTTTATACGCTAAATTTGGTTATCCATGCAATTACAATTTGTCACCCAATATACAAAGATTTCTCAGGCCAAAGGATATGGATAAGAACAAAAAGATCAATCACAATTGGGGTGATTGGTATGTATACAAGGACTACACAAATATCAGAGTTTTGGGGTATGAAGGAGCACCATTTATACTCTTGAAGACTTGCCCTGATAGAATTACATAGCTGGAAATTGTTAGGCAATTAGCTTCATCCGATTTCATGCATTTGAAGACACAATAAGTAATCCTTTATGCCAAGCACCCTGTGTTTTGGAGATTTTACTACTTTTTTTGAGAAAGGATATGAACAAATTGAAAAGAGATTAGATTACTTTGGGATGCCTAAAGGAAATGCTAGGGAAAATTTTGACCTTGAGCATTTCATCAATCATGTCAATACAAGTCAAAAGTTGAAAAGGTATCAACATGTACTATTGGTGGATGAGGATTTAATTAGAAATGTTGATGAAGCTTCTGCCATTGAGAGGAGAGAACTGTATCATAAAGTAATGTTATCCGAGGCTTGGAGGGTAGCCCAAAACCCCAACTATAAAGGAGATTTTCCAGAAATTATTGATCCCATAGACAGATTGAACATGTTAGTTTCAAAGGCACCAGAATTGATTATGGATGTCTCACCTAAGATCTTTGAAAGAAGAGGTAGAAATATCAGGGAAACACAAGCTACATATGAGGCTCCTTTGAGTCATCTTTCTCCTCAACCTACACCTGATATTTGTTTTTCTATGGATACTAGCATTGTAGATGATGAGGAACTAGAGGGTGAGGATGAAAATTTATAGGATTTTGAACCTGTGATTGATAGCTATGAGCCACCTATGGACAAAGAAGCAATTGATATAGAATCCCCTGATGAACTATCAGAAGATATGAGACACCTAGCTAGCAAAATTTTTTTCCCAGATAAAGACTTTATAAAAACCCCTGAGTTTAAAGCATTTCTTTATGAATTCAAAGGCAGACAGGTCAAGGAGAAGTTGAAAGATATTTCCCCTGAGATACAAGCTGAGGTATTACATGAACTTCAAAATGAAATTGATAATGCAATGAATGACATGACCCCAGAAAAGGGAAGAAATCTACTAGAAGAAGTAGGGGTGATGATAGTCCCAGGTTGGGATATGACCTCAGCCATTGTTTTTGATACCTTCAAAAGAAATTAGGATAAGAAGATGCAGTTAAGCATTGAAGCTTTGGATAAAATCCAAAAAGGTTCTGGGTATGACCCTGATAAGGCAGCTCTACTGATATGGGCACTTTACCCCCCACATCAGAGGCCTCAAATCATTGATGATCCAAACAAAGCATTTGGTCATCTCGTAATACAGAGAGTTGAAGATATTGACCCACTAGATACTATTGACCTGAATATCAATGTTGCCAAATTTACAAAAGCCCAGATAGAGAAACTGGTCAGGAATAACAATGCATATATAGTAGAAAATGCAAAATTAAAACAAGAGATTGCTATGTATAAGGATAAAATATCATCATCCAGTAATCGGTTGTCTTATCAAGAACTAGATAAAGAGGTGATGGAAGCTATAGCAAATAAAAATTATTGGAAAGTTAAAGCATAGAAATTTGAAAAGAAAAGCGATAAACTGGAAAGTGACATAAAAGTTGTTAAGTATCAGATGGCTTCTGAATTGATAAAAAGAAGATTTGAGGAGATGATGGAACATAGTGATCAAGTATGGGACTTACATAAAAGAACCCATAATGCTTATCAAGAACATAGAAGATTGCATCTCAGATTGCTTGAGAAGAAAGAAGAACTAAAAGCCAAAGACCAAGCACTCAAGGAATGCAGTGGACTGATCATTGAACATGAAAGGTTTAATACAATATTGTCAGATGACATTGGTGATTTTGATCTACATGGGGATTTGGCATTTCCCAATTTCTTCAATCATGAGGGTAATATACAGGATAAAGATCTATGGAAAGATGAGTTGGTTTAATTATTACCCATAGCTTTGGAGAAAGCCAATGATGAAGACAAAGTGATAGAGAATGTTCATAAATAGATGGATAAATTCTTTAGGCTAGAATCTGTCATGGAAGACATAATTTCTACTGATACTTGTATATCTCAAGAATACATTGATCACATTTCCAAGGTAAACATGTTTATTGCCAGAACAGTGTGAAAAGAAGCATGGAAGATTGAATGAAGTTTTGATAATTTTGGTAATATATAAATCGATGTATTTCTTTAGTAATAAGGATGGGCAGAGCACATCTGACAGATATTGCAACATGGAGAGGAACACCTTGCCAGGCTTGTGGTCACGGGTGTTCTACGTTGATTAATGGAGCCAAATTTTAGTCAAATTGCTAAGCCCGTGCTTTATGTTTCTTAATTGTGTTTTATAATTATCTATCCAAGGCCTAGCCAATCATCATCTTTCAACAAGACAATTTATATATTCCAATATTATCTATCCAATCATATTTCAGATTCAAGACATTACACTTCTATGATAATTTAATATTATAATGGGCAAGGATGGTTAAATTTGTGGATATGTATGGTGTTCTAATTTTCTATTAGTATTCAAGTTCATAAGTTGTTTGATTGTCTCCATTTTGACCTAACAACTTACTTGAATAGTACTTACTTGCATGTGTGTGTTAAAACAACAATGACTACCATGAAAGACATAAAAAAAATAGCACTCACCTCAATCCCAGCACCAGTACTACCACTCTGAATATCATGTAGATTCACATCAAGACGTTCAACATAATCACTATCATCATTGTCCTCAAGTTGTGCAGCTTTGTAGAGAGCTCTATTGACAAGGTCGTTTTCTTTTCATTCTACTTTCATATAATTTCTCTACATGCGGTTTAATCATCATGCAAAAATTAATACAAGTCAAGTAAAGAATGCAAAAACTATAAATCTTTGTTCAAAATAATTTTTTTCTTCCACTCTTAAATGACTAAGTCAAGGTATGTTGTGAGATTCTTCCTTTATTGTAAACAATAGATTCCAATTTATAGGAGGATTCTTATAGTCATGAGCATAAGATTTTCAACAAGAAGGGACATTCCCAATCCTTCATATGATAAGGAAGATAGTAAAATTTGTAAGATGGTAGTCCTTATCTCTATCTTAGGACAGTCCATAGCATGGAAGGTATAGGAGAAGATAAAGAGATGCAACAGCTAGTAGGGTTTCACCAAACAAAGAGAAGAGATAAATGCACTATCAAAACTATTAGACAGTGACCAAGAACCCTTGGAATGACAACAACAAAGCAAATATGATAGCCTTGACTTTAGGATCAGTGATTAAGAGCTTTACTAAGACATACTCAAAGTGACTGTCTAGAATGGTAGAGTTAAATGTCATAATGCAACATAGGAGCATGTCATAAACATGACAAGGACAACAATAATGAAGTGAATACTCAAGAAAAATGGTAAGTATAAGCTAGGGGCAGCAATATTGTGTAATGAGAACCATTTTCAATAGACAGTCCCATAGAATTCATCATAAGAACATTTTAAGCATGAAGAATGACAAAACATTGGAACAGATAACTGACAACAACTATTATAGTACCTCAACTTCAGCACAACTATGACTGTGCTGCACATTCTTGTCCACTAGCTCATCATGATCACTATCAATATCGGCAACTCTGTTGACATCAAGGAGTTTTCATTTTCATGATGCTTTGATAAAATTGCTTTGCATGTGGTTTAACTATTAGTAGGATCAACCATCATTATAGTGAAAGAGCAATATTTATATCATAAAATAGAGAGAAGATCAGCAGGATCAACCTTGAAAAGATAGAGAAGATGAAAATAAGATCACAATAACAGTCTCAAGAAAGAAGCATTGTGCATCCTTTAGCATGAAAGAAGTTATCCACTGTCATAATCACTAACACAAATTATCAAGGATTTTGAACTTTTGAAGTAGCAGTCATAAAGATACTGCACAAGCAAAAGGATGCATTATAAGATCAGGTGTGAAGAGGCCCTTATAGAAGTCATAAGAGTAGAATAGGAGCATTCATAGAAGGTTGCATATACCAATGAGTCACAACAAGGTTTGCAAGAGGCCAGGCACTGCTACAGTCATACTATCATTTTGCAGTCAAAGTATTTTGATTGGATGTGGCAGTCATAATAGGGTATATGAGGTAGGGTCACATATCTTTGTTGGAGGTATGAATAATCCTACTTAAAGGCCATACTTCTGCTAAATGTAATTGAAGGAGGATGATAATCAAACACTTCATCAAGGAGAGGAGAACTTTGCCAGATCCAGAGAGGTCATGGGTCCTCTATGTTGATTAATAGAGCAAGTATTATGATTTGTCATGTCTTCCTAATTATGTTTCTTATATTTAGTTAGTTAAGGTTATGAAAAGACACATCTCTTGTAAAAGACCTGAAGCTTGTTGCTTCCTATATAAGAAGGGAAACTAAGGCTTGTTTTGGGGGACCATCATCATATATTTTCTTTTGTTGATTAAGCACAATCACTTGTGTTCCCTCTTTCTTGTCTTTTCTTGTCTTGTGTACGTACTTGCATATAATATTTTCAAACATTGTATATGTTGTATTTTCAATAGAAAATTGGCAAATGAATAGTCATAATATTTTGCTGGGGATAATTCAAAAGTTTTGAATGTGAATGGTTTGAAGCTTGTTGCTTCCTTCATTTTCTATAAGAAGGAAACCAAGACCATGGGTAAGGAGTAATGCTAGGTTGAATAGTGATATTTTGATATTCAAACTCTAGGAGAAAGAATCATTTTGTGAATCTTTTTCTAAAACAATCAATGGAAACAAAGCTTTGAGTTTAGTGCCCAATTTTTTGATTATTCAATTATTGTGATTAATGTGAATGGTTATAATTTGCTCAGGTTGTCTCCAACTTGGAATATCTTTATTATTCAAAATGGTTTTATGTTTCTAATTTGTCAGAGTAATTTCCTTACTTTCTGTGGTTGATTAATTGGGTCTTCTTAGGAAGATTAAAATTTCTCTCTTAAAAGATCACAATAATAAAGAGGTTTCTTTTGGATGTTTAAAGTAGAACCTGGTAAATTGCAGTATTGCACGTTTCTTTTGGTTCTGTAAGTAGAAAAGTGAGATAATTCGTGATAATGCATTTGATGCAGGACCATCTAGTGGTGTAAAGGCAATCTTGCATCACCCAAAAAAAGAAGTATGTCAAAATTATTGATATTCTTTCCATTTCTTTTCAAAATTCGTGGTTCTAGTTCCATAATCGCTTGAATAATGATGTAGAACTTTCAGTTTTTCCAAACTGTTTAAAATAGCAACCTGCTATTTTTAGAAAGTTTACATTTGGGCATGGAATGAAGTGAAATTTTATAGGAAGCTTCATAACTGAAAAATAATACCTTTGGCGAAGGAATCATGCAAAGATCATTTGCGAGCTGAAAGATATTAAAGTTTCTATTTCCTGAAAAATGCCTAAGAATTATTCAAACTCAGGTTTGAGGCACTAAATGGCCCTGTACAGGCCTGAAAATGGTTGGAACTAGTAGAGAAAGTTCTTAACGAATAGAGTACTCTACGAGCTTTCTGACGCATAAAACGGTTCGTCAATCGGACACCTGGATCAAAAGTTATGGCTCCTAGAAGTTGACCTATTTTTGAAGGGAGATGCAAATTTCAAAATTAGGTTGTTGGCCACCAAAAAGGCTATTAATAACTATTTTTGGGAACCCTGGGTAGTAGTAGAGTTAAGGGGGGGAAGTGTAGAGTCAAGAATAGGTAGAAAAATAGAAACCCTAGCTGATTTGGGGTTACAGAAGACAGATGATTCTAGAGTCTTGTGATAGGAAGTTGTAATGTGTTGCTGCTTGTGGAAGGTTGATTCCTCTGATTGTATTTGAGCTTCTGTAATGTAATAATTTGTCCAAATCAATAAATAAAGTTCTATTTTCTATATTCAATTTCTATTTGTTGTGTGTTTTATGATTTACCCCCTTCATCAAGTGGTATCAAAGCAAGGGTTCCTGAGTGTGTAGACAAATCACCGACCGTGAGGCAGTTTGCACTAGGACTTGAGGTTGTGGGTTTGCTGCGGAGATCAAGATACCTCCACAAAGAAATCGTATTGGGAGGGATACTTTGACAGAAGAGGGTTTTAGAGCCCTGCAAAGGCAAATTGATGCATTATAAGAGGAGCTGCGAAGAGGGTTTGATCTGAGAACAAGAGAAGAAAGTGAGGATGAAGCTGAAGAAGAGCTCTCTGAGGAAGAACAAGAAGCTGCAAGAGATCCTGCAGAAGTCAGGTTGTTGAGAGCCATTTCTAAGATTGGAAAGAGGCCCAGGATTGAGGTTTCTACATATTCTAGAGATTTGAATCTAGAATAGCTCATTATTTGGATCAATGACATGGAGGAGTATTTCAAGTATGAAGATGTGGAGGACCCGGATCAGGTCAAGTTTACAAAAACAAAGTTGAAGGGCCATGCAAATATTTGGTGGAAGGAGGTCTAGTTAGAAAGGAATAGAAGAGGAAAAGGAAAGATCACCAAATGGGATTGTATGGTGGAGAAACTGAAGAAGCAGTTCATTCCTGTGGACTATGAGATGGAGCTATTGAAGAAGCTGCAAGGATTAAAGCAAGGTAACAAGTCTTTCAAGGAGTATATAGAAGAGTTTTATAAGATTACTATTAGGACAGGCCATGCAAAGCCAAATAAGGAGAAGGTAGCCCGTTACATTAATGGGTTGAGTCAAAGTATTCAAGAGGAGTTGAGCCTGGTCAAAATGACCACCATAGAAGATGCATACCAGTTTTCCCTGAAAGTGGAAGAGAAGTTAAATAAAAGATTTGATACCAAGCAAAGGGGAAGAAGTCAAGGCAGAAGGATTGGTGGAAGACCCTATGGGGGACAAAATGAAGATTCAAAGAAAAGTGAAGACGCTGGGACCAGTCGAATTCAAAGAGGAGATAATGCATACCACCCTCGTGACCAGAACAATGGTGAGCAAAGAGGAAGAGGAAGAGGCCAACCTGGGCAAGGACCCAGAAGAGGAGGTTTAAGAGGAACATGTTTCCAATGTGGAGAAGAAGGGCATCAAGCATATGAGTGTCTGCAACATTAAGGAAGGACAAATAGAAGACCTGAAGGTAATGCACAAGTTGTACATGTAGATGAAGATGTGCAGTCTGAGCATTCTGAAGATGTTGAAAGGGGAGAAACCCTAGTTGTCAGAAGAACTTTGTTGAATGAGGAAAAAGAACCTAATTAGAGGAAGAGTTTATTCTGTACAAGGTGCAAATGTGAAGGTAAGTGTTGTGATATTATTATTGATAGTGGGAACACTGATAATTTTGTTTCAAAGGAGATGGTTGACAAGTTGAAGTTGACAAGAAGAAAGCATCCACATCCATATCAGATTGGATGGTTGTAGAAGGACCACAGAGCTTTGATCAATGAGCAGTGTTTAGTGAAGTTCAAGATTGGGGACTACCATGATGAGGTGCTATGTGATATCATACCAATGGACGCATGTCATATGTTTTTGGGGAGGCCATGGCAGTATGATAGGAGTGTTATCCATGATGGCTGTGCAAACACATATTCTGTAACAAAATATGGAGTTCATCATAAATTGAAGCCCTTAAAAGAGGTGGAAGAAAAAGTATGTAGTACTACTAGAATTTGCTTGGTAGATGGTAGAAATTTTTGGAGGGTATGAAGCATGAGTGTCATTGTTTTGCATTGATTCCTAAGATTAGTTAAGAGAAATGTGAAGATGTACCAACAAAAGTTTTAGATATGTTGGAAGAATTTCAGGACATTATCCTTGATAATGTACCAGAGGGTTTACCACTAGTGAGGAAGATAAGTCATCAAATGGATTTGATACCAAGAGCCAGTTTGTCGAATAAGGAAGCCCATAGAATGACTCCAGAAGAGAGTGAAGAGTTGAACAGATAAGTTCAGGAGTTGCTGAGGAAGGGATTGATAAGAGAGAGCCTAAGTCCATGTGCAGTACCTGCAGTACTAGTACCAAAGAAAGATGGAGAGTGGAGAATGTGTAGAGATTCTCGAGCCATCAACAAGATCACAATCAAGTATAGATTTCCATTACCCAGAATGGATGACATAATGGATTGTTTGAGTGGAGCCAAGTACTTCACGAAGATTGATCTGAAGAGTGGGTATCACCAGATCTGAATCAGAGAAGGAGATGAATGGAAGACAACCTTCAAGACCAAGGAGGGTTTGTATGAGTGCTTAGTCATGCCATTTGAGCTGACCAATGCACTGAGCACATTCATACGGCTCATGAACGAGGTACTGAAAGAATTTTTGGGAAGTTTTGTTATTGTCTATTTAGATGATATTTTGATTTTTAGTAAGACTTGGGATGAGCATCTGATGCATATCAGAAGAGTTTTAGAGAAGCTGAGGGAGAATAAGTTGTTTATTAATCTGAAGAAATGTAGTTTTGCAAAGGAGTTGGTATACCTGGGATTTTTTGTCTCAAAGGAAGGTCTTAAGATGGACCCAAAGAAGGTGAGGGCTATCATTGAATGGCCTACGCTGAGGATTGCTTCCAAGCTAAGATCTTTTCATGGTTTGGCAAGGTTTTATAGAAAGTTTATCAGGAATTTTAGTAGCATTTGTGCACCCCTAACTGAAGCAATGAGAGGGGATAGAAAAGAGTTTAGATGGACTAAAGGAGCAAACAAGAGCTTTGATACATTGAAGCAAAAAGTCATAGAACAACCTATTTTGGCACTTCTAGATTTCAATAAGGTATTTCAGGTAGATTGTGATGCTAGTGGTAGTGGTATAGGAGTTGTTTTGAGTCAAGAAGGTAAGCCCATTGTCTATTTTAGTGAGAAGCTTAATGATGCCAAGAAAAAGTATTTTGTTTATGATCAGGAATTTTATGCTATAGTTCAGGCTTTGAAGAAATGGAGACATTATTTGTTGCCAAAAGAGTTTGTTTTATATACTGATCATCAGGCTTTGTAGTATCTTAATAGTCAAGGAAAGTTGAACCAGAGGCACTTAAAATGGGTTGAGTTTTTGCAGAGCTATACTTTTGTTTTGAAGCACAAGAGTGGGAAGTCCAACAGAGTTGTAGATGCCTTGATCAGAAGGTAAAATTTGTTGACCAAAATGAAGATAGAGGTTGTTGGGTTCGATGAGATCAAAAGTTTGTATCCTGAAGATCCAGATTTTGCAGAGGCCTGGAAAGCTTGTTTGGAATGTGTTACTTTGGACAGAACAAAATGGTTGGATTTCATAATCCAAGATGGCATGTTGTTTAGAGGAAGCCAGTTGTACATTCCAAGGAGTTCCATGAGAGAGAACTTGATTAAGGAGAAGCATAGTGGAGGATTGGCTGGACACTTTGGTCGAGATAAGACCATTGCTATTGTTGGTGAAAATTATTATTGGCCATAGTTGCAACAACATGTGAGGAAATTTGTGTAGAGTTGCAGAGTATGTCAGATGGCGAAAGGAGCAAAGCAAAATACAGGTCTATATCAGCCACTACCTGTACTAGAGAAGCCATGGGATGATATTAGTATGGGTTTTATTCTTGGTTTACCAAGGACACAGAAAGGACATGATTCCATTTTTGTGGTGGTGGACAGATTCTCAAAGATGGTACATTTTATTCCTTGCAAGAAGACTAATGATGTTGTTCATATTGTAGAGTTATTTTTCAGGGAAGTGGTGAGATTACATGGTCTACCAAAGAGCATAGTTTCAAATCAAGATACCAAGTTTGTTGGTTATTTCTAGAGGACATTGTGGAAGAAATTGAAAATAGATTTGAAGTTCAGTTTTGCACACCATCCATAGATGGACAGACAGAAGTGGTGAATAGGAGTTTGGGTAACTTGCTATGATGCTTAGTAGGAGATAAGCCCAAGGGATGGGATTTGATTTTACCACAGGCAAAATTTGCTTACAACAATTTTGTCAATAGGAGTACTGGTAAATAACCATTCCAGATTATATATGGGAATAGTCCAAGAAATACTTTAGAGTTAAGGAATCTGGACAAAGGAGAAAAAATAAGTGTCAAGGCTGAAGACTTTGTAGAACATATGAAGAATTTGCATGAGAGGTGAAAAAGCACATTAATAAGATGAATATTCAGTACAAGGCTAAGGTAGATCAGAAGAGGAGATATAAGGAGTTCTAGGTAGGATATGAATTCATGGTTCACTTGAGAAAAGAAAGGTTCCCAATTAGAACATACAATAAGCTAAAAATGAAGAAATTTGGACCATGCAAAATTTTGAAGAAACATGATTCAGGAAATGCATATGAGGTAGAGCTGCCGAGTGGGATCAACATTTCCCCTATTCTCAACATTGCTGATTTATCAGAATATCATGAAGGGGGAACAAAGGATGGACCAACAAAAGAACAGTGGACTATTCTGGCATCTACTTCAATAGAGGAGATAGAAGAGATCTTGGATAGCCGTGTGGGAAGAAGTACTTGAAACAGGCAATACAAAGAATATCTGGTGAAATGGAAGGGAAGGCCTATTGAAGATTCTTCTTGGTTGTCTAAGGCAAAGGTTGATCGTTTGGGTTTTCCTCACACAAACACCTGAGAAGTGACAGGGTCACTTCTCAAATTACCCTGGGTTTCTGATGCAGGAGCATCTAATGGTGTAAGGGCAATCTTGCATCACCCAAAAAAAGATGTATTTCAAAATTGTTGACATTCTTTCTATTTCTTTTCAAAATTTGTGGTTCTGGTTCCATAATCACTTGAATAATGATGTAGAACTTTCAGTTTTTCCAAACTGCTAAAAATAGCAAACTGCTATTTTTAGAAAGTTTGCATTTGGGCACGGAATGAAGTGAAATTTTATAGGAAGATTCATAACTAAAAAATAAGACCTTTTGCAAAGGAATCATGCAAAGATCATTTGCGAGCTGAAAGATACTAAAGTTTATGTTTCCTAAAAAATGCCTAAAAATTATTCAAACTCAAGTTTGAGGCACTAAATGGCCCCATACAAGCCCAGAAATGGCCAGAATCGGTAGAGTGAGTTCTTAGCACATGGACCACTCTACGAGCTTTTTGATGCATAAAATAGTTCGTCAATTAGACACCCAGATCAAAAGTTATGGCTCCCGAAAGTTGACCTATTTTTGGAGGGAGATGCAAATTTTGAAATTAGGTTGTTGGCCGCCAAAAAGGCTGTTAATAACCATTTTTGGGAACCTTGGGTAGTGGTAGAGTTAAGGGGGGAAGTGTAGAGTCAAGAATAGGTGGGAAAACAGAAACCCTAGCTGATTTGGGGTTACAGGAGGCAGATGATTCTAGAGTCTTGTGATAGGAAGCTGTAATGTGTTGCTGCCTGTGGAGGGTTGATTCCTTTGATTGTATTTAAGCTTCTATAATGTAATAAGTTGTCCAAATCAATAAAGAAAGTTCTATTTTCTGTGTGTAATTTTTGTTGTTGTGTGTTTTATGATTTACCCCCTTCATTAGCATTTATGTAAAGCATCAATGTTAAGGTTATAATGGCTAGAATTGCAGTATTGCATGTTGAGGGTAGGTTCATTCTTTGTTTACAGTATCCAAGAGCTATGATAACTATTTAAGTATCCAGAAAATGCAATCACAAGGAAGTATAACAAAAACATGGTACAAGTTTACCCAATAACAAGCACACGAAATGAAAGGATAGTGTAATAGAGCCTCTTACGTCATCTGCATCCATAATATTATGGTCATTCCATGCAGAAACTATAGGCTTAACAGAGGAAGCCAAATGCGACACTTTCTTAGTGAGACCATGTAAGAAACTCATTATATGTTGGTACCCTTCATTTGAGTTGACATGATCTGCAGAAGCTGTTACTGGGCGTCTAACAGATGGCTGTGAAATCTCTGTTGACGAACTAGATTTCCACTTCATACTACTGTTATTACTAGGATTTAGTGCTGCCATATAATCGATAATATCTTCCACACCTGCTTCTCTATTATTGTTTTCAACCTAAAATACAATGTCAATATCAACATATAGTCAGTTCAATAAAAATCGAAATAAATAACCAATGTAAATTGAACCAAAAAGCCATACACTTACTCCAAGTTTGTCCATTTTGGCCTAGAACCCACCTTGGCCAAATGTATATCCAGCTATCACATTATCTCTTGCCCTCTTTCCTTTATAACTCTTTGTCAAATATTCTTCAGAATGCATATTTTCTTTCAATGCCTCTCACTGTATGGGAGATAGAGTGGATTCTAACCTCTCTTTTCCCTTGAAGATTATTTTTCTACAATTGTATCTAAAATTGTTTATCAAAAGTCTCATCTTTTGATTGTAATATCTTCTAGAGATTTATCCACCAGTAGTCTCAAAAGCATTTTCCATTTTTTGTATAACATTTTCCACACTTCGTGGATCTTGATCTGCAAAATTTGATTTGCAAATATCCAAATGGGCCCTACATCTTACACCCAACTCAGAGGCCCACCTTGTAGCATTTTTCCCAATGGGCTCACCATCTCTCGATACCTCAACCAAGAATGGCTTCTTGCCTTCTAATTTTCTTTCTTTTGCAATCCTCTCTGTAGATTTGTATAAATCTTGACCGAATCTTTTTCTTTTGACAAAAGCAGGCACATCTTCTATTAAACCACTACCAATATTTTTGGCTGATCCACTAGTTCCATCAAAAGTTGTAGTAGGCACATCAGATGCAAGTGGTCTCTCTTCATGAATTTCATTAACTGGAACTTCATCATCCTTGGCCACATCAGGTGTGTCATGAGTAGGTAGATTAGTATCGGTCTCTGTAGATTTCACTTCAAACACATCCTTTAATCTTGAATAAATCATCTACAGACTTACTATTCCTTTGGTCACATTATTTTCAATAATCTCTCTTAGACTCTGTGCTAAGAGATCATCATGACATTGCACATCACCATGTGCTATATCAAGCTGCACATCACCATGTGCTATATTAGACTGCACATCACTATGTGTTATATCAGGCTGCACATCATCACAACTATTCTTTTCATCAACTGCATTTTTACTTGAATCCCAAATGCATTGGCTTCTACGAGTTGGCGGCATTGTATCTTTACTTTCCTTTTGTTTTCTCTCTACATTTTCTTTGCGCTCTTTTTCTTTCCTATAATACAAAAAAAATATCATATTATGTCTTATATACATAAACCTCTTGCCTTTAAAATTTCATAAACACAATTAAACAAATAATATACTACTTAGTGAATTTACAACTTGCCTGTTTGTCAAACCAATATGTGATAAATATTCACTATTCTTTGCCACACGTTCTCTACGAAAGCACTCATAATCTGTCAGTGGAACTTCAGTAATATGATCATATCATCTAAATTGTACCTCAAAGTCTTTTTCCTCATTTCCTAAAGTCCAAATAAACAATAATATATAAATCAACAACTTGAATCAGTAGAACAAGAGTGGAATATAAACAACGCCATTATTTTCAGTAAACTAGAGCATATAAACAAATGTATTCATAGTATATAAGGATTTCATTTCCATTTGAATGATACAGTATATAAGGATAGTCCCCATATGAAATACATTCACAGAGCATATAAGATGCATTCTTAGAAATTAGAGGAGATTGTCTATGACAAGTGACATGACATATGATGATAGCATATAAGATACATTATATGGAGGAGCAAAAATTCAGTAAGTAAATGTGGAACATAGATTGAAACCCAAAGGAAACTCTATTTGTTTATCCTTCTATTTGAGAAGAAACTAATTGCCTTTCTGATAGTGTGAATCATCATTATTTCTACTTATATAACCCTCATTATTTCTAGTTATACAATCCTCATTATTTCTACTTATATAATTCTGCAGAAATTCTGAACACACAAATATAAGTAAACAAAAATAGTCAATATGTGCTTTAAAAATGAGTAATTTATTTTTGGAACAAATATAGCTAGTTATATGCATGACCTGTAACAAGATAAGAACTAGAAAAATAACAAAAAGTAGAGCTCAACACAAGAGATTACCCTGAAAAACCCAAAGTGGAAGAAATTCCTATACACTAATGCCCTTTCTTATCTTGCTTCTTCTCTACTACATTTTACAAGATCACTATTTTCTTGATGCCTTCAATGACATGAAATAACATAACAGCAGTACCATAACATTTGCAGTGTTGTGTAATTGTTAAAAAGTAGTTCTTTTGTGAATTAAATCTATGTGACATATATTTTGCTACAAAAGGTGCCTATAGTTCACATATGACCCTAGCATATTCATAATTACATCAAATACAACAATAATCATCATTTATATATAAAAACATATTCATATTGCATTCATATAGCGTTCAAGGTATTATTAAAAAGGGTCTCAATACATAGTAGGTTTGTTAACCATTGTAGCTTTGAAACAGGTATTAGTAACAAGGTCCATCTCCTTAAAACATAAAACATAGTCTTAAAACAGCATAAAAGTCTCAAATAAAAGTTCATAAAATGGGGCTCATCACTAATCATTTGCATTGCCAGCAAGATCAGAATCCTGATCACTCGTGTCTGCATCTGCTTGATTTTATTCCTCGTCCTCATCTATGTCATGCAATACATTCTCTCTCCCAATCTCTTCATTGGTAATCAAAATATCTTCTACAAACACTCCATCATCATCTTCATCCACTTCTTTGAATATTTCTTGTAAATTAACATATTGCCCATCAGGCATTATATCAACAACTTCCATGAATTTTCATTTAGAACGAGACTCTATTTGAATGACATACGACCATCCTGGGCTTCTTACATCATCAATTAGAAATGATTGGTTAATTTGAAAAGGGAAAACATAGGGCTCATCCCTCTCTGATAAAAATTATCCTGTATTTGTATGTACAAATTCATACTCATCAAAATGTACTACAGATGGTCAGATCCACTTACATTTTAATAATATAGGACTGTTTTCACCAAAATTCACTTGAATAATTTCTTGGATGAATCCAACATAGAATTTCTTCTCAGTTTCATGAAGAAATTCAGCACTTACAACACAATCACAATTTGTCTTTCCTTTGTCTTTTTCCTCCATTCTTAAATGGCTACCATTGGCCCACATTCCACTAAAACACATAGCCCATAAATGTGGAGGTTGTGAAAGCTCACTTTCCTCCGTTGTTATATCTTGACCTTCTTCTTTTGCTTCACTAACTGCATTAGCAATCCATTCTTCAAATTTTGGAAAAGAATCACCTCCAACCAAATCATGACATCTGCGCTTTTGAGGTTAATGTTGCATCCAACTTTGATTCTCTTCTTCATATTTTCTACATAGAATATTAAAGTGCAAATAGTAAGATTAATAATATAAATATGTAAATGCAATTGAGTAAGATTAATAATATAAATGTGTAAATAAATAATTGTGTAATTTTTTTTAACCTTTGCCACTTATCGAATGAAGACGTGTTTTTAAAAATAAAGTCATGTATCACACTTCTTTCTTGATGTGATAGCTTGAAGTGACATCCATTTCCTTCTAATACTTCACCTGCAACTCTCTCATCTTCATCATCATCCCATACACGTCGATTGACATTTTTAAAATCCTTCATATATTCTGTGCAAAATCCAATGGCCTCTTGCATTAAATATCCCTCAGACATGCTACCTTCTACTTTTGCCCTAGTACGAACAAATGTTTTCAAAACCTTCATATATCATTCTATAGGATACATCCATCTCATTCTTACTGGACCACAATACTCTAGTTCATATTCTAGATGTATCAAAAGATGCATAGAAATGTTAAAGATTGTTACTGGAAATTCTCGTTCCAATAGACAAAGGACTTCAACAACCTCCTCCCTCAAACTATCAAAGTTTGAAGGATCTAATACATGTGAACTCATTCTCTTTAATATTAGGCCCAACATTATAATTTCCAATCTTGGCCCCTTTGCCAAACTTGATATATTTACCACAATAGGTAAAATATTCTTGATTATAACATGATAGTCATGGGTCTTTAGGCCTCTTAAGCTATTAATGTCAGTTTGGCTTCTGATAGTACTACCTACATATCTAGTGGTAAAGCGAGTCCGAGACATCAACTATAAGAATTGTGCACATTGTTCCTTTGTCCAGACATAATGAGCACTAGGTTTTCTATATTTTACATCATCATATTTTTCAACCCAAAGATTTCGATGAATCTTTAGTTCTCGAAAGTCTTCACGTGATGAAATAGTATCAAAAGCACCAAAAAGAGTTACTATAATAGCATAGGCTATATTTTTCTCAGTATGCATAAAGTCAACAGTATGCCTAATGGCTATATCCTTAAAGTATGGCAACTTATAGAATATGCACAATCGTTTTACACTACTTTCATTACATGGATCATATCTACTACTAACAATCCCACCATTTTCAATAAATGGCATTCTTTTTTATCTATTCTCAATAATGTAATCACTCATTATTAGAAAAGGTGCTTCATGATTCTTTTTTTTTAATAATAAAAAGGGGTAAAAACTTTATAGAATCATAAAAGCATTACAAAGCAGAAAGGAGCACACCCAATAGGGGCACAACCAAAACCAAGAATTAAGTAACACCCAAAAAGCTCCTCATATCCTCCATAACCCAATCTTCAAGAACAAGGGCCAAATCACCAGGAAGATTGCCCCAATCATCCACACTCCAAGTCCCCATCTTCTCAGATGCCCACCTCGCCAAACCATCTGCCACCTTATTCCACTCTCGTGGCACATGACAAAAAGCAATAGAATCTAAAGCATTGCTTAGAGAAACAATTTGTTTGGCCACCACCGCAAGTTGCTAGTTCACCTCCTCAAAATGTCCCTTATTCAACATATCAATGACCACCTGAGAATTAGATTCACAATCTACCTCTAGCCAAGGGCACATGCATGCTCTAAAGCCAAAAGAATAGCCATAGCCTCCATGAGATTATTTGTCTGCTGACCTTTGTATATAGAGAAGAAAAAAATTACTACCCTTGAACTATCTTTGCCAATGCCACCAACTCTAGCATGTCCATGATTACCTCTGGATGATCCATCAGTATTGATTTTTAGCTCCACCATAGTAGGAGGACACCAGTGACCAATACAACAGACCCTCACTCTCCCATATCCATGTTGGACCATCAAATTTTTCTGACCACCCCTAGAGAGACCCAGGGCTTCAACAACATCACAGTCACCAAAAACAATAGGGATAGACAAATCACACTTAGCAGCCAAAGTTTCCTGTAGACCCCCCAAAATCCTCAGCCAGAGTTGACCAACAAGCAGCTTCTTGTCCAAAAGAATTCTACGGTTGTGCTCCAACCAAATATGCCAAATTATCAAACTGGGGCCAATGATCCAAGCTATGAAAAGAAAAGAGGTCTTTACAAGGGGAAACCCTAGACTCCTCCAAAAGTCCTCTAAAGAGGAAGCATGTCTACATGGTATATGCCAGAGATTCCACTAGAAATGCCAAATAACTTTTACAAAGGAACACTGAAAGAAGAGATGGGAAATGCATTCCTCATGCCCACCACACATAACACACATAGAGGGCCCTTGAAACCAACGTTTCCAAAGGTTCTCCCAAGTAAGGCACCTTCCTTGCACTACTAGCCAGGAGAAGAAGTTACACTTAGGCCAATAAAACTTATTCTAAACCTGTTGCCACCATGAGACCTCTGAGCTCCCAAACATCTGCTTATCAAGAACTTGATAACCTGAGGCAACAGAAAATTTACCTTTCGGATCAAGACCCCAAGCCAACACATCTCTCCCAGGAAGAGAAGAACAAACAGGCCCTGACAGAATCCCAGCAAGCTCCTAATAATCCCCAACTGCCACCCCAGGAGGTTACTCTTGCGGATCCTTCCATCTATACACACTAACTTGTCCCAAATTCTAAAAAGTCTTAAAGTCAACAACACGACACCACCCAGCATCAACAAAATGCCTACTCAAATTCTATAGGTGGGGGTGAGTAAACAAAATGGGAGGATAGCCATTCCAAGAATCATGCCAAAAGAGAGCATCTCGCCCCCCATTGTAAATCCAAAATAGCCCTTGCTTGACCAACTTGGTACCCCTTTTGAGGGTACTCCAAATCATAGAACCCTTCCCCTCCAAACTGAAGCGGGTAACATCCACACTCTTAACCGCACCTAGATACTTTGAAGTAAGGATTTTGTTCCCACCACTGATGCTACTGCAAACACCACCACCAATACAACTTAGCTGCTAAAGCTTTTCCATTCAAATTAGCCCTTCGCAGACCCAGACCACCATCCTTCTTCGGCCTACAAATAGCTTCCCACTTAACCAAGATCCACTTCTTATGAAGGAGATTGCCAGATCAAAGGAACTGTCGAGACAAACTCTCAAAGTCTTTGATAAAGATGGAGGGTGCAAAGAGAACAAAACATCTATACAAAGGAAGATCCTACACCACCGAATTTAGAAGAGTTATCCTACCCGTAGAAGAGAGCCACTTGTAAGTCCAATGACTAACCAGATTTCTGAACTTATCAATAATCTCCTGCTAGAATAATTTAGGAAGTGAGTGAACAACAAGCGAAATACCAAGATACACAAAAGGGAGAGTGCCAATCTGGAAATGAAGGATACCGATAATTCTTCTCTGAATAGCCCGTGAAGTATGAAAGAAGTAGATAGAAGACTTCCCCTCATTAATTTTTTGACCTAACGTAGCCAAATAACAATCCAAAATCTTGCGCCATCCAGAAGCCTCCTCAACCCTAGCTCTGCCCATCAGAGCTATGTCATCAACAAACTACAGATGTGACTGAGGGGGAATATTATTTTCAAAACTCCAACCCTGAATCAAACCAGTCTCCACCTGGGATCTAATAAACCTCCCCAAGCCCTCTGCCAATAAGATGATTAGATAGGGGGATAAAGGGTCCCCTTGTTTGAGCCCGCTAGAAGCACCAAACAACTTTGTTGTCTCACCATTAATCAACACCGAAAAGGAAGGAGAAGTAACACAACTCTTGACCCACTTAATCCATTCACCAGCAAAACCAAACGCTCCTAGAATCTTAAATAAGAAGGCCCATTTAACCCGATCATAAGCTTTAGCCATGTCCAACTTAATAAACATAGCTTTCTCCTTAGAATGATTCATAGAATGAATCATCTCAGCTACAATGATTACACCATCCATAATCTACCTACCAGCCACAAAAACCCCCTTGCTCTTCAGAAATTAACCTGTTTAGCTAGGGTTTTAGCCACTCAGTAATCAACTTAGTAATAATCTTGTAAACCACATTACATAAGGCAATGGACCTAAAAAGATCCAGAGAATTATCCCCATCCTTCTTTGGAATGAGAGAAAGAAAGGTAGTATTCATGGATTTTAGCATTTGTTTATTCATAAAAAATTCCTGAATGACCTCCAACAAATCCAACTTAATCACTTCCCAGAACTCCTGGTAGAACTCAACTAGGAAACCATCAGGCCCTGGAGCTTTTCCCTTTTTCATCTGGAACAAAATAGTTTCAAGCTCTGACAAAGAAATAGGATTAAGCAAAGAATCATTCATTTCACTGGTGACTAAGAGCAGAATACTATTCAAAATAATAGCTTCATCCTCCTCCGCAGGAAGGGAGTCCTCAAATAGTAGAATAGAAAAGAAGCGAATAGCCTAAGCAGAAATAGAAGTAGAGGAGGAAAGAATCTCCCCATTCGAAGACCTGAGAGAAGAAATGACATTACCTTGTCTCCTATCTTTAACAGAATTGTGGAAGAAAGAAGTATTCCTATCTCCCTCCTGAAGCCACTCAATTTGGGACTTTTTTTTCCAAAAGATTTCCTCATGTAATTCCCATTCCTTAACTTCCTTCACAGTAGCAGCTTCTAGCAAACCCAAATCCTCAGTGAGGCCCCGATCACGAATCTGCTTGGTGATCAAGTCCAAATGAGCTTGAGCAGATTGCTTTTCTTGAAAAACATTACCAAAGTGTTGCCTATTCCACCGTTTCAACCTATATTTCACATATTGGTGCCTCTTGGTGAAGGAATACATAGTGGTCCCATGTGATGGGTTCCGCAAATTCCACCAACTAGGAAGAAGATCATGGAGAGAGCCATCTCTGAGCCACATGAGCTAAAACTTAAAAGACTGCTTTGCACAATGTCGGGGTAGCTCAGCAATAAGTTTGATCGGCCAATGATCAGAACCCTGCCAATCCAAAATCTCAGAGCTAGTCAGCCACCTGTCCCCCAACTAGAAACTCGATACCAAGAATCTATCCAGGAGTTCAAAGATAGTAACTTCCCCACATCTCCTATTATTCCAAGTAAAGACCCCATTAACAGGCTTGATGTCAACCAAATTCAAGAGAGCCACATTATCCCGCAAGAGTTCAAAAGAAGGCTCCAAGTGAGAAATGCCTCCCCTCTTCTCTTCCAGAGAAACAACGGCATTAAAATCCCTAGCTAAAATCCACAGGAGATAAGGATCCAAAGTCCTCACATATCTAACAGAACCCCACAACATTACCTTGCCATGAAAGTTAGTTGGAGCATAGATGTTAGAAAAGAGTATTGTCTCTCCAGACTCAAGATGAGAAGTGACACAAGAAATCACACCTCTGCAAGAGTACCACCAAATTGGCCTGACTCTCTGTGGATCTCAAAGCAAGCAACCCCACCAGAGCTACCAAGTGCATCAACACATTGACACTGACCGTGACTCCAAAACTTCAAAGCCACATTCATCATACTATCAACAGATAACTTAGTTTCCTGAAGGAAAACCACATCAGGAGAATGAAAATGAACCAAATCCTGAATAGCCTTTTGTTGAGGGATGCTATTCATACCCCTCACATTCCAAGAGAGCACAACCATCATTGGGATTGGGTGAAGTGAGTATCAATAGTCCTCACTAAACCTAACTCGACCAATGTCTCACTAGCTAGCATTACCTTTTCTTGGTCCTTTTTTCTACCAACCTTAAGAGGTTTATTAGGAGCCCCTTTTTTAGGGTTTTTTGTTGCAAACCCAAGGTTGGGGAAGGAGCCTTACTTTTTCCTAAGTCTGAAGCACCCCACACTTCACATAGAACACCACCAGCACTAGGAGAGCCACCAGAAGCCTCTAGCACTAAATCTAACTCACCCTGAATAGGAACCAGAGGAGCCAAATCAGTGTCCATCTGAGTACCCTACTCACCAAGCTGAATTGAACTAGGAATCACAATAGACTGATCCCTAAGAAAAACTTCAGCAAAAGATCCAACTGTTGCCTGCAAGTCCACCTGAAACCCTTCCTCTTGGACCAAATCCTCCAATGTCTCAAATTAATTTAAGGTTTCCTTCTCCTGCCTATCCTTGAGGGATCTCGTATGGCCTCGACCACGATTATGAGACTTAATCAGAATAAAACCTTATTTATCAGCCTCTCCTCCCTGCATGGGAGCTTTACCCTTATCTACTTTCAAATCAAGCTAAGTAGGAGCAGTAATTGAACCAACTGTCCCAGAAGCTTGGGGACACCTCTGCTGAAGATGACCATATTCATGACATAGCCAACATCTAAAAGGTAACATCTCATAATCTAATGGCTGAGTCCAGGAGAAAGACCTAACAATCATATAAATAGAATATGAAAGTGGCTAGCTCAAATCAATTTCAACACAAACCCTAGCATAAGAAAAAAATCTCTTATTTAGAGTTTGCTGAGAAGGACCAATAGGTTTTCCTAGCAACAGAGCAATCGACTGCAATATGTCACTTCTCCAGCATTCAAGCGTTAATTGAGGAAGATGAACCCAGACTGGGATTCTAGAAGGTAACTCCTCCATTGAGTTAAAGCCAGCATGCCATGGTTTGATGAAGAGACCCACCTGATTATAAAAATATGGACCCCCTTCAAAGGCCTTCTTTTGATTAGAAACATAAGAGAAATCCACCATAAAGAAGTTATTTGCAACCATCAAAATATCAAAATCTCCTTCCAGGTTCCATGTCTTGCGAATCCATGTATCAAGAAATGGGGGAGAAACCCTCATCCTCACAAACTTTCAAATCAAAACATGATTACAGTAGTAATTAATATCATCAGCTACCATCCAATTGTATTACTAAAACCGACCGCTCTTGGCCCCTCTCCAAGCATCCATTCACCTTTTGCAATTTAAGGGAACCATTTCAGACGACATCTGATCCAGAAGACTAAATGGGTATTCTGGCACCCTCCCCAGCCATAGAAGAAGCATGACTCGCCATATCCAAAGGCACATTCGAGGCCATTTATACCCAATGAGTGAGGGCCCAAAATGGCCCCCCACACCACGCCAAATCCAAAGCAAGGACTCAAAACAAGCTCACCACCACAAGAGACAACACCTCAAAGGAAGAAAAAAAAACCCCCTAGAGTGCAGCAAACATGAACCAGAGGGCACACAATAAAAATAAAACATAGCGTTGGAAATCCTTGAACCCTACACACTGTCGCTCACACCAAATGATGCCTCACAGACAACAAAAAATAGAAAAAAAATAAGAAACGAAGAAGTAGACCCAATCCCCTTGACCCCCCATTGACATGCAAATCCCCTGCACATAGAGAAAGCTTGAACTTGCAAGCTAGGGCCTGGGTACCCTTGCCTGCCCTCCCATGCACTCCATCGCCATCTCTCCAACCCACCCTTCGCTTCACGATTCTCTTCTTGACCATTGAAATGTTTTTTTTGTTGATGATATGGATGACCCACTTTAAGGTAAGCACGATGTCCACAATAAATACACTTACGCAAAATTCTTGAGTGCCTCACAAAATCCTTAAAGTTGCAAGCAGGACGGCCATGGTATCCATGAACAATGAGACTAGACAATGTGCCATATGCTGGAAGATCATGAATTGTAACTAATAGGGATGCTATTAAAGTGAATTTGATTGAATGACCATCACTTAAAGATTGAATTGCTTCAATTCCTTTCCATAATTCCATTAGCTCATCATATAATGGCTCTAGATAGGCATCTATTGTATCTAAAGTCACACTTTTCTTTCCTAGTATAATCAATGATAGCATTAAGAAAAATGGTTTAGTTGCTAACCATGGAGGCAAGTTATAATTTATTAAAAACATTGGCCAAGTTGACCATTTAGTACTTTGATCTGAGAATGGGTTCACCCCATCTAGAGCCAAACCCAACCTTATATTATGAGGATCTTGAGAAAAATCAAGCCATCTATTATCAAATTCCATCCACGACTTGGAATCAGCACATGTTGTTTTCCATCAATGCTCTTATTTTTGGCATGCCACTGCATAAGTTCAGCAATGTCTCTGTGCCTATACATTCAGAGTAATCGTGGGATTATCAAAAAGTGGTGAAGAACCTTTCTAGGAACCACAGCTAATTTCAACCCTTGTCTATACATTGCTTCATGACATTTCAGACATTCACTCTCACTTGCAAGATTTTTGTGAAATCATACACAACCATTAACAGATGTGTGGATGTTTTCGTACCCCAAGCCAAGCTTACTGATATGCTTTTTGCATTGACTTTGTTTTGTTGGCAATGTGGAGTCAGCTGGTAACAATGAACTTAATAATGCCAATAACTGATCTACACTCTCATTTGTCTAACCATGCACTACTTGCAAGTTAAGAATTTGAAGGATTGTTGTCATATGACTTAACTTGTAATTACCATACATAGGTTTTAAATCATCCTCCATTGACTTAGCCCAATCATCGTTTAGACCCTCATTCAACATTCTTTCAACTTCAAACCCTTCATCTAACAGTTATGCCTCTTCATCTATGTTCGGTGCCACTTCATCTATGTTTGTTGCCTCTTCATCTCTCACAGTCTGTAAATCTATCATATCTTCATAATAATTGTAAGCCCAAGGGCTTATACCACTATGTCCATATCTTATCATATGTTGATAAATCACATTTCTTTTTGTCACCCTTCCACCAAGACAGTCATTACATGGACATGGATATTTTTCCATTCCCCTCTCATTGGCTACTCTCTCATCATATTCATGATATTGATCCGTAATCAACCTTCGACACTGATCCATCTATAATATTGTGCATTCTAGTATTAATTTAGTATAATAAGCTATCCTACACCTAGAAGGCCTTTAAATATAAAATCCTAAAAGGTAACCTTCAATCATGCATATGGTCAAGCTAGGATAACCTTTCCTTCAGTTTGGGCTAGTCATCATGCAGGGAGATCATGTAGGGTAGAGGTGTGGTTTTATTTGATTTCAAAGATCAGTTAAGGATCAACTTCACAAATACTAAAGATAACATTTTCTTTTGAGTTTTCAAGCTTCAATCATGAAAATATCTCCTGGGGGGCGCCCACAAGTAGCTTCCCCAAATATCATGAAAATATCAGTTCACTTTTGGCAATGAGGGTTTTGAATTACCTTTGAATTTGATGCAGAGTGCGTCCCCAAATTTGACTTTGCTGCAGAGGGCCTTGCCAACTTCAAATTCGTTACAGCAAACTCTGAATTCCTTTCCCAACTTTTCAAAAGTCTCCAAGTCCTCTCCAAACAAGCTTTATCACCCATGCAAGTAGCTGCTACACTTATATGCACCTAAAGCATTTTTTTTAGGTACACACATCAGATAGAGTAAGTGCTTCAATACGTGTCCATGAGAATAACAAACATCAACAACAATTCAATTTCATTCCCATGCTGACAATTATACATTTTACAAGTTGTCTAACTTAGAAATATAGACAAGTTATGTAAACCAATAGATAAATAGCATTTAGAAGAAATACTAAACAATTTATCAAGATTACACTTTAAAACCCCAATTAAATAACTATTGTGATGAAGTATTCATAGCAACAAATCACTTGCCAAAATCATAGGCAAAGTCGCCAAATAAAGGACTCAAGATGTCAACCATTTCAAATGACAATCATGACAATAGGAAAAATAGCATAGAGATTACAGTCATGCCTTTGATTGCAAAGGAGGGGGCAGATATTATAGTCTGTAGCAACATTGAAAAGATGAAAATACAAAATCCATGAAGCCAAACACTTTTGTCAAAATAAAAACCCTTACCTAATTAGTTAATTGATGGTTGAAGATTTTATCAAGCAAGGATAGTCATTATATAGATGCTAAAACAGTGACACAAGTGCCTTTGAAAGTGATGACAGTCATGTCATCAAACTGATAGTGAAATCAATCATCAAAAAGAGTAATGCACAACACCACAGAAGAAAAGAGGAGATCACTATCCATTCAAATAGATGCCCTAATCACAGTCACCAAAGTGGGCTACAACAGTAGAGAAAAGATAGTGGAATATTGACATTCTTTTTGCATCCAAATGTGAATTATGTGAAAACTTTCATATATCAATAACAAAAGTAACAGAGAAGATTTTTTACAGTTAAAAGTCTATGAATAGAATCTCCAAGTTTATCAAAATCAAGCTAATAAGCTATATGATAGTCATAGCAGCAGATGGACAAAGGGAATGTGACTGTGACAGATTTTTGCATACAAAGGACATTCATCATCAATGATATCTTTGTATTAAGGAATTTGTAGGTAAGTTCATGATAGGACAATAAAGATCAGTTCATGTATGAAGCAATGAACACAGTTTTCATGACAAAGGTTACTGTCAAGATAGTAGTAAGAGACAATGAAGAGAAGATTTAAGGAATGAGTCAAGATAGTAGTAAGAGACAATGAAGAGAAGATTTAAGGAATGAAACAAATCATGGAATAGTCTTGCATTCTCAACAACAAGCTGTCATTCTCTATTTTGTGACAGACATTTTGAAAATATAATCATCTTTCAAAGGTTGAATCACACACATAGGGCCAACAGTGTCTAAGTCACAAGTTGAAGACCATCAAATTCCTTCATCCCAAGGTATTCTAAGTATAAATAATGAATGGAAAAAGTAGAACTTTATCAATAAAGAACCGTGAGACATCTTCATACAGTCATTGAAAGAGATAGAACAATCACAATGACATGGCACCAAGATTTCAAAGATACAAAACTTTAGAACAGGCTAAGAGAAGAATAGAGGTACATGGAAAACTCTACCTCTACTTCATAAAACCATTTGTTATCTCATTATTATTGCTACTCCTTTGATATCTGCCGTCTATAGCTGGAAATCCCAAAATTCCCTCCTTTCTTCATTCACATGATGATCTCAAAACTATTTCCAAACTCAAAGAATTACGGCCATGAACAATCTTCTCCTATTCAACTACTCATACTCCTTTAGCTTCGGACCTCCAAGTCCTCACAATGCAACCCTGAACCAAACTTGCACACTAGGCCCATCCTACTCGGACTTCCCTACATGTACCTAGATCCAAGACCACACGGATTCCTTGCATCATACTTTGTTGCGCCCATGCTGACACCACAAGTCTTCACCTATCCAGGTACCAAACTAACATGAACCAACAACCCTTCTCATGCTTAGCCTGAACAATCTTCTCTTGCTAAACCTGTGATTTGCTTCTTCACAGGTTTCACCTTTTTGATCAAAATACATAAACGCACATTCCCTCCAAAACTAAAGTGAACTAAACTCATGCACAACAAAGCAAAAACTTATATTATAATTTTAATTATAAAATTATGAAATTATATTACAATATAACTATTCATTATTATAATATTCAAATAATATGAAATATTATTAAATTATATTAACTTCAATTATATAATTACTTTGTTATATAAGTTATAAATTATACAACTTAAGTTATTAAATTATATAATTTAAATTAATTTAACTTAAATTATACTTGTGCATACCAGACTTGCAAAATTAAATAATTTATCAATATTATAGTATATTTAAAAGTTTTATAATTAATAATTTTGTCTTTATGTTATTTGTATCTATCCAGTTTGTTTATTTTCTTGTCTTATTTTTAATTTTTTTTGTATATTTCCTATTGTATGATTTATCTTTTTTCTTCTTAACCCTTTGTTCAATCATTTCTCTCCCTTTATTCCTTTGGTCTAAGTGGACATTTATTGCCTTACCTTGTATTGTCTTTGAATTCATGGATCATGATCAAATTGGAAAGAAAAAGAATAGAGGAGTAATAGTTATTTATTTAGTCATTTTTATTTGTCTGACCAATTATTTAGTTGTGTTTTTTGCCCGATGACCAAATTAGTCATTTATTTAGTCATTTCAACCGATGACAAAATTAGTCATTTATAGCTGTGTTGCAAAAAAGTTTGGTCACGTGACAAAGTTTTAGTCACCTGGTCATTTATTTGCCATATTTCTACTAGTGATAGGAATGGCTTCTACCCACATTGTAAAATACTTAGTGGCAGTGATTATGAACTTATGTCCATTAGAGGGTGATGGATGGATTGTACCTATGAGGTTGAGTCCCCATTATGAAAATGGCCATGGAGTAGTAACTGTAAGCACCAATATCACACACAACCTCCACGAGGACCCCGACGATGACTCACAATCCTTGTCACATACATGCAAGCATGAAATAATTCCCTCTCAAGAGCAATTCTTTTGGTAGCATGTGGTTTCTTCTTCCTCTTCTTGTTTCCTCTTTTTCATGCTAACCCTTTCCCCACTTTTGATACTTTCAACACTTGTCAATTTTTGTTTCCTATGCTTGCAACTTCATCTCTAAGCCTTGTATCCATCCATTTGTTGCAATTCGACCTTTCCCTAGTATTTTTCATCCATTCCCACCCCTAGAATCCCTCTAGAGGACCTCCCAAGACATATCCAAATTTTAGCTTTCAGTTCTAGTCAACTGGTACAAATCTCCCCGTATTATTTCAAGATCTCCCCCAGGAGATTCAACTTTTGCAAGTGGAGATTTGGATTTTGACCCCCTTTTAACCAGTTTCTAGAGGTAGTTCACCTCCTTAACAATATTCAACCCCATTTTTTACCCTAGGACTTCCCCTCTATGGGTCGCCCCAGGCGACTAGGACTGGTGAAAGGGGCAACCAGTAGGTGACCTAGTTGTCTTTTCCAGCTGTGAAAGAACTCAAGTTTTTGACCCAAAAAATTACGTTTTGACCAATTTTCTTCCTGTTTGCATGGGTTTTTGGTCTAAACATAGAGTTACCTAATCCAAGCCTCCAAGCATGCATAATTAGATCCTTTTATCTCAACTTGTCAAGTCATGCATTCTTGTTAACTCCATTGTTTCTTCAGTGATAAATTATCATTGCTTCATCACTCTGTAATCAATCCAGTTCTTTGTCCAATCAACCTTTTTAACGCTTCAATCAAATTTAGTTAATTTCTCAATCAATTCCGCCTTTCATGGCCTCTTAAAACATATAAATACCCCTCCCCTCTTCATTATTTTATAGGTTGGAGAATCCTCTTCCCTTCTTCACAAGCTTTTTCAAGCTTCTTCATAGGTCATTGAGCCTCTTAGTTTCTTTCTTTAGTTTTTCAAAGCTTCAAATCTTTCATGCTATTAGTTTTCCAAAGCTTCAAAGCTTTCATTATTGCATAGCTTCAAATCTCCCCCTTTTGGGAGACAATTCCATTTGTGCATCTAGTCTTTTGCAGGTTTTTGCTCTCCAACCAACATCCATATGCTCATACAGGATGTTTGAGTCTTTTGATTTTATTGTTATCTCATCTATGCTTTGCTAAAAGCTTCATATAGTATCGATACGCTACCCAAATTGCAAGCCACAAGGCTCACAATCTCACATTGAGCTCACATCCAAGCTTCCAAAAGCTCTTTTTACAACCCTTTTTTTATTGTTGCCAAGAGGATCTCCCCATTGCTGCAAGAGGATAAGAGGTTGCTGACATAAGGATTTCTGAGGATAGTTGAGGCTCACATGTCTCATATTCCAGGTTCCTTAATGCTTTTTCTTTCGTAGTAATTAGAAAATCTCAATTTCTTCTTGGGAATAGTAAATGCATGTTGCCATTTCTTTGATAGACTAAATAAGATTTTGCATTGTTAGATTAGTACTTTTACTTTCAAAAGTTCTTAGATTATTTTTATTTCAAAGCAATTTCCTTTTCCTAGAGTAATTGTTCCAAATATTCAGGAAAAGAAAAAAAAACATAGATCAATTGCATTAGATAACTTCATACTAGATTGCATACATATTTTAATTCCTAGAATAAAAAAAAGCATTTTATTTCCATAAATATCAAAAAAAGTAGAAAAATACTATTTTACAATCATATAGGCTTGCATGCATCCAAAAATAAAAAGAACAAAAACATTAGCATCACAAAATGATTACAAACCCTTGGTTCCAACACAAGGTCAACTTTGGTCAGCATTAGTCAAAACCCTTGATTCCAACACAAGGTCAACACAAAGTCCAATGTTAGGTCAAATGAACCCTAAGTCAAATTGAGGTTATCTTCAACTATATCTCTCTCAATTTGGGCTCATGAATGTGCCCTAAGCTTAGAGGTGAGTGGGTAAGGGAAATCCTTGACAAGATTGAGGAGATTCACCCTAGACCACAACATGATCAACAAATAATTCAACAACACAAGTTGAGGATATTCCAAACATTGGTTATCATCCAACAATTCGAACACCTCAAATACAAAAAAAGTATTAATGAGAACAATTGTCAACCTACACAGTGTTGGAACCTTAAGAATCCAAATAGAAGAACGATGACTAGTCATTCTTTGGGTCATATAGTTATTTTAACTACAATGGTCACATAACACTGGATTAGAATTAATGCACAAGGAAGGCCCCAGGACTGGCTAACCACTCTTCACGAAGTCCAGCTCTCAAGCAATCTAGATCACCCCTGTGTCTTTCCTCCTCTCAATTTGCTACTCCCATGAGAGCGAGAGTGATGTGGAGGTTCACCCCGTCGCAAGAGAGGGGTCCATGTGCATGCCAAAATTGACTCAACCACCCCAGGCTACAGAGTCATGTTTTTATGTGTATATATTTTGGTGAACCTGATGTGAAGAGCAAACCTTTTGGTTAAGCTTTTGTGTTTCCATTATGTGATCCAAATTCATTCATCATCACTTCCACATCTGATGTTGGATTCACCACATATTTTGGTGAACCCGACGTGAAAAACAAAAACTTCTAATGGGATCTTTTGCATTTTCATGTGCTTCTTTCATTTCTTGTTCATCTTTCATGTCCATCTTCATTTCATTCATTTCATGGTGTTTCCTACACCCCAAAACTAGGACAAAATCACACAAATTTTAAGGGAATCGCCTCTCCAATGAAAGTAGCACATGTTTAGATGCAATAGCTTGAATCTCAAATCAGTCAAACTCAAAAGAATCAAAGGGGATCCAACAAGATCCCCACAACATTGACCAAATCAAAACATGCTAAGTGAGTGTTCGGTCTGAGATCCATCAACAAGACCAACCCATAACAAGCGATACAAAAATGACCACCCAAATGGACAATGAAGTGAGCCATCAAAAGAAAATCTTAGAAGAAGTTTGGGGGGCACAAACCCCCCCCATGTAGCACATCAAGATAAAAGACCCGTGACATGTCAAGTATTATCAAAAGGAACAAGTGGGGTTAGTCAAATCCCAACATAAAGCAATCCATCTCAAGGTTGTAAAACTCAAATAATTGAGGAAGCCTCACTCACAGACCTTATAGAAACCTTAGTCCAACAAATCAGGACCCTTGAATCTAGAAATGTTTGTCAAAGTGAAATTCAAGAAAAACCTAGGGCATAGGGAAATCCTCTCATTGATAAGATTGAATCAAACCAAGGGGCAAAAAAAATTACCCCTCATCTAAACTTCCATGAAATATTTAGGCCTCCTTTACCCTTACCATCCAACATGAAAAGTATCAATTAAATAGGTAGGATTCCTATGACGTAAAATCAGCCACAAATGATCCTACCCAATCTTCAAAACATAACTGTGATGCCATCTAGTCATCCAACTTTTTTGGGATATCAACAATGTAGCATACCCTTTCAAAAAGTGCAAAAAGCTCCACCTGAAGGGTTAATGTTTTGAGGAACAAGACCCTCTACACATAACTCTCTCTTAGGAATATATCTTGAGTATTTAAAGGAGCCTCTTGACTACAACATTCATCAAGTCATACTACCACATCCTCTCCTTGAGCTTCTAGAATTTAAAGGAGAGGGTGATCCCAACTCTCATATCAAGGCTTACATCACAGTAGTGCAAGAACTCCTTCCTTAGGATGGGGTCATAGCAAAGATTTTTCCAAATAATTTGGAGGGTATTGCTCTATATTGGTACTATCAACTTCCAGAAACATCGATCCACTCTTTTAGGAAACTCATCGATTAATTTGTGGCTGCCTTTAACATAAACAAACTGGTCAAGATAGGAATACGTGAATTTTTAACAATAAAACAAGAAGACAACAAGTCAGTCACACATTTTATCACACGATGGAGGAAAGTTCTCTATTCTTCAACAAGCGCACCAAACATGGATCATAAGGAAATTTGTGATCTCTTCTTATATGCTCTCAACAACAACATACAAGGAGTTCAAAAACTCCCTTACAAATCATATGAAGAAGCACTCAAAAGTGCCCTTAGAAGTGACCAAGTCACTATCGATAGCGGAAAAAGGGAGTATGATGTCAATGGATGGTTGATAAACCATAAAAAATCATCAACAAATGATCAAGACATAGATGGGTCAACAAACACTTCAACATCTAGAAACAACAATAATTGTGACTACAACAGTCATTCAAATTTGGGGAACCAAAATGTCAACAACTATCGCTTGAGAAAAAACAAGCAGTCGTACAACAATCAACATAAACGTCAAGATCACAATCATGATAAATATTGCTCATTTAACAAGATAAGGGGACATGAGATCAAGTCATGTTGAGGGTACCATCGCTTCATATCAAACCTCCCAAGACGTCAAAAAAACATTCATGGACACATTCTCACAAGATGAAGAACGTAGTCCCAAAATCCATCAAAACACCTTGGGCCTTGTGGAATTAGATAAATATCCAGAAATTTATCTCACCCAAGGACCAAAATGACTAGATGACACCTCCAATAATTCAAATTTTTCTTACAAAACTCTCCAAGTGAAAAGTGTTCTTCTTCAACATTTGATTTTGAAAAGTTACCCTCAAACAATGACATAGCTAAATAGGGTGATCTCCCCCTCCATCTAATAGTCCAAGTTCAAGATAATTCCATTAAACATGTAATGATTGATGATGGGTCTGCAATCAGCATAGTCTTCTTTTTGCTTCTTCAAAGAATGGGTTATGAAAAAACTCAAATCATAAAACAAACTTCCATCCTTAGAATTCATGATAACCTAAACATTCAAACCATAGGTAAGGTCAATCTTCAAATCACATCGGGTCCCAAAACCCTCCCAACTAAATTTTATGTCTTCAGTGAAGAAACCACTTACAACATGATCCTAGGAAGGCCTTGGATCCATAGGATGAGGGTTGTTCCCTCCACATTATTTCAAGAGATACACTTCTCACACATGGGACAAACCCACATCATCAAAGGAGATCCTGATCCTTTTAGCCTTTATGAAGTTGAACAAGTCAAAAAGAAGGGAAAGAACATGGAAACCATGAGTGACCCAAAAATCTACACTTTTGAAAAAGGAGAGACTTCAAAATAATTTGCAAACATAGCCAATATCTCAAAATGTATAAGAAAGGGGGCAAAAGGAAAATTCCACTTTGATCCCCACTCAACAAATTCTTATGCTCCATTCAACTTGGTGGCCATTCCAATCGAGCTAGACATAAACATTCATATGATCAAAATCATGACTAAAGAAGAAGAACCAAAACCTCACAGAAACTAGGAGAGTCAACACCAACCTCATTTGCCCCTCAAAAGTTCAAAACAAACAATGAAACTATACAAGAACAAAGAATGACAAATCTAAGGGGCAAATCATCAAACAATGAAACATGTGAGTACACAGAATTCCTCACTAAGTGCAAAGACATTTTTACACCAAGTCTTCGAGTGTCCTTGCAAAGGATTTCAAGCGAAGTTTAGATCAAATTGGATAGGTCCAGACATAGTTAAGGAAGACATCAGAAACAATGCTACCTCTTGTGCATTATGGAAGTAAAAGAGTTCAACATCTCAAAACATTGTAAAAGCCTATAAAATCCAAAAAAATCAAATAATTCAAAAAAATCCAATAAAAGCATAAAATCATGAAATATCAAAATTTTGCATTCTTCATTCTATCCATCATGCATTTTGTGAGTGTCATGCTCTTGTTTGATTTTTGTCCTAGTAAGGAGTCCAAGGTAGCTTAGCTTTAGGTTAACCTTTTGAGCCTTTGAGATCCCATAATAAATCATGTTTACCATTTATCATTCCCCTATTTTCATTTTCCCAATGATTCTAATCAAAGCCTAGCTCTTAGCTCTACACTGAGCCTGGTCTTAATGATTCATGCTATTAAGCCTAAGCGAAGTTAGTATTCAAAACCATAGTGTTCAAAGGAAGCTTGCAAGTAGAGCTTCCCCATTCTTTCCTAGTAAAAAGGAAGTCCAAATGGACTATGAAAGATTTTGGTGGTGCTCAACCCCTTATCTTTCCTAGCCAAAAATGTCATGAGGATCAAAACTCTGAAGGAAGCAATCTAAAATATGAGTGAATAAAAAATGAGTGATAAAAAAAAGAGCGATGAGAAAAGTGAGAATAGAGAGACCAAACCTTTCGCATATCTAAAAATGATCAAGAATCTCAAAAAGCATTCATTTCCATAAAAGTCAAAAAATTCAAAAAAATGAGAAAATCAAGTGAGGCATTCTAGAAAATACAAAAAAAAGAGAGTTACAAAAAAAGAGTAATAGAGAGAAGATTGCTAAGTGTCTGTACCCTTGGGTAGAGATAAATCTAAGCTTGAAGCTTCAAGGGTGACATTATATCAGAGGAAATAAGAGAGAAAGCTAAAAAGCACACACACGTACTAGCTGAGTAAAGCTAATAGTTTAGTGGTCTTTAGGGCCTTTTTCTACTTAGGGACACTTATTCTTCCCCATTTTTCCTTTACCCCGAGTCTATCTTGCTTACCATCTATGATCTAAATCCAAAAAATGCTAATAAAATTTGTTACTTTTCCAAGTTGAAAGCTTATCAAAATGTCTTATCTAGATAAGGATCAGTGTTTAGCCTTTAGAAAAGCCCAAAAGTTTAGAAGCGTTCCATCTCCTCCTCTGCTCCCACTTGAGTCCCTAATCCCATCCCAAAGATCAATAAGTCTCTTTATACCAAGATAACTCACAATCCCCTAGGTCAAAAATCCTACTTAAGAGTAGTCACATTGCTTGTTCCACCTACATACATGCTATCATAGAAAATCAAAAACAATAAAACATGTCATAACATCATGGAATTCATAGCACTTAGAACATAGTACTTTTTATTTCATATTTGTGACTCACACCCAAACACATTACATGTCATTCATATCATAAAAAGACAAAAAAACAAATTGCATCATCCATATGTGATCATAACAGGTATGTATTATCATAAGAAAAATAAAATCTCTATCCAACCATATGCACAAGAGGGAAAGTGAAGTACAATATGTCGACAAAAGCTATGGATAGATCTCATCCAATCAGGTCTTGTAACAATAAGTGTAAAACAATATCTGAGCATAAGTCACTCCTCCAACAAGTCAAAAGAGAAAACCTATGTAATCAAGTACACAAGTATCCCCATGCAAGGGGGCAAGGGTAGAAATATCTTCAATGTAGGTTTCTCAAAGACCTTAAGGAACGTCAAGTTAGATCTCCAAAAAACTATAAAAACCTTAAAAAAAAAAAACATAAAAATTGTAAAACATAAAAAATCCCTAAAAATCAAATATGTTCTTCAAAATTTGCAATAAAAGTAGAATTTGTTCTCCCCTCTATCTTATGATGTGTTCTATTTCTTTTATGCATCTCTCGTGCTCTCATTTTGCATGCTTTCATCCCTTCAGGTCTCTTCGACAAAGGCAAACAACTAGGTGAATTCACAAGATCTATGGTATGTTTGTCATTTCATTTTTCATTACTTGTTTGATATGTTCATATGTAGAACTAATACTAGTTATTGCAGGTACTATTGTGGAAAAACTGACAATATGTAAGGCCTAGTTTGGGAATGGTACCTACCTTTCATGTATACTACAGTCCCTGAGCGGGCAAATATTAAGCACCAAAATCATGTACAACCTCCACGAGGACCCTGATGATGAATCACAATCCTTGTCACGTACATGTAAGTGTGAAATAATGCCCTCTCAGTAGTGATTCTCTTGATAGCATGCGGTTTCTTCTTTCTCTTGTTGTTTAACCCCTTTTTCATGCTAACCCTTTCCGCACTTTCGACACTTTTTGACACTTGTCAATTTTCGTTTCCTATGCTTGTGACTTCATCCCTAAGACTTGTATTCATCCATTTTTTGTGATTTGACCTTTCCCTAGTGTTTTTCATTCATTCCCACCCCTAGGAGCCCTTTAGAGGACCTCCCAAGCCATCTCCAACTTTTGGTTTTTAGTTCTGATCAACCGGTACAAATCTCCTCCTATTATTTGAGGATCTCCCCTAGGAGATTCGACTTTTGCAAGTGGAGATTTGGATTTTGACCCCCTTTTGACCAGTTTCTAGAGGTAGTTCACCTCCTTTTCACCTCCTTAATAATCTCCAACCCTATTTTTCACCCCAAGACTTCCCCTCTATGGGTCTCCCATGCGTTTCCCTTGGGTGACTAGGACGAGTGAAAGGGGTGACCAGTGGGTGATCCGGTCATCTTTTCCATCCGTGAAAGAACTCAAGTTTTTGACCCAAAAAAGCTCTGTTTTAACCCATTTTTCTTCCTGTTTGCATGGGTTCTTGGTCTAAATATAGAGTTAGTTATTCCAAGCCTCCAAGCATGCATCATTATCTCCTTTTATCTCAACTTATCAACTCATGCATTCTTATTAACTCCATTTCTTCTTCAGTGATAAGTTATCATTGATTAATCACTCCCTAATCGATCCAGTTCTCTATCCAATCAACCTTGTTAACTCTTCAATCAAATTGAGTTAATTTCTCAATCAATTCCACCTTTCATGACCTCTTCAAACCTACAAATACCCCTCCCCTCTTCATTATTTTCCAGGTTGGAGAATCCTCTTCCCTTCTTCACAAGTTTTTTCAAGCTTCTTCACACGCCATTGAGCCTCTTAGTTTCTTTCTTTAGTTTTTCAAAGATTCAAAGATTTCATGTCATTAGTTTTGGAAAGCTTCAAATCTTTCATTGTTGTATAGCTTCAAAGATCCCCCTTTTGGGAGGCAATTCCATTTGTGTGTCCAATCTTTTGCAGGTTTTTTCTCTCAAACTAGCATCCATATGCTCATATAGGATGTTCAAGCCTTTTGATTTTATTTTTATCTCTTTGTTGGTAAACAGATTTGTCACTGTGAAATAACCTTTGAAAATGACTCGTTGCCCTTAGAGCGGTGATTAAATTGTCCCAATAGTTGGAGAGATTGTGATAGAATGACAATCTTCCTCTGCGTTTGAGAGGGGCAGCTCCCTCGTGTGATAGGGTTATTTCTAGATTTTTGTGTACTTTTATCTTGAAAGTAAAAAAAGGAAGAAAAGAAAAATAACAGGAGAAATAGGCATGTAGAAACCCTCGTGGTGGACGTACGAAAACTAATAGGAGTTTCACAATCTTACTGAAAAGTACAAGGGGATTTCACCACAAAGATAGAAACCACTTTCCTAAACTCCATGATGAATTTCATGACATGTGCAACAACGATGAAGAAGGATGGCAAATCTCAACATACGAAGAGATAATTTATCTTAACACTTTCAAATCAGGAAACCAAGACATGATTGTGTTTCATCATCCCAATTGCATGCTTCAATGGATAACTTTGATTTACACAAATACATAGAAAAATTACCAATTTGACATATGAGAAACTAGTAATCATAACTCAGAAATACATCAAGAACATACGAACTGAAATGCAATTCTTCATCATCTTTTTGAAATTATACAATTTCAAAGGTAAACTATACAATGTGTAAGACCAAAAATGTTCCAAGAAGTTTCATAAGTTCCCCCTACAAAAGTTCTCTCTAAAGAGACCCCCCTTTACATTTCAAATAGCCTCATATTTATAGGCTTTTTCCCATAACCACCTAGTAACCACTTTGTAACTACCTGAAAAATACTTCATAACTATCTTTTTGAAATACAATAATAAAAATAAGTTTTATTCTAGTTAGTTTTTGCTCAACTTTTCTAGAAATAAAACCTATTTTCTAATTTGTGAATTACAATAAGTGACATAAGTCACTTTTACAAAAAGGTATATTAAACTTGTAACTTTTGAGTGGTGAACTTCACTAAGTCATCTTCCATCTCCATTTGCTCCATTTTGACAATTAAACTTTGCCGGATGTTGACAACTCTTCTGGATACCTGAATCTTTGACTTCTGAGTAAAGCATGGATGAAGAAATAGTATGTCTTCTACTGGCAATATCAGTATGATAGAGGCAAATTGAAGCACATTTTCCTACCCCTCCCCAGAGAACTCTTCTACATATCCACCCACATCACATTAAGTTTCATTACTAATGGACACCACCATTCTAGGTCTGCCTTCATCTAAGAGTAACCATAATTCAAAACAAGGAAAACCTAGACCCAATATCACAAGAATCTAGATATAAACCATTTCAATAATCAAAGTTCCTTTGTGTAACATTCCAACTTCTTTTCCTTTTAATGGATACCAATGTGCCAAAGTATGACATACATAAATTCTTCTACCACCTCCAAATAGCTTGATGCATTAGAGATTTGAATGTCAAAGGATAACTTCGTGGAGCATACACCACAACATCGAGTTGACTGAGACAATAAGATGGGGGGGCAATGAATTATTCTTCTTGATTATCTTCTTGGTCTTCTGATTTGATAGGTTCCTAGACCTTTAACAAGTCCCTTGTTCTGTTGCTGCCACCACTTTGGAGGAATTTTATATTTCTCACACTATGAATCATAACTCTTATTATGGAGACCATGATCTTTTCCATTGGAATAAAATGGTTTCTTACTCCCTTTTTTTATTAACTTGAAGTAATTGTTCTATCTTTGAGAATACCAAACCTCTTGTGCTGACGTCCATGGTGGCTTCTGTAGAATTTTCACGTTGATGGATATTTGAAGCATATAAGCTTAGGAATCATCTCTCAATTCGCAGTCGATGGTCTTTTCCCTGTGAACTGGATTTGTTTGAAAGTTTTCAAAAACCACTTCAATAAATCCATTTCTTGGATATTTATAACGAATCCATTACTTCATGCATATTTATAATCATTTCCTTTTAGAACCTTTTTCGGCTCTGAAGGTGGTTCTAAAAACTATTAAAAATGCCGGTAGGGTTTAGTCTTATGACCCAAACATCGATATTAAGCCACATCTGAAGGTAGTTATTAAAACTAATCTGTCGGTCGGTGGAGAGATTATGCATACTTTTAAAGTGACCAACACTCTTTCTTGGGTTTATTAGGTCAGTTATTAATTCAAATGATCTTTATTTTCCCCACATAAGCTTTCTTAACCATTTTCTATTGCAATCATCTTTGTATCTGCGAGACTTAGCCACCATTTACCTTGTATCTATGGAGCTAGTTATCATCTCATTTATAAAAAGCCTCTTCTGCCAGTGTGGTCTCATTGTACCACTTGTAAAAGGATTGTGCTCTGAAGTTTTGCTGAACTATAAACTTTGTCATACCAATTTCAAAAGGTAGTGTCTTATTTTGACGGAGGAGCAATATTTTATGGCTTGTGCTTGATTTGATACCTCGTACACAATTTTTCTTTTAGGCATTTTGCCAAATGGTTCATGCAGCTTGTCAATGCTTTGAGATTTTGCAAGCATGTATAACTAACCAATCCTTCATTGCACAATGATGTAGGTACTGTAATATTTTCACGAAAATAATTTTGTGCATTCCTGCAATCTTTGCATACCACGAAACTACACCTCTTTGACATATCAATTCAACTACTGCTTTGAATTCAAACATGTCCAATTCCCCAGACCCTAATTTTTCATCTGTGTAACCACTGAACAATGTACTTCCATCTGCACTCCAGCTCAAACTTGTGCAATAAGGACTCTGGGATTTCTTGGTAGGAATGAAATCAGGAAGAAGATCAGCAATAATGCTCTTGCTCTCAAGATTCCAAATCTTGATGTACTTCTGTGTCGCAGTGCAGAGCCAACACCTATTAGGGCTAAAGCACAGATCATGGATGATGTCCCCAGCGTCAAGCAAATAGAGGCGTTTGCCTCAGCAAGGTCCCAGAGCATGGTGACCCCATCCTTGCCGCCACTGGCGTAGAGCGAGCCGTCAAGCGAGACGGCAATAGTGTTAACATACCCACTATGGCCTACAAGAGTGTTCTTAAGCTTGCAGTTGGTTAGATTCCAAACCTTGATGGTTCTATCCCAGGATCCTGATATGATGGTGGGGTTTGTGGTAGATGGGCAGAAACGGACGCAGTTGATCTAGTTGGAATGCCCATCAGCATTGGCCTGGATGGTATATTTGCATTCACCCAGCATGTTCCACAGCTTGATGGTGTGATCACGCAAAGCAGACACTATCTGATGATTATCGATAGAGAAGGCCACACTAAGGACATCCTTGGAATGCCCCACAAAACGCTGAGTGGTGAGGCCTGTATTGAGATCCCAGAGGCGCAGTTCATCATCCCAGGACCCAGATAAGGCAAACTATAATATCTAACTAATAAAAACTTCAAATCCTTATGCTCCCACATTTTGTATGCATGTCCAGTAGTGCATCTAAAGCTATTTTAGCACTTGCACCCATAGAAGGTTTAAGAAATACACCGTTGAAAATAACCAAAGAGTTTAGAAAATTCTCAGGCATGAATGAGATAATTCTGAGCACTATAATACTCACCTATAAAACATATCGGTTGAAGATCTTTGAGGCATCCTGTCAAACAATTCATGTGCGTTGTCTTGCTTCAACATTTGATTGACGTGTTATAAACTACATCTTCTCTGAGGATTCTAAAATCTTCTCAACAGATACATTTTGTATGCACCTTTCACACAGCCTGTTTGTACTTCCACATCTTTGGCCAAGGTGGTAGGATTTGGCTTTACGCTAGGTTGTCTTTAACAAACCCTGTGTGTATATCTTTTATCTACCGTGTACCATGAAACCACATTTCATTGAGGAATGCTGTCATAAAGTTCATGTTCACTTTCTATGTTTTCCATGCTATACATACCAACCTGCCAAAGTATTTCAAAATATAATAACTGACAAAAATCTATGTTTTGTTATGCTTTTCCAGACATCCATATCTTCTTCTTTGAAGCCCCATTGTGACACAGGCTAAGAGGAGATTTCGGCAACAGTCATGGAGTCTACACCCCCCAGTTGAAGTTGCTTGAAGGTTTCTATAGACTTTTCAACAAAAATCATTTTGTGTATATCCTGCAGTCGTGGCGATTCATGAGAACACATTTCTTTGAAGCATTTTGTCAATTAGTTTTTTCAATATTTTACATGCATATCTACCAAGATGGCTACAACTATATCAGTTGACAGAAGCTACTTTCAATCATATTTCGAGGGATATCAAACCTCGTTCCAAATCTTTTATTTTGGCATGGGAAGATGTTGGTGAAAGAGGCGAGGAGATTGCTGATAAAGGTTGTAGAATGCGTTTTACTCTCGTGAATTTCATTTGGTTGAACTTAGGTAGTTAAAATAACTTCTTCTTGCTTCCTTCATCAGCCTTTTCAACAAATGAATGGAAAATACCTTGCAATCAATGCATTCGGGAGATGTAACTTTCTTTGAAAAATTTGGTTAGAACAATTTGTATGCCCATAATTGTCACTTTCAAGAATATTAAAACACTTCCCCTGCATGTAGGAGAATTTGGTGGACGTGGAGGTGTTACTTAAAGGGAAAAAGATATGGATTCCCCACTTTTTATTTCTCCAAACTTGGAAAGTTACATGCATTGGTTTTGGTTAGTCAAAATGCGCGTAAACTTAGGCAAATTTCAAAGTTAACGAAACCTTAGTGGAAAGCAAAAGTTGACGCGCGCTTGCAAAAAATAAGAATTGACACGACTTTGCAGAAAATAGAAGCTAGCGCAAGCTTAGCAAAAAATAATGTTTCTAAGCCAATTCCATTTAAATTTTGACTTGAAATAATATTGCTATACAAAGTGGTAATATGAACAAGACAAAATATGACGTCCCGTTAACAAGTTATTGACATGATTGACACAGGAAGTATAACATTGACGAATTGCAGCCCAAAGGATGACTTTACAAAAGGTTTCGATGCAAAAGTTTAAAAATTGGCAATTTGAAAAGGAGGCCAACATTCTTCTAAGATTCACTAAAAGCTTCATATAGCATTGATACACTGCCCAAATCATAAGCCATAGTGCTCACAAGCTCACATTGAGCTCACATCCAAGCTTCCAAAAGCTCTTTTTGCATCCCTTTTCTATTGTTGCCAAGAGGATCTCCCTGCTGCTGCAAGAGGATAAGAGGTTGCCAACATAAGGATTTCTGAGGGTAGTGGAGGCTCACGCGTCTCATATTCCAGGTTGCTTAATGCTTTTTCTTTCATAGTAATTGGAAAATCTCAAATTTCTCTTAGGAATAGTAAATGCATGTTGCCATTTCCTTGATAGGCTAAGTAAGATTTTGCATTGTTAGATTAGTTTACTTTCAAAAGTTCTTAGATTAGTTTTATTTCAAAGAAATTTCCTTTTCCTAGAGTAATTATTCCAAATATTCAGAAAAACCAAACAAAAACATAGATCAATTGCATTAGATAACTTCATACTAGATTGCATACATATTTTAATTCCTGGAATAAAAAAAGAACTTTATTTCCATAAATATCAAAAAAAGCACAAAAATATTGTTTTGCACTCATATAGGCTTGCATGCATCCAAAAATAAAAAAGCAAAAAAATATTAGCATAACAAAATGATTACAAACCCTTCGTTCCAACACAAGGTCAACTTTGGTCAACATTAGTCAAAACCCCTGATTCTAACACAAGGTCAACACAAAGTCAAAACTTAGGTCAAACAAACCCTAAGTCAAATCAAGGTTAACTTCAACTATCCCTCTCTCAGTTTGGGCTCATGAATGTGCCCTGGGCTTAGAGGCGAGTGGGTGAGGGCAATCCAAATAATTCAACAAGATCAACAAATAATTCAACAACAACAACACAGGTTATCATCCAACTATTCAAACAACAAATCCAATACAATAGAAGAATCAACGAGAACAATCATTAAACTACACAGTGTTGGAACCTTAGGAATCCAAACAGAAGAATGATGACTAGTGACCCTTCGAGTCATATAGTTATTTTAACTACAACGGTCACAGAACACCGGATTAGAATCAACACACAAGAAATGCCCTAGGACAAGCCGACCACTCTCCATGAAGTCTAGCTCTCAAGCAAGCTAGACCGGCCTTGTGTCTTACCTCCTCTTGACTGGCTACTCCCATTAGAGTGAGAGTGATGTGGAGGTGCATCCTATGGCAAGGAGAGGGATCCTTGCACACCAAAGATGACTCGACCACCTTAAGCTATTGAGTCATGTTTTTAAGTGTATAGTAATAGGTTGCAACTCATGTGCTGGTTCATGAATTAGGTCTCCATGTTGCTTAATATTCTATTGTACTACCATTCGGAGTCCAGTGATTAATGCTTCATATTATGCTATGTTGTTGGTAAAGGGAAAAGCTATCTGATATGACTGAGGAATACAGTCACCTTCTAGTGTAATAAAAAGTACTGCAACTCCTAAATAATGTTTTGTGTATGAACCATCAAAGTAGAGTTACCACATAATTGATGGATATATAGAGAAAATTCCTTCGTCTGGAAAATCTAAAATCATAGGATGTGTATCTTTGATAGGTACCTCTACTAGTTGATCAACAATGACTTGTCATTTGATTGCTTTCCAATCAACATACTCAATATCGAACTCACTAAGGATCATGACCCATTTTCCTAGTCTACCTATAAGAGATACCTTAGATAGGAGGTACTTTAAAGAATTTAACTTAGAGATGAGCTTTGTTTGTTGATTTAGCATATAGTGTCACAAATTTTTGGAAGCAAACATAATCTCTAGACACATTTGCTCCATAGAAGTATAATTAAGCTCATAATCTACTAAGGTGAAACTAATATAATAGATAGTCTATTCTTTGTTGGATTCATAATGTTGATACAAGAGGGCTCCTAAGGTAGCTGATGTAGAAGAATTATAGAGTAACAAAGGTTGCCCTGATACTAGTGGTACCAACACTGTTGGGATAGGTGTTGTACACCTTGCATAATATTGTATTATTTTATTCGGTTACCACTTGTATAAGTTGTATTGTAACATTGGGTTAGTTATTTTATGTGTGTGGGACACATAGAATAATTAACTATTATTTTTATTATTTGATTTATTGGGAAAAGTTAGTACCAATAGTCAAATGTGGGGTCAAGTGGGTTTTATAAGTTAATGGTTTTGTGTTACCATGGTTTTTGGGGCACATGGTTTTATCCAATACCACAAGTTGTATTTGTGTGAGTTTGGTCTATAAAAGCAAGCACATGGTTAGTGGTTTGGGTAATGTTGGCTATTTCATTATAGGTGAACGGGGGTTTTGTGAGAGGCTGTCATTGTATTGAGCTCTCTCATGTAAGTGCAGATTGTGAAGCATGGCAGGTGATGTGTGGATTCATGCTTGTACACATGGAGGATGCATTAGAGGTGCTTGATGGATTCAGAAGTATTCATGGATGCTCATGGATTGTATTGTAATATCTTTATTGTTGAATAATACATTTGAATGTGGATACTTTTGGAGGCTAGGTTTTTTCCTGCAAAGAGTTTTCCCAGGGTATATCTTGTGATCCTTGTTGCTTGTTCATTTGATCTTTGCATTATGGTTTATTTCAGCATCTTGTTTCTCCTATTGGGTTATGTGGAATTAGTTTAAATAGACTTGCAAATTCCTAACAGTTGGTATTAAAGCCATGTTTATGGTTGAGGGAGGTGTGAGCTCCTTAGATGTGTATAACCCTTGTGTGTGTAGATCAGGTGCAAAGTGGAAGCCATGGCAATGCATGTAAGGATTTGTGACACTACAAGGTTTTGTGCAGATCGTATTGTAGATTGGTGGTTCTAGGTATTGGTGATTTGTTGTGCATGTTGTAGATCGGGTGATTGAAAAATCATGGCTGAAGAGGGTTTTTCAAGTTTTGGCTTCATGAGGGTTTTTGAGGAGGAACTTTCACAGATGACCTCCTGGGACAAAACAAACCTCGCCATTGAGTCTAGGAGGCCTGAGAAATGAAGATTCATATAAAATACGCCATGGTTTGGCTGCCAGATGAAAAAAGCAAAAATCAGCCCCCCAGGTATGCCGTACGGATTCACAGGGACGCTGCAGAATTTTAAAAAAAAAATTTCCTGCACTCTATAGTTTTTGAAAAAAAAATTGATTAAAAACTATAGGTGATATTTAAAAAGTTACAAGATATTGAAAAGAAAAAAAAATTGAGTATCGTCGTACCTCCTCGTTGGCCTTTGGACCAGTGCCCAAGTCTGCCCTTCAGGCATTTTAAAACAAAAAAAAGTTTTTTAAAAACCTTTAAAAAGGTTGCAGGTGGAGAAGACCCCCCCCCCCCCCTCGTGGGAAAAATTAAAACAAATTTTTTATTTATTAAAACCTTCTTTAAAAAAATGGCGGTGGAAAGAAGTTTTTAATGGCAGCGAATGAAAATTTTGATTGGACTTATGGCATCATTTTAATTTTTATTTTTGGACTCTATTAAAATTAAAACCCTCCTTCATATGCAACTTGGGTCCATGGAAAATAAGACAAATTGGAAAACTCCTACAAATCCGCCGGTCAAAGCCCAGTCAAAGTTGCCGCATCAGACACCTTATGCACAGTCAGCATTTGCCCAGTCAACATGATGACAGTAGCAATGACATCACGCCACATCATCAGGGTATAGGGGCCCACCAATGGTCTGATTTTAGCCCTCAGAGTGCCTTTTCTTCTGGGGGCCATAACTTTCACATACGGTATCAGTTTTTTGATCTCTTATAGGTGTCGGAAAGCTCTCTCCAAGAAATACATAGTGGTTAGGTTTCATGATCAGATTTTGTTGTTTGTGTCAAAATTTGGTGTTTGAAACCCGCATTGCTCTGGTACAGTTTTATGCTCATAACTTTCACATATGGAATCGAACTTTCGATTTCAGATAGGCGTTGGAGAGCTCCTGCAGTGTCCTATAGTTTGGATCGTGTAGATTTTTAGTTTGGTGTGAAAAGAGAGTGTTGTACTTGATTGATCACTTGTGGGAGCCTGAGGTTCAGAGTGCATTTACGAGTGCATTCGAATGGATTTTTTGGCACAGACTTGAGGGAGTGCATGTTGCTATGAGACCATCAACATGGTATAGCAGGTTTTTAGATTTGGTACTTCCTAATATAGGTTACAGGTGTTTTCAAAGTTACGACTTTGATGGAGACAGGTATAGATTATCTTCTAGTTTGAGGACATGGTTGATACTCGAGTGAGACTTGGAGTCTTGTTTCAGTGGGAGTTGAGTATAGGTACAACAATGACGATGATTATGGTGTCATGGATATGCATGTAAACTTTTGCATTGGCATGACATGATCATGTATGTGATTGACATGTATGGGCTATGATGTTCGATTCATGATTGTAGGTGGTGTTGTGGTGTTGTTTTTTAGGGTATTGTTCTTATCTCCTGGATGCTTGATTAGTTCCTTGACTATGGTATTCATTTCTGGACTTGTTGGCAAATTGAATCTAGAGTTGATTTGGTGTTTGAGTCTTGGAGTCTACAAGTTATCTTCCTTGATATCTCAGTTTGTAGTTTACTAGTGTGATGATGAGTTTGCATGTTACATTTGTTTTGGATCTACGAGTTATGTAGTTTTGTGGATTAGCTACCCCTTGGTTACAGTGGGATGAATCAGATGTGGACCGTCTTTATCCATGAGATTGATTCAGTGTTTATGCAGACTTTGTCAATTGGCCTTGTCTGTGGTCATTTGTGCATTGGTATGATTGCTTTGGGATAAGAGGATGGATAATTAGAGTGCCTGGATAGTCGGTTGTTGGGACTTTTAGCATGTTTATCATGATGTCATGGAGAGCTTGGATACATGGTTCTATCTTAGCATTTGACAGTGATGGTTTTGTCTTCTTGTTTGGAGATTTTGGTTCACTCGACCTTTTGGGAACTATTGATGTTACAGTGAGATTCCTTGATTGGTTGCGGCCATGGATAATCTTCATTTAGGAGATGGTTATTTTGTTGTCATGGATAGCTTAGTATGACACTTTCAATGGGAGATTTGGCAGCATGTTGGATTCATCATATGTGATGGATGATAATCTGTAGTGGATGTTGGTGTCATGGAGGAGCTCTTGGTTATGAGAGCTCTTTGATATTTTTAGTTTAGTTGTTAGGAGATGGTTATCTTCATATGATTGGAGATGTTGACATCTTGGTTTACCATGGAGGACTTCTTTGAGTCTTTGGTTGAGGTGTCAAGTTTATGATTTGTCAATATGACATGTTTATCCTTGATTTAGAGATGTTGATATTGTGTCTTGATGGGTACTTGATTCTAGATTAGAGTTTTAGCTTGATACAAGTTCTCTTGAGACAGGATGTATGCATCATTGTACGCTTTGTTGCATGTGATCTTCTTGCGAGGAGATGGTTAGATCATGATGTCATGATGAGCTTCTTGATTATGCATATATGTAGTAGGAGCATTGACAGTGGTCTTGTTTGTTCTCTTGGTATTGGGTATTTCGGTCATTTGCTTTACAGCTTCATGATGGTGCTATGTTGCATTTGGAGTTTGGCATGTATTGGTCAGTTACAGGTGCTCATGGATACTTGGAGACTTAGGTGAGGTTGGAGTTCTCTTGTGATTATAGACACTTGTTGAGACAGTTACTCTTTGGACATTTCAGCAGTTAGACTAAGGAGCCCTACACTTGGATATGGACGTGAGTTCATTTTGGACCTAGAGGAGATTGTTCTTAGAGAGATTCTATGTGGCTTAGGGTATCTTGGAGGAGCAATCTCATTCCCCCCTCTTGGTCTACTCAGCGGTTTATCATCTATGAGGTATTGCCCATCCTTTTAGATGTGTTTTACTTTATGTTTCATCTTCTCATAGATATGGATCTTGAGCTATAGTTATTGGTTCTGGAGGGTTCATTTGAGGGATGTTAGCATGGTTATCTCCTTGTTCATATGGTTTGATTTATGATGTTCATTATGAGGAGTTTAGGAGATGTGATTGGGCTTATTCATGGTTATGGAATGTTTATGAGTTTGATCTATCTTGATTAGAGAGGCTTACATCCATGTTGGTTACATGTTACATACATTCATTTAATCTTATGAGATTGAATGGTTGGATGTTGTTGAGGCTTTTCATTTGGGGTTGTAGAGGAGATCATACTTGACACAACTTAGCACTTTGAGGTGTTCGTAGGACATTATGATTTATAGATTTTCTCTCTTTGTCTTATGGCTACTTCCTAGAGGATCATGTTGATATGGTTGAACTTGGGAGAGTTATGGTGACATGTTGTGAGAGAGTATGCAACAATTTGTATGCATGTGTGGATCATTCTTATTGTTCTTGATACTACATTGGCTTGTTGATTAGCCACACATTGGTTTGAGTGTTGATTGATAGACTTGGTATGCCATGGATCTATTTTCAGATTTGACATTACCCATGCAGTGGGAGTTGCTGGATGTATATGTTATTCATTGACAAGTTTTATTCATGGAGCTTGTGATTGCAGTATATGGGTTGGATATGTTGTTGGCATGAGTTTATTGATGTTGTTGATACCTATGAGGTATGGATGGTTGGATGTATTAGCATATGCTGTGGATTCTATTTCTAGTCATGTGGGTTTTTTACCTTTGACAATAGCTTGGAGCCTTATGTTATCACTTGGATTTGATGCTTGTGTTATTTGGATTGGTGCATCTTCACCTTGGCATGTTCATTTTCTTCCATAGGTGGAATGTTGGAGTATGAGAGGAGTTCTTTCTTGAGATAGTGGTCACTTTGTTTTGTTGCAGGTATCTTGTTGGAGCACGAGAGCATTCTGGACATTCATGTGATTTCATGTTTTGCTTATGATGATGTATTTCATGTATTGACCCTTATGCAATGTATACAACAAGTGGGAGAATGTTGGGATATGTGTTGTACACCTTGCATAATATTTTACTATTTTATTCGGTTACCACTTGTATAAGTTGTAGTGTAACATTGGTTTAGTTATTTTATGTGTGGGACACATAGAGTAATTAACTATTATTTTTATTATTTGATTTATTGGGAAAAGTTAGTACCAATAGTCAAATGTAGGGTCAAGTGGGTTTTATAAGTTAATGGTTTTGTGTTACCATGGTTTTTGGGGCACATGGTTTTATCTAATACCACAAGTTGTATTTGTGTGAGCTTGGTCTATAAAAGCAAGCACATGGTTAGTGGTTTGGGTAAAGTTGGCTATTTCATTGTAGGTGAACGGGGGTTTGTGAGAGGTTGTCATTGTATTGAGCTCTCTCCTGTAAGTGCAGATTGTGAAGCATGGCAAGTGATGTGTGGATTCATGCTTGTACACATGGAGGATGCATTGGAGGTGCTTGATGGATTCAGAGGTATTCATGGATGCTCATGGATTGTATTGTAATATCTATATTGTTGAATAATACATTTGAGCGTGGATGCTTTTGGAGGCTGGGTTTTTCCCTGCAAAGGGTTTTCCTAGGGTATATCTTGTGTTCCTTGTTGCTTGTTCATTTGATCTTTGCATTATGGTTTGTTTTAGCATCTTGTTTCTCCTATTGGGTTATGTGGAATTGGTTTAAATAGACCTATATATTCCTAACAGTTGGTATTAGAGCCATGTTTATGGTTGAGGGAGGTGTGAGCTCCCTGGATGTGTATAACCCTTGTGTGTGTAGATCAGGTGCAAAGTGGAAGCCATGGCAATGCATGTAAGGATTTGGGACACTACAAGGTTTTGTGCAGGTTGTATTACAGATTGGGGGTTCTGGGTATTGGTGATTTGCCATGCATGTTGCAGATCGAGTGATTGAAAAATCATAGCTGAAGAGGGTTTTCAAGTTTTAGCTTCATGAGGGTTTTTGAGGAGAAACTTTCACAGATGACCTCCTCGAACAAAACGGACCTCACCATTGAGTCCAAGAGGCTTGAGAAACGAAGATTCATATAAAATACGCCATGGTTTGGTCGCCAGAAGAAAAAAGAAAAAATCAGCCCCCAGGTACGCCGTACGGATTCACAGGTACACTGCAGAATTTTTTAAAAAAAATCCTGCACTCTATAGTTTTTGAAAAAAATTTTGATTAAAAACTATAGGCGATTTTTGAAAAGTTACAAGATATTAAAAAGAAAAAAAATTAAGTACCACCGTACCTCCTCTATCGGCCTTTGGGCCAGCACCCAAGTCTGCCCTTCGGGCATTTTAAAACCAAAAAAAAAAGTTATTTAAAAGCCTTTAAAAAGGTTGCAGGGGGAGAAGACCCCCCCCCCCCCCCCCCCCGCCCACCCCGTAGGGAAAATTAAAATAAATTTTTTATTTATTAAAACCTTCATTAAAAAAAAAATGGCAGTGGAAAGAAGTTTTTAATGGCAGTGAATGAAAATTTTGTTTGGACTTATGACAACATTTTAATTTTAATTTTTGGACTCTATTAAAATTAAAACCCTCCTTCATATGCAAATTGGGTCCATGGAAAATAAGAAAAATTGGAAAACTCCTACAAATCCGCTGGTCAAAGACCAATCAAAGTTGCCACATCAGACACCTTGTGCATAGTCAACATTTGCCCAATCAGCATGATGACATCAGCAATGACATCATGCCATGTCATCAGGGTACAAGGGCCCACTAGGGGTCCAGTTTTAGCCCTTGGAGTGCCTTTTCTTCCAGGGGCATAACTTTGACATACGGTATTAGTTTTTTGACTTCTTATAGGCATCGGAGAGCTCTCTCCGAGAGCTACATAGGGGTATAGGTTTCATGATCTGATTTTGTTGTTTGTGTCAGAATTTAGTGTTTGAATCCCGCATTTCTCTGGTACAGTTTTATGCTCATAACTTTCACATACAGAATCAAATTTTTGATTTCAGATAGGTTTTGGAGAGCTCTTGTAGTGTACTACAGTTTGGATTGTGTAGATTTTTAGTTTGGTGTGTAGAGAGAGTGTTGTACCTGATTGATCACTTGTGGGAGCTTGAGGTTCAGAGTGCATTTACGAGTGCATTCAGATGGATTTTTTGGCACAGACTTGAGGGAGTGCATGTTGATATGAGACCATCAGCATGGTATAGCAGGTTTTCAGATTTGGTGCTTCCTGATACAGGTTTACAGGTGTTTTCAGAGTTACGACTTTGATGGAGATGGGTACAAATTGTCTTCTAGTTTGAGGACATGGTTGATACTCGAGTGAGACTTGGAGTCTCATTTCAGTGGGAGTTGAGTACAGGTACAACAATGACAATGATTATGATGTCATGGATATGCATGTACACTTCTACATTGGCACGACATGATCATGTATGTGATTGACAGGTATGGGCTATGATGTTCGATTCATGATTACAAGTGGTGTTGTGGTGTTTTTTTTTAGGGGATTGTTCTTATCTCCTGGATGCTTGATTAGTTCCTTGACTATGATATTTGTTTGTGGACTTGTTGGGAAAACAAATCTAGAGTTGATTTGGTGTTTGAGTCTTGAAGTCTATAGGTTATCTTCCTTGATATCTCAGTTTGCAATTTACTAGTGTGATGACAAGTTTGCATGTTACATTTGTTTTGGATCTACGAGTTATGTAGTTTTGTGGATTAGCTACCCCTTGGTTATAGTGGGATGAATCAGATGTGGACCGTCTTTATCCATGAGATTGATTCAGTGTTTATGCAGACTTTGTCAATTGGCCTTGTCTATGGTCATTTGTGCATTGGTATGATTGCTTTGGGATAAGAGGATGGATAATTAGAGTGCCTGGATAGTCAATTGTTTGGATGTGTAGCATGTTTATCACGATGTCATGGGGAGCTTGGATACATGGTTCTATGTTAGCCTTTGACAATGATGGTTTTATCTTCTTGTTTGGAGATTTTGGTTCACTCGACCTTTTGGGAACTGTTGATGTTACAGTGGGATTCCTTGATTTCTTGGGGCCATGAATAATCTTCATTTAGGAGATGGTTATTTTGTTGTCATGGATAGCTCAGTATCACAGTTTTAGTGAAAGCTTTGGCAGCATGTTGGATTCATCATACGTGATGGATGATCTTCTGTAGTGGATGTTGGTGTCATGGAGGAGCTCTTGGTTATGAGAGTTCTTTGACATTTTCAGTTCAGTTGTCTGAAGATGGTTATCTTCATATGATTGGAGATGTTGACATCTTGGTTTACCATGGTGGACTTCTTCGAGTCTTTGGTTGAGGTGTCAGGTTTATGATTTATCAGTGTGACATGTTTATCCTTGATTTAGAGATGTTGATATTGTGTCTTGATGGGCACTTGATTCTAGATTAGAGTTTTAGCTTGATACAGGTTCTCTTGAGACAGGATGTATGCATCATTATACGCTTTGTTGCATGTGATATTCTTACAAGGAGATGGTTAGATCATGATTTCATGATGAGCTTCTTGATTATGCATATATGCAGTAGGAGCATTGACAGTGGTCTTGTTTGTTCTCTTGGTATTAAGTATTTTGGTCATTTGCTTTATAGCTTCATGGTGGTGCTATGTTGCATTTGGAGTTTGGCATGTATTGGTCAGTTACAAGTGCTCATGGATACTTGGAGACTTAGGTGAGGCTAGAGTTCTCTTGTGATTAGAGACACTTATTGAGACAGTTACTCTTTGGAGGTTTCAACAGTTGGACCGAGGAGCCCTACACCTGGATATGGACGTGAGTTCATTTTGGACCTAGAGGAGATTGTTCTTGGAGAGAGTCTATGTGGCTTGGGGTATCCTGGAGGATCAATATCATTCCCCCCTCTTGGTCTACTCAACGGTTTATCATCTATGAGGTATTGCCCATCCTTTTAGATGTGTTTTACTTTATGTTTCATCTTCTCATAGATATGGATCTTGAGCTACAGTTATTGGTTCTGGAGGGTTCATTTGAGGGATGTTAACATGGTTATCTCCTTGTTCGTATGGTTTGATTTATGATGTTCATTATGAGGAGTTTAGGAGATGTGATTGGGCTTATTCATGGTTATGGAATGTTTATGAGTTTGATCTACCTTGATTAGATAGGCTTACATCCATGTTGGTTACATGTTACATATGTTCATTTAATCTTATGAGATTGAATGGTTGGGTGTTGTTGAGGCTTTTAATTTGGGGTTGATGAGGAGATCATAATTGATAGAGCTTAACACTTTGAGGTGTTTGTAGAAGGACATTATGATTTAAAATTTTTCTCTCTTTGTCTTATGGCTACTTCCTGGAGGATCATGTTGATATGGTTGGACTTGGGAGAGTTATGGTGACATGTTGTGAGAGAGTATGCAGCAATTTGTCATGCACGTGTGGATCATTCTTATTGTTCTTGATACTACATTGGCTTGTTGATTAGCCACACCTTGGTTTGAGTGTTGATTGATAGACTTGGTATGCCATGGATCTATTTTCAGATTTGACATTACCCATGCAGTGGGAGTTCCTGGCTGTATGTGTTCTTCATTGACAGGTTTTATTCATGGAGCTTGTTATTACAGTATATGGGTTGGATATGTTGTTGGCATGAGTTTATTGATGTTGTTGATACCTATGAGGTATGGATGGTTGGATGTATTAGCATATTTTGTGGATGCTATTTCTAGTCATATGGGTTTTTTACCTTTTACGGAAGCTTGGAGCCTTATGTTATCACTTAGATTTGATGCTTGTGTTATTTGGATTGGTGCATCTTCACATTGGCATGTTCGTTTTCTTCCATAGTTGGCATGTTGGAGTATGAAAGGAGTTCTTGCTTGAGATGGTGGTCACTTTGTTTTGTTGCAGGTATCTTGTTGGAGCACGAGAGCATTCTGGACATTCATGTGATTTCATGTTTTTCCTATGATGATGTATTTCATGTATTGACCCTTATGCAATGTATACAATAAGTGGGAGAATGTTAGGATAGGTGTTGTACACCTTGCATAATATTGTACTATTTTATTCAGTTACCACTTGTATAAGTTATATTGTAACATTGGGTTAGTTATTTTATGTGTGGGACATAGAGTAATTAACTATTATTTGTATTATTTGATTTATTGGGAAAAGTTAGTACCAATAGTCAAATGTGGGATCAAGTGGGTTTTATAAGTTAATGGTTTTGTGTTACCATGTTTTTTGGGGCACATGATTTTATCCAATACCAGAAGTTGTATTTGTGTGAGCTTGGTCTATAAAAGCAAGCACATGGTCAGTGGTTTGGGTAATGTTGTCTATTTCATTGTAGGTGAATGGGGGTTTTGTGAGAGGCTGTCATTGTATTGAGCTCTCTCCTATAAGTGTAGATTGTGAAGCATGGCAGGTGATGTGTGGATTCATGCTTGTACACATGGAGGATACATTAGAGGTGCTTGATGGATTCAGAGATATTCATGGATGCTCATGGATTGTATCGTAATATCTTTATTTCTAAATAATACATTTGAGTGTGGATGATTTTGGAGGCTGGGTTTTTCCTTGCAAAAGATTTTCCTAGGGTATATCTTGTGTTCCTTGTTTCTTGTTCATTTGATCGTTACATTATGATTTGTTTTAGTATCTTGTTTCTCCTATTGGGTTATGTGGAATTGGTTTAAATAGACCTACAAATTCCTAACAAACACTGGCGATGTTGTAAAATATTCTTTCAATTGATCAAAGGCTTGTTGACACTTGTTGTCCCATATGACTATGTCACATCTTTGTGAAGCAGGTGTAGAAAAGGTTGACATTTGTCAGTAAGTTGAGCTATAAAGTGCTTGATAGACTATATATTTCCTTGAAGGCTCTTGAGTTGTTTCAAGTTGGTAAGTGGAGCCATCTCAACTATAGCTTTGACCTTAGTGGGATCTACTTCAATGCCTCTGTGAAACACGATGTATCGTAGAAAGTTTCTAGATATGACACCAAATACACATTTATTTGGGTTGAGTGTAACCTAATACTGTTCTAGCCTATCAAAAATTTGTTCCAATACTTGTAAGTGACCATCTCTAGTAAGGGAATTTCCCATTAGGTTATCAACATAGTCCTCCATGATATGATGAAAAAGATCATGAAATATGATAGTCATTTCTCTTTGGTATGTGGCTCCAGTGTTCTTTAGACCGAAAGGCATAACTTGCCAACAATAGGTTGCCCAAGAACATGTGAAAGCAGCCTTATGTTGATCTTCAAGTGCAATAAGTGTTGCAAATATGTGCCTATGATGTGTTGTCATTGATGTCAACATATCTCTTTGTCAAAGACAGTGAAGACAGTGCAGTTCAGTAAAGTAGATTGCTCAACATTTCTAGTAAGACAAAGAACAGAGTCTACAAACCAAAGGGTTGTGTAGAGGATTGTCTAAAGTTTCTCCAGTCAAGATTTGAGAGGTCCACATGGAGGATTGGTGAAGTTATGGTCATCTACGTAGAACCAAGTTTTGCAGTTGTTCAGAAGTAACAGAGTGACAGGAATTTGGTCTGGATTGCTTTGCATTGGAATATTATGGTCTGTGGTTTTAGAGGCATGTTTGGGATGTTGGTGTGTATCCTCAACTCAAGTGGTTCATGGTTTGGAGGTTTGCAATTAATCTTTCTAGTGTGACAGTCATGATGGTTAGTGTTCTTAAGTTCCAGGATGAAGATGCAAGTGTTTCTGGTGATTTGAGGTGATGCGGATGTTCTTGTTGATTTCATTATGCTTGTGGTAGTCTCTAGATCATGTGCCTATTGTGTTGGTGGTCCGCATTAAGGATTGAGCTTGTGGTTGAGGATTTCTCCTTGGGTGCTATTGTTCTTTCCAGTCTTGGCTGACCGGATGCTTGGTGCGTGTTGTGGATGATCTAAGAAGAGTTCTATGGAGCATGGCGTGTTGTTCGAGGAAGATTCAAGTCCCAGCTATATTTGGCCAATAGTGTGATGGTTCACATAAAGCATTTTAAGTCTTGTGATTGTAATTTCTTGTAATGCCTATCTTGGAGAATGTTCCAGATAGATGATTGTTTGGCTGATTTTGATGTTCATTCCAAAGTCGATGACATGTATAAATAAATGTTGTGAAGTCATGGAAATGGATGTGAGTGAAGATGTGGATGTAGCGAGGAAGTGAGTGGGGGCAGAGCAGAGGTGTTGTGCACTTCAATGGAACTGAACCTTGCATGAAGAAGATGTTGTTTCTCAGTTCAACCTTTCAGTGTTAACATTGTGAATGTTCTTGTAGGTAGTGAGCCTCCTTTGAGCAGTGAGCCTCCTTTGAGCAGTGAGCTTTGGGTAGTGCACTTGAAGGCAAGTGCCTTCCCATTTTTCTATTCTTTTAACAGAGAATAAATCTTGTGGGTTAACCCCCACCGTGGTTTTTCCCTTAACTGGGTTTTCACGTAAAAATCCTGGTGTTATGTGTGTTGATTATGTTTATCTTCATGTGTTGTTGATTCATGCTTTCATGGTTATATCATTAATTTGATAATAAGTGGTAAAGAAGATAAAATGCAGCAAAAGATAAAAGTTTTGTGACAACTGATTCACCCCCCCTCTCAGTTGTCTGCCCTAATTTCAACAATTGGTATCAAAGTCGATTCCTCTCAAAGAAGCTTGACCGCTTGAGGAGATCTAAGATGTCGACATACAAGAAGGATAGTCTGAGATTTGATGGAACAAATTACTCTCTTTGGAATAATCAGATGGAGTGTCATTTGCAATGCATGGGTGATCCTTATTGGTTGAAAACTAAGGATGAGTATAAGCCTCTGGAGAAAGGCCCTTCAACACTAGATGAACTCAAAGAAGTTGACTACAAAATTTTAGCTAAAGAAGCATTGTTGAGTGCCCTGACTAATATAGAAATGACAAATGTCCTGGAATTGAAAACTACTCATGAAATCTAGAAGAAGTTGGAAAATCTATATGAAGGTGATGCATATGTCAAATGTGCTAACTACAGAGCCTGAAGGGTAGATACGAATGTTTGAGGATGAGTGAAGATGAAAACATCACTTCCTATATGCAGAAGGTGAATGAACTTATGAGTAGTATCAGGAGCGCTGGTGGAATACTGGAAGAATCAGAGATTGTTGTCAAGCTACTCAGATCCTTACCTGCTTCATACAAGCATAAAGTTGCTGCTATTGAGGAGATTAGGACTGTGACAACTGTTACAAGGGATCAATTGGTTGGCAAGCTTTCAGCATTTGAAATGAGTGAGTTTGGTGATTCTCTTCCTAAATCAGAATCTGCTTTTAAGGCCAGTGTTTTTGGAAAGCAAAGATTTGATCTAGGTGAAATCTCTTCAAGAAGACTTACCAAATATGAGAAGGCAAGGAAGGAACTTGAAGAATATGAATTAGAGCTTGAAGAACTTGAAGCCCTTTTTGCCAAAAGACTACCAAGAGGATCTGGTAAATATGAAGGAAAGTTGCCTTTCAAATGTTTTGCTTACAATAAGATTAGTCATTTTACTTCAAGATGTCCGAAGAGGGTTTCAAAGCCAAACCCTAATAGACCTAGGTTTTATAAGAAATGCTACTATGTCCAAGAAGCTATTGATGAAGGAGTTACAGATGATAAATCTGATAATGGAAGTACCTCTGGAAATGAATGGGTATTCATTGCTATCAAAGAAGAATATCTGGTGCCTACTGAATCTGCTAGCTGTGTGAATGTGGAAAGTGCCTTGGCTGCTCAAGTTGAAGAAAAGGATGAATGGGTAATTGACAGTGGATGTTCTCATCACATGACAGGTGATAAGAGTAATTTTGTAAGTATGGAAAGGTATGAAGGTGGAATTGTAAAGTTTGGAGACAATTCAGTTGTTAGAATCCGTGGCAAAGGATATATCTCTCTTGATGGTAAGAATAACACTAATGATGTTTTGTATGTAGAAGGGTTGAAGCATAATCTTCTCAGTGTTGGATAGTTGGTTGACAAAGGGTATGATCTCTGATTCAAGGATGGAAAATGTAGAATCTTGGAAATCTCCAGAATTGATATTGCATTTGGTACACAAACTAGAGGTAATATCTTTCATTTAAGTGGTACTGGTAAAAGTTGTTTGATTGCTTAGATTGATCAGAGTTGGTTATGGCATAGGAGAATGTGTCATGTAAACTTTGATAATATTGTCAAGATAAGTACTACTCAGGCTGTGAGAGATCTTCCAAAGCTTGTAAAACCTACTAATAGCATGTGTAAGGAATGTCAGTTGGGAAAATAGAGTAGAACTACATTCAAAAGTAAAGAACAATTTTCAAGTGGATTGTTGGAACTTGTGTACACTGATTTGTGTGGTCCTACCAGAGTTAGGAGTTTGCAAGGTGACAGATACTTTATGTTGTTGATTGATGATTACTCTCAAATGATGTGGGTCACTTTCTTGAGAGAGAAATCAAAGGCTCTTGATATATTTAAGGTGTTCAAGGCTAGGGTGGAGAATGAGATTGGTGTGAAGATAAAGTGTCTGAGATCTGACAGAGGTGGAGAGTTTACCTCTGGTGAGTTTAATGCATTTTGTGAAAAGCGTGGAATAAGAAGACAATTATCTACTCCTAGGACTCCTTAACAGAATAGAGTTGTGGAGAGAAAGAACTGGACTATTCAAGAGGCTGCTAGAACTATGATGATGGAAGAAAATGTTCAACATGTCTATTAGAGAGAGGTTGTGAGTACTGTTGTCTACACTCTTAACTGGGTGTAGATCAAAGGTAATACTGGTAAAACTCCTTATGAACTATGGTTTGGTAATGCTCCTACCATGAAATACTTTAGATTTTTTGGTAGTAAATGCTATATCAAAAGAGATGAAGATCTAGGCAAGTTTGATACAAGGTGTGATGAAGGAATATTTTTGGGTTATTCTAACTAAAGCAAGGCATACCGGTGCTTTAACAAGAGATTGAAAAGGATTGTTGAAAGTACTAATGTCAAGGTTGATGAAAGCAAGGAGAGACCTACCTTCCAAGTCTTGTGGATATGAATCAGATGATCAAAATGTAAGTCCTCAAACTTAGATTCAAATTGCTCTGGAGAATCTAGTGACTCAAGAAGCCAATGCAAATGTTGAGGAACAAGTTCAAGAATCAGAAGTTCAAGATAATCCCAAAACTCCCAAGTATGTAAGGTTGAATCATTTTGAAGATCAAATCATAGGAGATAAAAATAAAGGTGTTCAAACTAGAAGAAAAATTACTGAAGAACAAGAGGAGTATTGTTTGATTTCAAAGATTGAACCAAAATTAGTGAATGAAGCTTGTAATGATGAAAGTTGGGTAAAAGCAATGGAAGAAGAATTAATGCAAATTGAAAAGAATCATACTTGGGAACTTGTTCCTAGACCTGAAAACAAAAATGTAATTAGAACTAAATGGTTCTTCCAGAATAAATTGAATGAAAATGGTGAAGTTGTGAGAAACAAAGCAAGATTGGTGTGTCAGATTATTTCTTGCCTTTGCTATTTACAAAGATTTCAAAGTTTACCAGACAAATGTCAAGTCAACATTCCTGATGGAGATTTGGAAGAAGTCTATATTGAGCAACCGGAAGGATTCTAGTTGTTTGATCAAGGAGATATGATCTACAGGTTGAGGAAAGCATTGTATGGACTTAAACAAGCCCCAAAATCCTGGAATGCAAGATTAGATAAGTATCTACAAAAGTTAGGTTTTAGCAAAGGCACAGTTGACAATAATCTTTATTTCAAAATTGATCATGAACACATCTTGATTGTTGAGGTATTTGTTGATGATATCATCTTTGGTGGAAATGAGAGCATGTGTAAAAAATTTGCTGATCAGATGCAAAGTGAATTTGAGATGTCCATGCATGGTGAAATGAATTTCTTCTTGGGTCTGCAAATCATTCAGTCAGATAAGGGCATCTTCATATCTCAGTCTAAGTATGTGAAAGTTGTTGAAAAAGTTTGGAATGGAGGATTCAAAACCAGTGAGTACTCCTATGATAACCAGATGTAAGTTGAGTAGAGATGATGATTCCCCTAAGGAAGATTAGAAAAGGTATAGATCAATGATTGGAGGATTGCTTTATCTAACTCATACCGAACCTGATATTATGAATGCAGTTAGCCTTGTTGCTAGATTTCAAGTTGATCCTAGAGAATCTCATGTTGTAGCAGTCAAAAGAATTCTCAGATATCTGAAGGGAACATCTGATTATGGCTTATGGTGTCCTAAGGATGATGATTTCACTCTTCATGTATATACAGATGCTAATTGGGCTAGAGATGTGGATGATATTAAGAGTACTAGTGGTGGTGCATTTTTCTTGGGAAAGAGATTGGTTTCTTGGTTGAGCAAAAAGTAGGAGGCAATATCTCTGTCTACTATAGAGGCAGAGTATATAGCAGCAGCAAGCAATTGTACTCAAGTTTTGTGGATGAAACAAATGTTGAAGGATATCAGAATTATGTTTGAAGAGCCTTTTACAATCTTCTGTGATAATTCAAGTGCAATAAACATCTCAAAGAATTTGGTGTTGCATTCAAAGATAAAGCACATATCCATCAAGTTTCACTTTTTGAGAGAGAAGGTAAATGAGAATGAAGTTAGATTGAAGTTTGTTCCTTCAAAGGATTAGATTGTGGATATCTTCACTAAGCCTCTACCTAAGGACACTTTTGAGTATCTCAGAGGGAAGCTAGGGGTAATTACCCCTCCTATTCAGAACTAAGGTGCACTAGTGTGCATCAGTCCGGTGGAACTCATAGTCATATCTTGTGATCCGGATTAGTGTTAAGGGGATGCTACTTAGGGGGAGTAGTCAGTGTGTTCTGAGTTTAGTTTGGTCTTGTCTAAGAAACAAAAAGGGTGAGAGATGATTGCAAATATATGCCATTTGCCATTGATGTCAAAGGGGGAGAGAAGTCATGTGAAAAACATGGATGAAAGTGAGTAGTTGCTAGTGAAAGGGGGAGCAATGAAGAAAGTGGTTGCAGGTGTGATAAGAGAAAGGAGGCGAAGTTCTTGTCTGGATGGTTGAATAAGTTTTTCACATCATATGTTGCCATCAATGACAAAGGGGGAGATTGTTACAAATATGTGCCTATGATGTGTTGTCATTGATGTCAACATATGTCTTTGTCAGAGACAGTGAAGACAGTGCAATTCAGTAAAGTAGATTCCTCAGCATTTCCAGTAAGATGAAGATCAAAGTTTGCAGACCAAAGGGTTGTGTAGAGGATTGTCTGAAGTTGCTCCAGTCAAGATTTGAGAGGTCCACATGGAGGATTGGTGAAGTTATGGTCATCTGAGTATAACCAGATTTTGTAGTTGTTCAGAAGTAACAGAGTGATAGGTTTTTGGTCCAGCTTGCTCCGCATTGGAATATTATGGTCTGTGGTTCTAGAGGCATGTTTGGGATGTTGGTGTGTATCTTCAACTCAAGTGGTTCTTGGTTTGGAGGTCCGCAAGCAATCTTTCTAGTGTGACAGTCATGATGGTTAGTGTTCTTAAGTTCCCAGATGAAGATGCAAGTGTTTCTGGTGATTTGAGGTGATGCGGTTGTTCTTGTTGATTTCATTGTGCTTGTGGTAGTCTCTGGATCATGTGCCTATTGTGTTAGTGGTCCGCATTAAGGATTGAACTTGTGGTTGAATATTTCTCCTTGGGTGCTGTTGTTCTTTCCAGTCTTGGCCTACCAGATGCTTGGGGCATGTTGCGGATGATCTAAGAAGAGTTCTATGGAGTGTGGCATGTTGTTCGAGGAAGAGTCATGTCCCAGCTATGTTTGGCCAATAGTGTGATGGTTCACATGAAGCATTTTAAGTCTTGTGATTATAATTGCTTGTAATTCCTATCTTGGAGAATGTTCTAGATAGATAATTGTTTGGCTGACTTTGATGTTCATTCCAAAGTCGATGACATGTATAAATAAGTGTTGTGAAGTCATGGAAATGGATGTGAGTGAAGATGTGGATGTAGCAAGGAAGTGAGTGGGGGCAGAGCAGAGGTGTTGTGCGCTTCAATGGAACTGAGCCTTGCATGAAGAAGATGTTGTTTCTTACTTCAACTTTTTAGTGTTAACATTGTGAATATTCTTGTAGGCAGTGAGCCTCTTTTGAGCAGTGAGCTCTGGGTAGTGTGCCCAAAGGCAAGTGCCTAAACATTTTTCTATTCTTTTAATAGAGAATAAATATTGTGGGTTAACCCCCACCATGGTTTTTCCCTTAACCAGGTTTCCACATAAAAATCCTAGTGTTATGTGTGTTGATTATGTTTCTGCTCATGTGTTGTTGATTCATGCTTTCATGGTTATATCATTAATCTGATAATAAGTGGTAAAGAAGATAAAATGCAGCAAAAGATAAAAGTTTTGTGACAACTGATTCACCCCCCCCTCTCAGTTGTCTACCCTAATTTCAACAATAAGGATCTAATTATAACCCAAAAAAACCATCCATTAAGGACAACATTTCATGACCAAGTGTGAGTTCTACTATGATGTCAATGTTAGGTAGAGGGAAATCATCCTTTGGACAAGATTTGTTTAGATCTCTACAATTAGTAATATACAGATGCCCCCAATGACTTTAGAGACAGGGACCAGATTTGAAACCCATTCAGGATAATCAATGGGATGGATGAATTTCACATCCAATAGCTTTTGTAGTTCTACCTTGATGAGTAATGCTATTTGGGGATACATCTTCCTGAGTTTATGTTTAACTATCTTGGCATTTGGAAATACTGCTAAATAATGGACTAGCAAGGAAGGATCCTTTCCAGGCATGTCTGTATATGACCAATAGAAGTTGACGGTCCTTTTCAAAAAGAAATTTGTGAAAGCCTTTTCTATTGTTCTAATAAGGAAGTCATGAGAAATGTAATCTTAGGATTTTGTGTTGTTCCCAAATTGATCTCTTGTGATTTCTTAACCAAAAGTGGAGATTTTTCTGGATATGTCAATTGTAGGGGAAGGTCAAATCCTCCAGCCTTGGGTGCCTCAGAGAGGTTTTCATCATTGGATACACCCTTTGTTTTTACTATTTTAGAATTCAATGGTGCCACAATGTGGTTTTCACCAGGGGATATTTTTATTGTTTTATTTTTGTGACTAGAGGAGTTGACCTTCTTGCCAAAGTATGTTGTGTAATCAAGATCTATGCCAAAACTTGATTTATGGTCACCTAAGTCAATATGATCTTGTAGTCCCATGAATTTTGTGATGACCTCATCATTTTTAAATATGTCTAGAATTGAAGGCTCTTGTTGGTCCCAATTGATAAGTTCCGGGTAAACAAGTGGAAGGCTTTGGGTTTTGGTAGTGGATTTAAGGGAGATAGAGGATATCATGAAAATAGAGTTCTTATGAAATAGGTCTACAAGATATATCAGAGTCGTCAATGGTATCCTTGTTAAAATGTTCAATCACAGGAAAGGCCTTTGCTACTTTGTCAAGAATATACTCGATGTCTAAGGACTTTAGTACCTCCTTTTTGTACCCTAATCCTTGTTTATTATGTTTCCTTGTCACAATGATGGGTTCTGCATTTCCTTGTCCATGCAATCCAAGGCCACCTTGACCTTTGTAACCCATGTTCTTAACAATGTGATGACCTCTAGTATACTACTCAACTAGTAGTGTGACTGGATCTTGGGCTTCCTTATATAGCCAGGATGAGATATCTTCAAAGGTTGCCTTCTAGAAGTCCCCAATGAATGAATGTGGTAGGGCTAGCCTTTATGATAATTTTGAGCTTTTTTTTTGCTAGGGGTGGTTTTCCATAAGATCTAGGTGATTGTGGCAAGTTCCCCACATAACAAGATTTTTGTAGATCATACTCGCCAAACCCTTTTGTCTTTGTACTAGACCTTGATCTCGAGAATAGGTTTATTAGATTGGGCTTTGTTTAATGTAGATGGATCAATGTAGAATGAGGATTATTGAGTTGCAATGTTGTTTGGAATGTGATTTGAATTTTGGTAGTGACTTTGCATAGCTCCACAAAACTTATAAGGATTAGGGTCTCCAAGAATAGTAATTTCAATACCATTGTATGGAAATTTGAGACATTGGTGGTATGTGGATGGTACGACTTGCATGGTATGTATCCATGGGTGACCTAGAATGATATTATAGGGAAGATCAAGGTACAATACCTAACAATGAGTTTCAATAGTTGCATGACCCACTTGGATGGGTAGATGAATGACACCTTCAGATTCTCTTTCTGCATCATCATATGCTTTAATGGTTATACTTTTTTCTATATCAATAAGATCCTCAGAGTACCCCAACTTTTTTAACAATTTTAGAGAGGAGATGTTTAAGCCAACACCACCATCTATAAGGACCCATTTGATTTTGTGTTGATGGACATAGACTTTGATGTGTAATGCGTCATTATGGTAAGGGCTATGTGATGAGAGGTCTTTTTCAGTGAAGATAAGGTAGTGAGATGAAGCAATGTGACCTATCATAGCTTGAAACAGGTCAACATTTTTTTCATTTGAAACTGATAATTGTTGCAAGGCTTTTTCAAGAATAGTTTTATGTGTAGGTGACACTTTAAGAAGATCCAAAATGGATATATGTGACAGGGTTTTGCCTAGATGATCAAGAATATTATACTCAAAGGTTGAATCTACATTGTGTGCTACCCCATGGAGGGTGACACGACCACGATGGGTTGTTATTGCATAATTAGGTATTTTTCCCTTAATGGTAAGGGTAGACACGTGTTGATGACTCTTTATTATATGCCCTATAATGGAATCATAGGATTTGGACATTGTACGCTCAAAATTGTGACCTTAGTTGCCTGGGGCTATCAAGTCAGATTTTGGCACGCACACGAACCCTGCCCTCCTTACCACAGGGCGAACTGCCATGCATTCTCGTTCTCGTGGAAATAGCCAGTTAAGAGGAGGCGAGACACAGGGGTGGTCTAGCTCATTGGAGAGCTGGACTTCATGGAGAGGGGTCAGCACATCTTAGGGCCTTTGTTGTTGTGTGCTAATGTGGATGTTTCGTTCGATGATTGTTGTTGTAGAGATAACCGTATGACCCAAAGGGTCACTAATTACTCTTCTTCTATTGGGGTTTCTAGTATTCCACCTCTGTGTGGGTAAGCTGTTATTTTCATTGATGGCTTGTTGTCTTTAAAAGTATCTAATGAATGCTTGTTGAACCAAATATTATCTATGTTCTATTTGTTGGATGACAAGTGGATCCTATTGTGGTCTCAAATGGATTTCCTCTATTTTGTCAAGGATTGCCCTCACCCACTCACCTCTTAATCCTAGGCACATTCGTGAGCCAAGACAAGAAATAGGTGTATGTGGACCAACCTTGACTAGACTTAGGGTTTGGGTTGACCTAAGGTTTAGTTGTGCGTTAACTTTTGTTGACCTTGTGATAGTATCAAGGGTTTAACCAAATAGTTGACTGTGGTTGACCTTGTGATGGTATCAAGGGTTTGCAATTTATCTAAGTGCCTAATGTTTTTGTTCTTTTCTATATTTTATGAATGCAATACTATATGAAATGCAAAATTTGTTTTTGTGCTTTTTTTGGATATTTTGGAAATAAAAGATGCTTTTTAATCTAAGGAAATATGAATGCAACTAGAATGAATTTTACCTAATGCAATTATTCTATGTTTTTGGGGTTTTCAAATGTTTTGAAATGATTTAATCTAGCAAAGGAAATTACTAGTAAATGAATTAAACTATCAATGCAAATTACTCTAAAATGCTAGATTTGACTATTCTATCAAGGAAAAAGAAATAAATTACTAATCCCAAGAGCAATTTCAATTTTCTAATTACTATCGATTGACAAAAAGCATAGAGGAACCTAAAATAAAGAAGACTTGTGAGCCTCCACTACCCTAAAAAATCCTTGATGGCAACCTTGTATCCTCTTGAAGCAGTGGGAAGACCTCTTGGCGACAGGACAACACAAAGAACTAAAAGAAGCTTTAGAATCTTTGCAAAGAGATATCAATCAGAGTTGTTGATGAGCATGATGGCTTGATTGAAGTAACGTAAGGATGCTTGAAGAGATTTATGTGAAAGATTGATGAATAATGAACAAACAAAAGGCACCTTCATCATGTGTGAGCATGAGAATGCTAATTGGAGAGCAAAAACTTAGTAAGAGTTGTGTGCACAATGAATTTGCCTCCCTTTTTGCTTGAGGGAGGGGGCCCTTAATAGGTTAGAAAAAGGGATGAGAGGTGGAATTGATTGAGAATTTAACTTAATTGATTGAAGAGTTATCAAGGATTGATTGGGGAGTGAACTGGATTGATTGCCCAGTGAACTCAATTAATTAGGGAGTGATGAAGCAATAATCTAGCTTATCACTGAAGAAGAAATGGAGTTAGAAGAATGCATGGGAGAGCATGAGTTGCTAATTTTATAGCAAATGGAGATAATTATGCATGTGTGGGTGGATGAAATAGTCAACTCCAAATTAGGCATAAAAAATCATGTGAACTGGAAGAAAAACAAGTGAAAACGAAGCTATTTTGAGTTAGAAACTTGAGTTTTTCCATAGCTAGAAACGCAACAGGGTCACCCATGGGTCACCCCTTTCACCAGTAGGGTCACCCATGGGTTGCCTATGGGGTGACCTTGGGTCACCTGGGGGGAAATCCTGATTTATGAGGGTTGCCCGGTGAGAGATCCGGAAAGAAAGGGGTCTGGGTGAAAATGCATGATGGGAGATGGTAGAGGAGATGAAAAGGAGGGGATCTACCTCTAGAAATAGGTTAGTCATGTGCAAGAATCCAAATCTCCACTTGCAAAGTAGGATCTCCTGGTGGGAGATCTAGAAATAATAGGGGGACATTTAGATTGGTTGAGTGAAACTAAAAATAGAAAGTGGGAGATGGCTAGGGGGGACCTCTAGAAGGCTTCCAGGGGGTGGAGAAGATGAAAAACATAGGGGAAAGGTGAAAACTCACCTACAAGATGCATACAAGGCTTAGGAATAGGGTCAAAAGCTTAGAAAATGCAAATTGACAAGTGTTGCAAAAGTGTCAAAAAGTGTCGACAACAGAGAGAGAGAGAAAACGACAATGGGGAAACAACACAAGATGAAAGAAATGACACATCACTAAGAGGTTTGTTACTTAGAGCACATTATTCCACACTTACATGTACATGACAAGGATTATATATCATCATAGGGGTCCTCGTGGAGGTTGTGAGTGATTTTTGTGCTTACATATTTGCCCCCTCAGGATGGTAGTCTACATGAAAGGTAGGTATTGTTCCTGAACTAGGCCTTACCTATTGTCTATTTCCCATAATTGTACCTATAATAACTAGTGTTATCCCAAAATCTGAATATATCAAAATGAATAATGAAAACTGAAATGACGAACTTACCATAGATCGTGAGAGTTTGACTAGTTATTTTCCTTTGTCGATTAGACCTATAGGAATGAATGCATGCAAAACAATGCACAAAAGATGCATAAAAGAAAAAAATAAGAATGAATAAAATAAACTAAGCTACGGGAAAGCAAAGTAAGCAAACTAGTGAGATTGAAGTGAATCAGTGATGGAATCAATCGTGTGGATAGTCGTTTAGTAGATATCGTCGAGATCGTGAGGATGGTCGTGTCTTCTTCTGCCACTAAGAATTAGGTACACAAGTTCAGTGAAAAACCCTTCTCTAAACCCTAGGTTGATTTTTGTGAAAAATCTCTTAAAACTTTCTATTTTTGGTGATTTTTCTTGTTGCATTATCTTTATTTTGTTGTTTAGTGTAGGATCGGTCTTTCGTTTACTAAAATCAGCTGAGAAATAGAGATTTTAGAGTATTTTCCATTTGGGGGATCTCCACTTAGGGTCATCCCTTTTTTTAGGCAGGTCACCCGAGGGAGATCTAGATGACAACAGGGTCACCCGGCGGGAGATCTGGCTAACAACAGGGTCACCTAAGGGGCGACCCTGGTGGGTGAATTTGGTCCAAAATTTGATGTTTTCTAACATTCATTTCACTCTGTTTCAACCTAATTTGACTACTCTATCTGCCTATTGATTGCAATTTTGATGGTTTATATGTTTTTTTGTGTGATTTTCTGCAAGTTTTACGATTTTTAGGATTTTTAGCGATTGATGAGATCTAATCTAAAGTTCTTTTCTGATTTGAAGGACATGCACATTCAATGGAATGCTTGAAGAGAGCATTTGTGGCTCTCAGAGATGTTTGCTTCACTGAGTGATGATGATCGTGTCATTCTAAGGAGAGCAAGCTTAGCTAGAGTCTATCATGTGCCAGTCATTCATCTTGTGGCACGCATTTACAGTGACATCTTGACATACGAGGATGCAGATAGCAACACCTTTAGGTTTCCATAGGTTTTAGGAGAGTGGACTATTACTCTATTCGATGTTTGTCGTATACTCAGAGTTCCTATGAGAGGACATCCTATTGTCTTGCTTGCTAGTGAGTCCTTCAAGGACAAGGCGTCTTTAACATAGTTTATGGGGGTTAGTCGCCCCAAGGATCAAATAAGAGTTCAACTTACCTCTATACCATGACTTCACTTCCTCATTTGAGGAAGTTCCTAATCAGCTTGATTGCATTGAGGTTGTCTGGAGACAAGGCCTCAGCTCATTTGAGATGGTGTTGTGCACCATTTATACAGGGTCTTGAGTAGGGCAAAGTCTATGCTTGGGGGCCAGACATTTTGGCCATGGTATACAGAGATTTCTATCCCATCACACGGCAAGGGGCTCTTGCTTTTAGCCACTCTTCTTTGGTTATGACTTGGATTTTTGAGCACATTAGGCCTTATCAAAATCTAGTTCTGATTCTTGTTAGAAAGTTACCGAGAGTAGCTAGATGGATTCAGGTGGGTCACTTTGATGCTTCTCTATGGGTTGTAGCTACTCTTATAGATGAGGATATGATTTTTGATCCTTATGTGGATTTGGAGGGATCATGGTCATGTGATGGTGAGATCAGAGAGTACTATCGTGGGGTATTGGAGCTTTTAGACTGCAATGGTCTAGTCGAGGCTCATCACGTTGAGCATGTGTTGCAATAGTTTGGCGAGGATTTTCCCAAGGATTTGCCCCAGTGCCTACCTACTAGAGATCTATCTAGGAGATGCGTGAGGTTAGCCAAAGGACAGTTACTTGGACTCCCCTGACTCTTGGGGTCTTCATTACTAGAGTTCCTACATCTTCAAGAGGAGGATAGAGGGGAGGGAGAGGGACTTCTTCCCGAGCACTCCTTGTGGTCGAGGACTCAAATTCTACTGACGAGGACTATATTCCTGATGGGGAAGATTTGTCAAATGAGGGCCTGCTAGAGGATGCACAAGAGGATGGTTCTGATGATGATAATGATGCAGATGATGCTCATAATGTTCCAGAGGGTCCACCTGTGGTTCCTAGACCTCCTCACTCTGATGAGGTGATGCAACAGTTTGACCCTACTTGGCAGCCTGGTGATCCACGTAAGTCTACGTTTGCTTTACTGTTTTCACACTTTGTCTTTCCTCTTTCCTTTCTTTTCATGAAGAACTAACACATTTTTCACTTTTTGTCTTATTTCATAGGTAATGTTGAGAAGTGGAGGGCTTTCGTTTGTGAGGTCAATGTTAGCTTGGCTGCCCCCTTCACTAGGATGACTCGAGAGGCACTTTTGGCTAATCCTGGTGTGCCCCCTACTGCTTGGTGGCACATTGACATTTTTGCTCCTGCCTACCATGGATATCAGGCGAGTGTGGATTTGAAGACCGAGAATCTCATTCTTAAGGGTGAGAATCAAGTGCTTCATGAGATGGCTCATCTTGGATTTGGATGGTGAGATGCTGGTGCGGCAGGGCCTTCGCAATCTCATGCTCATAGCAGGATGCCTCACTCCCATAGGTCTCATGGAGTGACTTGTAGCACACATAGGTAGAGGAGCAGGAGTCCTAAGGGTTCCATTGAGGGGAACTGTCCTTGATTTTACATTGCTTTTCCTTTGAAATCATGCCCCCTTGCATGGGGAGCCTTTACTTTCCTCGAGAGCATTTTGTCTTGGCTCTTTGCACTCTTATACATGTAAACTTCAGATATATCAATGGAAGTTTGTCTTTTTATGGTTTTTTCTATTGAATGGGTACTCATCTCTTGTGTATTATGGAAGTTTAAGAACTTTTTGATTTTTTTTTACCCTCAACTCTAACCATGTAAATATGGTGACGATGACATGTTTTTGTAATTTTTTGGCATACATATGAGATGCAGTTTATGATATACAGATGCAAGAACACAAGGGATGATTGAAAAGAAACTTTTACTCCTACTGAATTTCATGAGTTATGACATTGACTTTATTGCTTTGAGACTCTTTTTCTAATTTTGGTATGAATGTAATGTGGAACAAACAATATGACTGCTCTTTAGTATGATTTTCAGTCTAGGGGATTGCAAGTTTTCTTGATATAAGAGACCTATTCAAGGTTGTGAGATAGGATTTTAGAACTCAAGTGAGGAGCAGGAATGAAATGGATTGCTTCTGAATTTGGGCTTTGCTAAAGGATAAATAATGATCCTTATCTAGATAAAAGAATCTGACAAGCTTTCAATTTAGACAAGTAACAAATTTTATTGATGTTCTCTAGACTTAGATCATATATGGCAAGCAAGACAGACCTGGGGTGAAGGATAAATAGGAAAGAACAAGGGTCCCTAGATAGAAGATGATCCTAAAGACTACTAGACTCTTGGATTTGATCAGCTAGTGTGTGTGTGTGCTTTGTACCTTTCTTTTTTTTATTTCCTTTGTTAGAATGTCACCCTTGAGGCTTTGAGCTTAGATTGATCTCCACCCAGGAGTACGGACATTCAACAATCTTCTCTCTTTCATTCTTTTTTTGTATCTCTCATTTTTTTTTCCTTTTTTTTGTATTTCCTCTCTTGATTTTCTCATTTTTTTGGATTTTAACTTTTCAAGAAATGAATGCTTTTGGAACTTTTGACATGTAATAGTTTGATCTCTCAATACTCACTCTTATTTTGATCACTCATTTTTTTATTCACTCAGATTTTAGATTGCTTCCTTCAGAGTTTTGATCCACCTGATGTTTTTGGTGAGGGAAGATAAGGGGTTGAGTGCCAGCTAAAGTTTTTGTAATCTGGTCAGACTTCTCTTCTACTAGGGAAGAAATGGGAAGGTCTTCTTGCAAGCTTCCTGTGAACATTGTAGGTTTGAATACTAACTTTGTTTAGACCCAACATCTTGGCTCATTAATACTAGGATCAATGTAAAGCTAAGAGCTAGGCTTTGATTAGAATCACTGGGAATGAAAAGGGATATGGTGATTGTGAAAATGGGAATCTCTAGGTCCTGGAAGGATCACATATACCTAGGCAACCTTAGACTCCTTACTGAAATGAAAATGATATAAGAGAAAGTCATTGATTGTAATGCAACATGAATAGAATGATACTGAAATGCAATAAACAAATTCTTTTTTTTGATAGTTTGATTTTTTATAATTTTTTTGTATTTTAATGTTTTATGATTTTTTTGGTTTTCAGACAGTATTTCTTGAGGTGAAAGGCATTGATTGTTTCACCAAATTCCTCTCCCTCCATTGTGTACAAGAGATAGGCACTATTTTTGACATCTTCTTTAACCATGTAAGGTCCTATCCAGTTTGGTCTGAACTTGCATCCTTCACCGGCTCTTTTATTGATCAAGTTGTCTATCCTAAGCACTAGGTCTCACACTTGAAAAGGTCTTGGGATGATCTTTTTGTTATACTGCTTCTTCATTCTTTCAAGATAGGAATCATGTCTTTGGATAGCTCTTAATTGTGTTTCATCCATCATCTATAATTCAGCTAATCTCACTACTTGATACTCCTCATTATCCAATAGTCCTTGTAATGACACTCTTAAACTAGGTAGTTCTACTTCCAAAGGTAATACTACCTCAGACCCAAAAGTGAGAGCATAAGGGGTGGTTCCAATTGGAGTCCTTACACTTGTTTTATAAGCCCATAGAGTTGGATATAATTGTAAGTGCTAATCTCTTTTAGAGTCTTTTACGATTTTGACCAATATTGATTTCAATGTTTTGTTTGTTTCTTCAGCATGTCCGTTCCTTTGAGGATAGTAGACTAAGGGAGAGTTATGATTGATGTGGAAGCTCTCACATAACTCTCTCACTTGTGGATGCTTGAAAGATGACGCATTGTCTATTACTATCACTTGGGGAATCCCAAACTGACATATGATTTGATTTAATATGAACTTGGTGATTACAGTTCTTGAAACAGTGGTGAGAGGCATGGCCTCTACCCATTTGGTAAAATATTCTATCACAGTGATGATGAATAGATGTCCATCTGTCAATGGGGGATATATCTTTCCCACAAGTTCCAAGACCCAAGTGGAAAAGGGCCAAGGGGTAACTATTAGTTGCAAATCTCTTGTTGGTGTGTGGTGGACATGGGCATAGGATTGACATTTCAGGCATCTTTTTATGAATTTGATAGTATCCCCTTGTAAACATGGCCAAAAATATCCCATCTTGTGTATTTTCCTTATTGTGGCATGACTACCAAAGTGTCCTCCACAGATTCCACTGTGGCATTCTTCTAGGATTTTATGAGCTTCTTCTTTATCAATGCATCGAAGCAACATCCCCTCTAGGGCCCTTCAATAAAGCACATCATCTATCAGAACGTATCTCACAGTAAGGACGGACAATCATCTTTTTCCCAAGGGAGTCATATTTTCAAGGTAAGTTTGGTTTGTGAGATAGTTCACAATGTCTCTATACCAATATGAAGCGGCATACTTCTCAAGATCAATCATGCAAATCTCTTCATCAAGGAAGTCTTCATTTATAGGCTCTTCTTGAGGAACTAGGTTGTCTGCTATCCAATTTGCTATCACTTGTCCTTTGACTAACTTTTGATTAACGTATGTTAATTCAAATTCAGTTAGTAATGTCACAAACTAGCCAACCCTTCTTGATATCATTGGCTGATTTAAGAAAGTTTGCAACTATTCAGATCGTATCATAACTCTGGTTTCTTGATTTAGCATGTAGTGTCATAATCTCTAAGTTGTGAAGACTATTGCCAAAGACTCTTTTTTAGCCTGAGTGTAATTCTTCTCATATTCCAGCAAGGTTTGACTTATGAAATAAATGGCTCTTTCTCTCACACCTTCATCTTCTTGAGCCAACATGCATGCTACAAAAATATCAGTTTCTCTAAAGTACAAGATGAAGGGTTTGTCATGTTTGGAGGCATTAGTGTGGGCGGTGTCAACAGGAACTTCTTTACTTGCTCAAATGTGTTTTGATAGTCCATTGTCTAGGTTATGCCAACTTGTTTCTTTAGTAACTAATTGATCAGGTGAATCTTGAAAGTCATGTCTGGTATGAAAAGCCTGATTGCACCTAATTGTCCCAGAAAAATTCTTACTACTGTCTCACTTGTTGGTGGGGTTGTGTTTAGGACTACTTTAACTTTTGTTGGATCAACATCAATTCCTCTTCGTGAAATGATGAAACCCAACAACTTACCTGTCATAACCTTGAAAACACACTTTTTATGATTTAACCTTACTTTGTATACTTGAAGCCTATTGAAGATCTTGTGAAGGTCTTCCACATGTGTTGATCTTTGCTCTGACTTAGCCAAAAGATCATCACCATATGTCTCTACTATCTTGTGAATTTAATCATGGAAGATGTGTGTCATAGCTCTTTGATAGGTAGCCCCAACATTTTTTAGTCCAAATGGCATGACTACGTAATAGAATGTTCCCTAAGGAGTGGTAAATGTTTTTTTGTTTTGATCTACTTCTAAGATTCTGACTTGATTGTATCCCAAGAACCCATCCATAAGAGAGAGTATTTCATATCCTGCGGTTTAATCAACAATTTGATCTATGGATGGTAAGGGAAAGTCATCCTTTGGGCAAGCTTGATTGATATCCCTAAAATCAAGGCATATCCAAATTTTTCCATTTTTCTTTAAAATTGGGACAGTGTTTGATACCCAACTTGAATAATCCAATGGTTTGATAAAGCTGACATTCAATAATTTCTTCAATTCTTATTTTACCATTTTAGCTACTTGAGGCTTTATGGGTCTTAATTTATATTTTATGGGTTTTGCATCAGATTTTGTTACTAAGTTGTGCACCATGATCTTTGGGTCTAATCTAGGCATGTCTGAGTATGTCCACGTGAAGACGTTAGAATATTTGGTAAGGAATTCAGTGTATTCTTCCAACTCTTCGTCATTTAACTCCCCTCTCAATGTTAACATTTTAGGTTTCTCAGGAATTCCTACATTGATATCAATGGTATCTCTGATTAATGATGGATGTCCCTCTTCAAATTTCTGAGGGGCAGGTGGTAAACCTGAATTTACTTTGATTTGGAAGATTTCTTTTTCACTCCCAAAATAATCTTCTAGATGTGGGAGGAGCATGCATCCTTTCTTGTGGTACACTCTTGGGAGGCCGTCATAAGCATGTAGGCATTCTAAGATGGCCTCATCATTCTCAGTGTAATCTCAAGTGGGTTTTTCTATTTGATCTGTAGCGTAATTTAGAATGCTTGGTAATTCTTCAATTTCCAACAACATGGCTCTCCATGAACTGACACAATGTATTTCAAGTTTTGTAGTTGGGTGTGTGGAGAAAATAGTGCAGTGGGCATAGCCATTGAATCTTCCACTTGGTTCTCTTCCTTGGGTATGGCTTTTATAGAGAAGAAGTCAAAGAATTGGACCAGTTTTCTAATGGTTTCTTTGTAGGGTCGTAGTCGCTCTGATTTTGTTTCGTAGTTCTTTGCAACTTGGTTGATCACTAATTGGGAGTCTCCAAAGGTAGAGATCTTCTTGATCCCCATTCTCATGGCTAACATGACTCCCATAGATAAGGCTTCATACTCATCAATATTGTTTGTGAAAAAGAAATCCAACCTGAAGGAAAAGGGGAGGCCTTTTCCTTTGAGGGAGGTTAGGATTATCCCTATACCTGCTCCAGTTTTGCAACTAGCTCCGTTGAAGTGTAGAGTCCATAAGTTTTGATTATTTTGCGGTTAAGATGTTTCTCCAAACTTGTAGGTTAAGTTTTGTTTCTCCTCTTTTTCTTCTCCTTCTTCGATGATTTTGATTGTTCCCATTGAGAGGTTCTTGATGTCCCATTCATTAAAGTAATGTATAGCTGCTAAGCCGAATGGACCATGAGACTTGGTGGTGTGAGGATCAAAGGGAATTCTCTGAGATCATCCATGCTTTGATACGATATATTGTGAGTACTTGTGTTCGGTTGAGAATCTTGGGTTTCTTCTTTTCCTTTCTCTTGCATTTTTAACTTTTTGTCTTTTTCCTATTGTTCCTTCCTATAAATGCTAAAAGGATTAGGGTCTATCTTGATGATGCAGATCTTCCCTGAATAATGGAAGTGGATTTCTTGAAACAAGGTGGAGGTGATGGCCTTCATAGTGTGAATCCAAGATCTTCTGAGGATCATGTTATAATTGGTTTCCTTGTTGATGACATGGAAGTCTGTGGAAATAGTTTTATCCATTAGATTGAGCGTTAGACTGATTTCCCCAACTGTTTGAATATCGTGACTATCATATATCCTTAAGGTGGCAGCATGTTGCTTGATTCCTATTTTTCTATATCCCATTCTTTATATGAATGATATTGGCAAGAGATTGATTATCAATCCTTCGTCCACAATGACTCTCTTTATGGTGACCTCTCAAACTTGAATTTATATGTATAGTGGTGAATCTTTTTTCTTACTTGCTTTGTTTTGAGGTAGTTTGGAGATATCAAACATGAGAGGGATTGGTTCCTCTTGTGTTAAGCATCCCACTTCTAATACTTCCAAGAATGTTTTGCATTGTGAGGGGGAGGCTCTCAACAAATTTATTACTTGTGAGAGGACATTTATGTTTGATCTATTTGTTCTTCTTCTTGGATTACGAACACTTCTTGGTTCATCTCTACATGATTGGAACTTTTTTTATTGGCCTTCCCCTTCTCATTTTGAGGTTCCTTCTCCTTCCTTTGAGATTGAAGGAGTTTAAGGAAGTTTTGTTGTTGATCCAAAGTAAGTTTGGAGATAGATTTGTTGTACCCATAGTAGGTTTTTGTTTCATGACCTTTTGTTCCATGGAACCAACAATATATATTAGGATCATAGGAGTGATGACTTGGTCTTTGACTTCCCTTTTGATGCCACTTGTCATTATTGGGGTTGGTTTTCACAACATTTACATCCTTGTCTGGAGAAACATTAGATGTCTTTTTAATTGCTTTAGGCATTTTGAGTCTTCCATTAACATCATAAATCTTCTGGCCACTGTCGATGACAGCTTGATCTATCCTCCAAGCACTTTCCAAAGCTTCTTCATAGGATCTATATGGTAATTTTTGAATGTCTTCTCTCATGTCTTTGTTTAAGACGTGTAAGAAAAGATTGCATAGTTCATGATGGTCCATGTTTGGGGCACTGGTTGAGGAATAGAGGACTTGCCTCCATCTGGTCACAAAGTGGGCTACGGATTCATTTGATTCTTGCTTCATAGTGAGGAATTATCTTAATCCTATTTTGATGAGTTTGTTCATGTCAAATGCCATGACAAACTCTCTGATTAGTTGTTTGAACGAGTGAATTGAAGCCTCTGGCAGACAATAGTACCAATCTAGATTTATTCCTTTGAGAGTTTTTGGAAAAATCTTGGCAACAACCCCATCCCAAGGGAGTCCTCTTATCATTGTAGTGTAAGCTTTGATATGGGAGTTTGGATCTTCTTCCCCTTTGAACTTTGGGAGATCAGGCAATGGCTGAGATAATTGCACATTCATTATGTTTTGATCGAGAGGTTCTTTGAAGTACTTGAGATATGTCCCAAGAAAGGCGCTTTGAGATTGAGGGGTTGATAGCAATAACCCTGTAGGTGGGTTTTGATAACCCATTGTCTGATTTGTAGGGTTTCCCAACATTGATTTAATGTTTTAAACAGGAGGGTTCCCATTCAAACACGTGTCATTACTTACATTTTGCGAATAATAGTTGAGATAGGGGGGATTTTGAGATGCCCCCTAGTCTTGTTCATGGGATTTCTACCTTTTTTCAGGAACAACTTGTTTCACTTCTAGCATTCTAATCCTTTGCACTAGAGTTGTGATTGAGTTTGCAGGAGTGGCAGCTCTAGGTGTTTCCTCATTTCTAGGATTTTCTCTTTGAGTATTGCCATGATGGTATGCTTCTTCTCATGTAGCATTCTCTCTTTGTTCTTACAAGTGTTTTTCTAATCAATTCACTTCCTCATCGAGATGAGTACTTGATGTGCTTGTGGAAGGTTTATCAGGTTGATGTATTTTTGACCTTACCCTCCTAGATTTATGTGGCGCATTTGGCATGGTTGGATTGTTGAAAGATAGAGAATGCCTAGATTCTCTTTGGTCTCTCTAGTCTTGTTCATAATCTGAGTATTCTTAGTCATAGTAGTTTGTGATAGGTGCATCTAGATGGGGAGGCACGTATCTGTTGAAGGAGGGAGTTTCTGGTTCCCTTGAAGGGATACCCCCTTGGTTTAGATTAGGGTGTGTCATATTCAAGGGTGTAATAGATACCACAGGATAAATGGAGCGAGTGATAGCAAAGGTGATGGAAGCGACGGAAGTGGCTATGAAGAATGAAGGGCAAATACTTGACAATTTTTTGTGTTTTGAAGTATTAAATGTTTAAGTTGTGATGTGATCTACACATTTGGAATGTGAAAAACATAAACAAAAGTTTTTGCTCTTCATGCCAGGTTCACCAAAATATGTACACTCAAAATCACAACCTTGGTTACCTGGGGCTATCAAGTCAGATTTCAGCACGCACATGGACCCTTCCCTCCTTGCCACAGGGTGAACTACTGTGTCACTCTCGCTCTCGTGGAAGTAGCCAGTTGAGAGGAGGCAAGATATGGGGGTGGTATGGCTCATTGGAGAGTTGGACTTCGTGGAGAGGGGTTAGCATGTCCTGGGGCCTTTGTTTTTATGTGCTAATGCGGATGTTTCATTCGATGATTATTGTTGTAGAGATAACCATATGACCCGAAGGGTCACTAGTTACTCTTCTTCGGTTGGGGTTTCTAGTATTCCACCTTTATGTGGGTAAGTTGTTATTTTCGTTGATGGCTTGTTGTCTTTAAAAGTATCTAATGGATGCTTGTTGAACCAAATGTTGCCTATGTTCTTCTACTTGTTGAATGACAAGCGGATCCTGTTGTGATCTCAGATGGATTTCCTCTATTTCATCAAGGATTGCCCTCACCCACTCACCCCTTAATCCTGGGCACATTCATGAGCCGAGACAAGAGATAGGTGTATGTGGACAAACCTTGATTAGACTTAGGGTTTTGACTTAGGGTTAGGGTTGAGCTAAGGTTCAGTTATGCATTGACTTTCGTTGACCTTGTGATAGTATCAAGGGTTTGACCAAATAGTTGACAGTGGATGACCTTGTGATGATATCAAGGGTTTGCAATTTATCTAAGTGCCTAATTTTTTTGTTCTTTTCTATATTTTATGAATGCAATACTATATGAAATGTAAAACTTGTTTTTGTGGTTTTTTGGATATTTTGGAAATAAAAGATGCCTTTTAATTGAAGAAAGGAAATATGAATGCAACTAGAATGAATTTTACCCAATGCAATTATTCTATGTTTTCGGGGTTTTTGAATGCTTTGAAATGTTTTAATCTAAAAAAGGAAATTGCTAGTAAATGAATTAAACTATGAATGCAAATTACTCTAAAATGCTAGATCTAACTATTCTATCAAGGAAAAAGAAATAAATTACTAATCCCAAGAGCAATTTCAATTTTCTAATTACTACCAATTAACAAAAAGCATACAAGAACCTAAAATAAAGAAGACTTGTGAGCCTCCACTACCCTCAAAAATCGTTGATGGCAACCTCGTATCCTCTTGAAGCAATAGGAAGACCTCTTGGCGACAAGATAACACAAAGAAGTGAAAGAAGCTTTAGAAGCTTTGCAAAGAGAGCTCAATGAAAGTTGTTGATGAGCACGATAGCTTGATTGAAGCAGCGTAAGGACACTTGAAGAGATTTATGTGAAAGCTTGATGAATAATGATCAAACAAAAGTCACCTTCATCCTGTGTGAGCATGAGAATGCTAATTAGAGAGCAAAAACTTAACAAGAGCTATGTGCACAATAAATTTGCGTCCCTTTGTACTTGAGGGAGGGGGTATTTATAGGTTAGAAGAAGGGATGAGAGGTGGAATTGATTGAGAAGTTAACTCAATTAATTGAAGAGTTAACAAGGATTGATTGGGGAGTGAACTGGATTGATTACCCAGTGAACTCAATTAATTCGAGAGAGATGAAGCAATAATAGCTTATCAATGAAAAAGAAATGGAGTTAGAAGAATGCATGGGAGAGAATGATTTGTTAATTTTAGATCAAATGGAGCTAATTATGCATGTGTGGGTGCATGAAATAGTCAACCCCAAATTAGGTATCAAAAATTATGCAAACTGGAAGAAAAATAAGTGAAAATGGAGCTATTTCAAGTTAGAAACTTGAGTTTTTCTGTGGCTAGAAACATGATAGGGTCACCCCTTTCACCAATAGGGTCACCAGTAGGGTCACCCGAGGGGAGATCCTGATTTGTGAGGGTCACCCGGAGGGAGGTGTAGAAAGAAAGGGGTCTGGATGAAAATGCATGATGGAAGATGGTAAAGGAGATGAAAAGGAGGGAATCTGCCTCTAGAAATAGATCAGTCATCTGCAAGAATCCAAATCTCCACTTGCAAAGTAGGATCTCCCAGTGGGAGATCTAGAAATAATAGGGGGAGATTTAGATTGGTTGAGTGAAACTGAAAACTGAAAGTGGGAGATGGCTAGGGGGACCTCTAGAAGGATTCTAGGGGGTGGAGAAGATGAAAACCATAGGGGAAGGTGAAAAATCACCTACAAGATGCATACAAGGCTTAGGAGCAGGGTCAAAAGCTCAGAAAATACAAATTGACAAGTGTCGAAAAAGTGTCGAAAAGCGTCAATGGCAGAGAGAGAGAAAACGACAAAGGGAAAACAACACAAGATGAAAGAAATGACACGTCACCAAGAGGTTTGCTACTTAGAGGACATTATTTCACACTTACATGTACATGACAAGGTTTATATATCATCATAGGGGTCCTCGTGGAGGCTGTGCGTGATTTTTGTGCGTACAGATACATGGTTAACACTTTTCCCTTTATCAAAGTTATTTCCCTTATTGTGAGGAGGAAATGGATCCTTGTAGATATTGAGGTCATTATTAGAGGTTTATTTTGGAGGTTCATCCACATTTATGTCACCTCAGTCTATAAGATTCTGGATTAGATTCTTGATTTTCATATATCCAGGGGTTTTATGTCCTTTTACCCTATAGAATTCACAGTATTCATTATCCTTATACCATGATGGTTTGAATTGAGGTTCATCATATTGACGTGATTTGGGTAGTGTGATGAGAGCTTTTTGAACCATTTTTTGCAGGATAACTTCAATTGGTTCTCCCAAAGGAGTAAATTTATGTCTTTGGGTTGAATCTTGTCGTGGTTGTTATTGAGGAGTTGAAAGGGTGGTTTTGACTAGTTATATATTGATAGATGTTTGGATATTTTGAATGTGTTTGGCATCTACAACACCATTGTTGAAAACATTTTTATTCTTGGACCAAAAACAAGGTTTGTCATTGGATTTTTGAGGATTGTCTTTGGTTTCTTTAAAATTTTTTACTAGACCTTTAACAATAAGGGCCTTTTCAATGTTTGTTCCCTTAGATATGAGTTCCTCAAAAGAATTTGCACATTAGATTTGTAGATAAAAACCTATCTCTTGGTTTAGTTTTTGGACAAAAATATTGACCAATTGTTTCTCAGGAATATGCCAGGGGAACTTGCTAGCCATATTTCACCAATGTTGTAGGAATGCAATGAAAGTTTTGCCGTTGTGTTGCTTGTTTTTACATAAATCAGTCATGGAAACTTCATGTTCTATGTTGTAAGAGAAATGAGTTATGAATTTCTCAACTAACTCATTGGAGGTCTTGATACCTAGTTGTAAGGGAGACAACCATTCTATATCTTGCCCTCTAAGACTATGAGGGAAGAGGCATATAAGATATGTATCATTGTGGGCTACCTCAAGGCAAGCAACATAGAATTCCCTAAGACGTTCTTTTGGATCCCCTTTTCCTTTTTATTTATCAAATTTAGGCATTTAAAAATTATGAGGAAAGGGGGTCATATGGATAGATCTATCAAAAGGATAAGGGAAAACATCCTCCAAAGAGAAAGTTTTCTTAGGGTGCCCTAGGTTGATGAGATTTGTTTTTGTAGATATGAAATTTTCTAATCCCATTCTGATATAGTATTCTGAGGAGCTTAAAGACCCTGATAGTTTGACAATGGTGGTTGTGATATTTGAAGTGGATTGGAAGTTTGATGTTATGACATAGATGGGGGATTAGTTATAGATGCATATGAATATGGGTTGGAAGTTTGGGGTTTTGAAGTGAGGAATGGATTAGAAACTTGAGGTTGTGATGAGAGAAATGATAATGGGTTGGAAGCTTGGGGTTGTGAAGTGATAGGCATATTATGTTGAGTTATGGACGACATGGGTGGGTTAACTTGTGGGATAGATGCTGGAGCACTGGAAAATATATGACCAAATCATGTGGGAGGTTGGTAGAGAGGGTTAACGAATTGGTTAGTGAATGGCATAGAAGAAGTGTTATAAGATGGTGGTGTAGTTGAGGTAAAAATAATAGGTGCTATGGTAGATGTTGTGGTAATAGAAATAGGAAGGGGGGTTTTGTTCCTTAATTGTAGAGGTATCAAAATTACTAGGCAATTTAGCTCCCCTCTGTACAAGTAAGAGGAAAAATTAATTAGGATCAGATGTTAGGAGATAGTCTATAGTGTCTAAAACTTCTGGGTCTTGGAATTTGCCATGGTTAAAGTCTCCCTCTTACTTGTGTGATAGGGGTATTATTTCCATGGAAGATGATTGACCCAAAACATAGCTACTAGGTAAAAAAACATTTGAGGGCATTCCCGTAGTAAATTTACTTTCATCTATTAGGGTTTTGGGAACATTTTGACTTGTCTCCATATTTTTCTGGTATTGAGATCTAGTTATGGGCAGAAAGATTAAAGACTTTTGATGATGGATGAAGATGGATGGAGTGATTTGGACTTTTAAAAGATAGTGAGACTTCAAGGATATTTGGACCAAAATTTGATGTGTAGATAAAAAGATGATAACTAAACAAGGTTGAGATAAATCTAGATCAAATTGATAGGTGTTGGATTGAGATTGTCTTCCAAGAACTAGGTTAATGAGTTCAAGAAAAGACTAGATGGGGAAGTAAGGTTCATCAACTCAAAAGGAGACACTCTCCTAAGATATCCAATTCACAATGATAAGTAATAACTCTCTTTCTAATTTGAGAGAGGAAAACTTCTCAAACAAGTGACAAGCTAGTGGATTCAGATCTAGATTCTGACTCTAACAAGATAATTAAGATAGTTGGATGATCAAAAGTATTGTTTTGGTTGATGTTGATAAAGATGTCTAATAAGTTACCTATAGTATCAATGGCATAACAAGTTCTAAAGTCTAATATAATGATAATGATGGATGGAGATGGATGAAAGGCTAATAATGCAGATGTCAATAAAGTCTCAGGTCTATGTGTATGTTCAACTAGTATAAAAAGATCTCTAAGTTTGGGTAGGGGATGATTGGAAATTTTAAGTGATTTTCAGTTTGTTTAATATCAAAATTATGTAACTCGATGTTTGGAAAAGATTTTTGATAAGTTCTTTGGCAAGAGATTTCAAACAAAAAGACAAAATGGTTGTGATACTTTTGGAAATGGGTGCGCAAGGCTATTAACCTCCACAGATAACAAATGGCATACACTAGTAGATAACAAGAAAACACACCAAACACTTTGTACAATCCTATATTATTCAATCAAGGAGTGTCATATCCCATGGACTCACTTAGGTGCGGTCTCAATCCCCACTATTAGATAATGGCAATGTCAACCCCCTTGATACCATGTACCTTGTTATGGATAGATAGGGAATGCAAGGTCATGTACCACCTTACAATGCTTACCTTGGAGACTTTCATCATGCTCAAAGTAGACTATATCTGAAACAATGGTGGTAATAGTGTGAGATCTTCTCCTCCTACGACAACAATACATTGAGGATATGACAGCCAAAAGCTCTTATCTAGGATAACAAGGTGTCTAGGGAGCCCTTGATAACACTAGGTACGATGGGGCCCAAGTATGTGAACACTAGTCCATTGAAAGCATGTGACATAAGTGATTAAGCAAACATCACTTCACCTTGTGTCTAGAATCACCTGAGGCCCCAAGGCTTTGCCAATAACTATGTAACTAGATTGAGGTACAACTTTCTCTCTCCCCCTTTATATACCCCTCCAGAACATATGGTTAAGGTTTTCCTTAAGGGTGATGAAATGCCTTAACATGCCTCTTAGAGAGGATACCAAGTACTTTTGATTCTCAAGATCACCTTTTGACGTGAGAAAAGAGCATACGTATTGATCTTGGGTCATCAGGAATAAAAGTAAAGAAAGTGAGTAAATGAATTTACTAGTGCTTTTGATCTCCAAGATCACCTTTTGGTGCGAGGAGAGAACATACATGCATAGAAAATTCCAGATATAGCAAACAATGTTCAATTACTATCCCCCTAGATTAGACTAAGTGCCTAGTTTAGTGATAAACAAGATGTCTTTGACTAGCAAATCTACAACAAATTGTTAATAATTTCAATGGTTTCTTCTTTGGCAAGCGAATCTGCAACAATTTGTGAATAGTTGCAATGGTTTGATCTTTGGCATGCGAAAGCTACAAAACAAGTGTTAGGCTAAATAGGTGTAAATTTGATAAAATTTTAAAATGATGAGCTGATACAGAAAAATAGATCAAATGAACAGATTCTAAATGAAATTATAAGCACTTTAAAAAAAATGTCAAATTTTGTTAAGTTTTGCACAAGTTATGAGCAACCAAAGTTCAAAAAGAAAGGTTGACTTTGACTGATTATACCTAATATTTTGTACTGAATCTTCTGATGAGGCCTATACCACTATGAAGTTGGGTGAATCAACTTTCCTATGCTTGTAAAAACTTCAAAATCCAACATGATATATAAAAGTTATAGCATTTTTAAAAAAGAAAACTATTTTAAGTGTTAAAAACACTATTCATAGCCTAAAAACACTGTTCATGTCCTGAGAACATTGTTCACTATAGGAGAACACTATTTCACTGCCTAAACACTATTCACTACCGGAAACACTGTTCACTACCAGAAACACTATTCATCGTTAGAAACATTGTTCACCCTTGGAAACACTGTTCACCGCTAGAAACATTGTTTACCACCGAAAGTATTGTTCACCGCCAAAAAATATTGTTCACTACCAGAAATCACTATGTTAGAAATGTTGTTCGCTACCAGAAACACTGTTCATCACCCTACAAACATTTGCTTAAATTTCACCTACACCAAAAAGGGTCAAATTATATGTTTTTCTTCACCTCTTGGCCCTTCTAGACACAACCATGAGGTCTATTTTGTGTTGTGAGTCTCTCTATGAAAGTGTATCCTCAAATTGTCCCCCAAAAGAGCATAAACCTACAACAAAAAAACCTCAAATCTTCTGAGTGTGGGCCAGATGTGTGACAAGGGCTATGACTTAAGCTTCAAGGACAATGAATGCAAGATCAGGGAAAACTCTGGAATAGTCATTGCAACTGGTAAGAAGACCAGAGGTAATATCTATCACTTGAAAGGAACCGAGAACTATTGCTTATTGACTCAGATTGATGAGAGTTGGTTATGGCATAGAAGGTTGTGTCACATAAATTTTGATAATATTATGAAGATAAGTACTGCATAGATTGTTAGAAATTTGCCTAAGCTTGTGAAGCCAGCTAATCCAGTTTGCAAGGAGTGTCAATTTGGGAAACAAACAAGAACCAGCTTCAAAAGCAAGGACCAATCAGTTGGAGGACTACTTGAGCTAGTGCATATAGATTTGTGTGGACCCACCAAAGTAAGAAGTTTGCAAGGAGACAAGTATTTCATGATGCTCATTGATGATTATTCTAGAATGACTTGGGTCACCTTTTTGAAAGAGAAAGCTGGAGCTCTAGATAAATTCAAGGCATTTAAGGCAATGGTTGAAAATGAGATGGATTTAAAAATTAAATGCTTGAGGTCTGATAGAGGAGGACAGTTCACATCAAATGATTTCAATTTCTTTTGTGAAGAACATGGAATAAAGAGATAACTATCTGCACCCAGAACTCCACAACAAAATGGAGTTGTTGAAAGGAAAAACATAATAGTTCAAGAAGTTTCTAGAACCATGATGAAGGAAGCTCATCTTTCGGAAGCATATTGGAGAGAGGCAATTCACACAGCAGCATATATCCTAAACAAAGTTCAAGTAAAAGGTAACAGTTCAAAAACTCCCTATGAATTGTGGCATGGTAGAGTTCCTACTGTGAAATATTTCAAAGTTTTTGGTAGCAAATGTTATATCAAAAGAGAAGAAGATTTGGGCAAGTTTGATGCTAGATGTGATGAAGGAATCTTCCTTGGTTACTCCACCAAGAGTAAGGCCTACCAGTGCTATAATAAGAGGCTGAATAGGATCATTGAAAGTGCAAATGTTAAAGTTGATGAATGTAAGGAAAGGTCTTCAGAATCAAGTGGATATGATTCAAATGATCCAGATGTTTCAGAACTAGTACAACATGAAGACAACACAAACGAAGAAGAACAAGCTCCAGTAAGTGCTACCAAAACTCCAAGATATATAAGAATCAGTCATTCTAAAAATCATACCATAGGAGATAAGAGCAAAGGAATCTTAACTAGAAGAAAAGCTGCAGAAGAACAAGTAAATTTCTATTTGATTTCTAAGATTGAACCTAAAACTGTGGATGAGGCTTGCAAAGATGAGAATTGGATAAAAAGACTATGGAAGAGGAATTAATGCAGATAGAGAAGAATCATACTTGGGATCTTGTTCCCAGACCAGCAGACAAAAATGTAATTGGTACAAAGTGGGTCTTCAAAAACAAAATGAATGAGAATGGTGAAGTGGAAAGAAACAAAGAAAGGTTGGTATGCAAAGGATATGCTCAGGTTCAAGGAATAGACTTTGAAGAAACTTTTGCTCCAGTAGCAAGGATTGAAGCAATAAGGATGATTCTGGCTTTTGTAGCATACAAAGATTTCAAGGTTTATCAAATGGATGTGAAGTCTACCTTCTTAAATGGAGAGTTGGAAGAGGAAGTCTATATTGAACAAATGGAAGGATTTCAGTCATCAGAACAAGGGGACATAGTATGCAGATTGAAGAAAGCATTGTATGGATTAAAACAAACTCGCAGAGCATGGTATGCACAGTTTGACAGGTACCTAATACAGATAGGGTTTAGTAAAGGTACTATAGATAGTAATCTCTACTTCAAGATCAATGATGAAGAAACCTTGATTGTTGCAATTTTTGTTGATGATATTATTTTTGGAAGCAATGAAGGTATGTGCTCAGTTTTTGCTGGAGAAATGCAAAGTGAATTTGAAATGTCTATGTTTGGAGAGATGAACTTCTTTTTAGGTCTACAAATAAGTCAATCAGATAAGGGTATCTTCATTTCTTAGTCTGTATATGAAAGAGTTGTTACAGAAATTTGGGATGGAAGACTCTAAACTAGTATGCACACCTATGATAACTAGTTGTAAGTTGAGAAAAGATGATAACTCACCCATGGCAGACCAGAAAAAGTATAGATCTATGATTGGAGGATTACTTTATCTGCCTAAAACTAGACCTGACATAATGCATGCAATGTGTCTTGTGGCAAGATTTCAAGCAGAACCCAAGGAATCACATGTGATGGCAGTCAAAAGAATTCTGAGATATTTAAAAGGCACAATAGATTATGGTTTGTGGTACCCTAAGGACTGTGACTTTACTCTCAGTGCATATACTGATACAGATTGGGCCGGAGATGTGGATGACAAAAAAAGTACAAGTGGAGGTGCATTCTTCTTGGGAAAAAGATTAGTATCTTGGCTAAGCAAGAAATAGGATTCAATATCCCTGTCTACTGCAGAGGCAGAATACATTGCAGTAGCATGTAGTTGCACTCAAGTGTTATGGATGAAGTAGACTTTAAAGGACATCAAAGTTGTGTATGAAGAACCTATTGCAATCTTTTGTGACAACACAAGTACCATAAACATATCAAAGAACCCAGTAATGCATTCGAGGACCAAGTACATATCCATTAGGTATCATTTTCTGAGAGAAAAAGTGATAGAGAATGAATTCAAGTTGGAGTATGTTTCTACCAAGGATCAGATTGTAGACATTTTTACCAAGCCTTTGCCTAAAGATACCTTTGAGTATCTTAGAGAAAAGTTAGGGGTCATCACCACTCCTGCTCTAAACTAAGATGCACAATAGTACATTAGTCCAGAGATGTTCAGAGGTCTGGATTGATGTTGTTTAGGGCTACTTCTTAGGGGGAGTAGTCAGAGAGTTCAGAAGAGAGATTAGATCAGAGTAGATGAGTGCAAGTATGTGCCCTTTACCATTGATGTCAAAGGGGGAGAGAAGTCATGTGAAAAACTTGAGTGTAGATGTGTAAGAGAAAGGGGGAGAATTTTGGAGAAAGAAAGAGTGCAGGTGTGTAAAGAGAAAGGGGGAGAATCTTGTTTTGATGGTTGTTGTAGTTTTTCACATCATATGTTGCCATCAACGACAAAGGGGGAGATTGTTGCAAGTATGTGCCTAATCAGTGTTGTCATTGATGTCAACATATCCTTGTTGTCATTGGTGTCAACTGTATCTTATCCTATTACTTGTTTAGAAGACTTGTATGTTGAGGATATTGAGAAAATTAGCCTCTCTGGAAGAAACAAGTGAGTTACAGAGAAGTGCAGTACAAATAGTGAGTTGTATGCTGAAGAACAGTCCGGTAAACTATTCCACATTTGTTGCTGCTTGAAGATCATGGTCTGTGGATTGGAAATAAGTTAGAGATATGTCTAAGGATGCTACATTCTAGGTTTGAGCCATCCGTATGAAGATCCGAGTGAGTTGTGTTCACCAGAGTGAAACCTACTTTTTCTGTAAGATCAGTCAGGACAGGAGGAAAGTATTCTGGCCTGCATTCCTCCACAATAAAGTATTTGTCTCTATGGTTCTAGAGGGAAGTCTGGGACAATGATAAGTGCCTACAGTGGCAATGGTTCACGGTTTGGTGGTCTGCAAGCTATCTTTCTTTTATGACAGTTGAAGACAGTGAAGTTCATGTGTTTCGGTGAGAAGATTCTTGTGGATAAAGTGGTAAAGGTTCGTGTGGTTGCTCCTGATGATTATAGTGTTCTTGTGGATGTCTCCTAATCATGTTCCTATCTAGAATTTGGTCTGCGTTAAGAAATTGAGATGGTGTGTGAAGATTCTTCCCAGATAATGTAGCGTGTAACCAATCTTAGCTGACCTGGTTGATCCCAGTAATTGTGGAGATCTCTAGAAGATTGTGGAAGCATTTTGTGGCATGGAAGATCATGTTTGAGTCCCAACTAAGGCATGGCATGATCCACACTTCATTCCCTTTGCATGATGTTGCAATAGATTAGGACCCATTTTGTAAATGTTTGTAATACCGACCTTGGAGATTGTTCCAATGGTTGATGATTTTGATGCTGACCTTGATGATCATTCCAAGGTTGATGTAGTGTATAAATACTTATAGTTGAGTCATGGAAAAGGTGTCCTTGAGCAAAAATGAGAATATATCAAGAGAAAGGTCCAAAAGGCAGAGTAGAGAAGGGGCAGAGGAAAGAAGAGGATAGAGGAAGAGCAGAACAAAGGAAAGGCAAAGCAGGGAAATTATTATACTTTAGTTGCAAATAGAGAAAGGTGTTGATCATGGTAGTGAATAGGGTTTAACAGCCCTCAAGGTTTAACAACCCTTATTGTAATCTTTCTAGGTTTAGGGTTGAGGTAGTGAGCCTACTAGACCTAGTTGTTCTTCATGGAAGTAAGCCAATATGTTTAGGCCCGTGGAGTGACCAAGCCTGAACATTACTATTTCAAGATTGCAATATATATTGAGAGATAATGCTCACCATGGTTTTTCCCCACTTTCGGGTTTTCCACATAAATTTGGTGTCTCTTGTGTTTGATGTTGTATCTATGGTTAAGTTTCTAATTTCATGCACTTATTGTTAAATCATAATAATTGTGGATAAGTGATGAATGTTTAATTGCAGAAAGTGTTTAAGTTTTTATGACAACTGATTCACCCCCCCTCTTTGTTGTCTGGTGCATATCAACAATTGGTATCAAAGCCAATTTCCTCTAAAGAAAGTTTAATAGCTTGAGGAAGATCCAAAATGTCTTACAAGAAGGAAGCACCGCATTTTGATTGAACTAATTATGTTCTCTGGAAGTCTCATATGAAAATCCATCTTCTTTCTCTTGGTTTCAAAGTTTGGAAAGCTATAGAAATAGAATACACCATACCTCCAAATGGTTTGACAACTGAAGACGAAATCAAAGAATATGAGATAGATATCAAGGCAAAGGATGCTCTGCTAAGGTCATTACCTGACTCAATATTGATGAAAGTGGTGGATCTTGAAACTGCAAATAAGGTATGGGAAAAGTTGAAAATCTATATGAAGGAGATGATTTTGTGAAGGAAGCCAAGTTACAAAGTATGAAAGTAAAATATGAAAGCTTGAAGATGAATAATGATGAAAACATATCAAATTTTATGCAAAGAGTCAATGAACTTGTTACAGGGATAAAAGCCATAGGCAGAACCCTCGAAGAAAAGGAAATTGTTATGAAAATTCTCAGATCTCTGCCCAAGTCCTACTATCACAAGGTAGCAACAATTGAAGAATTCATGCAAGTAAAAATAGTTAACAGGGATCAGTTACTTGGTAAGGTCACTGCTTTGGAAATGAGGGAGTTAGATGATGCTCTGCTGAAAGTTGAGATGGCCTTCAAAGCTAGTACTCCTGGAAGTACTTCCAAATCAGAAAAGTATAAGGTAGAATCTGATGATGAATTAGATGACGCTAAAGCCAACTTTGTCGACAGGCTATAAAGAGGATCTGGTAAGTATAAAGGCAAACTTCATTTTAAATGTTTTTCATGTGGTAAAGTAGGTCATTTTACTTCCAGATGTCCTGAAAGAATTGAAAGAAATAGAAGAAGATATGAGAATAGGCCTAGGACCCAAAAGAAGTGTTATGTTGAAGATTTTGATAATGATGAAGGAGTATCAAATAATGGTGAACAAGATAATGCTAGTTCTCCTGTAAATGAATGCTTGTTCATTTCTATTAAGGAAGATCTTGTGTCTACTGATTCTCCTAGCTGTGTGAAGGAAGAAAAACCAGTGGAAAGTGCTTTGGCTGCTCAGGTCATTAAGGACAAGAATGAATGGGTTATTGATAGTGGTTTGTCTCACCACATGACTGGTGACAAAAGTAAGTTTGTAAGTTTGGAAAGATATGATGGTGGACTGGTTAGGTTTGGAGATGATATAGCTGGTAGGATTTGTGGAAAAGGATCTATTTCTTTTGATGGCAAGCATAACACTGAAGATGTCTTGTATGTCAAAGGATTAAAGCACAATCTTCTAAGTGTGGGTCAGATGTGTGAGAAGGGCTATGACTTAAGCTTCAAGGACAATAGATGCAAGATCAGGGAAAACTCCAGAACAGTCATTGCAACTAGTAAGAAGACCAGAGGTAATATCTATCACTTGAAAGGAACCAAGAACTATTGCTTGTTGACTTAGATTGATGAGAGTTGGTTATGGCATAGAAGGTTGTCACATAAATTTTGATAATATTATGAAGATAAGTACTACAAATATCATTAGAGATTTGCCTAAGCTTGTGAAGCCAGCTAATCCGGTTTGCAAGGAGAGTCAATTTGGGAAATAGATAAGAACCAAATTCAAAAGCAAGGACCAATCAGTTGGAGGACTACTTGAGCTAGTGCATACAAATTTGTGTGGACCCACCAGAGTAAGAAGTTTGCAAGGAGACAGGTATTTCATGATGCTCATTGATGATTATTCTAGAATGACTTGGGTCACCTTTTTGAAAGAGAAAGCTGGAGCTCTAGATAAATTCAAGGCATTTAAGGCAATGGTTGAAAATGAGATGGATTTAAAAATCAAATGCTTGAGGTCTGATAGAGGAGGAGAGTTCACATCAAATGATTTCAATTTCTTTTGTGAAGAACATGGAATAAAGAGATAACTATCTACACCCAGAACTCCATAACAAAATGGAGTTGTTGAAAGGAAAAACATAATAGTTCAAGAAGTTTCTAGAACCATGATGAAGGAAGCTCATCTTTCAGAAGCATATTGGAGAGAGGCAATTCACACCGCAGTATATATCCTAAACAGAGTTCAAGTAAAAGGTAACAGTTCAAAAACTCCCTATGAATTGTGGAATGGTAGAGTTCCTACTGTGAAATATTTCAAAGTTTTTGGTAGTAGATGTTATATCAAAAGAGAAGAAGATTTAGGCAAGTTTGATGCTAGATGTGATGAAGGAATCTTCCTTGGTTACTCCACCAGGAGTAAGGCCTACCGGTGCTATAATAAGAGGATGAATAAGATCATTGAAAGTGCAAATGTTAAAGTTGATGAATGTAAGGAAAGGTCTTCAGAATCAAGTGGATATGAGTCAGATGACCTAGATGTTTCAGAAGTGGTGTAGCATGAAGACAACACAAATGAAGAAGAACAAGCTTTGGTAAGTGCTACCAAAACTCCAAGATATGTAAGAATCAGTCATTCTAGAAATCAAATTATAGGAGATAAGAGCAAAGGGATCTTAACCAGAAGAAAAATTGTAGAAGAACAAGTAAATTTTTATCTGATTTCTAAGATTGAGCCTAAAACTATGGATGAGGCTTGCAAAGATGAGAATTGGATAAAGGCTATGGAAGAGGAATTGATGCAGATAGAGAAGAATCAGACTTGAGATCTTGTTCCCAGACCAACAGACAATAATGTAATTGGTACAAAGTGGGTCTTCAGAAACAAAATGAATGAGAATGGTGAAGTGGTAAGAAACAAAGCAAGGTTGGTATGCAAAGGATGCGCTTAGGTTGAAGGAATAGACTTTGAAGAAACTTTTGCTCCAGTAGCAAGGATTAAAACAATAAGGATGATTCTGGTTTTGCAGCATACAAAGATTTCAAGGTTTATCAAATGGATGTGAAGTCTGCCTTCTTAAATGGAGAGTTGGAAGAGGAAGTCTATATTGAACAAATGGAAGGATTTCCATCATTCGAACAAGGGGACATGGTATACAGATTGAAGAAAGCATTGTATGGATTAAAACAAGCTCCTAGGGCATGGTATGCATGGTTTTATAGGTACCTGATATAGATAGGGTTCAGTAAAGGTACTACAGATAGTAATCTCTACTTCAAGATCAATGATGAACAAACCTTGATTGTTGCAATTTTTGTTGATGATATTATTTTTGGCGGCAATAAAGGTATGTGCTCAATTTTTGTTGGAGAAATGCAAAGTGAATTTGAAATGTCTATGTTTGGAGAGATGAACTTCTTTTTAGGTCTGCAAATAAGTCAATCAGATAAGGGTATCTTCATTTCTTAGTCTAAGTATGTGAAAGAGTTGTTAAATAAATTTGGGATGGAAGACTCTAAACTAGTATGCACACCTATGATAACTAGTTGTAAGTTGAGAAAAGATGATAACTCACCCATGGTAGACCAGAAAAAGTATAGATCTATGATTGGAGGATTACTTTATCTGACTCAAACCAAACTTGACATAATGCATACAATGTGTCTTGTGGCAAGATTTCAGGTAGAACCCAAGGAATCACATGTGATGGTAGTCAAAAGAATTCTAAGATATTTAAAAGGCACAATAGATTATGGTTTATGGTACCCTAAGGACTGTGACTTTACTCTCATGCATATAGTGATGCAGATTGGGCTAGAGATGTGGATGATAGAAAAAGTATAAGTGGAGGTGCATTCTTCTTGGGAAAAAGATTAGTATCTTGGCTAAGAAAGAAACAGGATTCAATATCCCTATCTACTATAGAGGCAGAATACGTTGCAGTAGCATGCAGTTGCACTCAAGTGTTAGGGATGAAGCAGACTTTGAAGGACATCAAAGTTGTGTATGAAGAACCTATTGCAATCTTTTGTGACAACACAATTTCCATAAACATATCAAAGAAGCCAATAATGCATTCAAGGACCAAGTACATATCCATTAGGTATCAATTTCTCAGATAAAAAGTGACAGAGAATGAAGCCAAGTTGGAGTATGTTTCTACCAATGATTCACGTTGCAGACATTTTTACCAAACCTTTGCCTAAAGATACCTTTGAGTATCTTAGAGAAAAGTTAGGGGTCATCACCCCTCCTTGTCTAAACTAAGATGCACAATAGTACATCAGTCCAGAGGTGTTCAGAGGTCCAGATTGATGTTCTTAGGGATACTTCTCAGGGGGGTAGTCAGAGAGTTCAGAAGAGAGATTAGATCAAAGCAGATGAGTGAAAGTATGTGCCCTTTGCCATTGATGTCAAAGGGGGAGAGAAATCATGTGAAAAACTTAGAATACAGATGTGTAAGAGAAAGGGGGAGAATTTTGGAGAAAGAAATAGTGTAGGTGTGTAAAGAGAAAGGGGGAGGATCTTGTTTTGATGGTTGTTGCAGTTTTTCACATCATATGTTGCCATCAATGACAAAGAGGGAGATTGTTGCAAGTATGTGCCTAATCGGTGTTGTCATTGATGTCAACATATCCTTGTTGTCATTGGTGTCAACTATATCTTATTCTATTACTTGTTTAGAAGACTTGTATGTTTAGGATATTAAGAAAATTAGCCTCTCCGGAAGAAACATGTGAGTTATAGAGAAGTGTAGTACAGACAGTGAGTTGTATGCTGAAGAACAGTCCAGTAAACTACTCCGCATTTGTTTCTGCTTAAAGATCATGATCTGTGGATTGGAAGTAAGTTAGAGATATGTCTAAGGATACTACATTCTAGGTTTGATCCATCCATATGAAGATTTGAATGAGTTGTGTTCACCAGAGTGAAACCTCCTTTTTCTGTAAGATCAGTTAGGACAAGAGGAAAGTACTCTACTCCGCATTCCTCTGCAATAAATTATTTGGCTTTGCGGTTCTAGAGGGAAGTCTAGGATGATGATAAGTGCTTAAAATGGTTATGGTTCATGGTTTTTTTTGGATTTAGGACATACAACTGAGAGGCGGGGTGAATCAGTTGTTACCAAAATTTAGTTATTTATTTACTTTAAGCCTTCTTATATTTCAACAGCATATCAAAGATTAATCATGGAAGAATAATGCAATTATTCATTAGCAGAGACAAATTCAACACACATAACACCAAGATTTTGATGTGGAAAACCTAGTTAAGGGAAAAACCATGGGGTGATTAACCCAAGATTGTATTCTCTGTTAGAAGAATAAAGATGAATAAAATGGCACTTGCGAGTTAGGGCTCACTGCCTAAGCACACTGCTCACAATAGGCCCACTGCCTATAGGAGACACATTGTCTCCAGAATAATATAAATATTACATACTTGAACTGGAGATCAGCATCTTCACTATGCTTGAGTCAGTTACATTTAAGCCCAACACCTCTGCTTTGCCTTTCTTTCTTCTTCCTTACCACCTTCTCATCGCTACAAGGATATTTTTGAATGACTTCACGATTCTTATTTATACAAGACATCAACTTTGGAATGATCATCAAATTCGGCACAACATACACTTATTTTATTACAGAGCAAATACAAAAATATGACTTGACTTATTACAAAAGCTTCATGCGCACTACTATACTATTGGCTACCCATAGCTGGGACTTCAATCTTCTTTGTGGAACATGCCAGGCTTTGCAAAACATCTTCAAGATCATCCGCAATATGTGCAAGACATCCAATCAACCAAGATTAGGAAGAACACCATCACTAGAAGGTAAATCTTCAATTACGACCTCTATCTTCAATGCGGACTGCCAACATGAACTGAACACAATCTAGAGACCCCCACAAGCTTTCTTGAATCACCAAGAAGATCCACACCACTTTTGCTTATTGAAATCATTCGCATCTTCATCTGGAACCTCAAGAACATAGTCAGTCATTACTGTCGCATTAGAAGGATTTCTTGTGGACCTCCAAACCACAAACCAATTGAGTTGTCAATTCACATTAGCTTCCCAAACATGCCACCAGATCCACAGAACAAGATATTGCATTACTGGATCTCACCAGACCTATTTGTGTCACTCTGTCACCTCAGAATAGTTGCCAGAACCAATTTTACTCTCATGGCCATAACTCCTCCAAATTTTCATGCGGATCTCTCAAATCTTAACTGGATCATCTTCAGACATATATCTACAAACCCTTTGATGTACATTCTTTGATCTTCATCTAGCTGGGATATTCACTTCATAGAGCTTCATTGTCTTCACTGATTTTCTCTGTTTCTGATAGGACTAATTTTCTCAATATCCTCAGCACACAACTCATCCAATCTATGACATCAATGCAACAAGAGTATGTTGACATCAATGACAACACCAGTTAGGTGCATACTTGCAACAATCTCCCCCTTTGTCATTGATGGCAACATATAATGTGAAAAACTGCTATAACTATCAAGACAAGAACTTCTCCTTACTGACTAACATAGCTCCCCCTATTAATAGTAGCCATTCACATGTCTTCTCCTCCTTTACTGCTCCCCCTTTGATCAGCAACCACTTTATTTTTTCACGTGTCTTTTCTCCCCCTTTGACATCAATGGCAAAGGGCACAAACTTGCAACTACTTCTCATGTTTCAGAATCATACAGACCTCTCCCATGAGTAGCTACCTCCTAACATCAATCCAGATCACAAGATATGACTGTGGGATCCACCAAACTGATGTACAACAGTGCACCTTAATTTAGAACTAGAGGGGTAATAACCCCTAACTTGTCCTTGAGATACTCAAAAGAATCCTTGGGTGGAGGTTTAGTAAAAATGTTTGCAATCTAATCCTTTAAGGGCACAAACTCCAATCTGACTTCATTCTTGTTCACCTGCTCTCTCAAAAATTGAAACTTGATGGATATATGTTTTGTCTTTGAATACAACACCAAATTTTTTGATATATTTATTGCACTTAAGTTATCACAGAAGATTGTGATAGGTTCTTCATACTCCACTCTAATGTCTCTTAGCATTTTCTTCATCCACAATACTTGAGTGCAACTGCCTACTACTGGAATATATTCTACTTCTGCAGTGGACAGAGATATTGCCTCTTGTTTCTTGCTTAACCGAGAAACCAACCGTTTTCCCAAAAAGAATGCACCACCACTGGTACTCTTCCGATCATCCACATCTCCTGCCTAATCAGCATCTGTATATGCATGAAGAGAGAAATCATGATCCTTAGGATACTATAGTCCATACTAAACTGTTCCCTTTAGATATCTAAGAATTATCTTGATTGCCATGACATGAGACTCTCTAGGATCTGCTTGGAATCTGGCAACAAGACCAACAACATTCATAATATCAGGTCTGGTTTAAGTAAGGTAGAGCAATCCTCCAGTCATTGACCTATACTTTTTCTAATCAGTCTTAGGGGATTCATCATCTTTACTCAACTTACATCCAGTTTCCATGGGAGTATTCATTGCCTTTGAGTCTTCCATCCCAAATTTCTTCAACAATTCTTTCACATACTTGGTCTGTGATATGAAGATTCATTTCTTTGTTTGAGTTATTTGTAGACCTAAGAAGAAATTCATTTCCCCAAATATAGACATCTCAAATTCACTTTACATTTGATTTGCAAAGGTCTTGCACATGCTATCTTTTCCTCCAAAAATGATATCATCAACAAATACTTCAACAATCAAGATACTTTCATGATTAATTTTAAAATATAGATTATTGTCAGCAGTGCCTTTGTTGAAACCAATCTTCAAAAGATGTTTGTCCAATCTTTCATACTAGGCTCTTGGAGCTTGTTTGAGTCCATGCAATGCTTTCTTCAATTTGCAGACCATATCACCATGATCAAACAATTGGAAACCATCTGGTTGCTCAATGTATACCTGTTCTTCCAAATCACCATTTAGGAAGGCAGACTTGACATCCATCTAATATACTTTGAATTCCTTGAAGGAAGCAAAGGCAAGAAATAATCTGACTGCCTCAATTCTTGTCACTGGAGCAAAAGTTTCTTCAAAGTCAACTCCTTCTACTTGAGAATAACCCTTACAGACCAATCTGGCTTTGTTTTTGACCACTTCACCATCTTCATTCAGTTTATTCTGGAAGACCCACTTAGTCCCAATCACATTTTTGTCCTTAGGTCTGGGAACAAGATCCCAAGTGTGATTCTTTTCAATCTACATCAACTCTTCCTCCATTGCTTTAGCCCAGATTTCATCATTACATGCTTCACTTACTGTTTTTGGTTCAATCTTTGAAATCAAACAATACTTAACTAAATCTAGAGCAATTTTCCTTCTTGTTTGAACGCCTTTGCTTCTATCTCCTATGATCTGATCTTCAGAATGTTTTAGTCTTATATACCTGGGAGTTTTGGGATTCTCTTGTACTTCTGATTCTTGGGCAGGTTCTTCCAAGTATGTCTCTTCCTCTTATATATTAGGATTCTCTGGATCAATCTGAATCTAAACTGGAGTTGGGACTAGTTCTCCTTGATTTAAGAGATTATCCTGATCATCTGCTTCATATTCATAATACCTTGAGGGATTTTCTATGCCTTCATCAACCTTCACATTTGTACTTTCTATAATCTTTCTCAATCTCTTGTTGTAACACCGATATGCTTTGCTTTGAGTAGAATATCCCAAGAAAATTCCTTCATCATTTCTAGCATCAAACTTCATCAAGATATTCATCTCTTTTGATATAGCATTTACTACCAAAGACTCTGAAATACTTCACAGTAGGAGTGATGCCAAACCAAAGTTCATAAAGAGTCTTACCAGTATTGCCTCTAATTTGTACTCGATTAAGAGTATAGACAGCAGTGCTTACAGCTTCTCTCTAATAGATGTGAGGAACATTTGCTTCCATCATCATGGTTCTAGATGCTTCTTGGATGGTCTGGTTCTTTCTCTCCACTACCCCATTCTGTTGTGGAGTCCTTGGAGAAGATAACTATCTCTTTATCCCATGTTTCTCATAGAATGATATGAACTCACCAAATGTGAATTCTCCACCTCTATCAGACCTGGGGCATTTTATGTTCATGCCAATTTCATTTTCTACCATAGCCTTGAATATTTTGAACTTCTCAAGTGCTTTAGATTTCTCCTTTAAGAAAGTTACCCACATCATCCGGGAGTGGTCATCAATCAGCAACATGAAATACATATCTCCTTGTAGACTCCTGATTCTTGCTGGACCATAGAGATCAGTGTGTACCAAGTCTAATAATCTGGTTGAAGATTGTTCCTTACTTTTGAAAGTGACTCTGTTCTACTTGCCCAACTGACATTCTTTGCACAAATTGTTAGTAGGTTTCACCAGTCTTGGAAGATCTCTTACAACCTGAGTGTTACTTATTTTGATGATATTATCAAAATTTACATGACACATTCTCCTATGCCATAACCAACTCTGATCAATTTGAACAAATAAACAACTTTTACTAGTACTGACCAATTGGAAGATGTTACCTTTTGTCTACTTACCAGATGTAATCTCAGTTCCAGAGCTTTCAAAAATCTTGCATTTTCCATTTTTGAATTGGAGATCATAGCCTTTATCCACCAGCTATCCAACACTAAGAAGAATATGCTTCAGACCTTCAACAAACAGAACATCACTGGTTTTGTTCTTTCCATCAAAAGAAATAGTTCCTTTGCCTTTAATTCTACTAGCAGAATTATCTCCAAACTTTACAACTCCACCTTCATAATTTTCCAAGCTTACGAACTTGCTCTTGTCACCAGTCATATGGTGCGAGCATCCACTGTCAATAACCCATTCATCCTTTTCTTCAACCTGAGAAGCTAAAGCACTTTCTATCACCTTATGATTGGTAGATTCAGTAGGCATTGGATCTTCTTCCTTGATGGCAATAAACACCCAGTCACTTCCAGGTTTGTTTCCTGTCTCAAATTCATCATCTGTCACTCCTTCATCATCATCTTCTTAAACATAGTAACACTTCTTCTAAAACCTTGATCTATTAGGATTTGGCCTTGAAAACCTTTCCGGACACCTTAAGGAAAAATGACCAATTTTATTACAGGCAAAGCATTTAAAAGGTAAATTTCCTTCATACTTGTCGGATCCTCTTGGCAGTCTCTTTGCAATGAGGGCTTCAAGTTGTTCAGCTTCAAATTCATCCTCTTCCATATCTTTTCTTGCTTTCTCATACCAAGTTGATTTTCTTGAGGAACTTTCTCCTAGATCATATCTCTGCTTACCTTTTGTAGAGGCACTAGCTTTGAATGTAGATTCAGTCTTGGGAAGTGCATCACCAAACTCAGCTAACTCAAATGTAAATATTTTACCAACCAATTGATCCCTTGTGATAGTTGTTAAAGATCTGATTTTCTCAATGGTGGCAACTTTGTGTTTATATGTAGGGGGTAAAGATCTAAGAACTTTAGCAACAATTTCATCTTCATCTAGTACTCCACCAACACATCTGATGCCACAAACTAGCTCATTTATTTTTTTCATATATGAAGTGATATTCTCATCTTCACTCATCTTTAAGTTTTCAAACTTTCCTTTTAGACTTTGTAGCTTGGCACATTTAACATACTTGTCTTCTTCATATAGATTTTCAAGCTTTGTCCAGATTTCATAAGCAGTCTTCAATCCCATAACATTTGTTAGCTCTGAATTAGACAAGGCACTCAGTAGGGCTTCTTTAGCTCGAAGATTATTTTCTGCATCTCTGACTTCATCTATAGTTGTTCGGCCATTCTTTGGGGGAACATATTTAGTTGAGGTTATGTTCCAATACTGATATCCCATGCATTGTATGTGACATTCCATGCGGCTTTTCCAAGCAGTGAAGTTAGATCCATCAAACCTTGGATTGTCCTTCTTGTAGATCAACATTTTGGATCTCCTCAAGCGGTTAAGCTTTTTCTAGAGGAACTTGGCTTTGATACCAATTGTTGGATTTAGGACATACAACTGATAGGGGGGGTGAATCAGTTGTTACCAAAATTTAGTTATTTATTTACTTTAAGCCTTCTTATATTTCAACAGCATATCAAAGATTAATCATGGAAGCATAATGCAATTATTCATGAGCATAGACAAATTCAACACACATAACACCAAGATTTTGACGTGGAAAACCCAGTTAAGGGAAAAACCACGGGGTGATTAACCCAAGATTGTATTCTCTGTTAGAAGAATAAAATGAATAAAATGGCACTTGCCAGTTAGGGTTCACTGCCCGAGCACACTACTCACAAGAGGCCCATTGCCTACAGGAGACACGCTGTCTACATAATAATATAAATATTACATACTTGAACTAGAGGTCAACATCTTCACTATGCTTGAGTTAGTTCCATTTAAGCCCAACACCTCTACTCTACCTTTCTTTCTTCTTCCTTACCACCTTCTCATTGCTACAAGGATATTTTTGAATGACTTCGTGATTCTTATTTATACAAGACATCAACTTTGGAATGATCATTAAAGTCAGCACAACATACACTTATTTTATTACAGAGCAAATACAAAAATATGACTTGACTTATTACAAAAGCTTCATGTGTACTACTATATTGTCAACTACCCATAGCTGGCACTTCAATCTTCTTTGTGGAACACGCTAGGCTTTGCAAAACATCTTCAAGATCATCCACAATATGTGCAAGACATCCGGTCAGCCAAGATTAGGAAGAACACCATCACTGGAAGGTAAATCTTCAATTATGAGCTCTATCTTCAATTTGGACCACCAACATAGACTGAACACAATTTAGAGACCTCCACAAGCTTTCTTGAATCACTAAGAACATCTGCACCACTTTTTCTTACTGAAATCATTCACATCTTCATCTGAAACCTTAAGAACACAGTCGGTCATTACTATCACATTAGAAGGATTGCTTGTGGACCTCCAAACCATGAACCAATTGAGTTGTCAATTCACATTAGCTTCCCAGACATGCCACCAGATCTGTAGAACAATATATTGTATTATCAGATCTCACCGGACCTATTTGTGTCATTCTGTCACCTTAGAATAGTTGCTAGAACTAGTTTTACTCTCATGGCCATAAATCCTCCAAATTTTCATGCGGATCTCTCAAATATTGATTGGATCATCTTTAGACACATATCTACAAACCCTTTGATGCGCATTATCTAATCTTCATCTAGCTGGGATATTCACTTCATAGAGCTTCACTCTCTTCACTGATTTTCTTTGTTTCTGATAGGACTAATTTTCTCAATATCCTCAGCACACAACTCATCCAATCCATGACATCAATGCAACAAGAGTATGTTGACATCAATGACAACACCAGTTAGGCCCATACTTGCAACAGTTTGGTGGTCCAGAAGCTATCTTTCTTTTATGAGAAAGGTCCAAAAGGCAGAGTAGACAAGGGGCAGAGGAAAGAAGAGCACAAATGAAGAGCAAAAAAAGGAAAGGCAGAGCAGGGAAATTATTATACTTCAGTCGCAAATAGAGAAAGGTGTTGATCATGGTAGTGAATAGGGTTTAATAGCCCTTATTGTAATCTTGCTAGGTTTAGGGTTGTGGCAGTGAGCCTGCTATACCTAGTTGTTCTTCATGGCAATAAGCCAGTATGTTTAGGCCCATGGAGTGACCAAGCCTAAACATCACTATTTCAAGATTGCAATATATATTGAGAGCTAATCTTCTTCGTGGTTTTTTCCCACCTTGGGGTTTTCCACATAAATCTGGTGTCTCTTGTGTTTGATGTTGTATCTATGGTTAAGTTTCTGATTTCATGAACTCATTGTTAAATCATAATAATTGTGGATAAGTGATGAATGTTTAATTGTAGAAAGTATTTAATTTTTTGTGACAACTGATTCACCCCCCCTTCTCAGTTGTCTGGCACATATCTACATAGGGTTGAGGCAGTGAGACTGCTAGACCTAGTTGTACTTCACGGTAGTGAGCCAGTATGTTCTAGGCCTATGGGGTGACCAAGCCTGAACATCATTTTTCAAAGATTGCAATATATTTTGATAGATAATCCTCTCTATGGTTTTTCCCCACCTTGGGGTTTTCCATGTAAAAATCTATTGTCTCTTGTGTTTAATGTTGCATCTGTGTGTAAGCTTCTGATTTCATGCATTCATTATTTAATCATAATAACTGTGGACAAGTAATTAATGTTTAAGTGGAGAAGTGTTTGAGTTTTTGGGACAACTGATTCACCCCCCCTCTTAGTTGTCTGACACATTTCAACATTCACATCAAATTGAGTTCACTTGGACATCAAGTTAAGTTCACTTGACTTGACTACATCGTAGTCATTTCATTTCATTTATATCAATCCATGAATTCAAATATTGGAATAGTGAAATTATTATCTTTTAGCGGCATTAATTTTTATTTCATCATATGCTAATTTTGTTTCTAAGGAGATTTAGTATTGCATGTTCATTATTAAATCTAACATGGTATTAAAGCAATGTAGATTATGTGGCACTTAGTTTCAAATCCAAAATAATAATATATTTTTTACCTAGGTTTTAGTCTTAAAAATTGAATGTTTTTAGATCATCCATTCTAGGAAGCCTTTAGGAGAAAAATGAACTATTTTACTACACTCAAACATGGCAAATAAATTATGATAGTCTTTTGTTTCATTCAAATTGAACACTATGAAGTATACTTACAATTTTTCTTATACTTGGTTTGACTAGGAATTTTACAAGTTGCACATTATTCAAGGCACTATGGTGTGAAATTAATCTCACCATTGCATCCAAAAGTCATCAAAACTTACCAATCCACTATTTATGTGTCAAATTTTGAGCAAGTCATTCCACACTATGAATAAATTTGTACTAGGCTTATTTTTTGTCTTCTATAAAACATGTTTTTAAAGTACTTTGGTGCAAAATGGAACTCACCATTACATATAGAAGGCATAAAAAAATCTCAATCAAAATACATTCTTCAAATTTGGAGTTAGGCAATAAATTCTATAATTCTAAGTCAAAATATATAATCAAAATAAAAAAGATCACATGCAAAATGTTAGGGTAGGAATAAGAGGGAGAAATCGGGGAGGACATGGGTGTAGAACAAGATAAGGATAAGGAGAGCAAAAAATTAGAAGAAGGATTTGATGAAGCTCAAGCGCTGGGAAGCCTAATACATGAATTGGGGACTAATGAGAAAGCAGAGAAGGATAGGGGAAGAATGTTGAGGATCATAGTGGCTAATATCAACATTGTAATCTCTAAAAAAATAAAAAAAATTGAGATTCCAAAGTAATTTTTGCACTCTAAGGTGGAGAGGTTGAAAAAAATGTAGTTATAGCAAAATTTATAGGGATTTGGCTGTGAATGGAAAGGATTAAGATGTGGGTGGCACAAAATAGATTGGGACAAATCTAGAAATCAATTTTATGGCATTAGGGTTCATCCATACCATATTCTAGTTAGAATTTGATAGGGAGAAGATCTTAAAGGGGTTCATGGTTTATGGGCAATGCTAGATTATACATCAAAGCCTGGGCACCTGGATTTAACCCTCACATGGAATTAATTAAAGATGCTCCACTTTAGATTTATATTATAAGATGTCGTAGGAGTTGTGGATGGAAGAAGTGTTCAAGCTAATTGGAAATGCCCTAGGAGAATATGTGCAATGATTGAATGCTACTAGTGGCAAACAACTGGCCACATAGGGCTAAATTTGTGTAAAGGTGGATCTAAGAAAACCCCTAAGACATTTGATTAGATTTCCCTCTATCCTAGGAGAAAGATTATAGGAATTAGATTACAAGTGTCTGCCCATTAGATGGTTTAGATGCTTGAAAGTGGGGCATTTGGCGATGGATTACGAGAAGAAAAAGGAGAGGACAATAGAATAGAATCAGAATCAAATAAAGGCTCACAAGAATGAGGGAAGTAAATTGGTGAGGGATTCATAATTGTTAAAAACTCTAGAGGAAGGAAGGAAAAGGAATTTAGATAGGGCCGCCCCAAGAATCAGGAGGGGAGAGAAGAATAGAAGAAAGGGGTATAGAAGGGAATATCTACCAGGCAGATATGGATAGGCAAATGTCAGGGAAAGTTATACAGGAAGAGCAGGGGGTGGGCAGAGGTGTTAATTCAAAGGTAGAAGGGGTGTTAGAGGAGATAGACAATCAAATGCAACTAGTGCAAGATGAGGGGAGCAAAAGGGGTGACACAGAGAGAATGGTGGATTTCTGGAAAGGGAAGGAAGGGGACAATGAGAATGACACTAGGGGAGAGGAGTATGATAAAGAAAAAAAATGGTCAATCACTACAAGGAGGACAAAAAGTTTCAATGGAAGGAATGACATTGGGCTTGATGTGGGAGGGGCAAACAGTAAAGGAAGGAAAATAGAGGTATCAAAGGAAAAGTCAAGGGCTCTAGAAGAGATCAAGAATGGCACTCAAGCTTCACTCAAACAAAGGAGGTGATCATCTCCTTGAGTGAAGGAATTAATAAATGTCTTAAGTTGGAATATCCAAGGCCTCAATGACCTAGAGAAACATCGTTTGTTAAAATGGTTAATTGAGGTTGAAGTTTTGGACATACTTTTAATTTAGGAGATGAAGGTATATAAGGAGAGATTCAAGGAATTGATCATGGGAATTTGGAGAAATGATGGAGTAGCGGAGGATGCCAATGGCACTGTTGGAAGATTGTCAATAATTTGGAACAAAAGCACCATCTCAGGTATGTTAATTGAAATAAAACATTTTTTTATTTGAATTAGATGCATAAATGTTAGAAGTGGGGACCAGTTAGTTATATCAAATATCCATGGTCCAAATTTAGAAAGAGAGAGTGGAGTTATGGGACTATCTCAGAGAGTTTAGGGAGGTTCATGATAAGGGAAACTAGATTTTTTGGGGTGATTTTAATGTCATAATAACTCCAAATGTGAAGAGGGGGTAAGGATGAGAAGCAACTTGGGTTCTTTGGCTTTTAGAGGGTTGTATGAAGAATTAGCTCTCATTGACATAAAGCCTAAGTTAGGATGGCTCACATGGAGCAATAAGAGACTCAGGGAGGAAAACATAATGTGTAAATTGGATAGGTTTTTGGTGAACTTAGATTGAATATTAAACCTAGATAGTTTTTTCTCAGAAGTTATAAACATTGGGGGATCAAACCACTGGCCTATTTCACTTTAGGTTAACATGGTTAATAAACCAAGAGGAATCTATTTTAAGATGGATGCATTTTGGTACAAACATATTGAATTTTCTCAAGCTTTGGAAAATTGGTGGAGGATGGAAGAAAAGGGGTGTAAAAGATTTACTCTGATAAGTAAATTGAAAGAAGTTAAGAGACATGCAAAGAAATGGGATAAGGAATTAGTAGGGAATTTCTTTGAAAATAAAAAAAAGGTAGGAGAGGAAATAAAAAATCTAGAGAAGGACATTGCTTCAAATGGATTAACATTAGAAAAAAGAAATAAAGAAATAAAGAAATAGGGTTGATTGAACAACAAAATAGGGTGCTGAGGATGGAAGAAATATACTGGCAGTAAAAGTCCAAAGTTAGGTGGCTTAGTGAAGGGGGTAGAAATGCCAACTTCTTTCATATAGCCACCAAGATAAGTATACAAAGCAACAAGCTTTTAAGAATTCAGACACCTGATGGGACAGAATTGGAGGAAATCAAGACAATAAGGAGTGAGGGCAAGAATTTTTTCAAAATATTTTGGAGTCCCCTTTTGAGAATGACATGGAATTTTAGGATGAAATGTTGAGTAACATTCCAATTATAATAACTGATGATCAGAATGAGGCTTTGGTGGCTCGCTTTACTAAGGAGGAGATAAGGAATGTAGTTTTCTCACTGGGGCTAGGAAGGCTCCAGGGTCGAATGGATTTCAAGAAGAATTTTTCAAAGATATTGGGATCTAGTAGGTGAGGATGTATGTAAAGTAGTTGAGGAGAGTAGGGAGCATAGGTTTATATTGAAGACATGGAATTCAACTTTTATAGCTCTAGTTTTGAAGGTGAAGGAACCCAAATATTTTGACCAGTTCAGGACAATTGTTTTGTGCAATGTAGTATATAAGGTGGTGTCCAAAGCCATGACTTCTAGGTTGAAGAGATGTTTAAATAGCATAATACCAGAGGAGTAGAATGGGTTTCTGAAAGATAGACAAATCTTGGATGGCATTGTGATTGATCATGAAGTAATACACTCAATTCAAAATAGGAAGAAGGAAGGCATGATGATAAAATTAGATATGAACAAGACTTACGATAGAGTATCATGGGATTTCTTGATTAATATAATGAGGAAATTTGGATTCGGTAAGTATTGGTGCAAATGGATTCATAGATGTATATCTTCCCCCTCTTATGCTATATTAATTAATGGGGTCCCAACTAATTTCTTCAATGCTAGAAGGGGGCTACGATAGGGGGATCCTCTATCCCTATTCCTATTTCTAATTATGACAGAAGCATTAAGTAGGCAACTAAAAAAGGAGGTTAGAGAGGGTAATTTGAGGGGGCTACATATTTTAGGGGGATTAAGTAACATCACTGATTTGTAGTTTGTTGATGATACACTTCTATTTGGTGAGGCCTTGGCTAGGGAAGCGCGGACTATTAAGAAAGTTTTGACACAATATGAGGTTGTAGCAGGGCAAAGGGTGAATGTAAATAAATCTAGAATATTCTTTCTAAAGGACCCATGCTTAGAAAGTTTAGAGATACAGAGGATTCTGGGCTTTGAGATTGATAAGCTTCCAAGTAAATATTTAGGTATGTCTCTAGTGAATAGGAGGCCCTCAATGGTGGAATGGAATAATGTTCTAAACCAAATACATGGAATGTGAGCATCATGGAAAGGAAGATGGCTATCGATGGTGGCTAGAATTACACTTATAAAAGCTTTAATGGTGGTTGTCCAAGTATATACTATGTCAATTTTTCAAATTCCTAGCAAGATGGTGAGGAATGTTGAAGACTTGAAGAGGATCTTCTTGTGGAGAGGGACTGAGGATAAGTTTAAGTACAACTTGGTTAAATGGGAGGGAATATGTAGACCAATAATAGTGGGAGGCTTGGGTATCAAGAACTGTAAGGAGACGAACAAGGATTTGGGAGATAATTTGGCATGGAGTATATATGAAGAGAGGGATAAACTTTGGAGTAGGATTCTTCAAGAAAAATACTTGCAAAACAATGTAGATAATATTTTCAAAAAGGAGTGCATCCTTCCAAATGGGTCAAGCATTTAGAATTTCCTTAAATCTTGTAGCATGATCATTATCCCAGACATAAAATGGAGATTAGGAGATGGCCAGAAAATCAGGTTCTGGGGGGATTGTTGGCTTGAGGATGGTGCACTAAAGGATAATAGAAGATACCTTCCTTTAGCTATGCATTTTGAGGAAGTTATGGGAGCTCGGGTCAAGAATTGTGTGGAGTGCAATCCCCCATATAGAAAGTGGAAAGAGCTCATTGCCCCTATTAATGAGCTAAGTGAGGTATGTTCTGAGATTTAGGAGAAGATTGATAAGTGGCTGATATGTGGTCCTATCAGGGAGGGCATAATGATTGGGGAGGGAAAGGTAATGGCAAGGTGATGGTGAGAGATGCTTTCGTGAAATATTTCTGCAAATGGAATAATGTAGAAAAGACAAATAGTAAGCTATGGAATAAGCAGGGTATTCTGAAGGTCAATGCATTCTTATGGATAGCATGGAAGAGAAGGTCTTTAACCTAGGATAGGCTACAGTTGATGGGTAAGGTTGGTCCTTCTAGGTGTGTGATATTTAAAGAGACAGAAGAAGATAATGACCATTTATTCATTCAATGTGAGTACACATGAAGCATATGGACTTTGTTTATAGGAAAATGGGGTCTATCTTGGGTCCTACCAATCAACATCCCTAGTCTATTGGATAGTTGGGATTTTAAGTTGGTAAGCCCAGGATTGAAGATGATTTGGGATTTAGCTCCAGCCATGATTGTTTGGAACATTTGGTTAGAAAGGAATAGGAGAATAATTAGAGAGGAAAGGAAACTGGCAAAAAGGGTAGGGATTTAGTGGAAAGTTCAATTGGTAAAGTGGGAGAAATTCATAAGAAGAGTAATTGGGAGATTAGGGATAATGAGAAAGTATGGGGAAGCATGGATGAGATATAGATGGATTGATCAGAATCCTACTATAGGGAAAGTGAAGTGCAATCCTATTAGATGGGTCAAGATGGAGGAGGGATGGATTAAGTTAAACTTTGATGGAGTAGCTAAGAATAACCCTAGTAAAGTGGGAGGAGGTGGAATTTTTAGAGACAACAAGGGGCAACCTGTTGGGTTGTATTCATTAGATTGTGGATTTGAATCCAATAATTTGGTTGAAGCAAGAGCTATACTTTGGGGTTTGATGATAGCTAGGGAGAAGGGGTGGAAGAAGTTGTGGATAGAAGGTGATTCTAGTCTAGTAATTAGAGCTATGAAGGGGGGTGAACTTTAGATTTCGAGAGTTCAAACAATTGTAGAGAGTGCAAAGTGGGTGGTGAAGGAGTTTGAAGAGGTCAAATTTTCACATATTAAGCGAGAAGGCAATAAAGTTGCAAATTGGTCTGCCAATATGGGAGTTCATTTGAAAAGGGAAAAAGGAGTGACTAACAATTCCTGGTGGGAGAAATTCTTATATGAGGCTATTAGAATCATCCAAGGTGATTTGAAAGAACATCCCTGGATAATGGGTGAGGTCTAGAACTGGCAGACTAAAAAGGGTGCAAGGGGGTGTGGGCGAGTGCATGACAAAAGGGCGGTGTGATGGTGGCTAGGTCAGATCCACGTTAGTTTGGAGTAAGGGTGAAGGGACCCAGTGCAGATGTAGTAATGATTTAATGGATGGATGACCATGTTCAGGGATATGGAAACAAATGAGACACGATGGGTGAAGGCAGATGATATTATGAAGGATTAAGGCCTACATCATGAGTTTATGAGTTATCTACATTTCAAATTCATTCAATTTTATACTCCATGAACAGTGTTGGGTTTCATCAAGGGGAGTGAGGTGGTTGTGTGTCATGGTTTCTTCAGGAGGGAAGAGGCATGTCAGAGGTTGAATGTTGTTCATTTAGGATGAAAATAGACTAGCTGGGGTGACATGGGTGATAAAAGGAAGAGGAGGCTGTCGAGGGAAGAGGCGATGGAGAATTTTATGTTGTTCGTTGAGAAGGTAATTGAGAATCCTTGGTTGCATCGTTGGATGATGAGGATGTGGGGTGTTGCGAAGGACATTGATGGGATTCTAGAAACTAGACTGAGGGAGGCCATGGTGACATTCTTGTTGGACCTAGGATACACTAGGGGGAATTGGAGTGCATTTGATGGGGCTTAGTCTTTGGCTTGTGCTTCCATCATGGCGATGATAGCGAGCTTGCTCCTTCTCCATGATGATTTGATGGAAGTGGACAACCAGATGGACATGTTTCATTAATGTTTTCTTGATCATCTACATGGAATCAAGCACCAACAAGAATGCCTTTAGAACATGGTTAAAGAATTAAAAAAGGGGTTGAAGATGTTTCTTCCAACGAATATGTTCAAGGCTTCTAGGTGTTATTGTGGCAGCGGGGAGGTGGTGTCTGTTGAGGGGTCACCGGAGGTTGTGGTGGAGCTGGTAGGTATTGTGTCTCAAGATAATTATAATGATAAAGGGGTAGGGAAGGGGCCTGTGTAATTTGCCCCTTCCTCTGCAGGTAGATGTCTAAGCTGTTAAAACTCAAACAATGATTTTCTGAGTAGATATGGTAGTTTAGGGGTAAATTTTAGATGGTTTTTGGCATAGTTTTGTTGGTAGCATGTTAGTATTGTGATGTGGGAAAAGAAGATCCTAATCAACAATGAAGCAACTAGGTCAATCTCTCCTCACATAACATTAGAACACTCACAAGTCACCATGGGCTATAGAATTGACTACTATCCCTAGAGAAGAGCTAAGTTATAGTATTGGTGGTGCTTGGAGTTGTGTTGTTGCTATGATTAGAGATTGATGCTAAAACATTGATTAAAATATGAAAATAAGAAGACCTAATGATAAAATTGAGTAACAGAGCAGACTGTAGTAATAGAAAACAAGAAATGAGAGAAGAGCAAAGTAGACAGAGAGGAACCTGTCACCAAAAATAGAAACTATTGGGGAAGGACATGGGTACTGGGCACCTTGGTCCTAGGGTTTTAGGGTAGAATCACTTTCGTGTAGAGTTCTTGATCTCTATAACTTCCATCTATCCTTTGTCTATCGATATCTAAAATTATTCACTCCGGATCTATACACATAAGGAGGAGGAAAAATATTAGGTGTTGTATAGAGGCTTGCCCCAGTCAACCTCCATGTAAGTGTTCTCACTTCCACAACAACAAAGATAAGTGTGATAAAAATAGTAATGATCAAATATAATGGAACAAACTCACCATGAAAACCCTAGTTGGACTTTATGTCACAACACTAGTCATAAACCAAGAGGCCTTGGAGAGACAAGGAAGCTTCTTCAGATACATGCAAGGGTTAGTATAATAGCAATAATAATCCATAGATAGAGAGCTTCAAATCTTGTGTATAGAGCATGTATCAAGTATTCAAATAATGACTTCATCATCCTTTCAAATAAGAGGCAGAGAGCTACATATTTATGAATCTCAATTACATCTGAAATAGTTCACATTAGGCCGACACAAGGTGTACCACCTAATATAGCAAGGTTCACATTTGAAACTTAAACTTTTTTGGGGGAAAAAAGGCTAGACCCAAGCGATGGGTGCCCTAGTCCTAGCTATTTTGGCCCCTAAAAACTTAGTAATTAAGTCTTTTAATGTTATTTACTAATCAAGTTCTAAAACGGTCACTTCACAAGAAGAGATACACAAATACATAGAAGGGAGTGTTAAACCTAGTGTGAAATTGTGGGAGGTCACAATTTTTGACAATACATTTAGCCCCCACTTTAGTGAGGGTATGATCTTATGTTCATATGCACACTAAAGTGTAAAGAAGACAGATCTCTTCACTAATCATCAAAGAAGTAGAATGTCACCAAGTTGAGAGGTGAGATAGCCCCCAACCTTAGGATTCTACAAGTCTACAAATACTTAGAAAAAGAGGTTACGTAAGACACATAGCACAGGTTACATGTGTACATATAACATATATCTAAAAATAAAATAAATACAAGATGCGACCAAATATTATATGCTGAAATGACTATGGTTATCAAAATAATATAGTCAAATCCAAACATACAAGGAGCATACACAGAGAATACATGGAAAACAAAAGCATGCAAGGTTTGATTCTCAAGCTAGCAAGTTGCATTATGCTAGGAACCAAACTAAAAACATAGATTAAGAGCCACAGGCTAGTAAAATTTGTTGTTTACTAGGTGGTCATGAATGCATGGCAAAAATGAAAATATCAAAGGCTAGTAAGATTCAAACAGGTAGCAAAATGAGAGCATCACAAGCTGGTAAGATCCACATATTTACTAGGTGATCTTCATGTCAACAATATCAGAGATTACAAGACGAGAAAATTGTGTTGTTTGCTGGGTAACTCTAGTAATGTGCTACAAAGATGATCAAAATGTTTTGTGATAGCACAAAAAGCCATGTGATGTGTGAAGAAAGTGAGGCGCATAGCCGAGTGTATGCCCCCGCCTTAAAGTAATTGTTGACACCATCAGGGAGCAACTACCTTTAAGGTAGAGAGCAATACATGCACAATATGCATGAGATCTTTTTGAAAGTACATGCCCAAAAGGTTATGTGTCCAAAAGCTACATCATAACAAGGGGTTGCCCCCAAGCACGATGCCAAGCAATATCATACAATAGTACTAAGGGATCTACTTGACTAGAGTCAGTATATGAATGGTTGTATAAAGGGACACACATTTTAGGAATTGTCATCATCCTCCAGCTAGTAGAACTATGAAGATAGAGGAAGAAATATCACATGAAATCAAAAGAAAATAAAACTTTAGGTCAACAAAGGAAAATGATGCTAAATCATCCTTCTCTTTGCATCATCCTCAAAAGGCATAAAAATGCATTTATGAAAAATAGAAGAATGAAGATACATAGAGAAGAATGTCATGATAGATTCGTTCCCTTTGTATCCTTGGGCCAATGAGAGTGTCAAGAGTCATCCAAAGAGAACTAATAAACAAAAATACATGATAGGTGGCACATATGGGAATAACATCACATACAAGCATAACACATATAACACAAGGGTACCATTCTTGCGAGTCAGACTATAGAAAAACATCCTCCTCCCAATCATGTTCATCATAAAGGGATGGTGGATAATATGTTAGAGGGACTACAACAAATGTAGTATAGGGAGTGGCACCAGGATCATGACATGATGGATCAATCACTGGGGAAGGATCATCACGCATGCCCCCAGAGGCCAAGTCCATTGATTTTGATAAAAACAAGGACAACTCTAGAAGATTTTCTAGTGGTTCAGGGATGTCCTCCAAATCACTATCAGAATAAATCACAAGAGGTGATGTAGTAGTGTTAACAGCAAGGTCATGAGCACTATCAATCACAGGAGAAGAATAAATAGAAGAATCCCACAAACTCTATGCTAACTTAAGCATTTGGAATGACAGATATGGATTAGGGTCATGCTTATGCTTGGGTGAAGGTGGTGGAATGTCAATGTCAATGGTGGTGGGACACAAGATATCAGGGAACACCTAGTGTTGGGTATGCTAGGATGGAACCATTTGCAATAGAGTACTACTTGAAACAACTTTGTCAGTGGATTGGTCTAAAGGATCAACAAATGGTTGGCTATCTAGAATAGATGGTGGGATAGAACTCTCTATAGATAGAGCCAAGGATAGTTGGACCACAAGAATGGTCTTTTCAACCTACTCAATCGTCAAAGAAATGGGAAATGGCGAGTTAAAGGGTGGATCCAAGTCAAGGGATGGCTACATAGGAGAAGGACTAGAGGGAAGAGATTCAACCCCTATAGTGAGATGGCAATCCATAGCATAATGTCATGTCCTACGTTGTCTTGCATTCTTATTTCATCTTGTACAGTTCAAAGTATTTTCAAGAGGAATCGGGGTGTTTTCCAATAAAGGTTCCTTTTCTTCCTCTGCTCTAGGGGTAGGAGGAGGAATGGAAGGAACCACTAAAGTTTGGGAGACAATGGGAGGAGGATCTCTCAATGTTGGTTGTCATTCTTTCAAAGCCTGCTGGATAGATAGAGATACTAGGGAAGTCACAGGTGATTGATAAAATGCGGGGAAAAGCTACCACACCATGGACTATTTTCCTCTAGATTCTAAAGAAGAAAGAGGAATGAAAGAAATCCTCAATGGGTAGGGAGGTCTATATTGTGCAAGGTGTTTTCCTCATGGTCCTCGATAGGATCATGGAGGTGGCACCTCAACATAGAGACCAGACGCTTAGGGTTGAGGAAGGTGATAGGCTATCGTAAGGTCCTAGCACTTTAGTCAAAAATATGTCAATTATGTCAACTAGGTAGTGTCCAAGGTTGTATGCAATAGGGGATATTTTTGGACATCTCACTTAGTGCAGATTTTCTAAATTTTTGAAAAGTTTGAAACAAAATTTAAACTACAAAGCTTGAAATTGTTTGAGCTAGAAAGAATTCAAATTCCTACTCTAGAAATCATGTAAACTAAGAACCAACACTTTGCAGTTTAACTATTAATTCAAAACAAAGGCAATTAACTACTAATTGAAAGTACTCCTAACACCTTTTAATCAATAGCTAACAATAGTTTTATGAACAGAGTGGATGCTCTAGAAATTTCAAGTAAATAGAATTCAAAGATCATTAACTTAAAACCACAACCTGCAGGAACACATAACAAAGATAAGTACAAAGTAAGATTTATCTAAACATAACATGCATAGAATAGAAATGACAACATTAACAATGAGAATACTTATCTACTCTATAATCCCTCAAGTGGCCAGCTCTTGGGCGTTCCTACTATCAATTCAAATCACATTCAGTTCTTCAATAACTCCACAGCAAATCCCATTCATAATACTTCCATTACTCAGAACAGATTACTTAGAACAAGACTAGCGGTATTCATTCATGTCATAAAAGTATTACAGAACACAATACAAAGAACATAGCTGAATAGTATTCAGAATATATCATAACAACATATCCTTGTTTTGATAAATTACATATATATATTTCACTACTACAAAATCCTAATTCTCAGATGGAGGGTAAATGCCATTGAATAAATCTTTTAAAGAAAAGCAAAATTACAACTAACTGGATGTCTTTGAATTAAAATACAGTAAAGGCTCTGAGTGGAGCCGCAAAGTCTTAAGTATGATAAATAGAAAATAATAGAATTGCTTAACAAAGTCTACGGTGTATGCTTAAATTTTTGGCGCCCTAAATTTCTGGTGCTCTGACTCCAACCACTTTGAAGTCCACTCCTTTTGTTAGGTCATACATGGAACCCTGCATAATTACACAAGCTCTACAACAATTAAGTTACATTAGTGGGTAATTCCAATCAATTTGAAAATGAAGATTCATACATCATTTTATCAAAAATAGATAAATATTGTTTCTAAAAATAAACAAATTAGCATGGGTAAGATGATTGGTCAGGACAAAAAGGGTTATATGGTTTGTTATAAAAATGAGGTTGTTTATACCTAATCAGAAGGGTTTCTTGATTGAGGTTGTCATTTGTTCACCACCTGTAGAATAGAGGGACCTATTGTCACAACCACAGGAGTTCAAGAAACCTCAAGGGTAGCAGTCAGGATAACACACAAGGAGACACCAACAAAAAATTAAGCTATTCGACTAGCTTTGAATTTCTGATATGAGTTAAACATAAAATCATTGAGGGAGAATGGGCTTAAATGGCTATGACCAGAAGTAATCAAGTGAAAAGTTTCCACAAAGAGATAAGGGCTTGAGTCCACTATGATATATAGTGTGCACTTATCCTTGAAATGGAGACTTTAAACCCTTATAAATTACAGAAGGGACCACCTTCATGGAAGGGAGCCATGGATAGCCCAACTTCACATGAAATTGATCTAAAGTTAGAATTATGAAAAATGATACATCTAAGACTTTTGGTCTGACCTGGATGAAGAGAATCAAGGCACCAAGAATAGGTTGAGTGGAACTATCATGTGCTCTAACTGAGATTTCTAATCTCTCATACTTATCTTGGTATAATTCATGCACATAGAGGAACTCCTCTGCAACTACATTTGCCAGACATACAAGATCAATGAGTACTGCCCTTGTCGGTTTGTCATTAATATTGGCAGTAATGTAGGGAGGACCATCAAGTGTACGAATAGAGGCATCAATGTGGGTAAAGGAAATCTCAAGCTTGGATTCATCTAGCTCTTGTCGAGGGTAAGCATCTATTAAGGAAACAAGGTTCTCTAGGTTCTTATCTTGATGATTAGAGGTTATTGAAGTATGTACTCCATCGACAGATGGTTCCACAAGGTTAGTAGCATGGTTAGGAAGAAAGTTTGTATAAATTTTAAAGTTTTGATTAGGTGGAGCTACGGACTTATTCCCTTTGTCATTCTCACTAGCTACCTGGATAACATTAGAGTCAATGAGATCTTGAATTTCATGTTTAAGACACATAGATAAATCAGAGTCATGACCAGGGGATCGATGATATTGATAAAAGACCTTTGGGTTAAAAGGAGGTAGTGACTTAGAAGTGTCAATGGGGCAAATAGGTGGAAGCTGGATGAGGTTATTGTTAAGAAGTTGTAACATGATGGAATGAAGGGATTTGGAAAGCTAGGAAAATAGTTGAGTCCTTAGTATGAATTTATAGGGGCTTGCAATAGAAGGCATTGCGGCTGCAACATGTCATTGAATATTGTTTGAAGAATTAGAAGAAATTTTGATAAAGTTTTTATTTTGTTTCTTGAATGATTAAAAAAGTGTAGAAGTGGCTTCAAATTGTCTAATGGGAGTCTATGAGGAAGGGCTCTCATACTAATTAACTGGCAGCTGGTAATCACAGAGAACCATAAAAATATGTGTAAAATAAGGATATCACATTAACAAAATCTTATTACAGATCTGTGACTATAGGTTTCCAATGAAAACCCTTTGCATAGCAACATCCAAAAGAGAATAAGGAATTTGAGAAAAGAGGGCTTGATAACACCCAATTAAGTTAGTCACTTTATCCTTCACTCCTTGCTTGCAATGAACCTAATTGGTCAATGTTACTTGAGGTCTGATGTTGGCTTGAAAGTGTTGGAGAAATTGTTTGACAAGTTGTTGAAAAGAATTAATTGAATTATCAGGTAGAGAGAAAAACCAATCCAACGCCATGTCTTTGAGTGACCTAGGAAAGAGTTTAGCTAAGAGATCATCTTCAAAGAGAAATTCACGGCACAAGGTGGTAAAGCCTGACACATGGCTACTCGAGTCTCCTTTTCTAGAATACTTCTCAAAATAGGGAACTTTAAACTTATCAGGCATCAGAGTTTTAAGGATAGCGAGGGATAATGGACTATGAGTGTAATACAATGGAATGGTAGGTTGTGTTTAAATTTGACTCATACCACCTATTTGTTGTTTTAAGGAATCAACATTTTTTAAAAGTAGGTTTATGACAGGATAAGCAGGTGAATTAAGTTGTGAATGGATGGAATGCAAAGGGAATAAACTAACAAGAGATTGTGATACAACATGATTGGAGTTTTGGTAAGTTAACTATGGATGGCATTGGTTAACAAGATACTAGGAAGTAGTTGGAATAAGGTTTTGATAGGTAGACTAAAAGCTAGAGGAATGTGGGATGAATGTATAGTTCCCACTTATTACCCTAGAACATGTGTTAGCGCTATTACCACATTGTGTAGTGGTTGTGACAAGAGAAAAAGTGTATTTTGATATAGAGGATATTGATATGGGTATCGACACCTGTGTCCCCATTTGGTGTTGAGAGGACGTGTTGTTCAGAATATCTGTGTAGCTTGTTGTTGTCATAATGTTGTTATCCACTATGTGAGCAAGATCATATAGAACTTCCAAACCTTGTGGATCATCGAGTAACAACTTTAGTAGATTCTCTATAAGAGACACAACCTCACCAGCACAATGTTCTATGCTCAAGAATCTCTAGAAACTAGCCAACTCACTATCTATCTTCTGAATTTGAGCCTCTGGAACATCGGCTACATAGTTCTTAAGAGCATCAAGAGAAGGTTCTGTTTCAGAGATCATCGACAAGGTGGGGGTGTAATTATGAGATGATCATGATTTAAAACTTCTTGATATGAGTAGGTTATCTAATTCAAGTTTTGATGTGGGAACACTAGAGCTAGCTAATGGACGAGAGTCCATTAGGATTTGATAACTTCTTCTCATAGTATGTTCATATTTGGAGCATTAGACCAAAAAACTCATAAAGCAATTACTAATTTTGGGACACTCATGTACTCTTAGGAAGTGATATAGAAGAAAGAGTGATGACAAGATGGATATGTTAATTCAGGGATAGAACAAAGAGAGAATGTTGTTTGTGTTTTATGTTTTCAAAAATATGTTCAAATGTTGCTTTTCTTTCTAAACTACATACATAAAGTAAAATGAAATGTGTAATATAATTACCTAATTAATGTTGGCAAGAGACACTGCTAGGATTCATAAGTGTTGTCATTAATGGAAAAAAAGTATATCCCACACATCCGCAGTGCATAAATTACTCATACCGAAAGTCAAATTGAAGATAGGTTGATCTGGTAGTCAAAATAGAGCATTTGTTAGGGTCTAACAGATTGGGTTTGGAGCTCTCTGATGGTGAAACCCAACATGTTGCAGATTTGGGTGAGTAGTAAGGAGTATCTGAACTATTGTATTCCAGATATTTAGCCTCCGGTGACTAAGCACATAAAAGATATGAGCATCTATGTATCAGACTTCTATTAGACAGTGCAGACAGAGGAAGAATTGGTCAACAGGGTATCAGACCTCAATAAGGTGTTGATCAAGTAACTTGAGGTGTTATATGATTTTGGCCAACTTAGGTAATGATTTCTATGCCTAAGATTTTGGTGTACATCATCTATCAAGTATGAATTCAGCCGACAAAATAGTATCTTGCAAATTTCCTAAGTGTTCTTGTTGCCAACTAGAAAGTTGTTTGAAAGCCTTGATGCAGATATATATACCTGATGGATTCAAGCTTGTAAGTGTGTTGTGGTGATAAGTGTATGGATTAAGTGTGAAGAAAAGTAGAGAGAAGTGTGAAGGCAGTAATCCAAGCCCAGAATGTGACAAGAGAGTGATACTAAGCAGAGGAAGAATGAAATGTGCTAGATTAACATACCGAGCCTAACTGGAACTGAATTCTTGCATATGTGGATGTTGTTCATCAATTCAAACATATTATTATCATCTATAAGTCTCTAGTAGGCAGTGAGCCTCTTGTGAGTAGTGTGCTCGGGCAGTGAGCCCTAACTAGGAAGTGTCATTCTGTACTTCTTTATTCTTTTAACAGAGAATACAATCTTGGATTAATCACCCCGTGGTTTTTCCCTTAATAGGGTTTTGTTGCAAGTATGGGTCTAACTGGTGTTGTCATTGATGTCAACGTACTCCTATTGTGTTGATGTCAAGGATTGGATGAGCTATGTGCTGAGGATATTGAGAAAATTAGTCCTATTAGAAACAAAGAAGAATAGTGAAGACAGTGAATCTCTATGAAGTGAAGATCCTAGCTAAGATGAAGATCAGAGGATGCGCATCAAAGGGTTTGTAGATATGTGTCTAAAGATGATCCAGTCAAGATTTGAGAGGTCCACATGAAGATTTGGAGAAGTTATGGATATATGAGTAAAACTGGTTCTGAAAGATGTTCAGAGGTGACAGAGTGACAAAAATAGGTCCGGTGAGATCCGGAAATGCAGTATCTTGTTCTGCAGATTTGGTGGAGTGTTTAGGAAGTCAATGTGAATTGACAACTCAATTGGTTCATGGTCTGGAGGTCCGCAAGCATCTATTCCAATATGATAGTAATGACAGACTGTGTTCTTGAGGTTCTAGATGAAGAAGAGAATGATTTCAGTAAGCAGAAGTGGTGTGGATGTTCTTGGTGATTCAGTCAAGCTTGTGGGGGTCTCTAGATTGTGTCTAGTTCGTGTTGGTGGTCTGCATTGAAGATTGAGATCGTAATTGAAGAATTACTTTTGGATGATGATGTTCTTCCTAATCATGGCCAACCGGATGTTTTACACATCTTGCGGATGATCTTGGAGATGTTCTGTGAAGGATGGCGTGTTCCTCAAAGAAGATTGAAGTCCCAGATATGTGTGGCCGACAGTGTGGTGATTCGCATGAAGTCTTTTGTAATAAGTCAAGTTGTCTTTGTGTATTTGTTGTGCTGACTTTAATGATTATCCTGAAGTTGATGTCTTGTATAAATAAGAGTTGTGAAGTCATTTCAAAGCATCCCATGAAGATGAGGAAGTGGTAGAGAGGAGAAGAGTGAAAAGAAGAGTAGAAGTGTTGAGCTTAAATGGAACTGACTCAAGCATGGTGAAGATGCTAATCTTTAGTTCAAGTATGTAATATTTATTATTCTATAGACAATGTGTCTCCTATAGGTAGTGGGCCTCTTGTGAGTAGTGTGCTTGGGCAGTGAGCCCTAATTCGCATGTGCCATTTTGTTCTTCTTATTCTTTTAACAGAGAATACAATCTTGGGTTAGTCACCCCATGGTTTTTCCCTTAACTAGGTTTTCCACGTTAAAATCTTGGTGTCATATGTGTTAATGTGTTTTTGCTCTTGAATTATTGCATTGTGCTTCCATGATTGATTTATTATTATGCTATTGAATTACAAGAAGGATTTAAGTGTTTAAAGTAAAGAAAGTTTTGGGACAACTGATTCACCCCCCCTCTCAGTTGTCTGTCCTAAAACTAACAATTGGTATAAGAGCTAAGTTTTTCTAAAAGAGCTTAACCGCTTGAGGAGATCTAGGATGTCTTCCTACAAGAAGGATAGTATGAGATTTGATGGAACCAATTACACTCTTTGGAAAAGCTGCATGGAATGTCACTTACAATGTATGGGAATGCAATATTGGACTATAACTTCAAAGAAGTATGTTCCTCCAAAGAATGGCCCGACAACTGTAGATGAAATCAAAGATGCTAAAGACAATCTTTGGGCTACAGAAGCCTTACTAAGTACCTTATCTGATTCAGAACTGACAAATGTTATAGATTTAAAAACTGCATATGAGATTTGGGAAAAACTAGAACTTCTGCATGGAGACAAATATGTTAAGTGTGCCAAGCTATAGAGTCTGAAAGGAAAATTTGAAAACTTGAATATGAATGAAGATGAGAATATCACTACATTTATGCCTAAAGTAAATGAGCTTGTTTCTGGCATTAGATGTGCAGGTGGAATCTTAGATGAAGATGAGATTGTTGCCAAACTTCTCAAATTCCTACCTCCTGCTTACAAACACAAGGTTGCTACCATTGAAGAATTCAGATCTTTTTCAAATATCACAAGAGATCATTTGGTTGGAAAATTAGCTGCATTTGAATTGGTTGATTTTGGAGATGCACCCCCAAGACTAAATCTGCATTCAAAGCTAGTGCCTCTGTAAAAGGCAAACAAAGGTATGATCTAGGAGAGAACTCCTCAAAGAAACTATCATGGTATGAAAAAGCAAGAAAATATCTAGAAGAAGATGAAGTAGAAGCTGCTCAACTTGAAGCCCTTATTGCAAAAAGACTGCCAAGAGAATCTAGTAAGTATGAAGAAAAATTGCCCTTCAAATGTTTCAACTACACCAAGATTGGTCATTTTACCTCAAGGTGTCTGAAAAGATTTTCAAGGGCAAATCCAAATAGATCAAGATTCCAAAAGAAATGTTACTATGTTCATGAAGATGATGATGATGAAGGAGTAACAGATGATGAATTAGAGACAGGAAACAAATCTGGAAGTGACTGGGTGTTTATTGTCATCAAGGAAGAAGATACAATGCCCTTTGAATTTGTCAATCATAGAATGATAGAAAGAGCTCTGGCTGCCCAAGTTGAAGAAAAGGACAATTGGGTCATTGACAGTGGATGCTCCCATTATATGACTAGTGACAAAAACAAGTTCATAGATTTGGAAAGATGTGAAGGAGGAGTTGTAAAATTTGGTGATAATTTTGCTGGCAGAATCAGAGGTAGAGGAACTATTTCTTTTGATGGAAAGAATACAACCAGTGATGTACTATATGTTGAAGGTCTAAAGCACAATCTTCTCAGTGTTGGACAGTTGGTGGACAAAGGCTATGATCTCTTATTCAAAAATGAAAAATGTAAGATCTTTGAAAGTTCTGGAACAAAGATTACATTCGGTACTCAAATAAAAGGTAACATCTTCCACTTGGTTGGTACTGGCAAAAGTTGTTTATTTGTTCAAATTGATTAGAGTTGGTTGTGGCATAGGAGAACATGTCATGTGAATTTTGATAATATCATCAATATAAGCAACACTTAGGTTGTAAGAGATCTTCCACGACTGGTGAAGCCTACTAATAGTTTGTGCAAAGAATGTCAGTTGGGTAAGCAGAGCAAAGTCACATTCAAAAGTAAGGAACAATCTTCTACTAGATTATTAGACTTAGTACACACTGATCTATGTGGACTGGCAAGAATTAGGAGTTTGCAAGGTGATAGATATTTTATGCTACTAATTGATGATCATTCCCGGATGGTGTGGGTGACTTTTCTAAAAGAGAAATCTGAAGCTCTTGAGAAATTGAAAATATTCAAGGCTATGGCAGAAAATGAAACCAGATTAAACATAAAGTGTCTTAGGTCTGATAGAGGTGGAGAATTCACATCTCGAGAGTTCATAAAATTATGTAAGAAACATGGGATAAAAAGATAGATATCTGTTCCAAGGACTCCACAGCAGAATGGAGTAGTGGAGAGAAAGAACCGGACCATTCAGGAAGCATCCAGAACCATGATGATGGAAGCAAATGTTCCTTAGATCTACTGGAGAAAAGTCATAATCACTGTTGTCTATACTCTTAATTGAGTACAAATTAGAAGCAATACTAGTAAGACCCCTTATGAACTCTAGTTTGGCATCACTCCCACTGTAAAGTATTTCAGAGTCTTTGGTAGTAAATGTTACATTAAAAGAGATGAAGACCTTGGCAAATTTGATGCTAGAAGTGATGAAGGAATATTCTTGGGTTATTCTACTCAAAGCAAAGCATACCGGTGTTATAACAAGAGATTGACAAAGATTATAGAAAGTACAAATGTGAAGGTTGATGAAGGCATTGAAAAACCCTCAAGGTTTTATGAATATGAAGATGATCAAAATGATGTTTTGATCCAAGAAGTTCAAGCCCCTTCTGAAATTCAGATCCAGACTGATCCAGAGAATCTTGAAATAAAGGAAGAAGAGATAAGTTTGAATGAAACTGTCCAAGATATAGTAGTGCAAGAAATTCCCAAAACTCCCAGGTATGTAAGACTAAATCATTCTAAAGACCGATTATAGGTGATTGAAGCAAAGGTGTTCAAACAAGAAGAAAGATTGCTTAAGACTCAGAAAAGTATTGTCTGATTTCAAAGATTGAACTAAAAATAGTAAGTGAAGCATGCAATGATGAAAGATGGACTAAAGAAATGGAGGAAGAGTTGATGTAGATTGAGAAAAATCACACTTGGGATCTTGTTCCCAGACCTAGAAACAAAAATGTGATTGGAACCAAGTGGGTCTTCTGGAATAAACTAAATGAAGATGGTGAAGCAGTCAGAAACAAAGCCAGATTGGTCTGTAAGGGTTATTCTCAAGTAGAAGGAGTTGATTTTGAAGAAACTTTTACTCTGGTGGTAAGAATTGAAGCAGTCAGATTATTTCTTGCTTTTGTTGCCTTCAAGGATTTCAAACTATATCAGATGGATGTCAAATCTACCTTCCTGAATGGTGACTTGAAAGAAGAAGTATACATTAAGCAATCAGATGGATTTCAATTGTCTGATCATGATGATATGGTCTGCAAGTTGAAGAAAGCACTGTATGGACTCAAACAAGCCCCAAGGGCCTAGTATGAAAGATTGGATAAACATCTTTTGAAGATTGGTTTCAACAAGGGTACTGCTGACAGTAACTTGTATTTCAAAATTGATCATGAAAATATCTTGATTGTTGAAGTATTTGTTGATGATATCATTTTTGGAGGAAGAGATAGTATGTGCAAGACTTTTGCAAATCAAATGAAAAGTGAATTTGAGATGTCTATGTTTGGGGAAATAAATTTCTTCTTGGGTCTGCAAATCACTCAAACAAAGAAAGGAATCTTCATTTCATAGACCAAATATGTGAAAGAATTGTTGAAGAAATTTGGGATGGGAGACTCAAAACCAATGAATACTCCCATGGCAACCGAATGTAAACTAAGAAAAGATGATGACTCTCCTAAGGTTGATCAGAAAAAGTACAGGTCAATGATTAGAGGACTACTGTATCTTACTCAAACTAGACCTAACAATATGAATGATGTTGGTCTTGTTGCCAGATTCCAAGCTGATCCTAGAGAATCTCATGTCATGGAAATCAAGAGGATTCTCAGATATATAAAAGGAATAGTTGAGTATGGTTCATGGTATCCTAGGGATCATGATTTCTCTCTTCATGCATATATAGATCCAGATTGGGCAGGAGATGTGGATGACCGGAAGAGTACCAATGGTGGTGCATTCTTTTTGGGGAAAAGATTGGTTTCTTGTCTGACCAAGAAACAAGAGGCAATATCTATGTCAACTGCAAAAGAAGAATATATTGCAGCAGTAGGTAGTTGCACTCAAGTATTGTGGATGAAGCAAATGCTAAGAGACATCAAAGTGGAGTATGAGGAACCTATCACAATCTTCTGTGATAACTCAAGTGCAATAAATATATCAAAAAATCCAATGTTGCATTCAAAGACAAAACATATATCCATCAAGTTTCACTTTTTGAGAGAGCAGGTGAACAAGAATGAAGTAAGATTAGAGTTTGTGCCCTCCAAGGATCAGATTGTAGACATTTTACTAAACCTCTACCTAAGGACTCGTTTGAGTATCTCAGGGAGAAGTTAGGGGTTATTACCCCTCCGGTTCTGAATTAAGGTGCATTGATGTGCATCAGTCCGGTGGATATCATAGTCATATCTTGTGATCTGGATTGATGATAGGAAGTTGCTACTCAGAGGGAGTAATCTGTATGATTCTGATTGATGCAAGTATGTGCCCTTTGCCATTGATGTCAAAGGGGGAGAGAAGACATGTGAAAAACAAAAGTGGTTGTTGATCAAAGGGTGAGAAGTAAAGAAAGAGAAGACTTATGAATGATTGTTGTTGATAGGGGGAGCTATGTCAGTCAATGAGGAGAAGTTCTTGTCTTGATGGTTAAAACAAGTTTTCACATCATATGTTGCCATCAATGACAAAGGGGGAGATTGTTGCAAGTATGGGTCTAACTGGTGTTGTCATTGATGTCAACATACTCCTATTACATTGATGTCAAGGATTGGATGAGCTGTGTGATGAGGATATTGAGAAAATTAGTCCTATCAAAAATAGAGAAGAACAGTGAAGATACTGAAGCTCTATGAAGTGAAGATCCTAGTTAAGATGAAGATCAGAGGATACGCATCAAAGGGTTTGTAGATATGTGTCTAAAGCTGATCTAGTCAAGATTTGAGAGGTCCACATGAAGATTTGGAGAAGTTATGGCTATATGAGTAAAACTGGTTCTGACAGATGTTTAGAGGTGACATAGTGACATAAATAGGTTCGGTGAGATCCAGAAATGCAATATCTTATTCTGCGGATTTGGTGGAGTGTTTAGGAAGTCAATGTGAATTAACAACTCAATTGGTTCATGGTCTGGAGGTTCGCAAGAATCTATTCCAATATGGTAGTGATAACAGACTGTGTTCTTGAGGTTTTGGATGAAGAAGAGAATGATTTCAGTAAGTAGAAGTGGTGTGGATGTTCTTGGTGATTCAGGAAAGCTTGTGGGGGTCTCTAGATTGTGTCCAGTTTGTGTTGGTGGTCCGCATTGAAGATTGATCTCGTAATTGAAGAATTACTTCCAGATGATGATGTTCTTCCTAATCATGGCTGACCGGATGTTTTACACATCTTGCGGATGATCTTGGAGATGTTCTGCGAAGGATGGCATGTTCCTCAAAGAAGATTGAAGTCCTAGATATGTGTGGTCAATAGTGTGGTGATTCACATGAAGTCTTTTGTAATAAGTCAAGTTGTATTTGTGTATTTGTTGTGCTAACTTTGATGATTATCCTGAAGTCGATGTCTTGTATAAATTGTTGCAAGGATGGGCCTAACTGGTGTTGTCATTGATGTCAACATACTCCTGTTGCATTGATGTCAAGGATTGGATGAGTTGTATGTTGAGGATATTGAGAAAATTAGTCCTATTAGAAACAGAGAAGAACAGTGAAGACAATGAAGCTCTATGAAGTGAAGATCCCAGCTAAGATGAAGATCAGAAGATGTGCATCAAAGGGTTTGTAGATATGTGTCTAAAGGTGATCCAGTAAAGATTTGAGAGGTCCGCATGAAGATTTGAAGAAGTTATGGCCACATGAGTAAAATCGGTTATGGTAGAAGTTCAGAGGTGATAGGGTGACACAAATAGGTCTGGTGAGATCTGGAAATGCAATATCTTGTTCTACAGATTTGGTGGAGTGTTTAGGAAGTCAATTTGAATTGACAACTCAATTGGTTAGTGGTCTGGAGGTCCGCAAGCATCTATTCCAATATGACAGTGATGACAGACTGTGTTCTTAAGGTTCCAGATGAAGAAGAGAATGATTTCAGTAATAAGAAGTGGTGTAGATATTCTTGGTGTTTCAAGCAAGCTTGTGGGGGTCTCTAGATTGTGTCCAGTTTGTGTTGGTGGTCTGAATTAAAGATTGAGCTCGTAATTGAAGAATTACTTCCTGATGATGATGTTCTTCCTAAATTTGGCTGACCGGATGATTTACACATCTTGCGGATGATCTTGAAGATGTTCTACAAAGCATGGCATGTTCCTCAAAGAAGATTTAAGTCTGAGATCTATGTGGCCGACAGTGTGGTGATTCACATGAAGTCTTTTGTAATAAGTCAAGTTGTATTTATGTATTTGTTGTGCCGACTTTGATGATTAACCCAAAGTCGATGTCTTGCATAAATTGTTGCAAGTATGGGCCTAACCAGTGTTGTCATTGATGTCAACATACTCATGTTGCATTGATGTCAAGGATTGGATGAGTTGTATGCTAAGGATATTGAGAAAATTAGTCCTATCAGAAACAGAGAAGAACAGTGAAGACAACGAAGCTCTATGAAGTGAAGATCCCAGCTAAGATGAAGATCAGAGGATGCACATCAAAGGGTTTGTAGATATGTGTCTAAAGGTGATCCAGTAAAGATTTGAGAGGTTCACATGAAGATTTGAAGAAGTTATGGCCACATGAGAAAAATTGGTTCTGGTAGAAGTTCAGAGGTGATATAGTGACATAAATAGGTGACATATGTTTAGAGGTGACATAGTGACATAAATAGGTTCTGTGAGATCCAGAAATGCAATATCTTGTTCTACGAATTTGGTGGAGTGTTTAGGAAGTCAATTTGAATTGACAACTCAATTGGTTAGTGGTCTGGAGGTCCACAAGCATCTATTCCAATAGGACAGTGATGATAGACTATGTTCTTAAGGTTCTGGATGAAAAAGAGAATGATTTCAGTAATTAGAAGTGGTGTGGATATTCTTGGTGTTTCAGGCAAGCTTGTGGGGGTCTCTAGATTGTGTCCAGTTTGTGTTAGTGGTCCACATTGAAGATTGAGCTCGTAATTGAAGAATTACTTCCTAATGATGATGTTCTTCCTAAACTTGGCTGACCGGATGATTTACACATCTTGTGGATGATCTTGAAGATGTTCTGCGAAGCATGGCGTGTTCCTCAAAGAAGATTTAAGTCCCAAATCTGTGTGGCTAAAAGTGTGGTGATTTACATGAACTCTTTTGTAATAAGTCAAGTTGTATTTGTGTATTTGAAGTATGCCAACTTTGATGATTATCCCAAAGTCAATGTCTTGTATAAATAAGAGTTGTGAAGTCATTTCAAAAGTATCTGGCGAAGATGAGAGTGTGGTAGAGAGGAGAAGAGTGAAAGATAGAGCATAAGTATTGAGCTTAAATGGAAATGACTCAAGCATGGTGAAGATGCTATTCTTTAGTTCAAGTATGTAATATTTATCATTCTGTAGATAGTGTGTCTCCTATAGGCAATGGGCCTCTTGTGAGCAGTGTGCTTGGGTAGTGAGCCCTAATTGGCATGTGCCATTTTGTTCTTCTTATTCTTTTAATAGAGAATACAATCTTGGGTTAGTCACCCCGTGGTTTTTCCCTTAACTAGGTTTTCCACATTAAAATCTTGGTGTCATATGTGTTAATGTGTTTCTTCTCTTGAATTATTGCATTGTGTTTCCATGATTGATTTATTATTATGCTTCTGAATTACAAGAAGAATTTAAGTGGTTAATAAAAGGAAAGTTTTGGGACAACTGATTCACCGCCCTCTCAGTTTTCTATCTTGAAACTAACACAAATAAGAGTTGTGAAGTCATTTCAAAGCATCTCATGAAGATGAGGAAGTGGTAGAGAGGAGAAGAGAGAAAAGCAGAGTAGAAGTGTTGAGCTTAAATGGAACTGACTCAAGCATGGTGAAGATACTAATCTTCAGTTCAAGTATGTAATATTTATTATTCTGTAGATAGTGTGTCGCCTGTAGGCAGTGGGCCTCTTGTGAGCAGTGTGCTCAGGCAGTGAGCCTTAATTGGCATGTGCCATTTTTTTCTTCTTATTCTTTTAATAGAGAATACAATCTTGGGTTAGTCACCTCGTGGTTTTTCCCTTAACTAGGTTTTCCACGTTAAAATCTTGGTGTCATATGTGTTAATGTGTTTCTGCTCCTAAATTATTGTATTGTGCTTCCATGATTGATTTATTATTATGTTGTTGAATTACAAGAAGGATTTAAGTGTTTAAAGTAAAAAAAGTTTTGGGACAACTGATTCACCCCCACTCTTAGTTGTCTGTCCTAAAACTAACAATTTCCACGTAAAAATCCTTGTGTTATGTGTGTTGATTTCATTTCAGTTCTTATGATTGCTTATTCTTTCATGCTTTGATATATCACTAAATGTTAAGACAATAAAAAGAAGGAAAAGTAAGAAAGTTTTTGAGATAAGTGATTCACCCCCCCTCTCAGTTGTCTACCTTGTTTCCAACAATTGGTATCAGAGCCAAGTTCCTTAGAAAAAGCCTAACAGCTTGAGGAGGATCTAGGAATCTTAATGGATGCATATGGTATGAAAGAGCAACTACAGTCTGCCTTAGATGATCTTGAACAATCCCAATCTGAAGTCAATGATTTGAGAGACCGACTTAAGCAGGCTGATGATTTCATCAATAAGCTAAAAGAAAAACTGAGTAATTCCATGAAAAAGAGAAAGGAACTACTTCAGAAGTTAGCAGACCAGAATGAAACCAATAGTACTGATAATGACCTAAATGCGAAAACAAAGCTATGTGAAAAGCTGTCAAAAGAAGTTGTTATGATAAGCCATGAAATGGAATCAGGGGTTATGAAATTCACCCAAGAAATTGAAGAGAAGAGAAAGACTGAAGATAGCTTAAAACAATCCCTCAAGGAGAAAACAGAAGACTGCCACAAAATGGACAAAATAATTAGACATCTTAAGTCTGATCTTGAAGAAGCCAGATACAATGAAGAACAACTTGAAAGCCAGATTGACACTCTTAAACAAGATCTTCAAACTGCAAATGAGTACAAAGAAAAATTCAAGATAAGCTTAGCCTAACTTGAAGTTCTTCTTGAAAGTCAAAACAAGGTAGATGATAAGCATGGCTTGGGATATAAGAAAGGTGAAAGCTCTAGATCCGGTCAAAAGAACTTTGGATTAGGAAGACAAAGAAACAGGCCTAGAAGACCTTCAGTAAGACAACCTAATGGTCAAAGATATCCATCTTTCAATGGAAACTACTTCAACTGCAACAAATTTGGTCATAAAGCAACTCAGTGTAGGAATAAAATGAATCAAAATAATCCATCCTTCTCTTATCAATGTTTTAATTGCAAAAGGTATGGTCACAAAGCTCATGAATGTAGAAATATACAAATGAACAATTCTTTCAATGGTAGATGCTTTACATGCAATAGAATGGGGCATATGGCTAATCAATATAGATCAAAAGGATATCAATCAAATAAGCAAGGAAATGTTGTGTGCTACAACGGCAATAAATCCGGTCATATATCTAGATTTTGTAGGAGCAAAAATTATGATGGAAAAGGTCTGGTGAAACATGATCAGAAATAAGACAAAGGCAAAGGTAAAGTAAATGCAGATGAGATTCAAAAGGAGATGAGCAAGACTTGGGTAAAGAAGAGTGTGATGAACACTAGTGATGGGTCTGCACCAGAATCCAATGCTGATAATCCTTCCAAAAATTAAAAGTGAGCTCTGGCTTAGGGGGAACTGTAAAGAAGATCAAAATTCCCCCAGTCAACCAGTAAGTGCCTGAATTCGACACATTAAGTAAGAATCAGAGGTTGCAGATTTAAGGGCTTTTTGGAGGTTCATCTAAAAATCATTCAGTTAAAAGTTGAAGTAATCCACTTATAGATTTGAAGAAATTATGAATGGATCAAGTTCCGGCAGCCCTACGGTAAAAATAGAATTACACAAATAGATTAGGTATAATCTAAAATTGTAATTTTATGGTCTGTGGATTTAGAGACATGTTTTGAAAGGCTAAAGTTATGTTGTCAACTCACTTAGATGATAATTTGAAGATCCGCACAATGATTCGTGAGAAATTCACTCAAAACAAGGTAATCAGATGACTTAAAAGTATTCATTTATTACAATGGGGAATTAGGTTTTTGTGCAAGAATAAAAGGCTTTCCATTTGTCATTTACAACACTTTGCACTCACAAAGAAAAGAGAAGAGCTATGAGAAGAGATCCTACAAATCATTCAAGTTAAAGCCGAAGATTGAAATCAAGCAGAAATTTGCTTTGGCAGTTGCAACAAACCCTAAGGCAAAAAAGGTATTCTTCTCTGCAAAAATTTTTCAAATTTCATTGCTAGAATGGCTACTCCTATGGTTGTGAATGTCATTGAGAGGCTGAGACCAAAATTCAAGAAACACCCTCACAAATCTGTAGAAGTTGATCGCTCTGGTGCGTTTACCAGTATCCCATACGGTGTTCTGCATGTAGAAGCTATTAGGGTTTACATTCATGCAAACATTGAAGACTTTGGAGACTTAGAATTGATGGAAATATACCAAAAATAATTGAGAACTGAGAATTTTGATCTCAAACCAAAATTCAAGGCCCTAAAAGACAAGCACTTTGCACATTGCATTCATTTCCCATCTTTTGCAGAGGATGAATGGGTCTGGTATGTGTTGAGTAGGATGAATGATAACTTTATGTGGTTAATGAGCCCATTTAAGATAACCAAAGATGCCATCAGGGCTGTAACCGAACTTCACTCAATTGTTGGGTTGCCTACACTCAAATCTGTGAAAAATCAAACCATAACAAAAGCCACCGGATCAAAATATGACTAGAGGGCAATGACTATAGATGATATTACTGATCCAAATGTCAAGTTTGCATCAATTGTAATTGGTTACAAGATTTACCACTCAAGGAGGAAAAATTTTGTATCAGGCACAACAATCTATATTGCATATCAGATCGTGAAAGAAAATGCAGATTATGATTTGTGTGAGCTTCTATTGAATCAACTGATGGAGAATCTGTAGAAGATTAAGAAAGATAAGAAAAATTCCTTCAATTATGGCAATATGGTGTTGTTCTTGTTCTTCTATTTCATGAATGAGTTATCAAGATCAAAAGGTCTAATATGGGAAAATGATAGACCTGTTGCAATTTAGATCAGAGATTATTTGTATGGACTTGGTGATGCACAAGCCCGGAAGACAACTCTCTGGGGCTACTTCAAGAATTTATAGAGCATGATGCATGCAAGAGAAAGAATACCAAATTCAATAGTGGAGAAATACAAAAACATAGTTTGCTTCATGGTTGATACAGATCAATGCCTAATGGAGGCAATTGAGCCAAGAACTATATGGGTGATGCCCATGGGTTATGAAGTTGATGAAAACATATTGGAGGTACATGTTCAACACTTGCTAAGCCAACCCAAGGACACTGAGGTAGAGAGGTTTGGCACCTTTGATGAGCTAAACATAAAAATACATGTTGAATTAAGGAAGCCTGAGTCAAAAAGAAAAGTGAGGAAGGAGGTTGAAGAAATTGCTAAGAGGTTTGGCTTAACAAAGGAGGCAGTAGATGCTAATAGAGAAAGAATAGATAAAATTGAAAGGGAAAGGGAAGAAGCAAAGACAAAAAGCATCCTGGTGGAAGCCTCTACCCAGACAAGATCTACCAGGACTTCTGCCCCTATCTCTCCTAAAAGCTCAAAGACTACAAAATCGGTAACCAAACCATCTATTACAGGAGAAAAGAGAAAGAAGTCTAAGGGCACAAGAACATATGTGAGCCTTAAGGATGATGAAGAGATAGAATCAGATGTGGAGGTTAGAGATTTGAAGAAAGCCAAGAACAAACCTTCCAAGACTGACAAGACTGATGAGGAGCAAAAGACAGAAGAGTTTGTTGAGAGACCCACTCTCTCAATTGAAGACATCATTAAGGTAGTCACTGTGGATGGAAACCTGCAACCGATAATAGAATTCTATGATGAGTACAATGATGCAGACAAGAGAATTCTTGAGGAAGCAACAGTAAGGTACCTGAACATTTATAACAAAGCTTTGATTGAAATAATTTCCTTGATTCCTAAGAGCTTAGAAGAAGTTTTGGAGTCAAGAAAAGAAAATGCAAAAGCAAAAGACTTGGAGATCCAGGAATAGATAGTGATACAGTTATGTCCAGCTATCACTCAAAAACAAATGGACATGGTTTTCAAGGATGCCAAAGAAGAATTTAGGAGCAAGTCCAGAATGAATAAGTTCATGCTTGAAGAAACTAACCAAGTAGATGATGAGACAAAACAAATTCTTTGGTGTGTCTTGAAAAGGTTCAATCTTCCCATTGTAGAGGAAGCAAATGAAGAGCCTTCTGCCATAGATGTTGAAGGATTAAAGAAAATTGATGAAGAGCCTTTTGACATGGATGTCGAAGGATTAAAGAAAGGTGATGAAGAACAATCTGAGGCCTTATACTCCTCTATTTTGGAAGAGGAAGTGCAGAAAGAAGAAACAAATTCTGTTGGTGGCAATAAGCAAATCAGTCTGAATGTCCCCAAAGAAAAGGAAGTTGAGAATACAAGAGACACTACAGAAGCAGTACAAAGTTTCTTGGACAAGGAAGTTGTGGAATTAGATGAACCAGAGTTGATGCAAGGACCACTGAATCTAGACTCTCTCTCTCCAGTTTAGATAATGAAGATAGCATCTTTTGCTCAGACCAAAGCCAAAGAAAAACTCCTAAAATCTCATATGGAGGACTGTGAGTTGCTGAGTATTACATCCAGAGTGTTGGAGAAGATAATGCCTCATATCAGAAGGATCCATCTGCCTCTCCATTCAGTAACTTGAAGAACTTAGTTAATTTTGTCAATACACACTTTGAGTCTTTTGAAAAATTAGTAGAAACTAAGGTTCGAAATGAGTTCTTGGGAAAAAGATTCAGTGAGGTACAAGGGCTAATTGTTAATGATAGAAAAATCCTAGACATTGGCATAAAGAGCATTGAAAACACTCTTAAGGATGGTGGAGACATATATAAATTTTGTTTTTCCTGGCCCAAAGTTATAGAGGACATTGAGAAGAAAATGAAAGAACAAGAAGGAAAATTGACAAATCTATCTCAAAATTTTGATCCTCTCACTGTCTCTCTAGTAAGTCAAGAATGCCAAGCAATTGTTATAATAAATGAAATAAAGAAACTGAGTAAGGAGAAGAAGAATATAATGGATAGAATGGATGAACTCAAAGGGATAATCATCCCTAAGTTCGAGGCAATGCATGATGCCCTAGCAGATGCTCTAAGTATAGCTCAGACCAATGATCCAACAGATTTGAAGAGGGCAGAAGCATATGCATTTTTGTTAAGTGGACACATCTCAATTTTGGATAGGATAAAGAGAAGTTGGGCCACAAAACTTGTACAGTTGAAGACTACATTTGCAGATATACTTAAGTATATGTAAGTTTATCCTATGGATTGAATGTACATATGAGGCCTTATATAATATTTTTTGCACATTTTTGGTTGGAGGATCCCACCCTTTGCCATTGATGTCCAAGGGGGAGTAAAGAGCAGTGAAAAATAAGGAATCCATCATTAAGGGAGCACCAGTAAGCAGTGTGGAGAAATGGAGCACAAGCAAAGGGGGAGTTACATCGACACTTAGTCATTTTTCACTAAGTGTTGCCATCAATGCCAAAGGGGCAGATTTTTGGCGAGCGACACTGCTAGGATTCATAAGCATTGTCATTGATGGCAACAAAGTATATCCCACACATCTGCAATGCATAAATTACTCATACTGGAAGTCAAATTGAAGATAGGTTGATCATGTAGTCAAGAACAGAGCATTTGTTAGGGTCTGACAGATTAGGTTCAGAACTCTTTGATGGTGAAACTTACCATGTTACGTATTTGGGTGAGTAGTAAGGAGTATCTGAACTATTGTATTCCAGATATTTAGCCTCCGGTGACTAAGCATATGAAAGATATGAGCATCTAAGTATCAGACTTCTGTTAGATAGTGTAGACAGAGGAAGAACTAGTCAACATGGTATCAAACCTCAATTCCGATGTGAAGAAGGTGTTGATCAAGTAACTTGAGGTGTTATATGATTTTGGCCGACTTAGGTAATGATTTCTATGCCTAAGATTTTGGTGTGCATCATCTATCAAGTATGAATTCACCTGACAAAATAGTGTCTTACAAATATCCTAAGTGTTCTTGTTGCTTACTAGAAAGTTGTTTGAAAGCCTTGAGGCAGATCTATATACCTGATGGATTCAAGCTTGTAAGTGTGTTATGGTGATAAGTGTATGGATTAAGTGCGAAGAAAAGCATAGAGAAGTGTGAAGGCAGTAATCCAAGCCTAGAATGTGACAAGAGAGTGATACTAAGCAGAGGAAGAACGAAATGTGCTAGATCAGTATATTGAGCCTAACTAGAATTGAATTCTTGCATATGTGGATGCTATTCATCAATTCAAACATATTATTATCATCTGTAAGTCTCTAGTAGGCAATGAGCCTCTTGTGAGCAGTGTGCTCAGGCAGTGAGCCCTAACTGGCAAGTGTCATTCTGTACTTCTTTATTCTTTTACTAGAGAATACAATCTTGGGTTAATCACACCATGGTTTTTCCCTTAACAAGGTTTCCACATAAAAATCCTTGTGTTATGTGTGTTGATTTCATTTCAGTTCTTATGATTTCTTATTCTTTCATGCTTTGATATATCACTAAATGTTAAGACAAGAAAAAGAAGTAAAAGTAAGAAAGTTTTTGAGATAACTGATTTACCCCCCCCCCTCAGTTATCTACCTTGTTTCCAACAATTAAGTTATAAAATAATCAAAAACTACTAGAGATCTACGCAATAAAATTAGTAAGTGCAAGTGTAAGCTACATTAGGTTCACCAAAATGTGTTGTGGGGAAAGAAGATCATAATCAACATAAAGAAACTAGGTCAATATCTCCTCACATAACATTAGAACACTCACAAGCCACCAAGGGCTATAGACTTGTCTACTGTCCCTAGAGAAGAGTCAAGTTATAGTGTTGGTGGTGCTTGGGGTTTTGTTGTTGCTATGATTAAGGATTGATGCTAAAATATTGATTAAACCATGCAGATAAGAAGACCTAATGATCAAATTGAGTAACAAAGTAGACTGCAGTAACAAAAATTAGGAAATAGGAGTAGAACAAAGCAGAGAGGAACTTGTTACCAAAAATAAAAGCTATCAGGGTAGGACACAGGCACTAAGTGCCCTTGTCCTAGGGTTTCAAAGCAGAATCACTTCCGTCTGTACTTCATCCATCAATATCTGAAATCCGTTGCTCTAGATCTGTACACAAAAGGAGGGAAAATGTTTGGGTATTGTATAGAGGCTTCCCTTAGTCAAACCTCTGTGTAAGTGTTCCCACTTCCACAACAACAGAGATAAGTGTGATAGAGTGTGTGCCCTAGGTAGGTAGAGGAAAATAACTGATAAAAACAACAATGATCAAATATAATGGAACAAACTCACCATGAAAACCCTAGTTGAACTTGATGTCACAACACTAGTTGCAACTAGGAGGCCTTGGAGAGAGAAGGAAGCTTCTTCAGATACCTGCAAGGGTTAGTATAACAACAATAATAATCCATAGATAGAGAGCTTCAGATCTTGTGTATAGAGCATGTATCAAGTATTCAAATAATCACTTCATCATCCTTTCAAATAAGAGGGAGAGAGTTACATATATATGAATCTCAATTACATCTAAAAGAGTTTGTGTCAGGCCAACACAAGTTGTACCACCTAATGTAGCAAGGTTGACACTTGAAACTCAAACTTTGTTCGAGGCAAAAAGGCTAGACTCGGGTATTGGGCACCCTGGTCTCAACTATTTTGGCGCCTAAAATCTTAGCAATTAAGTCTTTTAATGTTATTTCTTAATCAAGTCCCAAAACGGTCACTTCACGAGCAGAGATACACAAATACATAGAATGTAGCGCTAAACCTTGTGTGAAATTGTAGGTCACAATTTTTGACAATACAAGTATGGAATGGTTTCAGTTGTTGTGGGACATATAATATTCTGGTAGTAATATAATATGATAGTTATATACAGAGCTAGTCTCTTATTTTTTTGAAGGTCCCTAGGCCATAATTTAGGATATATTTAACAAAAATTTGGAGTTAGGTAACTACAAACAATTTTTTAAAGGCTATATTATCAAAGTTCATACATATATTACATCATACTATCATAATACTGTAATATCATACCATCATAACATTATACTATCTCTATGTAGACATGGAGTTTCTCTATTTTGGTAGATATTGCTATATTTAGCTATTCCTTCAAACTTAGTGGCCCTCTAAATCTAGACGTTTCTCCTAAATATGTTGAAAACTTTCCTAATTTTAGTTATTATTTCTAAATTTGGTAGAGTTTTTGGTAGGTTTCTAAATTAGTAAATTCTATTAAATCTGGTGGAGCTTTTAGTTGTACTACTAAATTTAGTTGTGGTTCTATTACTTTTGTGAGCACTTTGTATAAAATTAAGTATAACTTTTACTATGAGTGTTAAATTTTTATTTTCTTATAGGCATTAGAAAGTTCTTTCCAAGTCTTACATGCTAATTCAACCCATTTTATTTGAATTTACTCATATTGTTTGTAATTTTTAGTTGACTCTCATTTTTCTCACAAACTTGTAATCAAACTAAAGCAAAGTGCCACCTTCTTTTGTGTTGGATTTTTTTATTATGGAAATTTGGGGTTGTTAATCCTCACACACTCAACTTATAAAGTGTCATCACATGTATCAGTCTAAGGTGGCTTACACATGGGCATTTTGTAATCAATGAATTAAAATAAAATTCTAAATCTACTAGGTGAAAATTATCTAAGTCATTAATGGGTATATCAATAAATCCTTCCATCATGACCTAAGAAAAAAGAAACAATAAGTCCAGGTGAGACATCATCTTGAAGTATAGTAGATCGATATTCATCTCTTACCTCATCTCTACATTTTGTTCCTAAACCAAGTACTTGTTGGTAAAAATATGTGTATATCAAAATGTGGAATAAAACAATGGATAAATGCATACAAGAAACTATCCTATTATACACCAATCTACACCTTCAGTTGAGTAATATATATTAAAAATATGCTAAAAAAGGACAATGATCTTACCAACATAGACCTTTGGATACCTATGGGAAATGCTCAAGATAGTTGGTATTGTTGAAAGTTGATATGGTTGTTGAAAGTAGGGAATACTAAGAGGGGGGTGAATTAGTATTCCGCAAAACCACTTGTTAACTTGTTTATTAATCCAATTTCCAGAATTAATACCATGAAAACAAAACAAGCATAAGAACAACAACCATAAAGACATAACACATAGACACCAGGATCTTTACGTGGAAAACCCAAAGAGGGAAAAACCACGGTGAGTGTTAGCTCACAATATATTATGATAGCTCAATACCAAATTACAGGAAGGCTCACTGCCTTAGGGCTCACTGCCCTATGAAGAAGTTCTCACTACACAAAGGCTCACTAAGAAGAAAGAAGAAGGATTGGCTCACTGCCAAAAGAAGATGAACTATTGTAAATGCATCTACCACATGCTGGATCATAGTTACATTGAAGGTTCAATATACAGATTCAAAGGTCTTCATTTGTTCTGCCCTGCTTCTCAACTTAACTACATATACTCTGTTTTTTGTCCTTGTTCAACTTTTTTTGCTTTGCACTCTGCTCATAATCCTTCACACTTCGAATTTGCACAATACACCATAAAACTCTTGACCAACATCAAATTCCATCAAGTATATATATTTTCTACAAGATTTATCTCATAATTAGGTTGGCAAGCAAAACATAAACCGTGTACACAAATACTACATCTTGTCAGCTTGAACTTGTGTACAATCTACAATGTGGACTTAAACAAACATACAAAAGTCTTCATATAGGTCGGCTTCAATCATACCATCACTTAGATTGACTATTAAGACAATATAACTTCTCGGCATAAGAATCTAACATGTCTGTCGGCTTGTTCCTTAAGACTATACTTGATCAACTCATCTGTCACATCATAATTCCCACTGCAGACCATATGAGACTCTGAGATGCATAACCAACAGTCATTCTGGATCTCTTAGCATACCTTCAGAACCGTAGAACAAAATATACAATTGCGGAGGAATGTAAACCCTTTTCTCTAGTACTATGCATTGTTCATGTCTTAGTTCTGTTCACTTGGACTTAGATATTTTACCATGTGACTTATGGAGGAAGTCAAGACTTGAGAACTGGAACAAATCATCACTAAATAGCTATGAACAACATACCTAATCCACATATACTTATCGTTTACTGCGGAGACATACTATCCCAAACATTGTTACTTACTCTGTATAATATATATTGTTCATACTTAGTCATTTCTACTTCCAAAGTAAAGTCTCTTTGTCATACCGGTGGAGTCTCTTTCCTTTGTTGCCATCAATGACAACATTCAATCATCAAAATAGTGTCTCTTGCCAATAATGGTTTCTCCTTCCAACAACATGACCTTTTCCTCGCATCTAATTCTAACTCTTGGAAATGGCTTGGGGGATAATGGATTTATAGATTTGGGATGAGGATGATGGATATTGAGGATTAGATCTTGTGTAATGGAAGGAGGGGGTTGAACCATTTGTAAGATAGAATTAGAAGCTTATAAGTGGCATCTTATGATTGGTGCACATGATTAGGGCAAAGATTGAAAAGAGATGGAGGGTAGAGATTTTCATGTTGTAATGGAGGGTGATGGTTGAAAAGGTGCCTTTTGAAGCCATGTGCAAGGTTAATCAAAGTGGTGGAGGATTTAAAGGAATGTGATTTTGGAGGTATGCTGGATAGAATATTTGGTTATAATAGAGGGGAATATGCAAGGATGGGATTGTGGATGACATGAGTAAATATCATGGAACCAAGGGGAATTAGGACCAATAATCTTACACACCATACTGTATTCTGATATTGGGTTTGCTTTGGATTGGATGATGGATTTTGAAGCTTTCAATTTGAATTTGGGATTTTGGGTGTATGGGATTTAGGACTCATAGGGATGCTTGGATTTTTGGATTTTGAATTTTGGGATTTAGGGACCCAAATGAAGTTTAAATTAGGATTGGGATGCTTGGATTTACATTTAGGATTGTTGGATTAGATTCTAGATGGGGGATGGGGATTTTTTAGATTTAAAGATGGAATTAGATTTTGGAGATGTATATTTCGATGTTCCCCTTGGAATTATTACTTCTCTTTGCTTTGGGATCCACATTAATTTTGTGCTTCCTTTTTGATGGGTGGACCCATGTTACCTTTGTTATCAATTTTAATTTTTTATGTGATTTTAATGTGAGATTGTATGTCGATGCTTCATGCCTTGCTGATCCTTAGATTCTTGTGGGCTCTTTGCTTCATATGCTAGTGCATCCAAATTGCTTCCAAAGTTAATGTTATGGTCCCATGCAGAAATATTATCTTGGAATCCCACATGACTTTCATGATTGCTTCATCATTTTGGAATAAGTCAAATTATGTGTGATTTCATTGATCTTGATTGGTGATTTTAGGTGATGGATGGTCAAGGTTGGTGATTAGGATAGTGGTGTTGATGAAAGGGTTGATGAAACAAACTCTTTATAGGAGTGAAAAGAGGAACTTTTTTTATATTGGAAGAAGTTCCCTTAGGACATATAGAAACAATATCTTTAGATTGTGTATCTTGAGATTTGTAGTCGATGCCTTGAAATCCTTGATTTGTAATAACATGGATGAGCTTCAAAATTCCTTTCTTATGAAGGCCTAATATTTTTCCTTGATAGTTTATGATTTGGCACATTTGATTTGCAATGGGATAGTTGTCACTTTCAAAACAAGATGGGAATCTATCTTTAGATAGGTAGGAATCGATGGTAGTTTTAATTTTCTCTACTACAAGAAGAATAAATAAGACAGAGGTGGTTGAACCAAGGTGATAGGATTATGGTTTGGGGATGGAATTAATGTGGGTGCTTTGACCTTGAGGGTGTATTGGATCATGAAAGATACTAGCTTGGGTGCTTGGACCTTGATTTGGTTAGGGATGAGTTTGGGCATGCTTTAGAACAAGCTCTCGACATATCCTTATTTGTTTTTCGACAAGATGGATGAGTGTCATTTTCCTTCAATATCTCCTTTAGTGATTAATGTGTCGATAGAATCCTCTAGTTTCACATGGATAGGTGAGGGGTCTTTGGCTCTTATGGATCTTGTGGATTTTAGATTGGATGGATTGGATGGACCTTTGCAAAGGTTAGCATTTATTTTCCCACATAGGTAGACTTGTAGGGATGATGGCTTTAGGAGGATATTGGGCGTTCTTGATAACGTTTCGATTGATGAATTCATTATGAACAACACACTTGTATTTACTAAAGAGAGATGGCATTGGATTAGCAATTTTGCATGACTTCATAACTTTGCTCTTACTATTATGCTTGGGATTTTGTGCTAGTAGTCTTTGGAAGAAATCTGTCAGGGATGAGTTGTATAATATAGAAGTGGATTGTGGTTGGATTAGATTGCAAAGGTTTTAAGGATGAAAGATTGATATAGAAGGTTGAGGCTACGACTTGTGTAATGCCTCTGGTACTTGTGCTTTGTCATTTATTGAATTTTGTTTTGGATTCACTGTTGTTATTAGTGATGATTTTTATTGTGCCATCGGGGTGTTTCCAATGGGGTTTTGTATTGGAATATAAACTTTTGCCTATGGATGTATATCTTGTGATTTTATATATTAGACCTTTCAGTGTTACTATTCCACTACTTTTGATATATTGTATAGTTGTGCTTATTTTACTTTGATTAGTATTCTAGATTATTAGTATTTATTGCATCTTTATGTTCATGGTTAATGATTCATGTTAGATTTTATGTTTAATTTATTTATATAATATGATGCAATGTTGGGTGTTTATTCTTTTATTTATCTATTATATATGATGCAAGTACACCTAATGTTTGACTTGAGTATGCAGGTACAAGGTTATTCCCCAATGGTGGTTATTTAGGAGACATTCATATTGGGTAAAACTTCTTGTTAACCTTTATCTCACTTGATTCAAGTACAAGATGGATCCTATATATATTTGTGTAAATATGGATCTGAATCATTAGTGATTTGAGAATCTGCATATTGTGGAATCTCATAAAGTGTCTGTGTCCTTTGTAGATGATTATTTCTATCTTGTTTAGTTGTATTTTAAATTGCTTCAAAAATATGTGTTTTCCATGTTTGTAAAATATGTGTGTGTGTGTGTGTGTGTGTGTGTGTGTGTGTGTGTGTGTGTGTGTGTGTGTGTGTGTGTGTGTGTGTGTGATTTTGTAGAAAAGGCCTTTGGTATTTTATTGTTCTTAAGTGAAAAGAAAATTATAGTGAATTTAATTACTTTTCATAATTAGAGTAATTTGCATAAGGTAAATAGATTTTCTATTTAACTGGAAATTCATTCTTATTAAAAGGGCTATGGAGGATGTTAATTATTTATAATGTATTAGCTTTACCTTATTTAATGAGTGTGGAAATACCCTTATAATTATTTAATTTTAAAAAAATCCAAGTTTGAAATATCTAGTTTAAGCGGGAAAAGGGAAAAGGGTTTAGGGAATTTTGGCAAAAGGAAAATAGGCTTGTATTTTCATTTTCACTTTTCAAACTCTTTCTCAAACTCTTTTCTTTCTCTATTGGAAAATTTCCTAGAATCCTTTTCCCCAATTTTATTGAAGAATATTGTTGTTGGGTAAATTATGCATAAGAGGGCAATTTTGGTTTTTAGAATTTTTCCTTAGGCCAAAAGTAGAAAATTTTGAAGGTTACATACATCTCCATTAATGGAGGTATGGAAAATATTATGGTTTCGTAAGTCTTAGGAAAAAATTGTAAAATTTCTATTTAGAGCTTAAATGAATTATTTATTTTATGAAATAAATTATCTCTATTATAAATTGGCATTTTGCACCTTTTAGTAATGTGTTGTAAAAGTTGTTACATTGATTTCTATGCCATGTCCAAATCGTTCATTTAGAGTGATGGAATTTTAGGATCGAGGTATAGGATATGAGAGGAGTGGGCTCTCACTACTTGTTGTGAGCTAGAGTTATACGTGAAGATTGAAAGGGAGGGTTTTAATTAAGTGATAATGTAATACACATGGGTTATAAAAATGATTAAAAAGATGCATGTGCCTCGAGTGAATGCCTTGGATGGATTCATCTTGGTCATGAAGGACATGCCACAACTCTTGATAGTTAGTGAATGTCATTGAGTAGCTTTCTTTGAGGGAGTAGTCAAAAAAATATCTTTTATCCCCTTGGGTGGGAGTTGGAAGTGCAACAAGATCTCCTAAATTATTGCATGGCCATTGCACTACTATGATAATACTCATCTTATTTATAGGATCCTCATCCTTTCCTACAGTTGGATTTTGTGTTCAATGTGATCATGATCATAACTATATGTTTATGTGATTGTTGTGTTTAGTGCATTCATGTGGATGTGTTGTTTTATACATGATGATTTGGCATGTGCATTGCCATATTCCCTCGTATTATGTGTGTAGCATCAAAAATTGCATACCCTTGCAATTTCACACTATATTTTCTCAGCACTTTGATGCTTGCATCTCCTTTGTGTGTTCTAGGCCTTTTTTTGTTTCATTTTACTCCTTTCTATTTAATTTCATAAAATTTTATTTTAATGCCTTGTGATTCTCTTAGCTCAAAGATGTTTCATGTAACCAAGAGGTAGATTCACTTAGACTCTAGTGCTTAGCGCGAACATCCATGCACCACATTGACATCCTATGAATGTGAAATGGTAAGTGAGCTATTTTTAGGACACATTGAATATCTCTTGTAGTTGATGAGATTCTTGTAATGCCTCTTGAACTTCAAACAACTCTTTCCCTCTTTGCATGTGAATCTTCTTCCCTCCCAATCTCAATTTTTGAATAATCTTTTGCTCATTCACTCTTTCTTGGCTCTCTCCTATTCTAAAAGCACTACATGAACCATACACTCTTGATTTCTCCTATCATAGGTAGCTATTGAAGGATTTCATGCTCTCATAAGTTGCAACATTATCTTTATTAGCTCTATGAGGTTTTATTGGCGATTTGACCATTTTGAAGGATCTCTTTTTGAGGTTTGAAGTTGTTGATAACTAGATTTATTGTCCTCAAGGAGCTATGGCCTCTTCCACCATCATTTGGTCTAGTAACATTATTTCTACATTGATAAATCTTGTTTTATATTAAAATATTGTTACATAGCTTAGTTTATTTCTTTGTAAGTTTTGGTGTAGACCACCATCCTTTTTCTTTGTGCATATGCTTGGGTATTCTTCCCTATAGACTAGGGAAGGTGCTTCTAGTTTTTTTTCGTTGTCACTATTATTTATTTCTTAAACTCACTTAAGAAATAGGAACACATACTTATTTTCAAACTTCTATCTATCTTTGCTACTCATGGAGGTCCAAAGCAGGGGCTTGACTTAGGCAAGCTCCTTTGAAACCCAACCATTTTTGTCTTGTCATTAGCAAAAGATACCTTGAGGAGATGTATTCGAACACATGTAGGTTTCATATATATATATATATATATATATATATATATATATATCTTCTCTCTTTTCATTAATCTTTTATTTCATTAGATTTGAATTGAATATATATTTTGATTTCATATCTAGTATTATTTAAATGTTTCTAGGTTAGTTTTATGTCTGCTTCTATGTTGTACAAATAGCAGGGGACCTACAAAATCAACACTTTTTCTTTTCTAGACCTTTAGAATACCAGTGCTAGGCATAAATGTCCTCACAATGCACTATCATCATGGGCAATAAGTTCTACTTTCTAGTGGTAGGTTCCTCTATTCCCCTCTTTCCATTTCAGTATTGAATTTTCTAAAAAAAAATTATAGTACTTCATTTCCATCTTTCTGTTAGTTACTTTCCTTCTTTCAAGCAATGACTTTAGTTTATTTCCATTTCTATTAGCACAAAGTGGGTCTGTTGATGTAGTTTTGTCTAAATCATTAGATAACAAAAACTAGACAGTACCCTAGTGTAGAGATAGAGAAGAATTCCCTTGGTTGATACGTTTGATCAAGGTGTAGTTTTTCCTCCACTACATTTTGGTGAAACTGCCACCTTAAAACTTTCAAACATATTTGCATGCTTTCTCTCAAACATTTAAAACAAAACAAAATCTTCTTTGTTTACATTCTATTATGTGTTATAAAGCTAAAAAACTCTTTTTATGAGCTTTACAACCTAGTCCTCTAATTCACAATATATTGTTTGAAGAAATTTATGCCATCACTCTGTAATGACTTAATCTAGTGCCCTTAAAACTCTAATTTGCTTGGCCCTTGATTTCATAAGCCTCTCTTATGAACAAGCTACTACAACTATTTCTTCTCCTTCTTCTTCTAGAATTGTTCCAATGACTTCTTTCCATGATGTGGAAGTAGCTTTCGATCATGAGGCAGTCTTTGGTTGTGTCCCACTAGAGAAAATTCATGACTTATATCACCATTTGGTTGATTTCTAGAATTTTCTATGGCATGCGGACTTACCCAATTTTGTTGTCCCTTTGGTCAACACTCTTCGTGTTATGTTAACTAGTCATCTTAAATGTCTTTATTTCCTATGTGGAATCGCCCATATAGTGCATAGTGATACACCACCATTGGTGAGCTACCTTGCAGAACCCAAGACTCTCACTCGAACATAATAGGAAATCATCTTTTTATTCCTCTTCCTACTTCAAGAATTCATATTTTTACATCTTCACAAATGGCTACTAGTGCTCCATAGCATGGCAGTGTAGATACTAGTTTGTTTGGAGGTGTTGTGAACACCATTAATCAATATGAGTTTGTTCCACCCTTGAGGCCCTTACAATTTACTTTTCCTATCGGTGTCCTCAGAGCTTCTCAGCTTTTGTCCCTACCCCTTTCTTTCATTCCTCTTATTGTGCATACTCACACTACTGATTCTGTCATCAACCAACTCCTTCAAAATACTAGTTCCATTCAGCAACAACTTGCCTCACTTTCCACATCGTCTACGCAACCCCTTGTTCCTACTTATTGCAAGTGTTGCCCTCTTTCACTTTCTATTCTTGCTACTTCCTTTCCATAGAGCTTCAAATAACCTAGGCTTGAAAAGCATTATAGAAAAGGAGACCCTCAGGCACATGTATCTGCCTTCACTACTTTGTGCAATGATTTCATTTTAAGGATGCTCTGCTAGTAAAACTATTCTCATGGTCATTGAAAGACACCACATTGGACTTGTTCTGTTCACTTCCTAACCATTCTATTATTTCTTTTGAACAGTTAGTAAACTAGTTTTTACAACATTTTCAATCTAACATTGGACCACATGTCACATTTACTAACTTCATTCATTTTTGGCAAACAACGAATGTAAAAGTAACTGAATTTATCTACCATTATAAAGCGATCTTTTCAAAGATTCCTTATGTTCTCCCAAACTCTAATGTGCAATGGGTTTTCATTAGGAACCTGTAACCTTAGATAAGGGATAAGATTCTATTAATGAAATATCAATCATTTGTACACGTTTGCACAATACTCCATGACTATCAACATTCCCTTAGCTTGTTTGAGGTGCTTACCTCAATGGCTCTTGTTGGTCAATCTAGAGCATCTTCTTCTTTCACTAATTATAAAAAGAACAATAATTTATTTAAAAACGATGCTTCAACAATGATTATAATTGTAGCAGCTAAAGTACCTTCCCAAGCTACTCTAGCCCTCTCTACTCCTAAATTAACAAATAATCATAAATTTACTCCTCTTATGGAGTCTCTTTACTCTATTTTACAACTCCCAAACAATAATTTAGTGCAACTATCGCCTATTCGTCCTCTCGACACCTACAATCTAGTTCCACCTTCTTATGACCTAAAGGCCTTTTTCAGTTCCACAGAGTCCCTGGCCATGACACAAAAAGATGCTTGCATTTGAAGCACATAGTGCAAGACCTCATCGAATAGAATGTCATCTAGGTCTCCGATGCGAATGAAAAAGGAAATAAATCATTTTCTCTAACTAGCATTTGCAAATCTACACAAATCCCATGCCACATAATTATTCCATCTTTATTGACCTTGCTTCACCATCTATGGTATTGGATATAACTCCTGACATTTCCTCTTCTTCTTCCTTTACCCAATTGGTAGGTATGGTAGATGTTTTCTCTTGCCTTGCTCGAGAGCGAAATGTTCCTAAACCTATCATTTCCTTCTCTTCTGTGGATGTCCCTATGGATATGTATGAGGTTCCTCTTTACATTGTCGCTAAAGTAAATGGGATGTCCTAATTGACCCCACTTTCTTGGTAAATATAATTACAGAGGAATTCTTGTATATCTATGAACTGTATAAATATGTCTATGAGCAATCAAAGGTCTATATATGGTGTCATGATGAGATGTCTAGCCTCACCCTCAATTTGATCACTCTTCCCATCTTGGTGGGACCCAAAACCCTGGATGTGCCTCTCAACTATTCCTACCTCGGATTGCTTTTGTTTAAAGTCAGGCCACCCATGGATCGTTGTAATGAGATTGATCCCATCGGTAGTTCATAAGTGCCTAAAGTTTCATCATGATGGCATTGTGCATATAATCTACCACAATAGATTCAAGCCTCCTTCCATGCGGGACAACTTTTCTTTGGACTACTTCTTTATAGCTCCAACTGAGCCTCTCCATCCATGCAATGACTTCTTGTTCTTTTCATACCATAAGCTTAAGGTTGCTTGATTTATGTAGTTGTTTGTCAACCCTTCCTCTCTATCTCTCATGGTTGCTTCTCCCTTGGTCACCTTGCCTTCAGAGGTTGCTTCAGTTCATTCCCCTACTTCCCAAGTAGTTAAAAGAAAGTAGCCTATGCAAAGTGCATTGCTCCACCCCCGCACTCCTAATGTGTAATTATAGGTCCCACCTCTGATCTCTTATTCGAGACCTAGAGGTCCACCACTAGTACAAACTTATGTGCCACTTGCTCCTATTATTTCTCATCCTTCAATAGTTGTTCATGTTCCTCTTGCCACTTTCATGGCCTAGGGAAAGAAACCTATGCTAAGGAATCCTCCCTCCCTCTGTGAACCCACATCCTTTGGTATCTGCACTTATTCCTCCTACCCCTTCACTAGTGCAAGGAAAGTAGCTCATTTTGTAGGATCCCTCTCCTCCCCTTATGGTTTCCCAGCCTTCACTGGCTCCTTTCATTCATCCTTATGTCTTTGAGATAGAGAGTGAAAAGGAACTAGTGCTAGGAGACCCCCCACTCCTTTAGCAGAGGCTTTGGATTGCACATGATGAAACGAACTTGCTATAGATCACAAGCATCATCGATGTGTTGTAGCGTGAGAGCGTGCTATTAATGTGTAGCCTCTTTTTGATCATCCTCCTCCCATGCGACTATCACTATACCTTTCCCCTCCTTCAAAGCCTCAGCCTTCTCTTACTCAACTTGTCCCTTTCCCATCCCTAAATCCTTCCTCTCCTCTACTGAATGAAGATGAAATTCACCCCAAAAGGTCCAAGTAGTCTTGGATCCTTTTATGGAGAGTCCTATTCTTTCCTCCATCCCTGACATGACACCCTTCTCTGAACCCTTAGACCTTCCAAATGCCAATGTCATATCTAGTGCCACTCTGTCTACATAAACTTGAACATTATTCCACCCCTCCATTTTGCAAGCCAAAGTGCATGCTATCATCTTTGTTGCCTCTAATTCCTTTTACATCACTTCTTGCACCTATGGAGAATCTGTTGGGACATGCAAAAAATTATATTCCCATTGTGCCTATTTTACCCCTAAAATCCAAAAGTCCTGTGTAAATTCCTTAGCAAATGCCTCCATTGAATAGAGAATTGAATTCTAATCAACTTTACGTTTTGAACCATCTTAGAATTCCTTGAAATGAAAAAGTTATGCTTGGTCAAAGTTTGGCTTTTGTGTTTTTTGCCTTGCTCAAAAGTGTTCTTTCCCTTAGATTATTTTCCAATTTTTGCCTTTGTCAGCAAATCAGCCCTTTTCAAAACTTCCCAACTTTTAATGAGTTCAAATTTTAGCCAATTCATAGATAAGGTGATAGTAGAGAATAAGGAAGATTCGTGACAAAGGGATAAAACCAAAGAAGAAGGCTATATGTGAAAGGCAAAGTTCAAAAACCTTGAGATTTGCCGATAAGGAGTTTGCCCGATTGCAAATTCACCAACAAAGGAAAAAGGAATTGACAAAGGCCGAAAGTTGGTTCGGCATAGGGTGAATTTGTCAATAAGGCAAATTGAAGCAAAATTGGCTAAGGCATGAAAAGGAAAAGTGCCTTTGTCAGGAGATTGGAAAAATCCCCAATCTTGATAAGGTTTGCCATTTCATACTTTTGCCAATAAACCAATAAAATGGGAAATAGGTGCAAAGAAGGATTTGTTAGGCAAAATTCATATTTGCCAACAAAGGCACAGGAAGAAGATAGTTCGGCAAAGTTAGTTTTTGCTGATAAGCAGAAAAGGTCGCCACATGATAAAGTTCAGCAAACAATACTTTTGTCAATAAAGGCAAACAAAGCAAAGTTCTGAAAAGTTCAATTTTGCCAATAAAAGGCAGCAAGGTGCTTGGTTCATAAAAGCAAGATTTTTTCTGACTAAGGAGAAGTAAGGAAAGTTCATCAAAACATAAAGTTGCCAATAAAGGAAAAATAGCCCAAGTTTGGCAAATTGAAGATTTTCTGATAGAGCTGATATGGAAAGAAAAAGAAAAGTTTGGCAAAATGGAAATTTTTTGACAAGGGAGATAAAAGTGATAAAGAAGATAGTTCGGCAAAAAGTGAAAGTTGCCGATAAAGGCAAGGGAGGCCCAATTCAAAAAAGTAAAATGTTGCCGATACGAGCAAAGTAAAGAGGAAACAGAAAAGGTTTGAAGAAGCTGATTTTTGCCGCCTAAGATAGAAAGAAGTCTAGAAATTGAAGATTTGTTGACAGGGCATAATGAAGACCAAAAGAGGATAGTGGAAAATAGAAAATGCAAGAAAAAGAAGAAGATAGGAAAATAAGAGACAAAATGTAGAAAGGTACAGTCAGTAGTCAAATGCTTCAAAATAGAAAAGTGATCGATACACTGGGAAAGCTGTCAATACTAGAAATGGTTAATTCCCTGAATGCATGCCATGATTGCAGGGATACATAAATTGATATGTACCTTGAATTTAATGAGCCTATACAATAGTGATGTACAGGTGGTTGGCATAGTAAAAATCTTCAATGCATAAAGGAAACATTTGAGAAGTCAATGTTAAAGATGGCAAGGAAGGATTAGAACCTTCCCTCTTTATTGCTTAGAGTACAATTGGATTGCAAGCAATCTTTTTATGATTGTTTGTAGAGATGACAAAGCATGGGTTTTGCTACCCCAACATGCAAATCTTCTAAAGATTGGGAGTTTGAGTTTAATGCAGCACGGTGTGTACTCATTGACTGAGTGCAACACTGGGAATGGGTGCAATCAATTGCTATATATGCAGGGTTGTGATTTGTGTTAAGGGTTGGTCATTATGGCAATTTCTCAGTATGGTTGTGAGCTCCAGGAGGCAGATTAAGAAAGAATATTTGTAGGCTTTGTTTATACATGATTCAATCATGAAGTTGTAACATCAAAAAATGTCCCCTTGGGGGCTTTTCCCTCATAAGGTTTAGCTCCTGGGTCTTTTATCTATATTTAGGACATCTTGCATCATATTCTGACATCCTGATGAAATGAACCCTAAGTTTCATGGCAAATGGGACCTAGGGGGATCCCTTGAACCTAACCCTGACCAAAATAGGGGAAGGACTTGGACGCCCACACCCTAGTCCTACTAGGCAGTCCCAAATTTTGAGTGTCAGCTTGTGACACTTATTTAGGTCCTATGCTGACACGGTAAGTTTGAATTATGAAATTCTTGGCAGGAGTGTTTGTAGTTGCATATAAAAACATGTTTAGGCATTCATTTGTAAACTAGATGACAATTAGCTGATTACAAGATTTTAATTAGATGATTATTATGATCTTTTGGCATCCTAAAGGTGATTCAAGGCTTTCATTGTGTGGCAAGAGCAGATTTATGTTGTCTGTGTGTTCGTATTTGTAGATTTGAGCAATCATCTCCTCATGGCATGAAGAACTTCTTCCTCCCATGAGATCTTCACTACAAGGTGACATCATTTATGTTTCTAAGCATTTATCATTTGGTTTTTGTCTCTGCCTCTCAAGGACACACACTCTCTATCTGACAATGGTGTTCAGAAGACTTGAATGTCTCTCTAGGGCTTGACTGAGGCAAGCCTCTAAACACCACAACCCCCTCCCAAAGTTTCTGTGATTGCAGGTTATAGACTAAAGATACATGAAAAGTGGAGTTGCAGGAGGATATTATAGAGTGTCAGATTTGCAGATCAGAGTTAAAAATAACACTTTGGACTTGGGCACCTGCTACCAAGTCCTCTGGATTCTATGACAGGAAAATCTCTGATACAGTAGGAACAGGTTGCAGATCAAGTTTCCAGATCCTGACAAAAACCTGGGCATTAGACTTGGATGCCCGCTACTTAGTCCCTGACTATTCTGCTTCTGAACCCCAAAAATAGGTGCACAGTTATCTGTCATTTTACATCTTTCTATAGCAACATTTCCTAATATTCATCTGTTTGCTTCCATATTTGCATAATTAGGGTTTTGATGTATTATTGAGCATAAGTGAGCATAATTGACAATCAAATCATACAAATCCAACTTTCCCTACATCTCAAAGTGTCCTAGGGTATGATACTGCATTGCCACTTGACCCTAGGTCCTTGAATGAAAGGGTGAAAGGAGGATACATACACAAAACTACCAAAGACTTAACTATCCAAATTTTACCCTTTACAGAAGTGTATGTAATATAAGTCATAAATCTTTGTATCAAATTGTTGTTTTTCTCAAATACTATAGGTGTTTTTCTTAGTAAACTATAATCCCAGTTTCAATTTGCTTTTGCCACATTTAGTGGTATGATTGTAAGCTCTAATTTGATTAATGTGATAGTTCTTAATTCATTCCCAATCTTTGTGAATGATCATTTCAATATTGCATAGGGAAGAACATGGTATAGTGTGGGATTGTTAAGTATTTTTAGTAATCTAGTAGTGATTTCTTTACATTTGATACATCAAGCAGGCAGTTATACACTTATATATGATTGTTTTACTTTGTTTCACATTAGACTCTGCAGCCCAATGGATAGGCACTAGTCTGAGTAGCCTTAGATCACCCATCTTCAAAACAAAAACAATATATCTTAACTTTAGAAGCTGAAGTAGTATTTATGCATCCTCATTGTGTATGATTGCACTTATTAGCTATATATGGGTCATACAACAACCATCTTTTTCTTAGTTTAGTGATAGATTTGGTATTAAGAGAGCAATCTGGGTTTGGTTGTTAATATTTTTAGTTGTTCATCTGGTCTAATTTTAATACCTATTTAGTTATAATACCCCTTGGAATATCCCTCCAGAGTTTAAGTTGTGCTCAAAGAGCAGAGGAGTTTACCCACTCATATCAGTTGGCCAAAATTGCCCAAAACGTGTTGATAAACCTCTTCCTATCACCTTGACGACATTCCCTGGCCTAGGTGATATAAGAATGTTTTAGAGTTTTGTGTTGCCATTATTTTGGGTACCAACAGATTGGCACCATTGTTGGGGAAGTAATATCTTGGTTTAGATTTTGAAAGACCTTTGTAACATAGTCACTAAAGAAGTTTGCAGTCATTTCTAGGTGTAATTTGTTATTGTGTGTAAGTTGGCAGCCTGTCAACTTATACCAATAGATTGGCGTCGTTACCGAGGACAATTATTTTGTTCAAACTCAAAATCCTTGGTAATAATGAATCATTTTAGTTTTGGTTGTTGATACTGAGATATACTTTTGTTCAAGTTTTCTTCCCAAAAGGGGAGTGATGACTCTGTTTTGTTAAACCCAGAATTAATTTTAGTTTGAAAAGATTTTCATAATGGATAGAAGAAAAAACTAGGAGCAGCTTGGATGTGAAGAATCCTCTAGTAATACTGGGAATTGGAGTAAGTATAGGGAAAGAAGACCCAGCATGGTGCTGTTAAGATATCCTTATGTAGTATCACTAGTGAATCCCCAAGACCAAGCGCATATTTTTGGAAGAGATGATGTGTTTGATGACTGAAGAAGTTAGCATCAATACACTTCTGAGGACTCCATTGACAATATACTTAGAACAAATAGAAGATTGAATAAAGATGGGTATGATGTCAGGAGAAATTAGAATGTCATTGGTAGAGGACATAAAGGTAGACAACATGATCCACATTTGAGAACCCTTGGGATGCCTAGTGATAATGAGGAAATATATCAAGATGTCAGACATCCTAATTCTCCTACAAGATCACTTGGAAGTTAGCATGATGCTATCCCTAATGTGGATGATCAACAATAGCCTGGTAATGATGAAGAAAGAGAAAGAAGGATCCAAGATGAGTTGGACTTACTTGATCACATTAGAAACACACAAAGAGAGGTTTAGGCATTATTGGAACAACAAGAAGCTCAATTATCCCAATAGGCCCAGCAAAATTAGAATGCTCAACAACAAGGCCTGAATCAAAATGATTATTAGTAGCATGCACAGTAGCAGCAACATCAACAACCACATAATCAGCATAATAATTAGAGACTGCAACAACAAATGGGACATCAGGGTGTAAATTAGGCCCTTTCTCACATTAACATGCAACCACCACAGAATCAAGTTAACCAACAACATGGAAACATTCAGCATATTGGACATGCTCAGTAGAGGCAAGCACAAAGGTTTATTACATAGAGACAATCGTTGGGAGCTGAAAGATACAAACAAATTGATTTTATTGGTATTCCAATTTTTTCTTAATCCCATTCCAACTAAGATTAGAGGGAAGATTCAACACCTAAGACATTTTATTAATTTCACTGATGAGTATGAGATTTAAGACAAGGATGTGATGATGAAGTTGTTTGTGCACTCATTAGAAGAAAGTGCAAAATAATGGTACAAGGCTCTCCCTGACAATAGCATTGATTCTTGGGAGGAATTCATGAGATTTTTCAGAAACCAGTACGAGGATAAGATTGATCCCAAATTTTTCGTTCATGAGCTGACAACCATCAAAAAGGCCATCAATGAGACAGTAGAAGATTTTAGTAGCCGCTTCATCATGACTATGAGAAAGGTACCCTGTCACATGAGACCTAATGAATCAATGTGTTTAGTTTTATATTGTGGTGCATTTTGTAACATCCCACCATGCAACCCCAAAGGGTAAGAGCCAAAAGAGGGCAAGAATATATTTTTTAACATAAACTGATAACATACACATAATACGGTTGCTAACTTGGTAGATCAACAACAGTCACGGCCAAGTATGGCCAAGTGTACAACCCAAAGGAGGGGACTAAATCACCCTCCTTGCAAACATCATTAAAACCACATTCATTTTAAACACCAATTCAAATGTTCCTAATACCCATTTCCATTTATAAACATAAAGCCATAATGATCATCATAGTACAAAATAGGTCTGATACCAACACCAGAAAAATGTAAGCCAAAAACAAAACAACATCTCATTTCTTCTCATTAATATAATTTACATCACCTCTCTCAAGATAGTGCAAATTACATAAAAGAATATACATAAGTACAATGGCATAGACATGGATAAGATACAATAACTGATAAAAATAAGTACAAGAGAGAACACCTCCAACTGGTGCTCCAATAACCTATACACCGGTCCCCAATGGTGGTGGCAATGCCTCCCAACCATGTGGACTCACAAGAGGCCACCCCACTGTGTTCAGAGGTAGTCACATAGCCATCAGTCACCGAACAAACAAGGGAATGAAGGTATACACACACACCAAACACAGTGTAGACACAGTAAACAACCCCACAAGCACAGTGACATGAGGGGACTCTAACCACACCTCGGATACTACTCAAGATACCGCACCAGAGACTAGGCATTAAGAAATCAAAGACATATCAAGATGAGTATAGCTCATATCCAAAAGTCTCAATATAAGCACACACAAGTCAAGGAATAGCCTAGAGAATAAGTATGTCGAAGTCAACGATCTGACTATTTAACAGAGATAGTGTGAAAAATAGCCAACTATAGCCTGAAGAATGGGCATATGTTAAGGCATATCAACAGAGAAATTAAAGACCAATGAAATAGCTATCGTAATGAAAATGCAGAACATTGGCAAGCAAGCACAGATTGACAAATTACCTCAAGAGAAGTCCACTCATGCAAAACAACAACATGATGCATATACCACACGTAGACTATATGATAAATTGCCTCAAGAATTTGATCTCATAATAGTTAAAAAGTAACACATATTCACCATTGAAGTTGACAAGTATAAGCAACTCTTGTGTACAAAAATCAGGCTTCACAACATTAACCGAAAGCTCCGAGCTAGCTGGAACAGCAAACGGGTATGTGAACAATAGGGAAGTATGCCTCAAAACATATTATTATTTCATAGACAGTATGCCGGTTTGGTAAACATAGCAAGGCACTTGAACAATTGACAGAATGCTCCCAATATGATGGTCTTCCACAACATAAAATGATTGCAGATACAACAAGATATATTTGTTTTCAACATCTTATTGTTAGTCTTAGGACAAACAAATGAGAGGGGGGTGAATCAATTGTCTAACAACTTTCTTTTCTTTAAACACTTAAATCCTTCTTGTATTTCAATAGCATAATAATAATTCAATCATGGAAGCACAATGCAATAATTCAAGAGTAGAAACACATTAACACTTATGACATCAAGATTTTAACGTGGAAAACCCAGTTAAGGGAAAAACCACAGGGTGACTAACCCAAGATTGTATTCTCTGTTAAAAGAATAAGAGGAACAAAATGGCACTTGCCAATTAGGGCTCACCGAGCACACTTCTCACAAGAGGCCCATTGCCTATAGGAGACACATTGTCTACAAAATAATAAATATTACATACTTGAACTGGAGATTAGCATCTTCACCATGCTTGAGTCAGTTCCATTTAAGCTCAACACTTCTGCTATGCTTTTTGTTCTTCTCTTCTCTATCACTTTCTCATCTCCACGGATACTTTGAAATGACTTCACAAATCTTATTTATACAAGACATCAACTTTGGGATAATCATCAAAGTCGGCACAATACATACTTTATTTCATTACAAAGCAAATACACAAATACAATTTGATTTGTTACAAGAACTTCATGCGTATCACCACACTGTCAGCCACACATATCTGGGACTTCAATCTTCTTTGAGGAACACGCCATGCTTCACAGAACATCTTCAAGATCATCCGCAAGATGTGTAAACATCTGGTTGGCCATGATTAGGAAGAACATCATCACCCAGAAGTAAATCTTCAATTACGAGCTCAATCTTCAATGCGGACCATCAACACGAACTGGACACAATCTAGAGACCTCCACAAGCTTGCCTGAATCACCATGAACATCAACACCACTTCTGCTTATTAAAATCATTCTCATCTTCATCTAGAACCTCAAGAACATAGTCTATCATTACTGTCACATTGGAATAAATGCTTGCGGAACTCCAGACCATGAACCAATTGAGTTCTCAATTCACATTGGCTTCCTAAACACTCCACCAAGTCCACAGAACAAGATATTGCATTTCTGGATCTCACCAGACCTATTTGTGTCACTCTGTCACCTCTGAACATCTGTCAGAACTGGTTTTACTCATATGGCCATAACTTCTTCAAATCTTCATGTGGACCTCTCAAATCTTGACTAGATCATCCTTAGACACATATATACACACCCATTGATGTGCATTCTTTGATCTTCATCTCATCTTGGATCTTCACTATTCTTTGTCTTTGATAGGACTAATTTTCTCAATATCTTCAGCACACAACTCATCCAATCCTTGACAACAATGCAACAGGAGTATGTTGGCATCAATGACAACACCGGTTAGGCCCATACTTGTAACAATCTCCCCCTTTGTCATTTATGGCAACATATGATGTGAAAAATTATTTTAACCATCAAGACAAGAACTTCTCCTCACTAACTGACATAACTCCCCCTATCAACAGTAATCATTCATATGTCTTCTCTTTATTTACTACTCCCTCTTTGATCAACAACCACTTTTGTTTTTCACATGTCTTCTCTCCCCCTTTGACATCAATGGCAAAGGGCACATACTTGCATCAATCAGAATCATATAGACTACTCCCCTTGAGTAGCAACTTCCTATCATCAATCTAGACCACAAGATATGACTGTGAGATCCACCGGACTAATGCACATCAATGCACCTTAATTCAGAACTGGAGGGGTAATAACCCCTAACTTCTCCTTGAGATACTCAAAAGAGTCCTTAGGTAATGGTTTAGTAAAAATGTCTACAATCTAATCCTTAGAGGGCACAAACTCCAATCTAACTTCATTCTTGTTCACCTGCTCTCTCAAAAAGTGAAACTTGATGGATATATGTTTTGTCTTTGAATGCAACACTAGATTTTTTGATATATTTATTGCACTTGAATTATCACAAAAGATTGTGATAGGTTCCTCATACTCCACTCTGATGTCTCTTAGCAATTGCTTCATCCACAATACTTGAGTGCAACTACCTACTGCTGCAATATATTTTGCTTCTGCAGTGGACAGAGATATTGCATCTTAATTCTTGCTCAGCTAAGAAACCAATCTTTTCCCAAAAAAGAATGCACCACCACTGGTACTCTTCTGGTCATCCATATCTCCTACCCAATTTGCATCTGTATATGCATGAAGAGAGAAATCATGATCCATAGGATACCATAAACCATACTCAACTGTTCATTTTAGATATCTGAGAATCCTCTTGATTGCCATGAAATGAGATTCTCTAGGATCAGCTTGGAATCTGGCAACAAGACCAACATCATTCATAATGTCAGGTCTAGTTTGAGTAAGATACAGTAGTCCTCCAATCATTGACCTGTACTTTTTCTGATCAACCTTAGGAGAGTCATCATCTTTTCTTAGTTTACATTCGATTGCCATGGGAGTATTCATTGGTTTTGAGTCTCCCATCCCAAATTTCTTCAACAATTCTTTCACATATTTGGTCTATGAAATGAAGATTCCTTTCTTTGTTTGAGTGATTTGCAGACCCAAGAAGAAATTCATTTCCCCAAACATAGACATCTCAAATTCACTTTTCATTTGATTTGCAAAAGTCTTACACATACTATCTCTTCCTCCAAAAATGATATCATCAACAAATACTTCAACAATCAAGATATTTTCATGATCAATTTTGAAATACAAGTTACTGTCAGCAATACCCTTGTTGAAACCAATCTTCAAAAGATGTTTATCCAATCTTTCATACTAGGCCTTTGGGGCTTGTTTGAGTCCATACAGTGCTTTCTTCAACTTGCAGACCATATCACCATGATTAGACAATTGAAATCCATTTGATTGCTTAATGTATACTTCTTCTTCCAAGTCACCATTTAGGAAGGTAGATTTGACATCCATCTGATATACTTTGAAATCCTTGAAGGCAACAAAAGCAAGAAATAATCTGACTGCTTCAATTCTTACCACCAGAGTAAAAGTTTCTTCAAAATCAACTCCTTCTACTTGAGAATAACCCTTACAGACCAATCTGGCTTTGTTTCTGACTGCTTCACCATCTTCATTTAGTTTATTCCGGAAGACCCACTTGGTCCCAATCACATTTTTGTTTCTAGGTCTGGGAACAAGATCCCAAGTGTGATTTTTCTCAATCTACATCAACTCTTCCTCCATTGCTTTAGTCCATCTTTCATCATTGCATGCTTCACTTACTATTTTTAGTTCAATCTTTGAAATCAAACAATACTTTTCTGAGTCTTGAGCAATCTTTCTTCTTGTTTGAACACCTTTGCTTCAATCACCTATAATCGGTCTTTAGAATGATTTAGTCTTACATACCTGGGAGTTTTGGGAATTTCTTGCACTACTATATCTTGGATAGGTTCATTCAAACTTATCTCTTCTTCCTTTATTTCAAGATTTTCTGGATCAGTCTGGATCTGAATTTCAGAAGGGGCTTGAACTTCTTGGATCAAAACATCATTTTGATCATCTTCATATTCGTAAAACCTTGAAGGTTTTTCAATGCCTTCATCAACCTTTACATTTGTGCTTTCTACAATTCTTCTCAATCTCTTGTTATAACACCAGTATGCTTTGCATTGAGTAGAGTAACCCAAGAATATTCCTTCACTTCTAGCATCAAATTGGCCAAGGTCTTCATCTCTTTTAATGTAACATTTACTACCAAAGACTTTGAAATACTTCATAGTAGGAGACATGCCAAACCAGAGTTCATAAGGAGTCTTACCAGTATTGCTTCTGATTTGTACTCGATTAAGAGTATAGACAACAGTGCTTATAGCTTCTCTCCAATAGATTTGAGGAACATTTGCTTCCATCATCATGGTTCTAGATGCTTCCTGGATGGTCCAATTTTTTCTCTCCACTACTCCATTCTGCTATGGAGTCCTTGGAGTAAATAACTATCTTTTTATCCCATGTTTCTCACAGAATTCTATGAACTCTCCAGATGTGAATTCTCCACCTCCATCAGACCTAAGACACTTTATGTTTAACCTGATTTCATTTTCTACCATAGCCTTGAATATTTTGAATTTCTCAAGAGCTTCAGATTTCTCTTTCAAGAAAGTCATCCACATCATTTAGGAATGATCATCAATTAGTAACATGCAATATCTATCACCTTGCAAACTCCTAATTCTTGCCAATCCACATAAATCAGTATGTACTAAATCCAACAATCTGATAGAAGATTGTTTCTTACTTTTGAATGTGACTCTGCTCTGCTTACCCAACTGACATTCTTTACTCAAGTTGTTAGTAGGTTTCACCAATCTTGGAAGATCTCTTACAGCCTGAGTGTTGCTTATCTTGATGATATTATCAAAATTCACATGATACATTCTCCTATGCCACAACCAACTCTGTTCAATTTGAACAAATAAACAACTTTTTCCAGTACCAACCAAGTGGAAGATGTTACCTTTTGTTTGAGTACTGGATGCAACCTCTGTTCTAGAACTTTCAAAGATCTTACATTTTCCATTTTTGAATCGGAGATCATAGCCTTTGTCCACCAACTACCCAACACTGAGAAGATTGTGCTTCAGACCTTCAACATACAGTACATCACTAGTTTTGTTCTTTCCATCAAAAGAAATAGTTCCTCTGCCTCTGACTCTGCCAGTAGAATTATCACCAAATTTTACAACTCCTTCATATCTTTCTAGATCTATGAACTTATTTTTGTCACCAGTCATATGGTGGGAGCATCCACTGTCAATGACCCAATCATCCTTTTCTTCAACTTGGGCAGCCAGAGCTCTTTCTATCATTTTATGATTAACAGATTCAGAGGGCATTGGATCTTCTTCCTTGATGGCAATAAACACCTAGTCACTTTTGGATTTGTTTCTTGCCTCTGATTCATCATCAGTTATTCCTTCATCATCATCATCTTCATGAACATAGTAACATTTCTTTTGGAATCTTGATCTATTTGGATTTGTCCTTGAAAATCTTTCTAGACACCTTGAGGCAAAATGACCAATCTTGTTGCAGTTGAAACATTTGAAGGGCAATTTTCCTTCATACTTACTAGATCCTCTTGGTAGTCTTTTTGCAATAAGGTCTTCAAGTTGAGTAGCTTCTGCTTCATCTTCTTCCAGATCTTTTCTTTCCTTTTCATACCATGATAGTTTCTTTGAGGAGTTCTCTCATGAATCATACCTTTGTTTGCCTTTTACAGCTAGCTTTGAATGTAGATTCAGTCTTGGGGGGTGCATCTCCAAACTCAGCCAATTCAAATGCAACTAATTTTCCAAACAATTGATCTCTTGTGATATTTGATAAAGATCTGAACTCTTCAATAGCAACAACCTTGTGTTTGTAAGTAGGAGGTAGGGATCTAAGAACTTTGGCAACAATCTCATCTTCATCCAAGGTTCCACCAGCACACCTAATGCCACAAACAAGCTCATTAACTTTTGGCATAAATGTAGTGATATTCTCATCTTCATTCATCTTCAGGTTTTTAAATTTTCCTTTTAGACTCTGTAGCTTGGCACATTTAACATATTTGTCTCCTTCATGTAGAAGTTCCAATTTTTCCCAAATCTCATATGTAGTTTTTAAATCTATAACATTTGTCAGCTCTAAATCAGATAAGGCACTTAGTAAGGCTTCTTTAGCCTGAAGATTGTCTTCAGCATCTCTGATTTCATCTATAGTTATCAGACCATTCTTTGGAGGAACATACTTCTTTGAAGTTATGGTCCAATATTGCATTCCCATACATTGCAAGTGACATTCCATGTGACTTTTCTAAAGAGTGTAATTAGTTCCATCAAACCTCGGACTATCCTTCTTGTAGGACAACATCCTGGATCTCCTCAAGCGGGTAAGCTCTTTTAGAGGAACTTAGCTCTGATACCAATTGTTAGTTTTAGGATAGACAACTGAGAGGGGGGGTGAATCAGTTGTCTAACAACTTTCTTTTCTTTAAACACTTAAATCCTTCTTGTATTTCAACATAATAATAATAATTTAATCATGGAAGCACAATGCAATAATTCAAGAGCAGAAACACATTAACACTTATGACATCAAGATTTTAATGTGAAAAACCTGGTTAAGGAAAAAACCACGGTGACTAACCCAAGATTGTATTCTCTGTTAAAAGAATAAGAGGAACAAAATGGCACTTGCCAATTAGGGCTCACTGCCCGAGCACACTGCTCACAAGAGGCCCACTGTCTACAGGAGACACACTGTCTATAGAATAATAAATATTACATGCTTGAACTGGAGATTAGCATCTTCACCATGCTTGAGTTAGTTCCATTTAAGCTCAACACTTCTGCTTTGCTTTTAGTTCTTCTCTTCTCTGTCACTTTCTCATCTCCACGGATACTTTGAAATGACTTCACAAATCTTATTTATACAAGACATCAACTTTGGAATAATCATCAAAGTCGGCACAATACATACTTTATTTCATTACAGAGCAAATACACAAATACAATTTGATTTGTTACAAGAACTTCATGCGTATCACCACACTGTCAGCCACACATATCTGGGACTTCAATCTTCTTTGAGGAACATGCCATGCTCGTAGAACATCTTCAAGATCATCCGCAAGATGTGTAAACATCTGGTCAGCCATGATTAGGAAGAACATCATCACCCAGAAGTAAATCTTCAATTACGAGCTTAATCTTCAATGCAGACCATCAACACGAACTGGACACAATCTAGAGACCTCCACAAGCTTGCCTGAATCACCATGAACATCCACACCACTTCTGCTTACTGAAATCATTCTCATCTTCATCTGGAACCTCAAGAACATAATCTCTCATCATTGTCACATTGGAATAAATACTTGCAGGCCTCCAAACCATGAACCAATTGAGTTGTCAATTCACATTGACTTCCTAAACACCCCACCAAATCTGCAGAACAAGATATTGCATTTTCAAATCTCACCAAACCTATTTGTGTCACTCTATCACCTCTGAACATCTGCCAGAACCAATTTTACTCATATGGCCATAACTTCTTCAAATATTTATGCCGACCTCTCAAATCTTGACTGGATCATCTTTAGACACATATATACACACCCTTTGATGTGCATTCTCTGATCTTCATCTCAGCTTGGATCTTCATTTCATAGAGCTTCACTGTCTTCATTGTTCTTCTCTGTTTTTGATAGGACTAAATTTCTCAATATCCTCAGCACACAGCTCATCCAATCCTTGACATCAATGCAACAGGAGTATGTTGACATCAATGACAACACTGGTTAGGCCCATACTTGCAACACTTATAATTGTCAATCAAAATGCAAATGGATGGTGTAAAGCCCGAAAACCCCAACAAAAGGGTTGTGACAATTCCCATGACTATTATTAAAAACCTCAAAAACTGTGGCCTCAAGGGGACAAGGAATGCAAGAAGCAAATAAGGTAGATTTGTTTTATTTCTTTGTCTTATAAACTTTCATGCAAATGCATTATGGATGGTGTGGAGCTAGGTTCAAAACTACAGCCATCCCCATGCTAGTCGCACCCAATAGGGATGATTTGGAATAGATATAGACTTCCATTGAAACATAATGGAAAGGGAATTTTGATCAGATGTTAAAGTTGTAAATCCCACTGTAGGCATGGATGCAAAAAGTGGAAGCAAAACCCAGGCATGTGAATTGTTTTACAAAATACCTCAAGAGATGAGGTCCCATGGACTACAATGATTGCAGGTTATACACTAAATTGATTTGTTAAAAAGGATTTAGAAAACTTTTAAGTAAAATCCATTGGTAGGTGTAAAGCCATATTCCTAAACCTTTGACAGCATCCCCACTGCCTGTGCCAAAATGGGAATCTAAGCATAATGAAAGGGATATTTTTGTTAGATGTTGCAGTTGGAAATGTTGCGACATACATGTATGCAAAAATGGGGAAGCAAAGACAAGGCAAGTATCTGTTTGACCGAATACCTCAAAGTGATGTCCTCTCATGGAATGTAATGATTTTAGGATATGTACAAAATGGATAAGTTTTAAAAAGGCTATAGAAACTTTCAAGTGTATGCAGTTGGAAGGTATAAAGCTAAATTCCACTACCTTTGTTGCGTCCTCCTTGCCTATGCCAAATGGGAACACAGAGAAGGCATGTGCATTGTTTGATAGAATGCCTCAAAGAGGCGTCATCGCATGGGATATAATGATTGCTAGGAATGCACAAAATGGGTTTGACGAATATGTTTAAGAACTTTTAAGCAAGTGCCATTGACAGGCGTAAAGCTAAACTCCTAAACCTTTACTATCATTCTCTCTACCAATACCATGAATGAAAGCTTTGAAATAGGGTAAAGACTTCCATCAATCCATGACACAAATGATAAATGCAACACATAAAAACTAGATGCAAAACTTCCTTGGGAACCGTGGAAAGACAGAGAGGGAGTCCACTTACCTAGAGATTATGAAAGAAATTGCCAAGGATATAATGTTATCAGACGCCCTTCTCCTCCCCCATCTCCAAAACCCTCGCTCCCTTTTTCCCCAAATCTAGAGCAGGAGTAGTCATGCGTGAGATTGAGAAAACATTTCCCCCTAAAAAGTATTTCCTTTTTTATTTTTATGTCCCCCACAGAAGACTATCCCCCAACTTAACTTATATACACAACCATAGGCTTAGAAATAGACCATCTCACGAACCCCATATGAGAAGCAAACCACCATGACCATACACTAACACTATGCCACAATAAATAATAATTTAAATCACCAATATGACATACAAAAACAAACCACATAATAAATTAATGCAAAACCATAATAAAATACCGACAACCCATAATAGGATACCTCAACAAACAATACTGGCAAATCACATAAGACTAGTAGGGAAATCCATACGTTACCTCAAGGTAGCCGGAAGGTAAGACAATAACACGGGATCACTACACTAATAGGGTATAGTGAGCTAGGCTAGGAAACGTTTGGCCTGTGACTATCTCCAGTAACCACCATCAAGGGATAAGAGTACACTTAGGCCTATTAATCCAAGTGGAGTCGATACCTAGTACCTGCATCACTCCCAAACACATTACAAATATCTACATATATATATATATATCATATAATAGCTGAAGCATCAGTGGACATCAGGAAGAGGGTCATGACATCGTAAGCCTCTCGGATAAGAGTGTTATGACATCATCCCTTTCTTGTCCATAATCATACAAAAGTGATGATAACAATATATAAACATATAAGCATGTAATCTAGCATAATAACTAATCATGTCAACATCATAATAGTATCAGAATCCATCAAGGAAAAGCAACAACCAAAATGTGAACACAGGGGTTGTTACACATTTGATTCAAAGCTTGGTTATTATTTAAGGGACAAGAGTCCCCAAACATTAAGAGAGGCTTATGCTACATCAATAAATATAGAGAGCAACATGAGAGCTTTAGGAAAGCACATTAAAAGGGATGATGTGAAGTTATCCCAACCAGATGAGCATGTTTTTAATAAAACCCTTACTACTGATGATAAGTTGGACAAACTTATGGGGGTAGTAAAAGATTTGTCATATAAGGTGGCTAGAAATGACAAAGGGTTACCACCTCAAGGTAATGTAACACACTTCAATGAAGGTCGAAGGCTTCATAACAAGCCTTATAATACTGATTGGTCTAAGAGACCACAACAGAATGATAGGCAGGTTGTTCCCATGCATGTGAGTTTCAAGTAGCCTGAAAGGGACACCCCTGATCCTTTGAGAAAGGATCAAGTTAACTTCCAAGATGAATCTTTGTAGTGCTAAGCTTGTTTCCTTCCCCATGACCCAGCAAATTATGCGGTGGCTCATTCATTGAGCAGAGAAGAAGAGTTTCCAAATGAAGAGGGTGTAGCTGAGTACTATGAGGAAGAGATAAATTAGTTTGATGCAGAGGGCTATGAATAGATTGATTAGGATGTTGATTGTGATAAGAATGAGGAGGATGATCATATTTTTAAATATGATTATGATGAAGGTCTGAAAAGATATCAATTGCCAGCTCATGATTTCAGGCATCTCAAGGACCTTATGCAAAAAAATAATCAAGAATCCAAGCCCTCAAAAGAGGATATGAAGGAATTAACTGATGCTTCCATCTTGCGAGTCCAAGGAAGCTATTAGCTAAGGAACAGAATTGTCCCTGTTTAGAATTCCCCTGCCAAAGAGTTGAAATAGCAGAAATCTAATGAGCAAGCAGACAAAGGAAAAGAGAACATGGAGCGGAAGAAGAACAATGCTCCTAAGAAAAATGTCCCAGATAAGAAGAAATCCCCCATGCCAATCCCATCAACAAAACAAAAGTATGTGCAAAATAATCTAGTGCCAACCCAGCCTCCAATCACTACCCTTGTTTTGGGGGTCCATTACCCAAAAGGAGGTTATAAATGTGATCAATCCCAAGCACCAAAGGAGCCAGAAAAGGAAAAAGCAAAGGAAGAAGGTAAGGATATTTCGTCAAACCAAGTAATTCATTATATTCCTTCTGCAAATGACATAACTATTTCATGTGACACTACCTTGCCTAATTATCTCCCTATTAACATGGCTCAAGTTTTTAGCCAAATTAGGATCTCTGTGCCAATAGTGGAATTGCTCAAAATCCCTGAACATGGAGATAAGGCAGAGTCTCTTATTATTGTTGTAGATGCAAAAAAACAACCTAAAGTTGTTCCCAACAGTAATAATGAGGGTGTAGGAAATGAGCAAATAGTAGAGGTTTATTTAGGGTCTTCCATGGTTAATAACAAAATGGGAGTTGACCCCTTCTACACCACTCTGATTATAAATGGATGGTTGCTACACAACTATATGCTCGACTCTAGGGCATCCAACAATGTCATGACACTGGAAATTATGAATGAGTTGGGATTGAAAGTGTCCAAATTGTTTGGCAATTATTTTGCCATGGATTCTAGGGAGGCCAATGTCATAGGCTTGGTTAAGGATGTAGAGGTCAAACTCACTACCTACCTAGACAAGTCTTTCCTCATGGACATTATTATTGTGGACTGCCCAGCCAAGTGGTGCATGTTGTTATCAAGGAAGTGGGTTGCTTCCATGGGTGGTAGTATCCAAATGGACCTATCATATGCTACCATTCCTGTCCAGGGTATGGAAGTAAAATTACACAAGGAGAAGAATGTAGAAGACTAACACATTAAAGACAGATATAAAACAAAGGATAATGTGAATTTCTTTGATACTAAAATTGATCATTTTATGGCATATTACAATGATGATGATCCTGATCTAAATGTTTTACTTTCTAACCCTATCATTGTTATTCATGATACGTCTGATTTATGGATATTGCACCTTGATGGTGCATTTTCAAGAGATGGTTCTAGTGTTGGGATTGTTTTAACATCCCCAGAAGGTAAGCGGTCATGCATGTCCTTCAGACTAGACTTTCAATGCACAAATAATGTGGTGAAATATGAAGCACTATTGTTGGGTTTGAATATGGCTCATAAACATGGAGTCCAATGTCTAAGGATATATGGAGATTCAGAGCTACTTGTCCAGCAGATAAGAAAAACTTTTGCTACCAAAGATAGCAGGCTGAAAGCATACAAAAATGTTGTTTGGGATACCATGGAGTTGTTCAACGCCATTAGTATTGAGTGGACTGACAGATCAAAAAATGAAGAAGTGGATGTCTTGGCTATAGTTGCATCTAGGTATAATCCTTAGTCTGATTTTCTTCATGACAATCAAGTTGTTGAAGTGCTCACAAGGCTGACCATTCCTAACAACATATATAATTGGCAAGTGTTTAACAATAGTCAAATTTTCAATTTTTTAAACTGTATGGATAAATTTGAAAGTCAAGTAATTGGCAAGCAGCCAATGGTTGAAATGGAGAATGGCAAAGAAATGTTGTTTGGCAGCAAAGTGGTGCAGTTGAAGACCAATACCATTCCTAAGGGAATGGTAGCATTTGAAAGAATATTTGACAAATCTAATTGCTAGAAAAGTAATGCTAAACTAGTTCAAGAAGATAATGTAGAAGGTGTTAACCTTGGAACAGAGGAGGCACCAAAGATGTTTTACATTGGAAAGAGGTTGAAGCCTCATGAGAAGAAAATGTTGATTGCTCTACTTAGAAAATTTTAAAAATGTTTTGCATGGTCCTACAATGAGATGAAAGCTTACAAGGAGGATTTGTTCGAGCATACTATTCCCCTCCAACTAGATGTAAAACCATTTAGGCAAAAACAAAGGCATTCAAATCCAACCATAGCTTCCAAGATGCAAAAGGAGTTACTAAAATTGAAAGAGGGAGGTATCATCAATCCTATTAGACACTCTGAGGGGGTGTCTAATCTTGTCCTAGTTAGAAAGAAAAATGGGGAGATTAGACTTTGCGTTGACTTTAGAAATCTAAATATCAAATCCCTTAAGGACAACTACCCTCTACCAAGCGTGGATCATTTATTGCAAAGGGTGGTTGGTTTAGAACTAATGTTAATGATGGATGGATTCTCACGATAAAACCAAGTACTGGTCAAGGATTCGGAACAACACAAAACAACATTCACCACTCCTTGGGGTACATATGTATACCTAAGAATGCCATTTGGATTGAAGAATGCAAGGTCAACATTTCAACAGGCTATGGATGTAGCTTTTTTTGGTCTCATTGATGAGCTCATGGTGGTTTATCAAGATGACCGGATAGAATTCTCAAAAGAAAGAGGTGAGCACTATAAGCACCTTGAGTTAATTTTCCAGAGGTGTTTATAGTATGGGATCTCTATAAATCCCAAAAGTGTCAATTTGGTATTGAAGAAGGAAAATTGTTGGGACACATTGTGTCAAGGGAGGGGGTTAGAATTGATCCAGATAGAGTTAAGGCCATTAGCCTTATTCCCTAGCCTAAAATAATCAAAGGTATTCATTCCTTCCTTGGTCAAGTAAATTTTGTGAGGAGATTCATCCCTAATTTCGTTGAAAAGACAAAATCTATCTCCAAGATGCTTAAGAAGGAACAATCCGTCACATGGGACAAGGAATTAGTTGAATCTTTTCTTGACATAAAGGAGGCTCTGAAAAATGTGCCAGTGCTGGTAAGTCTAGACAATTCCAAGCCTTTCCAGCTATTTTGCTTCGCTTCATTTTACAATGTTGTCGTTGTGTTACTACAAAAGAATGAAGATGGCTATGAACAACCCATAGGATTTTTTAGTAAATCCTTGCAGGTTGTTGAGTTGAATTAATCCATTATGGAGAAGCATGCATATGCATTGGTCAAGGCTACAAAAAATTTAAGACCCTATTTCACAGGGGCCAAGATTATTGCATATATGTCACACATAGAAGTGAAAAATATATTCATGCAATAGGAGGCTTCATGTAAGAGGTGCAGATGGATCAACAAGATCTAAGAGTATGATATGGACATACAAGTAACAAAATTGGTAAGAGGCCAAGGCTTAGCCAAGATGATGGCTAATTCTAACCTTGAGGCTATTGAAATAAATGAAGTAGAATTAAATATAACTCCTCATTGCTCATTGTCTGACAACGCATGGTAGAGGGATGTTTTATTTTGTCTTGAAAACATGGATTGTCTACCAAGTATGGATGAGAGTCAAAAAAGGACTCTCAAACTGAAAACTCAAAAGTATGCTCTGTTCTAGAATGAGCTCATGTGGAGAAATCATGAAGGTATATTGCTCAAATGTTTGAATCAAGAGCAAGTTGAGGCTGTGATGAATGAATGTCATCATGGCATTTGTGGGGGATATTTTAAAGCTAAAACCACTACCCATAAAATCCTTAAGCCTGGTTATTGGTGGCCCACCTTATTTAAAGATGTGACTCAAAAGATCATAAAATGTGATGCTTGCCAACATTTTGCTGGAAAGATGAAATTTACTGGGGCATTACCCATTTTGCCACTTGTTGTTGATGCACCTTTTCAACAGTAGGGAATTGATTTTATTAGGGAAATATAGGAGAAGTCCAGAAATGGTTTTAAATGGATTCTTGCTGCCACTGACTACTTCACCAAGTGGGTAGAAGCAATACACACTCGCAATGCAACATCCAAAGTGGTTATTGACTTCATAATCAACAATATAATCACTAGATTTGGGGTTCCAGCCAGGATTTTGGTTGATAATGACATGTGTTTCAGGTCCCAAGAGATGTTGGATATGTGTTTTAAGTTTGGCATAAATTTGGTGCATCCATCCCCTTATCATCCCCAAAGCAATGGATAGGCTGAATCCAACAATAAAAGCCTAATGAAAATTATAAAGAGGACACTAGATTAGAATAAAAAGAGATGGGATGATAAACTAAAGTATGATTTATGGGCTGACAAGATAACCTTCAAAATATCTATTGGAAGGATCCCATTTCAACTGGTGTATGGAGAAGTGAAAATGTCGATCAGCATGGAGTTACCAATCTACCAGCTATTACGTGATACGAAAGAGGGCTAGTTTGATGCAATGTCCCAGAGGATATTGCAGTTGACTAAATTAGAAGAACAAAGGAGAGGTGCACATAACAAGATCTTGAATCATAAGCAGAAGATGAAGCTCTTATTTGATAAAAGTGTTGTATCAAGAGGCTTCCAGATTGGTGACTTGGTTCTCCTTTGGGATGCCAAATCTGAAGATAAGGGGAAACATGGAAAATTTGACCCATTATGGCTTGGGCCATATGAGGTGGATGAGAAATTGGAACTGAATGTTTACCATTTGATTACTTTTGAAGCAATGCTTCTGGAGCTGCCCATTCATGGACAACATCTGAAGCATTATTTTTTATAGGTAACAATTCCCCTGAGTTTTGAATATAGTTAATATTATTTTATGCTTTAATGTTTATGACTATATTTTAGCTTATATATAAGCCTTGTTTGTAAATACATTTGTGTGGGTTGTTTCTCTTGTGTGTTTTTGTTGTGTCTTGTACTTGGTCAGCTCGGAGATCTAAATCATCGTTGTGACACTATTTGCCACACATCCCCAACCAAAGCCATTGTTGGGACTTGCAAAAACTTTTGTTCCCATCGTGCCCATTTTACCCCAAAATCCAAAAGTCTTGTACAAATTCCTTAGAAAATGCCTCCCTTGAATAGAGAATTGAATTCTGAGCAACTTTGTTTTTTGAACCATCTTAGAATTCCTTGAAATGAAAAAGTTATGCTTGGTCAAAGTTTGGCTTTTGTGTTTTTTTCCTTAGTCAAAAGTGTTCTTTCCCTTAGATTATTTTCCAATTTTTTCCTTTGTCAACAAATTGACCCTTTTCAAAACTTCCCAATTTTTAATGAGTTCAACTTTTAGCTGATTCACCAATAAGGCGACAACAGAGAATAAGGAAGATTGACGACAAAGGGATAAAACTGAAGAAGAAGGCTATCGACGAAAGACAAAGTTCAAAAACCTTGAGGTTCACTGGTAAGGAGTTCACTTGACAACAAATTCACCGATAAAGGCAAAGGAATTGACAAAGGCAGGAAGTAGGTTCGGCATAGGGCAAATTTTCTGATAAGGAAAATTGAAGCAAAATTGGCTAAGGCATGAAAGGGAAAAGTGGCTTTGTTGGGAGATTAGAAAAATCCCTAATATTGATAAGGTTTTCCATTTCATACATTTGCTGATAAACTGATAAAATGGGAAATAGGTAAAAAGAAGGATTGGTTAGGCAAAATTCATATTTGCTGACAAAGGCACAAAAAGAAGATAGTTCGACAAAGTCAGTTTTTGTCGATTAGAAGAAAAGGTCACCACATGATAAAGTTTGACAAATGATACTTTTTTTGATAAAGGCAAACAAAGCAAAGTTCTGAAAAGTTCAATTTTGTCGATAAAAGGTGGAAAGGTGCTTGGTTCATGAAAGCAAGATTTTTCCGACTAAGGAGTAGTAAGGAAAATTTGGCAAAACATAAAGTTGTCGATAAAGGCAAAATAGCTCAAATTTAGAAAATTGAAGATTTTCTGATAGAGGTGATTGGGAGATAAAAAGAAAAGTTCATCAAAATGGAAATTTGCCGACAAGGGAGATAAAAGTGATAAAGAAGATAGTTCGGTAAAAAGTGAAAGTTGTCAATAAAGGCAAGGAAGGCCTTGTTCGAAAAAGCAAAATGTTGCCGATAAGAGAAAAGTAAGGAGGCAATAAAAAAGGTTTGAAGAAGCTGATTTTTGCCGACTAAGATAGAAAGAAGTCCAGAAATTGAAGATTTGCCGACATGGCATAATGAAGACCAAAAGAGGATAGTGGCAAATAGAAATTGCAAGAAAAAGAAGAAGATAGGTGGATAAGAGAGAAAACGTAGAAAGGTACAGTCAGCTATCAGACGCTTCAAACTAGAAAATGTGAATGATACACTAGGAAAGCTATCAATACTAGAAATGGTTAATTCCCTGAATGCATGCCATCATTGTAGGGATACATAAATTGATTTGTACATTGAATTTAATGAGCCTGTAGAATAGTGTTGTGTAGGTGATTGTCACAGTAAAACTCTTCAATGAATAAAGGACAAATCTGAGAAGTCAATGTTAAAGATGGCAGAGAAGGATTAGAACCTTCCCTCTTTATTGCTCAGAGTACAATTGGACTGCAAGCAATTTTTTTCTGATTGTTTGTAGAGATGACGGAGCATGGATTTTACTACCCCAATGTGCAAATCTTTTGATAGATTGGGATTTTGAGTTTAATAAAACATGGTGCATACTCATTGACTAAGTGCAACACTAGGAATGGGTGCAATCAATTGCTATATATGCAAGGTTGTGATTTGTGTTAAGGGTTGGTCATTCTGGCAATTTCTCAACAGTGTTGTGAGCTCCAGGAGGCAGATTGAGAATTAATATTTGTAGGATTTATTTATACATGATTCGATTATGAAGTGTATGTAATATAATTCATAGATCTTTTTATTACATTGTTGTTTTTCTCCAATACTGTAGGTGTTTTCTTTGTAAACTGTAATTGCGGTTTTAGTTTGCTTTTGCCACATTTAGTGGTATGATTGTAAGCTCTGATTTGATGAATGTGGCAGTTCTTAATTCATTCCCAAGCTTTGTGAATGATCATTTCAGTATTGCATAGGGAAGAACATGGTATAGTGTGGGATTGTTAACTATTTTTAGTAATCTGGTAGTGATTTCTTTGTATTTGATACATCAAGCAACAAATTATACACTTTTATATGATTGTTTTCCCCTGTTTCACATTAGACTCTGTAGCCCAATGGATAGACACCAGTCTGATTAGCCTTAGATCCCCCATCTTCAAAACAAAAACAATATATCTTACCTTTAGAAGTAGAAGTAGTCTTTATGCATCCTCATTGTGTAGGATTACACTTATCAGCTATCTAGGGGTCATACAACAACCAACTTTTTCTTAGTTCAGTGACAGATTTGGGGATATGAAAGTAATCTGGGTTTGGTTGTTAATATTTTTAGTTGTTCATCTGCTCTAATTTTAATACCTATTTAAGTATAATACCCCTTGGAATATCCCTCCATAGTTTAAGTTGAGCTCGAAGAGCAGAGGAGTTTACCTACTCCTATTAGTTGGCTAAAATTGCCCAAAACTTGTTGATAAACCTCTTCCTATCACCTTGACAATAGTCCCTGGCCTAGGTGATATAGGAATGTTTTAGAGTTTTATATTGCCGTTATTTTGGGTCCCAACAAGATCTTCCTCCACCCATGACTCATAGTGCTTGCATTTCTACAAACAACACTTTTGAGCCACATCTGGTTCAGAATTCAAATTTTGATTAAAATGATTCCTCCCCTATGGAGTGAGTCTTTGAGTCTGTTATAGATATACCTTCATTGTCTATGGTTTTCACTCAATCATTGATAATTGGCTCAACTAGTGCCCAGGAGGCTCTCGCTCTAGCTAATGATTCTCTACACTTAGTTCTTGGGGATTCTACTAGCACTACTCTTAATGTTGTCCCTCTATTAACTCTTCCATTATCCCCCTATGATAATAAAGATTTGGAGATGGATGATCTGATGATGCTTGACCCATAAGTGTTGTAGCTTCATCTCATGTTTTTTTATGTGTTTTCCTACTTGTTCATCATGCTTCCCCTATAAATGTATTTTTATGTTTGTTAGTTATGCCTAGAGGACCCAAGATGCCCTTGTAGACACATGGATGCAAGAGGAATGAAAATGTTGTGTCATTCTTCTATTTGTTTCTATATTCCTCTATTTGTTTTTTATAAAGTTAGCTGGAAAAAGGGTCCAAAACCTTGTAGAAGAAAACCCAGAGGATAGAGCAAATGCCTCACACATGCAAGAAATAATGCTTTAACAAAGGACTAACATCATAACACAGAGTAACCAAAAACCCAACCAAACCGACCTTAAGTAAAAACTGAGAACAAAAACATAGAAGAAACAACTAAGGATTTCCATCAATCCCATGCTTAGTGAGGAATTTGAACATCTCCTCATAATCCCCCAAACTATTGACCCCAATTCCTTGGATCTTGTCATCAAACTCCTTCATAGCAGAGAAGGCAATAGTAGGATGGTGCAGAACTTTGGAAAAAAACCGCACCATCACTCTCCAATTCTTCTGAGCAGATCCCTCACCTTAGACCTAAGATTAGAAACCTCCTCCACAATCTTTCCACACATAGTACATTTACTTTTGTCCTCCTAACCATGGGTATCCCCCTCATCTTCTGAGTAGGGGGTGTTCATTTACAGGAACTGACTAGTGCCTTCTTCCTCCTGCATAGACCCCTTAGGGGTACCCCTTTCATCTTCTCCCAGAGTATCTTCCACAAATTCATACTCACCTGATAACTCAATCCCTTGGGGATTTGCATAAGGAATACTTGCGATACAATTGGACCTTCTAACCCACTGGTTTGTTTTACCAACAATTCTTAACAAGTCACCACCTCCACCTTGCTTAGAAATAACATCCAATTCCATAAATTTGGACACAACCACTTCATATTGAACAACCTCCTTCCCCTCCTTTAATTTTTTATGGGGGTGGGACCTTCATTCTTCCATTTCCATCACTCTCTTAGTAGAGGGGACCTCCCCCTTCTTAACAATAATAGCTTGAGATTTTGGGCTCTTTCTTAGCTTCTTCGGGGGTTTTAGAACCAGGTTTAGGATTAGGAGTTTCAGCCGATGGGGAATCCTGGATTTCCTCAATTCTAGGCCAATCCCCGAGGATTTTAGAAGGGGAAACTGTCGAACTCCATTATTAAACAATACATTGATGCAAAAATGGCATGCACACTACTCAAAGGAACAACAAATCCTATATCAAGCAACCTACTGGCTATATAATGTTTTACATTTACATTGTCAAACCAGGGAATCGTAATCTTCTTAGATGATGCCTATACTATGTGTATAGTTAAGGATTTCTAAGTTTTAATCTAGATGTTGTGTAAGGGAATAATCTAACTAAAGGAAACATAATTTCAATTGCAAGGATTGACAATACTCTAAGTAAACAGGACTGGTAGGAAATAACTAAAGCTTATTCAACACAATAGTAATTAAATGGTCCTATGTAACTTTTAGATAAAAGAGCAACTAACAGTTGGTTTGGTGATCACCTTGACACAATAAGACTTACAACACAGATTATCAAAGTCTAACTAATTCTTAAAACATATTACAATATGCACTAGAATCACACATATAAACATATAATCATAAAATAAACATTTAAACAAAGTGAAGAGACATAGTACCTCAAGTGGCCTGCTTGAGTAACTATGATCCCATGAAATCTAGCTAAATCTTTACTGTATCTTTGTAATCATTGGCATAACTCAAAACATATATTCCTTTATTGAATGTTGAAGCAAAAGATACAACAATGAAATATGATACTATATCTCTATCTAAATTGTATGAAGCAAAATCTAATCTCCCATTGATGAGATCAGCATTATCTATTTGAATAAAACTACTGAACAATAAATTCTATAACTATCCATTATCCAACAATGTAGGAAGAGGACTTTATTACAAAGCAAACTAGAAATAGGAAACTAAACTGAAATGAAGGTGGCATAGACGATACAGTCCTACAGTAACTCTTCCTCTAGTATCCATGAAGAACAATCAAGACTAGAAATAAAACATAGAGCACTATCTAAGATTCCTCCATTATTTAAGACTACATCATTTGTCAAAGGATAACCATCATAGAATGGAGAGTTATGGATGACTCATCCCAATCAATTCGAGGTCTTCTTCATTTGGCTACAGGTGCCTGTATCATCTATTGTGGATATCAGCATCTCCTTTGGCTACAGGTTAATGTTTGGTGATCTTCATGACATGAAGCCATGTTCTTGCTGCATGAGGAGTTAGTACATCACATGGTATCTATACATCACTATCACTAAAATCAACATAAAGTACTAACATATTTCATAAGCAATCAACCATTCACACATAATTACTTAACAACATATTATATACACATCTTCATGCTTTCAATGTCTTAAGGATAATCATAGACATAATTAGTGTATATAGAAGTATGGAAATGTCTTAGAAAATAGGTATTTAGAGCAAGACAAAACATGACAAAACATGACCTCATTAGAAACCACCAACTTCTTCCCTTTATCCTCAACACTAAGGCTAGCAACAACAGGGTCCGGAGGGGAGTCATAGAGAACACTAACCTTAATGGTCTTAGGGGGATACAAAGCTAAATGGAAATGGTAAAGGCTGAAAATAAGGCCCTAGTGGAGGTGGATGACTGGGGTATTGGGATTCTTAGCATGAGCTTCCCTTGCCACCCTAATGGATTTCTTTAAGGAGGATAAAAGGAAAAATGGGAAGATAATCTTAGAACTATGACGAAAGTGGTTAAGCAAGGGGAAATGATAATGAAAGTAAACCTGTAATTGCCCTTCAAGCATAAAATATTTCATAACCATCAAACAGACCTGATCCCATGGAGTCAGAAGCTTCTCTTGCTCAATACTCCCTTGCATTTTGGTCACTGATTCCCCCTCTGTGAAGGTCACCATACTTTCCAGGTTTGGAACCTTGCTCTGGTGGTAATGCTTCTGCCCTTTAGTATAGATCCTTGTTGCCTAGCCGATGGCCTCTTCGGTGACCTCGAAGCCTATACCACCAAGATGACCATGTTGGTTGTCCCAAGAATCTGCAAACTAAGGAGAGAGGTTCTTGTCATTCCCTTTCATAATTTCAAGAAAGGAAGTCACCCCCCTTCCTGGAGAATATACTAGATAGTAGGGTCATGCTTAAGTTCATTGGGGGGAAGAGGGTTCCATTCTCATGATATATCCTCCCATGGCAGTACTCTGGTTAATATCACATAGTAATAGATATATCACGGAAATATTTTTATCTTTTCTGCAAGAATTGAACTAAGCTAAGTGATAAATGGCACGATGGATTCTTGATTCTTTTGTGTGCCTCATATTGCTCCAATGAGTGCTCCACTGGATTTGATGGGAGTTGTAATGATAGATCAGACGCGGGGAGCTCCTACTACCTTGCTCCTCCACCAGGGGAAGAACGTACTCTTTCCACCTCATGTCAAAATCAATGCAGAGGTGATCAGAGATAATATCATGATGATTTCTATAATACTAGCATGTCTACTAGCCATCCTCAAAACGTTCGCCACCTTCCATGCTAGTAGTCAAGTCAACAATAGATTGTTGACTCATGACTTGCCATTCCACATTATCCTTCCCACTTTTTAGGATTTGAATCACGACGACTCCATTTTCTATTTGAACTTTATCCCTAAGGACATTTTTCACTTTTGTGATCCTATCAACAACCCACCCTTTCAAGACAATCACACTTCTCCCAACACCCATGCAAAGGAACATGATCTAGATAACCCAACTAGATCTCTCCCTATTATCAATCCTACCACTATGAGGCTTGATATCCAGAATGTTATCAGGGCCTACTACCATCTTTAACGATGAGGGTTTTAACTCTACTAGGAAGATTAGTAGCCTTTCTCCAGCATCTCCAAGAGGAGTTGTTAATACCAACATTGTCCATAGCATCCACAACAACATTGCCCTTCCTATATATGGGAGATAAAAATTCCTTAAAACCACTTAGAGGCATTTTTTATGTCCATAACCACATCCATAAGTTGCCAACTACGGTTTGATGTGCCAAGAAGAACAGTAACAAGAAGTTTGAAATCTCCTTCCACATGGAGTTTTTTGATACCCAAAGAACGAGCTAGTTTAACTCCCCATAACATAGTGAGAGCCTCAACATAATTATTACTTCTAATCCCTAATCCTCCAGCATAAGCAGCCATACATACATCCATGTCAGATCTAATAATACCTCCTCAACTAGCATGTCTTGAGTTACCTTTGGCTCCCCCATCAAAGTTTAATCTGCACCAATCCTTCTGAGGGGTTTCTAGTGAGTTTTGGCTCGTGTAAGCTTCCTAGATTTATCCACTTGACAAAGACTCTTAGCAACATCCCAAGAATTAAGAAGATCCACCTAGCTAGGGGGGACTCGGCATATTCAAAATTGTAAGTGGTCTTGGATTTCCAGTTAGAAGTCTAGAAAAGACCTGGAAGACTTCAAGGGGAGTTATGGAGGTGTCCCTAAAGATCCTATTATTCCTCTCCTTCTAGATATTCCACCCAAGATGAGGGGGGATAATTTGTCTTCATAGCTCCTTGGCCACAGGGAAGGAAAAGGGGAGCACCCATTCCTTGACAAAAGCATTTAGATTTTCATTGAACACCCACTCCACACCCATTCTCTGCAACATTAAGCCCCAAACCTCCTTAGAAAATTCACAAGAAAAAAACATATGGGGAATAGTCTCTTCATCCTTAAGACAGAGAGCACACCTATTAGGGAGATGAAATCCCATTTTCTTAAGGTTGTCCAAAGTGAGAATTTTGTTGCGATTAACAGTCCACCAAAAGAAATTTATTTTAGGGATGAGTCTAAAATTCCAAACTTTATGCCAAAATCTATCCTCAGTATGATCTAACAATATACCATATGTTGTTTTCATAGTAAAAAGACCTCTACTATCTTTCTCCCAGACAAATTTGATCCTCTCTAGGGAACAAAGAGAGTCTATAGTTGTCCAATTCTCTTTGAAGTTGTACAACAAGTTGTCTAGTCTCATTCTAACAAGACATCAATCTAGCAAAGATTTCCAACTTCTGGACTAGCCATTGTGACTGATGTAAGAAGAAGCAACAGAACCAAAGAAATAGCTGGCTTTGTTAGCCAACCTACCAAAACTCAACGCCCTAAGAGGCTTCTCCCCTAACCATCTATCCCCACAAAAGTTGATATTCCTACCATTGCCCAACTTCTATAAATGATACCTTTGTGCAAGAGCCCTCTAGATTTTAGAGTACTATTCCAACTGACCAATCCCTTGGGGAGGTTTTGTTCTAAGAGGAAATTGATATCCTAGCCCCCCTAAAATATTTATCTCATATTCCTCTATTTGTTGTACACTTGTTTCTTTTGACATTTTTGGGATGATGCAAAGCATTAGAATAAATAGCTTCCTTCCATGTTAACCCATTTTTTTATTTTTGTTTTCTTTTCTTGTGATCTTGTTCCTTTGCACTCATAGTTCTACAAGCTTATGGAATCATGAAAGTTCTATAAGTTGTCCCTTAATGATTCCCTTCTCAAATGCATACTAACCCCAAATAACATAGATCCCTTTGTGTATTTTTAGTGATGTTACTTGTTGTATGTGACATGTGTTTGTGTTGCTCAGATTTATGTCATGCGTACACAAGCCTTTCTACATCATGCCTTCAACATCACTTTCATTGCCTCTCCTTTGGGGGTATTTTTCCTTTTGATGTATCTTTCTAAACATATCTCACTATATAGATATGTTTCTTAAAGCTATCTTCCCCTTTTTCTACCTTCAAATCAATTACATATTGTTGCTTTATGTAATTATTTTAAGGTGTGGGCGTACTTTCACACTTTACACTATTGCACACACCACATTGATGGTACTCTCTTTGCAACATTTTCTCTTGATTGCATTTGTAGCTTGTGGTCCTAAGCAAACACACTTGCTTTGTCTGACCACACTTTTCAGCTATTCCTTTGGAACTCTTTGTTAGTCACCTAACAATGTAGTTTGTTAGTCACCTAGCAATGTAGTTTGTTAGTCCTAGTGGCCCACAAGAGTTTGGTATGGTTCCTAGCTCTTGTAGTGTGCTAGCCCTAGAACCATACTTGGAATCCTTCTAGCTCTTATAGTGTGCTAGAAATGCCCCTTTTATATTTTTATAAATATGAAATAGATTGATAACCCAAGAACTTTATAAGAGAATTCTAAGCTACATAAACTTGAAAAAGTATAAAAAATGCAAACCAATTACTCTGAGAGATATGCAAATGTCAGGATGATAGAATTAAATTAAGATCTCAAAGCAGAAGCTACACAAGGCTGACAAAATTCCCATACAAGATACAAGAGATGCAAAATACAAGCTAGGTAGTGAGTTTATATAGACTAGGGAGAGGGGTGGAGGTGGCAAAACTGACCAATAGGGAGAGACCACAAAATGGTCTAAACATAGTAAATGCAACTCCCTCATTGGATGGTGACACCTCAAATGACCCACTCACCTAATTAAGCTCACTTTATTTAACCTAAGCAAGCTTAATAAAAGTGTAGGAAAAACCTAGGAAATCAGAAAATAAATAGCCCAACTAAGAAAATAAAAACCTACAATAACACCCCCTTAAGCATAGCTTAGGTGGGTGAAAAGATGGGTCCTAACAAATGAATCCTAATGAGGTACCCATGTATAATGAATTCCTCCCCAAAGAGAAGAAGCCCCCCCAAACAAAGGAAAAGAAGCCCCACTCACAAATAGAGAGAACACTCCCCCAGAATAGAGTGAAATAGACTATGAAACCCCCATAACAAAGTAGGTCCTATGCCAAAAGAGGATGCCCATATATGAATGTTGAAGATGATCCATTTGTGGCAAATGACATTTCTCCCCTTAGGAAGAAACAACTCCAATGGTGAATGATGAAGTAACTTTCACTCAAAGAAGCAAGGTAAGGTAGGAAGTCTCATTGTGTATCTTATCTTAGAACTCTACTCAAGTCTCCTCATGTGAATATCAAAAAATTCCTCAATGCATGAAGGTAGAAGCAATCCAATCCCATGTGTAGAACCAAGAATTACAAGATCCAAAGATAAGGAAGATGAAATAGCAGTTACGAAATGACTATCATCAAAGAGGAGTTGAATGTCCTCAAGTGTGTCATCTAGATCTGAAATGTGAGACTCTACAAACAAACAAGAGATGGATGGTAGAAATTGGTCCCAATAAAGTGAATTCAAAAGACAAATATGATCCTGCTACAAAGAATCACTGGAAGCTCTCGAAGAAATAACTTTGAACTCTGAAGTAGCAACAAGTGTTGTAGAAGTGTCCTAAATTGTAGATGGGGTAACAAAAGTCTCAATATCATCCATGAGAGATTGGTCATCCAAGGAAACATCACTATCAGATGAAGATCCAAAGTCTCCATAAAATTGTTGGATGATGGTCCATGTAGTGAAAGGGCACTCAGTGTGCTCTATGTGATGTAGAAGATCCTTAGAAATAGTAAGACATATTAGTCCATAGACTATGTCATTATTGTTAAACCATGCATTCTTTTGTTCATAGTCACTTGGATTAGGAATGAGTCTAAGGAGATAGGGAAATTGATCATGCTCAAGGTAGTGATTCTTCATCCCTTTTTCCAAAAAAATTGTTCTTTGAAGTTAGCTTGACAACAAAAGGATGGAATTGAATACCAAAATCCATGATGAACCCCCCAAAATGGAACTTTATCTCAGTTCATGATTACAATAACCCCATAAAAGACTCCATTGGAACTCAATCAAATAACCCCCTAGAGTAAATATGATTTGGTACTTTATATTTTAGTGCAATTGCAATTGCCACTAGCAAGAAATGCTGAGTGGACTTGATCTCAATGCTTTGAAAGTTCTTGACAAATTATTGTATGCTAAAAGTATAATCTTAGAATAAAACCAAGTGAAAAAAATAGCACCACTACAAAGTACTTAAAAAATCATGTGCTTTCAAAACAAGAATCACCTTGATCGAAGGTCTAATGTGAAAGTTATAAGTCTTTGAAGTTCTCAAAATGAGAATTGTGTAGTGTCACCTGTGAGAATCTGTAATTTCTAGAATATTCATGCACTAAAATTAAAAATTGTTTGTACCAACACATAAAGTGAAAAAAATTAGACCAAATAAAGAAAATTTCTCAAAAAAAAGAGGTCATGAGTCCAAGTTATTAGCCTTCAAAGTTTGTCTTCAAAAACCAACTTGTCAACGTATAGGGGTCTGATTTGCAAAAGTCAACATTTATCAAATTTGGTGAAACTACCACTAGAAATAGGAGTGCCACCAAGTTTAGATCTTACAAAAGAAAAATTAGGCCTCTACCAATTTTTGTGGACCTCCAAATAAATTTAGCTATCCACCAATTAAGAGAGTTGAGCTAAGTTTAGGAAAATCTACCAAAATATCCACCAAATGTGCTGGTGCTGCCAAATATAGGGTTGATCTACTAAAAATAGTAGAGGCAGTACAAAGGTTGGTATGAAGGCCAAGAAAACAAGTACAAAGATCAAAGGCTAAAAAGTTGGTTGAAAAAATTTGCAAGCCTGTGATGAAGCACCCAAAGGGTGAATGAAATTTATATTTAAAAAGTGGTGGGGGGTCGAGCCACACCCCACACCCCAAAAGGGGTTGCTATCTATTTAAGGTCCATAGACCTCCTAAAGATATTGCACAACCTTATTAATGGGAGCATCCCCTTAAAAGGGACCGAGCCTTTTAAATATGGTCAAAGCCTATACAATATTAAGTACTTACAATGCTTAGAGCACTTAGCACTCAGTGCTATGTAATTATTTTTATTTCTACATAAAACTGCCTTGAAAAGTTGTGTTGGGGGCCAAAATGGCCTTTTGACAAAAGTGTTTTGCCTTAGAAGCTCTTGGCACCGAAACTTGGCAAATTTTATGTCAAAATTCATCTGTTCGGCCTTTTAGATGCAATGGCAGAGTCCTTTTTGGAAAAAATGCTTTGTATGAAATTTGACCACAAGATTTGAGCTTCAAAACCCTATTTTGCAACTACATCAAATGATCTCCAAATCAAAATAAAACAAAAGCTAGTCTTGACTTTCTCGAGCCTCTTGGATCTTTTATAACAACTAGAAATGTTGCCAATATAACAAGAATAGCTACAATCATCCAAATCTCACAAAACACATGAAAAATCAAGAGGTTATCAGATCTTCACAAATCCTTTTTGATTCTCTGAATCATTAAAAATATAATAAAAGAGCATATGATATTTTACAAGATCTCACAAAATAAGATCAAACTCTCAATTAGGAATCTATGAACTTAGAATTGTTCAAAAAAAGCTTTGATACCATGTTAGAAATCTGAAATAGATTGATAAACCAAGAACTTTATAAGAGAAATTCTAAGCTACATAAACTAGAAAAAGCATAAACAATGCAAATTAGTAACTCTGAGAGATATGTAAATGTCAGGATGACATAATTCCATTAAGAGATCAAAGAAGAAGCTACACAAGACTTGCAGAATTGCAATACAAGATGCAAGAGATACAAAATATAAGCTAGGTAGTGAGTTTATATAGACCAGGGAGAGGGGTGGAGGTGGGAACTAACCAATAGGGAGAGACCACCAAACAGTCTAAACATAGTAAATGCAACTCCCTCATAGAATGGTGACACCTCAAATGACCCACTCACCTTATTAAACTCACTTTATTTAACCTAAGCAAGTGTAATAAAAGTGTAGGAAAAACCTAGGAAATAGGGAAATGATGCAGGGACTTCTGGAGGTCATAACTTTTGACTCGGATGTGAGTTTTCTACAAAAGTTTATAGGTGGATGTGTTATGAGGTGGCTAGTGGTTTCCTAGCCGACCCTAGTGGGTTGGACCTCGTCTTGGCACTTTTTCGGGGCTTGAAACTTTCATCTTGGTCCTCAAAATGGCAAATTAGTGTTTTTTTCTAGATTTTTAAAAAGTTCCTTTTGTAATAAAATTGAAACTCATGTTTTGAATTTAGAATATTAGTTGGCTTTTCATCCTACCTTAGTTTTAGGAAGCTTTTGGGAAAAAACTAGATTCTCAAGATATGATTGTAAAATTACCTAAAATGGAAAAATCTGACAATTGTCGAAATCTGCAAAAAAAGGTAATTTTTTTTTTTTGTTTTCTTGGATATAAGAGAGTTTTCTCTCATTGTAGTAGCAGAGTTGATGAATAGAAGTTTTTTTATGTTCCATCCTTCAAATCTTTGGCTCTCACATGATTAATGGCAAAATTGTATTGAGTGTATGTTGTGTGCTGCATCATCTAGTATCAGAGCAGGAAGATGGCTGGGAGAGGAAGAGGAAGAGGCGGTCTTGCCCAGATGCATAGAGAAATGAAAAATCTACAAAGACAAGTAGCAAGACTTACAACACGGATGGAAAACCAAAGACTGGGTAGAGGAGGAGATGAATCTGATGAAGAGATAGGTCGAGGAGGTGCAGATTAAGATACAGAACATGAGGAAGAAGAATTAGAAGGCATGAGTTTTGAAGAGAGGATGCTCAGGGCCTTAGAAGGGAAAAATGAAGGGGTCAAGGTAGATGTTTCAGATTATGCAGGTTGTCTTAAACCAGAGGAGTTGATAGACTAGTTGAATGATATGAGAAAAATTTTTGAATGGAAATCCATGACAGAGGAAAAGAAGGTGAAATTTGCATGCACCAAATTAAAGGGTCATGCAATGATTTGGTGGGATCATCTTCAAAAGGAATGAACAAGGAAAGGAAAGGATAAGATCAGGACATGGAATAAAATGGAGAAGAAGTTGACAGAAAAATTTTTGCCCATAGATTATGCGTAAACCCTTTTTCATAGGTTTCAAAATTTAAAGCAGAACCTCTCTTCTGTGCAAGATTATACAAATGAGTTGTATACGTTGTCTATACATATAGAGCATCAAGAAACTGATGAACAGATGGCTACTAGATATGTGAATGGCCTGAAATTCTCTATTCAAGATGAATTAAGCATGCATAGACTCAATAGTATGGAAGAAGCTTACCAATTGGATCTAAAGGCTGAAGAAAAACAAAATAGACAATACCATCAGAGGAATAGAGGAGGAAGAAGGGGTACATCAACCCCATTTCAAGGAGGTTTGAATTATGGCAGGGGAGAGTCATCCCATGGATTGGAAAAACAAGTAGATACTCGACAAGATCCTCTGAATCAAGAACGAGGAAGGGGATTTCAAACAGGTAAAGGTTATGGTAGCGGTAGAGGATGGGAAAACTAGAGAAGGACTTTCACTTGTTTCAGATGTGGAGAAGAAGGTCATAGGGCATTTGAATGCTTAAATTATAACATGCAAGAAAGAAATCAAGGAGGACAACCTAGGGTGAACCTGATTCAAACGCAGCATGAAGTGGAAGGGAAGGTACTAGAGGTTCCACCAGATGTGGGAGAAAGTCTCATGATGAGAAGAGCAATGGTGATTCCAGAGAAGGAGAAAACTCAAGCCAAAAGCTCTTATGGTTCATGGCTTCGAACCAATACTTTAGAACCAGATGCACTTCGGGTGGCAAGGTATGTCAAGTTATTGTTAATGGAGGTAGTTGTGAAAATATGGTTTCTAAAGAAATGGTAGACAAATTGAATTTACACTGTGAAAAACATCCTCATCCGTACTACATTGCATGGTTTAAAAAGGGAAATGAAGTCTCTATTGATAAAAGATGCCTAATTAAGTTTAGCATAGGGAAGATCTACCAGGATGAGATATGGTGTGATGTGGTCCCAATGGATGCCTGTCATGTGTTATTGGGAAGGCCATGGTAGTATGATAGAAAAGTCATACATGATGGAGAGAAAAACACATACACCTTTTGGAAAGATGGCTCTAAGGTGATTTTGTTGCCTCTCAAGGATAAAGGAAAAGGTGAGACCATGTTGTCTGAAAGAGATCTTGTTAAAGAAATGAAGGTGACAGGGTGTTGTTATGCATTAGTAGTGAAAAAAGGTGAAGAGGAAGACATTTCAGTTCCCCCAGAAGTAGTAGAGATATTGAAAGAATTTGTTGATGTTGTGCCTGATGAATTACCTGATGGTCTACCACCAAAGAGAGATATTCAGCATCATATTGATTTGATTCCAGGAGTAACTCTACCCAGCCAAGTAGCTTATAGGATGAATCCAACACAACATGCAGAGTTGAATAAGCAAGTAACAGAACTTATAAGTAAAGGTGTGGTGAGAGAGAGCATGAGCTCATGTGTTGTACCAGCATTATTGACCCCCAAAAAAGATGGAACATGGAGGATGTGCACTGATAGCAAAGCAATTAATAAGATTACCATCAAGTATCCATTTCCTATACCTCGTATGGAGGACATGATGGATGTCCTTGCAGGGGCCAAATATTTTAGCAAGATCAACCTATGAAGTGGCTACCACCAAATCCAGATCCGAGAAGGGGATGAGTGGAAGACAGCCTTTAAGACTGGAGACAGATTATATGAGTGGATGGTTGTGCCATTCGGGTTATCAAATGCACCTAGCACATTTATGAGATTGATGAACACTATACTACGACCTTACATTGGTAAGTTTGTGGTAGTTTATTTTGATGATATTTTGGTCTTTAGTAATAGCAAAGAAGAGCACTTACAACACTTGGGGATCATCCTTGGTGTGTTAAGAAAGGAGAAGCTCTATGCCAATTTGAAGAAGTGTAGATTCATGCAAGACAGTTTGGTTTTTTTAGGCTTTGTCATTTCTAAAGATGGTGTCAGAATTGATCCAAAGAAGGCCAGGGCAATTCTAGAATGGCCTAGTCCAAGTAGCATCATAGAGGTAAAAAGTTTTCATGGCTTGGCCACTTTCTATCGAAAGTTCATTCGAAATTTCAGTAATATTGTAGCCCCTATAACCGATTGCACCAAAGGAAGGGAGTTTGTATGGACCACGAATGCTGAGGAGAGCTTTAAGTACTTGAAGCAAAAGGTAACAGAAGCACCTATACATGCATTGCCAAATTTTGATAAGGTATTTGAAGTAGAATGTGATTCCTCCCATGTGGGAATAGGTGCTATGCTTAGCCAAGCTAGAGAACCTGTAGCTTTCTTTAGTGAAAAGCTAAATGAAGCGAGAAAGAATTATTTTACTTATGATTTGGAATTTTATGCAATTGTTTAGGCATTGAGGCATTGGAGACATTATCTAGTTCCCCAGGAGTTTGTATTGTTTACAGATCATATTGCATTGAGATACTTGAACACACAAAAAAACTTGAATAGTAGGCATGCCAAGTGGGTCTCTTTCTTGCAGGGTTACAATTTTGTGTTGAAGCATAAGTCTGGAAAACAAAACTAGGTTGCAAATGCGTTAAGTAGGTGTGTTGCACTTTTGACCACAATGGAAACTGAGGTGATTGGTTTTGATTCCATCAAAAAATTGTATGAGTCTGATGATGATTTTTGGGAGATTGTGGAACAATTGAAGGCACTAGTATCTGGTAACTTGGATCACTTTAGGGGTGAATATTTTCTACAAGATGGGTATCTATTTAAAGGAAAACAACTATGCATACCAGCTGGCTCTATGAGGGAAAACATTCTTAGAGAATTTCATAGTAGTGGGTTGGCTGGACATTTTGGCAAGGACAAGACAATAGCCTTGATAGAAGATAAATATTACTGGCCAAAGATGAAAAGGGATATAACTAGGTATGTAACAAGGTGTAGGATCTACCAAGTGGCTAAGGGACATTCACAAAATACAGGGTTGTATATGCCATTACCAGTACTAACTGCACCATGGATAGATTTGAGCATGGACTTTGTGTTGGGACTTCCACATACTCAACAAGGTAATGACTCTATTTTTGTAGTTGTTGATAGGTTCTCCAAGATGGTTCATTTTATTGCCTATAAGAAAACTAATGATGCAACGAGGGTAGCAGAGTTATTTTTTTAAGTTGTTCGACTACATGGCGTTCCAAAGACTATTACCTCTAATAGGGATACCAAATTCCTCAGTCATTTCTAGAGGACTTTATGGAAGAAGATGGGGACCAAGTTATAGTTTAGTAGTGCCTATCATCCTCAAACAGATGGGCAAGCAGAGGTAGTCAATCGGAGTCTGAGAAATTTGTTGAGGTGTATTGTTGGAGAAAAGCCAAAACAATGGGACTTGGCATTACCCCAAGTTGAATTTGCCTATAATAGTTCTTTTAACAGATCAACGGGAAAGTCCCCTTTCCAGATTGTGTATGGCAGGAATCCTCAGGGTGTTCTAGATTTGTTATAGATACCAATGAAAGATAGGGTCAGTGATGATGGGGAAGCATTTGCAGAACACCTTCAACAGTTGCAGAAAGAAGTGAGACAGAAGTTGCAGAATAGTAATGAGAGGTACAAGAATACAGTGGATGCTAGTAGGCGACATCAGACATTCAATGAAGGTGACTTAGTGATGGTATATTTGAGAAAAGAGCGGTTTCCTACTGGAACATACCACAAGTTGAAGTACATGAAAATTGGTCCTTGCAAAATTATAAAGAAGATCAATGATAATGCATATGAGGTCAATTTACCAGATGATCTCGATATTTCTCCTATGTTTAATGTTTCTGATTTATATGCATTCCATGGTGAGGATGATGCTGAAGATAGTCAACCAGAAGTGGCATGGCACCACCACATTCCCCATAAGAAGGAAAAGATTGCACAGGTTCTTGATAAGAACACTATCTACACTCGGCAAGGGCAGTACAACAAGTATTTAGTACAGTGGGAGGGATTGCCACCAACAAATAGCACGTGGGTTACAGAGTGGGAAGTGCAACGGTTGGATCCAGTCAAGTGGCAACAGTTTGAAGACACTCACTTGCAGGAGCTGTGTTCTTTTCAACTAGAGGAGAATGATGCAAGGACTTCTAGAGGTCATAACTTTTGACTCGGATGTGGGTTTTCTACGAAACTTTACAGATGGATGTGTTATGAGGTGGCCAATGGTTTCCCAACTGACCCTAGTTAGTTGGATCTCATCTTGGCACTTTTTCGGGGCTTGAAACTTTCACTTTTTTAGGGCTTGAAACTTTCATCTTGGCCCTCAAAATGGCAAATTAGTGTTTTTTTCTAGATTTTTAAAAAGTTGCTTTTGTAATAAATCAAAACTCATGTTTCAAATTTAGAATATTAGTTGGCTTTTTGTCCTACCTTAGTTTTAGGAAGCGTTTGGGGAAAAACTGGATTCTCAAGATATGATTGTAAAATTACCTAAAATGGCAAAATCTGACAATTGTCGAAATCTGTCAAAAAAGGTAATTTTTTTTTTGTTTGTTTTCTTGGATATAAGAGATTTTTCTCTCATTGTAGCAGCAAAGTTGATGAATAGAAGTTTTTTTATGTTCTAGCCTTCAAATCTTTGGCTCTCACGTGATTAATGGCAAAATTGTATTGAGTGTATGTTGTGTGCTGCATCAGAAAATAAATAACCCAACTAGGAAAAATAAAAACCTAAACTAACATATATCACTTTCTTTTGTTTTCTTGTGTGTAGAATGCATATTAGATCATATGGTTCACTAACCTTAATGTTTTGGTAAATCACATCCAATCTAATCCTCTTAGAATGGATTTTATATATATGTGGATCTGAGATTGCCTCTTATGTAGGTTTTATTATCTAATACTATGGTTTTGCAAGTTCTTATCCTGGGGGCTTCATTCCTGTGCTCAAATATTTTTTTGTGGCCTCTAGAGTATCATTTTTAAGGTAGTATTTGTGATGATATTTCCTTTTCTACTTTAGCATGCATATTCACGTAGTGTCATAAGCCTGCTAAAGTGGGGGCTAAATGTAGCATTAAAAATTACATACCCTTGCAATTTCACACTACGTTTTCTCACCACTTTGGTGATTGCATCTCCTTTGTGTGTTCTAGGCCTATTTTTCTTTCATTTTACTCCTTTCTATTTAATTTCATAAAAAATTGTTTTAATGCCTTGTGATTCTCTTAGCTTGGAGATGTTTCATATAACCAAGTGGTAGATTCACTTAAACTCTAGCGCTTAGCATAGACATCCGTGTGCCACGTTGGCATCCTGCAAACGTGAAATGGTCAGTGAGCTACTTTTGGGACACGTTGAATATCTATTTTGGTTGATGAGATTCTTGTAATGCGTCTCAAACTTCGAACGACTCTTTCCCTCTTTGCATGTCAATCTTCTTCCCTCCCAATATCAATTTTTGAATAATCTTTTGATCATACACTCTTTCTTGGCTCTCTCCTAGTTTTCTAAAAGCATTGGCTGAACCACACTTCTGAGTTCTCCTATCATAGGCACATATTGAAGGATTTCATTCTCATAAATTGCAACATTGTCTTTATTAGCTCTATGAGGATTTTATTGGGGATTTGACCATTGTGAAAGCTCTCTTTTTGAAGTTTGAAGTTGTTGATAACTAGATTTATTGTCCTCAAGGAGATATGGCCTCTTCCACCATCATTTGGGCTAGTAACATTATTTCTACATTGATAAATTTTGTTTTATATTAAAATCTTGTTACATAGCTTGATTTATTTGCATTGTAAGTTTTGGTGTAGACCACCATCATTTTTCTTTGTGCATATGCTTGGGTATTCTTCCTCATAGACTAGGGAAGGTGCTTCTAGTTTTGTTTCATTGTCACTATTATTTATTTCTTAAACACACAAGAAATAGGAGCACACATTTCTTTCCAAACTTCTATCTATCTTTCCTGCTCTTGGAGGTTGAAAGAACAAAGCAGGGGCTTGACTTAGGCAAGCTCCTTTGCAACCCAACCATTTTATTCTTGTAATTAGCAACAGGTACCTTGAGGAGACATATTCAAATGCATAGATGTTTCCTAAATTATTCTTCTCTCTTTTCATTAATATTTTATTTCGTTAGATTTGAATTGAATATCTATTTTGTTTTTATATCTGATCATTTAAATGTTTCTAGGTTAGTTTTCTATCTATTATTGTGTTGTACAGATAGCAGAGGACCGTACAGAATCAACACATTTTACCTTTTAGACCTTTAGGATGCCAACACTAGGCACAGATGTCCCCATGGCACATTATCATCCTGGAAAGTGTGCTCTATTTTCAGGTGACATGTTCCTCTATTTCCCCTCTTTTCATTTATGTATTTCATTTTCTAAAATTCTATTTATAGTACTTCATTTCCACCTTTCTATTAGTTACTTTCCTTCTTTCAAGCAATAAATTTAGTTTATTTCCATTTCTATTAGTGCAAAGCGGGTCTTTTGATGTAGGTTTATCTAAAATGTTAGATAACAGAAACTAGACAACACTCTAGTGTAGCAGTAGAGAATAATTCCCTTGGTTGATACATTTGATCAATGTGTAGTTTCTCCTCCACTACCGTGTGTATTTTTGTACCCTTACAATCATCTCTTAGTTTAGTGGGGTGGGCCAGAAGGTTCCACATGGTTAACTGGAATTGTGCCACTGTTGGGGATCACATTGACGATTAAGATACTTGGAAGGTAGGATGAGAGTATTATCATTTGATGGCACGGTGAGTTTCTAGAGTTAGATGCTATTTCCATTATTTCAGTTTTAGCTATGTAATTTCCTTTCTTAATGTTTTGGAAGTGGATTTCATTTTCCATCTTATTTCTTGGGAATTGTGCCCTTTAGGAGGCTCTCATGTGGTGAAGTTAGAGCCCACAATCCCTTGAGCATTTTCCTAAAACCATTTCTAAGTAGCTCTAAAATAGAGGAAGTTGTCTCATTGAGTGTGAAAATTAAGCTTGCTATTCTTCTTGCCTTAGTAGTTTTTAATATTTTATTTTTGTAAGTCAAGAAAATAGTCCAAACTACATGCGAATTGGGTTTACCAGTCTGAATTGCTAATTGCATTTGGTCTCTAAAACTTGAAGTGTAGGAGGTCTAGAGTCTAGAATTTTGTTGTATCTTGCATTGTACATGTTGTAATTAGCTTCCAGATTTTTAGGTTGTAGGTGGTATAAAGTTTAGAGTTCATTTGTAGTTTATGGATGTGTAATTACAAATGATTTGTGAAGTTTGGATTGTTCTGAGCTAGGAACTTGAAGTTTGGATTGCACATAGTTATCAAATATTTTGTGAATTTAAGATCAACAAAGATTTCACAAATTGGCGCATCACCTTAGGAGTATTTTTGTTTTATGTTTTCTTTTTCCCTTTCCCCTCTAACCTTAGAAGAACATATTGAACAATCTACAAAGATCCCACTTCAAAATCTACTAGGTTATTTTACAGGTTACATCTCACACCTATGAGGTTTCCAATGTTGGTACAGATTTGAGCCTTGAGTGTAAAGATGGATATCAATAGTTGTAGTGGAAGCTAAACTAAATTATTAATTGGTAAAGGAGAATCAGAAGACCTTCTATCTATCATCTAGTTGTGAATTTTACACAAAATTGGGCTTTAGTGCTTCAACCCATGATTTTGTGAACCATGGTTTTCCCTATCAGCAACAAAAGATTTTTGCAAATTAATACTAGCAGCAAATCATTTTTGTAATGACTATGCATAGGAATTTCACTCTCAAATTCTTCATGACTGAGAGATGTAATTGCAAGATTTCTTACAAACTACTTTATAGCTTGGTCATAATCAAGATTCCTATTAAACAAAATGTGTCCATCAATTTCCCAGATAAAAGGATTATATTTTATCTATAGAAAATGTTCTTCAATCATCCCATGTGTATGCTTATTTGCAAAGTACTTGGTGTTGGCACTCACCCTAAAATGTGAAATTTTCTCGCTTAATTTCCCTTTGTTGCCTTGGAAGTGTTTTCCCATTACTGATAATCAATCTAAGATTTATGGGCCTTCCATTGGTCAATTTTTATCTTGGAGTTGTGTATTGCCTTCCTCATGTTCCTATCATATGTTGAGGTTTCTAAAAATCCAAGAAAATTCTAAGTGTTGGGTGTTTTAAGTCATTTTGGGTGTTTCTATGAAGTTGCAAGTTTTTACTAGACTACCAAATGTATTATGTTCTTCCAACATCATGTCCTGACATCCTTTCCTGAACAGAAGTCTATAGGGCCCTTTATTCCATCTCATTTCCCTTCATCTTCATATTTGTGGAATCCCAATGGCCTTTTGTACATTCCACCTTCATCTCCCTTCCATTCTCCACCTCCTTTTCTGCATAAAAGTCCCGTAAATCTTATTGAGCCAATAGTCTTTTCATTCCACCCATTTCTTCTAGTTTGCAAAATCCCACTGTTCTACCAGACTTCATATTTCCAATTTCCACATCAAGTCCTCTTGCCCCTTTCTACATTTCCACAAATATTGTCCCTTTGTTCCTCTTCACTTTTCCTCTATTTGTGGACTTTGAGTTCCTCCAAACCTTATCCATTTTCTCCCGTTCTCCTAACCTCCATCCTTTTCTACAATTCTTCAGCTTGCCTCCCACCTTATTTTGCAAATTTTCACTATAAAACCAAACATTTCTAAGTCTAGTCCTCCCTCACTTCTCTACATTCCTTCTGACCCTTTTTTTTAGGAAACGTTTGAACTTCTAGGCTTCCTCCACTTCCCACATCTAATTCCATGTCAATTTTGCATGAAATTCCCTTGGTCTAACCTACCACCTCCCTCATTTGTGCAGAATTTCCATGGACTTCTAGGTATGATCATATCTTGTCCTAACCTCTAGTCTTGCATGAAATTCCTACAACTTTGTGCTTCCATTCCCTTTGTTAGCAGAATTCTTCTATACTTTGTGCACTGAATATTTCCACTTCTGACCACCTATTCCATGTCAGGTTCTTGCAACTTTCCCTTAGCCAGATTTCCCACTTCCTTCTTACATGAAAAATTCTTACTAACTTTTAGATGTCTGCAGTTCCAATTCCTCTTTCCTGTTCTACAACCTTTCCCACTTTTCTCCCTTCATTTCCTCTAGTCCTCCCTTCCTTTCCTACATTCCTCACAATCCCTTCTGCTAGATATCACCAAACGTTTAGACTTCTTCCATTCAACACATCCACTTCCTACCTATAGTCCTACATGCTTTTCCCACACCTTCATATCTTCCATTCCCTCATATTTGTGGAATTTTCATGGACTTCAGGATATCTTCCTTTCACCCCATATCACAACTTATTGTCTATTTCTACAACCAAATCCTACTTTTCGTCTCATCATCAAATCACTCATTTTCTTTCTTTGTATAAACGTAATAGACTTCTAGATATCCTTCACACATTTCCCTTGCTTCCAAATGTCTAGATGTCTAGTTATTCCCCACATTCCCAAATTCACTTCATTTAGTTTCTATCAAATTCCTGTAACTCTTCCAAAAAGCTTCACTTGCCTCAACAACTCCCATGCATAATGCAAGACTTCCATTAATGGTCTCCAATGAACTTGATAAGATGGAAGATGACTTCCATATGCCTCCTGGTACCTATGAACCCTAGATGGACATGATTTGTGTACAAAGGCATAGGTTTCTAATGTAGAGGGCATGGCTCCAAGTGTGAATCCATGTGAAAGTGATGCAAGCAGGCATGGGTGACTAAAAAATGATGTTAACCACTCTAGGATTCTTGTCCAAGCAACAAGACTAAATGTAATGCTATATACATGTTGAAAAGATGTAATAGGGTTTGGTCGTTAAGCCAATATTGGATTGTAAGTGTCTAAAGTAGGCTCTAGGGTATCAAACAATGAATGTCCAACTTCACAAATGATGAAGCATGTTTGTAAATTATGGGAAAGGGTAGTCTAGTAAGGTTTTTCTTGTAAATGGAATGTATCCATTGATAGGATGTAATATCTCAGGAAGGGCTTCAAACCTAGTTGTTGTCTCTCACTTGCCACATTTGCTAGCATGACTGTAACAAAATTTGATTAATGTTAACAAGCATTCTAAATCATTACAAACTCTTTTGTAATGGTCTTCTTTTGTTGCATGTGGGTTATTGATTTGTAATGGATAATTAAGAATGTCCATTCATAGGTTTCCTTATCTCATCAATTCAAATGCATATGCAAGCTCAATTCCAATGTTAATTTGTAGACATATTCTCCATCCTCTTTCTTAATGGTGACTTTGTTGCCCAATGGAGTAGGCACCAATTTGATTCGTGAGGGGCCAAACACTCTTTATTTTAGTCATCTCTCTTGTTAGTTGTAGGAGTAGGTTAGGTTCCACCATACCCACATGATTTAATATTGTAAATTATCATAACTTGTGTGGTCCTAAATTGGAATATCATTAGATAATCATGTTGGTGTGTTCTTCCTCTTACCCATGTGTATGCAATGTTGGTGCATGGTAAGAGTGAATTATCATCTATTTTTAGAGGTATTGTATGCCTATATGTAGCTAATGTTGACATGAACTTAGTGACAAATCTTGGGATTCATAGGATATTGGGTATGGTTGCTTAAAGGCCTATAATTTAAATTGTTATTTCTCTTTAATTGTCCTATTGTTGAGACCTCAGGGAACACTCCCCTTGGCCTTGTAGAGCCTAAAGTCAAAGGTGGGTTTACCCACTCATATAATAATTGGTCCATTCATGACACTTTCTAAGCATAAGTCTTGCCCATTACCTTTGTCGACATATCCCTGGCTTTAGGTTTTGGTGTTGATCTTTAGGATTTGTGGAGCTACATGTTTGAGCACCCACACTAGTGAAAAAGAAATATCTAAGTTTCACAATTAGATATCAAAATATTGAAAGGCATGTTTTTATTTTGTAATAAGCAACAAATAGTTACAATTACTCCAGACATTTGTCTCAAGTTTTGACCTACTTCAAATAGTAATCTCTTGATAGATTAGTACACAATATTAAAGACCTTCAACCCACTTTTCTACCAATCACTAGGAATTAGCTAGGTACAAGCAACCTCAACTAGAAGTGGATTCACTAAATAATATGCTTAGAAATGTAAATGATTGACAACTACAAAAGCACCAACACTATATTATAACCAATATGAAAGAAAGCCATTCGCTACAACAACCATCTCTATAGACAATTCAAAAGAGTTGATGTCAATCATCTATGGAAGGCAACAAAATGCATGAGGCAACAAAATGCATGAGGTACCAAAAGCACAGGTCCATATTTAATAGGATGTACATTCACAATAATTAGCATATCATTAGTATTGACAGATGCTTTGGAATTAAGTTCAATTCTCATCTTCACTCATTTTGATGGAGAAAACTAGCTCACTGTACCCAAATTTGGTGAAATTAAATTTTGAAGGATCAAAAGGCTAAGGCACCTTTAGCTTGAAATTCCATGGCTTGTTTCTTTAAATTCCACTCTTCATTTAACTGAGCAATGAACCCAAAGCTACTTGGAATGATCTTTGTCTCACGTGCAATCACATCATATTTCAACATACTCTCACAAACATGACAAGATGATCGAATTCCAATACTTTGTGGATTAGTGCATTATCTTTTCCCAAGTTTATAGAGAGAAAGCTCATGATCATGCTTGCCCCATGGTGTGACCTATTGCATTCATTTTTGGCATTTTGCCAAATAGTTTGAGTGCCTTCTCTACACCTCCATAATGGTATTTCTTTTAGGAAAACATTCCACCTACCTTTGCTTTTAAATCCATAATACAATGCTTTTTCCTTTTCCCATCAAGTTGCGGCTTTTCTAAGGTAGTTTGTTGTGTATTTCTTTGAGGTCAATCTATTAAATCCAATAATTGAATGCTTGGTCAATTTATATTATAATATTATATAATTATTATATTATAATATAATATAATATATTATAATATAATATAATATTATAATATTGTATAATATTATAATATTGTATAATATTATAATATTATATTATTATATTATAATATATTTAATATTATAATAGTATATTATTATATTATAATATATTTAATATTATAATATTATAATATTAATATAAGACTTGCTGAACACATTGTAACGAGCAGACAAGGGCATATCGACGTGGCACCAAAATGTGTCACGCCAATCAGACGATAAATTGTGAGTGCCAAAACCAAAATGTTAAAATGGTTAAATTTTAATTTAAATTTTGGCACCCGGTAAACCCTAATGTTTCATGTATATGTAGAGGTTTAGGGGAGAGGTGCGACAGAGCATATTACCAAGGGTCGCTTCTGGTGGAGCTTCAAATCAATAACTCCTGGTTTTTCCTGTCATGGCATCACTGATATCTCTATTTTGACAACCAGCACAGATTTAATAGGTATCTCTATTTCGACAACCATTTTATGCCCTTCAATCCAACTGCATCTGGGGATTTTTTTAATTCCTCTATCTTTCATCAATCTCCTTACCTCACCACACCTACCCACTTCTGGATAGATGTTTGAGAGAAGAACATAAGTTGTGCAGCATTTTTAGGATCTAAATCAAAAAGCAGTGTTGTTGTAAATACTCCTAAGACTATATTCATATGTGATCTACAGGCACCAACAAAACACATCCATATGACCAACATAGATTTAACAAGTATCTCAATGATAAAGTTTAGGGTGTCTTCAAGACAGCCAGCATGGGCAAGGAGGTCAACCATGCACACATAATGATCAACTGTAGGTGTAATGCAATAAGGGTTCCAAATGTGATTGAAGTATGTACAACTCTCATCCACTAAACCTGCATGGTTGCATGCACCTAGAATACAAGCAAAGCTTACAATGTTAGGATATGTTCTAGAGTGCTTAATTAATTCAAAGATTTTGAGAGCATCCTTGCAAAATCCATTTTGTGCATATCCTGCAATCATTGCATTCCATGAGATGACATGTCTTTGAGGAATTCTGTCAAATAGTTCACATCACCATCAGGGTATTGGAGAGACCCATTTCGGGGTCCTACCGAAATGCTGAGTCCCGCTGATATAGTTAACAACCCAGTGTATTCAATATCAGAGTTTCAGAGAGACCCAAAACAGAGTCCCACTGAAACACTTAGGTCACTCTAATAGTTCATGTTGGCTTGTCTCGAAGACTCCTTCATCTGTTTATGATTCTGATCACAATTTTCCCTACCTTCTACATTCTCAGCATAGTTTCACTATAGAATCAACCTTCTCAGACAAAGCCCTTATGATTTTACTCTTCAACGGGTTCTACCATAACTTATACCAGAATAATAACCTCATTAAAGTTCTTTCCCATCTAAACTATAGATATATGAATTTACTTGCAGAATAAAGCTCGCTTAAACTATTCCATATCACCAACTCTTTACATAACTCCACGTTGGGCCGACCACCATATATTCCATAACTATACAACTACTGCACCTTGGGGCCTAGTTTAATCTTTAGTTTTAAGGGTTACAGCTCCTATTTTATCTTCTATAGGTGATCTTATAAAAATATTTAAAGTGTAAAACAAGTAGAACCAGGTTTTTCTTCTGAAAAATAAGGAGTCACTAGTTCTGGCATTTCTAAGCCATATTATAGGTACATTCTCCTACACAAAAAGTATGTACCATTTTATGCCCTTCAATCCAACTGCATCCGGGGATTTTTTTAATTCTTCTATCTTTCATCAATCTCCTTACCTAACCACACCTACCCACTTTTGGATAGATGTTTGAGAGAAGAACATAAGTTGTGCAACATTTTTAGGATCCAAATCAAAAAGCAGTGTTGCTTAAATACTCCTAAGCCTATATTCATATGTGAACTACAAGCACCAAGAAAACACATCCATACAACTAGCACATGTTTAACAAGTATCTCAATGATAAAGTTTAGGGTGTCTTCAAGATAGCCAGCACGGGAAAGGAGGTCAACCATGCACACATAATGATTAACTGTAGGTGTATTGCAATAAGGGTTACAAATGTGATTGAAGTATGTACAACTCTCATCCACTAAACCTGCATGGCTGCATGCACCTAGAATACAAGCAAAGCTTACAATGTTAGGATATGTTCCAGAGTGCTTAATTAATTCAAAGATTTTGAGAACATCCTTGCAAAATCCATTTGTGCATATCTTGCAATCATTGCATTCCATGAGATGACATCTCTTTGAGGAATTCTATCAAACAGTTTATGTTTTTTGTCTATGATTCCATATTTTGCATACATGTCTATGAGAGCATTTCAAACTATAATATCTCACAAGAATCCCCCTACCATTATGCTTTGAAGGACATCCATACCCTATTCCAAAGCTCCCATTTGGGTACAGGCAGGGAGGATACTAGCAAAGGTTGCAGAATTTGGATTTACAGCTAACAATTGTATTTGCTTGAAAGTTTCTAAAGACTGTTCAACAAATCCATTTTCTGCAATCCTACAATCATTGCATTCCATGAGATGACATCTCTTTGAGGCATTCTGTCAAATAGTTTGTGTGCCTTGTCTGTGCTTTCACATTTTTCATATATGTCTATCAGAGCATTTCCAACTATAATATCTGACAAAAATCTACCTTCTATTATGCCTTGATGGATGTCCATACCCTATTCCAAAGCTTACCTTTTTGATACAGGCAGAGAGGATGATGGCAAAAGTTGTGGAATTTGGCTTTACACCTGCCAATTTCATTTGCATGAAAGTTTCTAAAGCCTTTTCAACAAATCCATTTTGTACATATCATGCAATCATTGCAGTTTATTAGACCACATTTCTTTCAAGGATTTTGTCAAACAGTTCACATGCCTTGTCTATGCTTCCACATACATCTCTCTCTCTGTATATGTATATTCAATTGCATTTGCTTGAAAGTTTTTAATGCCTTATCAACAAATCCATTTTGTGCATATCCTGCAATCATTGTAGTCCATGAGACCACATTTCTTTGAGGGATGTAATCTATTTTATGCACACAACTCAGCATAAATTAACCTAGATTGGTGGTATTTAAGAACCCTTGAGAGGATTGTCATTATGTTGCTAGGAGACATGTTATCATAGGTTAACCCATGGAAAAATTGTGTAAAGGATTTAAAACAACAGGCTTCAACTGTGCAAATGCATCTAAGATGAATGTGTAGATCTAGATTCCTTTTAATTAATGGCATAGGAAACTACAAGGAATGTCAATTCTTATCCACACATTATAAGCTACAAAGAAATTGATTACAATTTGAAATCATTCACGAGAGAATTTGTGCATAAATTCTATTCTTCTTTATTAAATTTTGTGCATAAGTCTTTGTGAAGGCTTTCATGATCAAAAGTGGCACATGCAACTAAACATCTAATAAAAATCCACTTCCAATTATGCTTTGATGGATGTCCATATCCTCATCCAAAGCTTCAATTTGTGCACAGGCAAGGATGATGCTGGCAAAGGTTGAGGAGTTGGGCTTTACACCCACCAGTTGGAAATCTAACACAGTGCACATTATTATAGTGTAAGCCTACTTTTCAGATTGCTTCATTTAGCATCATCAATAATCTCCACAAGAACATTATCCCTGTTTAAAATGATGGAAAGGGTTCACATCTCACAACAATTTCTCTTGTGACAATCTTGGAGATAAATTTTGTTGCAGTGTGGCAATCAACACATACTCGAAGGTTCTTAACAACTCTAATAGTTGTTCCATAGGTCATGTTTAACAAACCAAATGCAATTGCCAACTTTTCACCATGGTGGCAAAGAAATAATTATTTTTCCCATCCTTCCACAGCATTAAGTAAATTATTGAATCTGGAAACTACCTTGCCACCTTCATCTTCCAAGCCAATTTCTCCAACTTTGCATAGGTCTCCTTTATCTATGGATGTGATCTGTCTCCTACACAAAAAGCATGTATCATTTTATGTCCTTCAATCAACTGCATCCAGGGATTTTTTTAATTCTTCTATCTTTCATCAATCTCCTTACCTCACCACACCTGCCCACTTCTGGATAGATGTTTGAGAGAAGAACATAAGTTGTGCAACATTTGTAGGATCCAAATCAAAAGCAGTGTTGATGTAAATACTCCTAAGCCTATATTCATATGTGATCTACAGGCACCAAGAAAACACATCCACACAACCAGCACAGGTTTAACTGGCATCTTAATGATAAAGTTTAGGGTGTCCTCAAGATAGCCAACACGGGCAAGGAGGTCAACCATGCACACATAATGATCAACTGTAGGTGTAATGCAATAAGGGTTACTCATGTGATTGAAGTACGTACAGCCCTCATCCACTAAACCTGCATGGTTGCATGCACGTAGAACACAAGCAAATCTTACAATGTCAGGATATGTTCCAGAGTGCTTCATTAATTCAAATATTTTAAGAGCATCCTTGAAAAATCCATTTTGTGCATATCCTACAATCATGGCATTCCATGAGACCACATTTCTTTGAGGCATTCTGTCAAATAGTTCACGTGCTTTGTCTATGCTTCCACATTTTGCATACATGTCTACCAGGGCAGTTGCAACTACAACATCTGACAAAATTTTTCTATCCTTTATGTTGTGATGGATGTCCATACCTGTTCAAAAGCACATGTTTTGGCACAGGCAGGAAGAATGCTGGCAAATTTTGTAGAATCTGGCTTTACTTCTGCCAATTGCATTTGCTTGAAAGTTTCTAAAGCCTTTTCAACAAATCCATTTGTGCATATCCTGCAATCATTGCATTCCATGAGATGACATCTCTTTTAGGCATTCTATCAAACAACTCACATGCCTTGTCTATGCTTCCACATTTTGGATACGTGTCTATCAGACCATTTCCAACTATAATATCTGATAAAATGCCCCCTTCCATTATGCTTTGATGGATGTCTATACCCTGTTCAAAGCTCCCATTTTGGCACAAGCAGAGAGGATGTTGGCAAAGGTTGTGGAATTTGTCTTAACACCTGTCAATTGCATTTGCTTGAAAGTTTCTAAAGCCTTTTCAATAAATCCATTTTGTGCACATCCTGCAATCATTACAGTCCATGAGACCACATCTCTTTGAGACATTCTGCCAAACACTTCACGTGCCTTGTCTATGCTTCCACATTTTGTATACATGTCTACCATGGCAATTGCAACTACAACATCTAACAGAATTCCTCTATCTTTATGCTTTGATGGATGTCAACACCCTGTTCCAAAGCTCCCATGTTGGCATAGGCAGGGAGGATGCTGGCAAAGGTTGTAGAATTTGGCTTTACACTTGCCAATTGCATTTTCTTGAAAGTTTGTAAAGCCTTTTCAAAAAATCCATTTTGTGCATATCCTGCAATCATGGAATTCCATGAGACCACATTTATTTGAGGCATTCTATCAAACAGTTCATGTGTCCTATCTATGCTTCCACATTTTGCATACATGTCTACTAGAGCAGTTGCAACTACAACATCTATCAAAATTCCTCTATCCTTTATGCTTTGATGGATGTCCATACCTAATTCCAAAGCTCCCATTTTGGCACACGCAGGGAGGATGCTAGCAAAGGTTGTGCAATTTGGATTTACACCTGCTAATTGCATTTGTTTGAATGTTTCTAAAGCTTTGTTAACAAATCTATTTTGTGCATATCCTACAATCATTGCATTCCATGATATGACATCTCTTTGAGGCATTCTGTCAAACAATTTGTGTGCCTTGTGTATGCTACCACATTCTGCATTCATGTCTACCAGAGCATTTTGAACTATAATATCTGAAAAAAAAACCCCTTCCATTATGCTTTGATTGATGCCCATTCCCTATTCCAAAGCTTTCATTTTGGCACAGGCTAGAAGTACGCTGGAAAATATGATCAAAGACTTTTCGAGCATCCTCCAAACTTCTGCACTTTACATACATGTAAATAATCTTATTATGAAAAATTGTACATGTAGCAAATGTGAATTGCCTGTAACCAATGAAAGAGTGCAATGTTTTCCCTTGTGAAAGCTTGTTCTTGAGAATGCAGGTCTGCAATAAGTGAAGATATGTAGAATAGTCTTCAGAAGGGTTATGTGTTGTAAGCAGAATGTGTAGTGCCTCCTTCAACATAATCCTATGAGATTGAGATGAGTAATAGCATAAATCCACAAGGTAATAGCAAAAATCATAGAAAACGAAAATACAAGGTGACATTAGTTAAGAGAACATAATCAAGGACCATTGATAACCTTGATGGATAGTGTAATCAAGGAACATACCATCAACCTCCCCAATTGTGCCCAATCAATTAAGCTACAACCCTTTGGAATTTGGAATTTTCAAAACAAATGGTAAAATTTCTATAGTAATTGAAAAATTCAGACTGAATTGGACAAATCTGGCCAGTCCAATCGGAAATGTCAATGAATTTCCAATACCATGGGTTATCTATAGAACTGTGGAAGTCTTAAAAAAAACTCTTACCATATTTTGTATTTTGGGGGAAAGCTAGACGGTTAGTCTAAACAGAAAAAGCAAAAAGGATTGGTGATCTTCTTGTGGGCAGAGGTCTCATATAACAAAGTTGTATGAAAATATGTTGCATTTTATACATAATTATGCTATATAAATTCTTTTATTCTAATTCATGATAATAGTTTTTAACACATGGGAAATTTATAGTTTCTAAAAAGTTGGATGTGGACAGAGTATATGCTCTTGGTTAGCTTTTGCTAACTATTTGATAACACTTGTATATAGCCTGAGTTGTCCTGATGGTAAAGGCCTTTGTACTCTATAGTGGAGGTCACACTTCTGAATCTGGAGGTGGATTAGGATTGTACACCTCTTTGAACAATATACAAGGTAAATGGAAACACAATACACTTGTGGACTACTTGCATAAGGGGCATCTCATACACC